>OV049926.1:176160714-177495357 GCA_920104205.1 Eupeodes latifasciatus | reverse complement strand
TTATATTGTTTTTTATTATTATTATCTATATTATTATAAAAGTTAAATATTGAACTATTTATGTATCAAATAAATGTTCTTTCTTTGCCTGATGTGTAACCTCCTTATGCCGCCATTTAAATTGTTTTGACATTTTGTATTAATTTTCTCTCTCACAAGCTTGAAAATGTGTTCTGTTTATTTATTTCATTCAGATCTCTCTGCCTAGTTGATCAATCTCAGAATATTCAGACACGTCCTTGGAACAAAAAACCGAACACAACTTTGAAGCTCTGAACACACTAAACACAATTTTAAGTTTGACAGTTCAGAATCTGTTCAGATGTAAAAAAGAAAAGCCGAAAGACTAACCCAACCGAGTTTATTTCCATTGGCCTCTTACTAGGTAAAAAGAATGAACTCGGAACTACAAATGGAGGAGCTGTCAAAATTTAAAATTCTGACTACCATAATTTTGACAGATGTTCATTATAATGTCAGTATACATATCTTCTTATTTTGAAACCTAGCAAGAGTAGATCTTTGTATTTTGATGGAAACGTAAACGGGACTAGCTTAAAATGAGATATTGAAAACATTTTGACAGATACTATGGCTGCTTGAAAGCAACACTCTATTGTGTTCAGCTAGAATCAATTAGCTTGACAAATCATTGTTTATAGGTATGCATTCAAGTTGAAATTGACAAACATCAATTTAAGGTATCTCTGTTTATCAGACAAACAATACATTGTATTTATTTGCATGGAAAACATTTTATTTATGAACCGAACGTATCCAAAACTTTTAGTTCCAAATGATCGCTCAGAGTTACACCTTAAAATAACTAAATCAAAATCATATATCTCGTTTCTTTTAGCTTGAAGCAGTTCCTATATCCATATATCAATCCCTAGGTAAGGTATATCCGTACGTTCACGACATGTCCTCAAAGTCTGAAGTATTTGCGTCAAAATGTCGACATTTTGCAAATCACTGTTCCAAATAAAGAACGCAAACAAGCCTATAGCATAGGTACGACAACGAACGAGTATATATGCGAATGTCACAATGGCAAAACAATTCAATTGACACCATGTTACCGAACAATGTTCTTGTTTTTCTTTTTTTGCACATGGCCATATAATACACAAAACAAATTCAAGGCAAATTATAGAGGTACCCGACGCAAATTAGAATCCGAGAGGCATAGCGATAGCAGCACATTCGCGGGTTGGTGACAGGCAATCAATCTGCACGCCGTCTTGTGGCCGTTGTCGACTTCGTTCAGTCGAATTGTCAAAGTCAATGCACCCAGAGACGCAACTTAGTCAGTCACCAAAGAAGTGAGCGACATGATCACAATTTTTGTTTTATTTGTGTATGGCGTGTGTGTGTGGTGTATGTTGTGTGTGTGTTTGTTTTTTGTTGTGTATCATTCGAGTTGATCTGACAAGCTCTAAATTCGTGCGCAATTCCGCTCGATTGCGCGTTGGTCGCACCCTTTGTGCCAGGCGTCCAGTCCCAGTGTCCAACCCTTTTTTTGTGTGGCCCCAACCACCCAATTATGACATAAATCTCCGGGGAATTTAAAATCGCCTTTCGCCTCCGGCCGCCCCGTTCGTTGGTTGTTGCTTGTTGGACCTCGATCGGGGCAAGCAGCTGACTAAGTAATGAATGACTGGGGACTGCTGCTGCCTGCCGCTTTCTGTCTATACAGTGGGCTATCACCGCGCCCTATACAGTTCAGTTCAAGCTCTGCTTTTTTTTTGCAACACCCAAACCCAACTATAAACTGCCGTTGACCCCATAGCTCCGGCTCGGCTCGGCTCCCACTGTGTTGCCATATAAAATTCGTGGTGACACACTTTTGTTTGTTATTTTGCTGTTTTTGTTTGTTGTGATTTTTACCCAATCCCGCAATGCCTGTACTCTGAATCTGACGCTGACTGCATTGACGAGAATATATATTTAACGATTTGTCATGCAGCGAGCGATTGAGTTCAAACACCTGCACGTCGTCGTCGTTTTCGTCGTCGTCATTGCAACAAAACGTTGGTGGCGATAGCGATTGCGACGACGACGAGCAGTGTTGCTCCAAATAAACGAAAAATGACACAACGAAACAAAAGCCGCACCACAAATTGACAAAAAGTCAATGTGAAAGGTTGTCAGAGATTTAGCGAAACGTTAGCGACGACCGACCGTCGACAATGGTATGTTTCTCTTGCAACTGCACTGCCGACTGCGTTTACATTTACAGTAGCTGCCAGCAACTATACTTTTGCTTTGGTAATGGTATCAACTTATTCGTAAAATGAAGTAACCTGCAATACACGTACGTAAGATGTAAAAATATAACCGTAGAGGGCGGTGGCGGTGGCGGCAATGATTTCTTTTTTTATATTCATGAGCTGCTCCGCGAAAATGACACTGATTCTGATTGATATTAAGTACTAACATTCGTTTTTTGAAACTGAACTCATTTGTTCAATTGGTTGCCGCTGCGGGAGAATTAAGGTTGACAATCTAGTTGGTAATTTAACAAAGCCGTTGGGACTTTTTTATTTTCTACACAGAGCTCTTATATTAAAACAAAGTACCTCGACCTACGTATACGTCTTATTATTAAATAAATAGAGAATAAAAATTCATAAATAATTTTGAAAATGAAGGAAAATAAATTGACCAAAATAAAACTTAATTTGACAGTGTCTGCAAAAATGTGTGGAAGTGCAATGTCAAACTCGAAATTTAAAAATTGATTTATTCGTAGAAAATAAATCTGCATTATTATTCACCACAATACACATCTTTCTTTTCTATATTTCAAGAGAAAACCGATCCCTTTACGCTTAAGTATCTGTATTCAAAATTAATCCAGAACCACACAAAAAAATTGTCAATAGAACTGTCAAATGTTTATTCGCAATTAAAAAGAACAATCCGGTGAATGTAAAATCTATTAAAATATTAAGGTTAAGTATGTGAGGAGAGGCTTATTTTACAGAACAGAACTGTCGAATTTAAATTCATTATTCACAAGAATGGTCCAAGTTCCACAAATAAGAAATTGTTAAATTGGTTAAAATTTAAAATCAAAACATTATTATCTGCATTTATAATTCTTCCAAATTCCTCACGCTTATTTTACAGTTTAAATTTTAAAAACAAACTGCCAACTGTCAAAAATTGTCCAATGTTTACTTCACAATCCACAAGAATAGTGTGAGATCCACAAACCGACAAATGTTAAATCGGTAAAAATTAAAGATAAAAGCATAACTGGTTGCATTTCAAATAATTCCAGGTCCCTCAAGCTTATTTTACAGTTTAAATTTGCAAACAAACTGTCAATTGTCAAAAACTTCAAATGTTAATTTTTTAAAGCATAACTATCTGCATTTATAATTGTTTTAGATCTCTTAGACTTATTTTACAGTGTAAATATTATAAACAAATTGTCAATTGTCAATTGTAAAGAACTGTCAAATTTGTATTTACTATCCACAAAAATGTGCCGAATTTCACAAATCTGCAAATGATAAATCCTTTGAAATTTTAACTCAAAGCCTAATTATTTAACGTTAAAACTTAACGTCAAATATATTTAACTATCGTAAAATTTAATGTCAAAATTTGCCACCATCCGCAATTTGAATGTCAATAATTTGTGACATGTACATAACACTTAACAAAAATTTCTTAAAAGAATTTGTATTTGACAGACAAACCAATGCAACATTCCAACATTAGTTCTCAACGTGCGTCGACTATCACATCGCATCATTCTTGTCGTTCACATTTAGTTTACCTAATATTAATGTAAATTATTTTGACAGATGTCAGCTTTAATGACAGTTTAAGAGAGTTCATTTTTGGTAGAGGGAAAGAAGTAGAAACCCATAAAAGCAATAATTCTTCTTTATAAAAATCCACATCGTTCTCTTTTTTGCTATAAAATTGTTTCAATTTTTCAAGTGTAACCTACACCATCTATAAAAATCGTGAGTGCACAATTTGACCACTAATTTTCAACAGTTTTCGTAGTGTAGTGGTTATCACGTGTGCTTCACACGCACAAGGTCCCCGGTTCGAACCCGGGCGGAAACAATCAAAGGTTTAATTTTTTTTTAATTTTTTTTTTAAATCTAACAAAATTTGCTTACATCAATGTTTAAGTCTTCTCACATAAATTCCAATTAAATTGAATTTACTTGAGGCAATATATAGCAAACTGGACGTGCAGCAAATACCACACATGGTATTTTCCTATAATTATAGCAAGTACACAGATATCTTAAGTTTTTTGTGTTTGCGCAGCTGTTTAGCGCTAGTAGAAATGTCAACCTTCAATAAAAAAAAAAACAGCTGGTTAGCTGTCAGTTAAACTAGTCCGTTTCTCTTCTCAAAGTTCATACACAACCTTAGCCAAAGTACACAACCTATACGAGTACAAAAGCCAACGACATGTAATTACTACAAAAAAGAAGTAATTTCTAAGACAATGACAAGCACAATCAGTTAACAATCGCATTCAATCACTGTGCATATCCATTACACTGTACTGCATATAAAACTATTAATCGTCACCACCGCGAATTTGTGAGCTGAGCAAACTATGAGAGTACATAAGTAAATACTCTCCTCCGCCGGCCGACTCTAACTCGAGACTAAAAAGTGTTAGTGGCGCTTACAAGTCAACGACTCTGCTGAAGTGGCACTGCACTGGCATGGCATGCACAATTGCACACACAACTATCAACTCTACTCCGCAGAAACGATACGACCAACTATTGCTAATGCAGAATAAGCCGAAGCCTGGTTTAAAATGACAATCGTCATTGTTGTTGTTGTTGTTTTCTCTTTGCGAACAACAGCGCCACAACCAACCGACGGCAACGCCACCGCGCCATTCTAGCAACGTTAACGTTAGCATTGTAATACCAAAACATTTCAAGCCGAAGCCAATCTGGCGGAAACCATGAGAGGGCATGAGCATGAGGATATAGAGGAAGTTCCAGTACCATATTATCGCACGCCGGCTGCGCCACTGCTGTCGCAGTTGTACCTAACTCTGCCGCATTAATATCAAAGCCGCGCAAATATAATAAGAGACAAGTCCGAGTCGCAAATGCGATTATTTATTGGCGGAACTAAGCAAAAGGGGCGAATGCTTTGCCTTTGCCAGTTGTTGTTTTCAACCCAGCCGTAGCCGCAGCCGTAGTCGCCATCGTCTTTGTCGCCAGCATAGTCTTCAGCGTCGTCAAGCTTGAGTTTGGACTTTGGGCACAATGAACACATGTTTTGCAGGCTCCACTCGGTTCAGAACTCAGATTCGGCTCCATACAGTGCATAGTGCATTTTTCAATGTCACCGCAGCGCAGCGCTGGCCACCGGCATCGTCATCGGCAACTGCACGAATGATGGTCATTCTAATGGTCCATGCACACTGGTCCCCAATCGGCGGCGATCTATACAGTACAGTGCAGTTGTTGCTGGGAGCAGTAGGCAGTAGATCTGCTTCGCTAGATAGGTAAAATAGCGTTTTCTCTTAACGTTGGTTCTGAATTTGAAATGCAGCTTGCCGACAGAGCGGTGGTGCAGAGAACAGCAGAGCATTGCCCAGTGCTGATGCTGATGCCGCCGCCGCTGAGCGCATTGTCGGCACACTTATAGTTAATTTTGTTTGGAGAACCGCCTCTTTCCGAAAGCCTGTCTCCGAGTGCTGATCTGATGCCAGATCAATGAATCAATTAAGTCTGCAAGCTAGTGCGAATTTCAAGTTGTGTTTATGTATATTCAAAGGAGAATATTCACTTCGCATCGTCGATAGATGGCAACGGCGGCGTCGAAGTCGTCGTCGTCATCGTCATCGTCGATGGTGCTGACTTTAGAGGAGAGCCATTAATGAAAAGGTGTGGGATGATATTTATCAATGTCTGTCCGCAAATGGCAGTTAATCAAGGCGTCTAGAGCCATTGTGTATTCGTCTAGGAATTCGAAAGGAGCGCGCAATGTTCATGCACATTCATCAATGGTATACGTAATATAGGCGGATCAGAGCCTACACTACATAAGATCTATACAATTTATCGGAATGGACAGACGGGCAGTGGGCTAGTTAAGGATTTTCTGTATGTGAGGTGAGCTACATATATCAGGCGGTGGCAATCGCAATTATTTGAAAGGCAACTACTGTCATGTTTGCAAGTCCATTCAAATGGTCCAAAGATTTCATCTGTCATGATATAAGTCTTGACATGAAATGCAGTTGATTTTCGTTTCGTTTGCGATGGTGGCGGTGCAGCGAAGATTTTAATGGTGCGTTTTCTTATGGTTGCTAAAAATTCCAATACCATTTTTGTGTATTTGGGTTCGTGGACAAAGAGGAGGCTTGAGACTGTCATCTTAGTTTTTTTTTTTGTATGGTTTGGTCTAAGATCTCGTGGGGTTTGATTAGGAAAACAGATGTCATTTTGAGCCGAACCTTAAGAATGTCCTTAAATGTGGATTCAATTCTTGAAATGCTAAACCAAAATAAAAATTAATCACTTGACAGCTGTCAAAATGGCAGCTAGTTAAAATAGTGTTGCCAACTTAAACTTCTTTTACTCTAAAAAAAAAACTACCTTGATAACCAAAACTTTTACATCACTTGAACACCGCCGCAATGTTTTATAAGTTGCGTTGTCTTATCGATAATTTTAGAACAATGTTCTATCAAAATAGCATATTTGCATTTGACCCCTCAAAAAATTCGTAATACTTGAAATTCCTGAAATAAATTTCGGACGTACTTTCAAGTATAGAGATTCTTTTTTCAGCTGCGCATCAAGAATGTGGAATGCTTACCCAAATCTCTTTCCCACAGTTTGTTCATGTTCTTCTCTTGTGTGGATTCGTCCATGTAAGAACGATGCTTCCTTAGTTCACTTGTATGATGTGTTTGGGGTTTAAGACCACCAGATTTCAAAACGAAAAATATAAATAACAAAGTTTCAAATAAATAAACGAATTTATGGATATTTCCTCAAGGATTTGTGTTAGTTTTTCACAATAATAAAAAAGTAAAAAATAAGAACAAAATAAAGGCTTAGTTAAGGTCACTCAAAACACGACGGTATAAAAGTGTTCACTGCGGCGTATATGTACTTTTTTTGCAATTTATGTTATCTATTAAAATGATCTTAAATTTGGCCGTGATATTAATTTTGGCGTATATGTACTTTTTTTGAAATGTATGTTATCTATTCACAGTTTCTCAAATTTGGCCGTGATATTGATTTTTAGGGCTCTAAAAACAAATCAAATTTTTTTACCTACAGATTTTGTAAGGTTTTTATAAGTTGAGTAAAAAAGTTATTTTAATTTTAAGGACAAACAACATTGTAATTTATGGACCAACAAGCAGATGTGACATATTTACTTGTTTTCGACTAACCCATCCACCTGAAAAGGAAACACAATATCAAATCAACAAGTTTGAGTATTATTCATTCCGAAAAATGTAAACAAGCCACAATATATAATTACCATCACAATAACTCGTATTATCTTTTTTACCTTCACGACAACGACGTCGGTAAATATACGCAAAGTAATTTCTACCACATTGTATATTTAATAACAAAAATTATTTAACCAAAAAAGTCTCATCCATGTCAACATTTAACATTCACACGGTTTGCTTTTTCATAACTCCATCAACCATCTCTATACTCAAAGCAAGCCTCTTAGCAACGCACGAAATCTCATTAAATAGGTTCATACAACTTTTTCAAAAGAAAACCCAGACGAAAGCCCAAACAACCATCATGTATAGAGCAAAAGCAGCCATTGGAATGAGAAATTCTCAAGAGATCATTAAAAATACAAAACAAACAAAACAAAAAACATATTAAAGAAAACAAAAATAAGCGCTTCATAAATAATACCGCACACCTGACATTTAGCGGTGATGACGTCAGTCAGTCAGTCAGAGCTTAATGAATGTGCTCCGCTAGTTTGCCCCCCATCACCGCATTTAGTTTCTCGTTCTCATCATCAGGTATAAAGTAGGTATAGGTATTGGCTCCAGAAAGCGACGGCGGCGCCATTCGGAAGAAATACCTTTTCCAATACACAACATACTCGTATACACGGTTTTGTACAATTGATCTTCACCATAGATAACACACCACAATGCACAGACAAATAGCATTATTCAACAGCACCCCACTTTTAGGCTTGCCAGAATGAGCTATTTTTCAGTTTGGGCTATAAGTAGCCCAAATCAAATCTACCACATTTTTTTTAATTGAACATGGGCTATTATTTGGTCTACTTTTTTAACTCCGATTTTGGGCTATCATACTTCTAAAAAAAGTTTTAAGACATGAGGTTGAAATTAGGCTTTTATGTGGGAAAATTTCCTAGTTCCAATTTTGAGCTAAAAATTGGGCTATCCACCTTTAAATTGAAGTTACCATTCATTGTATTGAAATTGAGCTTTTATTTGGGCTAATTTCCAGGTTCCGATTTTGAGGTACAAGTATTATTAAATTTGGATAATGCACTTCTAATTGAAGCTTCCAGACATAATATTGAAATTCGTTTTATATTCGGGCTACTTTCCTGGTTCTGATTTTGAGCTACAAGCATTATTAAATTAGGCTATCGGGCTTTTAATTGAAGCTTATTGATTTTCTTTTTAAAATCAAATCAGCTTCTTATTCGGGCTAAATTTTTGGCTCCGATTTTGTGCTTTAAATATTTTATAAGTGGGCGATCGACTTTCTTATTGAAGATGCTAGATTTTAAGTAAAAATTAGCCTATTATTTTGTTTTGGGCTGGTTTTTCGACTGGGATTTTGGACTACAAATATTTTAAAATTGAATAAACTACCAAATTTTCTAAAGAAATTGGACTTATTTATATTCCGATTTTGAGCTACAAATGTGATTAAATTGGCATAATAAACTTCTAATTAAAAGTACCAGTTTTTCTACTGAAGTTGGGCTACTTTCTCAGCTAAAAATGTTAGCTACAAATATTTTTAAATTGCTTTCTACCAAATGTTCCATTGGTCTATTTCGGGCTACTTTTTTGGCTTCGATTGTGGGCTACAAATATATTCTAATTGCACTATCGAGCTTCTAATTATTGATAACGCTACCAGATTTTCTGTAGAAATTGGGGCTAATTTTTCAACTCTACTTCTGGGCTACATATTTTTTTTTTTGATTTGGACTTTTGAGGTAATTCATAATATGGCAACCCTGTCCACTTCTATAAACTGATTCAAAGAAAAAAAAATTTAATTTTTTTGTGTGTGTATGAGTCTGATGTTTGATTTGCGAGAGACTGCGCTGTCAGTGTATTGGTGGTAATTATGGTGATTTCATTCGCGTATATTACCAAGAGATAAGCAAACATCCCAGGCGTAAAAAGTTTGATCAGGTGTTCGCGTGAAATCTCAGCTTAAACTCAATTCAAGTCAAGTCAGTCAAGAGTCAATATTAACACTCTGGCTACGTCTACATATCAAACGTCAAGTCTCAAACTCAAGACCAAACAACATCAAAATCAACATCAACAGTTGTTCGAACCGGGAAAGCGTTAAATACTCATACTTATAGTTTTTTAGTTGAGTGGAGAAATGAAAATGATCTGATCATTGCTGTAACTTGGCTACAAGCTGCTGCTATATGTAATAATGCCACAAGGAGGCACAGCTGCGTCTGGGGTCTGGGGCCTGGGGCTTGGGCTATGGGGATTTGCGCTTGATGCGATGGGAATGCGATCAATTGAATTATAAAAAATCGCATGCAATAAATAATAATTAAAACAATTAATGACCGAAAAATCAATGAATGAATCGAAATTTATATAGAGGACAATAATAAAGCGAGAGAATTACAATATATACCTAGCATTTGAATTGGTCTAAAAACAAACTTAATGTCTGGATGTCTGTCCGTCGGTTGCGTTGGCTGTCCACTGTGAGTCTTGAGTAGGCATGAGCATGTCTATTGGAAGCTTGATCAAGAGGTGTGAGGGACATCTCGTATGGATTATTACCGCTTCTTAGGAGGCAATTAAATTCATCGGTTGGAACGTTTTAATGTCATTATATTGATGCTGGAAATTAATTATAATATACTAATAATAATATGTACCTAACGGGTATAAAAACTAAGATTATGGTGACAAGATTAATATAAATTGCTGATTAATTTTAATGATTTGAACTACCTACAGAGGAGTGTGTTTGCAATTTAATTCTTTCTTAGCGTAGGTATGTTCGTAGGCTGTTTGATATATAAGTTTTTGAGACACAAGAATGCATATGTTCATAAATATGTCATTTTACAACGGTATCATTCTGTTTTAAATCAATAGAACATTGACATATCCTTTTACTATATAAAAAATCAATTTTTATATGCCTGTACATATATAAGAGTGAGTTTTTTGACCACTATTTTTAGATTTAAGACACTTGCTTCTGAGTACGTGTCAAAAGTGACGTTTACAAAAAAAATAAAGCGAACATACCTTTTCAAGTTTTATCTGTGATGATGTTCATTGAACGTGACTTAATTTAAAGCTTTTATATAATTATTGCGTTTTAAACTTATTCCAAATTATGATGGAATAAGTTCAATGTCAAATGACTAATTATACATATAATATAATCAATTCTTTTCACAATGAAAATGAATCAACTTTTGACAAGTTAAATATCAATTTTTGTTTATGGACGCCATTGAAATTAGTCAGATGTTTACGAACGTTATAAGTTTTTTTTTTTTTCAGAGAGTACAATTAATTCAAATCCAATAGAATTGAAATATATATGTACATATGTATGTATAATAAAAGTGTTTACTGTTTGTTTAAAATTTCTGTTTTCATAAAGATTTCATTTTCCATCAGGCGTTTACATGAATGTAACTTAATAATTTAGGGAATAGCCGTTCTTTCAGAATAATTTATTACAAAATTGTTAAATGGTCCAACTGTGTGTAAGACTTCGGGTGCACCAGATGGCGCTATATTTATTGACACCAACTTTTTGAAAAATAACCAAAAATATTGTAGCTTATATCTACATATTTTTGTATAAATCTATTTCTGTATAACTATACAACTTAGTCGAGTCAGTTCACAAATACAAAAATATATTTGTATGTATTAAGTTTTACAATTTATTATAAAAAAGATTACAACAACGCTCAGGGATCGATTTAATACTAAGCAACGTAGAAACCCAGAATAAGAAGGAAGATTTGAATTTTCTTATCTTTATATTTTATTTTGAAGACTTTCCAAGAATACTCGTTGGCTTAGAAGATATTACACAGCTTTCTATAAGACCAACAGGATAAAAAATGCAGTGTTTTTTCTTATAAAAAACTGTTGTTCACATTTTTAACTCTGTCGCGTTTTTTTCTCAAAAAGTCCAGCAGTAAAAAGTGCTAGCTAGAAAAGTAATAAACAAGAAATTACTTACCATACTCTACGAACATGCCTTCGAGATACACAAGAGTTATCAATTGTACCATCATTTATATTAGTGACTCGAGCAAATGTCAAAATTCTATCCACAGTTGGATCCTACTTCAACTGTTATCGGCAGTGAAGAGTTTGTATTTGTAATATTTGAAAAATCATACTGCGGATATTTTTGCCAAAGTAGAGCATCCAATGTAAAAATAGTTTAGTTTTTTTTCTTTTTAATATTTGTTTCACTGGTTTTCTTTTTATCTGTCATTTTAAATTAGTGTTTTATTTTTTCTTAAATGTCACTTTACATTACTTTGACTCTTTCTGTCATTGAAAAAAATTTCCTGATTGAAAGCCACCGAAAAACTTTTACTGACAGAAATCTGTCATTGGAATTGTGTGAAATTGGATCACAAATCAGTGGAACGATTCGGTTCACTTTTGAACATAAAAGTATCAGCTGTTCAGGAAATGAATTTCCGTCCGGAAAATAGAAAAAATACATTTTTAGAGACAAATAAATGCGTAAGTACACTTTTTTTATCAAAAAATTCTTTGTGTGATTTCCGATCGATCAGTATATAATTTTCATTTCTAATTAAAGGGAAACACCATCAAATATCGATTTAAAATTTTTTAATAACTGGCGCCTTATACCGACTCATTTTGACATTATCTTCATTTTTGTTTGTATATTAATAAAGGGTTTGTTTTTAGTTGTGTGAGAAGTTTCGATAGTTGCTGTCTTCTATGGTGTGACAGTTGAGAATGTCAAACTGCTTTCACTTTTCTCTTCAGTACGATTTGGCAATTCATCAGGAATCGCTTGACGCCGAAACAACGCGACATAATTGTAGAACTGTACTTTAAAAATATAATTCTGTTCGCAAAGTGCATAACTCATTGACTGTTTGGTGTGGTTGACATTCTGACTTACATATGTTAGGAAGAAAAATGGCGGATATTTGTTGACGGTTCTTTTCTTCGGATTCAAATTTATCTGATTTGTCCAGGTTTTCCGGCTGCGGCGGCGTTGCATTAAAACCACTAATGAGTGCATGCGAATGCTATAAAACATTCTAGACAATAATTAAGAAAATATTTTCTTAAAGGTCACTTTTTCACTACACGCCTTTCTCACTAAGCACGTTTAAATTTTCACAGTGTAATAATTAGAAAAGTTTCAGAACCCCAGCCACAAAATACCCAAAAAGCACTAAATCAAATTTTAGATATAATAAACACCTTCTGACATACTGTAATAAAAATCATAGCATCATCAATTATCCACATAGTACACACATACATACATGCTTTTATACATGTTAAGTCTTTTGAGAATAAAAATTCAAAAGATGATGACTGAAAATCTTTCCTTCTATCATCTCTGCGATCTGCCAAAAACAAAAATAACAAAAACTATATTAACTGAGTGAAAATATCTTTTGAAATGTAAATTTTCTTTAGAACACTGATGCTCTTAAATATATGTACACTTGTAATTTACAACCATTTGCAAGCATATTGCAAAAAATACTTCCACCAGCAACAACCGCCCCAACCATCATCGTCATTAATATGGACTTCCCATATAGATATTATGTTATGTACATATATAGCTGGACGAATATGCATTCAAAAATATTATATACCTATACTTTCTGTATAGATATGACGAAAATGTGGCTATGAAAAATATAATTATATGGATAATAAAAATTTACAATAATAATAATTTTGAAAAGCCGACTGTTTAATATGCTCGTAAATTTTCATTGCGAATTTTTATTATGCTCACCATCAGCCTTTGAGGCTGTATATTAGGTGTTGTGCTCATCAAAATATATACCGTTAAACATTGAAAGGGATTAGTAGAAAATGTAGTATAAATCCAAACAAAAAACTGCATTGCTAAAGTAACCTAAGTTAATTATTTTAAGCACTTGTGCCCACGCAAACATTTTGAAAATATTTGAAATTACTAGTCCTTGTGGTTTTTTACCTGAATTTAGACGACCTAAATATGACAAAGATTCTTAGTTTCTTGCGTTGAATTTAGACCTATGATATTTCTGAGTTTCTGACGCATCGGAAATACATATCCGAAAGAGAAGGAAAAATATTACAACTACAAAATTTGGTATCGAAATAACTAGATGCATACCCCTCGTCCCCTAAACAATTCAGTTACTCATGCGATCAATCTGGGACGTACTGTATATAGAGATTCTTAATGCAGCCGCACATCAAGAATCTACTTTTTCATTCAATTTCAATATTCAATACAACGGTATCTCTTCTAAGGTCCTTTGTTATTTTCCTAGCACTTGTACTATTTTTAAATATGATAAAAATGTTGCCAGAAATATATTTAGTTTACAAGTCCATAAACTGTCAACATTTGCTTAAAAACCAGTCTATTTAAAGCATCCCTGAATTAAGTACTACTAAGTATTTAGGTCTAACAGAAAATAATTCTTAGGCAGTTTGATAAGTTGAACTGACTATGAGACTGACTCATTCGAAATGCCGGAAGAGCGAATTCAGAAACTGTAACGACTTTTTCGGGATGCAACTTGTGTTCTCGTTGAAGAAATGCATCCACGTATGAGACAGGACATATTAGTGTGGACTGCATTTTTTTCTATGCTACAAGCCAAAGTATCCAAAATATTCAATAATCAATAAATTTTCGAAATTAATTATTTGTTGCTTTGCCTGGCTTTTTTGCCTCCGACATGGTTTTATTTTCGCCTGCTTTTAATATGGTGATCTGATAAGTTTTGAGATTGAAATTTCAACGAATTTTATTAAATCAATAATTACAAAACATGTTTACTGATCTCTGAACTCAAGTACTTTTAAGCATGTTAAACATGCTCATCCGCCATTTTGAATAATTTGAGACTTTTTTTTAATATCCTAAGTCTGAAATTAATTTTTTTTATACAGTTTATTATTCAGATTGCCGTATTTTCTTCTGAGCTAATTATGAACGCCCTCTAAATATAAGGAAACCGTCACTTAAGCCAAAAAAAAAACAAACAAATAACAAATTTTGAAGCTCTGAATGCATTGCATACAAAAATAAGAACCACAATTTAAAATTTGACAAACTGTGTTCAGAACCAAGAAAGAAAAACGTCAAACATTTCCAAAAGAATAGTGACAGTTGAACGCAGAAAAAATAGGTATTTTCTTTTACTCTAAATTCCTATGTATGATTTTTTGTACTTTTTACTTTTAAATGCTGCTGTGCTGAAAAGGAGACTATAAAATTCCGTCGGAAAAGTTTTGAAAAAAAAATACAATGGCGCAAAATTTTAGACGATTTAGTACGATGTTAAATCATTTTTAGTATGATACTAGGTTAAAAAATGTTGTCACTTTGACATTTGAAAAAATATTAAGGTATGTTTGTTTTGTTTGCTCCACAATCTGTCATTATTTAGATGTGTTTATGTTTTTTTTTAATAAAATGGTTTTAGCATGATACTAGTTAGCAAAACAATAAAAAGTGTTTAAAATTAGTGAAAAGTTAGTAGATTACTATGTATATAGTAAATTGTTAACTAGTATCGTGCTAAGGCCTTAATAATAGGTTGTTTAAAATTTTGCGCCAATCTCTTTTATATGTTTGTTTTGAATAATAGGGATAATATTTATCATGTTTATCACGATTTTTTGACAGCTGGCAGGATCGCAAAGCAATTTGTTCGTATGTTTTCAAGATACGAAGGTCGTTTGGATTTTGATTTTTGACCATTTCATTTTAAAATCAGTTAGTGTCGCGACGCAAAGGCTTTACAAGCTTCAAAAAACATTTTCTTTCAAATAGACTGTTGCTCCAATGCGAAACTTACTTACTCTTGGTCTTTAAATCTTTAAATCAAATAACCAAACCTTATAGGTTTGTCTCACCCTCTTTTACCGTTATTTTAATGGTTTATGCCCTAGAGAAATAGCCAGTTGCATTCCTCCCCTTAAACAGTTCAACCGTAATACTCGCGCTTCTAGGAATGCTCATCAATATACCCTCGAGCCCAACTTCGGTCGTACTGTCAAGTACAGAGATTCGTTCTTTAGCCGTACTATGCGAATGTGGAATGCCTTGCCACACTCTGTCTTTCCCAGCCATTGCAATATTCAGGAATTCAAAACCAATGTGCACCGACACTTCCTTTCAACCCCTCTCTCCCTTTCCTAGTGCTCACACTGTGTCTATATAATAAGGGTAGTATTATCCCTTTGAGTGTGCACTTATTATAAAATTATAAAAAAAAAAAAAAAATACCAAACTAAAAGTCCAGTTTTTGGTTTAAGTTTTGCCATACATTATTCATAAGCAAATTTTCGTAAACCATAAGTTTTATATTAAACCTGTCAAAAACAAACCTTTTGAAACATTTAGCGCTCAATTAAATATAAACAAAACAGCTGATATCAAAAGAAATATTTCACGTTGAAATGGTTGAATTTTTGTCCACAACTGCAGAGATTTCGATTTCTTACAATATTCTCCATATTTATAAGGAGTTGTCGGCCGCATTGGGGCTTCTAGAATTTGCTAAAGAAAATGAGGTTTTTTCTAATGATAGATGTTTGAGATAATGAAAACAAGTTTAACAAAATCTTCATCTTTTGTTCAGCTTTATTTTTACGTTTTAAATGTAATTTTAATTGGTCAGAACGTATTTTATTAACTTCCCATAGGAAGTTATTGTAAGAGCCCCGCAGACTGCAGATTTTTTATCGGCCGATAGTTTGGTCGGCTTCTTAATTAGTATGGAGAGGAATGCATATGCGCACACTACGGCGATTCAGTATCGGCCGATAAAAAAGTTTAATAGGCTACCCGATTACATTCAAACTAATCTGTCGGCCAACTATCGGCCGACTGTTTAATCAGTATTGGCGCATACGCCTGCGCATACATGACGATTGTTTAGTCGGCCGATAGTTCAGTTCGCTCTGTGATTTGGCGTCGTGTGCGTGTATTTTGAATATGGCGTCGCCCAAATCACAATATTGTTGATTCGAGAATAGTCGGCCGACTGTTGGATAGTCTGCGCCCTGTTCACCAACCAAACTGTTTAGTTGGCTCGGTGTGCGCACTTTCAGCCCAACCCGACCAAACTATCGGCCGATAAAAAGTCTGCAGTCTGCGGGGGCTCTAATGGGTTCGATTTGTCAAATTGAAAATTTTGACATTTCTCGACGTTTCAAGGTCCCTAGAGTCGAAATAAAAGATTTTTAGAAAGATGTCTGTGCGTGCGTGTGTACGTACGTTCATACGTCCGTACGTTCGCGACGTTTTTTCGTCGTCCATAGCTCAAGAGCCAGAAGAGATATCGACTTCAAATAAATTTTGTTATACAGATAATAAGGCAGAAAGATGCAGAAAGGGCTCTCAAGAAAATTGCGTGGGTGTTTTTTTTTACCATAGTAGTTTAAAAAAAGGTGAAAATTTTGGTTAACCCTAAATATCTCATGAACTAATGACGCTAGAGACTTAAATTAAATTTTATATTATATATTGTAACGTGATACAGAACAAGTATATTTTTGGAAAAAAAATCCAATTAACGGTTTTTTGTAAATAAAAAAAAAACTGAAAAAAAAATTAGTCACCTCGAAAATTTTACGACGAAAATATGATTTCATAATGTTTTTGACACCTGATAAAATTTTGAGAAAAATCTAATTGACAGTTTTTTTTATAAAAAATAAAAACCTAACAAAAACATTACTCAAAGTTGGTAAAAATTGATTTTCGACTCAAATATCTTTTCAAAAATTTGAGATAATGGCTTCAAACTAATTTTAACTTATAAGCGAAATTGTTTTCAACATTAGCAAAAATTTTGAGAAAAATCGAATTGACAGTTTTTTTTTTACAAAAAATAAAAACCTACAAAAAAATTTATAAAAGTTGGTAAGAAATCTTTTTCGACGTAAATATCTTTTCCAAAATTTGAGACATTGGCTTCAAACTAATTTTATTTTATAAGATATATTGTTTTCAACATTCTATACAATTTTGAGAAAAATCGAATCGACAGTTTTTTTTACAAAAAATAAAAACCTAAAAAAACAATACTAAAACTTGGTAAAAATTTACTTTCGACTCAAATAGCTTTTCAAAAATTAAAACTATTGGCTTCAAACTTATTTTATTTCACAGAAAATATTGTTTTCGATATTCAGTAATTTTTTTGTAAAAATCCAACAGTCCGTTTTTTCATAAAAAAAATAAAATCTACAAAAAATAGTACGCAAATTTGGTAAAAATTGATACATATAGACAAACTGTTAAGCAAGACAAATCGACAGACGGGAAGGGAAGTTATCAGTGTGGGTCGCATCCCAGTCTCTTTTTTTCACAAGTAATAATTGAAGGACTTAACTTTTACTTACAAATTCTTGCACCAGAACAAAATTTGAGAGTCGATGTTGCAAAAATTGAAATTTTAGAGGAAAACGTCTAAGTGTTCAGTATGAACGATTTTCGGGTTTTCGAAAACTTTTTTCCGAAAACTCGGTTGTGGGTTTGGTATGAAATTAATTTTTATCGGCATTCCAGAAAAATCAACGCATTCGAATTTGTACAATAAAAATGGACGGCATCCACGGAGACAAAGAGCAAGTTTACACGTAGCCTAAAAATGTTTTTCACAGATGATAAAAAATAAGTTTACACGACAGTTTCAATTAGATTTTATTATTTTATTTATTCACCAGATAAAGATAAAAGTAAAATTGTTAAAATTATAAGTCTTAAAATGTTCATTTGAAACTAATTTTAACGCAAAAATTTAAAATTTAAACTAACTTAATTATATCGAAATGAAATAATAAGTTAGTTATTCAGCGGGAGACTTTTCCTTGAAATTGACAAAATGTAAATAAAACATGTAAATTTACATAACATAGGTATTATAAAACCTCTATAATATAATAATAATATATTCTATTTCATCAACGTCAATCATGTCATACATCACACAAAATAAACCTACAACACACTATTTAATACACTTTATTTTCATATTCAATTTTCATACCTATAGAGTTTTATTTTTATAATCAAACATGTCCATCTATTTATAATAAGTATCTATCTTTAAGTACCTAAGTAAATATACATACATAGGTATACAATACAAGTCCAGGTTTATTTACTTACTTTGTGCGAAAACTTGTTTTAAAAATTCGTTAAACTCATTAATAACAAGTTACCTACTATAAGGTATAAAATGAGCTACAATTTGGTGTTATTCAATCGTCAATTACCATTCATGGCGTGTATACTTTCAATTAAGTCGATAGGAATACCAAATCGATTCAAAAATTATAATCAACAAACAAAATCAAACAATCATATCTACATAAAAGTATACCGCAGCCAGACCTACCTACATACATACTCGTACCTATCTATGTATCTCCCCTCCAAAATGAACCAGCTTAAAATTAAATGTTTAATCGTGACCAAAAGCTCTCTTAACACAGTAAGTATAGAATTATACGAGCATAGGTAGATTCTTACAAGGTATTAATTAATTTAAAAAAAAGAATAAACTAACTTTAAACAGTTTATATTTGACAGCAAATGTCATAGATAATCTGTCAAAATAGACCGTTAACAGTGCCCGGGATCAAATTAAAACAACCTCGTGTGTATTTACGATGTACATCTCCACTACACAAAATCTAGGTTTTGCATATAAAGGTATATTTACATTTACATTATGTAGTAGATTCACCTTCAGGTGAGCACTCAAGCTCGCGATTCAAATTTCAATCGAATCTCCAATGAAACTTCATGTTGCCGCTTATGCCGCACCGCTCCCGCCTTCGCCGTCGCCGCCACCAAGTCATATCAACTCACATGAATACGAATTTGAAACTTCAACTAGCCATTTGCGTTCACGTTCACATAGCGTCACGTCCAGTCATCGTACAAATGTCAAACATAGCCAGCTGCTTGCTGTTGTAGCCACAAAAGGTAGCGAACAGTTCACCAAATCAGCAGCGTTATGCTGCTCTGAGTTGCTTCGCTGCCTAGTACCTGCTGAGCCAAAGCCAAAGCCAAACCGCGCATAAAGCTCTATAACACTTGCTTGCCACTTGTTGTAGGATAAAAATACATTTATGCATGTTGAAATGAAAATCAAGTTGCGAGCCAAGAAAACCCCATGAAAAACTCATTTAATTGCGATTTTCACACGAATTGTGTGGGAAACACCTGCGACGCACCTGTAATGCACGCCAGCACATCTACTATCACCAATGAGAGCCGCGCGAACCGCTTCAGTGAACCAGACAATCGAAACCGTTTGCACATTAGGTCTGTTCGTATTCGTTTTGTAGTCTTACGCTTGTTCGTCTAATTTCTATGGAAAGCATTAGAAAATTTATGAAGCGCATTCAAACAGAGAACTGGGGAAAAGGCAGAGGGCAGGGGCTTCAAAACCTTATACTGAATCGATGTTGGTCGTAAATTACTTTAGGACAACAATAAAATAACAGTATCTTAACAGGTAGCCCAACTAAAGGCAGAATAATGAACTCGCCATCTTTATCTCCGCATTTCCAATCGAATCTTCGCATGATAATGAATCAATTTGCCGTTCAACAATAATATTTTCCCAAAAATACACACCTCGTCGCTCGTCGCTTGACGCTCGACGCTCGGTGTGTGGTGTGAACGATGAACGATTGTCTCTGGAAAATTTCCCATTTATGGGCACAACAAAAAATAAAGATAGATAGAGAGAGGCCTTGTATCAGGTCCACGGTCATAGTACAGCAACATGTGTATAGCTCCCAGGTAGCTACCAGACCGGACTTGGTTTTCGACTTCTAAAGACTCTATGGAGATTGCGCTAATACTTGTGATGGATTCAGGTTTTCCAGATTATTTGCACGTGTGTAAGCTGCTAATGTTGCACCGTTGTGCAGCTCAGCTACTAGCCAAACCGCTTGGTGGTGGGTAGCTTATGGCGATTAAGGAAATGATAATTAGACGCACCTGTGCACCACCATAGAGCATAGAGACTTGCTTGCTATATCAGCTTATACCTACCTGCTTTTTTATATATACAATGTACATAGGTACAACAAAAAAAAAACGATAGGCGAACAGAGCTAAGATCTAGGCAAACAGTTCCGATGCGCGCATTCGCAACTGTCAAACAAACGAACAAGCAAATAATTGATATTCAACGGGGCTGGAATTCCAGTTTAGTTTACCTTTTAGTTGCTTGCCTGATGTGCGATGCCTATACGCTGGGGCTGCGTTTGCGTCTGCGCCTGCGTCTGTGACTGCGACTGCGACTGCGTTTGCTATTTACGTTTGCGACTGCTGGGCCTGTCCGCTTTGGCTTCAGGATGGGATGATTAAGTTGACGTCGTCTGCTGGCTGGACATTCGATGTATTCAAGTGTGTATTCGCAGTGTCAGGTATGGCGGCTTGTCGCTAGCGCTAGCGCTAGTCGATGGTTGGTGGTTGCATATATATTTTCTTTGGAACGCAATTAGATGCGGATTGTAAGTCAAATCTGTACGGTTGGTGGTTGTGCGGTCTGCATAGCAGCAAAGGTATGATGGTTTTGTGTTTTAACTGCGCGCGCATTGTTAACGATCAAATGATGCCAGAGTCTAAAGTCGCCATTTACTGCAGTGGCTGTCATTATCGTCTGTGATCTGAGCTGAGCTGAGCTGAGGTGATCATTAACACACTATGTAAGGTAAATGGTTTCCAGTATACCTACCTAGGATGGATGTCTTTTTTTGGCAGGACATGTCTGCATAAAAGGCAAGGATTAAGATCGGTCTCAATGATAATCTGGTATGTCTAATTGCTTTATTTCACAAAACGAACGGAACGATCTTTCACTTAAGTCAGATGTTATAGGTATCTACAAAAATGCATGCTGCTGATGGAAATTCTTAAAGAAGGTATGGATTTTTAGTCGTGTTCTTTTTGAGTGCGAAAGAAAAATGGGTGTGAACATAGGGGTGGGCCCAGCACAACTAAGAATTATTATTAATTAATAGAAATACCAATATTTTTAATACAATTGAGTTTGGACATAAAACAGTACATAATTTGTTTGTAATGGTCTTTGTTGTTTGATTACAAGAGCAAACAACAAGCCATAAGCGGTCTTATCAGTATAACTTCAATAGAGCTATTTACAAATTGGCAAAAGATCCCTATCATATTTATTTATTAACTTCAAAATAATTTTTTTTCTGGTGAATAGAGCTAAAAAACATTTTCAGACATCTAGTTTTCTGACAGTTTTCCCAAAATGACAGCTGCATGAGTTTTTGTCAAAGTGCTTCAGACTTAAGATGGCGCTCACATTAAACTCTTTGACGTTTTATCATACTGCTCACTTGTTTTTAATTAAGAATATCTGCCTCATTTCACTTTATCATTTCAATCATTAAGTATACAACAAGATAAAAATTGAAATGTCAAACTGAGTCGCTTCAAAAGAATCCAATGTGAACACCACCTTACACGTATAAGAATATTTTCGAGTTTTGACATTTAGCTCACATGAGTGTGGATCAGAATCTGGAACTGTCAAATTGGTATAAACAAATCAGTTTTAAGTTTTTAACTTATTTAAATTTCATTTACATTTCAATTAATTTGTTGGTTATGCTTTAAAATTCAATCAAAGAATTTTCAATTTACTTTTACATTTAGAAGATTACGTTAATTATATTGCTTAGAAATAAATAAAAAGTGATTTATTTTAGCTGAAGGAGTAAATCGCTTAAAGTTTTTGATTTGATTAAAATTGAAAGAATTAATTATCGTCTAATTTATAGAACGCATGTTGTTGCTTTTGATTGTCAGCTGTCGTTTGGAAGATTGCGCTTAGTATTTAAGAATAAATTAAAATTATTTATTTTTTTTTGGCGTTAAAAAGAACATAAATGTTGCGTTTTGTAAAATTAGCAGGTTGTCTGATATATTTCTAATTACGTTAAATTGTTTGGTTATTGCTTAGAAATAATACAAGATAATTTGTTTAACAAGTTGGGTTTGACTTATTTGAATTTCAAAGAATTTGTTATCCGCTGGTTTATAGAACGCATTGTAAATTGTGAGCTGTCATTTGGAAAAATACGTTCGAAACGTTGATTATTTCTTAAAAATAATTAAAACGTAGCTTTTCTAATTGAAAAAGCCGCGTAAAGTACAAAGAAGAAGGTTCTGATTTAATTGAAATCTAAGTGAAAATGTGTTGTTTGTGGAACGCGTCTTGTTGTGAATTGCGAGCTGTCATTTGATAAATTGTGCTTAATGTTTTGATAATGGCTTTCCCTTAACACTTATGAAAACAATGTTATTTTTTCTTAATAAAAACTAACATAAAAGTCGTTATGCAGCTTTTGTTTAAGCGATTAAGTCTGCTCAATTATAAAAGTCATTTGATTTATTTGTTATTGATTTTAAAATCAATTCTAAATCAATCTTCACGTTAGACTGAAATTAAATCAATTTTAAGTATAGTTTAAAATTAAATAAACTTATTTTTATAGTCAAGCTTATTTCTGAGATTCTTATGTGAATCAAATTGATGTTTAAAATTTCAAGACTATAAGCGTAGCTAATTGGACTTGTTTTCAACTCCACACTGATTGACTACTATTAATTCAAACTTCCGACGGAACTCCAAAGAAAAATCTCAGTTCCAATTAAGCCTCAGGCCTATACCTTGTATATAACTTTTCAACCGATTAACTTATTCACATTACACCACACCGGCATTGGCACTGGGGGAACCATGTAAAACTTCCTGCTCTCTTCATCCATATAACAATCACGACGAAGACGACGGACATCTTCTTCTGCAGTAGGTAGATAGGTAGACTTTTGAGATACCTAAACCTCCTTCCTCTACCTACGTTAAGATCTTATATTTCAGCTGTAAAAATTCTCAGGTGTGCACCTTACCACCACGAAAATAAAAACAACGACGACGAAGACTTCAACGACGACAACGACGACGAAGACTCCGATGGACGGGGACGATCGATTGTCATTCAAAAAGGGGCCAGAAGAGCATCTCCGAAAATCCAAAAAGCGGATCAGTCATCTGACTGAAATTCCTTTGCTCAGGCGGTTTGATCTAAAAAACAAAATAAAGAAAAATTAATAACGAACTGAAGAAAAAAAATTAACAATAAAAATAAAACAACACAAAAAAGATCACCACACAGAATTCATCTTTCTCGCTGCTTGTTCTTTCTTCTTGTACTCACATTGTAACCAATGCCTTTAGCAACATCAAAGAAGTCTCATGGATTGAATGCAGTATGCAGCAATGCAATGCAACCAACTCACAAACTACAGAAGAGCACAAAAGCCTCAGGTGTTATTCCAAAGAGGAATTTAATGCCCATCACCAATTGCATTGCCTTTGCCAAACAGTCACTGATGCTGTTCTTGTTGTTGCTGATGCCAATGATGCCGTCTTTGGATAATTCCTTGTAAAGGGTGTATTTTTAAGACATACAGAACTTTAAAAGATTATTTAAATTGAGATGAAATCAAATGTCTTTCAAAATATGGTTTCTTGGCATATGACCTTCCGGCTGGCTCGGACGTAGTCTAATCTGGAGGCTCAATTTTTGAATGCATTTTTCAACATTTGTGGCCGTATATTGGCAAAAAAGCCTAGACTTAATAGACTTCACATATCCAAACAGAAAATAGTTCACTTTAGAAATTATATCACGGGTCTGTAACGTGAAAGTAAGTACATACCAAACGTAACAAATCAATCGTGGCTGTTCCTGCAGACCTGTTCCTGTCGAAATAGTCAGTCATAATGGCTCTTTAGCGGTCACCATAAGTTGTAACGTAATGTAACTGGAACATAACGTAACGTAACATAAAATATCGTAACGTAACTTAAAGTAACGTAACATAACTGTCCATCGTTTCAAAAGGACCAACTATCCCACCAACTCATAAAGTCATTTTACACTTAAATATTACCAGAATTCCAAATACGACAGTTTTGTGTTTTGACGCATCCGTTCAACTAAAAGTGAGCTTCATCCCTAAACAAAATTTGAGCAGAAGGTATTTTGAACTTGGGAGCACTGTTCAGGCGTCAATCTATGTATGCATGTATTTTGAAATGTAAAATCAAAGTAAAAATAAATCACTTGACAGCTGTCAAAATAGATTTCTATAACTCTAAAAAAAACACCCATTCCTCAACATCTTCGTCCCACAGTGCTTCAGTTTGGTTCTCGTTCTCTTGGTTTGGTGATGTAAAAGAACAAACTATTAATAACAACAACAACAAGTAGACGACGACGACGACGATGATGATGATGATGACGACGACGAAGACGACGAAGAATATAACAAAAGACCGGGTTAAGAATTCCAAGAATCGTTTGATCCAAATCCAAGTGTTGGGATCTTTTCATGAGATGCACGTGCACGTCCAAGCGGTGTTCATCCAATATCTCCTCCAACTTCTTGTTTTTTCTTTTTTGTGTCTTCTGTTGTTGTTGATGAAGAAGAAGAAGAAGAATAAAAAAAATCTCTTTTCGTTTGTTTGTCCATCCGCTTGAGACTCCTCTGGTTTAACTCTTATAGTTAGTGAGAATGTGAGTGGGCCTGGGAATAAGAAAAGACCAAAACATCGTCCGATTCAATGAGCGAATCCATTCGGTGCGACACTTGACTGGTATTGCTTTGGTACCCAAAAGGAATTTTAAAGGCAATACAAAAAATAAAAAGGAGACTCCACTGGTCCATCCATGCATATACAGCCGAAGCATCAGAGCCGTGGAGACAGGATGTTTTGGGCACATTATGTGGGAATGTCTGTGTCCATTAGGTGCTGTCGGGCCACACCTGAGTAAGAGGTTTTTTTTTTGAGTCTTTCCTTTTTATTTTTGTATCACAAACTTATCTACATACATTTATAGGAGAACCGCCTTGACTGGGATCGCAAAAGAGGTTGTTTTTGTTATATCCTGTGATCGTGTTTTTTATGTGATTCAAATTCAGATTCAGATTTCATTGAATTGCAATTTAGTGATCAATGCATTTGGATTGTTAATCGATTGAGGGAATTGATCGTGATGTTATCTGGCGATTAAGGGCTTTTTAGCTGTGGGCGATCTTTGGCTTTGATGCATCATATTATTATATATGTATGTATATACGTTAAAGGGTGTTTTTTTTTGTATACTAGTGTATTCGCAGCGATATTATTTGAAGGTAGGATCGTAACGTATTAGAAAAATTAACTTTTTTGGAATAAACCTTAGAACAAGTGGGAGGATCTGATTTTGATAGACACCAATTGTTAATAAGGTAAAGTGTTGTAAGAATTGAATTTATATTCTTTGTTGAAAGTTTTATTTGATTTTTTAGATTGAAAATTAAGTAGCTGAGTAGTGTAACTGCCAGATTCAACAACTTTTTAGTAAACAGAGTCATGAAGTTTGGACTCATACGTGAAGGTAGGATACATACATACATACGTTAATTAAAGGTTCACTTCTTCTAAATTGTAGAAATTATTGTAAATTTTAACAAATTCTGATATACAATGGTGAATCAGTCTATTTTACAATTCACTTTTCATCTCAGCGTCTAAAAAAAGTCGATCTGCTGGAAATATTCAACCGTGGGAAAGAGGTGAGGAGAGCGGGGAGTGGTAGGCTAATTAGCTAGAAAATACCAAAGCTTATTGATTGAAACAAGCAAAATATTCCTACCGGTTTGAGCATTCCTAATTTTAATTTTACTTTATTTTACTTTAAAATCTTTAGTATTAGCAAGTTCAAGATTTTATATAAATAAATAAATTAGGTGGCGCAACAGTCCATGAAGAACCAGGGCCTAGTGACTTACAACTCTCAACCATTCCTGTGTGCGAGTAATGTTGTCAGAGATGGAAGGGACCTACAGTTTATATGCCGAATACGAACGGCTAATTTGAGAAAGCACTTTTCATGAGAAGGATTACTCTTGGAGAATTTGTCAATTCCTCGCAAGAGGCAGTACCCGTGAAAAAGGTACTACTCAAGATTTTGTTTGCAGCTTATTAAAGGCTAAGGCCAACATAGAGGCCAAAAAATAGCCTTTTTAGGAATTTTTTTTTTAAGTACTACGAAATACATATGTACATAAATAGACGGAGTTTTAATAAACATCGATTTTTTGATGTCTTCTAATTGTTTTAGAGTCCACAGCCGGACTAAGAGCTTTTATAATATTGAAATCATTTTTGCGATGCATTCACTTATGGCTAAATGGCGCACTTCTAAAGTACAAATTGAAAAACTTGACTAAATAACGTCGGATAATTGTTAATAAAAAATTAACAAAAAGTCTGTTTAAAAATAGAATATGTTTTTTTTTAAAGATATATCTGCAAAATAAGTTCATCTTTAAAAATTTAAATGGCTTTTAATTTCTCAAAAAAAAACTGCATTCTTAAATTTTATTTTGACAATCTTTAGAGTTGTTGTTTTGTTTTTGTTTTTTAAATAAATTAAGGTACATTTTTACAGTTATTTTGTGCTTGAAATATTAACTTCTTCAAAAAATGTTGACCAATTTTTGAGATATTGAATTAAAAAAAAATAGTATCTTTTATAAAAATCTAAGCAAAAGTAATAATTTTTAGCCATCAAATATTATTTAGGCAATATATTCCTTGTTCAGAAAGAAAAAGATTGATCGCTTAATAAGTTCCAGAAAAAAATTAAAAAAAAAAACTGTTCTTTGGGAGGAAACCTTAAGGAGGAATACAAAAATGTGTTTTTACCATTAAAAGAAAACTGGTATAAAGAAACAAATTTAGGAGAAAATTTCATACATGTTTCATATACGTTTTCGAGAAAATTCGAGTTTTCGATTTTTGACCAACAAATTAGTATGGGACTACTGTTATCTTTGGTTTCAAAAATTTGAACTATGTCCAACGCTTATCTGCTTAAATTATTAATTTCCAAGTTTGTACCCAATCGACCCAATAGTTTAGGCTGTAAAGGCGGGGACAGGTCTAATTTTTTTCGACTTCCGTACCATCGTAAGGTCATGTTTGATTAAAAGCTCTAAGTCGAAATTGTTTGCAAATGGAATACAAACAATATATACCTACGTACTTTAAAGAAAATACAGTTTCAAAGATGCATTATTTCAAGGCATTCGGTTGAAAATTGAAAACTCGGTATTGAGATAAAAGCGTTCAAAGTTTTGAGTTGCAGAAAATCATGAACAATTTTACAATATCTCTTATACTGAAATTCAAATACGAAATACCTAAAGGTTTTTCATAGAATTAATCCTTTAGGATATTATTTTCCAGACTCTAGGTGATCAGGACCATGAACAAAAAACGTTTTTTTCGAAAATTGGAAAGTGGTCAAAGACCTTAAATAATCAAGTTAGTCATTTAGTATATAATGCTTACAAATTTATATAATTTTTGTCAAGGCAATGCACAAGGCCAGCGGAGTAACTTGGTCTTGGTTGTAAGGCTGATTGAACAGCAAAAGCCCTATGGATCCATTTTAAAACAAAACTTCTCTAAAGATTATTTTTTCATACAATTAGACCAATTTTCTCTGACACTAAAAACCCTATTGTAGTTTTATTTTCTATAAGCATAAAAGTTGTAGAAAAGCCAATGCCAAATTAAAAAAACTTACTTATAATTCATGACATCTAAACTATTAAAATCAGAGAGTCCGTAAAATCTCCAACTCACGGATGTTTCTATTGAACATGTGATTTTCAATTTGTTAATATTTTGTTGGAGTTTGAAATAGCCACCGATCCCGATCATCACATGAAAATTGTGTTCCGCGATGAAGCTCATTTTTGATAAAATGGGTACGTTAGTAAGAAAAATTCTTATTATTTTCCAGCGAGTTTTTTCTTCAACGCTGGCAAAACCACTGCATAAGCTTTTCCATCTGTCCTTTCTACAGGTCTCTTTCCGAGTGGATGGAAAATTGCATTTGTCCAGCCTGTCCCTAAAAAAGGCAAATCTTCCTCACCATCTAACTATCGTCCAATTGCACTTACATCAAACAACAAATCAAACGACAAATCTTTACATCGTTTTGCAGAAAGTAAGATTATTGCACTTGATATTTCAAAGGCATTTGAAAGAGTTTGGCACCAAGCTCTCTTAACAAAAATGCGTGCATTTGGTATTGATGAATCCCTTCTTCGTTGGGTTAGAAATTACCTTTCGGAACGTTCAATTCAAGTAGTATTGGACGGGTTCAAATCTGATATCCTTATTTTTATAAATGATCTTTTCTCTAAAACTTCTAACCCACTAAATTGTTTGGCTGATGACAGTACCCTCATCTTTTCATATTCGTTTTTAGATTCTCATCCTTGTTCTTCGGATGTTGACTACCAAAGGCAGTGTATGATAAGCTCATTAAATTCTGATCTTGACAGCATTGTCCAATGGGGAATCAAAAACCGTGTAGAATTTAATGCTTCAAAAACTCAATGCTGTCTACTGTCGCAAAAGCGTAACCCTCCCCAAATGCCACTATCCATGAGTGGTACTTGCATCGAGGAGACTGCACAGCTATCAGTCCTAGGTAAGTGGATTACAAACCACTTGTTGTGGAGTGATTACATATTTGACATCGCCAAAAATGCTGCTGCAGTGTTTAGGTTTTCTCCGACGATGCAAGAAGTTTTTTACCCTTTCTGGTCTGGCTATAATTTATAAAGCCTATATTTGTCCAAAACTTGAGTACAATTCCCATACTTGGGCAGGTGCTCCTATAACCCACTTGAGTCTTCTGGACAGAATTCAAAAGAGAGCTCTAAAAATGATAGGTGACCGTTGTCTAACTGAAACTTTTGCATCTCTCGAGCACCGTCGTCGTAAGGTTTCATGTTTCTCATTATTTTATCACTACTTCCATAAGCAATACTCTAATGAAATAGCCAGTTGCATTCCTCCTGTCAAGCAATTTAACCGTAATACTAGTTCATTTAGGAATGCCCATCAGTTTACCCTTGAGCCCAATTTCGGTCGTACTGTAAAGTACAGAGATTCTTTTTTTAGTCTTACTACACGAATGTGGAATGCTTTACCAGACTCAATATTTCCCACTCATTACAATGTGCAGGCATTCAAAACCAATGTGCATCGGTATCTCCTTTCAAATCCTATCCTTCCTTCCTAATTACTCGCACTGTGTATAATCATTATAAGGGTATTCATATCCCCTTGAGTACGCGTACAATATAAAAAAAAACATTATTCACAAGTCACTTGCCCTCTTTATAATCTATCCCTGAAAGCGATTTTAATCTAACCTTACCTAATCTTGCTTGATTTTTTTTTGAAGGGCCATTTTATTGACAATATTGGCAATACCTAAAATCAGCTCTTGAATACCAGTTTTTCAACTCAAGTTGCAGAATAAAAAAAAAACTATACACCCATGGTTGAAGGGGGGTGTATACAATAATTATTCAAACACCCTTGATTGATAATTCTTATTCATTTAAATTTTTTTATTTAAAACAACCTAAAATCTGGATTAAAAGATTTAAACTTCCATACATCACAAAAAAATACATAAGGCCGGTGGCTTTTTAACAATTTATAAATTTGTGACTTTGTGTCAATTGATTTACTCATATTATTTAAAATTCATATAACCAAATGTTACACTTTAATTCCATGATACATTCTGAATCTATTCACCTAATTTAAATTTGTCTAATGGTCCAAAATAACATTGTTCAATAATTATTATAAAGTAATCTCTATGGAACACTATGGCGTATACTTACTTTTTTTATACAAAAAATTAAAATACTGGAAAACCTTCCAAAAAAAAATTCTTTTTAAAGTACAAAACTTATGAAACATATTAAATGTATCGACCTTAGTAATCAATCAAATTGACACATTAAGCCAAGCCTGAACAATCCCTTAAAATGATATGTATAAAATTTCCTTCTGACGATATTTCTATTAAACTTTAGAAAACCCTTAAACAAAACAATTTCTCTATGACAATTAAAACAAAAAGTCTCAAAAACTCATCAAACTCAGTTTGACTCAAACCCATTAAATCAACTTCATATGTACATTGCTACATTGTATCTTAATACAATGTATTTTAATTAAAATCATTAAAGTGTAAAATTGCAACCAATTAAAACAAAATATTAATTAACTTTAAAATTGTTTCTCTCCGATTATATCAATTCGATGGGAAACTATTTCGAACATTTGTATTTATTTATTTATTTTTAAAAGTTAATTTACTAATTTATAATGAATTATTTAAAAAAAAAAGTATGTTAATCAAATTTATTATCAAAGCAAATTAATCCATTTTTATTTATGAAATCTTCATCGTTTATAAAATTATGTAAATTTACAAACCTATTGTATGTTAGTTAGCTATAAAAATGTCTGATATCTAAAAAAAGACAACTTTCTAATAAATCAAAGTAAAATGTTTGAGTGTGATTTTTCTGTTTTTAGTCTATTTTCTGATAATGAAAAAGTGTATTTTATCTTTTTGGTTAAGTTTTTGAGGAAAACAAAAAAAAAAACAAAACCGACCGACGCACGTAGTGAAATTCATTAAGTTTCAGGACTTCCCTGTACCACTTTCTTATGGTTTATTCCTTCCAACCCAATATTTTTCTTCAGCATAATCTTTTCAAGATATTCTTCTTTTTGTAAATTTGCAAGAAGTCAGAAATAAAAACAAATTCAATTATAATTTTTTCAACTTAAATTTTATTTTAATTTTTATTTTGTTTATTTTTTTTTGTATTGTTTTATTTTTTTTATATTTTTTCAATGATTATTTTTTTAACATTAAGAATTAAAAAATTAAAATCATAATAATTCTATACACTTTGTACAAAGTATTCTACAGATCACAGAACATATTTTTTTTTACACATCAAGATGTAGTTACAGTTAATAAAAAAAGTTTTATTTTTGTTTTTTTTTCTTATTAAAAATCAAAAAATAAAATAGTAGAAATTATATAAAGAAATAAAAATTACAATTAAAAAATAAAAAAAAAAACACAACAAAAGCTAATTTATTTTATCTTTAAAAATTAAGAAAAATAAACCTCTAGGATACACAAAAAGAAAGGAGAATTTACTTGAATATTATATTTTTAAGTTTAAGTTTTTATATTTTATATTATTTTATTTTTGAAGTAATGTTAATAACTATTTTAATTATGAATAGGTAATAAATATAAAGGTATTACCAGTGCGAACAAAAAATTAAAAAAAAAAAAGAATAATAAACTAAATTTAATAGGATGATTATAAATCGGTATCTTTCAGTTATTTTTGTAATTTATATTTAGTAGGAAAAATTATTTATAAAATTAATAAAAACATAAAAAAATATTATTATAAAATTAATGATCTGCATAAAAACTCTATTGTTTTCTTCTTTTGTTGTTTTTTTTTGTTTTTGTTTTAATAATTACTAAGGTAAAGCTTTGCCAAGTTATGAGGTTGAATTGACTTAACAATTTTTCTTTTCTTTTTTAGTTTTTGTAATAAACAATTTTAAATCTAAAAGTTTATAATTAAATTAAAATAATTGTTAAAATTTTTAAATTATTATTACATAATTCTGTTGTTTTAAACCATAACCAAGTAGAGTTTTTGTGTTTTGAAATGCTAATGCAAATATTTTTTCAAAAGATTTATATACGATTTTACGAGAGTACTTCTTCTGAGGAGGACGATTGCATCTGTGCCTTTTTTTTGAGAAGTTTTCTAATTTTAATCTAAGTTTGCATTTTTGTATGTATTTTTTGTTTAAAACTAGAGTATGTGGTAATTATATATGTATGTACCTATATAATTGCGTTTATTTTTATTTATTAATATTTTTATTATTTTACTTGAAAGAAACGAAACAGAGATCCGTTTAAATGGTGCTCAAAAGGCAGCCACGTCATACGTTATAGTTAGGTATAATATATATTTAACAATGTTGCCGACTGTTTTTGTTATCGACAATTTGTTTTTCTGTTGACGCCGTCACCGCTGGTGCCGTCTGTAATGAGAAAGAAGAAGAAGAAAAAATAAGTAAATTTTGTGGTAAAATAAAATTTAATTTTAGTTAAAAGCAAAGCAAAACAAAATTCGAGACATTTTAACACTTTTACAGGGTCAAGAGAAACGGTTTTTTCTGTGTTAATTCAATTGAAAATGTCATAATCATCAACAAAAATACAACTTGTATCTTTTAGATACTTATTGACCTTAACTTTCATTGTTTGTTTCGTTCGTTTCTTAGTTTTCGAGGCCAAAAAACAGACAGAATGACAGGAGAACTTGCATGCCGGTCGCGGTCGGTAGAGTAGGGTGGTTGGTTTACTATAGGTAACTGTGGTGTGGTGTCATCATTTTTGAGGTGACAAGTCAGTGTCACAACAAGAAAATAAAAACTATAAAAAGATAAAGTATCTATCACTGTTTTGCTTCTTTTTTTTTTTTTGTTAATCATCTTGTTTTTCAACACCAAGGTCTAAAGTTCGTCGTGTGCGCTAGAAAGATCACTTCACACTCACACATATGTAGATACAAAAATCACACAGATACAGATATATTCTCTCATTCGAATGAAAGACGAGATACAATTAATTACTGTTTAAATAACATCACTGATAAGGTATTGTGTTTTGTCATTGATTTCAGAATAAATTTCTCTTGATTGCTCGCTCGGGGCTGTGCTATTTTGTGCTGTGCGATCTTTCGAACACAGAAAAAAGTTTAAAAACAAGATCAGTTTTTCTTTTTTGTTGTATTTCTACAATATTCATACCAGGAGATACGACAATCGAGCAGTTATCTATCTATCTGAGGGATGCGGTAATTAAGCGCCAACTCAGAGAACAACTTTTGTTGCGTTGTCGTGATTTCGAAATTTATATCTGTACCTTTTTTTTAGCGGCGATGAATATCGCTGATGATCGCTGCTGTATATTAAGCCCCCGCAAAGAAGCAAAAGTAAGAAGCAGAAGCAACACAAAAATGAGCATTTTCAGAAGAAGAAGAAGGTAGGTATATAGAAAGAAGAAGAAGAAAACGAAGGGGAGTTGAAACACAAATAAAGGCAACAAACAGAAAACAACTTAAGTATCTGCAGGTGTTCAGAAAATCCGCACACACGAAATTAAATTTAATTTACTAATGGTTGAGGTTTTTTTGTTTTCTTCGATTTTTAGATTTTTTTTCTTTTCTTTTATTTTGTTTTTGTATTGTTTTTGTTGTTGTTTTGCTTTTATTTATGTGTCGTTTAGGTAATTTTTGTTTAAATATTTTATTTTTGTGTTGTGATGGCGCTGAATGAAGATCGTGCGACATCAAAATGTCACACTGTTACCATTTTATATATTTTTATTTTCTATGACTTCAAAGGAACAAGATCACCGACTTCAAACAAAAAAAAAATACCTACGTGATTTTGAAAAAGGAATTCAACTTATGACTTATTCCAAAACAACAACCAAATCAATCAAAATGAAATAATTATATTCACAATATAAAATCTAATTTTATATTATATTTATAATTAAATTAAACTAAACGAAACGAAGAAAAATTCTTTAATATATCGCTTTAGTTTGTGTTTTGATTTAAACACATCACAGGTGTTAGTCAAGTCGTTAATAAAGATACTTTATGATTATTGTGGTTCTACATACGTATAAGATATACATATATGTATGTACATACATATGTATGTACATACGTACGTAAGAAAAAAAAATAAAACATTTAATGATATTCGTGTCATTTTAAAAATGTTATCTGACTTTATGCAAATATTTTGCTTCATGATTGCTTTTATAGCAAAAAAAAAAAATGAAAGAAATAATAACGTGAGAGATTTTTAAAATTTTCCTAAATTATAAAAAAAAAATCTTTATTGAAATTCCTTCAAATGGTATAAAAATGTTGGGTTAATTTTAGACATTTTTTTAGACTGTGAATATTTAAATTATCTATTTTTAAAGTTATAAAGGAAAGAGTTATTCTTTTTGCACTTTTTTTGATGTTATTTATGTAAATTTAGTCAAATTGTATTTATTCAATCGTTAAAAACTGGCGCCCAACAGAAAAAGTTTTTTTTTTTTTTTTCTGACTAAAAAGTGGCGCCCAACAGGAATAGACATACAAAATTCAATATTTTCTGACGAAAAAGTGTCACTTAACAGAAATTGAAATGAAAATCCAAATGTTTTCTTACTAAAAAGTGTAGTCCGAGAGAATAAGTCATGAAAAACTAAATGCTTAAAAACAAAAAACTGGCGCCCAACAAACATAGTAATGAAGAATTAAATGTTTTCTAAGCAAACAGTGTGCGCCCAATAAAAGTATTCATGACAAACTAACTGTTTTCTAACGAAAAATAAATCAAACAATTTGCTAAGGAAATAGTGGAGCCCAATGGAAATAGTTTTGTGAAATAAAATGTTTTTTGTCGAAAAAGTGGCGCCCAACACAACAAACTAGGAATGAATAAAATAAAAAAAAAATAGAGTTTTTAGTTTTAAACGATAAAACTTAGTAACAAAATATTCTTTGAGAAAAAAGTAACACCGAAAGGAAATATTCATGAAATTAAATGTTTTCTATTAAAAAAGTATCGGCTTATAGAAATATTCATGAAAAATCAAATATTTTCTGAAAAAAAAAAGTGGCGCCCAACTAAACTAGACATCACAAAGTAACTGACTTCTGATGAAAAAGTGGTACTAAACATAAATAGTTATGAAAAATTAAATTTTTTGTGACGAAAATGTGGCATGTAATAGAAATAGTCATGAAAAATTAAATATTTGTTGATGAAAAATTGGCGCCCGACAGAAATAGTCTTAATATTGAATGATTACTGATGAAAAAGTGTCACCCAACTTAAAAAATCATGAAAAATAATATTTTTTTTCTAACAAATAAGTTGCGCCTAACAGAAAAAGTCTTACAAAATGTAATGTTTCCTGACGAAAAAGTGGCACATAACATAAATAGTCATAAAAAATGAATTTTTTGTTGTTTAAAAGTGGCGCCCAACACAAATATTAAGAAAATAAAAGAATTAGATTGAAAATTGAAGTATTTAGTTTTAAACGTTAAAGTTTAGCAATATTAAAGATTTCTCTGCCAATAAGCATTTGCTTTTCTGAACAAAGCTTAAAGATAAATCTTTCGGCCTTTAAGTTCAAAGTTACTTAATTCGTTAAAGATTCAGGAAGAAATTCGTAAGCTTTTCATTCTATACCTATAATTTTATTTTATATCATTGTAGTTGTTTGTTTCATCTGAAATGGTGCGATTTTGTATGAATTTAAGTTGCAGTTCTGTCAAGTGACGTCGTGACGACCGAATAAATAAAATTGAATAAAAAATACAATTTTAGAGACATTTTTCAGAAAATTTTTCTGTCAGATATTCGAAAACAGTGATGGAGCAAAACCTGCCAAAGTTTTATTTTTCTTTATGAAAAATTAGTTTACTGAGACAAATGTGGTCTCAGGACAGTTTTTTCTCCCTTCGTAGATTTTTTGGATTCAAAAATCTAGAGCAATCTGTTTTGTTACCAGAGAAAGATTTTATGTCTTTTTTGAGCTTCTTTACTTTTGAACTCAGCCCAAACTCAACTCTACTGTGATTATGACATTTTCAAAAACAAAACTCCCTTAAAAAAAAACACATCTCTCGGATGTCATAAATCGTGGTGCTGAACTTACCGCATGCGAGTATTGATGTTGTTGCTGTTGGTGCTGTTGCTGTTGTTGTTGTTGATGTTGCACTGCTGCTTGACTATTACTCAGGATAACGGAATTAATAACCGCGTTATTATTTTGTGAACTATTCAAAATCGTATTCGGACTTTGTCGTGTAGCTAAAGGCTGTCGAACTTGTACCGATGAAGCTGTATTTTGTAGGTGAGCTGCCAAACGATCTTCCATTGACATATCTTCATCATCCAAATGTGAAAGATGATGATGATGATTTCCATTAGCCAAACTTAAAGCTGTTGCTGCATCAAAACTATTTATTTCAGGATGTGTTTCAAGTTCACTTTGTAAATCGCAGATATAATCGATAACATGCTGAATAATTTCTAATTTAGATAGTTTTCGATTTTTCGGCATAAATGGCACGAGATCTTTCAATTTTGACAGATACATTTTCATTTCGGCATTTTCACCATCACGATGTTGATGATGATGGTGATTGCTATTTTGACGCGAAATGCGACCCGACGAATTGATGGCAGGCATCGCAGATGCACCCGATTGACAAACAGCAGTTAGGGATTTCATTTTTTGGATAATTCTTTTTCTATCTTGGGGCAAAATTTTGGCGGTTATTTTATTGCAATTTTTGACAGAAAAGAGAAAAAGTAGAACTTTTTATTTTGGAACACACAAATTTTCTTTAAATTGCGCGAACAACACTGTAATCCTTTTTTAATTGTTTCACTTTGTATATTTTCTTTTTGTTATATTGATGATGCCACTGTTTAATTTGTTTTTAAACTGCGAGGGGTTAAGGTTCGTTAAAGAATCTTTATGAAATGGTTTATCAAGTGAGAGGCGATAGGCAGATTTTCTTGTAAATCTTTTCTTTTATATTTTGTAATACTCAAAGGAACACCGTCCGCAACTATCGACTTCTAGACACGAAATGACATTCCTCATCCCCGTTAGCTGTCATTTATATACTCTCGGTTCGGCTCCGCCTGTTGGCCAATGAAATAACATCTGTTTGGCATTTGTCTTCGGTTCGGATTTCCCCTGCGAGCCGAAGTCATCCCCACTCCATTGGTTTTTCGAGAGATTTTTCTCTCTTTGGAGAGTTGTTGGTCAATCAATTTTTGTAAACATTGTAGACTTGGAGAGCTGGAGAGAGCGGCGCAATAAATTGCTATGAATGAAAATTCTTCTCACATATTTGTATCTCGCTTCATTGCAAAGTATCTGTATGTTGTTATCTCAAAACGTGGCGCCTTATCTTTTTCACTTGCTGTGGTTTAGCTGTCGACGATTAAATTTGATGGCGAAACGTCGTCGTCGGGAACGGGAACGACAACGACAACGCAGACGAAGAATATGAGAGTTTATGCCTCTGTTTTTTGTATAGATACTTTTTTCTTAGACTTTTTTGAGATAGATAGTCTATTAGATGGAAAATACACGAATACCTTATGGAAATTTGACCTTTTTTGTAATTAAATGGGTTTATGTGTTTAGTAGGGTACCTCAGCTCAGACCTCTGCTGTGGATTGTTGGATTTTTTTTCACAGTGGAGAGTTTTGAATTTCTCATTTTTTTCGTCTTCTGAGTTTTGTATCTGATGAGGTGGGTGAGAGATGTGAGATTGAAGCTACCAAGGTGTGATGTGTGAGATACTTTTTTTTTATAGATCTCTGATTCATTTGACGAAATCTCAGCAACTTGTTAAGTGAAGAAATGATCATTATACGGCTCAGGCTGAAGCCCAGGGGCTTAGGGGTACCTATGTATATCTTCTTTTCTTAGGTATAAAAGCAACTAGGTCGGTATACTTGATTAATTGTGGTCGACCGAACGACACGTAAGGAGAAGCGGAGGAGGAGCTGGAGGAAGATATTCACAAGGAATAAAATTCTTTCTATATTTTTTTAAAAGTTTTTTTGATATTCTTGTTTTTTGTTTATTCGTCTTGTTTTGTTTCTGGTTTCAAGTGTTGTCTTGAGAATTTGTCCGATCAGCAACCAAAAAGCAACAACCTGTTGATTAATTTGTGTTATGTTTTCAGGTTTTCATTTCCTTTTGGAATTTTTTGTATTTGTTTTTGAACGAAGTAGATATTGAAAAAAATAGCATTTTTTCTGATGGTATCATTTCAGACAGGGATTCGTATCTTCAAGTGAAAAATAAATAAAACATTGCTCGTGGTTTTGTTCTCTCGGATGATGTGAAGGTATATTGGATATACGATACATCAAATTTCAGTTTCAGATTTCTTGGCAAGTGACTGACCAATGTGTCGTTTGGTAATAAATTCTTTAATGTATCACATTCACATATTATACAACAAAAATATGTAACTACATATTGGGATAGGATTTTTCTTTCAATTTTTTGTTGGTTGTTGAATCCACTTGAAAAAGAGTGAAATAAGTCGTCGAGTCCCCAAAACCAAACCAAAACTAAACTGAAAATGTATGTACGAGTATATCAAATGCAGACGCAGCCGGAATGAAGTTATTACATTTTGAGCGTGGGAACGATGGTTTTTGAAATTATGTATTGTTTTATTTCAGATTTTAAAGAGTGCATACACTAAATATATGTATGCACATGCGGTCATGAAGTTGTGGACGGATGTTTTGTAAAATGATATGATATGGTTAATTTTGTTATTTCCAGTTGTTGTGAAATTTTGATACCTATAAAAGTTTTTGAGTTCTGCTTACTAAATTTTGAAGGACAGGATTAAGATGCGTTGAGTTTTAAAAATGTAAACATGTTTTAAAGTTTCTCTTTAACTTTTTGTTTCAACTATTTAAAATAAAAACAGACTTTTTAAAGTAAGAGTTAAAGAAACTAAACATGAAGTAACTGATTTTGGAAAATCTATTTAGGTACATATATAAGAAAGTAACAAAACCTACAATTGACGAATTTTTTTGTCCAACCTTTATTTCTTAGTAATATTTAATAATCTAATATGTTCCTGCAAAGCCGAGGCTCTTCTGCAGAAGATTGTGCATTATGATTATTTTAGTGAAAATAGAGTGAGCTTATTCTAAAAATTAAAAAAGTAACTTTTTCAAAATAAATTCAATTAACAATTTCATTTCTTTTTCTTAAGAATTTAATAACATATTACGTTAATTTAAAAATAAAAGTCTTAGTTCTTTTTTTCTTGTTAAGTATATTATTTTGTATTTGCTTAAATTCTTGAGGCAATGAATTGATGATTGTTATGGGACAACTTTCTGCTTTCGATACTTTTTGTAGTGTCGTGAGACTGAGACTTGAAGAACACTCTGTTTGCGTTGTCTGGTATTGATGTTATATTCTATCGAATGAATCATATTCCAGAACTGTCGTCATCTTGAAAATTTACTCGACTTTAAGTACCAGAAAGCTGTTTTCAGTTTCCTATGCCTGTTATTGGTTTTTTATTATTCTTAGAGCTGAATTTTGAAACTTGTTGATGTCTGTTGTGGTGCTGCGTTTCCCGAAGCAAGTATACCATATCACAGCTTTGAATCTACTAAAGCATAATAAACATGTCTCAGAACGTCATTAGTAGCATGATATTTTAAGTGTCAAAGTGCATAGAGACCCAAAGGAAATGTCAATCAACAACAACCCCAAGATTTTTGTAAAGTTCAACAACTGTTGGCATGAGTAGACAGAAATCATTTCTGAAATATATTTGATTGTCGAAGCGTAGAAGCGTTTATTACCAATCCGTGGTTGTGACACCATCGAACAGCAACATCGAAGTAATTTTGCATTATTATTGTCGCCGACTACAGAAATCTATCGCAAACAAAAATTGCATTGATATCAGCAAAAACGAATGGAATATTTAGTTTATAAACCTTGTACGAGTTTGTTGGTACAAAGCATGAGCAGAAGTGGCCCCAAACTAGATCCTTGTGGAACTCCATATTTAACATTCTTTGCTTCACTGTTAACATCTTTTATCTTGACACAAAACTTTTGGTTGTGAAGATATAGTCTGCCATCCAATCAGCCATCATGCGTCGAGTCCCTATTCTTTCTAACTCTTGAATGGTTGAGAGTATCAAAAGCCTTTCGGAAATTCAAGTACATTATAGCATCTTGCACATGAGCTACGAACTGCGAACAGCGAACTGTGGATGTTCGCATATTTTGACTTTTCTTTCACATGAGCTTTATTTCTATTCGCAGACAGCGACGAATTGTCAACCCTTTTCTCCATATTTTCCTCAGCCATGATCTTTCACACAAAAACAAAACAATAGTGGTATAATTTTGAGGTTAAGTTGAGGGCGAACAATTTATTCGTTGCAGTGTGGATGGTATGTGGAACGCGAATAGAGTTTGACAGTTCGTAGCAACCACACTGCAATTCGTCACTAACAAATTGTTTTTACAAAATTGTCTTGTTTTAGAGAACAAAATGCAAATTTTATTATCCTAATATTATTGTAAATTGGTTTCTTATAGTTTAAATGTGTTTTTGTTTGGAATTGACTTTTGGAAATATGTAAAATCACGTTTGTTCGACCATTCGTTCATTCGTTGTTCGCTCTCATGTGCAAGGCACTTATGTCCCTCATTTAAAATCTCTTTCAAAGAGTTAGTAAATTCACGAAGCAGTTGTAATGTATTTTTAACTTCCCATAGGAAGTTATTGTAATGGGTCCGATTTGTCAAATTGAAAATTTTGACATTTCTCGACGTTTCAAGGTCCCTAGAGTCGAAATAAAAGATTTTTAGAAAGATGTCTGTGCGTGCGTGTGTACGTACGTCCGTACGTCCGTACGTTCGCGACGTTTTTTTCGTCGTCCATAGCTCAAGAACCAGAAGAGATATCGACTTCAAATAAATTTTGTTATACAGATAATAAGGCAGAAAGATGCAGAAAGGGCTCTCAAGAAAATTGCGTGGGTGGTTTTTTTACCATAGCAGTTTAAAAAAAAGGTGAACATTTTGGTTAACCCTTAATATCTCATGAACCAATGACGCTAGAGACTTGAATTAAATTGTATGTTATATATTGTAACGTGATACAAAACAATTATATTTTTGGAAAAAAATTTAATTAACGGTTTTTTTTATAAATCAAAAAAACTGAAAAAAAAAATTTGTCACTTCGAAAATTTTACGACTAAAATATGATTTCATCTCCAAAACAATTTTGTGCAACGAAGAATAATGTTTTTGACATCTGATAAAATTTTGAGAAAAATCGAATTGACAGTTTTTTACAAAAAATAATAACCTAAAAAAAAATAAAAAAAAAATTGGTAAAAATTGAGTTTTGACTCAAATATCTTTTCAAGACTTTGAGATATTAACTTTAAACTACTTTTGTCTTTTAAAAAATATTGTTGTCAACATTCAGTAAAATTTTGAAAAAAATAGAATTGACAGTTTTTTTTACAAAAAATTAAAAACCGAAAAAAAATTTAACAAAAGTTGGTAAAAATTGATTTTCGACTTAAATATCTATTCAAAAATTTGAGATTATGGCTTCTAACTAATTTTAACTTATAAGAAATATTGTTTTCAACATTAGGAAAAATTTTGAGAAAAATCGAATTGACAGTTTTTTTACAAAAAATAAAAACCTAAACAAAAAAATTAGGTAAATTGGTAAAAATTGATTTTCGGCTCAAATAGATTTTCAAAAATTAAAAATATTGGCTTCAAACTTATTTTATTTCACAGAAAATATTGTTTTTTATATTCAGTAATTTTTTTATAAAAATCCAACAGTCCGTTTTTTCATAAAAAAATAAAATCTACAAAAAATAGAACGCAAATTTGGTAAGAATTGATACATTTCGACAAACTTTTAAGCAAGACAAATCGATAGACGGGATGGGAAGTTATCAGTGTGGGTCGCATCCCAGCCTCTTTTTTTTCTTTTGTTAATAAGTTTGTGTTTTCAATGAAACTTTGTAATCTATTGCCAACAATTCCTTTTAGACACTTGAGAGTCGTGTACGATTACTTCATGCGAACAGACGTGTGCTCAGTGATCTAAAGTCTTGCATTTGAACTTTCTACCAATTTTGACGGCAAAAGCCGCAAAAGAAATTTTGCAAAATTCGTATTTATTTATATTACGAAAGTGACTTTTGAACAAAAAAATTAGTGAAAATTCAGAAAAACAATCCCCAGCATTTATGCTGGGGCCCATGAATAGTGATTTGCATATTGTACTAAGTGAAACACGTGAACTGATTGACAATTCAAATGTAGCTCTCTTAAATCGAAGAGGTAATATAAACTCTCTTGACTCACAAGCAGCTGGTAAGCAACTCATTTCGAGTATGAACGCTATTAAATCAAAAAGAGGTGAAAATGGTTCACCAATAAAAACTAAAAACCGTGAACATCAATCCGAAACCGGAGTGATTTTAGAAAATACTGATAATTTAAATGATGAATCTATGGAGGTTGGCACTGTGGAGCGTTTTCCTCAATGGTCGACTGTCATAAATAAACTGAAACGCTCTGCCAACAGCTTTCAATCAATCTCTGAAAAAAGAGTAAAACACTATACTAATACCAGTGAGTCACCATCCAGCTCTCACTTGCATCAACCACACCTGTCGACGTCGAGCAACAGATTTTCTCCTTTAGCTGAATCACCAGAGAATTACATTCCTCCCTTGATTTCTGACAAAAAAACCAGAGATAAAAACACTCAACTCATTTACAATGATACGTCTGCAACTCATCGCGAAGCTGCTCTTCAATCAACCGATCTTGATCATAACTCTTTTATAAAAAATGTAAACAATTCAAATTTCTGTCCGCCTATATTTATTTTTGGCGCCAATTGTTCTCTTCTTACTGATCTTATTAAACTTGCTGCAGCCGAATGTAATATTTCTAATTTAATACATAAATTTGTTAATATGGGATATAGGAAGACAAAGGTTTATGTGAACAATTCTACTGTTCACAAATTAATTATAGATCGATTGCGTGATACAGGTATCGGTGCATTTTCCTTCTCTCCAAAAGATACGAAGAAGGTTTCTATAATGCTGAAGGGTCTTGATGGAGACACTCCCATAGATGAAATAAAAAAATCTTTAGAACAAGTTGTTCCAAACATTAAAATTAGTAAAATAACACCATTTGTTACATCACGTTCCAAAGAATTAAATTTAAAATTAAATATGTTTCTCGTACAGCTTGAAGTTGGGGAATCAATTAAGGATTTAACATGTGTGAATTATTTACTTCGTCAAAGAGTTTTTTGGGAAAAAAAATCAATCGTACGGCAGTGATTCGATGCTTTAGATGTCAGCGGTTTGGACATTCTTGGGAATGTTGTGCTTATTTTATGAGATGCTTGGTTTGTGGTGAACCCCACGATTCTGCTGAATGCATTAAAGCTTCAAAAGAGCGTAGGGCAAAAAATGAAGAACTACCTCCAGCTAAGTGTGTTAATTGCGGTGAGGTTGGACATGCAGCTAGTTACCAGGGATGCCCTGCATACCTAAAATATAGGGAAAAAAAACTAACAACCATCCAAAATGCTAGACAAAAGGCGGATGCAAACAGAGCTTTAGTAGAAGATTCAATTTACAATCTCACAAAAACCAATATTTCTTTCGCCGAAAAGGCAAAAAGCTCTATGCGAACTACGAATTCTCACAAGCAAGTACTTAATAATAGGCAGGAGAAAGGTGATCTGAACGAATTTTTAAATGAAGCTAAAAATCTGTTCAACATCTCATTTAAGGATCTTTTGGTCAAAATAAGACAGTTTTGGCCAACATACCAACAATTACAAAGTAAGGAGGAAAAAATGTTTTCTTACCTTAACTTTGTAGCTTCTATTGTAACATAATGATGAAAAATTTCAATTTAAAAATAATGTCGATCAATTTGAATTCTATAATTTCAAATGCAAAAAGAGTAGCTCTGTTAGATATCTTAAAAAATAAAAAACCGCAAATATGTTTCTTATCGGAAACTTGTTTATCTTCAAAACACAAACCGTCTTTTGATGGTTTTAATATTATACGTAATGATTCAGGTAGAGGAACGGCAATACTTTTAAACAAAAATTACAAGTTCTGTCCAGTTCCTTTCCAAAGTAATAAGTTTTCAATATGTCTGGCATCTATTTCGTCACAGAATTCTAATGGTTCAACACAACGCTTAATTGTTGGTAGTATATATATACCATCAAATGCTGGTAATAGTTTATCCCGCGAACTTGATAGGCTTTATTCCTTAATTAGTAGTTATGATGCAGCTTTAATTGGAGGTGACTTTAATGCCCGTCACACGGTCTGGGGTGACAGAGTTTGTAATAATAATGGAAACCTGTTCCACACTTGGTTTTATAACGGTCCCTGCTTGAATCTGGATATAATTCCTTCTGATGGTCCAACTTATCCAAGAACTTCCTCGTATCTAGACTTTTTCATTAAAACGTCAACAATAAGCGTTGCTAACAATGTCCTAAGCCCCTCAAGCAACCCAACATGTAGAACTTTTCCAGTTGTTTCAGATCACTACGGAATCATGTTAGAAATAATGCTTAAAAACTTCCTTCCGGTTTTAACTCCTCCAAACACCTACAGGAGTTTTAAAAACACAAACTGGGATGCCTTCAGACTAAGGCTCCATTGTAATTTATTGTCTTTGAACATACCTACTGAAAGAAATATATCTAACATCGAAATAGATTCGTATATAAATCAATTAAATCAGATCATAACAACAAATGCTGAATTACACTCAGTTGTAGTATGTCCTCAAAATCAAAAATTTCATTCTATATCAGATAGAACAAAACAACTTATTGATATGCGAAGTGTCTGGCTAAAAGAACTTAAAAAAATATATAATCGGCATTTAAACAGAGTAAATCCCGAATATCTTCAACTTCATTCTAAGATTCAGTGCTTAAGTAAAATTATAAGGGATAATGTCAATATAGACGTAAACAATGCATTTCAGTCAAGGCTTGAGAAAATTAAACCTTCTCCTTTTGCCTTTAAAGAAATTGATAAGATAACAGGCCGAAAATATTTTGGTACTGACATATCAAAGGATATACTAACATACCATGGACAAAATTTGAGTGACATTGAATCCAAATTAGATGCATTTAATGATTTTTATTCTTCAGTTTTCACTGGCGAACACCCAATGAATCAAAATTTTGAAAATGAAGTTTATGTTGCCGTTAATGAATTCAAAACTGCTCAAATGGGTCGAAATTTAACAAATTTTTCTCTTTCAAATAGAGCAACAAGTCCTAATTTATATGTATTTACAACACCTGAAAAAGTAAGAGCATTTAGAATAGCTTTGAACAATAAAAAATCAGCTGGTAATGATCAGATATCTAATTTCATTTTAAGAAAATGTCCTCTTTCTATAGATACGGTTTTATCCATAATATTTAACCATTGTATTAACAATGGTTACTTTCCTCGTGCTTGGAAGGAAGCATTAATAGTACCGATAGCAAAAACCAAAGCTGCTAGAGATATTTCAAAATTTCGTCCTATTTCATTACTTTCTAATATTGGAAAGCTGTTTGAAAGAATTTTGGCAGATCATGTGAATAACTTCACCGAAGAAGGAAATATTATTCCAAATAACCAATTTGGTTTCAGAAAAGGATGCTCTACTGAGCATGCACTACTAGTAATTCAAAATAAGGTAATTGAAAACTTAAGGAACAGAAAATGTACAGTTAGCGTAGATATTGATCTTGAAAAGGCCTTCGACTCAATATGGCATGATGGACTGATATTTAAGCTTTTAAATTTAAGATTCCCAGACTGGCTTATAAAAATGATCTACAGTTTTCTCACATCTCGAACTACGTCGATTGCAATCAAAGCTGAAAAATCAGAACCTTTCTTTATACTATCGGGGGTTCCACAAGGATCTATCCTTGGACCTTCCTTATTTAATATTTATCTTCAGGATTTCCCTTTATCAGATCCTATTACACAGGAACCAGGTTCAATCCACTATGCTGATGATACTACTATATTGGCCAGCGACCCTCGGCCCAGTATTGCGTTGGACAAAATAAAACAGAAACTTCCACATGTTGAAAACTATTTCAAAAAATGGAAACTTAAAATTAACACAGATAAATGCGGGTTAACGTGCTTTAGAAACTCCAGTGGTAAAGGACATTATCTTGCTGTCAAAGAAAGTAAAGCACTTTCTTTGAAAATTAACGAAAACCCAATAACTCTACGAGCTGAAACAAAGTATTTAGGTTTACATTTTCATAATAGGTTTTTATTCAATAAACATGCTAGAACTGTTTTAAATAGAGCCAAAATGGTCTCAGTTATGTTAAAACCACTACTTAACTCCAAGCAAGTTTTGAGTACCACAAAAACACTCATATATAAAACATTAATAAGACCAATAATGTTGTACGGTTTTCCTATTTGGTTCACAATTTCACCTTCTGTAGCTAAGGAAATGGAAACTTTCGAAAGAAAACTGTTGCGATTCTGTTGTGGAAAATTTAGAAAGCCTAACAAAAAATACTACTCTAATAAAGTCATATATGAAACAACAAAAATAACACCCCTGATGATCTATCAAATAGATATTCTCCTTAAAAAAATGGAACGACTCAGCTCTCATCACAATCCACTAGTTAGGTCCTTAACTGATCCTCAAACACATACAAGTTTAAATGATAACTATTACTTATCACCGTTTAATCTCCTAAACGAACAAACTTTACACCAATTGAGACCAGATACGAGTAGAACCTTCTCCGTACCCTTTTATGACAAAGCATCACCACTTAATTTTAGGGGATGATACTGTTTAAAAATATACAAGCACATAAACCTTTGTTTACAACGCATAAGTTTTAATTACTCTTTGGATAGTATAAAAGCTTATATTTTCTTTAAGTGTATTTAAAGCTTGTGCTTACTAAGGTATGAATTATATATTTCATTTGTAAATAGATAAGATTATTCTTTTAGTTTTTATTTAGTTTTAAGTTTTAGTTTTAAGTCTTAGATATAAGTAAAAAAGCTGAAAAGGCAAAGCTGAGATTGTGCGCCGGGAGCAAGTGCACACTTGAATAATAATTTAATTTAATTTAATCAATGAATTTAATTATATAAATGTTGAAAACATTTACTATAACATAATGCATTAAGTCTGACATATCTTTAAGTCGACCGAATTGTTAAATCTAGTTTATAAGAAAACAAAATGTACTGATTTATTAATGTCTCAATAAAGTTACTTACTTACTTACTTACTTACTTTTAGACACTTTTCAAAGTCTATGGAAATATTGAAATCGGTCTATAATTGGTCAATTTATTCTTAACTCCACTTTTGTAAATTGGACTTACAACAGCAGTTTTAAGTTGTTTTGATATTGTTGCTTCAGTTAGAATTAATTATTTTGGCCATATTAAAGGAGCAAACAAATCTGCATTTTTCAATCTGATGCCATCGATTCTATAGAAATTATTCTCCGCAACTGTCTTGATAATCACGTTAACCTCTTTATCATTTGTTACATATTCAAAAATAGTATTTTCTGTATGGATTTTTGAATTTTGAGATCTTTTCAAATCACATTGATATGAAATAAGTTGCAGAAATTATTGTAAATAGAGAACTCATACAAATAAATAACTTGGTATAAAAACGCTAAAATATCTGGAAGTGTAAGAAAGGATTGACATATGTAGTTTGTAAATAAAAACGTATCTATGAAAGTTAATTCATTTAACCTATTTTAAAATGCTCAATAAAAAATCCTATACCTATGTAACCTTCTCAAAATTTGTGTCGTAAACGAGAAATCAAAAGTTTTCTGGTGGTCAATGAAATCACACATTTCTGAAGTAAGTATTTGATATTATTTTCAATACCTCAGCAAAATCATGGAAATAAGTTAGATGGCTTCAAGTGGTACGAAAAAATTTCAATAATTTATTTTATTGTTTTATTAAAAATGTTGCTTACATGATAATATGTTAAAAAAGGGAGAATATACATAAATTCAAACATATTTAAATATTCATAATATTTGTAAGTTACAAAAACTACAAAAAGATAAGATTATTCAAAATAAAAAAAAAAACTATTCAATAAATTTAATCTGCATGAAACACAAATAAGGTATTCTTACTTACTTAAGGTGGCGCTACAGTCCTGTGTGAACTAGGGCCTCACCCAACAAACTTCTCCATCTAGCTCGGTCCCTAGCTAGATGTCTCCAGTTTCGCGCTCCGAGTTGGGTGAGGTCACCTTCCACTTGTGCGCGCCACCTGATTCGCGGTCTTCCTCTACTGCGCTGTCCTGTGGGTGTGGATTCGAAGACTTTCCGGGCCGGAGCATTGGTTTCCATGCGCTCTACGTGGCCTAGCCATCTTAGTCGTTGGACTTTTACCCTTCTTGCTAAGTCTACGTCGCTGTACAGCCCGTACAGCTCGTCGTTCCATCTTCTCCTCCACTCCCCTTCGATGCATACGGGACCGTAGATCACACGAAGAATCTTTCTCTCGAAACGACCCAAGGTGCTTTCATCCGCTTTTGTCAAAGTCCATGCTTCTGCACCGTATAGCAGGACGGGGATGATAAGGGTCTTATATAGCGACACTTTGGTCCTTCGAGAGAGGATTTTTCCACTCAATTGCTTTCTTAACCCAAAGAAACAGCGGTTAGCAAGAGTTATTCTTCGTTTGATCTCAGCGCTGGTGTTGTTTTCTGCGTTTACAGCGGAGCCTAGGTAGACGAAGTCCTTTACTACCTCAAAGTTACGTCTGTCGATGGTGACGTTTTGACCAAGACGTCGGTGTTGTAGGTCCTTTCTTGATGACAGCATGTACTTTGTTTTGCCCTCATTAACCGTTAAACCCATTTTTGCCGCCTCTGCCTCAATACTCACAAAAGCCCCATTGACATCACGCTGAGTTCTTCCAATTATGTCAATGTCATCAGCATATGCTAGTAATTGGACAGACTTTTGAAAGATAGTGCCTCTAGTGTTAACGTGTGAGCTTTGCACTATTCTTTCAAGTACGATGTTAAAAAAATCACATGACAGCGCATCACCTTGTCTAAAACCTTTTTTGACATCGAAAGGTTCAGTTAAGTTGTTTCCAACCTTTATGGAGCAGCGTGAATTCTCCATGGTCATCCTGCACAAACGGACGAGTTTGGCAGGGATGCCAAAACTAGACATGGCTCTATACAGTTCGTCCCTGTAGATACTGTCATATGCGGCCTTGAAATCGATGAAAAGATGGTGGGTGTCGATTTGGTGTTCTTGGGTTTTTTCCAGGATCTGCCGTAATGTGAATATTTGATCGACTGTGGACTTTCCTGGTCTAAAACCACACTGATAAGGACCTATCAGGTTGTTGACGATGGGCTTTAGACGTTCACATATTACGGCAGAGAAGATTTTATAAGCGATGTTAAGTAGACTGATTCCTCTATAATTGGTGCAGTTTAGAGGGTCTCCTTTTTTCAGGATCGGGCAAACAATACTGAGGTTCCATTCATCGGGCATGCTTTCTTCCGACCATATCTTACAGATAAGTTGGTGCATGCTCCTAACCAACTTATCTCCAGCTGCTTTAAAGAGCTCGGCATTCAAGCCATCCGCTCCAGCGGCTTTGTTAGACTTCAGCTTAGATATAGCAATCTTTACTTCGTCTAAGTCGGGAGGACGGGATTGTTGGCTTTCGTCGTCTATGTTGAATGGATCATCCTGCCTGACAGCGGAATTCGGTTCGTCGTCGCCGTTATACAGTCTGCAGAAGTGGTCCTTCCATATCCTCAGCATTGACTGCGGTTCCACTATGATTTTTCCACTTTCGTCTTTGCAGCCTTCGGTTCTAGGTTTATGTACTTGTGAATTTCGTTTCACCTGTTCATAAAACTTTCGAACTTCATTTCTGCTTTTAAACCTCTCAACATCTTCGACCGCACGCTTCTCATGCTCTCTCTTTTTCCTTCTGAGAAGTCGGTGTTCCTCTCGCCTCTTCTGCTCATAGAGCTCATGAGCAGCTCTCGTCCTTTTATGCAGCGCCGCCTTGCGTGCCTGTTGTTTGGCTGCATTTGCCTGCCGACATTCCTCATCAAACCAGGGGTTCCTTGTTGGTGGTCGCTTGAAACCCAGCACGTCAGAGGCGGCTTCTCTGAGTGCGTCTTGGCAATGTTGCCACTGGTTTTCTATACATTGTGTTGGCGGCACAGAACTTCGAGAGAGGTTACTTGTAACTGGGTCGGAGAAAGATTTGGCGATCTCTTGCGATTGTAGCCGTTCGACGTTGTACCTTCTTCCAACATCTCCCTGTTTTGCCTTGGGCCTGGAAACCCGAAGTGCTACCTTGGCTACAACAAGGTAGTGGTCCGAGTCGATGTTAGCTCCTCGGAAAGTTCGGACATCCATGATGCTGGAAGCGTGTCTGGCGTCGATCGCAATATGGTCAATTTGGTTGACGGTAGATTGATCTGGAGATCTCCAAGTTCCTTTGTGGATGTTGAGGTGTGGAAAACGCGTACTGGCTACCATGACGTTTCGCCCCGCAGCAAAATCTATGAGCCTGAATCCGTTGTCGGAAGTGTTTTCGTGCAGGCTGTTTTTCCCGATTATTCCACCAAAGATGTCTTCCCTTCCTAGCTTGGCATTAAAATCGGCCAGGACAATTTTAATATCGTAGCTAGGACACTGCTCGTATGTTTTGTCTAAGAGCTCGAAGAACATATCTTTGGTGTTGTCATCCTTCTCATCTGTGGGGGCGTGCGCGCATATCAGGCTAATGTTGCCGAATTTAGCCTTGATGCGGATGGTCATGAGGCGCTCGTTGATGTACCTATAGCTTAAGACTTGTTGCCTAAGTCTGGCTCCAATGACGAAGCCGCATCCAAATAAGCGCTGTTGGTTTTCTCGGTAGCAGTCACCATAGTAGATATCGCAGTTTTTAATCCTCTTTTTGCCCGGCCCATCCCATCGTATTTCCTGAATGGCGGTGATGTCTGCTTTATAGCAGTCTAGGGCCTCCGCTAATTCTTCGGCTGCACGTGGTCTGTTAAGGGACCTAACATTCCACGTGCATATCCGAAGTTCGTTGTCCTTAATTCGTTTGCGTTGGTTGTCAGCAGTAAATCCGTCCGTATCCGAGGCTTGTTGGTGCTTCGCAACTATAAGATTTTTAAGTGGTCAGGAAGTCACCCTGACGGCACAACCCCCAACCTGGAGGGCCAGATCCTTAGTATAACTCCAAGGACGGGGAGCCGGATAAACCGCTCATTATAGGCCTGGGCTCCGAATAAGTCGTAGAAGCCCTATAAGGTGTTCACTAAGTAGTTCAACCTTACTGGAACTGTAGACGCCACCGTTGATTCCATCTCGGGAATTCCTCCGCTGCCGTCTGGATAAGGAGAGGTGCCTTAGTGGACGCACCTCTCCCCCCCTCTCTCGTTTGCTGCCCCCAACAACTTTCCACTGGGGTTGGAACCCAATCTCCAGTTGAGGTACTAGGCACCCGATGTTCACCACGGGGAGGTGAGAGTAGGAGTTGGTAGACAGAGGTTGGTTTTGAGAAAAACCTGTGGACGCTTGTGTCCTCTTGAATGCACATGTCTACCATTTGAACATCAAATAAGGTATTCGCATTCTATTAATAAAAGTAATTTAGAATAAAGTCAGTGACCTAGAATACCTTAAGAAGATGAATTTAAAATCGACTTCGAAATCCGGTTTTGAACTTATGTAACACATTGCTTATTAAATCAAAAACCCTAAAATGTGAAGGAATTAGTTTAGAGAGCTGTTCGAACTTAAATAATCTAATTTCGTTGATTGAGAAATTGAAAGAAAAATGCCGTAGTTAATTCTTCAAAATTTCTTTGTTTTTAGATTAGACTGAGTTTCTGAGAAGCAAGGTATGTCGGTGGGTTTAGAAGACTTTTTCGTTTGGAATTGTTCTTAAATTTTTTATTTTTACATTTTGCTTGCGTTTTTTTTAAACATTTTCAGATCCAGATCATATACATTTTAATGACATTTAGCTTCCACCTAAAAAACGAATAAATTATTATATTATATTTAAAATATAACTTAACAAAATAGGTCTACTCTTACAACAAATAAATATCACGGGCAGCATATTATTCACACAAATAATCTCAAGAAACAAATTTAAAAAATTCCATTTAATTTGAATAAATTATTTATTACAAATCTCATTAAATGCACAAGAAAAAGAAGTAACAATTAATAAACAATTAAATAAATAGATAAACAATCAGCATACAAAAATGAATGTACATAAAATGCTCATGAATTAGACAAAATAAAATGATGGATCATTGATTAATAAAATACAAAATTACGTCATGAGTAAATTAATGCAAATAACTCATACATTTATTTATTTATTCCTTCCTTGAATTATCACTTTATTTATTATTATGTGTATATTTGATTGGCTGAACTCAAAAACAAGATTTAACTATTGCAGTTTTAAGATGTGGTATAAAATTATTAAAAGTTGTTCTGGGGCATTTTTATAAATGTGACCCTTTTGATGCGACCCGTTTTGACATTTTATCATTCCATCTCCTTCTCAGTCTCTATTAAAAATTTCTGACACACAACTAACTGTCACTGTTATCATTTTGACTTGTTTCCATTCAGATTTGACTGGATTTTTTCTTCGTTAGCTGGAAATAAAATACAGAACCAGTCAACATTTATTTTTGACTGGAATCAAGTCAAAAATTCGAAACACTTTCTTTAATTATTTACTCATAGTGAACCAAGTGTAAACGAGTTATTATAATTTCTAATTACAATCAACGAACACACCCATTTTGCAATCTCTTTGACAATTTAAGAAGAACTTCAAAGGGTTAACAAAATATTTGAAAGTGAAAAAGGGGATTTTGTTAAAGTTTTGGGTGATTTGTGAACTTCTCATATTAATGCTTATCAAAAAAATTGTTATGCCCAACTGTTATTATGATTTTAGTCCTGATTTAGACATAAGTTGCTTAAGGCTACAAACAAAGCCTTACCTTGGAGTCGAATGCAAAGAAAAACTAAATGAATTAGAATTAAATTTGGAAGTAACCAAGGAAGATATTGATGTATTTAGACAAAACTGTAAATATTTTGTTATAAAGCTATAGTAAAAGAGTTGCAGCAGAGAGTGCCAAAAAATTTTAGCATTTTAAAGTAGATAAGAATGCTTTCGGTAAGCGAATGCCTTTCCCAAAATAAATCCTCCCTACAACTGCAACCTGTTTTGAATGCAATGAATGTCGAGGCGATTTTAGCTGACAAAATTTCTAGTCAATAAGACAATCTAAACTTTGTAAGATGGAACAACATAGAGGAAACAGTACCTTTTTGGTGTGAAGTTTCATCTTATAAAGATGCTAGTGGAGAAAATCTTTTTAAAGAATTGACAAAGTTCGCTATTTCGATATTGGTATTGCCAATATCAAACGCTGAGGTAGAACGAATTTTTAGCCAATTAAACTTGGTCAAAACCAAGCAAAGAAACAGGTTGCATTTAATTTTACAAATGCTATTTAATTATAAGAAACAATTTGCGAAGGGTAAAATGTTGCCATAATTTCATCATTCCAAATGAAGTTACGAAAAAAATTGGAACAAATGTAATTTATCAAACTATTGATGCGGAAAACAATACCTCGAGTTCGGATTCGGAATAAGTATGTTTTAATTGCCTAAAAAGAATTATTCTTATTATCATAAATTTAGTAACATGAGTTCATTATAAGCTGTGAATTATAGAAAATAAGTTATTTTTTGTTAATTTTTCTGCTATAGTTTTTGTTATAAAACAGAATAAAATATGTTATTTGTTTGTTAAAATGTTTTTATTATTTGACTGGATTTTTGACTGTTTTTTGTTTTTAATTATGTTAAACTGTTTTTTTTTTGACTGGATTTAAATAATCAAAATCCAGTCAACAAGTCAGATCTGACTAAATTCCCAATTTCAAGCTGGCAACACTGCTAACTGTCACTTTATTCTTGTCAAATAGGATCGAAATGTCAAAATACTTCGCCTTAAATGAGTTTAATGTGAACACTGTCTCAATTATTGAAATTGTTTATTGAAACAAAAACTAATGGGCTGCTGTCACTTTTAAATAGCTGTCATATTTTGACATTTCACAAGTACAAAATACATAACATTGAAATTATTAAAATTCACTTAAGTCTAAGACCTTTAGACTTTTTTCTTCGGAGCCATGTGAAAAACACGGTCCATTATAATAGCGCTATACAAACGATTATGATCCTTAAGGATGGAATTCTTATCGTTATCGAGTATATATAGCTGCAAAAGTACGAATCGATCAAGAGAAATTCATGAACAGGATGTGATGCCGCATCCGAAGTCGTGGCGGCCATTTGGTCTATATACGCTTTCTTTATAATGAAAAAAATGTTCATTGATTCCTCTTTAGAAAAACCCAAATTTTAAAATAAAAATGAAATCACTTTCTCTCCCAAAACCCTATATTTGACATCTTATAAGTTGAAGTGCACAAATTAAACAGAAGATAAAAATAGCATAAATAAAAAGCACAGGACCAAAATGCCTACAATTTGGTATTCCATAATTTAATTTAAATTCTATTATTACTCAACCATTTACTTAAGCATATAATTACTTAGGTATTTAAATTCTTTATTGACTGTTGAAGGGTGGGGATAGAACCTGATAAGTCAAAAATGTCAAAACAAAATTCACACCTTGATTTCGACCTTCCATTACAAATGTTGAAAACATCTTTGTGGACATTTTTTTTTCGAGTTTCGAGGTATTCTCTAAACGTTCATATATTCTTTAGATTTTTTCCAATTAATAGAAACTTCATTGCACATAACAAAGTCCCAACTTTCAAAGTTTTACAAAGTAGTTAAGCTCCTTGGGACTTGTTTGATATGTTTGTTATCTAATTTGCTTACACCACTCAAACCATTCGCAATATATTTATAAAATAGCCATAATCTGAACCCGTGAGAGTAAGAAAAAAAAAAAGATTAATCTTTAGATCGATAAACTTGATCTCGATAAAGTAGTCTACGATCTTGTGATCTTGTTGTAATGCATGTTTTTGTTCGTTTTTGATGATCTACAAGTATAGATCAAATCTTTAAGATACTCGTAATAAGAAAACCGGCTCTTACCTAGTTTTGAAGAATGCTTTCTATTTTGTCTTTTGAAGTCATGTGAATCAAGCTTGTTTAACAAAATACGTTCAAAATATTCACATACATAACTTATGCACCTGCCCAATTTATTGATACAGAAATAAAACTTTTGCAAATAGCAGAAGTATCTATTTATTTGTAAAAGTTAGATATATTTATTTTTATTGAATTTAAGACAACAACAAACAACAACAAAAAAAAACTATTCACATTCGTTCAATGATCTTATAAATTAAATTTGCATTTGTGAAAACTGTCAAGCTTATTTTTCAGGTTCCTATAATTTCGTATATCTATTAGAAGTATTAGAAGTCAGCTGCGTAACTTTAAAAGGTGTTTATTTTATAGAACTTTAAGCTGGTAATACTATTTTAACTAGCGGTCATTTTGTCAGCTGTCAAGTGAGTTTGGTTTGACGTTTAAACATGAATAAATTGATGCCTGAACAACGCTTCCAAACTTTGCAAATTATTTTCAAATTATGGTCCTGTTCGAAATATTTACGTCTATTTTAGTTTTGATTAAATAAATACGTCAATTAACAAAACTTCCGTATTTAAAGTAAAGACAATCCCCAGGTATATGTTGGGACACTGTTACATCGACAAAAATTGACAGTTTGGTGTGATTTATCGGTTGATGAAATAATTGATCCGTACTCCTTTAAAAACGATGCTGGGCAGAACTGACTTTTACGTTCATCAATTAAACAACCAAGATGTATCAAAAGATGGCGTTGGGGCAACATGTCACACAGCTCGTGCCAAAGTTGATTTATTAAAGGAAAACCGGGAATCGGCCTCCAAGATCGTACAATTCAACGCCACGGCAGAAGATTATCTCTCCAATCTTTATTTTATTCCATTTCAAAATCCTATAGGTACCTACCTCTTAAAAAAACACCCTTTACTTACTCGTAGATTAAAATTTTTCTGGTGAGCAAACTGGCTAACCTAACCTATCTCTCTTAACTGAACCTCCCGGATGAGTAACTGGTTCAAATCTCGTGCCACATAGAGATAGACGCCAATAATGTTGTTGTTGATCAACACGATCAACGGCGACGACCAGCGGAATGCCAATTTCTCGCGATACGAAGAAATTCTATTGCTGCCGCGACTGCTGCAGCTGCACTTTGTGCAAGTTTTGTATCTAGAGCGCGGCATAATATAATATAGCCGCTGCTGCTGCCAATATAATAGTTGTCATCGACTAGATTAAATTGTATATCCGCCAAATGTGGCATGCTGCAGTAGCGGTATCAGCAACAACTGCAGCAGCAGCATGCAGTGCAAAACAACACACAAACCAACAACTAACAAAACAACGTTAATTCATTTGAATCGATCCCAAACGACAGCCGCTGCAGTGACCGTGTGACGTTTTATTTTAACTCTCCCAGGAAGAAGGACGCGTAGCGTAGCGTATATTTGCGTTGAGAAGCACCACGTGTGCACCACACACAATTATTATAGTATTGAAGAGTCTTCTTTTTGTTTTGTTTTTGAAATTTGAAAACAAGCGTACATATGCTTGGTTCAATAAAAACGACACATATGCCGATGGCAAATGATCGCATGTGTGAAGTGAATGTCCTTGCAAATGCATAACACTCGTACTTACTCGTCATATTATATACAAAACAAGGAAGAGAAAAACACTCTCAAGCTGTAGATAGGCTAGGCGCCCGAGCCCAATGCCATTGCAGCCCCTGCCTGTCTTTAGCTTAGCAGCATTAGTTGTAAATGTGACGAACAAATGTTCGAATTCGAATTATTACGCGAACACATTTTTTTTCTTCTGGCTTCTGGCTTCTGGCTTCTGCTCTGCTGTTGTATGGGCTTCTGGGAGTTTTCAATTTCAATTTTGGGTTTCGGTCGAAATATCGGCGCAGCGCGGCGCACTATCTGGAGGACATGTGAGACTTCGATTGTAATGAGAAGAGAACGTCAAAAGGTCGAGTTCGAGTTTGAGTTGAGAACGACATTCAGCCGCATCAGGGCGCGCAGATGCTCTATACTCGTACCTATGTGTATAAAGAGGTTCTGCTTTTTTTGGGCTCTTGGGAGGGTTGATTTGGTTTTCCACACACGGTAAAAGTCCAAAGGGAAAGGTGCTAGATGATTCAAAGTACACATTTTTGAGAGGGTAATCTATCCAAATGTGCGAGTGCGGCGCGGCGGCCAAATATTCATCAACACAAAAAAAAAGGACACATGCGTTTTTATGCGAGAGGATGGATATTTTAATCCCTAATCTAGAAAAACTTACCTAAATATTTTATGTGGTGATCCTGGATCACCTGGATTTTTTACACCTTTTCTTGTTTTACGAGAGTTTTTTCTATCTATAGATACATATACCGACGACCGATGACGCGATGATGATGTTGATATGAGCAAAGGTAAGTAAGGTAATCATGTCAGGATAATATGAAAACGGCAGATTGTTTTGTCATGTTTCGGTTTGTTTTATTATTGGTATCGTTTTATATGCGATAATGGTTATTTGTATGTTTTTGCTTTAGAGTTATACAAACAGAGTGTCTGACTTTATGATGTGTTTTTTGAAAGAATGCGGATTAATTTGATATTATAATCTCAGGTAGTTAATGTAATTCTATTTTTTTTTTTGACGCAAGACACATTTGAAGCGAATTGTACCTGTACATGGTTTTTTAAAAGCCTTAAAATTTAATTAGAACACTTTTTTGTGATGTGGAAAAAAATGTTTTCTTAGAAATCGTTAATAAATTCGGACAACTTTACATTTAATGTTTTATGTTTTCTTTGTTTTTTGTTTGCAAAATTTCTAACTTGATAATCAAGTGTACCTATGTGGCATGATGGTTAGTGCGTTGGACTGTCATGCCAGAGGTCTTGGGTTAAATCCCTGCCTGTGCCATCTAAATTTTTTTCACGGGTACAGCCTCTTGCGAGGAATTGACTAATTCTCCAAGAGTAATTCTTTTCATGAAAAGTGCTTTCTCAAATTAGCCGCTCGGATTCGGCTTAAAACTGTAGGTCCCCTCCATCCCTGTAAACATTACTCGCACACAGGAATGGTTGAGAGTTCTAAGTCACTAGGCCCTAGTTCTCAACGGACTGTTGCGCCACCTAATTTTTTATTTTTAATGAAGTGTACGATGTCTATTCCATGTAAAAGTGTTTCGAAAGCTTTAAATTTATATTTCTATGTTTTTCTATGTTCTTGTTTACTACTCCTCTAGTGTACGATGGCTAATAGCTAAACCTCAACCACTCAACTACACCGACTTTGACAGATCGTATATACAAAATGGACTCTTATGAGTCAATCTGAAATGGTACCTCTGGCTTTGCCTTTGCTCAAGATCGCAGATATCGTAAGTCCGATTGCAACACACGAATAGATCTATTTTCTATTTAGGTGACGGTTTGACAGCTGGAAACTGTATTGTCATCGCAATTTTGTTTGTTTTGTTTCAAAATCTATGCGTATCAGCAGTGTCTTCCCTTCTAATGTTTTATTTATAAAACAAAATACAAGAAATAAATAAATAAATCAAAAAAATTTAAACTTAAATAAACTTTCTTCTCAACGCCCGAAGTTTGATGCTACATTACGTTTGACAAATTCTTAGGTCACGCTTTCTGACACATGGTATCGTAAATTGTCGTAAGTTCGGTAAGAATCCTGTCAAAAGCCAAACCGACCTAACGCGTAGTTGTGGTTTATAGCTATTATCTTTGAAGATGGATTGGATGGAGATGGACTCATTGCATCCAAAAGCTTATTACCTTTTACTAACTGTCATTTTGTTGGCAACCATGTGTTTCCGATACTTCTAACTTTGACAGGAGGTGTGTTCCAATGTTTTTATGGAGTTTATATAGAAAAAAGCTTATATTAATAAAGACTTTATTCCCCTAAAGTTTGCTGTTGATAATGGCAGAAACACAAACAAAACACCGTTCAGCTTCGGCTTCGCCTGACGTTATTTTGACAATCGTAAGGAAATGAACGTAATATTACGTAATGTGACTCCAAAAAGAAGCTCTAGTTCAAATTTGCTGAACATTTGCTTTGTCTGACAGCTCCACAACAAACAAAATACATTTGCTTTTGGAGGGATTTCCATTGGTTATTATAGAAATGTCATTCAAAGCAACCTCGAAGCAGGCTCATCGTAACGCAGACAAAGCCGAAGCTGAAGCGTGTTTGTGTTTCAGCCATAAGTGTCATACCATGCAAAAGGGTAAACATTTGTTTCATTTTGTTACCAATCCTAGTGCAGTTAATTTCAATACTTTTTCCGATGTTTTTGAAAGTTTCATATGAAAAAAAGCATATTCTAAAAATGGGGCAGTGAATTTAATTATAGATTGTTGTTAATAAGTGTTTACTAATAAATTCAATTTAAAGTTCTACGTTTTCTATGTTTCTTTTGCTGCTTTAATGACTTGATAATATTTTATGCGGTGCAAGTTTTCTAGAATGGGGAAACACTTATTGCATCGAAAAGTTAGCTTCTTAATAGCACTGATCGACAAAGTTTTGTTCCATGGCAATAAAATTGCAATTCTTAGTTCCACTCTAAAATTACTCACGTAAGGTTTTTTTTTGTCAATAAAATTCTAGAAAACTTTCTTCAATATTCAGTTTTAATATTTATAAAGAGTGTTTTTCTTATGCAATACTTTTTTCAGAGTTGGTATTTTTGTCAGCTGGCACTGCATTTATGCTTCGTTTGGTTTGCTATTTATAGTCTATGGACTTACTCCTGAACAACGTTTGCAAATCGTGCAAAAGTTAATGATTTCGTACGTAACGAAAAAATCAATTTATTGAAGATACATAACTGTTCTTGAGCGTATTATCTCGCGTCTTCGTGGGCCTGTGGCTAGCCCCTAAAGTGGCCCCATACGGAAAAAAGTGGTATTCGGCGGTGGCCACTTGCCCGAACTTATTGTAAAAATATAAAGAAACATGTTGAAAATGAGTATTTTTAAAATTTGAGCAGAAAGTTAAAATCAAAACTAAATTTTAACTCCGAAACGTGTTTTTCAAAACCTCTAGAGCTTTAAATTCAGGACTTCTCAAAACTTCATACAGAGTAAAATAAAGGCTAATAGTCATAACAAATTAGAATTACCAGAAACTAAGTAAGGTACTTATAAATGATTTAAACTCTATGTCGTGTTTTACCTTGGTCTTAAAAACCCCGTTTTGACTGTCTAAAGAGGCATTTTTTAAAAACATGATGTGATAGAAAAATTATAAAACGAGATTCGAATTCAAGACGTTAAAAAAAACGTAGTTTCAAGCACCAGTGTAGTTATCTGTCAATTGATCGTCACTAAGTTGTGACATTTTCAATTCGATGTGTTTGAGAAATTTTTATGCAGCTAAGTAAATACTTTTCTCAAATGGAAGATTTATTAACTCATAATTTAATGTTAAAAAATTGTAATTAGTTCAACTTTGACATGCGATGTTTTCTATGTTTTTAGTTTTGATGCGAAGGACATACACATTTTGCTTCCAATTTTCTTCGGTAGATTGAAAATTATGGAACCTTTATCTAAAATATGTGTAGATAAACACAATTAGTTGAAAATATACCTCTTCCTAATTGAATTCCTTCAAAATAGGCAGACGTCGTCTACTAAAACTACAATACCATAGTTATGACCTCTCTATTTCACAAAAACTTCACCTACATTTTATGTTTATGTCTACAAATAATATGCCTTTATTTTTCAAAGTCTAGACATGTTAATGCAAATTAAATGACTTTTCCCAGACAGAAATATTCACGATCATAAAAATAGATGTACCTAACTTAGGCATTTTTCTTTTAGCACATCTTTTTCGTTTTTGTTGTTATTTTTGAAAACTATCTTTTTTTCAATGGAAACACCAAACACACCTGATATGGATGAATTCATTTTTCAAGCTGATAATAATAATTGTTGTATAGGTTGAGTGAATATATAAAATTGTATAAACATGAAGTTGCAAAGAGTATATCTATCATATATAAAAATGCACCCTCAACTTTACCCTTGCAGGTGGTCGAGGTCGACCACTTGTTTCTTACCACATGATAAAAATAAAAATACATTTTCGTTCGTTTACCATTTCTTCTTATCCGGATATTTTATCTGCAAAAAAAGAAAATATATATTTTGTAGCAATGAGGTATGAGTACCTGTTGTTTGACGCAGAAAACATACCTAGGTTTTAAAAATAAAATACGAACTTCCATTAGCAATAAATAAAAATTGAGGTTTATCTGTGAAAATTCAAGTGCATATTTCAAAATTGGTTTTAATTGATTGTTGTTAGGATTTTTGGTACACATACCTTATGTTTTTTTCTATTTTGAAGATAAGAAGGCTTTTAACGAACTACTTTTGAAAACCTAAACAAATTAGCAAAGCAATTATACTGTTTATTAAGGCAATTTCCTGTATTGTTGATAATTTTAAGAGGGATTCATATTTCAATGTTTGTACCTATATGTATGTATGTATATGCATTGACTTTATGTTTTCTTATCAATTTTTACCTTCATCTACAAGTATTGAAAAATTTTAATCAATTTTGTAAAATGTTTAAAGATCTTAACATTTTGCTATATCTTAACATTGTGTTAAGTTAAATTTACAAAATGGCTGCTTTAACTTTTGGTAACATTCTAAATCCTTCCATTTGACGTATGTGTTTTTGACATTTTGAATTCATATTTCCGTTTTCCAGAATTAGGTTTGTTTGTTTTATTTTTTTCACGAACTTTTACTGTTTGGACGTGTTTTAATTAAATGAATTAGGAATTAATAAGCTAACAAAACCATTAAAAATTTGGAATACCAAGTAAATTGTTTAGCGAATAGTAAAAGTTTAAAATGTGAGGACTATATTTTTTTAAAACAAAATAAATTTTGAAGATTCCTATTAAATTTGAATTTATCAAAAATATCGGTTAAAGTTTTGTTATTTTTGAACTCAAATACAATTTGATGAAAACTCTGACAGCCATGCTTTGATTTAAATGTTGATTTGTTGTCAAAGATAATCCTGTTTTCTTTATTCGTAGACCGTTAACACATCAAAAGGTACAAAAGCTGGTCCCTAAATAAACATATAAACATATTTTAGATACTATCAGAATATTTAGAAAGATTTTTGCTTTGATACATAAAATGTATGCTTAATTTTACAAACTGAAAAATTGGAAAATTTATTTTGTATAATTATTTTCAAAGTTTTTTGACATTTGAAATGGCTACTGCAAATTTGTCAGAGTTCCACACCCAACATTATACAGTTGTGTGTTTTCGCAAAAAGTCTTTAACAATCTATCATTTCTAATCATCTAAATCTTACGTTTTCGTTAACTCGTAGTTCTTTCCTAACTTCACTTTTGACATTGAATGACATTTGCTAAAACTGAATGGCATTAAGATGTCGTTCTATTCGGAGTAAAGTTCCCCAAACACAACTATTTTAAATTAGAAATAAAATGTAAGGACTTAAATTTTGACAGCTCATATTCATTACAATTATTGCAATTGATTTTTGTAATGTTTCAAATCTTGTTTCAATGAACTGTCAAAAGAAAGAGAAAAAGAAAAGATATATCTCTGTAATTTTCAGTGACAGTTCTGTCATCTGTATAAGGGAATTAATTAAACAAAACTTTGAATTTAAAGGCAGAGAAAATCGCAGATATTCAGAGTATGAATAAATTGATATTTCTGTACTGTCAAAAATGTCAGAAAAACTAGCTTGTCATATCATGATCAAATTCAATAACGTAATGTCAATTCATCTTATTTTCTAATGAACGAAATGTGAGTTTGTTGCTCGTAGAATAGGGAAAATGTACAATTTTGTTGTCATTTTTATATTGGTATCCGATCTACGTAATGTGCATATGGTGTAAGGTTACATTCTTAGTGTGAACTTGAGTCAAAGTTATAATCATTTTTAGTTTAAAGTAATTTTTTTAATGCTATTTCTGTAAGTCAAGTACGACATAAAATATTTAATACCTAATATCAACGATCTAAGAAAGATCATTTTTCTAGAACCGACTTATGTTCCTATGTAATAATGTTTTTTAATACATACATAATTCTAAAGAACATGCAAAATATTCTTAGCACGTTCCAGTAGGCATGTATGTACTTCATAAAAAAAAAACATATTAACTTGGTTATACTTGGCGTAATATAAGAATCTCATAAAGTCGTGTTTTATGGTTCAGTGATTTATTGCAAAAAAAATATATAAAAAGATCGGGTGTCTGTCTACAGGAAATTGTCGGCACTGGCTCTCACACCTTTTGAGAATCGAGATGTGAAGTCAGGTACTTCTACTTCAACATAATACTCCATAGAAAAGACACTCTGTTCTGTTGTACACTAAACACAACACAAAACGGCGACAAGGTGCTAATTGCACCGCATTTCTTTCTCAAGAATCGAACGAAACTGTTTTGTTGTTCTTTTTAACTTCTTTACATTCGTGCAGCAATATATGAACAAGACTACGTGTTGCGGAATGTTTTACGGTAAATTGCTGAAACAGAGAAAAAAGAATGTGACAAATGTCACATGGACGTGTCAATGACTGAGTGAGTTGCATTTGGAAATTCCATGTGCTCTGGACACCAGAACCAAAATCAAGAACAAAACAGAAAAGAAACAGAACTTTGGCAATTGTCAGGTTTTCTCTGGATATGTGCATTTCCGATTGGTACCTGTCTTTATTTATAGTTTCTTTTTTGTTTTTTTTTTCTGTGAGAAAGTTTTATTTGACTCAATTTCCATTTACCTATCGTCCATATTATAAAAATATTTTGTGCATGCATATTTTTATCAGGAAAAATAAAATTCCCGAAAGCAAAGGGTAATAAAACACGATCCGTTTGACGGTGACGCACATCAGGCACAGGCATACAAAAACGTAAAGACACATGGCCCATATGATAATTGCATGCAAAATTTCGACATAATCACCCCGCTACGTTGCGTTCTGTGACTGTGACAGCTGTTTGCGTTCGTTAAACTGAACTGATTTAGATTTTTGTTTTTCGCTTTGATTTACAAGTTTTAAAGTTTTTTCCATTTTGTGTTTTTTTTTTTGTTGTTGAACGATTTTTGTTTGAACGTTTTATTGAACACGCCAATTTTCACGTTTTGTTGATGCATTCCAACATGTGGCCGCCAGTCGTCGAAGTCGTTCCACTTTAACGTTAGTCGTAGTCGTCGTCATCATCTCATCATCATCATCATGGCCGCCAATAAAACACATCAATGTGTTTTTCTATTTGTTTGTGTTTCACATTCATTTTTTTTTTGTATTTTTCTGGGAAAATATTCAAAAATATCTTTCAATTCTCAAAACAGAACGTGGCCCAAAAATATGCACCGCAAGAGACTTTTAACGCATTCCGTTGACAGCAGCAGCAGCCAGAGACATCGAATGGTAATTTTCGATATTGCCATTTTGCTTGCATTATTCAGCGCAATCGACGACAATGTTGACATCGTCGTTTATGATAATTCTTGGTGATCTTTGGGTGATCTGTCTAGCAACAACAACAACAATAACCACATAACGACGAAGACTACGATACGACTGTATAAATGCGCCAACGACGAAGACGACGACGACGCGACGGAATGAGGTGAATTAGCATTTTATGTGACGGAATAAATTTTGTGGCCAAGATGATGAGTCAAGGGTTGTTTAGTTATTGGTGATTTGATGTTTGATGACAGTGTTACATTCCTGCCTCTATACATAATGTATGTTGATGCTTGTGGCGGGCGTGCGTGGGTGGGTTAAACTTAGTGTTAAATGCATCTGCAACTACTAAAGGTACGTTTACATTGTTGCAGCGAATTATTATCAATCCAGGCAATCCCACATTGAACTTGAATGAATGACTCAGAAACGATGATGATGATGATCATGAGATAGACTTGTTCCAAGGGGTATTGTCATTGAATTTTGTGCCTGTGCCTGTGCATTGCATCGGATTGAATTTCAATGAATGAGTGCACTTTTGGACCAGGTCAATTATGACGTGTTGCGGTTTTCTATTATGATGACGATAATTGCAGGTGGATGTTGTGGTTTTTCAATGGAAAAAAGGCCTTACATTGATTATCAGATTTCAAGGTAAAAATAATTAATAGACTTTTCATGTACCTGGAACCAATAACCAAACAACAATTCTTCGAAGTTAATAGTGTCAAGTCTTTCATATGATGTGAGGGCAAACTGACAAGAACAACTTACCAACAACACCTTTGGAGTCAAGTGCACGATTTTGCTTTGAAGAAAACTGAAAATATATTTAATTATTTTTATCGTAATTTGTTTATCTATGTATATTAATTCAGATTTTTAGTACTGACAAAAGACATACAAATTAGAAACAAGAAATACTTGCAAGGTTAATTACAGCTTGAACTTTATAAAGGGTGTTTTTGATATAGAGGTATACAACTTTAAATGGAATAAAAAATTTTATTTTTGACATTAAATTTAATGTATTCTCTTCAAACAGTCAATTTTGTTGATGTTACGGTATTTCAAACTACACTTGGCAATTATCATCTCTCCAAACATGGCAGTTTTGTTTATTGACGTATCCATTCAACCAGAAGTGAGTTCCTCCGCTAAGCAAAATTCGCTCATGAAAATTTCGAACAGAACCATGATTTTCAAAATAAATTTGCACAAATTGGAAGCGTTATTCAGGCGTCATTCTATTTATGTTGAAATGTCAAACTAATAAATCATTTGACAGCTGACATAATTTCCTCCAGTTAAATTAGTGTTGCCAACTTAAAGTTCTGTGCCTCTAAAAATCAACATGTTATAAATACGTAAAATGTACGCTCCAATCTATTCGAATTTCAAACATTGATATATGTATGTACATAAATTTCGCTTCAAGGAAAATTTTCTTCTGACAGTTATCTGACATTGGAATTGTATCAAATTGAAACACAAATCAGTGGAACGATTCGTTTCATTTTTTGACAAAATAGAACCAGCTGTTTAGGAAAATGAATTTCCGTCAGGAAAAAAGAAAAAACGTCCCATTTTCTTACGTCTAATTCTCTTATTCATGTTGCTATAACCATTGTCAACATCACATCAATCTCTTCCGTCAAATGTAATTGAGCTAAAAAAGATCTCAGACACTGAGCATCAATACTTAACATGTAATCAAAAGTCAGAAAGTCAATAACCTTCAGCATCAATTCAGTGACTTCTCAAAACAAAATCCTCAAATTACAATTATTGAATTCGATACGATTTACCTCCATCAAAGTTGCCACAACTCGTGTCTCCTAACATTAACAATTTTATATCTCTCTATATTTATCTTTAGTTTATTTCTATTTTTCTTTTTGTTATTTGTTTATTTTTCTTTGAGTTTCTCTTAGTCGGTTTTATTTTGTTTTATTGCATTTTGACCCACTGCCAAAATCGGGAACATTGCACCTGCAAATGTTTTGGCCACTGTCAACGTTTTGGCAAGCAAGTTGAGCGCCAAGCACGGCAAACGGCAAGTGCATAAATCTAACACCCCTCCCACACTTTTTGGTCTCTCTTGGTCGGTCGTAGCTACTTCGATGACGACCACGATGAAGGCGACGACTCTACAGCCGCCGCCACCTTCGTTGTTGTCTAATCGACCAACTTTTGCGGTAGGACACTTCACTTTGTAAAGTAAATTAGTGCAGCGACTGAAGTCAGCTCAAGTGTCATTGCTTCGTTTTGGTATACCTATCAGAGTTACTCTACTTACTGGCCATTACATATTCTCATACCTCCATTGACTAAAGCTAAAGCACATCAAGCACTTATGTACGAGTATGTTCAATTCATATTGTATGTACATTTTCGCAGACTGTGCGATTATGAAAATTACTTACTTGACATTTGGTCTGTCATCGAACCCGAGCTTGAGCTCGCCACTCCGCAACCACATTGGAATTGGAATTCAGCGGTAATTGCCCTCACCCAGCACCCAGCAGCAGAGTCACAGAGTGCGCTTTAAACATGCGTAAGCAAAGCATGCGTAACTGGTTTCATGTTTTGTGTTTTTATTTTCGTTTTCCATTGGGTTTTCTAATCAATTCTGTTGCAATTGACAGTTGCAGTCAGTTTTTATCTAATATTTGTGTAATTGCAGCTTTGGGTGGTTAGAAAAATAAATGTGGGCTTCAGCTGCATGCGCATATCGACTTACATGCAATATTACTCGAATGGGTTATCGGAGAGTGCAATATACAACAAATTTAGCCGAAGCCGCCATCATGATGTTCTAATTAAGCCAACTCAACGTATTTACAATTCCAGCGAATGGCATACATGATACCCCTCTCCGATCGAACGATCCAACGAAAGACCGCGATCGTTCGCGACGGACGATCAACATGCAAGAGCAGCTATTTAGAATTTAGCTGTCATATGAAATTCGACCGAAAGTGACATATTGATTTCGAATTTCGGAATAAACAATCCTTGGGGTGCTTACAAAGCAACGGAAGTAGTCTTTTAAACAATTCAAAAGTTTTGCATACACGCGACGCGATACGCGATCGATAGAGCTGAACAGTGTACAAGCTACATCCAGAGACAGATAGACAGACCTTACCTAAACATTTGAATAAATATTTAAGCAGAAATGTGTAGATAATCAAAATGCCAAATCAGTTGGCATGTTTATTCAGCTCTCTCTCCCCGATTCGAATTGTTCGGGCTTGAGAAAACTATCATAACATCTTTCATGGATGGAGATATGGAGACGGTGCATTGGCACAGTGTGGACTGCACAGCACATTCGGCATAGATTTTGTCTGCGTATTCGCATATGACTTTAAGACTTGTAGACTTAAAGTCAAGGAAAAAGCCTAAAGTGAACTAATGGCAAACATGGTGGATGCACACTGCTTGCTAGCCATGGTCCAACGAAAATGAAGAAGAAGATGCGACGGGTGGACGGCGACGGACAACGGACGACGACGCTAACGCGACATCCAAGGTATATCTCATAGTCATAGACCAATGGACAACGGACACAGAAGCGACGCTGGTAACTTGTTGACATCTTCATTTCATAATGATCTGCTGGGATTTCTGTTTCTGCGGCTTGTAGACGTTTGTCTTTGCGGTTCTATACCAGCAACGGACGAACGAAGACGCTGCTCTGATGCAAAGACTTGAAGTGCTTGATGTTGGCTTTTAGGTGTACAGAGACACATAGTACACTGTACAGTGTACACATTGTACAAAAATTTATCCGTGTATGCCATCTGAAGTCAAGCCATCAACATGTGGTCTTCCCATATGTTTCTTAAGCCATGAAAATTGCTCATCTTCATTTGAGTGGCCGTTTCACAGTCGTTGCTTCGCTTGGCAACACAAATGCGTTTAGATTGATTAAAGCTAAGAACTAGGTACAGCAAATGTATATTATAGGTTAGCGAGGGTTAGGGGCAATGTGTGTTACACAGTAAAAGACTAGGTTTTATATGTATGTAAGACCGATTTCAGATAGCCACTACAGCATCTTCATCATCATCCTCCTCATCTTCATCCTGGTCCCGATGCGATCCGCGTCCGCATCCGCGTCTGATGAAAAACTCTGTTTGCATAATTTACTCGCATGGAAAAGGAATAGCTTTTGAGATTCCATATACGCCATGGATGATGAATATCCTCAACAACAACACAGCGAAAAGATGAATTTATCTTCTTTTTATTTGGCGAAGTTTACATTTATTTTACGAGAGGTATGGATAATCGATTAACGATATATTGGCAAGTATTGTATAATATCGAATTGTGGGAGGGATGAAATGGAATATCGATATCGCATCGATTCTTGGGAAATGATGATGATTGGTATGTTGATTTGTATTTTATTTATTCAATATATGTGCATTAAATTCAAATAATAATTCATGTTATAGGTTTAGAAATGCTAAGCAATATTGATTTGTTTAAATTGTTTATTCCGAAATGAAATGGACAGACATGCGGGAAATTTGTGAGATTTAATTTGAATTTGAATTGTTCGGAGAAATGCTTTGAAAATGTTAATTTTTAGTAGACAAATATTCAATAAAGAAATATTTGAATAGCCATCATTCTTAAATTAAGAAACAAAGGTAGATTTTATATGGTATTAGGACAGAGATAGCACTAAAAGCGTAAAAAGCCATATTTATTATCTAATGAACATAGTTTTCCAATAAGAGGTTTCATTTTTATATTAAACAAAAAGAGTGCTTTTCCAGAGGAATGTCATATGGTGTTGGGGTAAATTTTACCACAACAAGGTTCACCTCCCTTTTTGCTAACCACCCTTAACAATTCTTACTGCGGCCTCAAAATTCTGGAAGAGTTTAGTAGAAACCTGGACCATCAGCCAGTGACCTGCTCTTCTAGCATTTTGGGAAAGTAGATTCAACAGGTCTTACCAAAGTGTGCGAAAGGATTCCACACCAACGAACTGTGAGACGGTTGGCCCACATATTGGTTGAACAATATCTTCAAGGCATGAAGACGATACCCATGCCCAACAATGTGTGTAGAAAAGTCACACCAACTTTAACGTAGTATGGCCGAGGCCCACCATAAAGTAATAACGATAGAAAAATCACTCCAAGAATATTTTAATAACTTTTATTTTAATTATAGGCTTGGCTACCGACTTCCTTCAACACCACATAAGTAGTCTTTCCTCAACCAAAAACTAGCGCGTGTAGATACTCGGTAATGCGAGGAATTCCACATGATTTTTCCAGAAAGTCTTGGCTGGAATGGATTGGAAAGTGAAGAGCTGAACTCACTCATTGAGCTACTGGGTGATCGCATCACCTTTTTAAAGAGATCGCGTGCGATGAAAGATACCTGGCTTCTCGGTCGCACACCCCAATCTTATGGATGGAGGAAGTTGCGGGACCGAGACAGATCGATCACCACGCAAAAGATCCGAGAGGATTGCCTAAGGGCAGGTAGCCGGAAGGGTCAAGCTCGCCATGATGATGGCCACTTTTTGGATTGCGCCCAAAGCGATTAGAAGATTTACGAAAATTGTGTGGAGGAATTTTAAAAAAAAAGACGTAATTTTTGTACGATAGATTTTTTTTTTCCTTAAAGTTTTATTGAGTTGGAGTTGAAGATTTTTGTGTTCTGGTGTGAAGAAAAGTTGTTGAGGAAGGACTACGATAGCTGTTGGGGAAGTCGCAAAAGCTAAGTATAAAGATTTCTTTTTTTCTAAGAATTTTGCTTTTTGGTGTCCTTAATTTTTTTTTTCTAATTCGTCCTTTTGACCTTCGAGTCGAAGGGTTTAATCGTTGGATTTTTTTCTTTGTCTTTTGTCGAAAACTTTCTTCGAGTGATTTTTCTTGGTTGTTTTTTTTCCAATTTTGTTTAATAATTAAGAATTTTCATATTTCATATTTTTCATATTTTTTTATCGAGATTTGACCTTCTGTCAATCTCAAAATCTCTACTTGTAATTGTGTTATCATAATAGATTCTGGTTTTTAATCCCGGCTTCGGCCAAGGTTTTCCAGGCAATAAAACATAGCTTTAATTTCCCCTCTGGAAAACAAAACCTTTCTTTTATTTCATAACTTTGTTTTGAAGGATAATTTTTCAGCTCTTGTTTTTGGTAAACTTCCATTAAAAAGTTTCCTGGCGCCCACTTTAAGCAATACGACTTGGAGAAATGCACCTCGTCGTATTTGGATATCATTTTGATATCAATTTTATTTCCAATTTTATTGATCACATCGATTAATAAAATATTCACCTAATCGAAACCCCCCCTTAAGCTGAGCTACCGTGCTGGCAATACTTTTATTGTTACCTGTGGTGAATTCTTTCATCTACCTGATATATCGACTGACGTTTGTCATAAATTGTCAAATTAATTCTCGCGGCACATCGGCGGTGTGCAATTTCGATTTTGTTTAATTTCAAATAGTTTAAATAAAAAGGAATTTAGTTCGCGTTCGGTCGTTGTTAATATTGGATTCGGAAATCCAATAGTGTTTTAAATTATATATATTGGTATATTCAATCAGTCGGGTCGGTCGGTCGGTGGAAGAATTCACAACAATGGATACTTACTTCATTATACGTGTTTTTTGGTATTCCATATATAGTACAGTGACAAATTAAAAAAAAAAAACGATGCACAGTAGTCCGGTTTTTATATTTGAAAGTTGATACAATTGAATATTTGCCAGAATAATTTATCAAAAAATTCCAAAAAAAAATATCGAAATTCAGACCCATGGGTGAAATCGTGTAATCGTGTATCAAAATGAAGAAAATATGTCTGTGTAAGGTAATAGTCGATTTCAAAGGTCTGAAGCTCGCCTCCATTCTTTATAAACCTGAATCGAGTTGAAATGAGCTTGATTCGCCACGATTCCGGCCGGGGATCGGAGTCAAGTCAAATTTGTGAAGAAAAACCTATGTGGAGGAGTTGGTTTTACAGATAATGCATTATGGTCTGTTTATTTGGAGGTGGTAGCATATTCTTATATGGTGCTGAACTATTCAGTTCTTTATTGTTTAACACGAATCAAACTATCTCAATTGCACTTCATAAGAAACATCAAAACACCATTTGCATTATAGAAAATGCTGTCAAACTTAATCATTTTTAAATCTTCTTGTGCGGTGGAAAAAACAAAAAGATTTATTTAATCTAAACTGAGATAAACCTTTGGTGGAAATATAGCAAAACTTAATTATCTTTTCCATTGTTTTCTCTTGCAAAATAAGCCCAGTTAGTCCATTTTCATTAAAAAAAAAACTAAATAATATCAACAGTAACAGATTGATTTTTTGCCCCAATGGAAAACACAAATGCACAACTACTCAACGAACACAGCCATCGAGATACAAATGCAATATCAATCGTACCAACATTTGAGAACGAAATCACATAAGATCCATTCGAGACTCGTATAAATGTCAAAAAAAACTATCCGCAGTAAGATTCTACATTAACTTTTATCGGTAGTATTCATACTGCGGATATTGTCTTTTGTTATTAATATAAAATCCTACTATACTTTTAATAGATTTTCCAACAAAACACGGGTAATGTAAAGAGGAAGCCTTGTCATATTTTCATTAAATGTTCTATGACCGATTCGCACATTTGAGGCTGTATATCCTCGATTAATTCACGAATTTCATCTTTAAGGTCTTGAATTCATTGTGGAGCATTGACATGGAATTTATTTTGTACATGTCTCCAAAGAAATAAGTCTTTATGTGTTAAATAACAAGATTTCGGAGATTTTGATTTTAATCAACTCTTAGAGAAATACCACGTTCAGGAAACTTTTCTTGCAACATTGTGTAGTGTATTTTTGTAGTGAATTTAAAAAATATCAAAAAGTGGTTAAAGCGTGTATCGTTCCATTATTAATAATGGCGTCGTTTTTTCTTGTTAAATGTGAAAACATGACAGTTTCAAAAGTGACAGCTGCTCAAATTACGGGCTATTCGAAACGTCATACAAGTCATGGAAAGCCATGAAACGTAATAAAGTCTAAAAGTAGATACGACAAGTTTCAAGTTCTATGCAGTTTTAATGCAAATGTAATTTCAATAGGTGTTAACCGAAAGACTTACAAGTTCTAAACAATTGTTCCTACATATAATGTGTCCAGAAAAAATTAATTAGGTAAAATAACCTGTACTTAAAAAAACGACAGAGATAAATTTTCATTTCCAATTAATTTAGAGTGGAGTAAAAAAATGCTTATGGGCAAGTGTAACCCCCTCCTGTGCAGTTTTAAACTTATTACTTGAAAACTATTTGTAGTACCCGTGGCATGATGGTTAGTGCGTTAGACTGTCATGCCAGAGGTCTTGGGTTCGATCCCTGCCTATGCCATCTAAAGTTTTTTCACGGGTACTGCCTGTTGCGAGGAATTGACAAATTCTCCAAGAGTAATTCTTGTCATCAAAAGTGCTTTCTCAAATTAGCCGTTCGGATTCGGCTTAAAACTGTAGGTCCTTTCTATCCCTGACAACTTTACTCGCACACAGAAATGGTTGAGAGTTGTAAGTCGCTAGGCCCTGGTTCTCATCGGACTGTTGCAGTTAAAGTCAAAAAATTGTATAAAATTATGTATTAAAATGAGACTTTTCTGATTACAAAAGAATTTGAAAACAAAACTATTTTTAAGTTTTGTTTAATAACTCCGAAAAAAGTTATATTTTTTTACAAAATGATCTAAGAATTACATTTAGACAATTTTATCTAAGAAATGACACTTTAAACACATCTTCATCTGCATCAATTTGTCCTTAAGTTAGAGCGATCAAAATTTAAATTTTTAGTTAACACGGGAATTGCAAGAATTGCACTTTTTTTGTGGTATTTCACATATCTTTATTTATTTGTTTCAACGTTTAAAAAAGGTAACTCTAAAAATATTTACAGCTATAATTAAAAAAAAAAGTTTTACAAATTATTGAAAGGTCTTACAAAATCTTCTGCCAAACGTTTTTGCATTTTTAAATGCAAATTTTAGTAAATTAATCAATTGAAAACTGGTTTTAAGTCTAAAAAATGTTTCGTACTAGATTTTCCAATAAAGTTCAGCCTAAATTTAGTCCACACTCCTTTCAATGCACATATAAATATCTCAGATTTTGTTCGCCTATTAAGGCTAAGTTCACCCCTTAAATACCATCTTTCTATTTCCGAAAACCATTTTTGAAAAGTTCTTAGCCCAGTGAATATCAAAAATTGTAAGCCCATGGTAAGTTCTAGTCTCTAAGACCCGGAAAACTAAAACTCGATTAAGATCATTTCTTCAACTTATGTAGTTTGAGATAGAACTTTGATTTATTAAAAACCGCGATTAGATGGTCTAGGAAATTATTTAAATGTTTGAGAAATCCATTATGGTTTGAAATTAAGATTGGTGAACTTCAACGTTCAAATAGAGCAACATTTCTTTTTTACGAAAAATTTGTTTTTTAAAATGAACATTAAAATGGGCTTCACGAAATGAGTGATTTTAAAAAAGTTCGCTTTCAGTCTAATGTTCTATTCGCTATTCATAATAGGGACCTAAGTTCGACTCTTAAGCCTGCAGAACAGGAAATAAGGCCATGAAATAGATGCTAAAAAATAACGTCCAATCTCAAATTGTCAATATTTCCAAGGATATTATGACCAGATACAATTTTTCCCAATTTTTCAGAAAATATTATATTTTTAATATTAGAAGCAAAAAAAATTAAATATTTTGATGAGATTTTTTTTAATAACGTTTAGAAAAACTGAATTAGAAATGCTACCATCTCAAAAATCATATTCTTATTTAGTTTTGCTTAAAAACTCCCGAGAAGTTAATTTTGTTCTTTTTGTTGAAAATAAGCCTAATTTTAGTGTTTTTTGAAAAAAAGTACTAGGAATTAATGTAAAAACCAAAGTGGTAACATTGAAAAAAACTTTGTTCCCACCTTTACCTTTTTACCAAATTTTAAAAATTTTGGGATTGTGATTTTCAAAATACTTGTTTAATAATAATAATTAATAATAAATATTTTATCTCAGAATCAACAAAAAAAAAACTGCTGTAAGGAGACTTTTTGGACTATTTGTATATTAAGACAGTTTGTACGTCAGTTTCTTCTTAAGTAATAGAGATTAAAAATTTTAAAAATTCAGTCCAAATTTGTAGGTGCATTGAATTGTCTGAAAGCCTTAGCGAATTTTTGCGATTTTTCTCCATTATTTCCCATGAAGCAAAGTTAAGGTTTATGCCTTAAACTTCATCTTTATATTTCTTTGAAACATTTTTGGATATTATTTTACTTATTCACTGTAGAAAAATGATAAATGTTTAGTTTTAATAACATAGCGGATTATATATATTTTCTCTACTTAAAATACAGCAGTTTTCTTCATAGTAAATCCAAATAGGTAAAGAAGAACTTATAAATTTGTATATATTCTTATTTTAACCCCTTGTTACATTACGATACGAAAGATTCATCTATCTTCCAACTGTTGTCCTATTGCCTTCTAAAAACCGAAAGATTTTTAACATTTTGTTCCTTTAAATAAGCTCTACATATGTATAAATTAAACACTTAAAGAAGAACACTCCGAATGGTCGTTAATTTCTTTTTGACAGTGTAACGGACAAATTTTACTCTGTAATTTATATTCTAAAATCTGTCAAAGTTAAGCTAAAAATGAAGCTTTTCAAAATCTTTATATATGCAGAAAAAGTATATGCTGAAATATTTCTTGAGTTCTGTAACAGCTAGCAGAAAATTTTGTAGTATATCGACTTGAATGAAGTGGTTATATCACCCTAGTATTTCCGAATTTTGTCTCAAAAATATTTTCCCGAAATACAATGGCGGGGAAAACCTTTAAGTACAGGGTTTTTGAATTTAAGCATTAGATTAGATTAGATAGATTTTTATTGCTCGTCATAAATAATTTACATTGTTTACAAAAATCAAAAAAAGCATGGCATTCTGCCGTCTGCCTAGTTGACAAAACATAAATTGGAAACTTATTTTGTATGAAATATAATTTATAAACAAACGAATTAGTTAGATGATTTAAAAAGTTTTTGTTTTGAATAGTTTACTATTGAAATTAAATATTATCTTCAGAAACTCTCATTAACAATTCTCCCCCTATAATTTAGAGCCAGTTTGCAGTACATATACAGTTTTTTAACGTCGACTTCGTTCAACAATGATACAATTTCATTTTCGTTCAAAAAACCCGTTCCAAGAACATTTCTCCTGATGTCTTTGAGAATTGGGCATTTACCCATGAAGTGAAATATATCTTCTCTCACTTGTAGATTATATCGGGTGATTTTTTAAGAGCTTGAGAACTTTTTTTTTTTTAAAAAACGCATAAAATTTGCATAATCTCATCGATTCTTTATTTGAAACGTTAGATTGGTCCATGACATTTACTTTTTGAAGATAATTTCATTTAAATGTTGACCGCGGCTGCGTCTTAGGTAGTCCATTCGGAAAGTCCAATTTTGGGTAACTTTTTCGAGCATTTCGGCCGGAATAGCCCGAATTTCTTCGGAAATGTTGTCTTCCAAAGCTGGAATAGTTGCTGGCTTATTTGTGTAGACTTTAGACTTGACGTAGCCCCACAAAAAATAGTCTAAAGGCGTCAAATCGCATGATCTTGGTGGCCAACTTACCGGTCCATTCCTTGAGATGAATTGTTCTCCGAAGTTTTCCCTCAAAATGGCCATAGAATCGCGAGCTGTGTGGCATGTAGCGCCATCTTGTTGAAACCACATGTCAACCAAGTTCAGTTCTTCCATTTTTGGCAACAAAAAGTTTGTTAGCATTGAACGATAGCGATCGCCATTCACCGTAACGTTGCGTCCAACAGCATCTTTGAAAAAATACGGTCCAATGATTCCACCAGCGTACAAACCACACCAAACAGTGCATTTTTCGGGATGCATGAGCAGTTCTTGAACGGCTTCTGGTTGCTCTTCACTCCAAATGCGGCAATTTTGCTTATTTACGTAGCCATTCAACCAGAAATGAGCCTCATCGCTGAACAAAATTTGTCGATAAAAAAGCGGATTTTCACATTTCGAACCGAACACTGATTTTGGTAATAAAATTCAATGATTTGCAAGCGTTGCTCGTTAGTAAGTCTATTCATGATGAAATGTCAAAGCATACTGAGCATCTTTCTCTTTGACACCATGTCTGAAATCCCGCGTGATCTGTCAAATACTAATGCATGAAAATCCTAACCTCAAAAAAATCACCCATTATAAGGAGCATAATATTGGTAAATACTCCCTATGTGGAATGAATTTAAGAGGTACGAGTTCACCACGCAGCTTTACCATCATCGAAATCTCATCTACACTGTATTCATCCCGGAAATAGTTCTTCGCCTCCAAATTGTGATTGAGTTGACTGTAAATTGCTCTGTGCAGAGACCCAGTTGCTTCATTAAGGCATTTTTCCCATAACATATCATCCGCTTTTGCAATTAAGTGGTACAGTGATTCTTTCCATTGATTGAAATCAAAGTTATCTATGTTAAGGTCCATGTCACTCTCCCTAGCAAGTTTCATCCATTCTGCATACCATTCCGACCTCTCTCGAATAGTCTGAAGTGACACTATCTTCGGTAACCGGTAATTATCCATATTCATGATTTTGAGCACATAATCAATCTGTATTCGAAGTGTTCGTACAAAGAGTGGCTGCAGTCCCGTTTTCAACATAACTATATAGTTCGGCGTATTTGGTGGCAGCCGGAAGATCCTTTTAACGTAGAAGCGTAACAATTTTTTCACATCTTCATATTGCTTCGCTCCCCAAACTTGAGCTGCATAGAACAAAATTGATTCTGCTATACTGCCTTAAAAACAGTGTTCTTATACTGCTGTGTGCGATATTTTTCTTTGAGAAACACCTACTCCAAGATGCCCTGATGGCGGCTTTTGCACTTGTAAGCTTTTCTCTCAGATGCGTTTCCATATTTAAATTTTTTGTCAAAATCACTCCAAGGTATTTGAACTCTTTGACAATCTCTATATTTTCACAATTGTAGTTCCATTTTTCATTAAGGCAGTTTCTACCTCCTCCGTTCTTGAAAATCATGATCTTGGACTTTTCCATGTTTACTATTAGGTTCCATATTTTACAGTACTCAAAAATCCGGTTTATCATAAGCTGTAGTGATTCGGGAGATGACGCGAGAACCACAATATCATCCGCAAACAAGAGTGCTTTAATTAATTCTCCCGCGTGTTCGATACCAGCAGGTAAGAAATCGACTAAGTCTTCGATAAATAGAGCGAATAGGCTTGGACTCATCGTACAACCTTGTCTAACGCCTGATTCAGTTCTAAACCAATCCGACCTTTCTGTACCATTCCAAACTGCTGCATTAGTATCTATATACAGGTTTTGCAGGACTCTTCCAAATTTTAACGACATTCCCACACCAAAGAGCTTATAGAAAAGAGCTTGCCTATTCACCGTGTCAAATGCAGACTTAAAATCCACGAAAAACGCGTATAACTTCTTCCTTCTTCTTATAAATGAATCCGCAAAGCTTTTCAGAACAAAGGTATGATCTATTGTTGAGTAACCGGATCTAAAGCCTGCCTGAGATTCTTTCAACAGCTTTTTTTTTCTTCAATCCATTTATTGAGCCGTGTTTGCAGAACAGCTGTAAATATTTTATAACACGAATTTAAAAAGGATAGTTCGATAGTTCGACATCTCAGACCAGCGTCCTTTTTTGTGGATCGGAAAAATGATTGATTCCCTAAATTCTTGAGTATGATTCCTCAAATTCCAACACCTCATTGTAAACTGCCGTAAGCTTACTTATTAACTTAACGGTTCCATACTTAAAAAATTCCGATGGTATCCCATTGGAGCCTGCCGCTTTTCCATTCTTCATTTTTTTCATTGCTGCATCTACTTCTTCGTTGGTTATATCTGTGTCCAAAACTTCATTATAAATACCCGGATGTGCAAAATGAAAGTTGTTTCCTTCATGAATTGGGTTTAGCAATTTTTTAAAATAGTCTGCCAAAAGCAAGGGGCGGGCTCAACTTGGGATGGATTTTAAAGGTTTTACCATTCAAATTGTTCACCAACTTCCAAAAGTCCTTCGAGTTCATACAATTTGATAACATTAAAGCCTAGTACGCTGCTGATGCGAAACGAAAATTCCCATACAAAAATGACATAACGAAATCATAAACGAAAAATTTCGCTGTGCTTTTCGTTTTTCAGTACGCTGCTGAACGACGAAATGTGACATTTTAGTGGATAGCTGTACTAGATTTTTTAGTACAATTCTCCACTCTTTTCGTTCTCAATTTAATTGCCCAGCACATTAATTGCTTACGAAATTTTGACGTTTAATTTTTTTATTAAAAAAAAGGGTTGGTGATAATATCCCCCAAGATATAATCCCCAAAGGAAAATCACCAAATTCATAATCCCCAAAACGAAATCCCCAGCAGCAAAATTCCCAAAGAGAAAATACCCAGAGCGAAAATCCCCAAGTGAACATCCCCAAAACAATTATGTTCAAGTAGTGAATCATGCGATTAAATCGCGCGCGCAATTTAATCGCATGATTCACTACTTAAACATAATTGTTTTGAATATATTAAATTTCATTTATATTGCATGAAATGCAAGCAAAAGATTTGGAAACAATAACATCATCCATTTCAATTTTTATTCCAAAATTAAAGAAATACTCGACACTACAAAACAACACTTAGACAGCACTAAACAAGCACTACGAATACAATGATTCTCTATCAATACTAAAGTCAGACTGAGAAGTGCATGCCTTCATAGTGATTTTTTGTTTAGAAACTGTTTATCATTATCATTTATAAGTATCACATCAAGAGAATTTCATAAGAGTTTTTCTAAAAACTGCATGCATAAATGAAGATATGTACGGATACTGGGGATTTGGAGATTTCGTGGGGATTTTGGCAAAATAAATTATTTAGTTGGGGATTTTGTCCATTTGCCTTATGTCTCTGGGGATATTATCAAAATGGATTAAATTTGTTTGGGGATATTATCCCGTGGGGATTCTTTTTTTTGGGGATTCAATACGACACCCCCAAAAAAAATTGTTTACTCGTGACTTTCGGTGTTTTGACTTTGATTTATATTTGATTTAAAATTTAAAATAAAATGGATTTGTCTAATGTGTCCCAACATTGCATTTCTGAATCGGAAACTCAGGATGTTATTGGTGATGTGCAAGAAGTGATGAAGACAAGCAGTGAAATTCAACTTCCAGACAGAACTCTCCACAAATATTTTTCCGCTGTGGTTTTCGTTTTAATTTCGCTCTGCACTTGGAGACCGCCGAAAAATTTCGTTTCGCATCAGCAGCGTACTAGGCTTAAGCATTAAAAGTACTGCAAAATAACTGAAGACTTCAAACGCGTCGGATGAACTCATAAATCTTACGATTTTTAACCGATTGATTTTTAATATGTAATGTAGATATGTACATACATACATATTTTTGAAAACACAAAAAAAAATCCTCAAAAAGTCTATTAGTTTGGCCTCTAGGGTGGCCCAATCCCTTTACGAGACACAGATTAGGGTTCCGATCCGATAAGCCAAAGAACAATAACCTAATCAAAAAGTCTTTCAATCAAAATTAAAAGTCAAACATTTTTACGACTTTTTTATGTACTGAGAAGAATCAATACTAAAAAAAAACTATCTTTTCGGGTTCAAATTGGGTCTTGAACTCTTCGTATGTATATAACTTAATTAAATATTCCTCTCGAATATCACATCAGAAGTTCTTTATTTTCCCACAATCAATAAAACGACCATGAAAAAGACAACAGAAGACAAAGCTAATTGACAAGACATATAAAAATAGAATAAAACAATCGAACAAATTAACGGATTCACAGAATCACAAAAACAAGACAAATAGAATACAAATCCTTCATTAACTTTAAATATTTAATGAGTCATTTTCAACACGTGCACTCATTTATTCCTATACCTACATACCTACCAAACCTACCTCTAGCCCTCCAAACAAAAATGTACTCTTTATCTTCATACCTAATAACATAATTCCGTCTTTGGTCTCTCGCAACATCATCTTCAGGAAGTTTCAATCTTGTTTTTATTTGCTTAAATCTCTTTTTTCTGTCTTTTCTAATTTTCAACCTTTTATAAAAATGTCTTCAGTCATCTTGAGGTAAAGCCTTTTTTTCGTTGTTGGTTTTTGTGTGTAGAAACATTGCATTCTTTTCGAGATCCTAAAAATATAATCCCATTCTAATGTGCAGGTGTCAATGGGAAGATCACGCAAAGAAGAATTCCTAAAAGCTATCTAAAATCCACTCCTACTTTTCTCGGCTGGTTTTGATTATGCGTCAACTGATGTGCAACCGAGACCGACTCCGTTCCGTTTCTGTTGACTTTTGGTCCCTCTTGATAAATGATTCAAACAAGTCTCATCGTCATCGTCGCGTCGCGTCGTCGTCTTCGCTCACCTCATAAAAATAAAACAAACCAGAAGAAGAAGAAAAACCAATCTTTGGTTCTGGTGATCTCAAGAACTGAATCAGGCAGGCAATTCCTATTCCATATAACAGAGCAGAGCAGAGGAGTGCACTAGCAAACATAGCAGGTCTGATTCTGAGTCTTTCAGTGGTTTTCCTTTCCCAGTTTTTGTTGTTGTTGTTGTTGTTAACGCTGCTGCTTTTATTTGCCTTTGTGTTTATATGCGACGACCGCGCACACCCAAATTCGTGGAATGAATTGATTTACTCAGGTGCGTTCTCAGGTGTTTTAATCTGATCTCATGATCACCCGAAGGCTAAAATAAACACATACTCAATGTTTGCCTACTTGATTCAGTCAGTCCATAGAGTCTTTTGATTGCCATGTGTATAGGTATGTAATGGAACTTGAATGCATGGTCAACGCGATGACGATTCCGTCTCGTAGAGAAGAGGTTTACAAACCAGGTACAAGGTCACGGCCGTAGATAGGAAATGGTATTTAAAGGGGGGGGGGGGGAAGAAAAATGCAATATGTCTTCTGATTCCTTAAAACATTTTTACCAAGTTGAAACCCATCCTAAAAAAAAAAAATATTTAAGTTAAGGCTCTTTACCATTATCCCAATTTAAACGTCAAATTGAAAGTGTCAAATTTGTGTGAATTTTATTTCCCACACTTCATAATGTGTCAAACAAATCAAAATGTATTTAAAGTTAAATAATTGATCTTAAAATCTCAAATTAAAAGTGTCAAATTTTCAAACTTTATACGTCAAAAAATTCAGTTTCACCGTAATCTCAAACACGTACGTATGTGAAACAGAATGGCTGCGTTCAATTTCGTATTGGATAGGCTATATTGGTGATGAGTGGGCCGCGCAAGGAGTCGAATGTCAATTTTGACATTTCTATATCATATCGAAAATGTCAAAAACTCGCTCCAAATCTATTAGAAAATTATTCGTCGGATGCTGTAATCGATGATGATTCAAAATTGAAATTTTCAGTGCCCTTCAAATTCAACTGTGAGATACCCACATACACCAGAAATACTTGGATATCTTTGGATTTATTTTTTGATTGAACAGCTGTTTTGGATCAGCTCTTCTTGCACAATTAAATCACTAAAAAAAGGATCTGATACCCTATCTCGTATCTGAGATTGATCGCAGCCAATTTATGGAGAATGTGAACCGATCCTTAAAAATAAAAAACGATTTGACATATGTCATTTCACGTATTTCGTATAGTGAATAGAACTGTCAACTTGTCATTATATGAATATTTTTGACAGAAAAGTTGATACTCTCAGTGAGATACGACATGTACAAAAGTTATTAGTGCGGGATTTGGACCTTGAAATACCCTCCTGCTTATACGGCTTTGGATTTGAAACATACCGGTAATGATCAACTTGTACACTTGTATTCACATGGCCGTGGACAAGTTTTCCTTGTTCTACCCTCTAGGTGAGTGTTTCTTATTTTTTTCTTAATTTTATTTCTCCTGCGATGATTGTTCGACATCCAAACCTTACTATAGCATCACTAGTTGTATACCCAAACCCGACCCGCTTCTCAACGCTCAGAGCTTAGCCTTCATTGCTTGCTTAGTAATTAGCTCCAGAAAATGTACATAAACTATAATTTCTTGTCTGGTGGTGGTCTTCTCCAATGGGTCTGTTCGGTTCAGTTCTGATGGACATAACAAAAGAGTTGTAGGGCAACTTCATTTCTTTAGAAGTTATATGATGGGCCTCCCAATGAGCTACATGGGAGACAAGAAGTTAGTGATAGAGATTCTGAATTAAGACCACACCGGGACCGGACACCGCTCCACCTGGTTGCCTTGCCTTGCCTTGCCTGGTTCTTAAGATGACACCGCTCCGCTATATTTAAATGGTAAATTCTAAAGCTCTATAGGTGTGTCTCCCAAGAGAATTCTTTCACAGACCATATAGAACCGATCCAATATTGGCTATGAAATGTTATGTTGTCAGCTGCACAGAACCAATGACTTTGAGAGTTCTGTTTGTTTTGTTTTTCTGTTTTCATTTAAAGAGTTCTATGACGTGACATTGCACGTGTTTAAAATTGAAAAGAATGTGGAGTTTTGTTTAAAGAAATACAACAAAAAAAGAGACAAACATTCTTAATTCAATAAGACAAGCAACAAGTTGTTGTTAAATTGCAGTTTATGTTTTGATTGGTTTTTCAACTGTGAATAAATTAACTGGACAATATTAATTTAATAACTAAATGATTGAAGTTAATAGAAATTGGGAGGAATTAATTATATTGTGACGCACCATAGGAAATGACAATTTTTATAATTAGTTTAACAATGTTTTTTTTAATTACTTTGTAAGACAATAACACAGAAGGTTTTAGAACAAACGTTGTTAGAGTAATACTGATCCTTGAATTTCCTACAGTTTCCGAAAAAAATTCTTTAACAATTCTAAAGGGGCGCCGAAAAGGGAGTTTGCAACTTTGTCAGTTGATAGCAGCCATATTTTGAAACTATACATCTGTCAAAGCATCTGTCATTTTGTTTAGTCGTATTAAAAGGAGTTTTGAGCTCTGCCGTTGATAGCGGCTATATTATTGAAAATACATCTGTCAAAGAGTCTGTTATCTGTTAATTTTTTTTGTTTAACGAAATTGATGTTTATTCGAGCATTTTTTTGTGCGATTCGTCCATTTTCAACAGCTTTCATTTACAATAGTAATTGTTTGTCCAAAAGGGTGCTTTTGTAGTTAATAGCGGCCATATTGTTCTACCTGTCAAATTAGTCTGTTTGCCAAATCGTCATGAGTGGATTAATTGTTTAACAGCGCTTAAAAATTTGTTTTACCAAAGTAGATATGCGTTCGGGCAAAATTCCGGTTGCTGCGTCCATTCTAGGTTCTCCATAATTATCTTATCTGGTATGAAGAATCCGATGCAGTCGATTTCACGTCACATAAGAATTCAGCTTTAGCAGACCAACATTTTGGGAATTTTGTGTCGTGTTTTTTTGATCTGCATTTGTACACAATTCAAGCAGAAGATAAATGACTTTTGACAAATAACGTGAGTTCGTTGAATGGGCACTAGTGCAATTGAAAACTGACGCTTATTTTCATCAAAAAACCATCCAGATTTCGTCCGAGGTTAGTGTGCTTTGAATACAAACGCAGATGATTTACAAGAAAACCGTCGAATGTGAAATAAAAGTTTGTATAAAAAAAGGACGTCCTTAAACCGTACGGACGAAACCGTCACGTCGTGTGTGGGTTTGCGAAGCCATTGGTCTATATTTCTTTGAGAACAACATCACGATTAACGATGAACGCTATATGTCGCTTACCACCAACTGCTTTTAGATGATGTTGGCACCACTAGTTTTAACACTACGACCAGTGGCCTATGTGGCAAACAGCTTTCAATGCATTGAAAATTCTACAAGAGAAATTCGAGGGCATAGATGTGATGTGAGATGACCACCCAAAAACGAGATTGTGGGATTGGAATCGTGTGATTTTTAACCTAGGATTTTATGAAGTCGTAGTTCTTTGTGAATAACCCACAAACCAATTAAACTTTTCCTATTTTCAAAATTCAGCACTATTTGAATAATAGAGTCATGAAGAACTGGACATTGGGGATGTATGAAGTTAGGTTCGATAACCGACTTTCTATATCTTATCCTGTTTCTTAAAATCCCACTTTTTAAAATCCCAGCAGACGTGGATTTAAAAACTCGTTTTTGCGATAGGCTCTTGGCTTTCTGCCTAATGTACATAACAGACCCATGGAGGTTTTTTGTTGATATTCCGCTTTGCATTATCTTGAAATCTCGTTTTTATAGTGAAGTTTATTATAATCCCATTTTCAAAAATCCCATCTCTCATAATTCTGCTTATTCAGTTACAGTTGTAATGATTTAAAAAACTAATCGATTTTTATAAAAAGACGTGATTAATCGGCTTGAAACGGATGTTGAAAATCGGAATTATAAAAATAGAATTGAGTTTTGAACAAGGGGGATTTTAAAAATAATTTCGGGATTTCTGAAAAATGGAAATACAATCGCTACCCTGAGAAGGTATACATTAGACATTTAGATAATATGTCATATTCCATACATAATAATATCGATATTTTCTTCAATATCAAAACAAAATTTAAAATTACGTTAAATCGTACTATTCTGAAGAAGAACTTTAAAAAGCCTCGAATTTTCTTGCTTTTTTTTATCTTTGTCCGCACCCGGATCCGTTTTTAGAGAGGTGTTTGTGCGTGCGTGTAACGTACGTTCGTTCGTACGATTTTATTCAAAGCTTAAGAACCAGTAGAGATATCGACTTCAAACAAGTTTTGTTATGCAGATAATGATGCAGAAAATTGCAGAAAGGACTCTCAAAAAAATTGATTGGGTGCTGTTTTTACCATAGCAATTTAACAAAAAGGTGAACATTTTGGTTAACCCAAAATATCTCACTAACCAATAACGCTAGCGACTTAAATTAAATTTTGTATTATGATACCAAAAAAGTATATTTTTGAAAAAAACCGTATAACGGTTTTTTATAAATCAAAAAAACTGAAAAATTATAATAGTCACCTCGAATATTTTACGAACAAAAGATGATTCACCCTCCACAAAATTGTATGCAAAGAAGAATAACGTTTTTGACATCTGGTAAAATTTTGAGAAAAATTAAATTGACAGTTTTTTTACAAAAAATAAAAACCTAAAAAAAATTAATAAAAGTTGGTAAAAATTGATTTTTGACTCAAATATCTTTCCAAGCCTTTGATATATTGGCTTTAAACTACTTTTATCTCTCAAAAAATATTGTTTTCAACATTCAATAAAATTTTGAGAAATGTTGGATTGACAGTTTTTTTTTACAAAAAAATAAAAACCTAAAAAAAAAAACAATACTAAAACTTGGTAAAAATTTACTTTCGACTCAAACAGCTTTTCAAAAATTAAAACTATTGGCTTCAAACTTATTTTTTTCACAGAAAATATTGTTTTCGATATTCAGTAATTTTTTTATAAAAATCCAACAGTCCGTTTTTTCATAAAAAAATAAAATCTACAAAAAATAGAACGCAAATTTGGTAAGAATTGATGCATTTAGACAAACTTTTAAGCAAAACAAATCGATAGACGGGATGAGAAGTTATCAGTGTGGGTCGCATCCCAGCCTCTTTTTTCCTTTTCGAATTTGGGATTTAATTTCATTATGAAATAAGTTTGGGGTGTTATTACTTTAGGAATTATTTTACGAAGCCATTTTAACTATATTAATATTATATTTAAAAAAAAACTTTTAAAACGCAGTCCAAAAATGCTGTTAGACCCCACAGATATTTTTTTTTTTAACTTCATTTTTTTTACGTAAATCTTTCAGCAGTTTTGAACTCTTTTCAAATTGCATCACATCCTTCTCTGTTTTGTTAACCTAAATTTACTTCTTTACTTTACCTAATTTAAATTTTATTAGTTCATTGACAGCATCAAAATGCGTTAAAATTCCAAGAAATTTTGTTGCTTCACAATATACGAGTGTCGAGTATACCAGTTTCAAAAACAATTAATATACGAACAAAAGCAACAAGTTACCCGCCCGTCTCATGGTCATGAAATTATCCCGCACATAAACAATAACGTTGATGACGGACATGACGGCGAGGCAGCAGTAACGACGACGACGACGACGACGGCAGAAACGACGTTGGACCTTACAAAAATAACAACAACAAAATTCAGTGATTCATTAAAAACATTTTTTTTTTGTTTAACACAAAAATGGACCACGAATTGGATTGTTTTTATTTGTAGTTGTTTTTTATTTTCTGGACAAATCTTTTCTCCATTTATCATTCCATTTATTAGCCCCACTTCATTCTCGGGACACTTAAATAATAAAACAAAAATTAAAAAAAAAAAACGTGAACAAAAATAATAATAATAATTTAAAACACATAAAACCGTAACGGATTTTAATATGAGTTGCCCAATAAAAAATTATGAAACACCTAATAAGTTGTGTTTTGTGCGCAACCAGAAAAGAAAGGGAGGCTTTGTTACAAAGTTATGGTCTCTCAAAAGTCTGCATGGGTCCAACACTACCACGGCCATTGCGTTAGGTATACACGGAAAAATCCAGAACCACCGGAGTACGCAAGAAAAGAAGTGGACGCACCATCATCATCGAGCATCGTCATCATCGGAATCCTCAAAAGAAAATTTCCAGTTTTTTCTTCATTGTAATATTTATTACTCCTTCCAAGAATGTCATCTGAGAATTACCATATCTAGAGATGAACATTGAACACGTGCAATGCACTTGGTCTTCTTTTTAGTGTTGGTATTAGTCCAAAACGGGGATGAGTATGAGAATGAGTACCATTTTGTCCAAAATTAAACGTGTTTACGCTTGGATCTGGCATATTAATTTTTCTATCCTTGCTTGGGTATAAATGGATTCCTCCAAAGACCTTCTCCAGAGTCGAGAGTTCGTCGAGACGCATCATTGGTTGAATTATGTATGTTTGCTACTTCTGCTGCTGGTGGTGGTGGGATAATATTTTGGAAAAATCAAAGAACAAATTAACAAACTTGTTCCTTAATTTATCTCTCTAGCCCTACCTTTGGGAATGATGACTCTGTTGTTTGTTTTGATAAGGAGAAAGGTAAAGCCGATAAGCGAGGCCCTCTTCTACGGTGTGGTCCGGTCTCCCTCCGTGTCGTTCGTTGTTGTTTGCAGATCCTTTTTTTAAATTCGGATCTTTTTGATGCATCAACTTCTTCGTCTTCGTTTTCTTTCCTTCTTTCCCTTTGATGGATGTGAAAATTTATTACTTTCTCCTTCGTCTTGATTCGATTAAAAGGTATGAATCAGAAAAAAGGAACGATCGTTACGTTACATTCCAGAGTAAGGTACGAGTATAAACAACCTCTGCCAAGTCTACCTGTTGTGGGTTATCTCTAAGAAATTGGTTAAGCGACGAATTGCTCTTAAGTGCCACTGAGGGTTTTTGCTTTGTTTTCGATTTTTGTGTATGTTCCTTTGGTGTTTGTTGGTTGGAATGAATTCATATGGCATATCATTGAGATTATGGGACAGCACGTCAGGAATGTTAACGTAACACTTACACGTCACGTCGTCGTCGTCGGTTGGTCGTGTCACAGTCGTTTAAGGTAAATTTGATGTTGATAAATGTGATGGGAGACTTATTTTTTAAAGTGTCGTGCTGTTTACTAAGTGCATACAGAGTGTAATATTTGATATTTAGGAATTACCCAGAAACAAACAATAAATTTTAAAGTTAGATAATAAACATTATTGTTTGTAGTTTGTGTTGTTTGTTCATTTCGAAGCACGTTTTATGAATGAACTATGAGCGACATTATTCAACTATTCGTTTAGATGGAGGAAAATTATACTACCTTTAAGTGTTGGTAAATATTTTTTAAATTGATAGCTATTGAGATAAATATTTGTTGGACAGGATTTTTGAGTTGGCTTGTTTAACGAATTAATTTGATTCATTCAGGATTTTTAAAATGGTTTTTTGAATGGATGATTATAAAGCAAAATTAAAAATAATGTTTTGTAAAATAAAAAAAAAAGAAGCTAGAACAGACATTAACGTCCCATAGGAAGTTATTGTAATCGATCCGATTTTTCAAATTTAAAATTTTGAAACCAATAATTTTAAAAAAACTGAAAAATATGGTTGACTCCAAAAACGACGAAATAACGCTAACGGCTTCAATTAAATACTAAATTGTTGTTTAATTTAAAAAAAAATTAATAAAAAATGAAAAACAAATTTCTTACCTCGAATAATTTAACTGAAAAAAAAAAATATTTGTATGCCACGAAGAATAACGTTTTCAACATTTGTTTTTTACAGGGTTATCCGTTGTGCGGTTACAAAAGTAAACGTAAATAAAACACTTATAAAATATTTTCTTTTCATAATATTTCTTTTTTATTATAAAGTTTGCATATTGACATTATGTGTGAATCACTACATCATTGAAATGACCACCACGCGAATTGTTGCAAGCATCGTTGGGCAGTTGATATCGCCACTACGAGAAATTACGCTGCCAGGAAATGTGTTTTGCAATAAAGCCATATTCGCTCGAGTTGTGTGGCATGTGACACCGTCTTGTTGAAACCACATATTCTCTTTAAGTCGTATTCTTCAATAGACGGCAAGAAAAATGCGGTTATAATATGACCATAATGCTTCGAATTGACGGTGACAGTCGTTCCATCGTCGTTTTCGAAAAAGTAAGGTCCAATGGATCTAATGGCCTCTCTCTTCAATTACTTGAGGATTCTCAGAACCCCAAATACGAGACATGTGCTTTGTCGCTGAAGAAAATTTTGTTCGAAAAATCGCCGTCAACCGCCTGTTGTTCAAGCACCCATTCGACGTATCTACGACGTTGTGAATGGTCAGGTCAGCTGACTTTAGTTGTTGTGTGAGCTGGAGTTTATATGGATGTAGGTGTAGGTAGATCCAAATGCAAAATACGCCATAATGTGCATTTACATAGTTGGACGATTATGTAAACCATAAACTCCTCTTAAAGCATGATATGTGCGAAAATTGCAAATTATTGAATTTTATTATCAAAATGCGTGCTCTGTTAAGAAAGTTCACCAGCGAGCGACGAAGTTCATTTTTGGCTCAATGGGTACGTAAATAAGCAGATTTGTCGATTCTTGAGTGAATATCAGCCACAAGTATTGCAAGAGCTACCAATGCATCCAGAAAGAGTCACAGTTTGGTGCGGTTTATGGGCTGGTGGCATCATTGGACCGTACTTCTTCAAGGATGATGCGAATCGTAACGTAACTGTAAATGGTGAGCGCTACCGTGAGATGATATCGATCTTTTTTTGCCCAAAATGCAAGAGCTTGACTTGCATGACATGTGGTTTCAATAAGACGGTGCCACATGCCACACAGCACGCGCAACAATGGACTTATTGAGAGGCGAGTTCGGTGAATATTTTATTTCACGTTCGGGACCGGTCAATTGGCCGCCTAGATCGTGCGGTTTAACGCCTTTAGACTATTTCTTGTGGGGCTATGTTAAAGCTCATGTCTATACAGACAAGCCCGCTTCAATTGACGCACTGGAAAAAACAACATTGAAGCATTTATTCGTGAGATACCGGCCGAAATGTAGGAAAGAGTATGCCAAAATTGGACTAAGCGGATGGACCAGTTGAGGCGCAGTCAAGGTCAACATTTGCATGAAATAATCTTCAAACATTAAATTATATGGACCGTACTTTCAATTTAAATAAAGATTGCATGCATTTTACTGATTTGTATGTGTTTTTTTTTTAACTTTCCTATGGCTTTTAAAAACTCACCCTTCATTTGTTTTAGTTGAATTTTTCAAAAAAAAAAAAAAAATCTTTTCGTATTATGAACTTATTGTGAAATTTATATTATTTTTGTTCTTTAGAATTGGATGCATATAATTAATCAACCATGTTTGTTAATTTCTGTAGTAAAAAAGCCCTGAATAAGTTTTTTTGAAAACCCTTTCTCCACATTTTGAGGACAAACATTTTTGGAAATAATCAGGAATTCCAAATGCACGAACGTAATCTCCAAAATCCATGGATTAAAATTTTGGTACCTACCATTAAACGTCGAGAAATTTCAAAAACGTTTAGTTAAAAAAAAAAACAGACCAATTTCAAATCCCGTCGAAAGTTACAAAAATCATTAATTCGAAATGTCAATGATGCAGGTATGTTGAAATCCTTACTGAGCACAGCAATCCTCAAATCTTTGGTGTTCCAAGCTCGACGACAAATTGGAGAAATCAATTTCGAGTTTTGCCAACTAACGAGAAATACATTCCCCAAGGGGAGGGGATTTTCGTTCTCAGCAGGAATAAAAAAAAATAAATAAATTAGGTGGCGCAACAGTCTATGAAGAACCAGGGCCTAGTGACTTACAACTCTCAACCATTCCTGTGTGCGAGTAATGTTATCAGAGATGGAAGGGACCTACAGTTTATATGCCGAATCCGAACGGCTAATTTGAGAAAGCACTTTTCATGACAAGAATTACTCTTGGAGGATTTGTCAATTCCTCGCAAGAGGCAGTACCCGTGAAAAAAGTAAGGTGGCACAGGCAGGGATTGAACCCAAGACCCCTTGCATGACAGTCCAACGCACTAACCATCACGCTACGGGTACTACAGGAATATACGAGCACTAAATTAGCACGAAAAGAGAGAAATTAGAATTACGAATTTCGATTGTGGTGTTTCCAGCTTTCTAAACCTAAAAATTAGAAAGACCTTTTTTTTTATTGTTTGGCTTTCAACTTTAACCGCACTGGGAATTCACTGTAAAATCCTGAAAACTTTGTTTTGACACTGAAATGTCCAAAATTTGACTCTGATTTCCTTACGATGGTTTTAGTATTTATGATTTTTTTTTGAAGTCTGGGTGTAATTGGCACGATAATTGATTCTGTCAAACTATTGTACATACATTTGAAAATCCCTCAACTTTTATATTCTCCAAAAAATCCAAACGACTTGACTTTCTTCGTAATTCGTCAGTTGAAAATCGTAGCAGTTAAAAATGCAAAACAACCCTCTTCATTTTCTCACGCTCTTTTTCTTGGCAAAATTGAAAAAATAAAAATACTTGAAGTCTAAAACACAATTTATAAAAATTATTTTATTTAAACCATGCATTTATTAACATTACGCTTTTTTAAATAAGATAAACATTAACTATTGATCTTATACAAGGACCGTCCAACAAAAGTTGTCACTCAGTTCAAATGTCATATAGTTTTCAATTGGTGGAAAATGTCAAATCTACTCTGACATTCATAAGGTGATGGTGACATTTCTGACGGCAATTTTCAGACCAAATTTTATTTGCTTTGTGTCAATTAAATTTAATTTGGACAAAATTTTACTTTAAAATTTAGTTATTTTGTTTTATTATTTAACGATAATAAAACCTTACACTTGGGCGTATACGCACTTTTTAATTTTATTTGAATTTTTTTCGTAACGTAAATAATACAAAAGTTTACAGCAAACACAAACTAACACATGAGATGTTTCGATGGTTGTAAATGGTTTGACAGTTGAGAATACCAAAAAGATTTAAAAAGATTAGTTTTTTTTTTTTTTTTTTTTTTTAATTTCATTATTCTTATCTTACAAACTTTGTGCTTATATAATAATATAACAAATTCGAAAATATAGAAAGAATAACTAGTGACATTTGTATTTGAAAATAAAATAGTGTTAATGTCACATCATTGAAAATTACCTTCAAAATGTGGGGTGTACAACAATTTATTACCAATTTAAAATACAAAATTAAATGAAAGGCAAAGAATTTTATTAATGAGCAGAAGGCTTAGAACAAAAAAGGAAAAAAATATTAAAGCTATACTTAATAATGTGCATAAGAATATACATAAATGAAAAACATAATTAAATGATATACAGCAGCAGAGTTTTGATTTCATGGTGATTGAAATCTAGAAGCCAACTTTTTATTCTATTTAAGAAAATAGTTAGAGATCTAATAAACCGAAAGTTCCTAGGTAGACGATTGAACAATTTAAATGATACAACGGAGAAAAAGTTTCTGAAATGTTTAGTTCGAAATGATGGTGTAAGAACAGAATTAACCGAATTGCTACGCAAATACCTAGTGTCAGAAATTGGACTCTGCATGTAACCACCTCTAAAGAAAAATATTTTTAAGACTTTGAAATAATATAAGTGTTTTAGTGGCAGAATTCCCAATGTCCTAAACATAACCATGGAATGAGCCAAACGATTTGCTCTGAGTATTTTTCTTATAGCGCACTTTTGTAAAACAAGGATTGGTTGGAGAATTGTATCGTAAGCAACCCCCCAACAACTCAATCCATACTGCAATCTTGATTGAAATATACCACAATAAACCATTCTTAGTGTTTTACTGTCACAGAAATTTCTGAGTCGAAAAAAACTAGGAATACAATAACGTAAATATTTTTTTAGATTTGAAACATGTTCGAGCCATCTCATATTATTAGCAATAGTTATACCCAAGTATTTAAACTCTGATACTATTTCAATTTTAAAGCAGTTAATGTCACAAGTTGCATGTTCATTGAACATTTTATCAGGTGTATCAGAAACAACTCAACAAGTTTTGCCTGATACAGTTGTTGGCATGAAAATAAATTTCGCCACCAGAGCTTTCCGGACTACTATGGCTGAAGAACATTAGTTTTGTTTTCCTGCTCACAAATAATTTGTGTTCAGAAAACCAAATTCAAAGAAGATGAACATCGTGATTGATTTCAGCACTAAGGTTTAAAGCACTATCTGAACGGTAAGCAATCCCAAGATCATCAGCAAAGGCTGTAACCTTACCTTTAAACAGTTGATTAAAAAGAGAGTTAATGTAAATTAGGAACAATATAGGCCCCAGGACTGAACCTTGGGACACACCTTGATTTATAATCTTTGAGTTACTAAGTATATCTCCGACTTTAACTTTTTGATTTCTTCTGCTTTAGGTAAGACTTAAACCAATCATAAATAAAACCCCGGAAACCTACGCAATATAATTTTTCTAATAGGACACTATGGTTTACCATGTCAAACGCCTTGGTTATTTCCACAAAGAGGCCAGCACAGAGTTTTTTGTCATCCAACGCCTTATATATGAAAGAACAGAATTCCAAAAGGGCAACTTCAGTAGAAAGCCCCTCCCTAAACCCAAACTGAGCTGGACTTAAAAACTTTATTTTTGTTAAATAGCCCATTACGCTACACTTAATTGCTTTTTCAAAAATTTTAGAAATTGAAGACAATAGCGAAATATGTAGGTCTATAATTATTCTTGTCAGATTTACTACCCTTTTTGAAAAGAGTTATTACATAAGCACACTTTAATTTGTCAGGAAAATTACCAGTGAGAATACTCAAGTTAAAAATGTGTGCTAGTATATCTACAATATTTAGTGAATAGGAATTATCCAACGAATTTATAATTTTATAAAGTTCATGGCCAGAAATCTGTTCAAAGAAGAAACTTACATTACTCATACTGTCTGCCATTAGTTGAGTCCTTGTACAATGCCTTCAATGTTTGAGATACTCATTCTCATGGGATCATCAATAACAACACTTTCATTTCTAAGAATTATAGAATTAGGAGAACTTTGAGACTTGCCATCAATGATACTACTTATTGCTTTCCATTCATTTCTAGGATCACCGAGATCTCCGTGTACTTTGGAGTAATAGTATCTTTCTCTAGCCAACCTTATATCTTTATTAACTGTTTTACTTAATATTTTGAAACGTCTTTTAAGTTGATGATTAAGTCGATGATTACTACGTTTTTTTCCTAATTGATTTTTTAATCTTATTTTCTTTAGTAAATTGCGATCAATCCATGGCTTGAGCCTTACTTCAGACTTTGTCATCAGTACAGAATTATGGCTAAAGTTTCGTATGTGCTTAAGTAATAATGACAAAAATAGATCATACGCTATAGAAGCATTATCTTCTTCATAGATTTCTTTCCAATTTTCAAAACTTAATGCATTGTTAAGTAAATCAAATTTAATTATAGTAACACAAGGAGACAAATTATGCTTCCCAGTGTTTTGGGTTATTAGTTTTTCGATCAAGATACCTGTCATGCAATGATCGGTTATGTCGAGATTAAGGTTAATTCCAGCACACTGGTCTAAAGAAATTTTTGTAAATTTTGTAAGTTAAAAAGTAGGCGGATATTGAAAAAATACAATTAAATTATGTATCAAATTATACAAACAAAACGTTCGTTGCAACGATATTTCTGTCTTTTATTATAATTTAAAGTTCTTAAGCTCTTAAAAAAACACCTTATAAAACACTTAATATAAGGCATCGTGTATAAACTCCTGTGAAACGCCTGCCAGATCATTATTTAATACATTGATATAAAAGTAGTGGCTTCTTATATGTGTCCGAATACATGAAGGACTTAAGATTCTTCGTTGGCACGACTTTTTTGAAACAGCTTCAATAACAAAAACTTAAATCTTGGGTGTTATTTTAATGGAACCTAAACCCTTCTTGAGTTTTTGTATCAACTTTCGTAATTATTTTTAATTTACTTTCTTCTACCTCAGCTGCTTTTGATGAAAGCTTTTATGTTATTTAAAAATGCTTCCACCTACAAGATTTTCATCAATTTCTTCGGAATCACTTTTTGATTTTATGTATGTATGTATTCTAACTTTTTACCATAAATTACAATTTTCGAGCTAAATTCGACTGTTCTACAAATTAGTTCCCATGGATTCATGGATATTATCATGTGAACATCATCATCATTTTACTGGAACACGACACAAAAGACAGAAAGCTGATAGTCTCCGAGATAAAGTGGCAAATAAAATAGTAATATATGGGCTTTTATTTTGGTGATACCAGTTTTTCCATAAAATTATCGTATGACAATCCAAATCCAAACTAAATAATATCTCTTTATTTTCTATATCATCGGATAAAAGGAAAAACTCACTAACAATAAAAACACACTTTTTAAGGACATTATATTGAAAAAAGGGTTCCCAGATTTTCCAAAAAATATCCGTTTTGACACGTTTTATGAAATGTCACAAGAATGAACAAATTCGGGAACAAAGAAAATCTTAGTGAGAAGTTGCATGGGCTCTTTTTCTTGTGATTTTGTTTTCTTCTTTTAGGTTCTGTTTCCTTTTTTTCTTTTTCTCTAAACAATAGGCAAATATTTTGAAAATTAAAAGTTGCAATTAGGTGAGGTTGAGCTGAAACATCCCTTAAGCTGAGAAAACATTTTGATAACTTCATAAATTACAAAAAGCAATGTAGTATATTAGATTTTAATCTTATCTGGAGGTCCAATTTTTGGTGTCTCGAAATATCCATAAAATAATAGTCAAATGACGTTAAACTATGCGGTTATCAAACGATCCCTTTCATAAATACAACTATGCGGCTGCTGTAACGCTGTCTCAACAAACACTTGATGATTACCATTACTCCAAATATGTCAGTTTTATTTATTGACCTTTCCATTCAACCGAAAATGATCTTCAGCGCTAAATAATAGATCCGTTCGCGTACTTTCTGTACCAAAATTCGTAAAAAGAGATATTTTACAGAGTGGGGGTAAAATTCTCTCACCAAAAAAAAAAAAAACTACAAAAAAGTAAGCGAACGGGAAAACAACAAATTTCTCACACAATATTACTGTCTTGTTGCTGTTCTTTGAAAATTTGTTTTTAAATCTTATAACTGGCAGCAAAAGCGAGCAATTTATTTAATTTATTTGAATTTCTATTAAATTTGACAATTTTCACAAATCAGCCCAAAGAAATTTCTTGGGCTAAAATTCGTAGGTTGGGGAAATATTTTACTCTCTCGTGAGCGCTCTCTTTTACAAAAAACTACGAAATTTTTGAGTACGCGAACAGGATTTGGTTAAATTTCGTATTTTTTCGTAAAATTTGACTGTTTTAGGAGGGTACGCGAACGGACCTAATATTCGCTCGATACGTACGTACTTATGTATTTCGAACAGAACCATGATTTTCAAAAAGAATTGGCACAATTTGTCTATTTAAATTTATGTTGAAATGTCAAACTAATCTAAAAATAAATAACTTGACAGCTAACAAAATGGCTGCCACTTAAAAAAGAGCTGCCAACTTCATGTTACATACGTACATACTAATACAATAAAGTTATTAAAGTTAATTTCTAGCTTTGTTTAACTAATTAGCAACAATGTTGTATCGATTTGTTTTATGTAACAAAATTTTGTATTAATTGCTTATGATGTAAGACGTTTTGCATAACAGTACAACGTTACGATTCAGACTATTATTAAAAAAACAAAAATTGTTAACAACTGAAAAAACTTTAAGAAAAATACGTCAATCGCCCAACCGCAGAATCTACAACAAAACATAATCTTTAAAACATTCAACGGACGTGACGGACGAACTAAGGTAGTTTTTATGTACATTTTTCTGTAAGCACTTTGCTCGTCAGTCGGTCGTCGGCGTCCGTCGTTATCGTCGTTGAAGTCTCGATGGAATTTCTGGGGTTTTGGGATTTTGAACACCTGCAGCCTATACAAAACTACCTCTACTACATATTATTATGAAGATAATGAAGCCTCGTTTCACCTATGGACGAGACGAGTATCTCTCCCACTTCTTCATGATGATGATGATGATGATGACGAACATATTCAACGTCGAAGCGGTAGTTGAGGTGGTGAAGGTGGTTTTTAAGGTTCATTTTATCTTTTGTACCATTTTACTGTGATCCGTGATTTTTTCACCTTACACACCCCCTCCATTTGATGGGTCGCGTTGGTTTTAACATCTTTCGCGCTTTTTTTTTGTTTTGTTGTTGTTGGTTGCGTTAATTTCTTTTTTATATTGTACTCTCTTACAAGACCTCGATTTCACGGATCTTATGTCTTGCAACAGACAAAGTCACCACAAAAGACTCTTCAAGCTCCAACAAGCCAACAAAGTCAGTCAGACAGTGAGACAGAAAGACAGACGGATGAGATGATGAGGTAAAAGGCTAAATTAAAAAAGATTAAAAAAGTACAAGAAAACAAAGAGTATAAAGATAAACCAACGAAACGAAAAAATACAAACTTAATGTTATTGTTTATGGCAAGAGGGACAAAAGGCTTGAAAGCGGGGGGAATTGTGTCAAAGCTTGACGAAGGGAAAACACGATGACGACAGCAGCGCCATTACCTTCGCCATCGTAACCACCACGGCATCATTTTAAATGCTGGGCCTCTGAGATTCTTACAAGTGGTCGGTTTTGGCGGTTCGTCGGTTTGGCAGCGCGCTGTGATACCACGATTATTTTGGACTCATTTGAGACTTTCATGTGAGCGAGTGTTTTGTTACATGTTGATGTTGATGCTGATGATGGCGAGAAGAATGAAAGAGGTCGTGGCCACAATTACGCTGAGCTGAAGTACCAGTGAGAAATGTTTGGTGGTTTTTTTTTGTGCTTATTTTTTTTAGCCAGGGCTGGGCGCAAAGTCACTTTGATTGGACCTGAGGACGAGAGTATAGGTACTCGTATATGTCAGACAACGACGACGAACGATGGTAACCAATCTTTTCAGGTTAGCCGTCGCTCGTCGTTAAGTAGCTTTGAGGGTCTTTGAGCTGCGAACTGCGAAACTAAATGGCAATTAATGGGTAATTTGGTACTGGTTTGTGTTTTGCCACTTTAAAAACAACATCAAGGAACGTCGTCGTTTAATGTGCGACTTCGGCTACTGCTTTGTCGTTAAATCTTAAAAATCAAGCTGATTTGTTTCCCAGTATATTTTCGATCTTAGGGTAGGTACTCAAGCACTTTATCTCTATTTACTGCGATTTCATAAAAAAAAATGTAATTATCAATTAATTTACATTTTAACAGGAAGTAAATAAGAGGCAGGTAAGCAAACCTATAAGAGTACTCTTGGAAATGTTATGCAATTATACTCAAATTAAGTTGTTGAGAAAATTGGTAAACAAACAACATTTAAATTTGTTAAATTTGTTTATACCTAATATTTTAATAATGAGCAATCAATAAACAGACAATTACAAAATTTTAATAGTTGAGATAAAATCTTAATCTGTTTTATTTTAGTACTGTTTTCCGTCATAACAACTTCTTCACTGTCAAATTTGAAATATTAGTGGTGGAGGAACTTTTGACGGAAACTTTGGTAGGGTAAACTGGGGTGGATATTTTTTCACCAAACATTATTTAATTCACGTGGTGAATTAACAATGAAAAACAACATCAGCCAAATGGTCGACCGACATACTACGCTTGGGGCACCATTTATGAAATTTTCCGTAACTAATTCTAAACTGACTAATTAAGGAATTCCATTTTTAAGATAGACTTTATGTCTCACGTGTTCCCAATGAAATAAGATTTAAAACTTCAAATCACAAGATATTAATGAAGAATTGTCCTCAGGTGTTCGAGAAATAACAAGATCAGGATGCCTTTCTCGCAAACTGTGAGATATTAGAAGACTGAAAGGGAATGATCATCAAACTTCCAAAAAATGAGATTTAAAAAAATGCCAAAACAATAAAGGTTTTTGCGTTTGCCTGCAGTCGCTTAAATATTAGCGAAGATTGTCTTAGAACACATAAAAAGAACGAACGACACACATCAATACCTTGAGGATCATTATCAAACAGTGCTTCGAATACCGATCACCACTTCAGCTGCTGTTGAAAACTTTTGACAGCGTTGGAGGTTGTCAGAAGAGTTTTAACTCCAAAGTGAAGCCAGACAGGGATGCATACTATCACCTATTCCATTTTTATTGATGATCAGTGATGTGCTGTGGGTGTCCTTAAAAATAAACGGATGAATAAGATGGATTCTGACAACTTTCCTTACACTTTTAGACGAAGTATGCTTGCTCTCTCATAGGATCATAGATCTCCAACATATGACAACAGGGGTGAGAAGGGAAGCAGAAATCGTGAGACTATAAGTATAGTACGGACACACTAAGATCCTCAGCCCCAAAACCTTTCCGTCTTCCTCTCTGATAAGAAATTCTCAACAATCAGAACAGACAGAAGATACTTCCTCGTATCTTGGAAGTATCGTCTCTACTAAAGCCCGAACCGAACAAAACACCATCTGCCATATCGGGAAATTTCGAGAAAATGGTTGGAGGATTAATTCTCTCAGCTTGAAGACAAAAATACCACTGATGCTTCGCGCAAACATCGAATCAGTTCAGTGGTACGGATGTAGCAGTTGGAAAATATCAGCAAAAAACTCTAGTAACCTGTAAAATAGCTGTTTAAAAAATATTTTACGAAGCCCAATCGTACGTATAACGAAGAATTGTACAGGCGAAAGTGACAGTTGATTGACCACACGCTTCAAAAAGATAAATGTATTCATTGTAACCCCTTGAACACAATGGTGTAGCTGTAGCTGTTGCCTGTAGCACTGTCAAAGTTAAAAGATACGAAAATACTATACATCGACACAATGAGAAGCTGTAGCTGTAGCTGTAGCTGTAGCTGCAGCGCAAGTTGACTCAACTTTAACTTTTGGCGGCGCTACAAGCTGCATTTGAGATGACAGATGGGGAAAACCCATTTCATTCTTTGACTTTTCACTTTTTTTTTGGGAACGTTCAATGCATTTGAGAATTTTTTCTGGTTTTGTAACTTTTTCATAGTATGCTATCATACAAATTCAGTTCAAATATAAATTTCATATGTGTTGAACATGCCCGATGCGCTGCACCATTGTGGGCGACCTTTGCTACATTAGTGAGCGTTTTTATTGACAGCTTATACTACAGCGATTTTTTTAGCTTCAGCTGCATCTCATTCTGTTCAAGGGGTAAGGCAGGCAATGCAGTAGAATACACATACTCAAGAAGCAAGAAGAGTTGGGAAGCCGAGAAGAAGAACAGTCGAGATTACCGAGGAGCTAAGGAAGCTAAAACACATCGCCAGAAACCGCACAAGAGTAGCTGAGGAAATTTGTGCTTCTAGGAACCTTTCAATGAATTTGTAGGTCTGAGAATGATATGGATTTTTCCATGGGTAAATTAAATCAATTTATTTTTGATCTAGATCTCTCACAGCACATATTTCTCCTGTTTTTGTCAATTCAATAAAACAAAATAAATTCATTTAGTTTTGATTTAGGATCAAATCTAAAAATCTGGATTATTCAGCAGATTTACCTCTCTTTGCATTAATATTAATACAATTTTTAGCTGTCAGTCTAACAGATACAAGTTTTTTTTTTATTCGTAATTTATTTTGGTCGGAAAGAGTTTGCTAGTAAACGATTTTAAACGAAAATAAATCCATTTCGACAGTAATCTGAATTTACCCAAAGAACACTTCATAAGTAAGTAAGAAAGTAAATGTCGAAAGATGACAGTTTCAAAAGTGACAGCTTGTCAAAGAGGTGAGTTATGAAGCCTTTTACTGGAAAATATTATACAATTTATCTCATTTTACATTTTCTCAAGAAACATAAGACTTAAATAATTTCGAAAGACTTATCTTTCCATTATATAGACACATCCATAAATCCTTTTAAGCCATGCGCGATTCTTATCGAATCTGTCAAATGTCAAAAGTGACAGCCAACACTTTGGAGAACTATTTGATGCGATAAAATTCAAAAATTTGTAAACTTAAAAGGATCTAGATGAAGCTAGACCCTTATTTGTTTTAACAAGGTCAGAATTTAAAATGCTGGTTTTTGGAAAAAGTCTTCTCCAAAATTATCCCATTGGGATTTATTTCAATCATGGAGAAAGTCTAGGGCCTTTTCACCTACAATTCTCTCTTTAAAATAATATATTTCAAAATCCTACAGTTTACCAAGCTTCACCTTCTAAAACTTTAGCAGGTTTTCAACGCCCCGGGCTTTTTGCTTGAAGAAGAGAATTTTGTATAATGCTCTATTTCTAATTTTTAGCAGACTATAGGTATAACTTAAACTTATCTTAAAAAAAAAAAAGAATTATGAATGTAACCTTTCATTTTTGTTTTAATCTTAATGGAACACTTTTTGAAATAGAATCAGGTACAAGCCATATGGTATTACATTCACTCTAATGAACGTTTTAAGTTGACGCCATAATTGACCGTCTCCTAATTGGCAACCGTTGTAACTAATTAATTAATTTCATATTTTTTTACTGAAATTCGATACACCCTGTTAGTAGCTGATCTGCTTCTGCTGCTGCTGCTGCCACTGGTGCCACTGCTGCTCCTTCTGGTTGATCAGGCTCTGCTGCTGTTGCCCCAAGAAGAAGAAGAAGAAATAAAACAGGCAATTTACTTTTGGCTCACTTTTATATAGGTAAGGTAGTAGGCAAGGTAGGTAAGGTAATACATGTAGCAATAGCAGTAGCAGCCACTGAAAGTTTGAGCCTCTTTTCAAATAAAATCACGGCAAGTTGGTGATGGAGCAGCTGCTCCGCATATACACCACACTTTAGAGCTGTACACAATATGCTTTAGCTTAAGTCCATACTTGGTGTGTGCCCCTTCGATATACGGACGGAATTGGGAGCTTCTAGGTATATGGCTCTTGGTCTATCTTATGGGTGCTGCTTCATTATAGTAAGGTGTGACGACAACGAAGAGGCGACAAACCTTACTTTGTTTGCCATTTCTGCTTGCTTCTAGGTAAAGAAAATGATAACTCATCTGTGCGCGCAGCTGTGCCCCTGATGGCATGGAACACACCATTTGGACTTGAATGTTGGATCTTGGTTACAGACGTAAGTGCACAAAGATGAAATTCCAATCCAATCCAATCCAATCTCTCTCTCTAGCTCAACTCTAGACTTCTGCAGTATTACCATCAGAAGGTAGGTACAGTAGTTGAAGTTGCAGCGTATAGCGTATGTTTAACTGCTAAATGGGGTAACCCATGACCTGAGCCCACCATCACCACCACCACCAGTTCTATTTCACGAGGAATGGAATGCTAATTAGTTTGACGTTTGTCGGTGGTGACGGGCGGAGGACGGTGCAAATGGAAAACATTCACGTCTTGAGCCAAGACATAGAAGTTGGTTACAAAAAAAATGGGGGATTTGGAAATTGAATCAATTTGCTGCAAATTTAAATGAGTTTTTGCTCATTTGGGGCTTGTTTGGGTAATCGTGACTTATGGGTCAGTACCATTGTTGTCGCCATGATCATAATATTTTGTGTCAAGAGAAGGCAGAGAATTATTTTTCTTATGCTATTTTACATGTAAGGCAAGAGCAAGGAGCAAAACAAGGCTTTGAAGTTTATGTATCTTGTAGATATAATTTTCTTCCATGCAAAAGCAAAAAACAACGAAAACAAATTTTCAGGATAAAATTGATTTCTTTTGAAATTGCATGCAGCTGTAAAAAAAACTAACGTAAAAGTTACGTGCTATCGCAAATGTAAAACGAGATTTTTCATTACAGTTAAGTAGACACCGACACACCTATCCGTAGTTAAGTTAGTGGAAAAATCGCATTCTTAGTTAAACCATAAATTATACACAACAGTAAGTAGCATAAGTCTAGGAGCAAACAGTTTAGTGAGTAGAACCTCTAGTTGACATTTGCTTACGTTACGGCAACAATAAGCTAAGCTACCAAAATGTACTTTATTTTACTACTTTTTGATCTACTTTTTAAAGCTTTAAATTTTCAGATTACCGTTTCTTAGATTTTGTCCAAAAATTTTGTATTTCATGCATTTTATTTTTGAGCTGTATAGAACTTTAAGTGGGCAGCAGTATTTTAAGTGACAGAAATTTTGACAGCTGTCAAGTGATTTATTTTTTGTTTGACGTTTAAACATTAATAAACTGTAGCCTGAACAATGCTATTTTGAAAAATCATGGTCATGATATCGGGGCGAATTTTTATTTAGCGATGAAATAAATGGATACGTCAGTAAAGAAAACTGCCGTATTTAGAGTGATGATAATATCAACCCTCAAATGTATATTGAGACACCGTTACTTTCATTAAAACGGACTGTTCGTTGTTCTTTATGGGTTGGTGGAATCATTGGTCCGTACTTCTTTAAGAACGACGCCGGACAGAACGTTACAGTCAATCGTGACCGCTATAGAGCTATGAGTACTGACTTTTTTGTTCATCAATTAACCATGATGTGCAGAAGCTGGAGTTTCAAATAGACAATGCTACAATTGATTTTATTGAAGGAAACGTGTAGTAGCCTATAGATTCGATTTACGGATCCTTCAATTGACCTCTAGGATCGTGGGATTTAATGCTGCGCCGCTTGACTATTTTCTGTGGGACATGTAAAGTCACTAGTCTATTACGAAAAGCCAAAAACGATTGGACATCTGGAAGTCACCGAAATTTGGGCCTCCAGAATAGACTACTCTGGAGCCGGCGGTTATATGCCATAAACTATATTTAAATTATAATGCCAGATGATTTTTTTGGAATAAAGTAAATTTCATTTCAATTTAAAAAATCGTCTTTGATTTATTTCACTTCATACCTGTAAAAACACCCTTTGAACAGAAAAATTAACACTAAATGATACAAAACCACAATGGTTCAGTCAAACACTGTACTGTAAGAAGTTTTCGAATATGTGTTTGTTTTGATTTTGCTATCTTTCTCTATCACACCACACAAAACGAGATTGAACGAGATTGAAAAAAGAACCACAAACTGAGCGCTTTAATATGTCTGCGATAAGAAGAAATAAAGATCACTTTTTGACAGCTCAGTTCTCTACTTTTATCTTAAAAAGAAGAACGTCTATTCTCTTAAACAAACGTGTACAAATTTTCTTGTGTGAAAACATTGTCAGATGATGTTTGAAATTGTCAGATGCCGTTGTTATAGACGTGAGTTACAGAAAATGTTTCCATTGTGATGAATAGCAAAAATAGTCAATGAAATTGTAAAACTTTGGTCAAAATCTGTCAAATATGTTCACAATTTTCAACGGCCAATTTTTCATTGAAAGCTATTTAGCTGCTAGCACCTATGTAGTTTCAGACCGATTTAAATGATACAAAAAAAAGCATCTTTATTATCCTTAATTTTATAAATTTGGACTCATAGACATTTAAAATACGTATTATAATATAATACCTAAATAACTCATTTTATTTTCAATGAAGTTTAAGAATTGATTATTACAATTCTTCAGGTCCAATATTTCATTCATATCCACATGCACACTTTTCGCATTGGAAATATCGTTTTCAATGTTAAGCGCTTTTAGTGTGTATCGATATCGACATAATAGCTTAATGATGAATGACGTTTCAGAATTGTGTTTATCTGTCAAAATTTCCTGAAAGATGGCGGAATTTTTCAATGTTAATATAGAATATAACTAGATGGCGCACTCAGTATAATAATAATTGTTGTTGCTTTAATAAAAGTCAATATTGAATCGAATCGCAAGTTGTTGATATTTTTTTAATTAACGCACTCAAAGAAATTACAAAGATTGCTTTTGTTTGGGTTTATTTACCAAAAATAATCAATATAAATTTTAAACAAAAATATCTTCAAAACACATTCAATCTATACAAGCGCGGTCAATTTTAAAAACAAAAAAAAGATTTTTCTTCCCATATCTTTGTTATACATACATAGGAGGCTATAATAAACGACCAGAGGGTTCCTCCATCTTCCATCGACCATATCACTACAGACTATACACTACACATTCCACCCTACCTACAATCGACATAATTTATGTTTTTGATCTCGGGTTCAGGTCATCGGTCTGGTGTCGATTACACCAATGATGATGATATGACGCGGACCTAAAAATGTTTATTTTTCTACTCGACTCGAACCACATCGCTCTTTGATATAAACCTTGGAGCTTATCTATTGGTGGTGGTCATTTCTTTAACGATTATTGTTGGGATCGGTGTTGGATTTCATAATTTTTTGAAAAGCATTATCTTAAAATTTTTAGTTATCAATTATCACATTCAGAAATCTTCTATTTTTCACACCAAAATGTTATCAGGACTCAGTGACATTATTTATAGTTATTGCAGTGACGGAATATTTAAATGGAACAACTAAACTATGAGATCTATTGATTGCTCCTAAATGGTTGATTTGGGTTTGAGTTTTCTAGCCGCGTGAAGTGTAAATATTAAGCCCCGGTGCACACTTGTGTCATTTTAACTTGTGGTACCGGATTTGCATACTCACAAAGGCAATGTAGTCTGCAAGCTTTGACATTTGTCTTTGACGTACACAAGACTTATTAACTTCAAAAGCATACAATTTAGTTTTAAGTTCGATTAATAAGACGTCAAAAAACAGACGTTTCCGTTTGAATAAAAAAATTGATTCGAGGATGAAGTCAATAAAATGACAAACGCTGATGTTTCATTGAAATTCCTTTCCCATCAGTCACAGTTAAAATTACTTAACTGGGATTTTACTCACATTTTTTGTTTCTATTCAGTTTTGTGTTTAATAAAATATATGGTCACATTAATTATTGACAGCATTGTGACAGTATACCACCATTTAAGCATAAAAATGTTCGCAATTGATCAAAGCAAAATAAAAAAAAAAACCTTTAATAACATCAAATGTGGGTTACGCGTCAAGATCATAAAGAAGGTCACTACCGTCATTTTTATTTTTTGCTTGAAGCTATAACCCAAATTTTTGTTTGATCCTCATCTCATCCACTTGGGTTAAGATTAATCCCAAAATACACATCGGTCCCATTTCATCATTTGAATGAATTAAAATTAATGAATTCAAATGAATGAACATTTTGTGAATTGGAAGCTGCAAAGAAAAGAATATTTGTCTGCCTTATTGCACAATCACAACTGAAGGCGGGTAGCCATCGCTGGAATACTGAAAAATGTTTCTCACACTGCGTCCGCATATGGACGTTGTGATGATATACATAGGGGCCTTAAGGTTTGCGTGTCCAAAAACGCATTCAATATATAAGATGAATTAAAGCCTCGAGGCCATTGATTGAAGAAGAAGGAGGAGGATGCTCTATACGCAACGCACATAATTTGATGAGTTGAAAATTGATTGCACGTGTGCGCAATAATATGAGGGCAGCGATTCATTTATATTAAAAATAGAATAATCGAAACATTGGCAGAGTGAATTTAATATAGAGCTACGAGTGTACCTACATATATCATGAGAATATTTTGACTTATTTTAATGGGAATTTAATTAAGGGAAGAATGCAACCCATATTTAAATACATTAGAAATGCCTATTGAGTTCCAATAAATATAAATTTAACTTTGATGAAGGGAACGAATGAGTTTGACTTGTGTCTCGAATTGTCAACAACATCAACGATACTAAATGTTTAATCTAAGGAGGAAAATAGAAGAATGATAGTTCATGATACCGAAATACAGAAAACTCAAACTCCGGAAAACCAAAAATCCAATAAACTTCAAACTTAAACAAAAAAAAATATACACAAACCAAACAAAAGAGGCCAAAACCAAAAAAAAAAAACCCAAATCCCAAAAACAGAAAAACTCTAAACTACAAAATGCAGAATTTGACATATGTAATAAAACCCAGAATCCTGAAGTCCAACATCCGGAAAACCAAAAATCTATAGAATCTGAAATTTCAAAAACTTAAACATCCCAAAAAGGCCAAAGTCCAACAAAACCTTAATCCCAACGCACAATCACAATGCACAGAAAATCAAAAATTTAGAAACTGAAAGGTAAAGAAAATTAAAAACATGGAAGAACTAAAGTCTAGAATGCCAAAAATAAATAAATTTGGTAATTTTAAACAAAACAATTAAAACATACACATTTTTGAAATTACAAAAATCCTAAAAACTTACAGTCTTATTTAATAGAATTCGCTAAACAAATGAATAGTTGTACAGGATAAGGATTTATTTAGGCTCTATGTAACGTTGCGAAAATTCCCATATAAAAAAAATTCTGCTATAAATTTTAGTTATACAATGCTTATATCAAAAAAAGTACCAAAATGGAGCAATCTATTCCATTTCTCTGTCTATCAAATCAGCTGTTTGTCATTCATAACAAATAAAATATAAAAAAATAATTCCAATTATTTGTATGATATTGGGCAGGTTCAGACAACATAAGGGACTTCATTTGCAGTCAACTTCATTCTTTGAACGTAAATTTTGACCAAATCAACTAGTTAGTTTTTCAAGTGTCATGAATTTCAAATTTAGAACTTTACTTCACAAACCTCTACTTAAAGTTCATAGTACAAAAACTACCAAAATCATTATTGTCTACAAAACACTTTTCAGACAAGCTACAAGTCTATCACGTTTTGTATTTTGTATTGTAAAGAAATATTACTTATTTGTTTTCCATATTTACAAGGAACCTTTTTACAGAAAGCATTATATGAAGTTGCGAAGAAAATAAATAAATCATTGAGTAATAAAGTTCAGTTTTTAGTTGAATGAAAAAACATGATCAATTGTCATTTTTAAATAAGTTGACTTGACTTGATAGTTAGGGAGATTTTTCTTGACTAACTTTCCAGTCAACTTTCCAATAAAGTTGCCTTGATTGGAAGGCAATTTTTTGGCAGCTGGCCAATCAGATGCTAGAAACTTACCTTACTTTCAAGTCCCTTATGTCGTCTGAACCTGCCCATTCTCTTTCGAAAATCTATAATTTTTTTAAATTCTTCGTTTCTTAGGCTCATTGGGTTGAACCTTTTTTATAAACTTTCCGCCTTCTTGGAGTAGTCGGTAAAACGCGATTTAAATTCTTTAAATCATTAATAAACGAGCTAAACTGGAGAGGCATTATTGTTTTTATTTTAATTTAAAAAATGGAGAGAAATCAAAATGACATTTACGAAATAATAATAACAATAATTTCCTTGTGTAGGCTCTATTCAACCTCAAAACGCGTTTAGCTTATTATGGGACTCTGCAACCTTGAATAAGTTTTATAAATAGCATTTTTGCGTTTAGAGGCAATATAGAGATTACATAACTTCATGTAGGCTCTATCCAGCGTTTTTAAATAAGACTGTTAATATATAAAACTGGGAAAAAAACTCTAAAACAACTATTTTTCACAAACACCAAAGTGCCTAAAAAACCCTAATACATACATAAAAAAAAATAAATTACAAAATCCAGGAAGCAAAACAATACTCAAAAACCGAAAGACCCATATATTGAAATACCAAATTTCCATAATCCACAACAACCCAAGAATCTTAAATGGCTAAAATCCAGAGAACAGAAATTCGTGAAAACAAAAAAATTAAAATACCAAAAATTTTGGAACTTTCAAATCCAAAAAACCTAAAATTGGGAAAACTCAAATACTGAGAGAGCAAGTTTTCAGAAACCCCAAACATTTAAAATTAAGAGTAACCCAAAATAACGAAGGCCCAAAATCTCGGAAACCCGAATATCAAAAACACCAAAATGTTATGTGGTCAGAAATGATATTAAACCTTACATTCCGAAAGGACAAATTCAAAAATCAAGAAATTACGAAATTACGAAACTCTAAAACAAAGAAGTCTCAAAAGAAAGAAATCCTTAATTTATAAAACTCCTATTCCAAAAATCCAAGTTTCCAGAAATGTTGAATTTTTAAAATCAAATGTCCCGAAACACACAAAATTCAGAAAAGCAAGAATTTGGGGAATTAAAACATTCAGAAAACCCAAAATAAACAATACCAAATATTTGGAAAACTTATTTTTCAGAATACACAGAATTGAAAAGATCAAATATTTCGTAATACCTACCAAATCTAGAAAATTTAAAATTCATAAATACACAAAAAAAAATCCCATGTTCCAGAGAGAAAAATTCCACAAGAGATCAAATTTCCAGAAACCTCCAAATTCAATTTTCCAAAACATACAAAATTCAGAAAACGAACAATTTTAGGAATCACACAACTCAAAAAAATACCAGGTTTCAAGAAATCCAAAAATTTTAAAATACAAATATTTTGGAACATAAATTTAGAACATACAACATTTTCAAAATGCAAAATCAAGAAAACCTAAAATCTTGTAAGCCCAAAATCCCGTTAAACCGAAAAACAAAACGTACTGAAAGATCAAATCTTTTGGAATCCCAAAATGCTGAAAAAAACTAATGAGAACACCAAAATTTACAATTACAAAAACTAGAAAAACTTAAAGCCAGAAAATATTACTAATTCCGAAAATTCATAATTCCAAATGATCAAGTTTCCAAAAATACAAAATTCGGAACACCAAAAATTGAAAAATTACAAAATCTCGAAACCATGAAAAAACACACGATATTCTTAAAATCCAAAATCTTACAAACCTAAGCCCATAACCAAGAATCCATAAACTCCAAAATTACGTAAGCTCAGACTCAATATCCCGAAAAGTTAACAATAAAGTTTCAAAATAAATTTTGATCATTAAGAATTTGGGTCTTCGAAATTACAAATTTTTAAGTTTTCGAATTTTGGGTTTTGGGTATTCGGAAATCAATAAGTAAATACAAAATAAAATCAGCCTTGTTATCAAAGCCACTTTTAAATCTTTAATGGTAACCTGAATTTTAGTTGCTTTAACTTCAATCTTCTCTTAAATTGCAACAAAACTACCATGGATCTTTTCGTTGATATGACTAAGGCCTTTGATATGGTTGACCACGACCGACGTTCTGTTAAACAAACTGTATAATGCTGGTTTTAGAGGTGTTATATTTAAATGGCTTCAATTCTACTTAAAGGAAAGAGAACAAAAAGTAAATGTGAACGGAACTTTTAGCAATTCACTTCCTTTAAAAAATGGAGTCCCACAAGGCTCCGTTCTCGGTCTATTAGTTTTCTTAATTTATATAAATTCTCTTTTCAATCTTAAATTAAATGGTTCCCCAACTGCCTTTGCAGATGATATAGCATACACCTATCAATTTAATACTACTTTTCAATGTGTGGCCAAAATTGAAGAAGAAATAGAAATCCTTAGGACATGGTTTGCTGCTCATAAGCTAATTATAAGCGAGAAAACTAAATTAGTAACTTTTAAACTTTCTGATAACAGTCTTTTTGATTATAACCTTTGCTTTCATGCCCACAACTGTAAACAATTTTGCTTACCTATTCATAAATGTGGTGAACGTAATTTTTATTCTCATAGTTTATGTTCTGATAGTTGCTTTAAAATTGAGTCAGTGATGAAATTCAAATACTTGGGTGTTCTAATCGATTTCGTTGTTGTTTTTTTACAGTATATTATTTTTGAATTGTTAAGTTTATTTTTTGAAATAATTTATTTATTTTTTTGCTCAAAGTTTACTTTTATTATTAACTTCATTTTTTTTTGAAATGATAAAACTCTGATTGTCACCCCACATCAGATATTACTTGAATTAATTTATTTGGCGTGTCATTCAACACTAACTTTTATAGTTACCGAATGTTCACTAATTTCATTCAATCTAAAAACATTTATATTGTATCTATAGCTTTAAGTTTGCTTGAATGAATAAAATTATCTATCTATCTATCTCTTTCTTAATTAAAAGTCTTTGAACAAGTCATTTATGCACAGATCTCCCATTTACAAGTGGAGTTCCACATGGATCAGTTTTTGGACCGCTTTTCTTCTCATTTAGAAAATTAAATTATTTTAATAATAGTTTCTAGTTCTACATTGAAACATTTTGAATATAACAATTTTGGTTTTCTATTTAAGCTGAAGAAGTGGAGAGTTGACTTACTTACTTCGGTCATTAAGTAAGCCCCAAGAAGTTTTATAAAAGTTAAGTCGAAAAACCTGAAACTCATTCCATTTAATCCTTTAAAAGATATAATTACAGAAATACAACATTACTCCCATGTTTCTGCGATTCAACAAATACTTAATACGAAAAAGTCCATTAGACTAATAGAATATTATAGGCGTTATGAACATGAAACCAAATCTATACTTAATAATTGAAGGCTATAAAACCTATAATGCACATTTATTTCAACTTAAAATCAATTACAATTTGAATGCACGCAAACCCTTAGGCCTGATTATAATGGGGTTGATTGATTAGACCTATAGCTTGAGGGCTAACAGTGTTGTTTTGTGTGTTATGTTCATTTAAAATTTATTGATTCTATCAAACATTATATTGATTCCTTATATATTCTTTTTCTGGCTCCATTTAAAAAACTGTTCACAATGACCGTGTTCATATTCTCGTATGTTCAGTACGTATATCAGTCTTTCGAAATGACGTCTGCTTAAGTTCACATTTGTCAATCATTCAATTGCCCCTAATTTGATATGAAGCCGTATATTCCCGTTGGTTGTGTTCTTAACTGCCAGAGTCGCTAGACTTCGTCATGCTGAAAGTCATAAACCTTTTCAATCTTGAGTCGTTTGTTGTATGTGAACTTTGAACAGAACTGAAAAATAAATGACAACGCAACAGTCTGGTCATTTATTTATTTATTAATAATAATCGCAGTATGGCACCAACTGATCCTTGTGGCCAACGACGATGCTAATCGAAGACCCAAGATATCCTACGAGAAAGCCTTCAGACTTGAATGGCATTTGCTTCGACGTTGAACAATGTTCTTTTGGGATCTTTTTTTTCCAGCAAATCCCCAATTTAATGACATCCATGGAAATTCTGCCACTTTTTTGTTTGTCTTCATTGGCGCCTCAGTCGACTGAGAGATTCCATTCCATTCCAAGATCCACCAAGCGCTGCTTCATCAGTTCAAAAGGTCGTTCCTCTATTCGATCCTACATTTAAGCATCATCATGATCAGGATGGCGAAGCCCGAAGTGGATGATGATGATGATAGCCTAATGGATTCAGCAGTCTTATTCGTATTGCCTTGACTTTTTCAATTAATTAGATAGCACTGTTGTTCCGTTCGTTTGGTCGTTGCTTTACTGTGCTGTGCTATGCTGTGATGTGGCAAGAAGCTTCATTCATTCATACCTCCTTTCATGCATATATGTATAAGCAGTGGTGAGCTGAGCAGTTAACTAAACAGGGGGAGGAGGATTTTGGCTATAGTAACAACATGTGTCCGGTGCATGTTGAAGTATTTCAAATGGTGATTATGCCGCAAATGAGACTCACGATGTGTTGTCTTCGTGCTTCGGCTAATTGAGGTGAGGTTACTTTAGCTAATGAATTGAATTTGGAACTAACGGTTGCTGGTTTGTATTTTTGTTAGTGTTTTGTTGTTTTTGAAAAAGGGGGTGCCATTGTCTGTCATGTCCCATGCTCATACACTAAAAACTAATCACTCTAATTATTGTGTAAACTGGGAAATTCCTGGTTATTAAATTAACACCCATGCCACATTGTGTGCTCCCGGGTAAAGCCGCATTCAAAAAAAGTATGTTGTGGGAATTGGAGAGAAAAGGTGAAAGTTTATTACGAATATATGAGTTGTTTGATGCAAATATGAAGTTTGTTGTATATTTAGGAATTATAAAGAGTAATAAAATTCATTATGAAGTCGTAAAAATAATACTTGTAGCAACATTGCGTGATTTGACTAATTAGTTGATGCTTTATTCATATTCACGCGTCGGAATCAAATTTTCATTCTAAATTCCTAAAGTTATGAATAATATCAAACCAAACAAACAATACAACTGCCAAGAAAATACTTCTTCTTTGAGGAAAGTAGCTAAAGTAAACATTGACATCTGTCAAACTATAGCTATAATTTACATAGTCTGTTCTCACAAACCACAATTGACGAATAAAGGGTAGTAACATTGAGTGATTTGACGCGTTGGAATTAGGTATCCATTTTCCACTTGCATTCCACAATCCACATGTTATGAATATGTCAAATCAAACAAACTAAGATTCTGCATCCAAAATTTGGCCAAAGTTTTGAAGCTACATCTGTCAAATGAGCTGTCATTTATTCAGTCTGTTCACGATGTACCTACAGATCATTATTTCTTATTTATAAAACGGTTTATTTTTTATTCCACAAAGGACTTTGTTTTGGAGTTTTTGGTAGTTGGATGACATATGTCAAAACGGTTTTCAGTACTTGCTTGTATCACATTATTTTGATCTGGATAGGTCAGAGTTCTTTCCAGTACATTCTTCATTATTTCAAGTTTAGCTCTTATCATTTTTGTTTGATGTGCTCTTTCCATTCAAGTTTTGCATCCAAGGTCATTCCAATTCCAAGGTATTTGGCAGTATGGGATTAAGTTCTTCTATTTATAGAAATTATTTATATTTATGTTTGTAGAGTTTAAAAGCTTCCATTTTATTTTGTTTAGTTTGATACGCAATTTTTGTATCCAATATTGCAATATTATCGGCAAAGATGGCTCGATAGCGTTGATGTTCATCTCTTGTATATGAAACGAAGGTGGTCCTTGGACACTTTCTTGTGGTATACCGGCTTTTATTTTTTTTAGTCAAGAGTAATGTTTGTCCTTCCGTACTCTAAGGAGTCGGTTCGAAGGTTCCTATATATAGCGAAGTTCCAAGTGCCAAACCTTATCAAAGACTTGAGCATAATCGAAGAATATAGCCGAGCTTCCTTGTTTTGCTTCTGCATTTGTCAGTATTCGTAAAAAAGCTTTTAGATGACAGATTTAAGGATGAACAAAGACTTCTTTCACGAACTTCTAGTACATAGTCAATGTATTTGATGTGCATTTTGGACTGGCGGGCGGCGTCGTTTGAATGACTAATTTATCAAAATTACTTTCCTTTATTAAAAATGACAAGGGTGCTCCTCAAATTTCCTTAAATTAAAATCCACTGATGTCACGAATTTATTTATCACAACTCTTTAGAAATTCCTTTGTTGTCACAATATGTTAACATTTTTTCCGTGCGCGCTACGACGACGGCGACGTTGGTTCATGTCATCCTTGGTTGCCTTATGATTATCACGCACCATTTCAATGTCCTATAAACTGCCTAATGGAATCAATATAATACTTACCCCAAACACGATATCGACTCATTTCCAATATTCAACACTGTGAATCGCGTGTTTGCGATCAAAAGTTGCCACTTCTCTTAAAAACTAACTAACTAACCGCCTGCGTAATTTCAATATAATGTCAATGTGTGTCCGACACGAAGAAACGTCATCGGTGCCACTAAAAAAAGAAAAAAAATAACATAATATTATACCAAACACGCGGATAACCATTTAATTATATATGTACGTCACGATGATATTTTAGCCGATACCGCACATGACGCATGCAATCGGTCAATTGGTCAATAGAAGTGTAAGTTACTCGATTTCAGAAGTCTCTCACATGTGGATGCCACGGGTCAATTTTGTTGTCATAAGAGCATAACAAAAAAAAATACCGTTTACAAATATTTCGATCGGTATAACGGCTTGGTTTTTTTACGCTTAAACGCCATTTTGGTCACATGCAATATCAATGTTGTGCTTTGGCAGTTGTGGTGGCAGCACTGTCGGCAATACAGCTTGCTATCTCAAAAAATCACCACCAAGATTAGAGTCATAGTTAAGCTTGTGCATTGCAGTTCAGTGTAAAGTGAAATATAAGCAAAGCAAAGCACATCCTTCCCACAAGAAATGGCTAAGAGCTCTGAGAGCGCAGCGGCGAAATTAATTCCACCACCTGACATAATAAATTTGCGCAATTAAGCCTTGTTAACTCAATGTAATATCCTAAGTGGATACTCTCATAAATTTTTCTATCGGATTACACCTGTGTTCGAAGAAGGGGTTCACGTTCAGCGGTGGCGGTGGCGTTCGCGATGGTGGCGGGGAACGACGACCATCATATAGAGGTATGGTGCCCCCAGGAGGGAGTTTTGCAAAATTCCAACTATAGCACTAGGATAGAATGAAGACAAGCTTTAAACCGAAGCCAAAAGCCAGGACAGGCCATTCACTCCATTAACGGTGCGGCCGGCCGGCCGGCGGTGGCGGCCAACTAGATAAATTCCATTTCAGGTGCTTGGTGGACGATGGTACTGGTGCTGGACGCTCGGTGGTGCTGGTTAGTTGATCGCAGGTTTCAGACAGGCAAAGGATCTCTCACAAGATCACGCAAAAGATCGATGCGATGCGCACGGTTGGTTGGCTTTGCGAGCACTTATAAGGTGCTGCGGCGGACTCTGTATCGTGTACGATATCGAATCCGATGGAAATGTACACACAAACAATCGACCACCTGCGGTTTCTCTTTGATTTTTAAACATGTTTTTCGAATAAAAATAGAAAAAAGAGTTGCCACATACGAGTTCATGCATATACTCGTATTGCAAATTCATTTTGTGTCAAAAAGAGAACTCTTGAACAAATAGTACGAGTATTTAAGATCATCGCATCGCATCGAATCGCATCATTTGTTGCTTCAACAAAGCAAAACAAAATTAAAGACACTGATATGGTCTACGTAAAGTGGTTGGTTCAAGTTGAAGGCTTTTTCTGAGCGCCAGCTCATGGAGATTCATGGTTGATGGGTCATGCCTGCGAGAAGTCGGACACTTGAAAAATATGCATTATCCCTGTTATATTGACCTTAGGAATCATAAACTCAAATTTCTTCGAATTTTTAAAAGTGACAGTGACACTGACAGCAAATGAGTGGATTGCAAATACTTTGGGTAATGATTACACTGACACAATGTCACGATTTAAGTTCGATAGGAGATGTGTGATCATCAAACCCATTTTTTAAGGCCAGCTGTACAAAGCTATTTTTTTTTTATTTTGACATAAAAAGAAATACCAAAATGTGTAAATAGTGGAAGAGGAATAGTGGACTTAAATGAGGCTTGTAAACGTCAAACATTATTGACATCATTTTCCACTAGTTATTGAATGAAAGTGAAAAAATCCTTTCCTTGAAATCAGGTCCGAAGAAATAAGGCCTCGCAAAAACGTGTGGGCTTATTTATTTATAAAGGGTTTTCCAATATGGATGTTGATTTTGACAGCTGGTGGCAGCCATATTGTTTTTTTTTTACTTTCTGTCAAAATATCATGTTTTAATCATTCACGTCAATCAATTAAAATCAAACTGTGTGTGAACATTAATTCAAAGTAACAAATTTTTAACTTTGTGATGCATTTTCTTACAAAGCTTATTTTAAAAATACGAGATATTTAAATATATTGAAATTAAGCTTTGGTTTTTACGCAAAATCCATATTTCCAAGCTTTTAATGTGTAAGCTTTCTACACAAAATAAAAACTAAATATATATCATTTTTATACTAAAATTTAATTACTAAATCACTATTTTTGGTAAAAAAAAAACACAATAATATGTTGTAAAAATATTTTCTGTGCTATTTAGACCAAAGTCCTGTCAAGTTCATACAAAAAAATAAATAAAAATTTGTCAGAACTTAGGACTAAAAATCACAGAAATTCAGAAGAATGGTAAAGACTTACTACAATGGATTTCGTAAACCTGCGCTGAAAGGAATTTCCAAAGTTTGAATTTTCATATTTCTGCAAAAAAAAGCTCATTTTATATTCTGTAAATGGAATTGCTTAAAGAAAAAAAGCTTTTTAATATAAACTTTGAAAACTTTAAAAGCTCATTTCAGGAATGTGCAGTGCAGAGATAAGAGACACATGTCTACAAGCTATTTCCTTCATTCAAAACACTCGGTTGCAACAACTTGTTGCTATTTGTTGACAATGTCAAAATGTATACTAATGGTTTGTAGGTATATGGTTTAACGTCATTTTTGTTTTCATTTTAAAAACCTCATATCCATTATGTCTGCTATGTTGCAAAAATGACATTTGATGAAACTGTAAACATGGTGTCTTCTTTAAGAACTTTTAAATGAGGCCTGTTTTGTCAAATTGGGAAAAAACAACAATTGAAATTGATAAGTGAAATAAATGACTGTACGTTTTGTCTTCATTTCTAATCCATCGTCTATTGTACGTCACTTTTGTAATCTGTCAAAATCTGAATTTTCAGAGATTAATTCTACGAACTACGAGTAAAGAACAAGAATGTGAATGGAATGTTAGGATGCTTCAGCCTGTAAAACGAATTAAATTAGATTAAGAAAAAGTGTCGGAGCTAAAATGGACCCTTGTGGGAATCCATTTTTTAATTCGTGAGTAAAGGATTTTAAATCATCCATAAACGATATGAATGTCGATCTCTTATTCAACGATGATGAAAAGTTAGTAATTGTAGCAAACGAGCAAGTTTTCATTCCAAAGAGAGGTTTTGGCCAAACTCTATGAAACATCGAAGACGAATGCTAAACTGGTTTTTTTAGAATTCTAAGAATTTTCATCTTTTAAGAAGACGAAACAGCATTACCTACTTAAATTCACAACGACAACCTCATATCCATCATGTCCGCCATGTTGAACAAAATAAAACCATGATGAAACTCTGAATATGTCGTCTCCTTGTGACATTAGGTACTTTTTAAATCCTGAGTTACGACTTATCTTATATTTTTATGAATTTTTAGGAACATACAAATTATGCGAGTACATTTTCACCATATTCAAAATTTTCTACTTCCTTCTCTGCCACCCAATATATTTTCAATACACATAGAATATACATAGATAATATGCCAGCGACGATGACATTTTGAAAAATGACAACAAATTTAACAATTTTATAACCTACAAGCTTGTTTCAAACGTGCCTCGATATTAGCAGTTAACATGGGCGATCACACAAGCCACATGGTGTGCATATGGAGTGTTTAGTTTGAAGTTTAGTGCAATAAAAGCGCATATGCTCCAAGGTGTGGTGTGGCAAAATAATTTAAATTTGAAACTGTTTTCTCATAAATCTCACGTTTTAAGTAGATTTTTATTTTTCGTTGATCTACATATACGTATTCCAAGTGGTATGGTGGCCTAATAGCATTTTTGTATGTTATAAAGCTTATAAGCCTACCATTAAACTGATTAAATGATTACAAGACTTATATTTATATTGTATAGTTGGGCGCCACTGCACTGGCTTGCCTATGGTGCTAAATGCACTACAGGCAAATAGATTATGCAACTAAACGCCGCATGCTGCGCTGTTGTAGCTTGAAATGCTAAGCTCGCAATATAATTTTGCTTACAGAACGAGCTATGGGGTATCAAACTATAGCTACATCACCGACCGGTAACGGACAAAATTTAGTTTTTTTTTTTTTTTGTTTGATGTTTTCTCAGATGGCCAAGTGTTTGATTAATCGAATGATATCCACCCGGACAACACAAAGTTGTTTCTTGTCAGCCACACCGCGCGCTGCATGCCGTCGCGATAAACACCACACCACATCGCATCGAATCGCCCAAGCTATTCGATATTGTTTTATGGAAAAGTTGTCAATTGAATAGGTTTTTATAGGAACACATAATTATATGGGGGAACTGCGTAAAGCTTCCCGTGTGACTTCAGACCCCCTGGCTACAACCTCATGAAGCTACTATCATAAATTAAAAACAAAAAATACTATTTGACTGCCGTTGTCTGTTGAACATCATCCTTTCACCTCTCTACAATCTGCACACACAGCTGGCTGGGTGAAGATTTTGATAGTTTGATTGAAAGTTTAATTAAATATCAAATAACATATGAACATTTGAACAGGTATATCTAACTAGCGGAAAAGTTGAAACAAAACTCAGAAAAATGATGATTGTTTGTGGCTTTTTTTGGAAACAAAATTGGATAGCGCGCCAGCAATTTTATTTAATTTCATATTGACAAATGAATGAGAGTTGGTAGTTTGACAGAAGCTAAACGTTTGATGTCATAACTGTTTATAGATTGTAAGACTTTTTTTAATAAATGACTTTCAAAACGGTATAATATTTATTTATGGTCAGTATGGTCATTTAAATGAATAATTACTTAAATGATGAAACTTTAAATAACAGTTGATTTACAACTTTATAGCACATTTCACAATAACAAAAAACATGCACTCAAATGTCAAATGAAACGAATTTTTCTTTTGTTCATCATTTACTGTAAGTCACTTGTCAAAATCGAAATTTTCGACGACTAAAGAACGAAAATGTGAACGGAAGCTGAGGCTGCTTCAACCTGTAAAGCGAATTAAATTAGATTGAGAAAAGGTGTGGGAGTTAAAATGGACCCTTGTGGGACTCCAGTTTTATTTTGTGAGTAAAGGATTTTAAATCATCTATGCACATTATGAATGTCAATCTCTTTTTAAACAATGATGAAAAGACACTGATTGATACCAAATGAAGAAATATATATTTGCAGAAGGGTTTTGGCCACACGCGCCAACGAAAACGAAGACTTTTAAGAAGGCATTAGCAAAGGAACAGAATTTTCTCGCATGCAGTTGGACAGCGTGAGAATTAGAAAAGACCCTTGTGGGACACCAGTATTTATTTTTGATTGATACCAAAGCTCGGTGTTTGCATTTATAGAGAGGTTTTGGCCAAAATCTATCAAACATCGGAAAAGAACTCTTAATTAAACCAGAGAAGTTTTTAAAAATTTTAGGATTTTGCACTTATTAAGAAGGCGTAAGTAAATAAAATAAATAAATTGGGTGGCGCAACAGTCCATGGAGAACTAGGGCCTATTGACTTACAACTCTCAACCATTCCTGTGTGCGAGTACTGTTGTCAGGGATGGAGGGGACCTACAGTTTTAAGCCGAGTTTGAACGGCCAATTTGAGAAAGCACTTTTCATGACAAGAATTACTCCTGGAGAATTTGTCAATTCCTCGCAAGAGGCAGTACCCGTGGAAAAAAACCTTAGATAGCATAGACAGGGATCGAACCCAAGACCTCTGGCATAACAGTCCAACGCACTTACCATCATGCCACGGGTCGTAAGTAAAAATAGAAAAAAGCGCACAGTTGGACAGAGTTACTAAAATTCATCAAATGTGTAAAGGATAGATCATAATTTGTAGCCTTAGATGACACGACTTTACCACGTTCTTCCAAGTTTTACGGTCACTTTACAGGGTTCTGGTGATTTCGTGTCAAAAATTGAACAGCTGATGCTTTTTCCGAAATCAAAATTAGATGGCAAGGACTTTTTATACAGATTTGGGATAATTTTAGGCCTAAAGCTCTCAAAATGGTTAACTCATTTATAGGGTTTTATGGGCTTTGTGATTGCTGATAGTTTTTCCAGTTATCAAAAGCTTCGGTTTTGAGCCTTATAATCTTGTTTAACCATCTTTTTTACCGCCCACGAATGCCGTGTTAAGGGTCTGATCTTAGTTTATATAGATCTTTTCATTTTATACCTTTTTCCTTAACATTTTAATTAGGTACTTTTCTTAAGTATATTTAATGAGTTTTCAAAAAACCTTACCCACTTAACGTCAAAAAATAAGAGAAAACATCGCTAAATTATATGATAACCACCTACAATCATGCTAATTAAATGTCTAGGTACCTTTTTCTTTAGCAAATACAAATTTCCCATTGACCTGTAATTTTAATCCTGTGTCGTAGCCTCATAGCGGTCGTGTCGTTGTCTTCAAGTCATCAAATCGTCAAGATGCATCTTTTCTAAGTCTCCATTCACATTCATTCCAGCTTTATGGATTCATCATGATCATGATACGCTGTAGAAGAATCCCAAGCAGTATATAAGAACACAGAGCATTACACGCTTGGCATAATAATAATAAACGAAGGAGACAGACAGCCAGACCATGATTCCAAAAAGACCCATCCAACATGATTGTCGTTCTTGAATGAAAACAAAAACAAAAGGCTCGAACAGAGCCACCTGCATCATTCATTTGCATAGTACTCAACTATTTCTGAGTGGCAATTTATTGGACCCCTTCTCCTTTGGTCCTCTATAGTGGCGCTGATGATGCTTTGAAGAAAAATCAGACACTTGAGAGAATCGCAAAGAAGAATATGTATGTTTCTTACCTACTCACTGAAAAAACAGCCAAAGACCGAAAAAGAATGCGGTACCTTCTCTCCAATTTCAACTTTGCCTAGGGGGTCATAAAACTTAAGCGGATTTTTGTTTTCTCAAATCACAAAACAATTCTTCTGAGACGGAGTACCTTTGCCTATATACTTACCTGCCACCTACCTTTGAGTTGATGAGAATCCCCACACGTTTTCGTGGGTCACGACTTTTCTTATGTTTAACCGATGAGAGACCAACAATGCGACGTTCTTCGTTGTTCAAAAAAACTCACTGTCGAAACTCGAAACTAAGATCGGGTCTTGATCTTGAGAACCTCAAACATAATGTTTCACGACAATCATCATCACAAGAATGAAAACAACACCAACAACCAAAAACTGATTGTAGAAGGGAAGTCATATTATTTGGCAGGGAAAAAGTCTCATCGATTGATTGAACCATGAATGCTTAATTTGATAGCAAATATAACCTACCTACCTACCAATAAATACAAAACTTTAGCCCTCTAGCTAAATTAAGCTGAACCAAAAATTAGCATCGCTCCATCATCAACATATTATTTGAATTGCCATAAAGAATGATTATGATGGAGAAAGAGAGTTTGAGTTTCGTAATCGAAAACAAACGCCGCACCGCAGCCGCGCAGCCGTTACCGCGCCAAGTCGAGTCGCGCATCGACCGCCAAAGTAGATTAGATGTAAGTAGCACTCAGGTTCAATATTTTCTTAAGAGTTATGAATGTACAGTGGATTCGAGAAGTTAAACTTATGTAAGAAACTTTTAAGTTCTTAAGCACCTTCCACATAAAGTGCGATCTAAGAACTCGAAAAACTTCCTATTCTAAGGCGCTTTCTAGAGCTAAGCCCAGAATAAGTTTTTTCCCAAATTGTATTCAAGCAGTTCACGCGCAAAATAGTGACATTTGACTTAAAGTTTAAAATTACTTAACGAGCATTCAAAGTCTCCAAAAGTTTTGACAGATTGCACAACAATCACGATCAAATATGTTAATTGTATTTACCAGTTTTATTTCATTTACATATCTCAATATCTTGCATTTTTTTCCGCAAGTTTTGATAATTTTTGTAGAGATTTAAATTAAAGATATGACATTAAATTTTTTCTATTTGTATAAAGATTAAGATATCAACAACATTTTTCCTGTCAACTGTCAAAAGTTTATTGCCAATACACAACAACAGGACGTGTTTTAGAAACTATTTTTGGAAATCTAACTTCAAATTTTTTTATTTTTAAATTACTCGTGGCCAACACTCAAGTGTTTGTCTAAAAAATGCACAAGTTTCAAATTTAAGGTTAATTCACCGATTTCTGAACCCACTCAATTGTAGCTGTGGTTAATTCAAACTTTTTACAAACTTCAAAATTAGAATCCATTTATTTTTATTATGTTTGTATATTTTAATTTGCAACTTCTGACTTACATTCAAGTTTAATATTAAATCAATGAATAAGTTAAACATTTATTTTTTAGTAAAATGTTTTATAAGCTGATTTTTTGAACGCACTCGATTGTTGTAGGTTGTGAATTTATACATTTGACAGTTCGACAAATTTAGGTTGTTGGTATCTTAAGAAAATGATAAAAAGAGATATTTTTGGAGACTTACCAATTCGTTCCATTAAGGTTAACACAAATAAATCGAGCTCTTACCAAATTGACCCTGCTTTATAATAGATTCTAGATTCTAAGGCCCTGAATAAAATTATCGCGTTCAGGTGTCGTGGTCAAAAATGAGATTTACTTGCAAAGATATTGCGAAGAACACGCTGAAAAAATAAAACATTTTGGAAGAGAAAATGGAAGTAATGAGCATTAAAGTCCTATCTCGGATTTAATTTTTTTTTTAAGTAAAAGTTAATTCGAGTACATCAATCTTCTGTTCTCCTATCAATGAATAAGTTGTATTTATTTTTATAGCTGCTCCAATCATAGCTACATTTGAAAATCCATTTCCTTTCTAATCAGCCAGTATGACATTTAACTGATTTCAAGGTCTCCAAGAAATTGGGTTCCACTTCTTAAAAATTTGGTTATGAATTAAATTTAACCGCAACAGTGAATCAGTTTTGGATAACATGATTTTTATGAAAATAAAAGGTTTATCTCGGATTTAGTAATTTATCAGGTCCTTAAACGTCATAAACTCATTCAAAATGTAAAAGTTGACAACTAGATTTTCTGTGTTTGTTAAAATTATATGTGGAAATCATTTTGAAAGATATTGCGCCAGTAGCGCCAACTGCAGCTCCGTTTTAAGTGTGTTCAAGTTAAAAGTAAAAGTTGACAACTCGATTTTCTGTGATCGGAGCAATTTTATGTGGAATATATTTTGACAACTGCTGCGACAGTAGCTCCAATTTCAGCTACGTGTTCAGTGTGTTTAGTCAGTAAAGCATAAAACTGATTTAAAGACCTCCAAGAGAATGAAATCGATTTCTTAAAAAAATTAATAAATTACATTTTATTGAACTTAATTCCCTTAGGGACCAGTTATAGCTACCATTGAAATCGATTTGGGAAAATGTTTGAAGCGATTTGACGTTTCCCTTTGATTAGAAATAAAAATTATATACCTACTGATCGATCGGAAATCACTCAAAGAATTTTTTTTAGAAAAAAAAGTGTAATTGCGCATTTATTTTTCTCTAAAAATGTATTTTTTTTATTTTCCGGACAGAAATTAATTTTCCTGAACAGCTGATACTTTTATGTTCAAAAGTGAAACGAATCGTTCTACTGATTTGTGTTCCAATTTCACACAATTCCAATGACAGATTTCTGTCAGTAAAAATTTTTCGATGGATTTCCATTGGGAAATTTTTTTCAATGACAGAAATTTTTAATGATGGCTATAAACGACCTGTCAAAAAACTTCCTATGTTTGTTTTCAATGATTAAAATCAATGATAGCTAAAACTGGCGACTTAACTAAAAACCTCGCAAATTCCAATTGACGCAAAAAATGCGTGATCTATACAAAAACAAAAACGATGAATTTTGCGGTTTGCCTATTATATTCTCATAACCATTAAATCATTCAGCTTATGTATATAGATACTTTTAAGTAAAACTATGGAAAAAACAAAAACAAGAAACAAAATAACTTTTTTTTGTATAATAGTCCCACTGTGCATCAATTACAGCATCATCGCCATCCATCGCCATTCACGAACACGTGCAGGCAGCAGGAAATCTTGCTCATCATTTTTTCCCATCCCACCGCACAAAGGACGGAAATGAGTTGGCTTGGCTTTTGCTTTGGCTTTGGCTCACAACACAATATTTTATTTTTGTTCGTTTCATTTCTGTATAGTTTTAGTTTCTGTAGCTCTGTCTCTGTTTCCGTACCGCTTGCCGATCCGCCTTGCGTTAGCGTTTGTACTTTTGAATTGTTTGCACCTCTGTGTGAAGAATGTTGGTCTTAATTACCGAGGGAAGATCCAAATGGGTCAAATAAGAGAAACGCGTGCGATCGGCCGGTCGGTATGGTATGGATAGCTCGTTCATATATAGAAGACCGACAGACGCAACAGCGACCGACGTTGGGAGACGGGACAATGTCTTGCTCCATTGTCCCCAGGTGTGAGCTCCATATATGTACAGAGGAACAAAAACTTCACACAAAATAAAAGAAAAAGAACTGAATGGGGGAGCTGCTATAATGTTGGCCACTAAATCAATTCACTTGATCGATTTGATATTTCATCAGTCAGCCACCAGCGCAGCGCAGCACAACACAATGGAGCGGTTGGCGGGAGGAGGAAAGCGGGAAGCTCCAGCAACAGCGGCAGCAGCAGCAGCCATGCGGCAACTACTATAAAAGTATATAAGCCATTATGGACTTCGTCAGACTCTCGGTCTGTCTATTGTTGTGTGAGCGGGCAGCGAGCGGTACAAGACGGGACACGGGATATTGGATCGTGCACATGGTAAGATCTGGTGCAGGTGTGCATTGGAATTCGACCACCACCGCCGCCGCAACTGCGGAGAGGGCTTCAACTATGGCCTGCGTGCCATATCCACATGGCCGAGGACTTCTCATTCTCGTGTCGAAAGCGTATTTGGCATATGATCGTGCAGTTGGAAGTTTGTTGGTTTAATTACAATGGACAGACGGACAGAGTCATAGAATGCGGCCGCCCGTGTGTTTGACTGTCAGTATGAGGCTTTCAAAGTTTTCCAATTCATTTTGTTTTTTCTTATTATTTTTATTTTGTCGAGTGCTGCTGCTGTTGTCGTTACCGTTATACTGTTGCTGCTTCGGCTGCTGCTATAATGATTGATTAATGATCGTTAGGGGGCTGCGCGAGCGCACAAAACAAGACCGATTCGATAGGCTTTCGATTTAGACAGATCGATTGATCCGAGCTGTTGGCTAGTTGGCATATGTGCGCGGTGTCTTATGAGTTATGAGTTTCGCAAAAAGAGTATATAGATGGCGATGATGATGGTGGGGATATGTATGGAGCTTGACCGCCTGCCATTGCTAATAATGGAGAAATATCAATAATTACTTTGTTATAAATGACCTGTCATATGAGTGATCACCTGAAGCTTGAGAGGGGGTGTTCCTTGTTTTTCATGGGACATGCAAGTTGTCGTTTTTTTTTTGTTTCTAATACATTTCAGGTACAATTTATACAAGGTACGGGTACGGCTGTCTTACATACATATATTTATAAGGTTTGGCGCTGAGCTATGATCAAATCAGAAACGACGACAAACAACAACGCGCCTGAATCTGAATCTAAATTGTACATATACCTAGTGTTGGCTTTTGTACAGAAAGCGTGTTCTAAATTAACTGTTGAAAACATGCGCCAAAACTGATTGCAACATAGAGTTTGTTGTTTATTCATTATTGCCCTTAAGGCGTCCAAAAGTTGCGTTCACATGTTAGATACATGAGTTATGGCACAGTAAAATTATTTTGTTTTTTCTTTTTAACAGGGATATGGTACGTAGCTTTTTTTAAATACTTTATTTTATTGCGTTATGACTAGTGACTGGTGGAATAACAAATTGTTATGGGTGCAGTTCTATAAGAATTTAATTGTTTTTAAGGCATGCAATTTAAGGGTGTCAAGGGTACAAGCAAATAATAACTTTTTAAAAATATTAAAATTTTCAAGGCATAGGTATATCGAACGAAGACTAGATCCCAGCTACTGTCACATGAGATCTAAGCTTCTATTTCCATGGTGTTTTTTAGTTCAATCACAAAATTGTATACGTCAAAAACATTCTGTCAAATTATAAGCGTTTGTCAAAAAAAACTTAATCGAAATAATCGTGTGGTCAAACAGATCACAGGATGATTTATAGTTGTCAACATCTTCCACGTTCTGCGACATTGAACAGAATATGTAATTGAACAAATAAATATTATAGTCTTTTTAACTTGGAAGCGTATTCAAATGAAAGTATTCTTTCTTACAATATTCTGACCACACCGCCAGATCCCTTTGTTTAACCAAGCCATAGTATGAATTCAAATTGATCACAAACAATTTTAAGGTTTAAGCATACCCTTAACCGTAAACGGTAGTAAGGTCTAGTTTGCAGTTCGGAACAAAAGTGTGTCATACGACATTTTTCTCTTAACAACTTGTTTCTTAAATTATTTTCAAGGCAGTTCACAGTTCAATTGCAAAATTATGACGTCTGAATTAAAATTTTTGGTTATCAAACAGACAAATAAAAGTCTTCATTTATTCTTTTCCGGAGAAATAATTCGGAAACGTTTAGCCAGTTTATAAATATTTCTAAGGTTTCAGAGAGTTTTCTCAGTTAGTTTGACAGGAGAATGAAATATAAACAGAAGCCACTATTCATTAATCAAAAATTAACTCAAACAAATTCTGTTCTCTGATTTTAGACAACAAAAATAAGTTCTTTTATCTCTCTAACATTTCTGTAAAGATTAAAATTTGTCAGTATAGGTTAAACTTCACACTTTAGAACTCAATCGATGTTACCGATATTCAATTTGGAGACGTATCTGACACACAAGTTTGGCACTGTCAAACAGAAAATGTGTGTTTTTTTAGTGGTGTGGTTTTCAATCTGGCAATATATTTTTAGGAGTGGGCCGTTAAGACAGCTGTTACTAGATTTTTGTGTCTCAGAAATTATTTTTAAAACAACGGATAACCCTTATCTTTAAAATAAAGCTTAATTCTTGGCCATTCATAATAAACAAAATTATAATTTAACACAATGATGTTTGTGATAAACAAATGATATTTGTGATAAATAAATAAGATTGAAAGCTTGTCAGAAATTTTCAATTGATATTTCTGCGCTCACGTGTGTTTCTTTGGGATCAATCTTGCCCAAATAAACTTTTTTTGCTCAAAAAAAATTCTTTGTGTGTTTTCCGATCGATCAGTATGGGTGTATTCATAAACGTCAGCCTAACTAAGAACTGCGTTATCTGCATTCATAAAGTCAGATCTTCGATCGAACTAACCTAGTCAAACTGCAGTACCTACCGTTCATAAACGTCAGACTGTCGTCAGCGTCCGGCAGATTGTGCAGCTGAATTTGTTTGGCTGCAGAAAGAGCAACAATTATTAAAATAATTTTTACAACAACAAGAAGGACGAAGCGGCACTGACTCGTAAAGAATGTAAGTATGTAATGGCAAATATTTTGTTAATTTTTTGATAAAAATAATTTAAATTATTGTTTATATAGGGATGATGAGAGTACTGTAGGTACTGTGTTGACAACTAACATTAAACTTTTAATTTTTACAAAGCGAATAAGCCATTTTGTTTTGTTTGGCAGCCATTTTTCTTTGACGTTTATGAACTCTGTATACATACAAATCGGACTAATTGCTGGAACACAATGGTGTCGGAGCCGGAGTCGGAGTCGTAACTGGAATAGCTGTCAAAGTATTCAATGTACGCAAATGCAAATGTACGAACACAACGCGACGCAACTGGAATCGGAGCCGCAGCCGAAATCGGAAGAGTTGACCAACTTTTAACTTTGACGTACGACACATGTGGCACTTCCATTTTTGAAGTGAATAACTTGGTGATTATATTTTTTTTTAATAGTTTTTCAATAAAAAAGTGGAAAAATATTTAAATAAGAAATAAAAGTGAACAAAAAAATATTTTTGAGAAATTTTATGTGGTTGTAAACTGCAAATATACCAAATAACTTTAAAAAGCCGTACGACGCATTGTGTGCGTACTTTCTGTTAACGTACGACAGCTATTCCGACTCCGGCTCCGATTTTTGCATTGTGTTCCAGCAGTAAGTCAGACCTTTTTGTTTACTGCAGACATTCTACATTGGGAGTGCGTTCACAAATGCATCAGAAAAGAAATGCGATTGTACTAGCGTAGATTTTCTGCGTTTATGAATACACCCTATATAATTTGCATGTCTAATCAAACGGAAACACAGTCAAATATCCATTAATATCTGGACTGATTTCAATGATAGCTATAACTGGACCCATACGTCAACAAAATTGTCTATCTAATAAATGTGTGTTTGTTAGCGTGCAGATGGGAAACACATTTTGTGTCAAATCCATGCATCCCATGATGTAAAATAGTTCACGGACTCCAAAGCTCTCAATTTGTTCAGTTAACTTGTTTTCTTTTTCACGGTATTTTGATAACGCCCTCGTTTTGATCAGGCCTTAAGAAAAATCCAACTCAGTTTATCAAAACTTTATAAATCAGATCCCATTTGCCTTAAAACGCTTTAAAAAGTTTTGGTGCTTAAATGTCAAAATTTGAATCTTACTGTTCTCCAAAAAATTTATATACTAATTTACTTTGACTATTTGACATTTCGAGCAGTTGACTCGCACCGGTTCAATGGGGTTTTCGATATGTAAATTCAGATTTCCTTCAAAACTTGATTTTTTTCGTGGCGCATGGAACACGATTGGAATTGTTATTTTTGTTTGTCATTGTATTAGTGTAACTTTGTATGCTTGTGAACGAGTGCGGTAGAGCTGTCAAATTCCCAGCTAAATATTTTTTAAATCAAAAATAAATCAATTTATTTTTCCCCATGGAATGCAAAAACAGAGTAAATTTGTGTTTTGACAGATCTAGATCAAGAATAAATTGATTTATTTTACACATGGAAAACCCCAAAAGTATCTACATACATACGTCCGGCAAAAGACTTTTGTCAGTTTGGAGTCTTCATAGATTTAAGCCCGGATAAGTGCGAAATATCAACAACGATGAAATTCAGGTAAGTTTTTGTAAACGTCAAAAAATTATAAGGACTATTTTTTCAGTTATAAATTAAGCCTAAATTTATCCCTACAAAGTAAATCTTGTAACATGTAAGGATCAGTTAAATAAAATTGTTCACCCTAGTTTAAAAGTTTAATCCACCCATTCTAGTGGATTTACTGAGGTCCACCCCGAGACCAGTGTTCCATTAAACTTGTTGGGGTAAGATCATAAACCATAGTTCAACTCGTTAAACCCAAAGCAAACTTAAAAGAAAAACTGAAATTGAAAATGTCCACTAGAAAGTCAAAAACAGAATAATTATACATTTGTCAGCATTTGGATTGGCAAGAAGAGTTAACCCGCCATAACGCGGATATGAAACTTGATCATTCCATTTTGAAAATTATATGCCTTGATCTGTTTTAGCTTCTTGTTACCATTTTGCTTAACGGTGACATCGAGTACTTGTTTTTTAGCTCATGTACAAAAAGTATTCTCATTTATTGTCAAAGCTGTTTAACATGACCGATAACACACATTTAATGAAAGTATTCTGCCAATCGTATTTAAATGTTTCACTTCTCAGAAAGTCTTCTCTCAAAACGTACTCCAATTTCCCATTTCTATAAAGTGCAACATCTTTCGCCGCAGTCGTATTTATATTTTTGTACGTGTACCTTTCAATCACTGCCTGCCACTATAACCCGCATGTTTATACATACTAAGTTAAAGAAAAACGAAACAAGCTACATCAGAAGTTGAAGAGAAAGGCATATCTCCAAGCTGCGGCAGAAGAAGACATGTTCGTTAATTTGCATCCCAAGCGAAACGAAGCAGCAGCAAATATACCTACAACGCGATTTGCAACATCGACTTCAAGACATGACCCAGTTGAAGATGTTTTTGTTGTTGTTGTTGGGTTCTTCGATTTAATGTGGAGCTTTCGCCGTTGAAGATAAATCTCTTTCTCCAGCTGCTGCTGCTCCCTTATTTTACTTGTGCATCTCTCAAAAACACAAAAAAGAAGAAAAGATATAAGGCATTCGGTTTGAGAATTAACCCACTTGCGTCGGTGCTTCTTGCTTCTTAAGATAAGTAACGCACCATATCTGACATTGTCCAGAAAGAACAGAATACACAACAAACATCAGAGCCTGCACCGAGCAAGATGAATGCCGTTCACCAAAGACGACGACTTATACGATGAACGAATATGTACCTACGTTGACTACCTTTGGCCATTACGCCATAAATGGTAATGGCCAACTCTACAGCAGCAGGAGCACGGAGCATGGAGCACAGTACACTAGAAGATATCAAAGTAACCAGAGGCCAATAAATCTCCGTTGATGCTGTTGCAGGAATTCACAAATTCTATGCGAAGCGGGTCCAATCCGAACCGAACCGAACCGAACCGGGCAACAAAACAGCATATCGGATATTTATCCGCGTGTTCCCAGGTGATGTTGTACCTTGTACATATAGCATGTCGCAGAGAGCAACAGCATTTCTGGACGTGGAAAACACTACGCTGACGCTGATTGCTCGTCATTCAGTTACAATATCGCAATATCTCACGACTCCACGAACGAACCAACCAACGACGCGAAAACGACGACGTCCGATCTCCCTGATCCAATTAAAAATAATAAAGCGGCGTTGCATGGTTGTTTCCACCACACCACCGCCGCCGCTGCACTGGCCGTCTTTGTTGTCAGTCAGCGAAGTCACTCAGTCAGCAGCTTCAGTTTGAGCTCGGCAAACTACTGTGGGCCAGAATCTACAATGCCATTGCCAAAGCGGCACAAGATGCAGATAAAGAAAGCAGCGCAGTTGACTCCACTTCCACTGATGGCACTGGCTGCAATGTTGACTTGACTGCAGTTGTCATGGCAGAGATTAATCTGAAAGGAATCAGTAGCGAGTAGCGACTCTCGGCCGGGTTCAAGGGTTTTTACAATGACTTATACCTACCTACCTAAGTGAAGGACTTCTGCTGTGCCGCTTACAATAGTAACCAAACAATGGACCATGGAACACGTGTGCGCGCTGCTTTAAAAGTCAAGCACATATTATGGTATTGGCATTATTTTGCATTCATCGCCAAAATAGAATCAAGTCTTGTACCTTTTTATAGCCAAAGCCCATCCGCCATCCGGATTTGTTGTGCGCTTTGAATTTCAAGAAACGTCACAGAATTTATACGTTGTTAGTTGTTTACTATTGCTATGGTAAGGTTAATTGCATTGACTCTGTTTGGTTATTGTCCTTATACATAACCTCAAAAAAGAAATAATCGTATTTACGTAGGTTTTCCTTTACGGAAGATTATAATAAGGCTTCACGCGGTACGTCTATAAAGCTGGTATAGGTAGTTCCCACGGGGTAAGATTTCAGCTGTTAACAAGGCAAAATGTGCGAACAAACATTTCGCACATTGCATATATGTAGGTACATATAGCCTTCTGCAAAACGCAACCATATCAGTGGTTTACGACCACCACAACGTCTCGTCAACATTCAATTTAGTCTCAATTAAGGGTTGATCGATCCGACATAATTCAGGGTTGAAGTACAAATATTTTGTATTTCTTTAATTCAATGAGAGTGGCATTATTGTGACCAGCATTTGTCGCGGAAGTAGGATACAAGTCGAGTATATGGAAGTGGAAGGAAGATCATTTCTAGCCACAGCTGAATTATGAGATTCGTGTATAAGTACTTCCGATTTGCAAATAGAATGAAAGGGATTATACATTTTTGTGAACCTTTTATATGCTTCCTCTCTCTCTCTTTCTGTTATTGTGCCAAATGCAGTTTAATTGTTTTAAGAACAGATGTCAAAAATAATTTTTTGATTTTTTGAAGGGAAGTATTTTGGCTTCCCCCTATACCTAATAGAAAAACAGGCAGGGCATATTGTATACTGTAATGTGTGAACTATGACTTTTCTAAAGTGGTACGATTTCTTGTTTCATATAATTACTTGGGAATTTTGTAGGGAAACCTTGCTAAACGTTGCTAAAAATGTTTTTGATGTGGAAAATAATAGTTACGTTTTAAGAGCAGATGTGTATGTGAAAGTTTGATCCATGTTCACACCTGATGTGAATTTTTGTTTGGTTTGGTAAAAATGGAAGCATTGCGCCATGAAATGACATATGTCATTTGTTAAATGATGGAAGCCATTTTCTGTTTATGTGCACTTTTAGATTTTTGACCAAAAAATGTCTACTTAGTTCAGCTTGGAGCTGAACTTTAAAACACAATGGGTGATATTTTGACACAAGCACATTGGACCTCTTACTAAGGGACATTTTTAGACATATTTTCTTTTCCAAAAAAGTTGCTTATTCATTTATTCAAAATGATGTTTTTTAAACGATAAATAAATAAGTAGATTTTTAACTTCCCATAGGAAGTTATTGTAATGGGTCCGATTTGTCGAATTAAAAATGTTGACATTCCTCGACGTTTCAAGGTCCCTAGAGTCGAAATATAAGATTTTTAGAAAGATGTCTGTACGTGCGTGTGTACGTACGTCCGTATGTCCGTACGTCCGTACGTTCTCGACGTTTTTTTCGTCGTCCATAACTCAAGAACCAGAAGAGATATCGACTTCAAATAAATTTTGTTATACAGATAATAAGGCAGAAAGATGCAGAAAGGGCTCTCAAGAAAATTGAGTGGGTGGTTTTTTTACCATAGCAGTTTAAAAAAAGGTGAACATTTTGGTTAAACCTTAATATCTCATGAACCAATGACGCTAGAGACTTGAATTCAATTTTATATTATATATTGTAACGTGATACAAAACAAGTATATTTTTAGAAAAAAATCCAATTAACTGTTTTTTTTTTATAAATCAAAAAAACTGAAAAAAAATGTTTCACCTCGAAAATTTTACGACTAAAATATGATTTCATCTCCAAAACAATTTTGTGCAACGAAGAATAATGTTTTTGACATCTGATAAAATTTTGAAAACATTACTCAAAGTTGGTAAAAATTGATTTTCGACTCAAATATCTTTTCCAAACTTTGAGATATTGGCTTTAAACTACTTTAATCTTTCAACAAATATTGTTGTCAGCATTCAGTAAAATTTTGGAAAAAATTGAATTGACAGCTTTTGTACAAAAAATTAAAAACCTAAAAAAAAATTAACAATAGTTGGTAAAAATTGAATTTCGACTCAAATTTCTTTTCAAAAATTTGAGATAATGGCTTCTAACTAATTTTAGCTTATAAGAAATACTGTTTTCAACATTCGATAAAATTTTGAGAAAAATCGAACTGACAGTTTTTTTTACAAAAAATAAAAACCTAAAAAAAAAAAACAATACTAAAACTTGGTAAAAAATTACTTTCGACTTAAATAAATAAATAAATTAGGTGGCGCAACGGTCAGTTGAGAACTAGGGTCTAGTGACTTACAACTCTCAACCATTCCTGTGTGCGAGTAATGTTTTCAGGGATGGAGGGGACCTACAGTCTTACGCCGAATCCGAACGGCTAATTTGAGAAAGCACTTTTCATGATAAGAATTACTCTTGGAGAATTTGTCAATTCCTCGCAAGAGGCAGTACCCGTGAAAAACTTTAGATGGCACAGACAGGGATTGAACCCAAGACCTCTGGCATGACAGTCCAACGCACTAACCATCGTGCCACGGGTACTACTCGACTTAAATGGCTTTCCAAAAATTGCAAATATTGGCTTCAAACTTATTTTATTTCACAGAAAATATTGTTTTCGATATTCATATATCATTCGATATAAAAATCCAACAGTCCATTTTTTCCTAAAAAAAATAAAATCTACAAAAAATAGTACTCAAATTTGGTAAAAATTGATACATATATACAAACTTTTAGGCTAGACAAATCGACAGACGGGATGGGAAGTTATCAGTGTGGGGTGTCAAAATTAACGATCAATATTTTTTAAACGTCAATAAATATACATAATGTGACTCATCACAGACGCGATTATCTACATACATCTATGTATGTACATTGTTTGCAATTTTTGAGCAACTGACGTTTGTTTCAATTGGCCAGAGTGATTTGACAACATCTGTCAATGTTGATGTTTTTTCCGAAAGTTTTTATTTGGTTATACGGAGCACTTGGTTAAAAATGACTTTTCTGGTTTTGAAAATAAAAGAAATTTACTTCTTGATATGAAATCAAATTCAAAACCCTCACACATTTATGTATATACATGCAATATATGTATTTAAACTTCAAACTCGCCAGTTGTCAATCTTCAGAGCTATCAAATAAAAAGTAACATAAATAATTCGTTCGTTTTCAACCTCAAACTTGAAAGATTTTGACTCTTTTTTTTTTGTCAATTCGCAACTTTTGACGAACGGTAATCTTAATGCCATATTAAAAATTACTACCAAGAATGTTTAGTGTCTTTATTTTAGCAACTTGTTGGCTCACGTTTGTATAAATTGACAGCTACAGCGTAAAATGCTAGTACAGTCATGAATTCCTTGAACATAGTTTATCACCACTTATAGGGTCATTAATTAAAATAAAGTTGTAGACCTTAAGAAACTATAATTTGGCCACACTATTTTATTCAGCGGCCATTTTGTCAGCTGTCAAGTGACTTATTTTTATTGTGGTTTGGCATTCCAACATGAATTGACTTACACCTGAACAACGCTTCAAAATTGTGAAAATTAATTTTGAAAATCATGGTGTTGTTCGAAATACGTATCGCGGACTATTTTGTTGAATGGTCAATAAATAAAACTGCTTTATTTGAACGACCGACACATCTGACATTTATCAATAAATATTGATCGCACTTAAAGTTCTTGTCACACTGTGTAGTAACATTTTGTGTCAAATTCAAAGTTCCACGTGACTGTTAATAATTTGTCTGATAAAAAATTACTTTCTTATAATGTAATACATCTACTTTCTGACTTTGACTGAAATCAGTTCCACCAAAACCTTAATCACTCAAGTATGATAGAGTGTAGGAAAAATTATAGCCAGTTATGACATGTTTTAAAATTCATGTCAAATTGTTTCGAATGGTAGGTATGTGGTAAATACTGTCAAATTGCGTGGGATGAGATTTCATATTCCGATATTTAATAATTCTGGTACGGAAGGACTTCTAATTCCGATTACAGGATTGAAAGATAGTGACTTTTTGACATTTCTTCTATAGAAATAATGTCGAAATTGACATTTGATTTCGTCTGCAGCCTTCTAATCGGATTCTGTAATCAGTGTGAATATTTTTCTAATAAGACAATTATATGGATACTACAACTATCTACGTACGAATATTTTAACAGCTGAGTAATTTTTGTATTCCTCCAAATAAAAAGGTTTTTTTTCTCAGAAATCAAAAATCACATAAGACATCTTTCCACCATCATGCTCTTTGAATTGTTGTATAACAACAACACAAATCTTACTTCTTTCTACAATATTTCTTAGACAAAACAATAAAAAAGGAAACCAGTGTTTCTGTTTATAGGTTGGTATTCCTCAGCTGCATAGGTATAAGGTCTATTGAATCCAAAAATCACTTCGCGGAAACAAAAGACCACGTGCATACTTCGAATAATAAGAATAAGTAGAAGTAAAGTAGGTAGGTAAACTTATTATACAAAGGTGTACAGTGTACACTGTACTGTACACACTGCTTCAGCTTCACAGAGATTTCCGCTGCAGTAAGCATAAACCTCAGAAGAAGAAAACCCTTAAAAAAAACGCAACAAACACCTTTTGCTTAAAAGATTGTACCCATAACCGCGACCAACCTACGAGTATATTTTTTAAAATAAAGGGGAAAATCCATGGGAAAATTCAAATATAAATTCAAAAACTTTTCTATAAGGGAAAAAAAATAAAAACAATTCCTATTAAAGGAAACCCTCGCTGCCATATGTACAATGTACATCTCGTTTCGATTCGCTGATTTGGAACACCACCTTACGCGAAACTCTACGAACGACGCGACGTCTTACGGCTGCTAAGACGACGACGGACGATGCGTTGCAATCAATTCAAATACGAGGCTAACAACATTCAGCTTTAAGGTCAGCTGCATTGCCTTATTGTTGCCAATGCGTAACGCCAAAGTGACAGCAGCGGTAAGAAGTGGCAGCAGTGGCGATATGGCGGCGGCGCCATTCGTTCATGTGACTGTCACTTTTGTATATTAATGAAGGGAAATGAAACAAGAACATCAAGAAAATATTTCTAAGTTTTTCCCGTTTTAAATATGGTATGCAGATGCAGATGTCCAGGGAATCACGCAACAGCGGGCATTTAGCAAAATTCCACCCCATGTGATATTGAAACACGACTACGAACGGCAACGTCTTTATCGACAGTCCAGTCTTACCATAAAGAGAGTGAGAGAGAGAAATCGTGAAAATCACAGCTGCACGATTTTGCTTCAAGCAAATTGGCAAAGTTGGAAGTCCATAAGGCACATACCTAACCTACCTTCCTATAAGACACATGTAAGACATAACATTGTATCGCTTAAAGAAGGGAATTTCACAAGGAAAACGAAAGGAATTCCTTTGCTCGTGAAGTTATTTTTTTCTTGTTTAATTTTTTGATTTCCTTTCTTCATCGATCGACCTCGATCAATTTACGCATTGCATAGCAAAAGGATCGATCAGTTTACCGTGAATAAATCAGATCGGGAGCATATGGTTGCCAACTGACACAAAAGTAGTTAAAAATTGACAGAAAAAGTTCCACAAACAAATCTGAAGGAGGGAATTATGTCTCGTTGACGTTTATTTTATCATTTTACGTACCAAACTAGAATTGTTGACATTTTTCACCATACGTAAAAGCTTCCAAATCTTCTGATAAGGTAATGACTTCACACCGACTAAAGCTGTTTGTTCGAGATATATGTATGTACATATGTGGCCCGTTTGCTTATGCTCTATAATGTTTGTATTCTTTTCAAATATAGCAAAAATCAAGCTTCTGTCATTTAAAATTGTCAAATTGTCGAAAGGTCGGCGATTTTATAAAAATGGAATTAAGCCCCAAACTAGTTGTCAGTTACAATTTCAATAGTACTTTGACAGCTCAATCAATACAATTGCAGAACTAGAACTATGTTAAACTAGTTTTTTGACATTTTACGTCGCAAATGGCAAAGTAGAATTATTGACATTTTTCATCACTTGTAAAGGTTCCCAAATCTTCCAATAGGGTGTTAAATTCAAACCGACTGTTTATGTTGAAACTAGTTTTTTGAAAATTTAATCAATAATTTTGGTATATGTAATTTTCAAAAACTAGATAAATTCGCCAAACTAGTTTTTTGACAACTTAATCCATAACTTTTAAGTGATGCCAGTCTTAATACATGAAGCTAATCCACCAATGGATCCAATATCCAAATTAATTTCACCAATGGAGCCAAAGTTAATCCACGACCAATGAAAAAAATATTAGTTACCTCCGAATTTAATTATTGGAAGGATAAGCGAACTCAACAGTAAACAACTGCAAGAGTTTTAATCTTTTAATCTAAGTTGAGATCGTATAGACGTTGGCAATCATGTTTAATTTTACCTCTAACTTAGAGGTTATTCGATGACATTAATGTTCAGTCTTTGACAGAACAATGAGATATGCAGCTTTTTAGTGACAGCTGGGTTCACATTTTGAATTAAGTATCTTCCTATACGGTGGCTGTCAAAAAAAATAACAAAGGTGTCATTCGAGGATGTCCTTTATTATACAAAAGAGAACAAACGGGCTTACACCGCGTCGCCGTCACTCACCACTCACCACTCAAGATTAAATGTGTTAGGAAGGAAGGATATAAATAACACGGAAGTTAAAACCGCCGGGATATGATTTGGGTGTGTCCTTTTTTTTAAATTGTTATAGGAACTCAACGCATAGAAGATTGTTATGCATGCATGGTCATTGGTCACATGAAATGTATCCCGTGTGACCGGCATACATATTTAATAGGTACCTATACGACGGATGAGTGAATGTCCGGTTTTAAATAACAGGTGTGCTTTTGCTGCTGCTGCTGCAATTGATGCAATTCATTTGGAATAGGTCATGGTGAATTATATAGTGATCAATTAATCGCCGCCGTTGACTTTTTGAATGATTTATGAATGAAAAATGAGAGGAAGGTCAGATTTCGTTGAATTTTTGTTTTTGTTGTCAGAAGCCTTCATCACACTACGGAATAAATACATAATTATGTTCATATTATGTTGGTAACTACATGATTTTTCAGCTTGATTAAATATTACTTTTCCTATAAATTTTATATTATTACGCAATAAGGGCCATTTTCTTCACACACAGTTGAATTCATTAAATTTAATAAAAGCTTTTCAATTCTCATTTATAATTTGAGCTTCTTCATGTCTTTATTTTTTTTTGCGTTGAACAATTTTTCTGTTAAACGTCAAAAACTTTGACGTTTTATAATTACGTTTTAATGACATACAAATGTCAAAGCGTAAACTAATGTTCTGTCAAGAAAAGAAATTTCCAATCAAAATAATAATTTTGTAGCGTTAATGGAACTCTCGATTTTTTCTAAGTTCAACAATTTTTCTGTAAAACGTCAAAGTTTTGTTTGATATATTTCTATGACAGACAAGTTTCAAAACACGTACTAGTGTCTTGTAAATAAAAGGAATTTCCAGTTAAAAGCATTCATTTATAATGGAACTTTAAAGATTTTCTATGTTTAACTATTTTTCTGTTAAACGTCAAAGTTTTGTTTCATACGTAAATTTCTGTGACGGATAAATGTCAAAGCGTTATTCAAGAAAAGTAAGTTCTAGTCAATGCAATTCTCGAGTTCAATTAACTTAAACCACAGTTATCGTCGAATGACGTTTTTTAACGAGGGTTTTAAATTTAACTGAGAGTGAAGAAAATCAAATCTGGAATAATAGAGCCATTCAATTTAATTGAGTATCAATAAAATATGAGTGAGACTTTCTTGGTGGACTTCAGGCTTTACGTGAAAAAAAAACATACATTTTGAAGTTAAGCAAAGTTGGCCTAACATATAAATGCATGTTTAAGCATCGTGTAAATTCTCCATGATAGATTTCCGCTGTCCAAGATTTACGCACCACTGGATCTCTTTACAACAAAGTTAACAACTATTAATTTATCCAGCAAAGTAATACCACGCCAAACTTCAGATTACATTAATTTTTTCCCATTGCACTAATACGCTATCATATATCCAATTGTACTTGTATTTATATTGCATTCATAGTTTTGAATGATTTCAACTAACTGATTCATTGTTCTATATCCAGCTGCGTGAACCGCTCCTATTCGTTTATACCTTCTATAAGCAGGTCATAAACCCAAGCCGCGTTCCGAAGTTGGGTGCGCGCGCGTGTACACTTAATAATAGCCCCCAATAACATCAAACAACAATAATAATAATAATGGAACGCCTACGAATCTATACGAAACAGTCACAGTCGCGTTCCAGCTCATTCCACCCACCTTCTGCCAGTTTACTAGACGCTTAGCCTTATAGCCAGCCAGCTGAGAGTCAGCGCTGCTGCCGTAGTCTGGGCATCAACATTAATCGACTTGGGAAGTAATACTTTTTTATGGTGAGCTCAACTCTCGAAAAAATGAGCGAGCGCAGCGCCGTCATAGTTTCAAAAGCATATATTGTTTCTAATTGAATTCCATTGGCAGGCGTGGAAATTCGCACAGCAATCAGTTACCATATAGTGTCGGATCGGAACTTCTATACATCACATTTGACCATATGCTAAATCGCAACATGGAGTTGGAGCATTCCAAAGCCATGATGTGTGGTTTGGAACATGTGAAGCTGAAGCTCAACTCAGCTCAGCTCAGCACGTGGTACTGCGTTTTTTGGTTTTGGGTTTGGGGAGTTTCACAATTTTTTGGAATTGCCAGACACATAGACGGACAATTTCCTTCTCGCCTGGCGGCCAGACGAAGTTGCAGACTTCAAAAAAGTTGTGCTGTGGCCTGACTGCAGCCTGCAGCATCAACATCCGCATAAAGTATGTTGATGCGTGGGCGTACTGTCTACAGCCACCACAGTTCGCACAAAGAGTGCGTGACTTTAATTTTTATTTTCCTTCACATACAAATGAACACGCCTCTTGGGATTGTGAGGCGAGTCAGTGTTGTCACTCAATATTGATTTTATGAGCTCATAAAATTCACCCAAAATGTTATATGATGTCAATGCAAGGACATTTTTAAATAATTTGTTGGTACCTCTAGAATTAAATGCCTGCTGGTTATACATTCAAGGCTAAAAATAAGCGGAATTTTGATTGAAATCGCACTCTCAAGGTCGGAGTCATTGAAGCTTGCGTTTGATTAATTAAACAAGTATATAACAATTCAAAAAAAAAGCAAACAAAAAAATGACAACAATGTATTATTATAAATTGATATGGAATAAATTGATGGAAGTCCCATTTTTTATTATGTTTTATAATTTACTGAAGGATTAATGATTTGATATAATGGATTTTTAATGTGACAAGGCTAAAAGAAATTGTAAAAAACTTGACCTACATAAACAAAATGCAAATGAAAGTTCATGATACATAATGTCATTTGGCATTATTATAGGAGTGAATGCTGCAACAATAACAACAATGACACTTGTCACATTGGGCTCATTTGAGGCAACCCCATTTTGACGTGTCATTATTTTAATTTCCTCCTATATTTGACGACAAAAAGGAGACAGATAACAAAGAAAGAAAGATGTTTTGTATTTTTTTTTTAATATGAGAATGAGATAAAATTTCATATGTAAATATTAAAAATATAGTATTAACAACTCGAGCGTCAATAAGGAGTGTCAAAATAGCAAATGTACAGAATTAATGACATAAAGGCTGCGTTCAATCTCGTGTTGGATAGGTGAATTTTTAGATACCTTGTTGAACGAGTTGGATAGCTGTTTTGAGATAGCTGTCAAAAAATAAAAACAACTTTCACAAAAAAACAGAGAAACATTTAAGCTTCGAAGTCAAAATTGTTGTAAGATAAAACATTTAATGGATAATTCACCTGATTCGTCGGACGATGATTTTTTGACATCTCAGCTGTTTTTGATCAGTTGTTATTTTACACGTAAAACACTAACAAAAAGGATACCCTATCTGTCTGAGATCGAACGCAGCCAATGCAAATCTGGAATAGTTGTGAAAAACATCTTTAAATGCCTTTAAATTTTGACAGACAGAATTAAAGTTAGGTATTTTTATGATGATATTTATTTTCCGCTTGTAATATAAGTTGCACATAAACCTTTTTTATATTTTTCAATTAGACTCATATATGTACATATGTACATAAAGTTATGCCTACATTTGTGTTTTATTAGCTGACAGATGAAAATGTCAAATTATTTTGACATTTCTGTTGGTTAGCTTTGGCAATTCGTGATTAAACATTTAATGACAGAACAACGCTTCTAAATTGTGGAAATTTGTTTTGCAAAAAATTAATCTGTGCGAAGTTCATTCAACACTTACGCCATTTTACGGTGTTCATTGAAGAAGATCATTTCGGGTTAAATGGCTTTGTCAATAAGCAAAATCGCCATACTCGGAGCGAAGATAATCCTCAATCGATTAACGAATCACTATTACATCAATTTAAATTGACTGTTTGAGTGTTTAATGCTTAAACATGTACAAACGTCTTGCACTTGAATTTCGTTTAAAAATGTATGTTGATCCGTTTTTAAGATATCGATGTTTGAAAATACAATTTTTAATATTTTTTTAAGTTCCAAAAACAAAATTGAGATTTTTGATCATCCAGAGATTGTTCGAAAAAATATTAAAATTGTCAGATGGATATGATAAAAAGTATAGTAAAAACCAAATATGAATCTATTTCCAAAAAATACTGTCAAAACATTGAAGCATGGTGGAGAATTTGTGATGTTTTAGGTTTGGTTTTCTGCAGTTGGGGTAGAAAAGCTGTACATTTTTCATTTTATAAAAAGTAACAAGACAAAATTTCGGAGAAAGTGAACAAAAATTGGATCTACAAAACCAGTTCACTTTTTACCGAGACAATGACCCAAAACATAAAGCGTTTGATTCCCGGATGTGGTTGCTTTATAATTGCCCTAAATAACAACCAAATTCTTATGTGATTCTTAAATAAATCGGAAAAAAGTTACTTTTTTCTACTGTACGAATATAAATTTGATTGACTGTATGTCATAGTCGTACATTATTTTGGTGGACTTCTTTTTTTTATCGTTCAGTATTTTTACTGACAAATGTTCCACATATTTACGAATATAATTAATTTTTCACTAAAATATATTTGTTGCTTAACAACAAAAAAAAGAATGAATATGTTTCATACCTTATTTAGAACAGTTTCTGTATTTTTTAAACTTATTTCCTTTGCCATAAAATTGTTCCACACATTTTAATTATCATAATACATAAGCGAAAAACTACAAACAGGCTTGTAAAAGAATGCAATCTTTTGGGAATGCAATCATTATAAATCATTTATTGAATCCAACTTAAAAATTGCATTCATTGAATTTACCAAGAGATTGGGACTTTACATTTTGAACTTCAAGCATTTAACATTAAAAGACTACAATAATTTTGTCTGCTATCATTTGACTGCAATAAAATGGTTACAATCATTTGCGACTTTCTTAAAGAAAAGTTCACTACACACCTTTAAAACTTTTATTTTAATCTCTTGATGTCTGACATCGAAAATCGCTGTCTGGCATCGAAAACTTGTGTGCGAGGTGTATTGGCGCCTTTAGAATATTTTGTGTAGTGAATGTGTAATGCGCAAAGACTTCACTTAAATGCAAAGAATACATGAAGTCTCAAATGATGGCAACCAATTTATTGTAGTCAAATGATTGCAGTCTTTTTAATGCCAAATATTTGGTGATTGCAAAATTTAAAGTCCCAATCCTTAGGTAAATTCAATAAATGCAATCTTTAAGTTGGATTCAATAAATGATTGTATTCCCAAAGTATTGCATTCTTTGACAATCATGCTACAAAGCAACAATAGACTTTTGGGCTTATACGCACAATTTATAAATGAATTCTAAGCAATATTTGTTTTTTGTTGAATGTTTTGAACAACAACAACAACTTAAAGGTGCTACCACTCATTGTTTTTGGCTGGAGATATAGCTATTTCGTGCTTTGCCACTTTTGCACTCATCAGTCTCCTTTTTGTGGTGCTGAGCTTTAATCCAATTTTATTTGAAAAACTTTCTATACACACCATAGGATTCGAACCCACGCATATCAGATTTGCTCAGTCTTAGAAGTCGTGTGCACTACGCACTCCACTACTTTAGACCACTGACGTCACAGGTCGAGATGTGGTAGTTGTTTATCAAATGCATTTGAAGCATCAACATTTTTATAAGCTCCTTTAAGTATGCTGTTTTGTTCCGCCTCCATTTTTCTCTATACCTTATTTCGATAGACTAACAATTCGTAGTACATATCAAAGGGGGAGAGGTAGGAAGATCGGTAACGAACCAGATTATTAAGTTATTAGGTATTGTTATTTATTGTACTATTCGTACTAGAATGTCAGCTTGTTAGACTTGACCATTCCTTATTCCGTCAATTTCATTGAATGTTTTGAACATTTTGAAATTTTCTTTATAAAGGTTCATGTCAGTTTAATATTATTGCTTACATGATTGAGTAATTTCATTTAGTAAAGAAACCAAAACTCATCATATCTAATACATTTGTCTCTTGGAAATCCAAATCAAAATTAAGAATTAAGTTAAGGAAAAGAAAAGAAAGGCGTGAGGTACATTTTCATACTCGCCTTTGTTTTCCGTAAAAAGGTAGAGTTGTCTTATTCCGGCCGTCTCCAGTAGTCGGCCGCCTACCAAGAAATTTGCCGTTATTAGTGAATATTGTAGTGATACTACTCTGGTTAGAGTTTTTAAAGGCTCTGTCATCTCTTTCTCACTAGTTACAACATTTTCAGATTCGTTAGACAAGTATCCTCGGTCAGTTTTTAAGTCATTAGTTGTGCGATCTTGTCGGGACTCGGATGTGCTAAGTTTTGGTTGAAAAATTGTTAGTGAGATACTGTTCCAACAGAAGTATTTGTTTAAAAAAAAATTAAGGCAAGAACATTGTATGCATTTATATTTGTTTATTATGTTATATTGTAGCCAAATTTACTTAAAAAGACAAAAAAAGGCATTTTTTCCATTTTTGTAAGGGGGCCGGAAATAGGACACACACAAAACTTCAGTTGCCTTTATTCGGCCACTCCGGCCGTAGATAAGAAACTTTTTTATTATTACTTTTTTTCAGTAAATGACACAAAATGAATGACTGGGTTATCATAATTCTTTCTGATAAAAGCAGATAAAATCGTATTTTACAGTAAAGTTTTACAATAAAGATACTAGGTCGCCGAATACTTGAAACATGTCTCCTTATTTCGGCCCCTTTTCAAACAGAAGAAAACAGAAAGAAAAATATAAGTCAATTTTAGTATAGGTTATTATGTTTTATAAAATATTTACCTATTTTGGTATATTAAATTATATATCTATGTATTAAAATATTTTAAATATATTTCGGAACTCAAGAAAGAAATAAAGAAAAATGAAATGTTCAAGAAAAGAGAACCGTACAGCCTCTTACACGGAAAAAGATTTAACCGAAGCTTTATTCGAGATTAGGGTAAATAAAATTCCCATAAGAGAAGCTGTAAGGAGGTTTTCTATTCCTAGAAGCAGTCTTCAAGACCGCATTCATGGCAGAGCATTAGATAAGCCCGGCAATAAAGGTCCAACTACTGTTCTGTCATTCGAAGAAGAGACTAAACTTGTTAACTGGCTTATCACTCTAGCTAAGTGTGGTTTTCCGCAAAGATCGGAACATCTTCTTAGCACAGTACAAAATATTTTAAACGATGGTGGTCACATTCTTACACATTCTTAAAGCGCCATCCTTTTTTGAGTATTCGTAGCGCTGAATCAATTTCAAAATCTCGGGCTGCAATAACTGAGCAGGGTATCCGAAAGTGGTTTCGAGAGCTCGAAGTTTATTTAAAAAGTGAAAACGCGGAAGATATCCTTCAAGACCCAAAACGAATGTTGAATAGCGATGAGACTGGTTTTAGTCTGGCTCTTAAAACGGGAAACTTTCTTGACCCACTTTCTTGTCAAATCAGCAAATGAAAAAAAAACCCTGACAGTTCTCTTAACTTTTTCTGCATGTGGAAAAACGCTTCCTCCCATGGTCATTTTTCCCTATAAAAGGTCACCTGCATGGTTAAAAACAATCGAAGCCGCACAAACTGATTGGGTTTTTGGGAAAACTGAAAGTGGTTCGATGCGAAATGAAACATTCCTCCAATATGTAAAGAAGGGACTCTAACCTTGGTTGAAAGAACAAAAAATCAAACTACCAGTTTTATTTCTTGTCGATGGGCATAAATCACATACATATGTCCATAGACCTCAGCGATTTTTGCAGTTCAAAAATATTTTATACGCTCTCCCTCCAAATACTACACACATAATGCAACCAGCTGATGTGGGTGCGTTTAAAGGCCTAAAATCGGATTATCGAAACGTTGTGTGCGAATTCAGCAGGAACAATCCCGGGCATTCTATTAAAAAGGACAATTTTTGTGAAGTTTTGGGCAGGGTCCTCCAGGGCAAAGACAGGACTACAATAGTTCAAAACGCGTTCAAAAAATGCGGGCTCTACCCATTTAATCCTGACGCTATGAACTACTCCAAATGCGTCCAAAACACTTTGGGGATGGTTGGCTAGGCTGACAATGGCGCCGATGTTTCAGAAACCATTTCCGATTAAAGTTATTTAGAAGCAAACAGAGTAGTAACCTCGGTAAAAGATGCATTGAAAATAAACAATATTGACCACGACTTCATTTTAAATATGTATATAATAAAACAAGCTCATCAAAACCAAAGGAGGGAGAATAACATTTTATGTTCTGTGAATACGGTCAGCCTAGTTAACGTTATTGATATTGAAGGCACTTACGAAGTTAATGTTAGCGGCGAGTTATTAAAAGTTCCTTCGGACCTAGATGCGCTTGAAATTACATTACCATCTTGTGAAATTGAGCATCAGGTGTCTAGAAGTGTTGACAGTATCTCGCCAAGTCGGCTTAGTTTCACAGGTAGCTTATATTTTCCATTTGAATGTATCTTTGATCTTGTAACATAATAAACTACTTGTATAATTCTAGAACAACCGAATTTAAACCCTTTAATTGAAGAGGATAGGGATGAAATAACCGATTTAAATGTTACGGATGAAATTTTGTTCCAATAAATGTGTTTCGAGTTTGTGGGAGAAGTTGGTAAGATTCTTAAATATTTTCAAGTTTAGATATGAGTTTTATTGTTTTTGCTTCTCAAAAGAATCAACTTCAGAAAGAAAGACCCCATTCGAAAAACACCTGGTATATCCGAAGCCTATCCCTAAAGCAGAAAGAAAGATTCAAAACAGCGACAAACCACCGATGTCGATATCATCTGTGGCTTGGAAAATTTTTCAAAAAAATAAAGAACACTTGAAGCTGCAAAAATCCGCAGAAATTGAGAAGCGGAAGCTTGATCGCCAGGCGAAAAGGGCAGACAAAAAATAAACAAACATCCGAAAAAAAATGTCCCAAAATGCCCAGTCTGCGATGAAGATGTCCTAACAGACGTTGAGGACGCGGGGATGAAAAACCTCGCCTGTGACAACTGCGATTTGTGGTTTTATAAAAAAAATGTACCCCTTTATCAGCAATGCCTTTTGTAGATGCTGAAAATAAGAATTTCATTTGTGCCGCTTGCAATTTTATTCTATTTATATTTATCTACACTAATATTATAAAGAGGAAAGATTTGTATTTTTGTATGTAACGAATAAACTCAAAAAGTACTGGACCAATTTTTATAATTCTTTTTTCATTAGAAAGCTACATTATCACTGAGTAACACAGGCTAGAGTATAGTAGTAGATTACTATTGTAAATCTTTAGAAATTCCTATTAAAACCAACCGAATGTGTAAAAAAATTAGCCATAACATGTCTTTCACCGCATACGCTGCGAAGAGTATTAATGATAGGACAAAAAAAATGTTTTCTAATTTAGTGATTAATGGTCGTTTTAATTAGCATGCTTATAACTTAAATATCTGTACCTATTTATGTCTACCCGTGCGAAGCCGGGACGGGCCGCTAGTTATTTATATTTTTATTAATTTATTAGGTATAGTTTTTTTATTCAACTTTGAGCTGTGTTTTTTTAATAAATGAAGTTCCTATTCTATTTTTATTTATTATTTATATTTTTATTAATTTATTAGGTATAGTTTTTTTTTATTGAACTTTGAGCTGTGTTAATGTTTTAAAAAGTAAAAATATTTATTATTTTATGTTTAAAAGTAGTTTTGTTTTTTTATGTTTAATAAATTAGGAATTTACTATTGTTCGGTTTTTGAAAATTAAGGTTTTCTTTCCAAAAATGAATTTTTTGTGATTTTTTTAGTTTCATTTCTAATATCGGGTGATTTTTTTGAGGTTAGGATTTTCATGCATTAGTATTTGACAGATCACGCGGAATTTCAGACATGGTGTCAAAGAGAAAGATGCTCAGTATGCTTTGACATTTCATTATGAATAGACTTACTAACGAGCAACGCTTGCAAATCATTGAATTTTATTACCAAAATCAGTGTTCGGTTCGAAATGTGTTTCGCGCTTTACGCAAATTTTATGCGTTTTTTTAAAAAAAAAAGTTCTCAAGCTCTTAAAAAATCACCCATTATATTAAACAATGTCCTCTTTTCAATGGAGGACAATAAATACATAATGGGTGAGCTTGAGAACTTTTTTTTAAAAAAAAACGCATAAAATTTGCGTCAAATACTAATGCATGAAAATCCTAACCTCAAAAAAATCACCCGATATAAATAAAAATTGAAAAATGTTTTTTTTGCAAGAGATGAAAATAAAACTGTTGAATTTGTAAGTAATATCCCTTTTTATTGAAGGGGCCGAGTATAGGAATCAAGGTGGCCGAAATCAGGATCCAAAAGGCCGAATATTGGAAAAAATTAGTTTTTTTTTCATAAAAACAATAAATAATATTATTTTGCGGTAAAACATTATTGTTTTATACACTGCCGCTCATCTGAATAGGTTCACACATATTTTCACCTCACTGTTGGCCTCCATTCATATGTATTGCAATGACTTATCTTTTCTATATATGTAATTAAAGAGCATCATTATGTGCTTGTTTTGGGAGAACAAAATTTTCTTTAAGCTTACCGTTATTCTCCCACGGTAGTTAGACTAAATGTATTCAAAAAAACAAGCATTTTTTTGGCTCATCTGAATAGTTTCAACAGCAAAAATTGCAATTTGCGTTGAGTTGCGTGTTAATTGTAATCGAAATTTTATCTGTCAATAAAATTAGTTTGTTTTTCCTATATTAACGGTGAAATGGGTTGCGAAAAATCTTTAAGCGAGGAAGAAAAAGGCAAAATTGAACAGGTCAAAATTTGGTAGGCAGTTACTTGCGAAATATCCAAAATTATGGAAAAAACATGAAAGGAGGAACTTATACGGCCACATCAATGGCTGTTAGACGTGCTATCATCAGAGCAGCTTCTAATTCTCATCAAAAATAAATATAAAAACCGGTGTCAATTGCAGTTTAGCTACGGTAAAACGCGTAATTAAAAGTGCTTCTCATTTGAAAAGAAAAAAATCACAGATTACCACCACTTAACGAATCTAGGAAACAAATTCGTATCTAATTCTGTAAGAAATACATGTCGTGGAAGTCAGAGTGGAAAAGTGATTTTTTCAGATGAGAAAAAGTCCAATTTAGAGGGCCCTGACGGCTATATTTATTACTTTCATGACCTTTGAAAAGAGGAGCATTATTTAAGTCCGCTGCATAGCTGTGAAGGCAGTGTTATGGTGTGGGGAGCTATTTCCTTCTAAGGAGCCTTGGAGCTCCAATTTGTTACATCGAGAATGAATGCAAATTCTTTTAAAGGTGTGCTAGAAAAGGCCTTCCCACAGATTTCTGACCTGTTTGGACCAATAGTGTGGACATTTCAATATGATAATGCCCCTATCCATACAGCGAGGACAGTAAGGCAGTGGATTGAGAGTCAAAATGTGGAGATGCTGGTGTAGTGGCTCCCATACTCCCCTGACCTTAACATAATAGATAATGTGTGGGGACTTCTCTCACGTAAAGTATACGAGTCAGGGAGGCTATTCGAAGACAAAAAGTCATTAATCGCAGCCATTAAAAAAGCCTGGTCAAAAATTCCGCATCAATACCTGGAAAAATTATATAGTTCCATTCCAAATCGAATTTACGAGACTATATTAAAAAGAGGTGGCAACACTCATTAACGTCTGTTAAATAATCATACAATGCAAAAAGGTAAAATAAATCTTTGAATTCAAATAATTTGTATTGTTTTATTCCATTTCATCCTTTCATCCGTTGAACCTATTCAGATGAGCCAAAAAAAATGCTTGTTTTTATGAATACATTTAGTCTAGCTACCTACCGTGGGAGAATAACGGTAAGCTTTAAGACAAATTTTTTTCTCCCAAAACAAGCACATAATTATGCTCTTTTATTACATACATATATAAAAAAGATAAGTCATTGCAATACATAGGTATGAAGGGAGGCCAACAGTGAGGTGAAAATATGTGTGAACCTATTCAGATGAGCGGCAGTGTATTTTTACATCTCTCTGCTCTTATATTACATACAAAAACATTGTCCCTTTTTTATTAAAATACTCACAGGTCACAGCTATTTACTCATCGCATTAGAATATCAAACAAAATTATATTAGAGTCCAAAGTGTGCTGACAAGTGCTGCCATCTTCATGTTTGCGTACGAAGTCATCTCATACACAAACCCGCATCGCTAAGAAGTGAATAAGTGATTTTTTTCTCTCTTCTTGAAAGGAAACACTATTTGATAAAAATGCCAAATTAGAGCTAATTATCTTAAATCGGGGTTAAATTTTGTGAGAGTTATGTAAGAAGAAGCATTCTTGTTTTAAAAATAGGCGTAACCATCCCTTATAGATGCATATAAACAGAAATGCATTTATATACCTATCCGCACTCATCTTCATTTCCAAGTAACAACAAACATAAATCAACTGAAAAGCTTAAGAATTCTATATCTTCTTTATTGTTTGCTATTACCTTCTTTCTTATGACATAACCAGAATTCTATTGAAATATTTAAGAAGGTTCTTTACTTATGCTCAAAATTCCCAGCAGACCAAAAAACATTCCAACTTAGTGTTTGATATCAACCATAAGGGTTTTCCATGCCAAACTTAATCTTTTTTTGTTTCCTAACCCAACCCGATATTTCGATTTCTTTAGGTCTACCTTCTATCTTTCTATCTATCTTCTAGATACTTGAATGCAGAGCAGAGCATAATTATCAACTTCGACCATACCTCAGAGTCGAATAAATTAAGAAAATACCCCAAGTAGGAATAGAAGAAAGGCCGTAATCCCGATGCTGAAGAAGAAGAATTTGGCAACAAGCAAAAGCATCTTCGATTCGAAAACTGCTCTCGGCTCAGACTACATTCAACAGACAACATTCAACGAAGAAAAGATATAAAATTCACCTAACATCTGGTCTTTCCATCGAAAAAACTGATTAAGAAAGAGAAGATTTTTGTTTGGTCATCAATATTTTTTATGCTAACTATCAAAATAGGTATGTACAAGTTTTGAGTATGAAAACAGGTACGTAGGTAGAAAAGTTAGCGATCAGAAATTTTGTTTTCGGGCTTGGTGGTGCTTTCCAGTGATGCCACTTTTTTATTCAATTATACACCTTTTGAAAATATAACACCCTTATGAAAAGCAACACAATTTAAGATATCAAATTTAAAAGCTGTGCGAAAGAACTTATAAAAGAACAAAATATTCATTAGTACAAAGTCTTCCAATAAGAGGTTTCATTTTAATATATGAAAAACAATGAGTTATTATATGTATTATATTATAAAATAAAATCAATGGATGCTCATTTACCTGTGAAGAAGAAGATTTCTAATAACATCCGCCATTTTTCTTAAAATTTTCCATGACTAGAAGTAAAATTAAATCGTCTAGAACACTAGTTCTAGAGAAAGTTTTCAGGACTGCTTAAGTAAAATTTAAAGTAGTCACTTAGGTAAGTGAATCTTCAAAAAGGTGAGACAGAATCAGAAATGACTATTTCAATAGATTCTTTTCCAGAATTGAATTTTTGAATATTTTTCCATGAGAACTGTTTTTTTTTTTAATACAATTTTAATTTTAGCCATATTCCCCCCCCCCCCCCGTAGCTTCTTCTTCCTTTAAATAAGAAGATACACTAAATTAGAAACAAGGATTACATTAAAAAAAATACCAATAATGTATTACTTTATGTATAATCTGCCCGAAGCTGATGCCATTTTTGACATTTATGAATACATATATCTTCAAATCGGAGCAGGCCTTAATTAGGCAGACATTTTTGGAAAACAGCCAAATTTTTACATTTCTCCATCTTTTAGACCTTGAATCGATTGTTGAGCATTAGCATACCTTACGTGTTTGTATGGTTTTATTTTTAAAAATGGCGTAGTTTTTACCTGTCAAATGTCAAAAGATGTCAGTTCTAAAAATGACAGCTAACCACATAGCAATTATTCAAAATGGAACATTCTATTGGACTATGCTTTACAAAAGAGCACTTAACTAAAAATCGGACTATATTAACAACAATTCAAGTATGACAGAACAAATTTAATCTTGGGTGAATTTCTAACAGATAAATCGTATAAACAAACAACACACTCGAAAAAATTTCGAATGAATAAGTATTTGGGGTAAACTAAATTACAGAATTTTTTTATTATTGAGCTACTTTTTGACCTACTTTTTGGTTCTGATTTTGTGCTACAAATTTTTTTAAATTCAGTTTTTTAACTAATTCAGAACATGGCAACCCTGATTTCAACAATTTTTAAGCAATTACTATTGTGCTTAAATTTTCCTAGTTTTTTTTTATAATTGAGCAACTGTTTGGGCTACTTTTCAGCTCCGATTTTGGGCTACAAATGTATTTAAATTGGGCTATTTACGTAGTCCAAGATACTCGTATATCAGCTTTTTTAAAACTATTTTTAAGTAATTTCACTTTTATTTCTAAAAACTTTATTTTTTTTACAATTTAGCTTAAGAAGGCATCACTGAAACCACCTGCCATTGAAAGATATTCGCGCTCGCGCTGCTGATTTTTGGCGATGCGCGCCAAAGAAAAAGATGACGACAATTTCATCATCAGCGTCGCACTCGCAAGTCGCAATCACAAGTTAAATTTGGTACTTATTAGTCTTACCCTTAAAATCAAAGAAAGGAAAACAATGAGCAATAATAACAATTCCAAGGGAAATCGAGAAGTGAAGTAAGCCCTTTGAAAATTATCAAGGGACAGACACTTACTTTTCCGTAGCGGTGTTCGTATACTCAGCTTCGAGTACCAGGCCAGCTGAAAACGTACCTAAGTATTATATTGATGTTGGTAGATTATGTGCCTTGCCTGGGGCCAGTGTGGCTTAAGGTAGGAAGGTAGATATATCTATATAATACAGAATTGAAGTTATTTCAGTGCTACCACCATGAACTACACGGTCGCCAAGAAAGACCCAATCCAATACGCTTGTGATACAGAAAACTGAACCAGCTCTAAAGCGGGCAACAACAAAATCCACACAAAACGTCCATCAAAACACAATAATAAATGCGATAACTGTGTGGGGACGTCCGTCGTCGTCACTCGTCACGACCGACCGACGCGACGCACGACGTCGTATAGTCGTTGGCTTGTTGGTACGGTAGACGAAGACGACGACGACGAACGCCGCGCCGCCGGCTGCCAACAGCCACAACCGAGCAGGTTTCTCCTTTGCGAGCGCACATCGTGCTTCGTTGAAATAATTTCAGGCCGGTTGTGCACTAATGTGGGTTGTCTTTCTCCGTCTTGGTTGGCTTCGCTAAGTCGTTTGGCTGGCTGCCTGGCCTGGGCTTGTTTTTTCCACAACCACACTCTCAAAGACCCGTCGTTGTCGTCGTGTCGCTGTTCGTCTACGTGGATGTTGGTTGTTCATTAGATTGTCGAGGCCTGTTTCTCGGTTTCGTGGCTGAGAGTTTAGTAGTCTCACAATAAACATGGAAGTGGTAAGTGTGGATCTTTGCGTTGTTGCCATTATTTGTTGTTTTATTCTTCTTTATTTTCTGGTTTCTTTGTGGTCTTCATTGCATGTAGATTGTTGAATATATATATTTTTCATTCTTATTTAGTATTTATGGAAACAGTTTTATGTTTTTCAGAAATCAGAATGGGCACAAGAAACACGGGCTCGCAACATTTTAACGTTGGAAGAGCGTGTTCAAGCGATCAGAGCGTTCGATCGCCAGCCCGTTTATCAAAAAGTTGCTGATATCATGAATTGCAGCGCAAAACAAATAAGGAACATCGTCATGAATAGAGAGTCAATTTTGCTGTATTATGCCAGTAAGACGGGAGACTGTCAAGGCAGTTTTTCAAAACATAAGGATCGTACTGAAAAAATCGATCTTCTAAACCAAGTGATGTACGAATGGATTCAACGAACTCAATCAAGACGAGACATCGGACGAATATCGACCAAACTCATTCGGACAATAGCCCTGGATATCAAAAATCACATCAAAGTTCCAAGTTTCTATCCCAATACCGTTTGGCTTGAGAGTTTTATGTCAACTTATAATATCACCGATGAAGATTTGCTAAATCAGAAGGTCTACAACCGTTCGGGTCTGTCAAAAGAGCACCTATCGCTGAAGATATCTGATATTGTTGAGGATGTAAAACAGCAGCAGGCAACAAATTATAAAGGATTCTATACACAAATCGGGTCACGCAACAATATGACATTTGAGTCTAAGATGGAAGATAGCAGCTCTTTGCTATTTGAAAATTCTAATTCCGGAACTGGAGATGATTATGATGAGGTTCGAGTGGTGATCGAAAATGACGATGACGAAGAAGACGACGAATATATGGTAGCTCCTTCTAAAATCAGGAAAATCGAGAAGACTAAACCTGCCAACCACACCACCGATGAAGGTGTGTGCATTGAAAACTATGAAGATGCCCTTCGACACTTAAAGCCTCTAGAAGATTTTGTATTGCTGGAGGAAAATTTTCGAGCTATCGGTGTTATTTCTCAACTTGAAGCGATTTTTAGAAATCCCGAAAGGTCTAAGACGGGATAAGTTTTGTTTGAGAAAAACAAATCGAATGAAAAATTTAGGTTTTTAAGAGTTCTTGTAAAAAATTAGATCTAAGTTACTTTTTCGTTTTATGTATTTTTAACGCTACACTAGTTATGTATAAGATTTTTCAAAAAGATTAAATGAAGCCTAATGATATGCAGTTTTCGTTTTTTATTTATTTATTAACCTTTCTTTTATTAGAATTTAAAAAAATAAACAGAGGCTTTCTAACTCTTCTTCGATGGTTTTAACTTCGGCAAGTACCTACAATTTCTTTGGGCGGTTCCAAATGCACTTTAGTTTTAGGTGGACAAATGTTGCTCTCTTTTAGGCGTATTGCTTATTTTAAATGGCAACTCTTGATATCCAGAGAATCTTTTAAAAAATTATTAAAAATTTTAAATCCTCTTTCATAGCGAAAAAGTCTGCTTTTTTATTTTTCCCCAACAGTTTTAAATTCGTTAATTTTAGAGGAAGAAGTAATTGCATACTTTTAGACGCATTGTTTGTGTTAAATTAATAGACTTGATTCGAAGAGAATTGTTTAAATAAATTCAATTCCCTTCTTCAAAGTGAAAAACACAGCTTCGCTTATAATACTAACCTTCAAAAATCACTTATCATCTATTCAGAAAGGTGTTGAAAAATACAATTGAAATAAAAATATTACATACTTTTAGGCTGATACAAAGGCAACCCTAACTGTACAGGTTCATTGTAAGGGAAACTGGTTTTTTGTGGGGGATACATGCGGAAGGAATTCTTGAGGTCGCTAAAAATAAATCAATTTCACCAATTCTACAAAAATCAAACATTTACAGAAATCAAACATTTCCTTTATAAAAATATATTTTTTTTATTTCGAAACTTAGTCATTTTTAAAAAGTAAGTTTATAACAGCACTTTAAAAAGTAAAAATAATATTTGTAGGTATACTATAACAAAACAACTTAGAAAACCATGCATTAAATTACTTTTGGGACTTCTCATTCAGTGCTTCTTCAAGCCTTTCAATAAGACCAATAAGCCTGAAATTTTCTTTCAACAATGCAAAATCTTCTAACAGCTTGACACATGTTATAGCGGCCTCATGAGAGTAAATGGCAATTGGCTCCTCTTCCGGTTCTGGTTCTGGTTCAGGCTCTTTCTCTGGCTCTGGCTCCGGCTCCGGTTCAGGCTTAGATTGCGGTTCTGGTTCTGGTTCTTGTGCTGGTAACGCTGGCTTTGGTCCAGGCGTAGGCTTAGTTTCAGGCTCAGTCTTAATGTCTGTTTTCTTTTCTTCCGGCTCTGGCTGTGGTTGGGATATTTGAACAGGCTGGTAGTTAGTTGTTTCCGTATCAATTTGCATCGAATAATCTGCGTTTGTACTTTCTTCTGGCACTACGACATTTTGAATTGTTATAGAACTGGATGGTTTACAATTTTGTTCTTCATCCTTCATAACGATGTCTCCATAGAAATCACTTTTATCCGTTTGGTTTTTGATTTGTTCAACTTCTATATCGGCAATACTCGCCGAAACACCTGTTGAGCTTCCCGAATTATCATCATCATCAACAACTATCACATCTTTTGTTCCGCAAACCTCCTTCACATATCGCAAAATATCTCGAATTTGTACCGATTGACTCTCCTGATAACCAATCGACATTGTTTTTGTATTGGCATCTGGCAAATTATAGGTGGCTCTAAAATTCTGAATCCATTCTTTGGTCGGATAGAATTTTGGCAGCTTCAACGCTTTTGAAAACTCCAACGACATCGTTTGAATGAGAGTATCATTCAAATTGAAATCCGTATAATACATTATGCGGCGAATCCATTCATGAACTGCCTTTCCCAAAACCGATATTCTAACGGTTTTGATTTCATGCGAAGTTGGTGGGACTGGCTTTCGCGTTCGATTTTCCCATTCTGCGAGAATTTCATCTTTTTGCTTGACAATCCGTTTTATTTGATCCGGACTACAGTTGAACATCCTTCCGATTTTCTTATAAACCGGATCGGCCTCATAGCGGCGAATAGCCGCAACTTTTTCATTGAGAGCAAGAACATTTTTTGGTTTGATACGATCGTCGAAAAGTACTTTGGTCTAAAAATAAATTAAATGTTTAATAAACAATATGGCGGCTGCATTATAATTCTTACCACACTCATAATTTTCCGTCTTGCACTCACTAGGGTTGAAACTTCAATTAAAACTGCCAACACAAAGAATACAAAAATATCGCCGACACTCGTTGCGGAGAGGAATTTACACCAACACACAATACATTCAAATATAATTCTCTTTATTGAGAATTTTCTCAATTCTGCGCCGTCGCCCCTATTAAATATGTAGGTACCTATACCTACCTACTCAATTGTGTTCGTGTACAAAAATAAAATTCAACTACATACCTATTGATTTTTCTTTCTTTTTCTTTCTGAACTCCACTGACTGAGCAAATGCAAACTACAGAAAATAACAATCAATACCCACAATGCCACAATTGTTGATGAAAGCAAGAGAGAAGGGAATATTATAAAATATACCTACTTCCCTACTTCTGCGCAGCGCACTGCGAGTGCGAGGCGACACAAATTATGTTCTCTTTAATTTAAACAATTAGGTAAGTATAAATTAAGTATAGGTATAGACATAACTATTACTACTTATAAATTTTTATAATATTTGTATGCACATATTATATTTATAGATACACGTGATGTTAAGTAAATAACAAACGAGCTTCATGCAGTCGGAGTCGAACCAGGGATGAAAATATTTGCAAAAATCAAAGAAATAAATTAATAATTTCATTTTTTCATCAGTTTTTATTTTTTATATCAAATGTAAATAAACTGTACTTTGGAAATAAAAGCTAAAATATAACCGAAAGATCCGAATAATTAAGCGGGTAAGAGCTCTAGAATTGAAATTAATAACACATTACTCATACAAATTTTCAAAGAATAATATAAATATTTTCTCCTATTTTTTATAATTTATGTACTTAGGTACATGCTAAATTTAAGCATATTAAATTTATATTTTAGAGCTTACCTACGCGTCAAGTAATTGGCTAAGTTCCGAAATTAAGGCGATTTGTGTAAAAAAAAATATTGGACGTATTTTTAAGAATTAGGTAGAAATACACTACACTCAAGTAATTTAAAAAATAGATAAGATTATTTAATCCCATGACTATATTTTTAGTGAGGATAATCAAAGATAATTTACATTTTCTGGACAACGTGTCCGGACTACGGATACTAAAAATGTGAGAGAAACGAAAAATTCTCATTAAATTTCTAAATTATAGTTTGGTAGGTACCTATATCTTCTATGACTTACAGAAAGGAAAATGTGTTCTTTATATATTTTCAGTATTACCACAGGGTTTACTATGTTCCAAAATATGTATCTGTCCGGATAACTACAAAATAAGGTCCAGTGTCCGGAAAATTCTATTTTATATGAAATGGATGGCTTTTATTCATATTATATTATATTGTTACTTTTTGTATCATTTACAAAAAATCAATGTAGACAATATAGCTCGGACTTAAGAGGGCAATAAGCAACAAATAAATATCGTTTATTCCGCTCATCTTTGCAAGGACCGATTAAAAGGCAAAAGTTGAATTGATGAAAAAGTCACATATAACAAGGTCAACATTTTTGGTTCTTGACGTTTGATTCATGATTTTTAACTGATTTCTTTTCATTTTTTGCTTTACCCTTACTTTAGGATTCCGCTTCCTTCATTGCTTTATAAAATCTTAGATTCATTTTCTCGCGGGCGATCTTTTTAAATTGGATTTTTGTGATCCTTAAAATGTTTTGATCTGTATTTAAAGTCTTTAAATTGTATAGGTCAGTACATTACTGAGCAATTTGTTCATTCTCAAAAATTATGTGGTAGTAGAACGCGTAGAGAATAAATGTTAGCTTTCATAAGGTAAAATATAATTTTGACACTTTTTAAATAATTCAAAGAACTTAAAAATTTCTCAAGAAGCATTGCTGAGAGAATTACCTGTCAAAAATCTTGAATAGCCACGAAAGTCTCTGACTAAAAAGGACTACACAAATAAAGTGAATCCATTCATACAATTTTACTACTCGAATCGACGACCGAGCGACGCATCATTAAACCCTGAGTAGTTTGTAGAATATCCCCAAAAATCACCTATTGACTTTTTTTTTAGACGCGCATTCAAAGATGGTGAGGAAGAGGGGAAGGGGAGGTGCAAGTAAAAAAAGATTTCTAATTTTAGGTCATAAAATCATAATCAATACGATAGACAAACTCTATCAAAAGTTATGGCGTTCGTTTTATGAAATATTGATGTTTTTTTGGATGCAACAAAAGGTTTGTTTATGTAAGTTGGTTGAAATGTTTAATTTCTAATGAAAATACAGATATGTATGTATGTATATACGGTTATTTTCTTAAGGAAAATTTAGTTACCTGTTAATAATTTATTTTCCTTAAGATGGACGATCTTAAGGTTTGTCCACACGAAAGAAACATTTTTTTAAACCGTGTCTCTGATTTGTTTTTTTTTTTGTTTGTTTGGACGCTTTGAGAAACATTTCTGAAATTTGTCTTAATTTCTAATTTTTCTTCATAATTTGTATTTTTGTTGATTATTAAAATTTTCGTCAAGTGGGTTCCACAAAACTTTTAATATTTCATATATTTTTATCAATATATTTATCATACAATTATTTCCGTTGCTTCACACATGCGACATTTTATATTTATATAAAAACCACAAACGCATTTGAATCTATGTAAATCTTGGCGAAACAAATAAAGTTTCCCATTTTTAGTGGAATAAATGTTTCTTTGGTCTGGACAAACCTTTAGAAATAACGATATCAAAGATTAAAATTGTTCTGAATTAACACAAATTGTAGTTTTGTACCACTCAATTTGTTTGAACTATAAGTACAATTGTATCGATTTATCCATCCCTGAGTCGAGCGAGCCGTCAGTCACCACAGCTGCGGATTTTAATAATAATTTTGTTTGTGGTTGTGTGGTTATTTACTTATATCTGCTGACTTATTTACTCTCTCTGACTCCGCAACGCCTTATATACAAACAAAAATTAAAGAGAGGGAGTAAAAAAGTTTATTTTTAGAAAATATCTGTATTTGACTTTGTTTTTTTTTTTACTGTACGTTTGCGCCGCTGGCGCTGGCGCTGCTCGAAAATAAAAAAAAATATTGCGTTGTTATAGCTTGTAGGTACATATTATGTACATACATATATATACGTTATGTAGGTCAACAATAGAAGAACTTTTCGCAACATTAGTTAAAGTAAATACCTAGAGTATATTATATGTATGTAATTAAAGTAGATAGGTACTCGTAGTACCTAGAACATGCCTGCCTACTTACTTAAAGATACATAGGTATTAAGAAAGTCATATAGGGTTAAAAATTATTAGGTACTAAGTAACACAGCTTGGCGTGGCTAGATTAGGTAGATATAGGCCCAGCTGCACTTTTCAAGGAAAAAATAATTTCAACAAAACAGAATTTACAAATGTTAAACTCTAAAATTCAAACAGCCTGCCTATATTTTTTATCAAAAGCCAAGCGGTCCTTCCGCTGACCTTCTTTTGGCAGAGTCTGCCCTTCTAATTTCCCTCGCAATTGCAAAGCTGTATTTTGTTTGGCTCGGCTTTTGTGTTGTTTTTATTCAAATATTAAATAGGTAGCAGCAAATACCATCTTTTTTGGACACTTTAAAATGTAAGTTATCTCTCCGTTAAATTTTCTTTAAAATTGCACGATGTGTCTTTACATTATATGTTTTGTTTTTTCCCGTACTTTTAACACCTAACTAAACAATTCATAAATTCAATTGTGGAAAAAGATTAAATAAAAAAGTAAAACTTAAAATGCTCTACAACAACTTTTAATCTTGAAATTCTTTAAATTAGTAGGTACCTACCTAATTGGGTGCACAATTGAATTTGTAACTTTGTGCTTTTTGCTTTCTTTAATGAAAAAATAACTGTGTAATTTTGTCCCATGTGGGTATAATGATTTTAAAGTGAAGTTGGCTAGATTTCAATGTAAAAATAAAAATGGCCGAAGTTGGAGTTACTTGACCGGATCAAGATGAGAGCCCATCAGTTAAAATCGGAAATACCCGAAATAACTAATACCTGAGTACTCAGATGAGTATGGTATTGCTAAGGTTCTCGCAATTTGTTAGGTAGGTATCTGGGTCTTTAAAAATATGGTTTAAATTAACCATTTATTTTAATACTCAAGAGAAAGTGAATATTTTCAAGTTTTTATTCACTAGACAGATTTTTTTTAAGTTGATAAAGTTGTTACTGAATTTTCAAAATATGATTCAAAAATATCTTATTCTTTAAATTATTTCTGGGTAAATTTTGAACTTATGACCAGAAATTAATATTATCTTTTTGTATTTTTAAATACAAAACGAGATTTTTAAAAAGTATTTGCATAATTTAAAAAAATACATTAATAAGCAAAAAAGACTGTAATTTACTATAATTATTTTCTACACTAAATTTAGTTTTCAAACTGTTTGATTTCTACTTTTACTCAGGCGGCAAAATTCCACGCTCCACTACTGATCTACCTCTCAATAGTGATAACAAATAAATTATTTTTAGTAAGTATTGATTTCTGTATAATCTGTATTATACACATAGGTTAATTAGTACCTGTGTTTATTACATTTAATTACCTGTAAAGGTAGGTATGTAAGGGATTTTTAAAAGTTTCTACAGGGTGCTATAAAAAATCTTCTCGACTAAAAAAATTAAAGGAAATTTATAAAATTTCATACAAATCTTAAAAAAATTGAAAGGGTTTTTTTTTAGTCTAAGTCCCTACTTACGATAACGAAATAGTTAGTTTTACACTAATGAATGTACTACTATCTTCTAAGAGTTTAACGTAAAGTTTTAGTTTTCATTACACTTAAAATAAATGACACTTTGACATTTTTTAAATGTCAGAAAGGCTTCGTTTATAAACTTTTTTAAGTGTTTTAGGTTGGTGATGATTCATTATTTATAAGGCTCTAAATGTCAAAACTGTTGCATGCAAAAGTAATGACGTAGCTAAATCATCTGTTAGGTAATCGTAATAAAAATTTGTTTGACAGCTATTGCGACCGCAGCTGCAGTTGCTGCTGAGCCCCTATTGTGTTCAGTCAGCTCATTATCACATCTAAAAAAAGGAATGGCTATGACAGTACACCACAAATATTTGGTATGATTTGTAATAACTACTTAGAAATAAAAAGAAACATTTATACTATTTACATGATATGCATAACAAAATTAAAGGTTAAAGACATTAAGCAATATTCACATGAGCACGACCAACGACCAACGAATGAACGAATATTCGTCGATTTTGACATTTCTTTTACATGAGAGTTTTTAATTCGTCGCGAATAAAGTTTGACATTCACCACCGAAACCAAAACAAGAACGATTTTTTTAGGTTAAGTACGCGCGATTTTTTTATTCGTTGCGAGTGTGGATAATGTGGAACGCGAATAAAGTTTGACAGTTCGTATCAACTATAATTTTTTTCGCGACGAATAAATTTGTTTTCTTAAATTTATTAATATATGATATTGAAAAGTAAAAGTATGCATCATAAATCAAATAGAAACTATATTGCTATCGTTTTGTTAAGAATTTGAGTGGAAATATGTCTTCAAACGTATACAGGGTGTCCCGTAAGTAATGGATAACCCTGAAATGCCGCATAGTAGACTTTATGACCGTCCTGAAAACTGATAAAAAAAAGTTCTATCCCAACCACAAGAAAAGTTATATGCATTTTTTTGTTCAGTGCATTATTTTTTTTCTTACTTTACATTTTTGAATACCACGACTACAAGTGAATGAGTTCCATCATTTTTTTTTGCAGGAATATTTTACATTACTTGGGTCAACACATAAGTAGAAGAAAATTATCATAACTGTTGGACTTCTTAGAGAAAAAAATTATTTAACATTGAATTTCAATGCAAAATGTGAAAACAAATAATTTTTGAAAAAGTTAAATCATAGCTGGTATAAAAAAAATGCATGAATACCTGAGTGTGCAACTATTTTAAAAATATGCGCGTTAAATGCAGATTTCAAAATTGTATTACTTATTATTATATCTAGAGTCAATAGCAAGTTATTGGTAAAAATCTGCAATACTAGAGTAAATTTAGCAAAAACAAAAGTTTTCAAAATTAGCACAGTAAACGTAAAAATAATACCAAGCGTTGAACATAACAGATTTTTGATTTATTAGCTGTTTCTACGATGTTGTACTTATGATAAATCCAAGCTTTCAACTTCTAGGGCCGAATGCATTCATGATAAAAATGTCAAAAAAGTGCAAAAAACGGTTACATTTTCGAGCTTGTTTTGAATTTTACCTGCTCTATTGGGCTTTAACAAACCCATCAAATATTTTGTTGGTTGCTATTAGTTTAATTGTTATTTTATCTAAACAAAAAGTTTTTAAGCCAGCTTTTAATCACATGATCACTTAGTTAGAAAACAAAAATAGATAATTTTTTAATTTTTTTTTATTTAAAGCAACTGTTTTCCACCCACTCTTATACAGGTTCTGCACCTCCGAATAAATGAACGTCTTAGTGAACGTGCAAGGTTTTTCTCAGAAATTTGTAATGCAGCTGCCTCCACACGATTTCTTAGCTCCTCTAAAGACCTGATCGGCTTGCTGTATACGATTTCCTTAATGCATCCCCAATAAAAAAAATCAAGTGGATTTAGGCGTCGCGTCGTGCTATTGCTCGGATTGATACTGTGGGATCTCGGTCAAGTTCCGCAAGCACTAAGTCTTCGGTATCTCCTCGAGGGGCTCGTCCCACGCCAGCACCACCAACACCACTACAAGGCAGCCTTCCTTCCGAGAAACAGCTATGGACTCTAATAAACACTCGATAATCCGGGTGACGTGCGTTAGGGTACCTTTCCCTATACAGAGTCGCAGCTTCGTTTGCGTTGCCTTTACACTCTCCATAAATGAAATGCATGTTTGCATATTCTTGTGCAGAATACAGAATACGTGGCATCGAAAAAGTTCAATCAAACGTCTTAATTATCAAAAAGCAGGTTCAGGAAAACAGCTATTTAGACCGTTAATTCTCCTGAAGAATGAACAATAAAAACGATATAAATAAGTGTTCGTCGTGGTCTTAATCTTATGAATTAAGATCAAATTACAAAAACTTTAATTCAAAATTTAAAAAACTTACGATTTTATGCGTTCTCACTTTCTCAGGATTTTACAATTTACTATTCAAAAAACCCAATTAAAATTGAATCAGAAGACTTTTTGTTTGGAGAAAATAACAATTAAACTAATAGCAACCAACAAAATATTTGATGGGTTTGTTAAAGCCCAATAGAACAGGTAAAATTCAAAACAAGCTCGAAAATGTAACCATTTTTTGCACTTTTTTGACATTTTTATCATGAATGCATTCAGCCCTAGAAGTTGAAAGCTTGGATTTATCATAAGAACAACATCGTAGAAACAGACAATAAATCAAAAATCTGTTATGTTCAACGCTTGGTATTATTTTTACGTTTACTGTGCTAATTTTGAAAACTTTTGTTTTTGCTAAATTTACTCTAGTATTGCAGATTTTTACCAATAACTTGCTATTGACTCCAGATATAATAATAAGTAATACCATTTTGAAATCTGCATTTAACGCGCATATTTTTAAAATAGTTGGCCACTCAGGTATTCATGCATTTTTTTTATACCAGCTATGATTTAACTTTTTCAAAAATTATTTGTTTTCACATTTTGCATTGAAATTCAATGTTAAATAATTTTTTTCTCTAAGAAGTCCAACAGTTATGATAATTTTCTTCTACTTATGTGTTGACCCAAGTAATGTAAAATATTCCTGCAAAAAAAAATGATGGAACTCATTCACTTGTAGTCGTGGTATTCAAAAATGTAAAGTAAGAAAAAAAATAATGCACTGAACAAAAAAATGCATATAACTTTTCTTGTGGTTGGGATAGAACTTTTTTTTATCAGTTTTCAGGACGGTCATAAAGTCTACTATGCGGCATTTCAGGGTTATCCATTACTTACGGGACACCCTGTATAAACTCACATTTTGTAATTCATTCGTCGTTCGTTGGTCGCGCTCATGTGAATGATGCTTTAATGTATGGCTCTTGTTTTAGTTATTTGGATAAAAGAGAATACATCTTTTATTTTTAGGTTGCTCATATCTGCTGTTTACTTTAATTTTGAGGTCAAAGTCGATATTTGTGCTTTACTGTCTTCTAACTATGCATTTATTACAAATAATAAAAAAAAATCCTTTAATTTTTTAATATAGTACCTATGTACATAGTTTGATTTTTTAACAAAGTTTATTTTATATTAAATGGTAAACAGATTCCTTATATCGATGAAATATTTAAGCAATCGTTCGTGAATTTGTCTTCCAAAAAAAAAAACCAACACACTTACAAAAAAAACATACTTCTGCAAAAAAATCTATATCATTATAAAGTGTAATGACGTCTAAATACGAAACACATTTAAGTTGATGTTAAGTAAAACTAAACACTCAAGAATGTGTGGGTTAAAGTAGAAATTGAAAAGATGGCATGCTATTGTCAGGGTTGCCATGCCTTAAACTAGAATTTAAAAATATTTGTAGCCAAATTGTAGCAAATAGTTATGATCATAGCAACAATACGCAAGACACATTTCAGGAACGATGATGTGGAGATTAAGTGCCATTTTCTTAACGCGCAGTTAAATTCGATTGAACTATCATCATTTAGCCAACTTTTGAAGTTATTAAAGTTGATAAAGGTTTTTAAATTCTCAGTTCTAATTTGAGTGTCTTCACTTTATTTGAACTCAGTTGAATTTTAAGTGCCATTAAGAAAACCTTATACAACTTTACCATTGAAACTTCCAAATTTCCACTGGAAAAATTACTTGGTTCTATATACTTTGTCTGTGTTCAATAATTCTTACGTTAAACCTCAAAGTTCTGTTTCAAACTTACATTTCTATGATGGTCAAATGTCAAAGCGCTTGGTAATTTTTTTTTTTTTTTAAACTAATTTCCAGTTAGAAGTATCTTTTTGCATTTTAATTAATTGAACTTTTGTTTTAGTTCAGCTAAATATATAAAACCACAGTTATCGTTAATTGACGTTTCTCTTATTAAAGTTTTAAATTTAACTGACAATGAAGAAAATCAAATACATATCTAAAAATCTGGAATAATGGAACCATTAAATTTAGCTCAAGGAATTGTCTATTATTAGTTTTGTTTGAACACAGTTCATTACACAATAATGTCTTCTTACTGTACCGTTACTGAAGCATAAGTTAATTTGCATCGATTACAGAATCCGCAGTGGAGGTAGTCAAATGTCAATTTTGAGATTTCTTTCATTAATAATGTCAAAAACTCGTTCCAAGCCCAGTCGCAACTCATTCGTCAGATTCTGTAATGAAAAATTTGATTAGAAACATTCTATTTACAACATTTATTTGTACGAGGAAAAATATCTCCCAAGACATATTAAATTTGTTGTTGGTAATGTTTAAAAAAAACACAGCCCAATTTCCAATAAATAGCCCATTCTGGCAAGCCTGACGCTAGTTGCATGTTTTGCTTTAAGTGAATGTGCTTCGTACGATGTATCCATACATTATGCCATCTTTCGGAACGCACCTGTATAAAGGTAAGGTAGAAGATACCAAGCTAATCTAAACATTTGTATTTTTCGGCATGGTATGATTGCATCTCGATTTATTTGATATCAGCATGTGCCATCAATATCAAAGAAAAACCATTTTGAAGTTCAAAGAAATTCAGAACACATTTTTGTGTACCTAAAGGTAAAGTATCCACACATGTGCTTAGATACGTTTCGTATGTATCTACAAATCCATCCAATTCCAAAAGTATCTACAACTTTTCATTTGTATCTATAATTTCTATGGTAAAATGTAGGCACACAATATTCGATCTCTAACACAAACTTAAAAGTTTATATCAGTTTATTTGCGTTGGCCTAGAAATTGATATAAAATACAGACTCGTTCGATTTATTTGTGTTAGTTTTCATGTGTGGTTCAACACAATCAAAACATGTGTACGGATTTAGTTCAATATATAAGTATTAGTATAAGAATAATCTTAATACATACATAAATTGTTAATACAATCGAACATTAACTTAGTTTGTGGTTAAGTGTGATAAATACATACATACATACATACCTATTCAAGCAAGAAGAAATGAAAGAAATGTGCGTTAGCAGACATTTACCAAGAAATGTTTTTGATTTTAAAAGTCAGTTTATCGACAACAATTAACTATGCCGCGAGTAAGTATTTTATAATTTATTTAAAATAAGTTTCCAATTTAAATATTTATAATAACAAACATTGTTTTAATAGTCAAACAACAACAATAATGACAACATCACTCCCTATCACTGTAGTATTAGCAGAAATGACCGAATTAAGAAATCCAGAAACCATAAAATTTCCCAATGTCTCGAAACATTTCCAAATACGTACATCAAATATCACATAAGTCAGGCAGAAACGAATACGCCATCAGTCAAAGCAAAGAAGCCGAAGAAAGCCAGAAAAACTGATTTAGAAGAAAATTCTCAATTGATTGGGCTTCTAGATAAAGTCGTCTATGAATGGTTTCAACGGGCACAGAGACTTATTGAAACTGGAACAATTACCAATGAAATGTTTCTTCAGAAAGCCTACGAATTCAAACAGATCTTTGGAATTCCATATTTGATAACCGACTATGCATGGGTATGGAATTTTCGAAAAAAGTACAATATAACAAATTTGGATATGACAATGTTGAGAATTGACAATGATAATAGAGCCCTGCTTTCGGTCGATATGAATGATATTATTACGGAAGTTTTGAAAAACAATTCAATACCCCAATACTATACATCATATACTTCAAGTCTTCAAAGCTGTGATACATCAGAAAGTGTTCATCCATCAACCGCAGACACAATCCCGAATTCAACTCAAAACTTAATTTTTAGTAATAAAAATAAAAATATCAATGAAACAATTTTACCTGACCATTTTGACGAAACAGTAGAAGAATTGGACCCGCCATCACTGCCAGTCATAACAGATGACGAACAAGCTAGACGTTATCTAAAGCCTCTTGAGGATTATGTTCTGCTGAAGGAGAATTTTCGTGCTATTGGACTTATTTCTCAATTAGAAGAAATTTTTCAACAGAATCAAAATCTAAATCAAAATAAATTAGAATAGATGTATGTATGTATGTATGTATTTAATTATAAGAATTAGATATACTATAGATAGATTAAATTAATAAATAAAAACAATTAGTTTTTAAAAATATTCGGCTTTTGTATTTCTTTTTGGTAAATTAAGATTTTAAATAAATATCCTAACTCCTTACTAAAAATGAGAAAAAACTTATTATAATTTCTATTTTAAAAATTATTTGTTAGCTGTCAAAAAAAAAACATACTCCAAAAGAAGCGAAAATCCTTAAATCTAGGCATAATTATTTGAAAGAAAAGTGTGCAAAAATAGTGTTTAATCACAAGGGGCCTTATACCAATAATAAACCGCTTAACACACCAAAATAAATACTTCTTTTACTAATTTACCCTCCTATTACATTATCTACTAAATTAGCTGTCAAAAAACTATCAAAACCAAAACAAAAATATTTATTTTAACAGTATTAAGTTTTGTAATCGATTCAGAAGGTTCAACTATTGAAGACCTAAACATCTTGAAAGATGTTGCCGAAGGAAGAAAACAAAAGTTGAACCAATATAATAAAATATAACGATTTAAAGTATTTTAGCCTCTAAAGGTGCACATTTTTAATAGCCGTCGTCGAATCTGCCGATCCATGATGGAATGATGGACAGTTATAAAAACAAAAACACAATTGAATATTACAAAAAGTATTTTTCCACTTAATAAATAAATCACAACAAACATGTTTTTTATGTGTGCTGTCAAAACGACAGTGAAAACTGTGGAGTTTATAGTTGAGTTTTCTAAAAACTTTCATCTTTAGTAATGAAGTCTTTTAACTTGTCAAACATCAAATGATGACAGCTTTTCAAATAGTGGGCTATTTTAAATTAAACCTCTTTTTTAAAAACTCAAACCACTTTAAACAAGATCTTCCAATATTGACCTTTTACCAATATTTAGATACAAGAGGATCAATCCAGTTTTTTTGGCAGACATTTTTTGAGCAGGAAACAACAACAAGAGTTTACAGGATTTTTAAAGCTAGTAATTTTTGTTTGACAGTTAGTAGCTTTTTGCAAACAGTAATGGATTCGTGAGTTTAAATGATTTTCGGTTTTCATAAGGACGATTTTCTTGAGTATATTAATAATTAAGTGTGTGGCTCCATTATTTCAGATTTGATTTTCTCGATTTCTAGTTTAATTTAAAACATTTACATTATTAAGAGAAACGTCAATTAACAATAAGAGCTCTATTAACACTACAAAATGATACTTTTCACTGGAAACATTAAGACACGTTTTGACATTTGTCCTTCAAAAAAATGTAGGCATCAAACAAATATTTGACATTTAACAGAAAAATTGTTGTTTATAGGAATAAATAAAATGCGACATCAAACAAAACTTTTGACGTTTAACAAAAAAAATGTTGAAGATACAAAAAATTGCGATTTTGTCAAAGTTTAAATGGGAGTGGAATAACAGCTGAGGTATGTTACAGCCCTAGGCTTTTGTTTCTTTTTTCAATCAGAGCTGGCTCGACCGAAATAATGAAGCAAAAAGATAAGCGCTGCTAACTTCACTTTTGCTTCGTATGGTATGACAGAGACAGATGACAACAAAACAAACAAATGTGCTCTAAATTTTAAAACAAATACACTTCGGGTTTTCGAACGTGTTCTAGTTTATTTGAGTTGATAGCTGAAATTGAGAGTTTATTAGGTTTAGGGTGTATACCGCTCGTGACGAAAAGAGTAATTATTACATTTTTCCAGCATTGCCAGATGTATATTCTTTCGAATAAAATATAAATGTTTACTGTTTTCTGTAATCTTCACAAGAATTAGTTTTTCGATTTAAAGTTCAACGAAAATCGTTGCACCGCAGACAAAGCAGATAACTTCTCTCTTTTTTTTGCTCCAGAAACTAAAAAGATAACATTTTGCCAAAAATTTCTCTTACTAAAAGAAGTCCAAATTGACCAATTACTGAGAGGAAGTGAGTTAAGTTCATTGTTTTTAAATAACCTAATTACCAGCTTGCACTTTCTAATTTATATGTTTAATGAATTTATATAGGTAAATAAATACGTCACGCAATTTTTAAAAGCAAAACACATTTAAAAAACAATTCATTGATGACAACTGGAATAAAAATACACAGGATAAATAACTTACGGTCTCGTTTTGAATTTCTATTTTATCAGACCGAAAAAATTATTATTTTTGGGTCCGTTTTCGTTGTTCCGCTTATATATTTTATATTGTTTTTGCTAAAAACACTAAACTTCGAAAACTTATTGTCAAGATCTAAAGAAAAACCGATTCGGCAAATGTGTACTTCCTTGGAACTTTTTGAATTGATGAAGGTTTTTAATCTGAATTTATGACAACTGAAGTTGACATACCAACATCGTTTTTTGACACTAGTTTCAATGGAAACTTTAGAGAGCTAGAGAAATATGTTTGGAATACTTTGAAATTTATTTTGACGTTTCTAAAATATTTCAGCCATCCTCCAATGGAATTTGACAATTTATTGTTTAAGAGATAGAAAATAAACAGATGGTTGTCAGAAGCTCTAAAATCGAATTTTTTTACGAATTTCAAATGGAAAATAAAGGTTTTTTAATCCATAGAGATTTGAGATGTTATATATGTACATACGTCCAAGTGTCTTGTAATAATAAAAACCTCAGTTCCAACATCAATCAAACAGTTATTGCCATTTTTTCGATCAATCGCTTTTAATTGATAAGCGCCACTGAATTAGAACTTCTGAATCGTGTTATGTTAAAGACTTGTTTTATTGTAAGCAAACTATCCCTTAGTTCATTTCACTCCTTATAAGCCTGATTATAGAAAACTACCAATATCCAATCTAAAATATTAGTACTTCGACGGCTCTGGTTCGTTTGGCTGCTCTTTTCCAAAACACTCAAACTTCTCAAACTCTTTATTCGCTCTTCCGTCAACTTTAAGTGTCATACTCGAAAATGTATTCCCTTGCCCTTACATAACACACTCAGCTAAAAACAAAACACAAAAAAAAAGACAAAAGTATATTTAAACATAAAAAACAGAACCTAAAGTATTATCATCAGGGAGTCTCTACAGGGGCGGTACCTAGTGGCTACACCGACAATTAGCTCGTGCAAACTACATATTTTCAATTATATTTTATATGTACATAATATATAAAATTTCCAACGCCACATTGCGGCTACAGTTAACGTTAAAAAATTGCTCTATGATACCTAGAACTAAAGATTTTATATATGTATCTAGCTCGAATATACATACATAAAAACTGTGAAGCAGTGAAAGACGAAAATGACGTAATAACAATACCTATTGAAATGCAATACGTATATTATTCAAAATGATTCATCACAGTGTTTGTGAAATCTTAGTACTCTTTATAACAGCAACTGCGCCAGCTGTGGAGGGGTGCTCGAATGAGAAGAGAAACGAATACACCTACAAATGAACGAAACCAAATTTAACAACTTTTGAAAACAGGGATGAATTCATGAATTTACATTTTGTCTGTCTTAATACTAGAGGTGGAATCCGCAAAGGTGATTTTTGGTAAATGATAGTAAAAATCAAAGAGTAGAGTAGTCAAATTAATAGCTAAATGGCTGTCAAAAAAATGGCGTTTCTATTGCAATATAAATAGATCTGATTTTCGAAAAAAAATTAGAAAAACTGTCAATTTGGTACATTTATTTCGATATATTAAAGGAACCACTTTTACCATGTCAGCTATTGGTTTGACAATTCTTATTATTATATATTTGTTCAATCGAATCATTACTTAAATCATCTTACACAGACGAAAAGCTCAGTGCTAGTCGTTTTGACAATCGAACATTTAACAATTACTTATTACGCCACCCAATTCCCTTATAGATTAAATCCCTTTAATGACTGCAGTCAGTAAAGTCTCGAAGTCAATTAACCAAAATATTTGACTAAATGTTTACAAAAGTGTAGGTTATTGACTTTAACTTTTAAAATACAATTTAATAATCATTTTTAAGATAATGACATGAATTCAATAGATTTAATTTAATCAATTCAACTGTATTTCTTTGACTGTATAAAGATTTGAAAGTATTTAAAAATTCAATTTTAAATGTATTGACAGTTTTAAGAATCATTAAGTCACTAAAACGCAGTTTTTAATCAAAACACTTTTTAAAAAATGATAGAGTAGTGACAGAACTGAAGTCAAATATTGCTCAAATATTGTTTTTCTTATTTTATGACAAAACTGAAGGATAAAGTATACCTAGTTTGTTCCGTTTTTCTCATGTTATATGATATGCAGGTAATTTGTTTTATTAGTACTTTTGGCACAAAAGTACTATCGAGATGACGACCCTGTTTTATAATTCTTTTGTGACATATAAAGCGCCACACACCAACCGAGTAGCCAACTATACCCTGACATAATAATGGTATACATGTTATGTAAAAGTATTGATAAGTAAAGAGAAAATGCGGGAAAAACATTCATACCTATGAATAGACTACTGCTTTGAAATTTTGATGCATTTTTCTTAAGGGTTGCATATCCATCGCATATCTCGGCTTAAATTTTGTTTAACAAAGCATCAATTTTCATTCTCACTTTTCTATTTAATAGAAATATATGTATAATCATTCTGATTACAGAATCCGACGAATGAGTTGAAAATGGATTCTAAGTGAGGTTTTAATTTTTTAGTATGATAGAAATGTCAAAATTGACATTTAACTCCTTCCGCAGCCGAAATGGTTCATTTTAACACTTGTTGGTTACTTTATTGAATAAAACAAAAACAAAAGTTATGTTTTTCAGTCTAGCCTACAAGCAATCCTATTGTGTACCCAAGAAGGGTGGTTCAGAGGAATAGCGCACCCCCTCCCCATGTATACCCTTCTATTTTTAGACAATTCCGTTTTAAAAAAATTGACGTAGATGTATACAGTAAGTCAAATGAAGTTAACAAATAAAAATTAAGGTTAAAACCGAAACAGTTTGCTCGTCTTTATATTTCAAACAAGTTCTATTTAGACCTTAACCTAAATGTAAAACTTTCAATTCGATTTATCGAGCAAACATAGATTTCGAAACATTTCCAGTGTACCGACCCTTTAACATTTGATATATAAAAACAAATACAAGGAACTAATGTTTATTGGGCGTGTGTGTGTTTTTATCCATTGGTATTTGAACAGGAATTATCTTTGTATTAGTTTTTAAATATGTATAATGCTTGAGTTTTAGAAATTGTGCCGGTCCCGTGATCAATGAGAGAGGTTTTCTTTTCTTGGTTTATATTTTTATCGCAAGGATTTTTGTTTTTGAGAACAACAACAGCGGTAATAAAAAAGTAAATAGCGTGTTTCACTTAGGTACTGACGTACACGTACTGTCAGTTTCAGTTGTTGTTAAAAGTGAAGTACATTACGTAGACGTGACGTATCTGCACTGTTTTTAAATCAATAGCTTAAGTTTTATTTCGTGTTGTTGGTGTTGGTGTTGTTTTTGATTGTTCTTGTTGCTTGTTGAGTGTTTGAAATCAATTTTTGAGCACCTACATACATATAACTAATCTACCATGGTAAATTGTTCATATGTAGGTTGCGAAAGTTCAAAAAGGACTTCATCCTTTGTTTCATATTTCTCAGTTCCGAATGGCGCTAGAAGAATAATTTGGATGAGACATTCTGGTAGAACAGATCCGGATGATAAAAAATTATATTTTTGCGAAAAACATTTCTATACGAAAGATATTATAGTGCATGGAACACATAAGAGTTTACAAAAAAATGCCGTTCCAATTTCAAATCCAGGCAAATCCAATTGTAAATGTACTGAAAATGTATTTGATAAGGACTGCTCCCAAGTTTTGAATTCGATATTAGTGGAACTAACGGTAAGTTTTGAAATCTATTGCGCACGTAATCACACTGTGATAGCGTTGCCAACCATCAAAAATAATATTAAATCTAAGTAAACAGTAAAACATACTTTCATAGGGTATCCAGATGTCCCCATTTTGTATACTAAAATTCTGTATAAAGGCATAAAGTACTAAAAATAATTATAAAGTTAAAAATAAAGTTACCTAGTTTAAGGTTGGCCATTCACTACACACAACAAATTACTTAAATTATGGTTTGGACAGTTAACTAGTTTTGTGAAGGGGCTTAAAAACCTTTGATTTCAATTAACGCAGGTAATTTGTGTATTTTGACAGACCTCTTTAAAACTGTCCGTTTATTCTATTGGTTGGATTTATTTAAATATAACACAATTTTTGGTGGAAATCGGTTGACAATAATTGCCCACAATTCTTTGTCTTTCAATTGAAAAACTATAGAAAACAAAAAATGGCGGACTCATTGAAAGACTTTTTTTGTTTCTAAAAACAAGCAGAATTTCCAGGAGATCGAGGCATTGTCACTCGTACCTTGGCCAGATTTTTTTTTTAAATTGAATTTGCAGTCGGCCAACCATTGAGGCATTGTCACTCGTACCTTGGCCAGATTTTTTTTTAAATTGGATTGAAGTCGGCCAACCATTGGGCTGCACTTTTGACAGAAAAAATGGTTGGTTGATTGGTTAAAATTCTTTGCGACAAAATCTGCCAATATTAGACGATCTTCGAATCGTGTATATTTAGCTTAATTACAGACGATTGAAAGAGTTATCAAAATTGTTAGTTTTGAAATTGTCCCAAATGTCATCCCATAGTTTGAATTTATAATAATCCATGATATACGTAATTTATTACATTTCATCATTATTTATTACTATATTATTGACAGCTCAGGTTCAAACATCAGGTAATTACAAAAAAATACTAACATTAATACTAACAAGAGTGAAAGAAAGAAAAAAGTATTTTCGAATCCATAGATATTACACTTGGTAACGCACCGACGCACGACGGCGGGTGTCAAAAAATGAACAAAATGTGTGTAGGCTTGTCATATACACTCGTTTTCGATGGCAGATGAAAGTTTGTGACACCATTACTGCTGACACCCAGATTTTCTGTGTCAGACAAATGTTTTTGATTTTACTGTCGGACTCTCGATAACAGTGGAGTTTGGAATGCTAAACCGATGTCATGACACCACCGATGGACACGGTAATGTTGTGTTTATGGGACACTTTACGATCGTTTATGATCAGAAGAGTAAATGACCTTGGCATTCAGATTTCAGACGTCTTAAGAGACTTGATGGTAAAGCAAGTTCAGGCCCAGATTAATAGGGGGACTAGGGGGACTGCAGCCCCGGGCCCCGCGGAAACGAGGGCCCCATCCCATTAAGAAATTTAAATCGTAAAATCGCGATATTCAAACTGTACAATCTAATAAACCCCAAAAATAAAAACCAAAATTAGTTGACCCCAAAAAATCCAAACTCGAAAGCTCTATACCCCAAAAACGTTAAACCCATATAGCCCAACTCGCAATTAATCCCATAAACTTTAAACTCACATAGCTTAACTCGCTAGTACATATCTCCAAAAAGTCAAACCCACATAGCCTAAGTCGCTATTAACCCAAAACTTTAAACTCAAAAAAATATTAAATCCATGCAGCCTAACTCAGCAAAGGGTTTCCTGATTGAAAAAAATTGAATTCTATGCTTCGTATTTTTTATTTTTTTTGCGAAGTGTGGAAATATGCTGGACTAATTAGTAATTATCTCGAGTACCTTATTTATTCTTGATTAAGAGAGATGTACGAATTGAGCGTTAAAGTACATTTTGATACTAGTGTGGTAAAATTTAGAATTGTTAATTTCCACAAGTCCGTTTTGAGTTTAACAAGCGAAAAATGGCAAAATAAATTTTGCCGCAGAAGCGCAGAAGTATTGAATCGTATTTGTCGACACAACGTACGTAAAGTTGAATTTTCCGAAACCCTCCCGTGTGCAAAATTCAACTTTACGCGAATTACGCGTATCTAAAAATTAATGTTCGACTTATGTAAATAAACAATTTGTTACTTTTAATTTTTAGAGTTTTGAATAATCAAAAAGAAATGTTCTGACGGTCTGACGGTTTTGAGTTCATGGTTTTTGGATTAATTACAAATTGGGTTATGTGGGTTTAACGCTTTTGGGTTTACGATTTTTTATTTGCGATTGCAAAATGAACACATTTAATTTTTCAAAAACGTTAAAAAGAGCCCCTGATGAATAATTAACCCCGGGTATCAAAAATTCTTAACCTTATCGGGGGTTGGAGCACTTGGGGGATAGCTTCTTGAATTTTGGATGCGTCAACTCCTCGGCGCATCGTCTCTGAGAGCGTGGACTTCCAGCGCCCCGGGTTATTGGGTTGGCTCGCTTGGGGTTTAGGACGCTCTGGGTTATGAGGGGTTGGCTTGCTTGGGTCTTATATCTTTTTAGGGGACCTGAAATTTGAAATAGCCCCGGGCCCCAATTTTCTTTAATCCGGGCCTGGGCAAGTTCCTAATATGTAATTGGCCAGCAGCCAAAAAATTGCCTTCCAACTTAACCAATTTTATTGGAAAGTTGACAGGAAACTATCATATCAAGCCAAAATTACAGCTTTTATTTGACTGAAAGCTGAACTTACTCTGTAACTTATTTATTTTCTGCACATTTCCATTTAATGTTTTGTGTAAAAGGGTTACTTGTTAAGGTTAGTGACGTAAAGTGCCGAATTTAAAATGTATGACACTTGAAAAACAAACTAGTTGCCTTGGTCAAAATGTACGTTCAAAAAATTCAGTTGACTGCAAATGAAGTCGCTCAAAATTGTTACCTATACAAAATTAAATTTTATATTTTGTGAATATAGATTTTGTTTAGAAAAACATTTTATTTAACTTGTTTTTAAAATATTTTAATAAATTTTTATACATTTTTGTAATCTCCAGAAACCTGGAAACAAAACTTTTGTTTACAAAGCATTATTCCACAATGACAATAAAAAGTCAATTCATAAACCAATTATTTCAAATGCATTGCCCAAATCCACCGAAACAAAAATTAATTTCTCAGAACACTCTGATGGATCCTCTGAATTTCCTAGTGGCAGTATGAACATTGATGAACAAATTCAAATTGCAAGCGATCAAAAGAAAATACAATGCCTTGAGGCAGTTATCGAGTACACAAGTCAAATGCAAAAAATTGTCAAACAAAGAGGCGGCTTGTATTCCATTATCCAAGCGAACAACCATTTGATAAAACTTTTGGATACAACAGTTTACGAATGGTTTCAGCGAGCCCAAAAACGCGTAGAAATTGGTGTAATTAACGATCAAATGCTTTTTGAAACAGCCTTAAAAACTAAGCAGATATTTTGCATTCAGAATTTCGAACCAAATGAGGAATGGCTGAGCAAGTTTAAAACAAATAACAATATAACCGATTTGGATATGAAATTGTGGCACATTCAAAATAACAGCTCTCCGCCTTCTCTGGATATTAATAAAATAATTTTGCATGTTCTAAAGAGAAACCCTTTGAAGAACATTTTCTTCAGTAAAATTCCTGAAGATTGTACAGTATCTAAAAAAGTAAATGATATTATTGAAATAAATAAACAAAATGATATAGAAATTCCAATTACCGCAGACGATATTGAAACGATTATGACAATTGAAGATGAAGAAGAAGATGAGTTTGTTAGACCAGAAAAAGAAGAAGATGAAGATGATACTAAAATGGTGGTGGAAAGGTTAGCCATTTCGAGTGATGAAGAAGCTAGATATCATCTTAAACCAATAGAAGAATATGTTCTGCTAAAGGAAAATGTTCGAGCTATGGCACTTATTTCCGAATTAATGGACATTTTTTCCACTGATATAAAAAATGAGGACACATAATTAGAACATATAGAAACAATTTAAATGTTCTTGTCTTAAATTTTTACTTTTTGAATTTAGTTAAGAAATCATAAATAACATGTATGTATGTAAAAAACTTGTATATTGAATAATTACAGGACTACCTGTACTTATGGCTTTAACAAATTAAAGTAATATTATTTATTGTTTATATTAATTATTTTGTATTAAATCGTGTTCCTTCCACTTTCACTATATTATAGGAACCACTTATAATAATGAAATGAATTCAATAGATTTAAAATCAATTCGACTGTTGTCTCTTTAACTGTATAAAGATTTGAAAGTATTTAAACATTCAGTTTTAAATTTATTGAAAGTTTTAAAAATCATTAAGTCACTAAAACGCAGTTTTTTTACTTAAATTCCTGAATATAATTAGTAAACTAATCAATGTCAAATATCAATTAATTTTGTCCACAAAATATCACATAGCTACTTCTAAAACTTTGACAAATAGGTATTAAATTTATTATGTCAAAGCAATTGAATCAACAAAATTGACTCAAATGTTGTATTGACATTTATACGACACAAATGTCAAGAAATAGAATTAACTTCAAGTTATGACTTTAAAATGACTTGTAACTTTTATTTTAGAGAATAAAGATGTTTTGGAAATCAAAACACTTTTAAAAAAAATATGGTAAAGTAGTGACAGAACTGAAGTCACTTAAAGACTTTAGTCTGTACAACTCTGCTCAAATATTGGTTTTCTTATTTTATGAGAAAATTGAAGATTTAAATATACCTCGTTTATTTCGTTTTTCTCATGTCATATTATGCTATACAGGTAATTTGTATTATTAGTAGCATTGGCACATAAGTATTATCGAGATGATGACCCTGTTTTATAAATTATAATACTTTTTTGACATATAAAGCTCCACACACCAACCGAGTGGCCAACTATACCCTGACATAATGTTATACACATGTTATGTAAAAGTATTGGTAAGTAAAGAGAAAATGCGGGAAAAACATTCATACCTATGAACAGACTACTGCTTTGAAATTTTGATGTACTTTTCTTAAGGGTTGCATATCCATCACATATTTCGGCTTAAATTTTTCTTTAACGAAGCATCAATTTTCACTCTAACTTTTCTATTTAATAGAAATATCTATATGTATAATTATTCTGATTATAGAATCCGACGAAAGAGTTAAGCCTAGTACGCTGCTGATGCGAAACGAAATTTTTCGGCGGTCTCCAAGTGCAGAGCGAAATTAAAACGAAAACCACAGCGGAAAAATATTTGTGGAGAGTTCTGTCTGGAAGTTGAATTTCACTGCTTACCGAAAGTCACGAGTAAACAATTTTTTTTTTCAATAAAAAAATTAAACGTCAAAATTTCGCAAGCAATTAATGTGCTGGGCAATTAAATTGAGAACGAAAAGAGTGGAGAATTGTACTAAGAAATCTAGTACAGCTATCCACTAAAATGTCACATTTCGTCGTTCGTACTGCGTACAGCGTACTGAAAAACGAAAAGCACAGCGAAATTTTTCGTTTATGATTTCGTCATGTCATTTTTGTATGGGAATTTTCGTTTCGCATCAGCAGCGTACTAGGCTTTAAGAATGGATTCTTAGCGAAGTTTTGACTTTTCAGTATGATAGAAATGTCAAAATTGGCGTTTGACTCCCTTCGCAGACGAAATGGTTAATTTTAACATTTTTTGGTTATTTTATTGAAAAAAAAAAAACAAAAAAAACATGCCTCCCTCCCCCATGCACACCCTTCTATTTTTAGACAATACAGTTTTTAAAAAAATAGACGCAGGTGTGTACAGTGAGTCAAATGAAGTTAAAAAAGAAAACCGAAACCGTTTGCTCGTCTTAATATTTCAAACAAGTTATATTTAGACCTTAACATAAATGTAAAAACTTTCAATTCGATTTAGAAAAATTTCCAGTGTACGGACCCTTTAACTTTTGATATATAAAAACAAATACATGAATTAATGTTCACGTATGCGAGGTTTTATGCATTGGGTTGGGATCTGAACAGGAATTCTTATGTGTTTGGTTTTTAAATGTATAATACCTATGCTTGAGGTTTAGAAATTGTGCCGGTCCCGTGATCAATGAGAGAGGTTTTCTTTTCTTGGTTTATATTTTTATCGCAAAGATTTTTGTTTTTGAGAACAACAACAGCGGTAATAAAAAAGTAAATAGCGTGTTTCACTTAGGTACTGACGTACACGTACTGTCAGTTTCAGTTGTTGTTAAAAGTGAAGTACGTAGACGTGACGTATCTGCACTGTTTTTAAATCAATAGCTTAAGTTTTATTTCGTGTTGTTGGTGTTGGTGTTGTTGTTGATTGTTCTTGTTGCTTGTTGAGTGTTTGAAAACAATTTTTGAGCACCTAGAACTAACCTACCATGGTAAAATGTTCATATGTAGGTTGCGAAAGTTCAAAAAGGAGTTCACCCTTTGTTTCATATTTCTCAGTTCCGAATGGCGCTAGAAGAATAATTTGGATGAGACATTCTGGTAGAACAGATCCGGATGATAAAAAATTATATTTTTGCGAAAAACATTTCTATACGAAAGATATTATATTGCGGGGAACACAAAAGTGTTTAAAAAAAACTGCAGTTCCAATTTCGAGTCCAGTTAAATCCAATTGTAAATGTACTGAAAATGTATATGATAAGGACTGTTTTCAAGTTTTGAAGTCGATGTTAGTGGAAATAAATAAACCAACGGTAAGTTTTGAAATCTATCGCGCACGCAATCACAAATAATAAAACATACATTCATAGGGTAACCAGATGTCCCCATTTTGTATACTAAAATTCTGTATAAAGGCATAAAGTACTAAAAATAATTATAAAGTTAAAAATAAAGTCACCTAGTTTAAGGTTGGCCATTCACTACACACAACAAATTACTTAAATTATGGTTCGGACAGTTAACTAGTTTTGTGAAGGGGCTTAAAAACCTTTGATTTCAATTAACGCAGGTATTTTGTGTATTTTGACAGACCTGTTTAAAACTGTCCGTTTATTCTATTGGTTGGATTTATTTAAATATAACACAATTTTTGGTGGAAATCGGTTGACAATAATTGCCCACAATTCTTTGTCTTTCAATTGAAAAACTATAGAAAACAAAAAATGGCGGACTCATTGAAAGACTTTGTTTCTAAACAAAAAGCTTAAAGAATTTCCAGGAGATTGAGGCATTGTCATTCGTACCTTGGCCAGATTTTTTTCAAATTGGATTGCAAGAAGTCGGCCAATTTTTTGATAGATCGATTGGTTAAAATTTTATGCGACAAAATCTGCCAATATTAGAAGATCTTCGAATCGTGTATACTTAGCTTAGGTACAGACGAATGACAGAGTTGTCAATATTGTTAGTATTGAAACTGTCCCAAATTTCATCCTATCGTTTTAATTTATAATAATCCATGATATATGTAATTTATTACATTTATTGATTATTTATTATTATATTAGCCGCGTTTTATTTTCACCATGATCTGATCTGGATCTTGAATTTACATGCATTACAACAACAACACAAGATCCTGCTTTGTGTATGGATCTCAATTTGAGATCCAAAATTTAATTCTTTTTTTCACGCTTTATCATTATAATTTCACATGTAAATGTTGGTATCATTGGAAACAAATTAAATAAAACCTGTATTGCCATATAAACATTTCCATTTGACTGAAATAAAATATTTTTTAAATAGAAAGCGAGAAGCTTTATATTTATTTATTTGGTATATAATCCATGAAATAATTAGATATTTTAACAAAACTAGATATTAATTGGTGAAATTAAAATAATTAAGTCCAAAAAAATGTATATTTGACATAATTTATGGGTATTATTTTCCCCAAAAAAAAGGAACAAAAAAAATCATTGAGCAAAATGTTCTTTGGGCAACCCTGCTTTAAATGTCAAAAAATATAAATAAAATCGAGAAAGCTGCAGCACACTTATTAAAAGGTCAAAAAGAATCTGGACTACATGTTAGACCAAAGCGTTCCTGGATGCTTTGAGTTTGAGAGTGCAATGGTGATTTGCAGAAACATTTTCAAAAGTTGTGGAGCTTCCATTTTTGGTATGTGTTTGTTTTTTTTTTTTGCTTAGAAATGTCTCTTTTGAAAGAACGAATTTGACACTGCTACCAAACTTTAAATAATAAAAAATATGATGATCCAATGCTGTTTTATTATCATGATCTGATCCGGATCAGATCATGGTGATAATAAAACGCGGCTATTATTGACGACTCAGGTTGAAACATCAGATAATTACAAAAAAAATACTACCATTTATTATATCAAGAGTGAAAGAAAGACAAAAGTATTTTCGAATCTATAAAGTGGCCCATAAATATTACACTTGGTAACGCACCGGACGGCGGGTGTCAAAAAATGAACAAAATGGCTGCGTTCAATCTCGTGTTGGATAGGGTATCTTGGATAGGTGGATTTTTAGATACCTTGTTAAACGAGTTGGTTAGCTGTATTGAGATAGGTGTCAAAAAATAAAAACAACTTTCAGCTGTTCACAAAAAGCAGAGAAACATTTAAGCTTCGAAGTCAAAATTGTTGTAAGATAAAACATTTAATGGATAGTTCAACTGATTCGACCAGTCGACGTTTTCTTGTTATTGTCTATGATAATGTTGTAGCGCTTTTTCATATTTTTTAATTTTATTTCTAATTCCTTCTCATCAAAAATTGACCCGTGTTCTTCAAGAACTTTTTCAATTTCTTGAAAAATTGTTCTTCGCCGGGTTTTTGGGTATCGGAGCTGTTCCTTTCTCTTTCTGCACTCCTCCAAAAAGAGCAGAATGGATTTATGTTCCCAACCTTAACTCATTTTGGCATCTGACATATGTATACTGTCGTTGATATTTTAATTCTTCTGATTTCAACGCGTCGCATCACACGAACTTCATTTCAGTATTCTAAACTTGTACTACGTTTCCTTTTCTATATTAATAAAGTTATATTTGTATTTAATAATAAAATCGGTTTGGTACTATTGTTCTTTTTCGGTTCATCCACTTGCGCAGATTGAATACTCATTTCCAATAATTTAGACGTTTAAAAAAATAGATTATAATTACCTTCTAAAATTCGGAGGCAAATAGCTTCTTCATAGTCTATTATGTACAGAACATCCTCAAATATAACTTCAACTAACATTTTGTATCTTTTTGTTTACCAACAAATACAAAAAGCTGAAATCAATTTTCAAGTTTCTGGAAATTCAACCATGTGTTGAATAGCTGTTCTGTCAGATACATACCCCAGAAATTCTTGGATACCTTTGGATTCCTTTTTTGAATTCTCAGCTGTTTTTGATCAGCTGTTATTTTACACGTAAAACACTAACAAAAAGGCATCCGGATACCCTATCTGTCTGAGATTGAACGCAGCCAATGTGTGTAGGCTTGTCATATACATACACTCGTTTTCGGTGGCAGATGAACGTTTGTGACACCATTATTGCTGACACCCCGATTTTCTGTGTCAGACAAATGTTTTTGGTTTTACTGTCGGAGTCTCGATAACAGTGGATTGTGGTATGCTAAACCGGTGTCGTGAAACCACCGGTGGGCAGTAGCGTTTATGGGACACTTTACGATCGTTATTGATCAGAAGAGTAAATGGCCAAGTTCAGACGTCTTAAAAGACTTGATGGTAAGGCAAGTTCCTAATATGTAATTGGCCAGCAGCCAAAAAATTGCCTTTCAACTTATTTAATTTTATTGCAAAGTTGACAGGAAACTATCATGTCAAGTCCACTTATGTCAAAATGACAGCTTTTCATGTTTCTTTTCATTTGACTGAAAGCCTTGGTCAAAATGTACGTTCAAAAAATTCAGTTGACTGCAAATGAAGTCGCTCAAAATTGATATACAAAATTCAATTTTATATTTTGTGAATATAGATTTTGTTTAGAAAAACATTTTATTTAACTTGTTTTTAAAATATTTTAATAAATTTGTATACATTTTTGTTATCGCCAGAAACCTGGAAACAAAACTTTTGTTTACAAAGCATTATTCCGCCTAACAACAGATGACAATAAAAAGTCAGTCCATAAACCAATTATTTCAAATGCATTGCCCAAATCCACCGAAACAAAAATTAATTTCTCAGAACACTCTGATGGATCCTCTGAATTTCCTAGTGGCAGTATGAACATTGATGAACAAATTCGAATTGCAAGCGATCAAAAGAAAATACAATGCCTTGAGGCAGTTATCGAGTACACAAGTCAAATGCAAAAAATTGTCAAACAAAGAGGCGGCTTGTATTCCATTATCCAAGCCAACAACCATTTGATAAAACTTTTGGATACAACAGTTTACGAATGGTTTCAGCGAGCCCAAAAACGCGTAGAAATTGGTGTAATTAACGATCAAATGCTTTTTGAAACAGCCTTAAAAACTAAGCAGATATTTTGCATTCAGAATTTTGAACCAAATGAGGAATGGCTGAGCAAGTTTAAAACAAATAACAATATAACCGATTTGGATATGAAATTGTTGCACATTCAAAATAACAGCGCTCCGCCTTCTGTGGATATTAATGAAATAATTTTGCATGTTCTAAAGAGAAACCCTTTGAAGAACATTTTCTTCAGTAAAATTCCTGAAGATTGTACAGTATCTAAAAAAGTAAATGATATTATTGAAATAAATAAACAAAATGATATAGAAATTCCAATTACCGCAGACGATATTGAAACGATTATAACAATTGAAGATAAAGAAGAAGATGAATTTGTTAGACCAGAAAAAGAAGAAGATGAAGATGATAATAAAATGGTGGTGGAAAGGTTAGCCATTTCGAGTGATGAAGAAGCTAGATATCATCTTAAACCAATAGAAGAATATGTTCTGCTAAAGGACAATGTTCGAGCTATGGCACTTATTTCCGAATTAATGGAAATTTTTTCCACTGATATACAAAATGAGAACACATAATAATTAGAACATATAGAAACAATTTAAATTTTCTTGTCTTAAATTTTTACTTTTTGAATTCAGTTAAGAAATCATAAATAACATGTATGTATGTACAAAACTTGTATATTGAATAATTACAGGACTACCTGTATCTACTTATGGCTTTAACAAATTAAAGTAATATTATTTATTGTTTGTATCTATTATTTTGTATTAAATCGTGTTCCTTCCACTTTCATGTTAATTGATTTTAACTGAATCACACAAAGATGTGTTATGTTGGTACTAAACCAATTAAATTGAAAACTATGAAATAAAAATGGACATTATAAAATAATGATACATATATGGATATGTTATAGTGTTTTGACTTTATTCCTTGATTTGTCCACTTTTTCCAAAGCAGTGTTGCGAAAAATGGTTACAAAAAAATCCAATAACAAATAATTGTAATTGAAATATCACTACACTTTTTCAATTACTTTAAAATATAATTAAAGAATTTCAATTATTAACTACTTTGATTACATATACATTTAAATTAAAACCGAAGTAATGATAAATACAAATTGAAAGGTTCAGTTTTCGATGACTTTGGCGCAGAAATAAGGGTGAATTTGACTAATGGCATCGATTATGTTGACTTTGAGAGTCGCGGTGTGACTTAAGCCTTACAAGAATAAGTGTAAAGGGGTCAAATCATACGATCTTGCTGGCCAATTCACATGGCCTCAGAGTGTGAAACCCATGCCATGAAACCGCTCGAGTAGAATATCGATTGTGTCTTCAGCTGCGTGGCACGTAGCGCCATCCTTCGATTACCATATTATAAAATTCAGGCCACAAGACTTTGGTGATCATAGACATAGCGATGGCCGTTGACGATGATAGCCTGGCCAGTATCATTTTCGAAAAAGTACGGACGCCTCAAACCCAAAATAAAAATGGCCCTCATCGCTAAGGATGATTTTTCGACCAAAATTGTTATCAACATTCAAATGCAACAAAATCCAAGTATCGAACATACCACAGTGCGTATGATCACTTAGTTTCAGCTCCTGGATCAGTTGGATTTTGTATGGGTTCAAATCGCCATGTTGTAGTCTTCGACAGGTCAAGTTCTTGTGAGTGACTCGGAATTGAGTGCCTTGCATTGTGATGCACATTTTCACAGGTCTTGCGTTTCGTTGATGTACGGGTGTTGGCTGATTGTTCACTAAGTCGATGGACCCGAATATGGCTACCAAACTTCAAATAGTCTTGGACTTGGAAAGACGAGCATGAACCCGACAATAAGAGCGCAACACGCGCATCGGTGCTACTCGATAACACCCATTTCAATAATAAGGTTTTATCATTTGCACAAGTTGCTCAAAACTGTAACTTATTATGATAATTTTGTCCTTAGTGACTAATTAAATGAAGATATTTTGACAGAAAGTAAAAGAAACAACATGGCCGCCACTTAACTGATAACCATAGGTTTCATTTTGTTCAATTGAATGTTTTATTATAAATTGAAATTGTTTTATTGAAAATGACGTGAAAGCGAATTAAATAAGAAAAAATCAACTGACGGTTTTTTTAAAACTCAAAAAACTGAAAAAAAAAAAAAACAGAATTTGTCACCTCGAATTTACATCCAACAAATTTTAAGCCCCGAAGAATAACGTTTTTGACATCTGGTAAAATTTTTAGAAAAATAAGTGAAAGATGTTTAACAAAAAATACTACTAAAAGTTGGTAACAAATGATTTTGACTCGAATATCTCGAGAACAAATAAAGGTAAGCTTACATATGGCAATTTTCTTAGAAAAATCCAACTGACATTATAACCTACAAAAATTGGTAAAAATTGATTTTGGTACTCAAATATCTCACGAACAAAATAAAATATTAAAATCAAACTTTAGACATTAAGTTAGTTTTTTAGAAAAATTCAACTGACAACTATTTTTCCCAAAACGAAAGCAAAATATTTTTAAAGTTTTAAGAAAATCGACAAACGGGCAGGTATGGGAAGTTATCAATTTAATTCGCATTCCAGCCTCTTTTTTTCAATTAAGTAATTAAAATTGTAATGAAAGAAAAGTCAATTACTAATGACTTGTAATTAAAATGAAATTTCAAATCATTTATAACAAGTTACCTATAACTATTTTCCAACTCTGTCCCAAACTTATATTGTTCGTAATTGTAAAAAATAATAGGTAATCCTCTTTTCTATTCTATTTAAAAAGCTATTAAGTCCAAATAGGCCAACCCTTTAGATGAAAAAATAAGCAAAAGTTGCTAAAAAGGACATACACAAATTTCACCCTAAAAACTAAGACGTATCGAATCTACAAAAAGCTTTCCCCATCTTCTTACCGAGCTTATGAAAACTGGTAGGCTAGGCTAGGAAGGTGTGTATAACGTGAGCATATCACATTACCATTACCCTAGGTATGCCTTGTGGCCTCATGAACATTACTAGGTATAATCCCCTACGGGCGGAACTTTATGATCAACCCACAACGGATGGATTTTTAAATCCCTAGCTTCTCTACCCCACGTCAAGTTAAAGTTGGAAACAAAATCTTTCTAACAACAAATAGCTAAAAAAAAAACATCTCACGGGTGTTTATGAGATATGACGTAGGTAATAGATGACTACACAAAGAAGAGATGCCTTAACAAAAAAGTAAACCAAATATCTGACTCTCAATCGTTGAGACTCATCTTTAGGTATACCAACCTACTTTTTCGATACCCGAAAAGACCTTTTCGTTTGGTCAGGGTTACTTTTGTATTTATATACCCATATCAGCTTTAAATACATACATACATAGCTACACACATATGTACATATATTTGGATGAGTCCACATCCACAGCATATTTTGGTGTGGCTGTGGACTGACGACGACGACGGACCAAAGTGGGGAAATTGTCAAACGTCCAGACTTCGAGTCGTATCGAGTCGAATGAAGCACTCTACCGGATTGCCTTGCCAAACAAAACCAAAGGCAACGAAGGCAAAGTGAGCTACAGCAGACCCATCTGTTCGAGTCGAATACGATTAGGTTTTCGTTTTCCATTTAAGTTTCTTGTGTAGGTATTTGCGATGATGACGCGCCGGCCGCTTCGAGTCGTGCCTAAAGTGTTTTGAGGCCAGTTCTCCGTTCGGTTCATTTTTACAGGCTATACCTACCTGCCTACATGTGGTGTGGAGAGGTTATAGAGTGCTGCATTGAAGATTTTATGTACTCGTACATAGATATAACTGTAGTGTCTATAAATTCCGTCGGGACGGGACTTGCTTAGCTGGCTGTGGACTTATCGTGTCGCTTTGCTCGTTGAATTTCGTGCTACTCTCTCAGCAGAGGGTTGTTTTTGTAGTGTGCGTTGCGACGACCGACACGACGACTGTGCTGTGAGGCCGGTTTTTGTTTTGAACGAATCTCTTTTGCGAGAGTTGAACAAACAATCAGTTTCTCAGCAAACATGTGGAAGGTAAGAAGTTTTGTTTTTGTGTGCTCGTTGGTCGCTCTCAGGCTTTAAAAATAAGGTCAGACTACGATCTGCCTTAAGGAATTTTTGAAGCTTGAGTAGATAGATACATATTTTTCTGCTAAAATTTCAATGATTTAAAAAATGCTTTTGTGTTAATTACAGTTTGACGAATACAATGACTCGAAGGCCCGTAATAAACTTCCCTTTATGTTAAAGGTTCAAGCTATTTATGCTTATGAAAGAACTCCCAACTATTCAAAGGTCGGACTGATGTTCAAATGCAGTGCCAAGCAGATTCGCACCATTGTAAAGAACAAGGAACAAATCTTGGCCAATTATGCATCGCTACCAAAAAATGCAGTGGAAATTCCTGACGAAGAGAAACCAAGTTACATAAGAAGACGCAAGAAAATTGCTTTACTTGGATCTATAATGTATGAATGGTTTCTAAGAGCTCGTCGCAATCCAAGTATTTGTATAATTTCATACACACAAATTCAAAATGTTGCCTTGGAGGTCAAGCAAATTCTGAATGTTGAAAACTTCTTCCCCAACAATTCGTGGTTGTTGCATTTCCGTCAAAAATTCAACATATCCGATTCAGATATGAAAGTTACATCGAATGATCCCGGACCTACAGAACTGGACATTGATAAAATTATCTCCGAGGTTGTTGTTCGGGAAAAAACCAACCTGAAGTCTTTAAATAAGCGATATTCTTTGGAAATTGATGATTCCTCGGCAAGTAGTAGTACAAATGCCATGGAAATGGTTGAGATTAATTATGGAGAACATGAAGAGGAGGAGCACCCATCGAAATATCCCAAAATTGAACCGATTGATATTATTGAAATCGAAAGTGATGATGATGACGAAGCAGAGGATTATGATGATGATAGCAATAGCACTGGACATGGACAAGCAGACAAAAAGGTTTCTATAAAAACTATAGAACAGGCTTTGCAGCACTTAAAACCATTGGAAGATTTTGCACTCATGAAGGAGGATTATCGAGTAATTGGATTACTTTCACAATTGGAGATTATTTTAAATAGTTCGAACACCAAATAGATTGTAATTGTAACCAAATACCTATTGAGGGTTGGGTGTTGTTACATTTACATTTTTGTTGTTAAGAAATTTCCTAGATATGTACATAAATACATAAATAAAGCCATATAATCTTATTTAAGGAACTTTTCCTATGTGCTAAGTTATGTACCTAATCGTAGTCGTATTATATATGTAATTGAAGTGAAATTAAAATTAATTTTATTTAAAAGAAAAACGTGTTTTATTTCATCTTCTTCTTTTAAAAATTTTAATGTTGTACCAATTTAACTGCAATTTATCATATTTCTGCAGATAGTCAAGGCTTCCGCAACACGAAAGCTGGGGCCTGACTATGAGGTTCGCGGCGGATCGTTTTCAATTCGACTCGCGTCGTATTTCCTTATTAACGAATTCGCGGCGAAGCGAAAATAGTTCTTCCTATATTCCAGTGATTTGACACTTTGGTTTGACTTTTTCTTCCTATATTCCAGTGATTTGACAGCTTTCCAAACAAAATTTGTTTGAATTGAATTTGTGAAATTTGCGGTGATTTATTCAATATTTTATTGTGAATTGTGGATAAATTATAAGAAAATTAAAATAAGGCTAACTCACATTTTTATATAATTACAATCAAGAAAGAATCCACGAAATCGAACAGTGAATAATAATGAACACTCGTTCGCCTGCAAATACGCCAAAAAAAAGCTATCGGATTTCAACTCGCCAACAAACTTGACATTTCAAACTCGCCTTTGAATTCGTTAATTGGTCGAATTCAAAACGAATAAGGCGAAAGCGAATGCAATAATTGAAAAATGGCAAACTCGCTAGCAAAACGATTCGCCGCGAATCCCATAATCAGGCCTGTTGCTGTTCCATCTACCTGTTTTATGATAATTATATTTTATTCATAGCTTTATTAGGTACCTACCTACCCAAGCACCCGTCTCTCTTCTAAATTCTGAAAGGGTAATTTTAATCCTCTGCCATTATGTGCCAATGATATTAAACTTCCTACCTGCCATATTTGCTACGGTTCAATGGTCAGCAAAATACTTTTCTAATTACTCTAAAACTATGAACTATTTATGCAAAAATTGTTTTTGACATACAAAAAGTTAAAAATGATTCGAATGTAATTTTTTGTTCTTATAACGACTGTTTTCCAAGCAAGGTTTAAGAACATGTGATTTTTTTTAACTGAGCTGATAGCTTAAATTTAATTTCAGAATTTTTTTCAAAACCATACAGTTAAAGGTTTTTCAAAACCATAAAATTTAATTTTTTCAAAACTTCATATAGAGTCAAATGAAGAATTTCTAGGCTCTTAGTGAGTTTCTAAAACGATTTGAACTGTATGTAAAAAAATAAACATTTATATGTGTGTACCTTTCAAAACGCAGTTAGGCGTTTTTTTTTTTCATTTTTAAGACCCAAAAAAATAACCCGTGCATGTATAAATTTGTTCGACCAAATATTCACACCACGGCAGATCTTGGAAAAAACCCAGGAGCTTCAAATCGATACCCACCATCTCTTTATCGATTTTAAAGCCACGTATGACAGCGTCCATAGGGAAGATCTCTACAGAGCAATGTCTAGTTTTGGCATCCCTGTCAAACTTATCCGTTTGTGCAGAATGACGATGGAGAATGCACGCTGCTCCATCAAGGTCGGAAAAGATCTCACCGATGCATTTGATGTCAAAAAAGGTTTTAGACAAGGCGATGCACTGTCATGCGACTTCTTCAACATCGTTCTGGAAAGAATTGTGCAAAACTCAACCGTCAACACTAGAGGCACAATCTTCCAAAGGTCCATCCAATTACTCGGATACGCAGATGATATTGACATAATTGGAAGATCAAAGCGTGATGTCAGTGGAGCGTTTTTGAGCATTGCGACGGAAGCGAAGAAGATGGGTTTAGTGGTCAATTGGCGTTTTTCTTTTTTAGTTCAGAGCTGAGCTCTAAGCAGACTCTGAGCGAACAGAGTAGAGTTCTAAGCATAGTATGTTCAGAGCTCTCTGATTTAATTATGAAACAACTTGAGCACTAAACTGTCATGATTTGAAATTTCGTCTGTTTGAAGGCGTTCAAAATTTTCTTTAATCAAATTAATTAAAAAAACAGTCATAGCGTTGGTCCATTTGACGCCTGAAATAAATTTGATTCATAAAAATGCTATATGCAATAAGTTTTTTCTAAATTATCTTTCCTTCTGCACTAGAGCGACCAGCCTCTTCCGCCATTTTTATTGTTTTGACGATGATTTTTTTTAATTTCCCGGCTTTCAGATATCAAATTGTTTGTGCTCAGCATTTTACTCCGTTTATTCTGTTATTTTATTCTGAGCTCACAGAGCGCGCTCTGAACATGTTCAGAACTAAAAAAGAAACACGAATTTGAAGCTCTGAACGATCAGAGCTCAAAAAGAAACACAATTATTTTTTTGACAGTTCGAGCTCTGCTCTGAACTAAAAAAGAAAAGCGCCCAATGAGGGCAAGACCAAGTATATACTGTCATCAAAAAAGGACATTGAACTACGACGTCTTGGACAAAACGTCACCATGGACAGCTATAACTTCGAGGTAGTTAAGGACTTTGTCTACCTAGGCACCGCTATAAACACAGACAACTACACCAGCGCTAAAATCAAACGAAGAATAACTCTTGCAAATCGCTGCTTCTTTGGACTTAGAAGGCAATTGAGAAGTAAAGTCCTCTCTCGAGCATCTAAAATCACCATCTATAAGACACTCATCATCCCGGTTCTCATTTATGGCGCTGAGGCCTGGACCCTGTCAAAGAAAGATGAGAACGTCTTAGGATGCTTCGAGAGAAAAATTTTTCGGGTGATTTTTTGTCCCGTACGTATAGATGGAGAATGGAGGAGAAGATATAACAACGAACTGTACGGGCTGTACAGCGACACTGACCTTGTTAGCAGAATAAAAGTCCAACGGCTTAGATGGCTGGGTCATGTAGAGCGAATGGACATCAACGCTCCAGCCCGGAAGGTCTTCGAATCCAATCCCGAGGGACGGCGGCGCAGTAGAGGAAGACCGCGACTCAGGTGGCGCACTCAGGTGGGTGAGGACCTCAACCAACTTGGCGTGCGAAACTGGAGACAGCTAGCTAGGGACCGAGCTGGCTGGAGACGCATGTTGGTTGAGGCCCAGGTCCGCCCCGGACTGTAGCGCCACCTTAAGTAAGTAAGTAAGTAAGTATGTATAAATTTGTTAGTCAAAAATCAAAAATTCTTATTTTCTCAAAATGGCCTGATAGATTTTTACGAAGTTTTTATCTAAATTTTTTGTTTTTAACTTGAGTTTTTTCAAAAGAAATATAATTTTGTATTGCTTCAAGAGGATACATCACATAGAACCGTTATTTTGGCTTTAAATTTTCTCAGGAACTAATAAATCGATTTAAATTATTCTTTTTCTGAACAAGCTCCTATTTTGTCTATACATACATAATAATCAAAATGTCAAAAACGGGTCATCATTTTTAAACAAAATTCAAACGTTAAACGTATTTTTATAAGCACTAAATAATTGCGTATCAAAAATATTAAAAGCAAATTAAAAAAGAGGCTGGGATGCGACCCACACTGATAACTTCCCATCCTTTCTGTCGATTTGTCTTACTTAAAAGGTTTGTAGGTTTCCGTGTTTTGTTAAAAAAGTTGTCAGTTGCAATATTCTAAAAGATTTAAAAATTACCAACAATATTTTGCATTGGATGAAATAGTTTGATTCCAAAATCTATTTTTGTAAACGAGATTTTTAGTTGAAAAACTTTTCTTAAAAGTTTTTATTTCTCATATAAACAAATACAAATTGGTTGAATGAAACTAATTTAAAGTAAAAATCTTTTATTGTTCGCGAGATATCGAGAACCGAACATCAATATTTAAAAATGTTGCGTACTATTTTTGTAGATTTTAATTCTTTATGAAAAAACAGACTTTTTGATTTTTATAAAAACTTTACTGAATGACGAAAACAATATTTTCTGTGGAGAAAATTAGTTTGAAGCAAATATTTTTAATTTTTGAAAAGATAATTGAGTCGAAAGCGAATTTGTACTAAGTTTTAATATTTTTTTTTTTTAGGTTTTTATTTTTTGTAAACAAAAATGTCAATTCGATTTTTATCAAAATATTACTGTATGTTGAAAACGTATTTTTCAAAGACGAAATTAGTTTTAAGCCAATATCTCAAATTTTTGAAAAGATATTTGAGTCGAAAATCATATTTTACGAAATTTTGGTATTTTTTTTTAAGTTTTTATTTTTTCTTAAAAAACCGAATGTTGAAAACAATATTTCTTATAAGACAAAATTAGTTTTAAGCCATAGTCTCAAATTTTTGGAAAGATTTTTGAGTCGAAAATCAATTTTTACCAACTTTTAGTAATTTTTTTTTTGTTTTTATTTTTTGTTAAAAAACTGTCAATTTGATTTTTCTCAAAATTTACCGAATGTTGAAAACAATATTTCTTATAAGACAAAATTAGTTTAAAGCCATAGTCTCAAATTTTTGAAAAGATTTTTGAGTCGAAAATCAATTTTTACCAACTTTTATTAATTTTTTTTTAGGTTTTTATTTTTTGTAAAAAAAACTGTCAATTCGTTCTCAACATTTTTCAGAACATTGAAAACAATATTTCTTATAAGATAAAATAAGTTTGAAGCCTTAATCGTAAGTTTTTGAAAAGATATTTGAGCCGAAATTCAGTTTTACCAACTTTGAGTAATGTTTTTTTAGGTTTTTATTTTTTATAAAAAAACTGTCAATTCGATTTTTTTCAAAATTTTATCAAATGTCAAAAACATTATTCTTCTTTGCACAAAATTGTTTTGAAGATGAAATCATATTTGTGTCGTAAAATTTTCGAGGTGACAAATTTTTTTTTCAGTTTTTTTGATTTATAAAAAAACCGTTAATTGGATTTTTTTCCAAAAATATATTTGTTTTGTATCACGTTACAATATATAATATAAAATTTAATTCAAGTCTCTAGCACATTGGTTCATGAGATATTTAGGGTTAACCAAAATTTTCAACTTTTTTTTAAACTGCTATGGTAAAAAAAACACCCACGCAATTTTTTTGAGAGCCCTTTCTGCATCTTTCTGCCTTATTATCTGTATAACAAAATTTATTTGAAGTCGATATCTCTTCTGGTTCTTGAGCTATTGACGACGAAAAAAACGTCGCGAAGGTACGGACGTACGAACATACGGACACGGACATACGGACGTACGAACGTACGTACACACGCACGCACAGACATCTTTCTAAAAATCTTTTATTTCGACTCTAGGGACCTTGAAACGTCGAGAAATGTCAAAATTTTCAATTTGACAAATCGGACCCATTACAATGGGCAGGTTCAGACAACATAAGGGACTTCATTTGCAGTCAACTGCATTCCTTGAACGTACATTTTGACCAAGTCAACTAGTTAGTTTTTCAAGTGTCATAAACTTCAAACTCAGAACTTTACTTCCCTAACTTCTACCTTCAGTTTACCGTACAAAAACTACTAAAAACATTTTTGTCTACGAAACAGTCCTCAGGCAAACTACAAGTCCATCCCAATTTGCATTTCGTATTGTAAAGAAATATTACTTATTTCTTTTCCAATTTGACGCGAAACCCTTATACACAAAATATTAAATGAAATTGTGCGAAAATAAATAAATCATAGAGGAATAAAGTTCAACTTTCAGTTAATTAAAAAAACATGATCGATTGTCATTCTGACATAAGTTGACTTGACTTGATAGTTAGGGAGATTATTCTTGACTTACTTTCCAGTCAAGTTTCCAATAAAGTTGCCTTAATTGGAAGGCAATTTTTTGGCAGCTGGCCAATCAGATGCTAGAAACTTGCCTTACTTTCAAGTCCCTTATGTCGCCTGAACCTGCCCAATAACTTCCTACAGGAAGTTAAAAATGTATATAATGTAAATCAAAATTTAATTTTAGGAATAACTCAAGCGATTAATGAAATGAAAACTTAACAATTCCAAGGCTTTTTTTGAAAAATAAATTGAAAGGTATTTACATTTTTGAAGATATACTTAATTTTCAGGTATGTTTAAAATATACATAGGTACCTACTATTTTTAAGTAGACTCTGGATACAGGATCAATTGCGTGTGACACAGTTTTGTATTTTATTTGTTAATATTTTGTTTTACCTTAGCCTTAAAAACACACTGTTATGCATTTTTTTAACATGTTTAAGGAGACAGTCACTCAAAAGGTCTAAAAAAGATCGTATTGCAAATATTTCGGGAGAGACACGGCGCGCGGCGGCCTCTTAAGATAAGAGAATGAATGATGATAACGATTATGATGTCTGTTAACAGTTAAGACTTATCAGCATTTTTTAAAACTTTTTTGCATTTCAGAATCGCTGTTCTTTGTTTTAGAAACCTGTTTAAAGGTATTTGTGGGATCGTGTTTCAGAGTGTATATGTTTTTGGAGACCAGTAGTGTTGCATCTCTCAGATATAACGCTTTTTCGGCGGGCTCTACCCCTTAAAGAAGTTATGTTTTTAAAACCTGACTTAAGAGAGAAATTTAAAGGTCAAAATCGAATTTAGGACATCAAAACCTTTTGAAAAAGTATTGTTTTTATTTTTGAAACACAATAAAAGCCAAATTTTAATGATCAGTGTTATGTTTTCCTCTACAGATTAGATAATTTTAATAATACAGTCAAAGTCAATTATAACGACATCAATTGAAGGTAATCGTCGATTATTGTGAATTACTTTTTAGGTCCCGGTAGAGTTTTATACAAATTAAACTGACTGAATATCGCTTTTAAAAATATCGCCTATGAGGAATAGTTTTAAAATTTTAAATCTATTGTTTATAGCGAATTAAAAATTTTATACATTTAAAATGATGATTTGTGTGATTTTCCCTTTTGCAGTAGGTACATATGTTTTATTCGGCAACTTCGCATTTTGTTCTTGAGAACAACTATAATAATCGCTTTTATGATACGTCATCAAGTTAAGATAATAATTATATGAAGCTCTTTTTATGTCAATAAAATTCGTGATGATTTCCTCCCAAACCTATGATCCCTATCTTCAATTTCAGTTTTATCTTAGAACAATTTTTTTAAAAATCTTTATAAGTTTTAGATTTTATCTCTTTTACATGGATCTTAAACAATCGCTAAACTATTTACGCTAAAACGTTTTTAAATAAAAAAGATTAAACGATTTATAAGCTATTTTACAAGGATTCATATCGAGTTTTTGAAATAGCTATATAGCATTGAAACGGGTATTTTTAAAATTTATGCAGATAGTTTTAAAATCGAAGTTTGTATTCAAAAATCTGTACGAAATAGGTATTAACGTATTTTTTTTCAAAACCATGAATTAAATGGTTTCTTAAAACTTTATATAGACCCAAATGAGGACTCATAACTAATGGAAATTCCAAAAACTAAAGGCATTGCAGCTGCAAATTTTTCTAAAAAGACATTTTGTAAGAACCTGTTGTGATACAAAATTTCCATAAATATCTATTTTGCTAAAATAAAAAATTTTGTCTTTTTTAAATAAGGAACACAAAATTAAAAATTGTTTGCGACGAAACACTTGATAGTACGTATACTTATAAAAATACGTATGTATAAAATTTGTAGGTACCTATATTGATAAGCAGGAAATCGTAGGTAGGTACCTAGGTACCTGTATGTAATAAAATTAATTTTCAATTTATTTTTACCTCATATCAGTAAGAAGACTAATTATTACACATTAGGTACGTAAGTTACGTAATTATACCACCTTAAACTGCCAATCCACGTCCACCCTATGTGACAAATTTTCAATAAACATTAAACAATATAAAAACCAACAACAACAAAACTTACCAAACGAAACCCAAAAATCAAATTTTTGACGCCTTGGCAATGCCAACCAACGCACTTCTTCTATCTTCACAGTTCAACCGGTTAAACGTAAGGGGGAAAAATAGCTGAATAGCTGACTTACAAATACAAAAGAACAAAGTACATAAACATCTGTCAGAATCATACCGAAGTAAATATGAAAAAACACCAACACTCTCACAATTTTATATAACAAATAAGAGTACCCCACTCTCTGCATTCTCTTGACATTTTGCTGAATAGCTGACAACACATTTTTCCACTAATATACGATTCACCAAACGGTAGATACACAAAACATTCAGTCGCACTTAAATCTTCTGTCTTCTCGCTGTTGCCTTCCCTCAGATCTTAACTCAGCTCAACTCAGGTCCAGGTGGCATAACACAATTCAGTTTTTGTTCCTTAAAATAGTATATACATATATACATACTTACAAAAATATACACACTATACAGATACAGACAATATTAAGTAACATCCCTTTTTGAAGTGTGCCTGTGCCCTGCGCTCCCGTTCGAAATGCAGTTAAACAGCATCGAAATGGATATGGAGAAACGTAGAATGATACTTCGGGCTTTTCAGAGTGGCTTGCCTCATATACAGGCAAAGGAAAATATTGAAAAGAGATTTGGCGATTGTGTTGGGTATGGTGTGCGAACTTGCGAACGATGGTATAGAAAATTTAAACATGCAGATTTTGATTTAACAAGAAAACCCCGAGATAAGTTAAAAAAAGATTACTCCTATTCAACGAGGAGAAAACCTAAAAAATCATCCTCGAAAACAGTTAAAAAAGTTAATGAAATACAATTTAATAATCAGCAACAGAATTTACCATTACCAACATTACCAATAGCAGCAGCAACAGCCGCAGCCACGAACGCCAACGCGATGAATGATCAAACAAATGCAAATGTTCAAAAACTAATGAGGTCGAAACGTGAGCTCACTATTAAGAAAATACCTGCTAATAGTGGTGCATCATCAGTGAGAAAAGGGCCATTGGAATCGACGAATAATATTAATAATAACACAATAACGTCACCACCAACTTTAAGGCCAATGCCCCATCTAACGCCAGTTAAAAGTTCGAGCGAAATAACGAATACAGTACCAAGTGAAATGCCCAAATTAAGGCCACGCAGACCACGCTCAAAAGGAATAGAAATAAACATTCCGGTAAATTCGGCCAAAAGGATGAGTGCACAAACTTTGACCGAGAGTCATAGCATTGGAGAAGGCCGAAAACTACCCACTAGGACGTCGGAACCTCCCCGAAGCACTGCCAATAGATTTAAAGAAGTAACCGTTCAATTTCAGAACCTTAATCCTGACGTTGCCAAGAATACAGTTCGCAAAAACACCACTAAATCCAACGCTTCAAAGCGTCAGTCATCTATTTACCTGAAACCTCAAACTCAAAATACGAGTCCAATGCTAATAATCACAAATGTGGCTCATATAGAAAGCATGAGTCCAGAAAAGAACAAGTCCTCTTCTGAACAAGCTATGACACCCACAAGCAAGCGCGACTCGCTTACGCATCCTCAGACATCGCCCCTTAATAACCAGAAAGGAATCATCTATCTTAATCCTCAGGAAATATTTCCAAAAAGTTTTGGTGGCTTCGAGAGTTCACTAAAACGACCGAGTCCATATTCCAGACCCGCTCAACAAACAACAACACAACACACAACTTCTCCAGCAGTGCAACAGCAGCGTGTAAGCTTACCACCTCCAGCTGCAGCAGTAGAAATACAAGATTCTCCCATACACTTTGAGAGCGATGACAGTGTCGAGGATGTACTTTTTCCTGAAAATATTAATTTGCCTGCACCGAAAACCAAAGCAGATTCTACGTACATCACGTATTTTGATATGGAAAGTTGTCAGCCGATACAATTAAACCCGGAGGAACCGGTAAGTTGGAATAATCTTCAATTCAAGTCATCAAAGTAAATAAAGTATTTTAATATCGTGTTTCATTCCTTTTTAGGTTTTGCCACAGCCTGCAATTCCAGTGATAGAAATTGACTAGAAATAAAGTACGAAAGGTCGAACCAAAGGAAATTAAAGGGTGTTTCGTGTTTATTCCCAAACATCTTGTTTTATTTTTATTTTAAATAAAAAAATCTGTATTAATACAATTTGTTGTTGTGAAATTCGATTTATTTTCTTTATGAATATTTTAACACTGATTTAATAAAAACAAAATTATAAAGCTGAATTTTTTGAAAATAATTATTATATTTTAATTATTGGAAATACGGGTTTGTAGGTAAATTATAAAAAATGAGTTAATAATTTCAACTTGTCGAGATTGATGAACTAGTTTTATGCTTTTCGGCTTCTGCCTCTGCTTCGAGTACGGCTGCAAAAATTTTGCTCTTAACTATACGTTGAAAAACTTGCGGCATTTGACTTGTTGAAGCAAACATAGCGTCGAAAAACATTTTCAAACTATTGTCAATGGTTCCGTTGTTGTTTATAGCGTCCGGCAGGAGAATATCTTCATAACTTTCTATGCCTGATCCTGAACCAGATTCTGAGCAAGCATCGTTTAGTGGTGGAGTTGGTTGTGCTTGGAGTGTTGATGTTGATGCATTTGTTTTGGGCTGATTTAAATTTTGAGAATTGTCTTTAATAGTGTCATTCCAATATTGGATTGTTGTAAATTCTCCATTTGTTGTTGTTTCATTTATATTTGTCGCAGTTGAGGTTGAGGATTCAACTTCACCGACACCGACTTCATTTTGTTCTTCTTTAATGTGGACACTTTCGGGATTGGATGCGGATTTGTCTGTGAAGGTTTGGATTGGAAGAGGGACGGGAACGGTAATAGGAGAAGGCGAAGACGAAGGAGGTGGATCTGTGTCTTTTACTAAATATTGATCGATAAATTTCATATTTTTAAACAGATCAATATTTGCCTTATGCTGATTGGTTTCAGGGCTTTCCCGAAAGTCAAGGTAAGCTTCGTACATTTTTTTCCACATCAATTTTGCCACCAGGCCTTTAAAAAAAATAAACAAATAAAAACATTAATATGTAAATTATTTAAGAAAATGTGTTAAAATAGTGGACAATTCTTTTGCAAAAGTTTCAAAAAGATAAAAACATTAACAATCCTATTTAATGAAATTCGCTTAGCGTTGCAGAAATTAGTATTTATAAAATATTTTCCTATAAATCAATGGCAAAAAGTAATAAAATTGGGAAATCTATTCCATTTAGCTGTCATTATAAAATCAATTGTTTTTTATCTGTTAAAAACAAATTCTGGTTATTATAATAAATAAAAGAAAACTAATTAAATTAATCTATAGTTTTCTTTTTAAATTCTTCAATTCCGAGTTTCATTGGATTCAAATTTTTGTATATACTTCCCTCCTTCTCGGAGTCGGAATAACTCCGATTTAATTTATTAAAATAATTTAAAAAGAAAGAAAAGCATTTTTATTATTTTTTTTTAAATTTTATTATAAGTTCGTAAATTAATTTTTGATGTCATTTAATAAAACTAAAACACCCTGTTTTATACCCTAACAAAATAAATAAATTCCATTCCTTATATACAAAGCATCTATGTACCTGGGTAAAGAGTAACACAATAAAAAATACATTAGGGTGGGTTAAATATTGATTTTTAAAAAGGCTCAGCGATAAAAAGGTGTTAAATGATATGACGTAAAGTTCATTGTATTTTTATACGGATTGTGGTTGAATTTTAGAAATAAGCTGCCTTTTCCCTGAAAGGTACACAGCTATGCTTATTTTTATCAGATTTCATATTAAATACGTTTTGGTTATTACTTATTAATTAGAAGTGATAATAGAATGTTATAGTTAAAATTTTCAAGTCTAGGCACTTTAGTAGTTTCGACTAAAGTGTAAAACTAAAAGTAATTTTTTTCTTGTCTCACTCAGTCTTATTAAAGGGCATTGAAAGGTGTGTCTGAAGTTTCAATTAATTTATGTAATAAAACAAGAGGAGAACGATTCATCAAAAACCTGGTAGAAGGAAAAAAAGTTATGCCGAAATTCGATGGCAAAGAGAATTTTGCCGATAACTATGTTTTAAAACTACATTATTACAAAATAACACAACTTAACAAAATATATTTAAAAAAAAATATGTTTAGCTAAGTTTAACAATTGTTATATTTAGTAAATGATAGAAAATGTTCAAAACCCATTTACATTTTCCTTTAGTTAAGTTCAAAGCAGTAGGATCGTTTTCATAGCTAACATAGAATTTTTTTATTAGAGCGAAGGCCGCTACTTACAGAAAGAAAACTTTGAAGATACCTACTCAAATGTAGGAATTTTCGAGCTCTACAATTTTTGTTCAAAAATGTTTCAAATTCGTGAACTAAGCAAACTTTTTAACTAAAATATACTGTTTCTTTTAAGCGATAGCGTTTTATAGTCAGAATTTTGTAGAGAATTAAATTTGATATAATTTTCTAGTAATTTATTTTCTCAAAAGACCAAAAATACAAAACAGTCATAGAGTACAGTATTCGATATTATCCATAATTTCAATTTCGCTAGAATTTTTGGAGTATTTGATCTCTTTGTTTTTTATTCGAAATTATATCAGAGTTTAGTTAATTACTCTGAGTTATTTTTCTGATTTGTTAAAAATCATTTTTCTACTACTACACATTGATTTTTTGAAATTGATCCGATATTAAACAAGTTGAAAGAAAGATTTTAAAAGTCTCTCCTGTCAAAAGCAATTAATTTAAAAATACATTTTTTTTCTCAAATGAGTAATTAATAAACAAATCAAAAGTGCCTTAGTTTTACTGAAAAAAGTATTCAAAATTACTTGGTTATTAACGATTAATTTTCTCAGGCGTGTGGTTTTCAACCTAACAATAGGTACCTTTCTCAGGATTGGTATTTTTGACATGTCACTTGACTTATTAATTAATAGACTTACGCTTAACAATATTCGCGAATCGTGCACATTTATTTGCAACATAATGGCAAAAAGTGGTCGAAAGCAAGTCGCGGCGGCCACTTGCCCGATATCATTTTTTAACATCATAGCAAAAACTTTTCATTATAATAAAGCTACATTCTTGGCCATAACATTAAATTATGTTTTATTTCTACTTGAAAACTACACGTCAAAAAAACACCCTTTACAAGCATGTTTTAAATTTTAATATAAAACTAAAGGCTACTATTGTTATACACAAAGTTTAGAAATATTTCATCACTGCGCCCGTACAAAAATTAGAAGACCAAAATTGTCCATAAATATCTGACCCTACCTAATGTACATATACAACAAACCACGTGTTTTAAGAAATGCATTATGTTATCAGTTCGCAAATTAATTCTTTTCGACATTTAATAAAAACGGAAACACCCTGTCTCATACCACACATAAATCCTTTAAATATTTGTACATAGTCGTCTGTAGTCTGTATATAGTTAAAAATTTTCACAACAAAATGTATGTATGTATGTATATATAATATATGTATGTATTAATCTGTACCATGATTACCTTTCTTCATTCCACACTGTGCAGCTACCTGACTCCACAAACCATTCCTTGGCTTAAAGTGACTTTTCCTTGGGTCGTATAAAGATTTCTCCAATCTAACCGCCGCAATTAGATCATATTTTTGTTTTGTACTAACTTTACTTTGTTTCGGCGCTTTCGGCATAATTAATTAATAAAGTTATAATTTTTAATAAACACTACTTAAAAAAAATAACAAAACAAAAAGTTATTTACAAATTTGTATTTGTTTGGCAAAAAATAACGATTCGAGTCGAGTAAAGTAAACAGTTTTAGTTGAGCGAGAGCAACAGTCGGAGCTGCAGATGGTGAGAACTGAGAAGTGAGATACTGAACTTGAGCTGGATATCTGTGTATGATAAAGAAGAGCGGAATTTAAGGTTGTATTATATTCTCTCAATATACTGGTTGCTTTAGGGCTGCCATGTGCCTTTTTGAAAAATTGAATTTTCTATCATAGGATACACAGTTCCCCTTTTGACAGAATAAGTTTGTTGGATGAATAGAGTATCAGTAGGTCCGTTCGCGTACCCTCTTAAAACAGTCAAATTTTACTAAAAAATACGAAATTTAACCAAATCCTGTTCGCGTACTCAAAAATTTCGTAGTTTTTCGTAAAAGAGAGCGCTCACGAGAGAGTAAAATATTTCCCCAACCTACGAATTTTAGCCCAAGAAATTTCTTTGGGCTGATTTGTGAAAATTGTCAAATTTGATAGAAATTCAAATAAATTAAATAAATTGCTCGCTTTTGCTGTCAGTTATAAAATTTAAAAACAAATTTTCAAAGAACAGCAACAAGACAGTAATATTGTGTGAAAAATTTGTTGTTTCCCCGTTCGCTTACTTTTTTGTAGTTTTTTTTTGGTGAGAGAATTTTACCCCCACTCTTTAAAATATTTCTTTTTACGAATTTTAGTGCAGAAAGTACGCGAACGGACCTAGTAACGTATTATCATTTTATCTCGCTCTTACTCTATATATTTTTAACTACCAAGTGAAAGCAAGAGAAAAGAATGAAACGTCGAAATGATGCACTCAAAAAGATTCCAATGTGAATATTGTCTGAATACGAGTAGCTTCTTATTTTGAAATTGCATTATTTCTAATAATATTTAGTTACGTCTAATTTTCAGATCAAAATTTTCTTCTGACAGTTCATATGTCAAATTTTTTAGGTACATTAAACTGAAATCAGGGCCCTTATTATGAAATACGAAACGAATGGCAGAAAAAACGAAACCCAGAAAAACAAAACTCATGACGTAGAACGATTATGAGAAACGAAAATGGAATCAAGAAAATGTTGCCAGCCAAAAATGAAAAATGGTATTTTTTTGGATTACTTTCCATGAACACTACCATCAAGTCTATTTGTTTAGCATTCGTTGTACCTAGGCCTAAATATTAGAAATATCTTATTTTTATGTTTTTCACCATTATATTTATTATTTAACTTACATTTTTTCTCCCTCATCAAAATGAAAACCAAACCAAAAAAAAAAAAAAAAACCAAAACACAATAATGTTTGACACTTGACAGTAAAGTAACCCGTCAAAACAAAAGCTGAACGAGTGCTTGAAGGCACTCGTAAATAAAAATACGAGTATCGTTTTTTTACGATTCTCGTAATCGCAATTTTACAAATACGCGTTTCTGCAATCGTTTTTCGTAATCGCAATTTTACAAATACTCCGTATTAAAAACGATTATCGTTTTTCATAATAACCAGAATAGGTACCTACCTGAATTGTTGGTAGGTAGTGAATTAACTGAGGTGGAAAGTCGAGTATAAAAAAAGTATGAAGGTTCTCCTAGAATATTAATGAAAAGGGCGACGAAGCAAAGAAACTGTCTGTCTCACATTATGGAGAGCAATACAATACAATCTCTTTTGCTCATTAGTAATGATAATGAGACTGTGAGTAATGAGTTTGTGATCAAGTTTCTCTTGCTGTTGCTTAATTCTCTGAAATCAGTGCTGTTGATGTACTATACTTTGATATTCAATGAACCTGTTTTCTATGTGGATCTATAATTAAATCGTTTTTTTAAATCAATTGCTCTAATTTATAAAAATATTAAAACAAAAGATATAAAATGTGTGTAAAAGAAAATAAAATTAAAAATTATTAATGATCACAATATCATTTTGTTCGCAAAATAGGAGATTAATTAGATTGAAGTGGATAAAAAGACACCAATTGTTCTACATTGAGTGCATTTAAGTTACGGCTATAAATGGGAGTTTAAAAGCTAAGACCACACTAGATTTTAATTTTCCAGTAGAACCTCAAGAATATTGTTCCCAAAAATATAATATGGATGGGAAAAACCTTAACGGTATATACTCCGTTTCTGAATTTTAATACAAAATTATTCCTTATTTGCTAATACTGAAAACACTTCAAAACTGTTTATTTCAATACTGAACTTTTAAGTTAGCCTCATCACTGATTGGACAAAATTACATTTTTTTCTGTCACATGAACAAAAAAAAATAATTTCGTAAACGATTAATTGGTCTTGAATTCGAGCATCACCATAAAATTTGTCTATCATATCACGTTTTAAAATATAATACTTTAAAAATGCTAAAGACAATAAAAACCGGGGTTTTTAAGGCTAACTTTTTATTTTTATATTATCTTGATAAAATTATTTTAGTATCGTACTTATGTGCTGAAAATTGTTATTAGTTTTATTTTGACTCTATATGAAATTTTTAGCAAACTTAAAATTTATTCTTTGGTCCGTTCTTATTAATTGAAAAACTTTTCTACCGTCACTGAGATTTGAACTTTAAACAAGTCGCTTACAGAGCCGATGTTCTATGCATTATGCCACCTTTGCTTTCAAAGTTTTTAAAAATACGTTTTAGACCTAATTTTTACTGTTGATTTCAATTCTAAACTTTGATTTTAATTATCTGCTCAATTTTTTAAAATATCTGTTTTCAATATTGTTTATTTTTTTATTTTAAATACATTATTCAAAAAATGGAATCAAGGCCATCAAAAATGCAATTTGATTGCCAGGAACAACATCTTGTCGACCAATACAACTGATTGACTTTAAATTTTGGGCATATCTTTAAAAACTCATTTTCTTTAGATAAACTGTGGATTCGTTTGTTTAATATTACATATTTCACTGATTATTAACAATTATGTGACGATTTTAAGGTAATTTTTTGACTTTATGAGTGCCCAATTTAGCCAAAAATCAATGTATCCCATAAATCCTACGTACTTCTATAGTTGATATTATATACATTTTGAAATAAATCACCCCAAAACCAAATTACGAAATGAGTCTTGCGAATAAAAAAAGATAAGTTAAGAAAAAAAAAACTTAGTTTGCAGCTTCAACTTCAATTTCTGTGAATGCAAACTTTAAAAAATATGTACAGTAGAAAAATTCTACTACTACTTATTTTGGAATTTTGCGATTATGACCGAGTTTATGTGATTGTGAATTCAAAAAGTATTTTTGGTTTTCAAAATAAAACATTTATTGGATTTTTAACCACTTTTTTACTCATCAGAACGTATGGCGATTGCATTGACTTCGAATTTTATTCAAAACTCTAAAAAATCCCATGTACAAACATTTGCAATATAATTAACAGTTCAAAATAGAAGGAAATATCCCTGAGTTATTGAAACCTCCGTTAATTTTCTGGAGCCAAAATTTCAATCAGGTAGGTACATTCCTTGTAATTTAAGTGGACAATAGCCACGTCGAAATATTAGAATATATGATTTTTCCTAAAATTGAATTTCTTGCATTCATCATCTTATGTCCCCCACTTTCCTGTATATTTAAAACTAGCGGCCCGTCCCGGCTTCGCACTGGTAGACATAAATAGGTACAGATATTTAAGTTTATGCATGCTAATTAAAATGACCATGAATCACTAAATTAGAAAAAAATTGTTTGTCCAATAATTAATACCCTTCGCAGTGTATGCGATGAAAGACATTTTATGGCTAATTTTTGTACACCTTCGGTTGGTTTTATTAGGAATTTCTAAAGATTTCCAAAGTAATCTAGTACTAAATATAGCCTATGTTACTCAGTGATAATGTAACTTTCTAATGAAATAAGAATTATTAAAATCGGTCCAGTACTTTTTGAGTTTATTCGTTACATACAAAAATACAAATCTTTCCTCTTTATAATATTATAGTGTGGATAAGCATATACATAATAATTTTTTACTACTATATTGCATTGAATGTTAACATACTTCTAAAACGACAGCCCTGATTTTCCATTTCCATGCAAATCAGAAATTTAATTTATCTGTAGTGAAGTGACTTGTGAGAGGAAATTAAGAGAAAATCATTCACTGCCAAAAATGATAATTGTTAAAGAATTTTGGTCTCAAATCTCAACTCAAGCAGTTAAACCACAGTAACACTTAAATCAAGTCATCCCGCTCAGTTACACTAAGAATTTTGAATTCTACAACCTTCCAACCGAGTGGTAAAAAAAAATAGTGTTATCAGGAATCATCGGAAAAGAGGTAAGTTAAGTAAAAGTAGGTTCTTCTTGTTGCAAATGTAAAGCGGATGTTTTGTGAAAGAAGCCTCATTTCTGTTTGTGTTTTGTAACAGTGCTACCACTTGTTGAAATTACAGAAATCGAAATTTCAGCAATAAGAAACGTAAAGTTCTTTGTAGGCTGATCTTGGAAAGGTTTTAAAAATTGCATTTCAAAAACAGATTAAAATTTTACAGATATGTAGAAAAAAATGGCTCAACTTTCCATTACCGCAGCACGAATTTCGACACACTTTTTTTTTATTTGATAGATATGCACCAGAGTTGTAAAGACTGCAGTCTTTTGGGTAATGCATTCAATTAAGTCGCAGTTAATTAACTAATTTTTTGAATGTAAGTTAATACTGCGACTGGGAAATTTAACTGCAAAAAAACAGTCAGCAGTCAGTACTTACTTTCTGACTTGCAGTTAAAAAAAGCAGTTAATTGACTAAAAGTTAATTAACTGCAGTTCTTTTAACTGATTTTAGTCTTTTTAGTCAGTACAAATTCTTTTGTACTGGGGTAGTAGAATTTTTAGTCAGTAAGTCTTTTAACTGCAGTTAATTAACTTTAAGTCAATTAACTTTTTTTAGTCTTTTGACTAAGACACTACAGGTATTTGAAAATAATATGAAGTATGTATGAGATACCTATGCAATGAGGTAACGATGCTGTTTGGCTAATAGCAATGAGGTTTGCTGCAGAATGTTTTTGGCAATAGTTCCTTGTTGTAGTGTTTGTGTGGCAAATGTTTATTGAGCATGTCAAACAAAATAATAATATTTTTAGGAAATAAAAGTTGTTCTTTCGCAAAATTAAATATTTTATTCTCTTCAAATTATGTCTATGTACTCTAACAATTTTGTTTATACATAAAATTAATTCTCAACTATTGAGGAGTTAACTTTCAGTAGCAGCAATTTTTCAAAATTGCTGTCTGAAAGTGCTCCTCTTCTAGGGGTGGCAATAAGCCCAGCAATAGAAAAAAGCCGTTCCACTGCCGCCGATGACGGGACGGGGGTATTGTATTTTATAAAAGCTTTTTTTATGTTTGGGAACTTTTCAAGAGAGTCCAAAGATGAAGATTTTTGGGCAAGATATAGGTCATAATTCTCGTCTTCGTCAGCTTTGATCTTAGATGAATAATTTTCCATATCATCTGTTAATTTTTGTAAGTACATATATGTGTGCATTATTAAAATCGTCTTTAAAAAAAAAGATTTTTAAAACTTACCTGATAAACTAAAATCGAAGAATGAATTTTCAGGTAATGTTGCAGATGATGCATTTCGATTCTTATCTGAGAACATATTGACTTTTGTTCTTACGATCGAATTTATCTCACATATTTTAGCTTCCTTGAAAGCGGGATTAATTGCTGTGATCCACTTTAGCTTAACAGACGGGCAAAGCACAGAGGCAACAATGGCATCATTTACTTCTGGTGTCAAATGGAAGTAATCCTTAAACCTTGTCACCAAGGAACTTTCCAATTTTAATACTACTTCTATTGGAATGATCCTTAGGTTATCGTACAGCTGTAATTTTCGCAACTTTACCCGAACTGTTGCTAAAGTTGGAAGTAAAAATCCAAACAGCATTCCCTTTTCTTTTTGAAGAAAGTCAAGTGCTTCAGCAATTGGCTTCATTATCATGGAAAACTCCTCCAAATATTGGAATTCACCATCAAAAAAAGATTGGATTCCCAACTTTTGACAAAGGTCGTTAATCCCGTGTTTTTTTTCGATGATATCACAAATTGAATCATACAAAGAATTCCACCTTGTGACCACTGGGTATTTAAGTTGCGATCCCAATATAGAAACGATTTCCTCGGAACTCTTCGGCCTATTTACCTTATGCCATAAGCTGCTACATTTTTGCAGTATCTTTAAAATATAAAATTTATTATTTTACTTATTTAAATTTATGTTATGAAAACCAAAAGAGAAGAAAAATCGTTTATTACATTACTTTACAGCCATTGAGACGTGAAAATCATATTAAAACACATTCAATAGAGGTGTTTTCGACATTTAAGTGTACAAAATTTTAAAAAACATGCAGGGCTGGATCGCACCTACTTGATCTTATGGTGAGTTTGACCTAGAAATGATAAGCTCTTTACGACTGTCAAGTTAGCACTACATTTTTCGAAATTTAAAAAACTGAGTATGCAGTTAATTGTAGCTTTTTTGTTGTAAATTAGTTGTGGAAAAAAAAAAAATTGTAGCTCGACGATTTTTCAAAAAAGTGGTATGTAGTGCTAACTTGACACCGTGAGTCCACGCATAAAACAAGGATATTCGAAAATGTAACGATGCAATTAATTGTAGCTTTTTTGTTTAAAATTAGTTGTGGAAAGAAAAAAATTCCAAACATTTTTTTTTACAATTGAAAAATGGAGATTTCACCGCTTCGGACTCTAAACTTACTTAGTTTCGCCCATTTATCACCATACCTATTTTCGTTCAGCCGTTTTTATAAAAACTTGTTGCCTATAATTTAAAACGGATAAAAGTGAACAAAAGTAACAATCTGTATACAATATTACTTTCAGAATATATTTCAAGATAATAGATTAATGATTCAAATATCATGAATATTACTTTAGTTTAATTTGCATGCTAATAGGGCCCAAAATACATGACAAAGTTGTTTTTTATTGTTGTAAAACTAGTGCTATTATTCAGCCAGACATATCACAAAGAAATATGTAGATCCATACTTTTAAATCTAGATTAATGATTTTGTTCTTTATAACTAAAAGACTTTCTACACAAAAATGTTTATATTCCACTCAGACCACAATTACTCTCAAATAAAAATAAAAACAGTACATTTTCTCAATCTGCACTTTTAAGTGCATCGCAGTTTATGTGATTTAGTATAATTTATCCAGTCTTGTAAAAAAATATTCCATTCGAGCACACAATATTAATTACTCGAATTTGTTATTCAGTCTTATCAAAATCAGTTAAATTTATTGCATTTTGTTAATTTTTTGGGACAATGTTGCAAGTCTTAGTGAAATTATTTGAAAAAATTGACAGAATACAATTTGCTTTCGACTCAAATTTTCCAAACTTAATGCGAAAAAAAGACGCAAGAGATTATAAAGATTTCTTTAAATTATTGCTAAATGAGTTGCTGGAAATACAAGATACACTTTTAATTCTTACTAAGAATAGTGTTTTCTCATTTGACTTAAGCCAAATGATAGTAACACAGCTTATAATTTGTGAAAATGTCGTTTCAAACCTAGAGAAAATTATTTCTATAATGAAATACTATGATGATGGATATGAAACGGAAGATGAATATGATATTTTGAACATTAACGAGTAAGTTTAAAGAGAAAATAATTAAATTAATATTAACTTTATTTAAATTATTTATAGAGATTTCTTTCACCTGGAAGCTTATTTTGAATTGGAAGACTACGAAGAATAATTTTATTTTTTTCATTAATGTGACTTATGTATATTAAATTAACGAATAAACGATTTTTTCTACATGATTTCTTAAAAAAATGTATTTAATTTTTTTTTTTCAAATACTTACATTTTGGTGTTTTGTGTATAGTTGTAAGTTTTCTCGAAAGATTCTTGTTAGGTCACTCGATGCAAGTAAATTTAAGGTATGGGTCGCGCATTTCACATGCTTCGGAAGAGAGTTTTGGAATGCCTCATTTGAACATTCCATAGACATAGCCTCATCGTCAATAATAAACCCCTCTTCGATAATATCGTCATCCTCGTCGGAATTTAAAATGTTTGTTAGGCCAAACTCTTTAAAAGCCTTTACAAAGTTAGAACCGTTGTCGGTAACTGTTGCGACAACGTTTGAACAGTTTAGTCCGAATTTGATGTGTAGTTTTTGAATCACATTATTAATTTGGTCAAATGTATGTGACCCCGAAAAACGTCTACATGCAAGTGCAACAGACTTTCTTTCCATAGATTCGTCCAGCCAATGGCAAGTATACCCGAAGAAACTTCTATGTTTTGTTGACCAGACATCTGCTGTGGTACAAAAGTATGCATTTTCGCCTATAATTGTTTTGATTCTATCAACCATTGATGAGTACATTTCATCAATCACCTTGACTGCTTTCGGACGACTCATAATATTTAAATTTTGATTTGTAAACCTCAAAACATTTTTGAATGATTGGCTTTCAACAATTGATATCGGGAGAGTATTCTCGACTATCATTTTCACAACCAATTTTTGAAACGTTTCGGTTTTGGATTTAGTTTTAGACGATTTCATATTTGATTTTTTTTTTTTTTCAAACGTTTCAAAAACTTCCCGGTGTCTTGCTTTTACATGGCGTTTAAAGTTTGACGTTATGGTCTTCGAACCTTTGATTCTTGCATGGCAAAAACTACATTCAACGAGTATTCCTTTTGATCTCCTATTAAATTCTGTGTCGTCAAACTTTCAGGAAAAAAAAAAAATAGTATTGGTACATTTTTTAGTAATGTGAAAAATTCATTATAATTCTGACATACGGTGTCGAATTGACATGTAATCCATTATTATTAAATGTAATATAACGAACTATCAGTGTTTTTTTTATAGGGAAAATATTATTACCTCTTTAATTATTTTGAAATCTTGGTTACAAACCACAATTTTTTCAACAATACTCGACTCATTTTCGCTTTCCAAACTAGTAGAGCTTAACGGCTCTGCGGAATGTGAAGTGTCCGTTTTTGAAATATTTTCGGATGATGTCGAATCCAGTCGTCTTTTTTTTTGCAAGGTTCCAAAAGTATTTGATGGATGACGTTTTTTGGGGTTCTTATTTGTGTTTGCAGACGATGGACCTGCCATTGAATCATCCAAACAAAAATCCATGGTATACAACTTTTTTTTACTTTGAACAATAAATCAAATAACTTGCACTTCTTATACACGACTAAACAATTTAAAAAAATTGAACAGCTTGATTTGGTTTTTGAGAGAATCTTAAGATAATGAACTAAGGTATAAGTAATATGCAACACAGGGTGTCTTCCAGTTGAAGTTTCATTAGTGAGAAATAATTAATAAATCGTTTCTTAAAAAAAAATGGGAAAAATATTTATAAATACTTTCAATAATTAAGTTAAGTTTATTCTGTTGTATACAAAATAATAAGGAAAATGTAATTATTTTTGTGTGTGAAATTGTTTAAATCTTGTATGTTGAACATTACAGATTAAATTGTTTTTGTATGTATTGGTTAATTGCATAAGTATCAAACAAAAAATATTTTTCTATTCTACATTTTTGTTTGCTGAACACGAAAATGACGGTGAAAGAAGTGTTTTCCAGATCCAGTTTTAAAAATATATTATTAAATCTTCTAACAGAAATATTACTTTTTCCATTTTAACAATATATTTTTACATGTTGCACTATCAACGGAGTTCAATGAATATGTTACGTGATCGTAAAATCAAAAGCACCCTATTGACATTCTCTAAGTTTTCTCATCCCGGGACAATCACTGATAACGAGTGAAAACACATTTTTTTAAGGTAACTCAGCCACCATGTGCACTGTCCAGAGTGTTAAGGTTAAGCTCAACAGATCTTCCCGTTAACCTTATTTACAGCATTTTTATTTAACTCATGTATTGTACTTTAAATTAAATTCACAACTCTGACTCGTGTAAGTACATTAGGGTGTCGTAATATTGTTCTTATTTGTTTTTCACAAAGGTTTTTAGATTCATATAGTCGCTGTTGCCGTTTATTTAAAAAAAAAATGTTTTATATTATAAAGGCACAGGGTAATTCGGTACACATGCAGATTGGGACTAGACCTTTTGGGAGGGGGTCTATTTACAATCTTTGGTGGGAAGGGCATTTTTTACGAATAAATATTTGATAATAAATTTTTCAAAAACTATTTGATTACAACTTAATTTTGAAACAAAATAAAAGAATTATGTCTTTATTTGGAGGTAATTTAGGCCCATTCAACACGAACTTCTTATAACGACCACCCGTAACATATCAATCAAGCAAGAAATAGAAGCATCTGCTCATGTTTTTTTCTTTTTAAGACTGAATTAGCATATTTCAATGATATCAGATCATTTGGGAAAACCAAAATATTTTTTAATTATTACAACAATATATTATACATATACTATGTAACATGAATGTATGACAAATCTGAACAACATCTTTAAAGGCGTTTTCAAAACGCATCACTATTCAAACTTTTTGAAAAAAAAAAAACAGAAATACAGATGTACATATTCTTATTTTTATATTTATCTCTTTACTTTGTTTTTCGATTTACAATATACTCTCAAACGACGTACTCTTAATAATCTTTAGACTTATAAAGACTAAAAGAAGTCAAAAGACTAAAAAAAGTTAATTGACTTAAAGTTAATTAACTGCAGTTAAAAGACTTACTGACTAAAAATTCTACTACCCCAGTACAAAAGAATTTGTACTGACTAAAAAGACTAAAATCAGTTAAAAGAACTGCAGTTAATTAACTTTTAGTCAATTAACTGCTTTTTTTAACTGCAAGTCAGAAAGTAAGTACTGACTGCTGACTGTTTTTTTGCAGTAAAAGTACTTTTGTAAGTTAAAAGACTAATGAAAAAAAGTCTTATTCGTGACTTAACTGCAGTCCCAAAAAGACTGCAGTTTTTACAACTCTGATATGCACAAATAAATAATAATTATAGTAATTTTAGAGCGAGGAAACATTTATTCCTATTTTAAATTAATTTTCAAAGTTCACTTTTTTACATACAAAACACGCAAAAATGGTTGATTTTGACATTTCTTCCCTGTTTTTTTTCCAAAAATTCTTTTCAAAACTTTAAAATGTATCTACAAGTCAAGTTTTCAGTTAAGCTTAGGATTTTTGAAAGCAATGAGTTTTAAAGTATATCATAAAAAGTAGGTATAATTTAAAAAGTAAAGCCTAGTACGCTGCTGATGCGAAACGAAAATTCCCATACAAAAATGACATGACGAAATCATAAACGAAAAATTTCGCTGTGCTTTTCGTTTTTCAGTACGCTGCTGAACGACGAAATGTGACATTTTAGTGGATAGCTGTACTAGATTTCTTAATACAATTCTCCACTCTTTTCGTTCTGAATTTAATTGACCAGCACATTAATTGCTTGCGAAATTTTGACGTTTAATGTTTTTATTGATGATGCGAAACGAAATTTTTCGGCTGCTGCAGCAGCGTACTAGGCTTAAATCAGTAAAAAGAATATCATACAAATAAACATCAGTTTTCAACAAAATTATTCATCTAAAGTGGGAGCTTTGTGTTGTTTTTCGTGAGTTTATTTTGTGTATGTGTACTCTATTTGGCAAAATTTAAGAGAGAATTTTTCAACTCAGCACAATTCCGATTGCATATCTATTTTCTCAATTTCATTTTTCATTGCACTTCTATATCAAAAGACAAAGTGCTCCCAGTTTTTAATTAATTTAAGTGCATTGTTTTTGTTCAAAGTACTAAATAAAATTAACTACTTAGTTTTAAATCTTTATTAAATATTTTAAAATAATAAACTATTGAAATTAAGTGAAAAAAATTTAGTGCAGGTGCTAAAATTTGAGTGTACATTCAGCGTTCAGCGCAGCGCAGCGATTTTTTGAAAGAGAACATTTTGTATTTTTTGAAAAGCAAATCTATGTATAGTTATGTATATATAAGAAGTTTACACATATCAATAAATACATCTACAAATTCAGTCAAACCTTGGAGAATAAAAAAGGTACGATACCAAAGGCAAGTGATTTTGGAATTACAGGGTGTAGCAAAATTTAATAAGGTGGTTTACAATAAATTATAATTAATTCCACAAACATGGAAAAAGACACGTTTTTAGAATTTTAAAGTTTTTTTAAATTGTTAAAGTAGAATCTTGTGGTAGACTACGGGATTTATACAAATCGGAGTTTTTCCTTTATTTTATGAATTATTTTTCCGATTTTTCATCAGTTTCACGTTTTACAAGTGATTTTATATAAAATACAAGTCAATATATCAATCAAATTTTTAAATTAAAAAATTGATTATTCTATTCTTTCCAATGGATATCTTCCTAAAAATAATAATAAGATAATAAAATATAATGGAAAACAAAGTTTTCAAAAAAAAAAATTGTTTAAATTTGTAAAGTGAATAGCTTTTAAAAACAAAAATCATTATGGAAATGTTTAGACGTTAACAATGTTGTTTTATTTGTTTTTTTTTTTAGACTGAAATGTATCTTAACGAAAAAGAAGATGATTCATCAATTAAATATGATGTTGATTTTTTGGAGACACTTGTCTACGAATGGATAAGGCGTTCAATACATTTTAAACACTTTCCTTTGTCAAATGCAGTCCTAACATCAACTGCCCTTAAATTTAAAGCTATTTTGAATTTGCAATCATTTTTTGCATCTAAAGAATGGTTGGAGAAATTTCGCGAAACCTATGATTTAAAAGCTGTACATACAAGGCAACTAAGTATTGAACGTTATAAATTTAACAAATCAATACTTCCAATGGATATTTTTAATGACTTACAACCCAAATGGGCATCTCTTGATCCAAAACTATGTTCGGGTAAGGATCGAGTAAAGAATTCAATTCCGAATGAAAATGGCGTTATAATTTATGACATTGAAGAAGAGTTCAGTGATGTGGAAATAATAGATGTTAATCAGATAAAAGAAGATTGTGTAAAAGATATTCCGACAAAAGAGGAGGAAACAATAAAAGAAGAATGTATAGATGATATTCAGACAAAAGAAAATACTTCTATGTATGATAAAAACAATACAGATTTTCTTGATATTGAAGAGGAGCTTCCGGTGTGTACTATTTTTGGTCGAAAAACTGTACAGAATGTAGCCAATATAATATCATCCAATCAAAATTCTAAAGAGGAAACATTTCAACCAATGATTGTATGTACCGATCCTAAAAACCCAAGTCTTAATGTAATACATAATGGCACAACGACGATGCAGGACCAAGCCCAACTTAAATCTCCAAATATACCTGAAGTAGAAAAAATTAAGGATTTAATAAGTGGAAAAACTATAGAAAACGACTCGAATTCTTCAAATCAAACTGAGTATATAGATCAATATTTAAAAGAAATTGTTAGTGTTCCAGAAAATGATAATATCATTTACACAGTACCTTCAAATCCACCTGTACCAGAAACAATCAACGATAAACCAATTTTTAAACCAATTACCATGTCTAAGAAAAGAAACAAAAAAGTAAAACCAATGCAAATGTTTGAGTTGCCGTCAAGTTCTTCACCTGGATCAATTGACAACCCAATTGCAAGCATAAATCAACTGACAAAACTGAATCGCAAACGAAAAGTTAAACAGAATTCAGTTGAGTTACCAGAAACAATTAGTGATGATGATAAAAACCGAACTGTTGATCAGAAACCATCTCCATCAGCAATAAAACAACCAACTATGGATCTAAATCATCGGCTAGTAGACATTAAAACAAGCTTACAAACACCAGAAATCACAAATCAGATGCCCACAATCATCCAGACATGGAATCCAATATTTCCTGTAAATATAATAACATCTAATCATCTTCAAGAAACAACAACTTCACAGTCCCAAACCTCAGTTATTGGCCCAGGTGGAATTATTTATACCTTCCAAATGGCAGCACCAAATCAAAATCAACTCACTATACCGTATATTACACCAATAACAACAAATATGCAAACATCACAATTTGGACAACCAACAACGTTGTCACCACTTCTATTGCAATTTAATTCACCAATTGTAGGTTCAGATATAATAAATTTAACCCAAAGTCCAACAATACCATCACAGACTTTCATACCATCCATTGATTTAACACAACAGCCAACTCAATTGACAAATCTTATGCAAGATCAATTCGTGCCAAATCATCAATCAATAAAAACAAATGTTCAACAAACTTCCACACCATCTCAAACCCAAGCAACTTTAGCGACATCAACAATATCAACATCAACGCTGCAGTCGGCAACTTCTAACTCTGCTTTGACGTCAACTTCAATACCAGCAAAAGATGTTTTAAACAATTTACCAACAAAATCTAAATCATTAAGTATAAAACGCATTCAAATGCCGGCAATCACTAAAACACAAACAGTTACATCAACAGTTTCAGCATTACCTACAGTTTCAATACCGACAGTTCAATCAATTCCATCAGCAGTTCAACATCCAGCTATAAGTCATTTACCGACAAAATCCACAATATGTCCATCGAATTTTGCGTCAACTCAATTTATACCAAAAACTTCGAATTCCATTCAACTACCACTATCCACAATGTCTATATCAGCTTTAAATTCAGTACCTGCAAAACCCACAGAAAATTCAACTAATATTTTGCCAGTCAAATTGCGTTCAACAACTATAACACGTATTCAACTACCTATATCTACAAAACCACCGACAATTACAACACCATCAATTTCAAAATCATCTCTCACAAAAGCCACAGGAACAGGATGTTTGCAGAATTTTAATCCAGTTAAAATTACACCAACGATTTCACCAAGCACTCAAATACCAGTATCTTCAACACTAACAACAACACCACGCATTCAAACACCGGTAGCTTCAACATCACCACGCATTCAAGCACCGGTAGCTTCAACATCACCACGCATTCAAACGACGGTAGCTTCAACATCACCACGCATTCAAACACCACCGGTGCTTTTAACATCAACAGCAACAACTTCATCACCGCAACTAACGTCAATAAATGCAGTCCAAACAACTCTAACACCTATCACAAATTTAACTCCAATTTCAAAACCAACAACACAAATGCAAGTTACTATCACAAAGCAGTTAAAACCTCAAATCTCAGACGCCGCTAGTGCCACTGCTAAAAAAGGAACTAAATTCGCTCGGAGGGCACCTCTCAAAAATCAGGAAGAAGTCTCTAAGTGTATAAAATTGATAGAAGATTTTGCAATGATGAATGAAAATTTTCGATTGATAGGATTTTTGGAAAGGCTTGAAAAGCATATTTCTAATAATAAATAAATAAACAAAACTTTATACCTAATATTTTTTTAAGTTAGCTAAATAAATAAATTATATATTTTATTGAAATTGACTTGAGTTTATAACAATATGTAGGATATTGGCAGTAAATTGTTGTGTAAATATTTTATAGAATTTTAATTTTCAGAAATCTAATTTTTGTCTATGTAAATTTTTTGGATTCATTAAAAATTGTAGGTCACCTTGTGTTTTAGACTCATATGACAAAATCTTAAAGTTGGAAACAATCAATTTGATTTTTTTTTTTGCATAAATGAAGAAACTAGAAATTTGTTGCACACGACAGCACTGGTTTTTATTATATTAATTTTATTTCACATGCAGACAATTCGCATTCTTGGGAGTTCGTTGCAATTCAGCAACTTTAATTATTATCTTATTATATCAGATATCTATAAAAATTACTTAATTTGAATGTGATGTGATGAGAAAACCCAAGTGAGAAAACCCAAGTTAGAAAATTCTCGTTTTTGCTTAGCATTTGGTGCTCTTTATTTTTAAGAGCATGGAAGGTAGTAGAGAAAGATAACAACAAAGAAGCGACAAAACAGTGCTGTGGTCTTAACAAAATCATGCCGATTACAGAATACAGATAAGTGAGTTGTAGAAAGACCGTGCAACCATTTGTCACAAACTAAAAATTGAAATGTCATTCGAAAATTGGGATAAGTATTGTATTCCTTAATCCAATCACTGAATTTTTCATAGTTTCAAAATATTCTTTTATTTTATTGGACTTTATTTCAGAATGAGGTAAGTATCAGAATTTATTAGTTTCATATGTCACAAAGTCCAACCATATACATCATAAATCTGTCAAGAATTTACCACGAAAAACTTTATTTTGTATCTTTGACAGCCTTCACTTAATTGATATCCTCTTCCAATAGCATCGAATTAAGTGACAATTGGCAATTTTCTATCACATGAAAATTTGCCGTTTTTTGGTAAAATTGTCGACATTTGTTTACACGATTGGAAGACTTTAGAAAACAAAAAATTGGTAGACTCATTGGAGACAATTTTTTTGACAGATGACAGAGAATATGAACATTTATTTTGAAATTGTTTTTATGTAAAATTGGTTGTTTGATGATTGATAAAAAATTGGTTAAAATGCTTGGCGAAAAATCTGACAATATTGGAAGGTAAACATAGGTGAACCTCTAAATTTTGAATGATGAGCTCCATCCAAATTTTGGGGTGTTGAGATCGTAAAAAGTGCAATTTTATCTCAATTGAATACATTTTTACGATATTTATGACACATGAAACAAAACCACAAAAAAAAGTCCAAGTTTTTAAACGCCCCTATAACTAAGAAGAATTTAACGGACGTATATATATATAAGAATATATCTTCAAGTGGTTTCGAGAAAAGTTTGTGAAAAATTGGGAATTATTAAGTTAAATACAAGAACTCATCTTTTCACTATTTGACTTTTGTTAACACTTTACGACTTATTTTTATATAACCATCCAAATACATATAAGTTAAATGGTTAAAATCTGAGCAAATGATTAAAATTGAATTTCGGATTCGAAATAAGATCTAGAGATCAACTCTAAAACGTAATTTTGAAAACCATGACAAAATTACATTCAAGGTTTTTTTAAATTTCATAAAGGATAGAGTATAGAAAATAAGACTCATAACTAATGAAACTAAGTAGGATACTAAAATGATATAAATTGTATGTAAAAGATAAAGAATTGTAGTTTGAAAAACAATACAAAATGTATTGTTAAGAGCTATATTTTGTCTTACATTGGCCTTAAAAATACAGTTTGTAATTGCCTTTAACATTATTAAAAAGGTATGTATATTTGAAAAACCTGATGTAAAAGAAAAATTATTTAGTGATTTTTTTTAAAGTTTTGTTTTCAATCTAGCAATACTTTTTAGGGAATTAGTCTTTTTGATAGTTGTCACTTGATTTATACTCAGTTTGGTTTGACATATCATAATGAATAGAATTTCTCCTGAACAACGTTTGCTTCAAAAAGTTTTCGGAAATTGGGCTTCTCAGCTTAAACTTTTCGAACCACCCACTCGTCGAGGCCACTTACTTTTAAGACATAATGGCAAACCATTACCTTTATAATAAAGCTAAATTATTAGTTATAACATTAAAGTAGAAGCTTTTTATTTCTTCTTAAAAACCACACGTCTTAAAAGCCTTCTTTAGAATCCGAAGAAAGATTTGCTGATAATAAGTTGACACTTTTACTAAGTTAGAAATGTCAAAATTGACATTTGATTCTCTCCACAGCCTACTCATTGGATTTTCTAATCAATGTGATTATTTTTCTTAACTCAACCAAATCCTTTGTAGCCTGATTTAAAGAGCTGCAAATGCCACTAGATCTATATCAATGTATTTTAGTGTGTTGTGTCCATGCATCACACTTTTTAAAATAAAACAATAAAACAGTTTCGAACCACATATTTTTTCTCAAACGACATCTCTGAACTAATCTCTTTCGTCATAGCAACAGTTCTGAGTTCCCTCCCCATGCAGACAAGCTCTGTCATTATAAGTTTTGTAAGCTGAATAGTAGACGACAGACGTGTGCTCACTTGGTTGCCTTATTTTTTTGATTAAAAAAGAACTAAAAGAAGTGAAATATTAAGTGCCTGTTCCACAGAAATAAAAATAAACATTAAAACTCCTTTAAGAAACTATTTTTCTTCTTGAAATAAGTGCAACAGCTGTGAAAAAATGTAAACAAAGCCAAGTCACTTAAGAGAACACAAATTTGCTCCAAAATCAATATTGTGCTGTGTGCACTCTCTTCTCAATTGTACGTTTTTTGTTTTTAAATAATTTATTGTTTATTTACTTAACCTTGAAATATTTGTATTTATATGTATTTACCTGTATATATTATAAAGTAACTACCTATAAGTTCTGAAGATAAAGTTAAGTCTTATTTCTCTGTTTACCAAAAACCAGGTGTTTGTAACTTCATTTGAATAGAAGTGCTTATTCAAATAAAGGTTCCAAAGAAGAGCAATGCCGAAAGTAGCAGAATTTGGAAAGCCTCGTCGTCGCGGTCGCCCGGCGGCGGCGCGACAGAATGGTGTGGTAGAAAAACAAACAACACCGGCAACAAGACGCAGTGCTAAGAAAGATAAAAAGAAGGGGTCTGAGTCGAAGGCCTTAAAAATCCCTAAAAATACAAAAATTAAAAGTCCCCTACAAAGGGAACCAAACCTGACAAGGAGTAAAATAACCGTTGGCAAACTAAAAATGCTTAAAATCAGGCTAAAACGAATGAAATTTATCATTGAGGAAAATACCACTTCAATAAAGAAATCCAATAAAAAGCATAGTGCGAACTCCCATAAAGTTCCATCTTCGACAGTGACAACAGAATCTGAAAACATTGAGCCATTCGTAAAACAAGAACTTATCGAAGAAGTAGATGAGTTTGAAGAAAAGTCCACCGAACAACATCAACAACTGCAAGATAGTCTTGAATTAAATGACGAAGTGAAGATTGAATATGATTGTGTAACAAATGGAAATACAATTTCTGCTATAAAACCAATTCTAATCGAAGAACCAATAAATAATGAATTAAGTGTTATAATAAATCAAGGGGATAAAACAAAACTTGATAGTTTACGAATGTTGACTTCAGGAACGAAATTCTCTAAAATGCCATCGATTAAAACCAAAGATGAAGCTATTAGATTGATAAGGCGTTTGGAATCATTTGCACTTTGTAAGGAGAATTTTCGATTGATTGGATTTGTGGAGAGACTTCAAAATCACTTTAAAAGTGGAATTGCTTGAAGATTTTCTAATTAATTTGTTTATTGTTATTCTGATCTTAGGACGAAGAAACCTTTATTTCTATTTTTAATTATTTTTTAAAATAAAACTTAAATAATTGTTTATTTTGAAATGGCATCTTTTTTTCTGTTTCAATGATAGGTAAATTTTTTTAGATTATTTTTCATTAGTTTAAGGGAAACAAAAGTGGAGCAGTGGAGTTGTATGGCGAGGGGAAAGGGTGGTGCAGTATGCAAAAAGTTATTTAAAATCCTAAGATTAAACAAGAGAGAGCTATCCATTTAAAAAAAAACTTGAAGTAGAGTAAAAGAAATACAAAAAATAAGGTTAAAAACGAATAAAATGAACTTTAAAATTCAAAATTGTTTCCTCGTCGTATTATTTTAAATCTGTTCTAGGTAGGTAACTAACTTACCTAATTGTAAAATTATAATGGGAATGTTAAAAAAATCAAAGTATTTAAAGCTTCTTTTCAAAACTACTGATATCAATTTTACAAAAAAAAAACTTTAAAAAACATACAATTTACGCTTAATGTTTATAATATTTTTATTACCTTTTCTGTATGTTTAATTGTATTTAAAAATTTTACACGAAACCGCATGAACATACACATTTTTATTTCATTGACATATACATATGTATGTATGTACCTATGTAAATAAAATGTTTGAAAAGCTGGAAACTTTTTTAAACTTAGTTTAACGGTAAAACGAGTTTTATAGAAACTCAATAATATGGGAATAAACTATTCTTAAAATATTTTTAATAATAATAAAAAAATGTACCTATACCTATTTCCGACAAGACAGTATTAGTAGTAGTATTTTAGCAACACCGCACTTTTGGGACTACCTCTAAAAACGCATATGGAACCACGGGATGGAAAACAAAACCCAAATTAAAAGGTTTAATTCATGCACAATGTCGACAAATAACTTCTAAGTAACAAAGGACCTAATCTACTCAATGCTAAAGAATTATAGAGAAGTTTTGAGGTTAAAATGTCAAGTATTAGGTATCAACTTAAAGTATTTTAAGTGTAAACAATATTAACGGTCAAGGTGAAAAATGGCATAAGTCACCTCAAAAGAATTCCGAGAAAATTAATGTTTAGGTATACATTTTTACAGAGGCTAATTTACGAGGGAAATTAAAATTTAAAAAACACAGGGGCCTGATTATGAGGTTCGGGGCGGATCGTTTTCAATTCGACGTTTCAAATTCGACTCGCATCGTATTAACGAATTTGCGGCGAAGCGAAAATAGTTTTTCCTGTATTCCAGTGATTTGACAGTTTTGGCTCGACTTTTTCTTCCTATGTACGCGTATATTCCAGTGATTTGACAGCTTTTCAAACAAAATTTGTTTTGTTTTGATTGAATTTGTGAAATTTGCGGTGATTTATTCGAAATTTTATATTTTATTGTGGATTGTGGATAAATATAAGAAAATTAAAATAAAGCTAACTCAAATTTTTATATAATTACAATCAAGAAAGAATCCACGAAATCGAACAGTGAATAATAAATAATAACACTTTCGCCTGTGAATCCGCCATAAAAAAGCTATCGGATTTTAACTCGCCACAAACATTATGACATTTTAAATTCGCCTTCGAATTTGTTAATTGGTCGAATTCAAAACGAAGAAGGCGAAAGCGAAAGTAATAATTGAAAAATGGCAAACTCGCTAGCAAAACGATTCGCCGCGAATCCCATACCTAATAAGGCCCCAGTTTTTTAGCCCATCATCTTCTAAGACCCACACAAAAATTAATTTGTATTTCATGAATAAATACAAATAATAACTTATAGAATAAACTTTGCGTATTGTGTAGTGTTTCATTTCAATCGAACGTCCATCGGTGGAATCAGGGCCGGCCCCAGCCAAACTTGCGCCCTGTGCAAGATTTGTAGAAAGCGCCCCCTTTTTTTATATTTTCACACATAAACTGATACACAAGCATAAGCCTTTCCCACATTACCCAGGAGGTAGACTTTCAATGCGTTTTTTTTATTGAGGTATGCCCAGTAGGCCTAAACCATAAACTAAAACGCAGTGAAGAAATGAGCAGAGGGAAAACGTTTAAACTTGGAAACTTTCTTTTCTGACCTTACATTTTGCAAATTCAGAAATACTGTCATCAAAGTCAAAAGAATTTAATAATTCCTTTTCAATGGACATTATAGATAAACCTACCAATCTCTCTTGAGTCATGGTTGTCCTAAGATATTTTTTTTAATAATTTAAAGTTTAGAAAAACTACGTTCTCTTGAAGCTACCGTGACCGGGATTGTATTAAAGATTTGAAGAACAATTACTAAATTCGGAGCAAAATCTTCAAGGTTTGAACTAAAAATAAAATTTAACACATCTAAACTTCAGCTTTTGTGGTGTAACAAGCTGGGATATTACGGTAAACTCTTGAAACAATTCTTCTCCATCTAAATCTTTAAAACTTCTTTATGTTAAAACATTCTGCAAATTAAGGCATGAAGCACGTACATTTTTATTTTTTAAACATCCGCTTATGTTACTTAAAAATGAAAAATTGATACTATACGTATCAAACCTTTCAAGTATTTAAAAAAAAATTCAACTTTAAATCTTTGTTTCGGGTCTAATATAGTTTCAGGACATTCATCAGCATAAAGTATTTTTCTCCGTTGAGATCGCAATGATGAAGCTACAGGAAACATATTTGGTATTTCTAGGGAACTAGCAATACGCTCGGTTAATTGAACATACCTACTCATTAAATTTTTCATCGGAACACATTAAAATCAAACTGTTTTTTGTATTTAAACTGCTATGCCAGTTGACAGATTAACGAACGGACTTTGCAAATATTTACTAGTTTAATTTATATTTTCTAAAATATCAAACCAAATTAGCAGGCAGCAAATAAATGTAAAATCAAAAATTTTATTTCCTAACGGTTCTGCAATGTTTTTTGCCTCTAGATTTCTTAATTCTATAAGGGCTTCATATATTTCTTCTTAATTTGTTTTTAAAGGCCTCAATGCATCTAACCTGCTCTCTCATCTAGTCTCAGAAGGGGGTTTCAAAGTATGGCTTGGAATTTTTTTCTTATAAATATCCCACCTCGTTGTGGAACTTTAAAAAAAGTTATACAAACATTGAATTGTATCGAAAAATTTAACTGCATAAAATAAGCACCGAGCAGCATCATTAACCACTAAATTTAAGGAATGCGGGCAACATGAAACTAAAAATGCTCTTGGTTCCAGGGTTCGAATTCGATTCTGAACACTCGCTTCTTTTCCTTTTATATTCGAACCATTATGTATGTACATATGTATGGATGTACTTTATTGAGATTTTTTTTTTACACTTAGGTATGATTCTTAATTCTATGTACCTATACTATACATAGTTATTTCAATAGCTTGTTATTAATTTGCCGACTTAGAATTGGTCAGGCTACACAGTTTTTATTTTATATTAATTTAGTTTATTTTTGTAAAGCACATTAGTTGTTTCTTAGACACAGTCTCTTAGTTTAATAAAATTACGTCCACTCAACAAGACGAAGCCTATTCGAACCATTATCATAACTTTGGCTTTGACAGTTAGATACTTATTAAAATTTCATGTAATTCAAGCTTGTCTAAAATCAACTGAGTCAGTCACATTACGGTCTTGTCACAAAATACGTCACTTCTATTAAAAACTGATAGCTATTTATTTAATATTATTTAATCGCCAAAGCGAAAAAACAATTAAAACAATCTGCATTCTGCACCAGACTAGATATACATTAAAAGTAGCCGTTACAACAGTCATTAACTTTCAAAAAAAAAAGAAAAACTGCCTGTGCATGAACAATTCGACTCCACATAGAATCATCCCTCTTTAATTTTTAAGCTCTATGCTCCTTTTCCATTCTATTAAAAATTTCATCTCCTGTAATCAGGCACTTAGCTCTTACACACACAGTGTGCAATAAGAAAACCTGCACGCTCTGACCCATATGATTCCGTATAAATAAGTTTTTTTTTTAAATAGGTATCTCCCATGTTAGTTTCGATAATCAGTGTGCAAAAAAGAAAACTTGGACATCAATTGACCATTTGTAGCAAAGAAACCTACCTACTTAATTTTCAAATATTTCAGCCTGTCCTGTTCGTACAAGAGAAAAAAAGAAAAAATCTCAACACAGAAAAGTTCCATGCAAGAGAAAAAAAGAAAAAATCTCAACACAAAAAAGTTCCATGCCACCATATGAACTCACATTCAGGTACGGTGCGTGATACAAAACCTGCACGTTCTAGCCAGTGTTGGGACTTCTACCACTTAAGTGGTATTTCTACCACTTTTTGGTGTTCATGAAAATCTACCACCTAAAAAGCAAATTCTACCACTTTTTGCAACTCACCGTTCACCTAACATTAAACTCAACCTTTTAATATTTATATTACATATATTTAAATTTTTTTTGTCAATAAATCTTAAAATTATAAACGAGTAAAATAAAACATTTCAATCTGAGAACACAAAAATACACTTGATATTCGAAAGAATGACTACATTAAAATAAAATTTTATGAAAAATTTTGTAAAACCAGAAAATAATATGAATGTAAACACAAATATAAAAAACAGTGAAAACTATTTACCATAATTTTCAAATGTATTTTGGCCTTTACTTTGAAAGGTACTTACTTGAAAATGATATTGTTGAACAAGATGTAATGCAACTACGAAAAGTTATGTGCAGCTATTATATTGAATTATGTGTTCAAATGGTTGAAGGAGAAAGGTTTAACCTTTCAAACGATGAACTAAAATTTTTCAAATATTTAAACCCGAAAAACGTCATTGATGGAACAATGCCATCAGTTTTAGGTCTCACGAAACATTTTTCACCAACTATAAATAACTCAGAACTGGAGTTAATTAATAATGAGTGGATAAAATTAATTGGAGAAAATCAATTACTCCAAATTTTTAAAACTGATGACATTGTTTCACAATGGCTTTTGATAAAAAACTTAAAAGACGGAATGGACAATTTAATTTTTGAAAATATATCTTCTTATATGTTGGAGCTTTGTTGCTTACCGCTTTGCAGCGCTATTTTCAGATTTAAAAAATATAACAAATGAAAAAAGAAATAAATTAAAAACTACATACTACATAAAAATGGGTTTTAATTTCTACCACTTTTCTACCACCTTTTTGACATAATTTCTACCACTCTTGCTTCTGCGAGGTCCCAACACTGGTTCTAGCCCATACGATTCAATATGAATAAGTATTTTGCTTCGTCATACTGTCTATGTTAATTTTGGGACTCGGTGTGCATGAAATAAATCTTGCACATACATATGGTGGCATGGAAATGTTTTGTGTTGAAATTTTTTCTTTTTTTCACTTCCATGGAACTTTTTTGTGTTGAGATTTTTTCTTTTTTTCTCTTGCATGGAACTTTTTTGTGTTGAGATTTTTTCTTTTTTTCTCTTGTACGAACAGGGTAAAATATTTGGAAATGAGGTAGGTAGGATTTTTAGTTCTGCGATATTTTGAGTTAAATTTTCATTGAATGCAACAATGAAAGTGATGTTAGTTAGTGCGCAAGAGATAACTTAGGACAGTTGTGATGGATGTTTTATTGAGATTATTTTAAGAATGTTTATGGTTAAAGAATGGCAAATAATAGTACATATTTGTTTGAAAGATCAGATTACATTTTCTTGCTCCTGGTAATGCGCCCCCAGAATTATGCGCCCTGTGCATTTGCACATCTTGCACATATGCTTTGTCCGGCCCTGGGTGGAATTCATAGCCTTAGTTTTCATTGTTGAAGGTTAAATTTTGATAAAAATTCTTTGACCATCATAAACAGTACCTTCACTTATGCTATCTTCTGTATGTTCTTATAGGTTAGGTATATCGAATAAATACATTTTTTTTTTATCAGAATTTAAGTTTTATTAAATGTTTTTCCATCTCTGACAATATTACTCGCACACAGGGATGGTTGAGAGTTGTAAGTCACTAGGCCCTGGTCCTTCATGGACTGTTGCGCCACCTAATTTATTTTATTTAAATGTTTTATATTTTTGAGAAAATTGATTCTAAAAAAATGTCTATCTAGGTAAATTATCTCTTTTATTTAAGTTCCACTAAAGTAAGTAACAAGTGTGATGAAAGTACTCAACAACCCAAATGAGTATGCATTATTCAATTAGGTATGTAGTAAACAGGGTGTTTCATAAGAATTGGTGTAAACTGAATATGGTGCGAAACGTTATGTCATGACCTAACATAATATTGGTAGGCTAATTTTTCTAAATCGTATACAAATGGTTTTCGAGAAAAGGGTTGTTTTAATGCAATTCTATTTGTAAGTGAGTTTTGGATTCAAGCTTTTTTGTACAATGACCTTATACGTATAATAACCTTATGTCGTAACAACTTGAATGCTTATTTCAATTTTTCTTTTGCTTTTTAACATTTTGAAAATTTGAGAAAATTTTCGATTTTTTAACAAAATTTTAATGAGGACTATAGGTGCTTTTAGTTTTAGTCTTAAAAAAGGCACAGTACGGATATGCTCAAAACAATCATTTCCAAGTTTGTACTCAATCGATTTAATAGTTTAGTTTGTTGGGGACCGAAAGAATTACTAAATAGCCGGACCCACTTTTTTCGACTTCTCTACCACCGTAATATCGTGTTTAATTAAAATATTGAGTTCGAAACTTCTTACTTTACATTTTCTAGTTCCTATTTGTCGTTTTACACCTACTCTTGTAAATATAATTTTTATCCAAAAAGGCTACAATCAAAGTATCAGGAATATAAGTTGCCATTTAATTTTAATGTTGCATTGTTACACACTCCGCTTCTATTGATTAGGCTATTTTTTAAATTGTAAATTATTTTCACTTTTAATCTTGAAGTTAAGCAATCGATGGAGCCCAGTGTAGAATTTAAACCCCTGCGACTGGCTTTTAGTCTGTAGACAAAATATTTCTTTGAGAATTATTCAAGATCGTTTAAAATTGTGCTCTTACAGTAAAATGGTGGCATTTTTGGTTAAATCAAGCTAATTATTTTTCAAAAAGGTGCTCTTAACCATGAAAATAATTAAATACCTACCTACCTATAAAAATTAAAAATAGAGTTATCAAATTTTAATCCTTTCATTTTTATTTGGTTTAAAATCATTTTATATAGGTACCTACCTATGTTTAGATTTGAGCTTAAGAAGTAGGTATTAAGATTCATACTTTTTTTAGAATCTTTAAAAATAAAGAAAAGTTGTTGAAATAAGTAACCAACATTAAGTCATAAACATTTAAAGATATATTAACGTATTCATTATCTTAAGTCAAATGGTAATGCCAATATTTTTTTTCTGCTGAAAACTAGCTAATTTTAAACTTGCAAGAACATCAAAAATAAATATGTAGGTATCATTTGTGGATGGGTTAAGTAAAAACTGACAAAAAGCAGGTGTTAATTTTCAGACAAAATATCAAATTCTTTTAGACCATGACCTGACCTTTAACAATATTCAGTTAAAACCATTATTTATGGGACCCCCTGTATATAAATAAATATGTCAACATACATAAATTAATAGCACTCCAACAAATTGTAGTTACGTATGCTTTATTCCATAGGTATATTTATTATTTACTAGGAAGGCACCTACTTATCATTATAACCTATTTTGTCTTCCTCAGATCCTCACTATAGAAATCAAAAATCCCTCAAAAATAATTTTAAATTGAAATACCCCTGTCTTCCGTTCTGCTTAAGAGAGTTTTGTACTTGAACCATTTTTGTAGCCATCATAATCGCTTCCTTAACCTCACAGGCATTCTCAACAAACTATGTTTAGGGTCATTTCAGATTTCTCATAAGTACCTATGTATGTATGTAGGTACATATGTAGGTAGGTTTTTAAGATGTTTTGGTTCATTCCTCTATGCGAATGAAGTAAGATGAATACCCTTCAGCAATAAATATATAAAATAAATAGTAGGTACTAAGGTAACATAACAACAACAACAACTTACTCTATTTCCATGGCTCGGCATTATAAATTTCTCACGTGCTTCTAAGACATCACTTCCAAAGAAACCAGACTTCCACAGCCGTCCGTCATCCCTGATTTAAAATAGAGTAGAGATCTATACTCAATATATAAAACTGCACCTTCCTACCTACCGATAGAAATAAATGCCTCGTTTCATGCTTCATGCTCAGTGTTTTTGTATATAGCTTCTATGGTTCCATGAATTTATGTACTCCCAAGTAGGTACAGCGAAACTGAGTATATATTTTGTAGATACGTCTGCTGCCATCGCATTCACACTCAGAGACCTTGCTTTGCATGTAACAGCCCCGGCCAAACAAAGAAAAAATAATCGAAAGCCCCTGCATTAACAACAAGTTTTTGAATCGAAATGACCGTACTAACAGAGCCAGCTGGGAAGAATACAGTTTGAAAGAGGGAGACCAAACTATGTCATACCATGCCAGATTCAGCGTCAGCGAACTAGGTATACCATTTGGGTTGTAGGTAGTCGAGACAACAAAGCAGAGCGAGCATTATCATATCGTTGAGTTTGAGTGGTTGCTTTGCTGGTTGAGTCAGTGCGGATCTGAAGACTCAAGCAAATTGTTTTTATTTTTGTTTCATTGTGTTAATTTATTTTTTCGTTAAACCCGTGAACGTGAATTTATTTTTGGTTTCTTCTTGATAAACCGAAGGAGTTTGGGAGTTTTTATAGTGTGGACTGCCGTCGATTTTTCAATTACCTATTGCAGCTTCTTGCTTTTAAAAATAGACCCACCCACCTCTAACTAAACAATGCCAGATGTAAGAAAGTGCAACATATACGGTTGCAAGGGTAACTCTCGTGATCATAAGGATTTGAGATTTTTCAACTTTCCCGCACGCGATAGTCCATTGTACGAAACTTGGCTATCGATCTGTCATGAATCAGAGCATACACTTCGAGCTTTAAAACGCCCTTACATCTGTTCTAATCACTTCCACCCGTGGCATGTTGGTTTCAAACGTTTGGCTTCGGGAGCTGTACCCTCTTTACACCTTAAGGCACCACCAGGCTTCGCCGAAGAGGAACTAGCCCGGGCAGAGGAAATGGCAGCCGCACAAAGGATAAAAGATAATCTTATAAAATTGATTAATCAATCGGTTTACGTGTGGTCAAAGAGGGCTGAATGTCATCCAGAGTTTGGCAAAACCCTATGCACATCGCGTCGAGAACTCCAGCGAATCGGTTCAGAGATACGAAATCTATTAGGTGCTACCCTCACAATCAACATCGACGACTATTGGCTGAGAAAGTTTCGAAAATTACATTTGAGTAATAGCGATAATAATGGTGCTGATGCTGATGCTGATGCTGTGATGTTGAATGGTAAAATAGCCCCATCATTGGATTTGATCGAGATCATAAAATCCATTGACCCCAATGCCAAAATTTCCAGTGAAGAGGAAATTGCAATCTTAGTCGATGAAGAACAAAAGTTAGCATGCCAAAAAATTAATCTAAAAAGAGAGTACAACCGAAATCCATTTGATCACTGTCCGCCGGAAAATTATTCAGTTAGCAAGAACAAATTAAAGGACGCCCAAAAAATATCTTTCAAACAAGCTTTGGAGAAATTTTATGGTGTTAAGGCGAAAAATAATAATTCTAACATAGACTTTAAGGTGGAAAAAGTGGAATCAATTGATGCGAGTCAAAATGATGATGATGGTTGTGTTGATGTTTATTCGGAAGACACTTGTGGTCCGGTGGTGATGTCGGAACCGATTGTTGAAACATATCTGCAAGCTCTGGAACACCTCAAGCCTCTAGAGGATTTTGCGTTGCGTGAAGAAAATTATCGAGCTATCGGTTTGTTGTCAACACTGGAGATTATTTTTAAAAATCATCGACCAAAAAAGACGTAGTTTTCAAAACAAAAAACTAGTTGTTAAGACGTTTTTAAGTTTATTTTTTAAATAAATAAGATAAAATTAATAGTTTCAAAAAAATGTGATTTGCCTTCTCGACTTTTAATGCACACAGGTGAAGAATCTTTTGACCATTGATTTACCTTTACTCACTGCTATCATTTTTTTTTTGCTCAAAATTGGGCCTTGAGGGCATTGAACGGAATTTCTGTTTTTTTTTTTAAGGGTAGGTATTCAAAGGTGTATGTATGTATATTTTTGTTCCTAGAAACATAAACCCTCTTTGAAAAGGTTTTTGAACGAATAACTAGGAAATGAAAATAAAAAAAAATTACAATCCAAGAAACCGTTGGTATACATAATTAAATAGCAGTTTTAAAAAAGAGGGTTTATGAAACTGGCTGAAGTAAGTAGGTATCGAGGCGAGTGAATAAAGTAACAATTTCTGAACTTTATTAATTAAAAAATATACAAATACAGTAATCCCCGCTTAGTTGCACCTCGCTTAATTGAACATCCAGCTTAATTAATCGAAAAAATTGGCTTCGAAAATTTCCCGTATTAGTAGCAAAGCTTTTTAGACGGTTAATTGAACCTCGCTTAGTTGAATTACTCGCTTAATTGATCTTAAAAATATGCTGGAGTAAAACTAAATACATGGACATTTTTTCGGATAATTGGACGGACAAAAAATGATTGTGATTGAAAAAACCAAAACGCCAAGGTATTTTAAAAATAAGGTTGTACCTTTGCAATATTTCTCCAACCAAAAGGCATGGATGACCCAACATTTATGGCCCCAAATTTTATGTAAATTTGACGAAGAAATGATAAAGCAGAACAGACAAATAATTCTTTTTGTCGACAATGCTGCCTGTCATAAGAAGTTGGACGATTTAAAAAATATGAAAGTGAAGCTTGTACCCACAAATACAACGTCCATCATTCAACCCCTTGACTAATGAATTATTATTCATTGTTTCAAAGCTTACTATCAGCAAAATATAATAAGGAAACAAATGACAGCCATCCAACGTGGCAGGACTATCGAAGAATTTTCTAAGTCGATCACATCTTTGCAAGCAATGCACATAAGCAAACATTGTTTGTGGCTTATAACACCTTCTACTATAAGAAATTGTTTTAGAAAGTTAATATTGGAAATATTTTACTACTAAACCTATATTTGCAAGTTCTTTTTTTAAGGACAGGCTTCATCCAAGAAGAAGAGGAACCGGAAAATAATCTCGTGGTCATAGATAACGTTCTTGAGGACAATGCATATTTCAATGCTTATTTGGCATGTGATGACATAACATATCATGTAACAGACGCCGAAATTAAGTTGACACTGAAATGTTTATAGAGTAAATTATTGGGATGAATATTTTATTTTTTTTTGTTAACCTTCTCGTGCAATTATACGGGTTTCGCTTAATTGAACAGATATGTAAATTAAGCGGGGTTTCGCTAATTGAACCACCCGGATAATTGACCGAAAAATCTGACAAAATTGTCAGTGCAATTAAGCGGGGAATACTGTACGTTTTTTAAAGATATGAGTTTTCTTATAATTTATTTAACATCTTTTATTTACAATCATCACTTCTCAAATATGAGTCCACTTGCATTATTAGTGTCAAAGCATTAAAGTCGCCCAAATCCAAGGCATAGTTATTTAATAAACTCAAACAGTCTAGTGCCTCTTTGTAGGTTTCTATCAAAAACACTCTATTACCAAGACCGGAATCTTTCGTACGTTTCACTCTCCAAAACCCGTTTGTTTACATTGTTGTATTTGTAATTTTGACAATTGGTCCATGAATAGATGTGAGCACAAACAAAAAAAAACGACGCCGTGGGCTAGCGGCACTTTGCATAGCAAAAACAAAATGGAGGGGTTAATAAGTTTTTTTCAGGTTTTTCCTTTTACTTTTTTCGATAAAAAAGTCAGTTTTAAGCTTTAATTTTGCAGGCATTTTGTGGATAGTGAACCAATGTACCTTTTTGTCTTGAAAAAAGCATGTTCAACATCAGTCTATTATAATTAATTCACTAATTTATAGTAATCACTACAAAATTCTTTAAATTTCATAATAATCCCGGGATTTTTGTATCAAAGATGCGTTCAAAGAACAATCAATTTAAGGGTGCGAGTGCAATTTTTGTATTGAATTCTAATAAATTTTCGTTAACGAACGGCCCAAATATTTTGTTTGCAAGTAATTAAAATCTGTATCAATTTAATTAATCCAAGTATATTTATAGTTTGTTTTTAATGATTTAAGCTTGCAACTATTTTTCCATTCCATTTTGATTAATAAAAAATAAATTTAAAAAAAAAGTTATAATCGAAAAATACATCCACCCATAACATTCTTGATTGATGGAAGCATACATGTATTTGCTATCAAAAAAAAACTATGCATCAAAGGAACACAAATGTTTTAAAAAAGCAATAAGAACGATTATAGCGAACCTGTTGAATAAATGCAGAGCATTTTGTTTTTGCTTTGCAAAGTGCCGCTAGCCCACGGCATCGTTTTTTTTTTTGTGCTCACATCTATTCATTTACTAATTTTCAAAATTACAAAAATAACAATAGCCGCGTTTTATTATCACCATGATCTGATCCGGATCAGATCATCATAATAAAACAGCATTGGATCATCATATTTTTTGTTATTTAAAGTTTGGTAGCAGTGTCAAATTCGTTCTTTCAAAAGTGACATTACGAAGCAAAAAAAAAACAAACACATACCTACCAAAAATTGAAAATGTTTGTGCAAATCACCATTGCACTCTCAAACTCAAAGCATCCAGGAACGCTTTGGTCTCACATGTAGTCCAGATTCTTTTTGACCTTTTAATAAATGTGACACTTAAATAATTTAATTTAGAGATTACTTACAATTTATTTGAACATCTTTTCTCCCATTTGTGCTGCAGCTTTCTCGATTTTATTTATATTTTTTGACATTTAAAGCAGGGTTGCCCAAAGAACATTTTGCTCAATGATTTTTTTTGTTCTTTTTTTTGGGGGAAAATAATACCCATAAATTATATCAAATATACATTTTTTTGGACTTAATTATTTTAATTTCACCAACTCATATCTAGTTTTGTTAAAATATCTACCTATTTCATGGATTATATACCAAATAAATAAATATAAAGCTTCTCGTTTTCTATTTAAAAAATATTTTATTTCAGTCAAATGGAAATGTTTATATGGAATACAGGTTTTATTTAATTTGCTTGCAATGATACCAACATTTACATGTGAAATAACAATGATAAAGCGCTCCTTGTTGTGAAAAAAGAATTAAATTTTGGATCTCAAATTGAGATCCAAACACAAAGCAGGATCTTGTGTTGTTGTTGTAATGCATTTAAATTCAAGATCCGGATCAGATCATGGTGATTATAGCCGCGTTTTATTATGGTTGCTACGAACTGTCAAACTCTATTCGCGTTCCACACACCTCGCGCTCAACTTGACCTCAAAATTATACCACTCTTGTTTTGTTTGTTGAAAAGGGTAATTATAAATTGACAATTCGTCGCTGTCTGGGAATAGAAATAAAGCTCATGTGAAAGAAAAGTCAAAATATGGCGCGAACATCCACAGTTCGCAGTTCGTAGCTCATGTGCAAAATGCTGTACTGTCTTGTTGCTGTTCTTTGAAAATTTGTTTTTAAATTTTATAACTGACAGCAAAAGCGAGCAATTTATTTAATTTATTTGAATTTCTATCAAATTTGAAATTTTCACAAATCAACCCAAAGAAATTTCTTGGGCTAAAATTCGTAGGTTGGGGAAATATTTTACTCTCTCGTGAGCGCTCTCTTTTACGAAAAACTACGAAATTTTTGAGTACGCGACGCGAACAGGATTTGGTTGAATTTTGTATTTTTTAGTAAAATTTGACTGTTTTAGGAGGGTACGCGAACGGAACTCATATGTGATTAAAGTATTTTTAATAATAATACAAAAAAATGTATTTCCAACAAGACAATGATTCGAATCAGTGCCTTGGATGTGAATCCACACTTTTGGGACTACCTCGAAAAACGCATATGGAACCACGGGATAAAACACAAAACCCAATTAAAAGGTATAATTCATGCACAATGTCAACAAATAACTTCTAAGTAACAAAGGAAATAATCTACTCAATGTTAAGGAATTTGAGGGAAGTTTCGAGGTTAAAAGGTCAAGTATTAGGTATCAACTTAAAGTATTTTAAAGCTTAGTGTGCACGATTGCCAGGTCTGACAATCATTGTCAGATCTGCAAACGTTTGACAATGTGTAAAAATGAGCTGAAAATTTTAATTTGTGTGTACACGGTTTGCAGATATCGACAAACATCTGCAAATCTGTTGCCAAATATTTGTCTGACAATGTCGACAAACTAATTTGACCAAATAGCTAGCAATAGATTTGCAAACATTTGTAGATTTTCTGCCAACCGTGTACACACCAAATCAAATTTTGGATCAGCTCATTGTCACACATCGCATCAGTCAGAAAATTTGTCTGCCAATGAATAAATTTGCAAATGTTCCTCAAACGGCATCTGCAAATTTATTCATTGTCAGACGTTTGCAGAAACGTCAGAAAATGAAAAAAATTTGGTGATCTCCCAATGAATTTTGTGTACACACGATTGCCACATCTGCAAATTAATTTGTCTTCAAAATGATTGATGAACAAATTTTTCTGCAAATCAATTTGGTGTGTAGACGGTTGTCAGCAAAAACACTCTATTACCAAGACCGGAATCTCAGACTGACATTTCGGTTTGCCTACAAGCTAAAAAGCACTAAATGTGAGAAAGTGTGCGTGAAATGATGCAAAAAACCAAACACATTCTCACAATTAGTGAGTTTATTATGCTTCATTATAGTAATCAGCCCCATCTAAATGCTTCATTTTGAATGTTTCATGGCCTCGTTCAAAAACTAAACAATCCTAACCAACAGAATCTGAAGTGCTGACATGGTCTTAAATTGGAAGATTTGTATAGCTTTTTAATTTCAATCCAAATAAATGTTGTAAATGTATATTAAATAAAATAAAATTGACCAAATACATATTTAATGATTTATTAGTGCTGTTTTTTATTTACTTAAATTATTTGCGAACGCAATATGAGCAGCAACTGGTTAAGTATAATTGGAAATGGACAAAAGTGTAACTTAATACTTTGTAAAACAACAAAACCGACAATTTTTTCAGCTGTAGTTTGCTTAGAGCATTTTCCTTGGCGGCGCGCGGCGTTAGAAGTTCAGGTGGAAACAATAGGCGGGTGCCTCCGTATTTTTTTTTTGTAAAGACAATGTTACGAGAACTTGTGAAGTTCCATTGCCAACTTTAGCTAGTTCAGATTCCTCAATTAGAGTGGTATTTTCATCATTTAAGCAGTTCGATAATTGCAAGACCAAATTTTAGTTTTGTTTGTTGCAGAAATATTCCTGAAAATTTCTTTTTAAGGGACTTTGTTAGAGTTAGAATTTTGTTTGTAGTTAGATTTTGGAATAAAAATTTGAGGGAACCATGTTTTAAAAATAAGTTGCTTTGTGTAAAGCATCTTTAAGGAATAGAAATAGGCAATATGGTTACAAACAATACCAACTAAATGAGTGAAATAAATAGATTTAAGTAACTTTTTTTACTTTTACTGTTGGGCAGCGGTTCGCCATACACGGGCCAACATGTTTATAAACTTCATTTTTTGTGTGACTGTCGTGAAGTCAAGATGTGCGATAGAAGTGCGGATGATGCAATAGCATGTTCCATAATTGATGGATTTGCATACAGCGAGCTATGGGAGTGCTACAAGGGATGCAAAAAACATCAGGAACAAATTTAGCAACTATTTTAACACTGTCGGCGCTGTACCGTGGCAAAACAATTTTGTTTAAATACATATTTTTATTTCGCATCATAATATGTATTAACATTTAAAAAATAAAATAAAAATAAAGCACAAATTTACTTACATTTTCTATTTCAAATGATTCATCAAATGTTACAATGCTCTCCAATTGTGTTTCCTGGTCTCTTATAAAATCAAATTGGTCGTAATACCATAATTTTATCGCTTCAATGAAGTTTTCAATGAATATTTTGCATTGCGACGACATGTTAACTCATTTAAAATAACAACACAAATGACGAATTGTTGTCGCACAACGCCATACACGACGAACATGTTGATAATTGTTTATTCCAGTATGGGGAAACCGAACACCCGATAGAAAAAAACCGGTAAACGCGACAAAATCGAGACTTCTTGGCTAAATAATGTTATCTTCCATGCTTACGCATAAAATTACGAATTTTGTAGCATATGCAAATTTCTAGACATTTTACAATCTGAACAATTAAATATGCTATGAAAAAATTGGCTGCTATTAATGTTAATTTTTTTTTCTAAAAAGTTGATGAAGGTTAGCTGAAGCGGAAATTTCTTTAATTAACATACCTAAAATATTATTGGCTTTCTCAAAAATATTTTTCTATACTAACCTCTGCTTTATATCTGAAAACTATTGTTTATGTATATTTTCTTCTATGTTCTGTATTTATAAAATGTAATGTAATACCCTTCAAACAATAATAAGTAAACTTGAACTTTGGTAACTAAACATTTTTAAGGAATGAATGAAAATTATATTTTGCGTTAAACTGTGGGAATTCACTAAAAAAAAATTCTGTACGTCAACAATCAACATTCATGTCGATTACTCGATCTATTGAATGAGTTGTGCATGAATTCAGAACGATTTTAAGACGTTTTCATTTTGTGATATGTCAAAATTTGTTTTTATTTGCTCTGCATTTATTCAACAGGTTCGCTATAATCGTTCTGATTACTTTTTTAAAACATTGGTGTTCCTTTGATGCATAGTTTTTTTTTGATACATGTACATATGCTTCCATCAATCAAGAATGTTATGGATAAGGTATTTTTTGATTATAACTATTTTTTTTAAATATAATATTTATTAATCAAAATGGAATTCAAAAAGGTACATTGGTTCACTATCCACAAAATGCCTGCAAAATTAAAGCTTAAAACTGACTTCTTCATCGAAAAAAAGTAAAAAGAAAAACCTGAAAAAAACTTATTAACACCTCCATTTTGTTTTTGCTGTGCAAAATGCCGCTACCCCACGGCATCGTTTTTTTTGTTTGTGCTCACATCTATTCATGGATTAATTGTCAAAATTACAAATACAACAATGTAAACAAACGGGTTTTGGAGAGTGAAACGTACGAAAGATTCCGGTCTTGGTAATGGAGTGTTTTTGGTTGTCAGCTTGCGTGTACACGATTGCCAGATATCTACAAATTAATTGGCAGATATTTGTCTGCAAATCAGGAGCCAAACCATTTGTCTGCAAATTAATTTGGTGTGTACACGATTGTCAGCCATTCGAGACAAATTTTTCAATGACAGATCTGGCAATATTTGCAGATCTGGCAATCGTGTACACTTAGCTTAAGTGTAAGCAATATTGAAGGTCCAGGGGAAAAATGGCATAAGTCACCTCAAAGCAATTCCGAGAAAATGAATGTTTAGGAATAAATTTTTACAGAGGCTAATTTACGAGGGAAATATAATTTAAAAAACGCAGTTTTTTAGCCAATCATCTTATAAGACCCATAAAAAAAATTAGTTTGTATTTCATGAATAAATACAAATAATTTATAGAATAAACCTTGCGTATTGTGTAGTGTTTCATTTGAAACAAACGTCCATCGGTGGAATTCACAGTCATTTTCTTAGTTTTCATTGTTGAATGTTAAGTTTTGATACAAATTATTTGACCATCATAAGGAGTCCACCAAAGTAAGTAACAAGTGTGATGAAAGTACTCACCGTCACCAACCCAAATGAGTATGCATTATTCAATTAGGTATGTAGTAAACAGGGTGTTTCATAAGAACTGGTGTAAACTGAATATGGTGCGAAACGTTATGTCATGAGCTAACATAATATTGGTAGGCTAATTTTTCTAAACCGCATACAAATGGTTTTCGAAAATGGGTTGTTTTAATGGAATTCTATTTTTAAGTGAGTTTTGGATTCAAGCTGTCCAAAAATGATTTTTGTTTTTTAATATTTTGGGCATTTTAAAATAACATTATGTCGTTACAACTTGAATGCTTATTTCAATTTTTCTTTTGATTTTTAACATTTAGTACCCGTGGCATGATGGTTAGTGCGTTGGACTGTCATGCAAGAGGTCTTGGGTTCGATCCCTGCCTATGCCATCTAAAGTTTTTTTCACGGGTACTGCCTCTTGCGAGGAATTGACAAATTCTCCAAGAGTAATTCTTGTCATGAAAAGTGCTTTCTCAAATTTGCCGTTCGGATTCGGCTTAAAACTGTAGGTCCCTTCCATCCCTGACAACAGTACTCGCACACAGGAATGGTTGAGAGTTGTAAGTCACTAGGCCCTAGTTCTCAAACGGACTGTTGCGCCACCCAATTTATTTTTTATTTATTTTTTTAACATTTTGAAAATTTAAGAAAATTTTCGATTTTTAACCAACAAAATTTTAATGGGGACTATTTTTAGTTGTAGTCTTAAAAAATGCATAGTACGGATATGCTCAAAACAATCATTTCCAAGTTTGAACTCGATCGACCTAATAGTTTAGTTTATGAAGACGAGGACCGAAAGACTTACTAAATGGCCGGGCCCACTTTTTTTGACTTCTCTACCATCGTGATATCGTGTTTGATTAAAATATTGAGTTCGAAACTTCTTACTTTACATTTTCTAGTTCCTATTTGTTGCAATTAAAAATAATTTTCTAAAAAGCATCACTACGTTATCAGGCTACGCTTTTGAACCATTTGCACCTATTCTCGTAAATATAATTTTTATCTAAAAAGGGTACGAACACAGTATCAGGAATATAAGTTGCCTTTTAATTTTAATGTTGCATTGTTACACACTCCGGTTCTATTGATTAGGCTTTTTTTAAATTGTAAAGTTTTAATCTTGAAGTTAAGCAATCGATGGAGCCCAGGGACCTGGTTATGGGATTCGCGGCGAATATAATACTTGAAAACCTTTAGGATGCCGTACAGACAAAAAATCAAATTCTTTTAGACCATGACCTGACCTTTTACAATATTCAGTTTAAACCATTATTTATGGGGCACCCTATAATATAAATAAATAGGTCAACATAAATTAATAGCACTCCAACAAATTGTACGTATGTACATATGTACCTACTTATCTATTGTGTGTGCTTTGTTCCATATTTATTATTTACTAGGTATAGGTACTTATCATTAATATATTAGATTGAAATGCCCCTGTCTTCCCTTCTGCTTAAGACAGTTTTGCACTTGAACCATTTCTGTAGCCATCATAATCGCTTCCTTAACCTCGCAGGCATTCTCAACAAACTATCTTTAGGGTCATTTCTTATAAGTATGTATGTTTTCGGTTAATTCCACAGCAAATATTTCCTCTATGTGAGTGAAGTTAGATGAATGCCCTTCATCCCTAAATATATAAAATAAATAGTAGGTACTAAGGTAACAAAACAACAACAACAACTTACTTTATTTCCATGGCTTGGCTTCCACAGCCGTCATCCCTGATTTAAAATAAAGATCTATACTCAATATATAAAACTGCAGGTAGGTACGTAGCTTCTTTCTATTTATTCGCATCGTATACTTAAACCTACTCGTACCTTCCTATCTACCGATAGAAATAAATTGCTCGTTTCATGCTTCATGCTCAGTGTTTTTGTATATAGCTTCTATGGTTCCATGAATTTATGTACTCCCAAGTAGTCACAGCGAAACTGCGTATATATTTTGTAGATAGGTCTGCTGCCATCGCATTCACACTCAGAGAACTTGCTTTGCATGTAACAGCCCCGGCCAAACAAAGAGAAAATATCCGAAAGCCCCTGCATTAACAACAAGTTTTTGAATCGAAATGACTGTACTAACAGAGCCAGCTGGAAAGAATACAGTTTGAAAGAGGGAGACCAAACTATGTCATACCATGCCAGATTCAGCGTCAGCGAACTAGGTATACCATTTGGGTTGTAGGTAGTCGAGACAACAGAGCAGAGCGAGCATTATCGTATCGTTGAGTTTGAGTGGTTGCTTTGCTGGTTGAGTCAGTGCGGATCTGAAGACTCAAGCAAATTGTTTTTATTTTTGTTTCATTGTGTTAATATCTTTTTTCGTTAAACCCGTGAACGTGAATTTATTTTTTGGTTTCTTTTTGATAAACCGAAGTAGTTTGGGAGTTTTTAAAGTGTGGGCCGCCGTCGATTTTTCAATTACCTATTGCAGCTTCTTACTTTTAAAAATATACCCACCCACCTCTAACTAAACAATGCCAGAAGTAAGAAAGTGCAGCATATACGGTTGCAGGGGTAACTCTCGTGATAAGGATTTGAAATTTTTCAGCTTTCCCGCACGCGATAGTCCATTGTACGATACTTGGCTATCGATCTGTCATGAATCAGAGCACACAATTCGAGCTTTAAAACGCCCCTACATCTGCTCTAATCACTTCCACCCGTGGCATGTTGGTTTCAAACGTTTGGCTTTGGGAGCTCTACCCTCTTTACACCTTAAGGCACCACCAGGCTTCGCCGAAGAGGAACTAGCCTGGGCAGAGGAAGTGGCAGGGGCAGCCGCACAAAGGAAAAAAGACAATTTTATAAATTTGATTAATCAATCGGTTTTCGAGTGGACAAAGAGGGCTGAATGTCATCCAGAGTTTGGCACAACCCTATGCACATCGCGTCGAGAACTCCAGCGAATCGGTTCAGAGATACGAAATCTATTAGGTGCTACCCTCACAATCAACATCGACGACTATTGGCTGAGAATGTTTCGAAAATCACATTTGAGTGATAGCGATAATAATGGTGTTGTGATGTTGAATGGTAAAAAAGCCCAATCATTGGATTTGATCGAGATCATAAAATCCATTGACCCCAATGCCAAAATTTCCAGTGAAGAGGAAATTGCAATCTTAGTCGATAAAGAACAAAACTTAGCATACCGAAAAATTAAGCTAAGAAACTACGACCAAACACCATTTGATCACTGTCCGCCGGAAAATTATTCAGTTAGCAAGAACAAATTAAAGGACGCCCAAAAAATATCTTTCAAACAAGCTTTGGACAAATTTTATGGTGTTAAGGCGAAAAATAATAATTCTAACATAGACTTTAAGGTGGAAAAAGTGGAATCAATTGATGCGAGTCAAGATGATGATGATAGTTGTGTTGATGTTTATTCGGAAGACACTAGTGGTCCGGTGGTGATGTCGGAACCGATTGTTGAAACATATCAGCAAGCTCTGGAACACCTCAAGCCTCTAGAGGATTTTGCGTTGCGTGAAGAAAATTATCGAGCTATCGGTTTGTTGTCAACACTGGAGATTATTTTTAAAAATCATCGACCAAAAAAGACGTAGTTTTCAAAACAAAAAAACTAGTTGTTAAGACGTTTTTAAGTTTATTTTTTAAATTTTTTAAATAAATAAGATAAAATTAATAGTTTCAAAAAAATGTGATTTGCCTTCTCGACTTTTAATCCACACAGGTGAAGAATCTTTTGACCATTGATTCACCTTTACTCACTGCTATCATTTTTTTTTTTTTTCAAAATTGGGACTTGAGGGCATTGTACGGAATTTCCGGTTTTTTTTTTAAGGGTAGGTATTCAAAGGTGTATGTATGTATATTTTTGTTCCTAGAAACATAAACCCTCTTTGAAAAGGTTTTTGAACGAATAACTAGGAAATGAAAATAAAAAAAAATTACAATCCAAGAAACCGTTGGTTACATAATTAAATAGCAGTTTTAAAAAAGGGGGTTTATGAAACTAGCTGAAGTAAGTAGGTATCGAGGCGAGTGAATAAAGTAACAATTTCTGAATTTTATTAATTAAAAAATATACAAATAGGTAGGTATGTTTTTTAAAGATATGAGTTTTCTTATAATTTATTTAACATCTTTTATTTACAATCATCACTTCTCAAATATGAGTCCACTTGCCTTATTAGTGTCAAAGCATTAAAATCGCCCAAATCCAAGGCATAGTTATTTAATAAACTTAAACAGTCTAGTGCCTCTTCGTAGGTTTCTATTAAATCAGAGCTTTGCTCAGTTTTAACCTCAATACTCTTTGCTTCGCTGTTAATAATTTGAAGAACTTCCTCCGGCCCACTTTCTTTTACTAAAACTGATCTTGTACTATCATCAACTTTTTCTAGATCCCTTCCTTTTATTAAAACTGATGTTATAGTATCTTCAACTTCCACCGCCTCACTCCCTTCTTCTAAAATTGATTGTATACTATCTTCAAAGATGACTTTGGATGGTTCTTCTTTGATAATATCCTCAATAATCGCGTCCAAAGATTGATTTGGTTCGGTGATGATTTCATATTCATCAGCAGTCAATGTTGTGTCTTCGCTGTTGATGGTTACAATTTCCTCCGCAGTTAATCTTGTCTCTTCGCTGTTGATGGTTACAATTTCCTCCGCAGTTAATCTTGTCTCTTCGCTGTTGATGGTTACAATTTCCTCCGCAGTTAATCTTGTCTCTTCGCTGGTGAAGATTTCAATTTCTTTCGCAATTAATTTTGTTTTTTCGTTGGCAATACCTTTTTTCGGCTCACCCTTTTTAGAAGGTGTTTTTATTTTGTCAAAATTAAATTTACACCGTTCTACTTCGATAATGTCAGCCATGTCCAAAGATTGATTGGGTTCGGTGTAGTAGAATTCATCGGGAGAGGTATTTTTCCTATTTCTGAATTTACGAAGCCATATGCTTTTGTTTTTGATATTCGATTGCAAAATTATGGCTGCTTCTCTAAACTTTGCATTCAATATCATATCGGGAATGTGAGCATGAGGCCATGTTGCATTAAAACGTCTAATAAATGACATCATAACATGTTTTAGAAATTCTCCGTGCTTATCCTTTTCTATTTGATCTTGATCTTCTAGAATTTCCCTAGGCGAATCTTCGCAGGTTTCTTCCATTACCGGTGGCGGCGGCGTTATGGCTCTGTAAAACAAATTAAAAGAAAATAGAAAAACCATGTAACCCAACCATTGTTTTGAATTTAAAAAAATAAGTTGCAAAACGTACTGGCTTTGTGAAGCAACCTCATGATTAATAGCTGCCACAGGTTTTAAAATTCCCATTTCATCGTCCTCATGTACACTGATAGTTTCTTCTGAGTCCTCGCCTGTATCCAAACCTTTTTCTTTGGCAAATTTTGGCCACTCGTCGCTTATTATATCAGCAACGTTAAGCGACTGAGGCAATGGTGATAAGACTATTCCTTTTGCATCATATTCAGCTAGTTTTGGCTTAAACCTTTCAACCCAATTATAAGGATCTGAAAGACGTGCACCCAATAAAACCTCTGCTTCCTGAGCTTTCCCTTTTAAAATATAACCAGGCATGCCAACATTAGGGTTGCCAGCTCGGGATCGGCATCGATTCAAATATGCTATAACCACATGATCGATAAACTCAGATTGCAGGCGATCTGCATCGGAAAGCTTATTTTGCCATGAGACATTAAACGTCGTTATAGGTGTTGGAGTTGAGGTTAGAGTTAGAGTTGGAGTAGGGTTTGGGGCTATGGTTGAGTTTAAGGTTGAGGCTAGAATTTGAGTGGGCGTTGACACTACAATTTTTGGTTTCGGTTCAAAAGACTGTTTGCTTGGTCTGAAAAAAATGTAAAAAAGTTAAGTTGTAAATTGTCAAAGTTAAGTTGTAAATTGTCATTTAAAAATCGACTTTGTTTTGAAGATTCTGTATCATTCAAAAGCAATTATAATAAATTAATTGGGTGGCGCAATAGTCCGTTGAGAACTAGGGCCTAGTGACTTACAACTTTCTACCATTCCTGTGTGCGAGTACTGTTGTCAAGGATGGAGGGGACCTACAGTTTTAAGCCGAATCCGAACGGCTGATTTAAGAAAGCACTTTTCATGACAGAAATTACTCTTGGAGAATTTGTCAATTCCTCGCAAGAGGCAGTATATACTATTGAAAAAAAAACTTAAGATGGCACAGGTAGGGTTTGAACCTAAGACCATCACGACACGGGTACTTCTACTAACCGTCAACTGTGTTAATATTAATAAATCATTTATCTTTATGAACAAACAATTTAAATATATTTTTAGTTGTTTATCTTTAAGAAAAAAAATTCCGATTGAAGCTATCAAATTTGTTTATTGTAATTGGGCTACTTTTTAGAATCCGATTTGGGCTACAAATATTTTAAAATTGATCTAATTGGCAACCCTGTCTTGAAGTTTCATGTTCATCCCTTTACGAAACATTACTTCATATACACATGCAACAGAATCTTAAATCTAACTAACACACAAACCGCAATGACACTGTTTGTTCTAGCTCTTTTCAAAATTAAACGAGTGCAAAGGAGAAAACAAGAAATACAAAAATCTGTTTTCACTTTCACACTCACATTAAATCAAAATGAAAATAAAAAAAGAGTTGTCGACAAGTCCAAAGAGTATACATACAACAAACTTAAATTTAATCATATTATGAGTCACCTTTTCTTTCATACCTCCCGCCTCTCTATACCAATGAGACAAAATATCTATAAAAAAAAAGACTTAAAAAAAACAAAAATAAATAAATACTTACATTGTTAGTATCTTCATGTTCATGGGTGTTTCATTTAATTCAAAATCTGGAACGATTACAGAAGGCGGTAAAAACAAACACGGTACCGCATCAATTCTAACCTTCCTGGTACTTTTTGGATGATAATTTAAAAGTTCATGTCTCAAATTTAGCACATAATCTGACTTTTTGAAATGTTTTAAGCAAACAAACAAACGTTTTGTTGTGCAATCATTTGGACGACCACATCTGTACAACCATAGTTTTCGTAATTGTTCATCCCTCGGGAACTGACAGAAACTAGGTTCAACATAATTCACGGGATTTTCAATTCGTCTTTTATCATTACTATTGTTGCAACCAACTACTGCACAATACGTCATTCCTAGAATTTGAGTGGGCGTTGACACTACAATTTTTGGTTTCGGTTCAAAAGACTGTTTGCTTGGTCTGAAAAAATGTAAAAAAAAGTTAAGTTGTAAATTGGTAAAAATCTATTCAAATTGCCTTCTAAATTACAATATTTAATACATTTAAAAATCGACTTTGTTTTGAAGATTCTGTATCATTCAAAAACAATTATAATAAATTAATTGGGTGGCGAAACAGTCCGTTGAGAACTAGAGCCTAGTGACTTACAACTCTCAACCATTCCTGTGTGCGAGTACTGTTGTCAAGGATGGAGGGGACCTACAGTTTTAAGCAGAATCCGAACGGCTGATTTGAGAAAGCACTTTTCATGACAGAAATTACTCTTGGAGAATTTGTCAATTCCTCGCAAGAGGCAGTACCTACATATATGTATACTATTGAAAAAAAAAAACTTTAGATGGCACAGGCACAGGTAGGGTTTGAACCTAAGACCATCTCGACACGGGTACTTCTACTAACCGTCAACTGTGTTAATATTTATAAATCATTTGTCTTTATGAACAAACAATTTAAATATATTTTTAGTTGTTTATTTTTAAGAAAAAAAATTCCGATTGAAGTTATAAAATTTGTTTATTGTAATTGGGCTACTTTTTAGAATCCGATTTGAGCTACAAATATTTTAAAATTGATCTAATTGGCAACCTTGTCTTGAAGTTTCATATGAAGTAATGTTTCGTAAAGGGATGAACACTTTACGAAACATTACTTCATATGGGTGATTATACAAAAGTTGGGTAACTCGATGTCATCAACCAATATATACAAAGTCTGATTATATTTTATTGAGATTGCAATTTATTTAAAAACAATGGAAAGACCTTTATTTAGTCACCCAATTTCAGTTCTTCATTTTAAATACAAGTTATTAAAAAAACACAATTAGTTCTTAAAACGTCAGTCCTCTGGCATGTCACAACCCTGAAAACCAACCATTAAGTGACTGTCTATTAAACATTATCATTGATTTGAGAAAACTTATCAATTTACTACAATCTGTGATGTATATAGTTAAATATATACTACAACTTTCATAATGCAGTGTTCTCCACTTTATTTAAAAAAATAAGAAATTTTGTGTTCAGTTTTATTCGTCAGTTTCTTGTGTGTTATTTAAATTTAAAATTCGTGCGAAATATCGCCGACTCAACGTCAAATCCCACTTTGAATTTTAATGTTGGTAATAAAGTTAGTTGCGGTGCGGGTCGCACAATTTGACGGCCACCATAACTGTACCAGAGTTTGGGTTATGTTTGTTGTCTATACACGTGCTTAGCCAGTCAACACGTCAGTTTTATGGTGAGTCGTTGTTTTTTTTGTTAATCTAAAGTTTATTTTTATTTATTCGTATTAGACTTTGATTTGTTAAAATGTAGTTTGTTGATATTTGAAATTACAAAAAAAAAAACATTAGTCCAGATTATAATCTCAAATTTCGTCTTTTTCGTCAGTAGTGTGGCGTCAGTTCTGTCAGGAAAATTGTTATTGTTCTTCATTTCTTACTTTTAAGATGAATATTGTTAGATTTTGTTTGTTGATTACTTTGAAATAGGTACCTATTTAGTAAAACTATGTGAAAGTAGTAAAAGATAAGTGAATAACGTTACGTTAAATGTCAAAAGTCTGTTTTGAAAACTGATGTAGGTAGTATTTTCTCCTAGTATTACATATTAATAATTATTTTTAATTGTTACCAAGTAATTTTAAGTGATCATTATTAAATCCTAAAAGATTTTTACTAATTTGTATTAAATTTCATTATAATACTTTCAAAACTGTGTAGGTATACTCGTCAGTCCTCTGGCAGTCAAATTCTGAAATTATTAAATATCTTACAATGTACTCAAAAAAGTGATTGGCCCGATTGGGAACAATATATTAATTAGATTAGCTATCATATACCTACACCCGAATTTATAGAAGTTTGATTTAAAAACTATCGTAAACAAAATATCCTCAAAAGTTGCCCAACTTTTGTATAATCACCCATATACACATGCAACAGAATCTTAAATCTAACTAACACACAAAGACAAACCACGATGACACTGTTTGTTCTAGCTCTTTCAGCGTTGTTCCTGGAAAAAAAATGTTGGGGCCATTTTTGGGGCCTTTTTGACTTTTTTGGGGCCACTTATTTTTTCCGTATTTATAATATCGCGTGTGGTCGAAATTCGACCATCTGAGCGACAAAATATAATTTCACAAATGAATATTTTTACACCTACATACATAATGTATGTCGACCGATTCAAATACTCTCTTCTTATAGGACTTCTAATTAATATTCAAATGGTATATTTTTTTATTGTCAGACGTTAGGTACATATACCTAAGTATGTAGATACATTAAAATAGAAATACAAGAAAATGAAATGAAAATAATCAAATAAAACATTAGGTTATATTTCATATTTTTGCATTTGTAGTTAGTATTTTTAATTATTTAATCAATTTTTATTTATGAAAAGCAACATAACAACATTTTACGATTTTGGGGCCATTTCGTGATGGCCCGGGGCAGGGGGGGGGCAAAATAAAAATCTTGGGGCCAAATGGCCCAATTGGGCACTTTAGCACAACGCTGAGCTCTTTTCAAAATTAAACGAGTGCAAAGGAGAAAACAAGAAATACAAAAATCTGTTTTCACTTTCGCACTCACATGAACTCAAAATGAGAATAAAAAGAGTTGTCGACAAGTCCAAAGAGTATACATACAACAAACTTAAATTTAATCATATTATGAGTCACCTTTTCTTTCATACCTCTCGCCTCTCTATACCAATGAGACAAAATATCTAAAAAAGACTTAAAACAAAACAAAAATAAATAAATACCAAAAACACTCTAGTAAAGATATAAATCCTCGGTAGCCATATTGGTTTGCCAGCAAGCTAAACCGGAAACTGGCCTCATAAAGTATTTCTTAGGGTGCGTGTAATTTCTCCTCTAATTTATGAAATTTCCCCTAAAAACTCAGTAAATGTGTCTATGTATGCGTGAAAACACGTCAATTTTACTCGTTGATTCTTCCACATTACAAATACAACAATGTAAACAAATGGGTTTTGAAGGGTGATACGTACGAAGGATTTATATCTCCATTAGAGTGTTTTTGATAAATACTTACATTGTTACTTTCTTCATGGGTGGTGTTTCATTTAATTCAAAATCTGGAACGATTACAGAAGGCGGCAAAAACAAAGACGGCACCGCATCAAATCTAACCTTCCTGCCAGTTTTTGGATGATAATTTAAAAGTTCATGTCTCAAATTTCGCACATAATCTGACTTTTTGAAATGTTTTAAGCAAACAAACAAACGTTTTGCTGTGCAATTATTTGGACGACCACATCTGTACAACCATAGTTTTCGTAATTTTTCATCTCTCGGAAATCGACAGAAACTAGGTTGAACAACATTCACGGGATTTTTAATTCGTCTTTTATCATTACTATTGTTGCAACCAACTACTGCACAATACGTCATTGTTTTTGTTTTGATTTGTTATATTTAGTTAAATAAAGTAAAAAATGAAAAGTAAAAAGAAAACAAACACAGAACGTTTCGTGTACGACATGAGTCGAGTAGGATAACAACAGAAATAGACTGACAAAAATTATCTACATTTCATTTCTTTTTCCCCATACAATTGACGTCATAAGTTCGTTAAAGAGATAGAGAGCAATATACATTTAACAACAAGTAAGAGAAATACTGTATGTAGTCATATGGGTGTTTGTAAAGGAATGCACAAAAACAAATGTGTTGTTGTGGATTATTAGTGGAATTACAAGGGTTGCCATGGTCTCTTCAATAATACAATTTAAAAATATTTGTAGCCCATAGCCAATAGCTGCTCAATTTCAATTGAAAAGGAGAAATTAGTAGATTCAATTAGAATTTAATTTTGTTTAAACAATAACAATGGAAAATAAATTATGTAGTTTTCGTTCATAAAAATAGGTGAGTTATCAATATTAACACAGTTGACGTTTCTAACTGTTACTGGTAAACTTATTTTGATGAATTAACATTTTATCATTTATTAGTTTTGTTTGAATATAGGTAGTTCATAAAAGAAAAATGTCATTCTAGAATTTAAAAATTCGAAAATTTGGGCAAATAAAAATATCGTCAAAAGTAAGATTTGGGCTACTTATAGCTCAACTACTTTTGGACTGTCATCTTTCTATGTATATAAAATATAATTTGTTTTTAATTGTTTATAATAATTTTTTACTTTCGTCAAAATGTAGAACTTAACATATGGGCCAACTACTAGAGCTTAGGGGTCGACTACACAAGATTCTAACTTTTCTCTCAATTAAATAATTTGTTTTGTATGGCAAATGCCAAATAAAACAATTGTTTTTAAATTTTGACGTTTCAAATAATAGGTCCGTTCGCGGACTTTCTGCACCAAAATTAGTAAAAAGAGATATTTTAAAGAGTGGGGGTAAAATTCTCTCACCAAAAAAAAACTACAAAAAAGTAAGCGAACGGGAAAACAACCAATTTTTCACACAATTTTACTGTCTTGTTGCTGTTCTTTGAAAATTTGTTTTTAAATTTTATAACTGACAGCAAAAGCGAGCAATTTATTTAATTTATTTGAATTTATATCAAATTTGAAATTTTCACAAATCAGCCCAAAGAAATTTCTTGGGCTAAAATTCGTAAGTTGGGGAAATATTTTACTCTCTCGTGAGCGCTCTCTTTTACGAAAAACTACGAAATTTTTGAGTACGCGAACAGGATTTGGTTAAATTTTGTATTTTTTCGTAAAATTGGACTGTTTTAGGAGGGTACGCGAACGGACCTAATGAGATAAAATAAATTTTATAACAAAAACTCAAAAAACTGAGTTTTGAAGGAAGATAAAAAAATTAAATGGTCGACTCCTGAGCATAGAGGAAATATATTATCTAGAGTCCCGACTGGTACCCGTCTTGCCTGAAACACCCTCAAATTTTGTTTGAGGTAACTCTCTTAAAAGCCCGTAACAACTACATAGAATCTGCATTTTCCCATTAGAAATGCACGGGACAACTAACACATGCTTATGCTAATGGGCAAAATTCGCTCAATTTAGTTTGTAGACCGAAAGAGAGCAAACCCATTAAGTCGGGACTCTAGATAATATATTTCCTCTATGCTCCTGAGTTTCATCACCCTATTCAGGTAGACCTTTTTAAGTTTAAAAATAAAAAAACAGTTTCAGTATCGAAGGTTTGAACGTCTAAATTGTATGTTAATTTCTGATTCAATTAGGATTTCGGATGCCAATAACCTCTATAACAATTATTTTAATGTTCTTTATTTACCTAGTATCTGTATTTGTCTATCTACTTTTACAAAGTTATTCCTTGTGGTAAATTAAAAACATTTGAATAATAAGGATTTTTGGAATAATAATCATTTAATACATATTTCCCTGTTTTGCTTTAAATAACGTGTTGTAGATATATATAAAACCCGGATAATTATCCCTGTTATAAGTTCATAAACCGTCTTTTTTAAGAACCAAAATTGTCCAATTTTTGTTTATATAATGCAGATTTTTTTTCTCCTTGGGCCCTCATTATGAGTAGCGAAGCGAGTTTAAAAACTTGCGAATAAAACTTTGTATTATGAGTATCGATTCGCTTAAAACAAAACTATATTTTTTGTACATAAACATGCAAATAAATAGACCATAACGCATTATCTGTAAAACCAACTCCTCCACACAGGTTTTTCTTCACAAATTTTGACTCGACTCCGTACCCCGACCGGACGGAATCGAGGCGAATCAAGCTCATTTCAACTCGATTCAGGTATATAAAGAATTTAGGCGTGCTTCAAGACCACATGTTAATGTAGTAGTCTACGAACAAACCCCCTTCTTGAATTGAAAAAGAAGCATTTGACTGTTAACAGTCGAATTGCCCTTTCTTGAACACTGTTTATTTTAATAAATATGAATCAAAATCATGGAAAATATAAACCAGCAAGTGTTCATATATGCGTTTCGCCCCGATGCAATGGTTGGGCTCATCAGAAGATGACCATTACACCTTGTCTTGACGCATATTTTCCCGAATCAATCGAGACTCCATATAATCCGAGCTACATAGAGCAACTGCGAATTATATAGTTGCTACAAGTCTTCAGAGAAGACAAACTGTAGTTATTTTTATTTCCGTGCTATAGGACTTTTTTGAAAAAGAAGCATTTGACTGTTAACAGTCAAATTGCCCTTTCTTGAACACTGTTTATTTTAATAAATATGAATCAAAATCATGGAAAATATAAACCAGAAAGTGTTCATATATGCGTTTCTTTTTCAAAATAGTATATTTTCTCTATGGTGTTATATCTGTTGTCTTCGCTCAACGGTTCGCATTCAAGTGATCCCTCTTCCAGAGAGGTTTCCCCGATTCCACACGGTTGACTTTGACGTTTTAATATTCCGACCTGTTCGATTGTTCTTTTATAAAGAACTTGTCCGATTACTTATTTGGAATGAAAATCGATACCACACATAGTTTCAAAGTAGTTTCGGTGAAATTAATTAGATTGGTAGGTAGAGCCATTATTTAAATAAATTTAAATTAATCCTTTAATTTTACATCCACTTATGTACATTCAAGTGTTTCTTAAAAATCCCTCAAAAGTCTCTTTATTAAACACCAATTATTTTTGCATTTTTCTATAAATATGATAGTGATAAACAAAAGTTTGATTTCAATTTATGTTTCTGTAACCGAAATTTTTAGTCTAAAGCCAATTTTTATTATTTTAACATAATTTTGTAAAGGTTTTAATTCTTATAAAAAAATAATACTTATTAGATTTTTCTAAGAATATATCTTAAATCTTATTTTATGTTAACAAAATGCGAGGTATGAAATAATTTTGAAGTCAATATCTCGAAATATTCGAACCGAACATAAGTTTCTACCAATTTTGTGTAGTATTTTTTGTCGATTCTTATTTTTTATAATAAAACTGACAATTGGATGTTTCCAAAATTTGAATACAATGTTTGAAACTATATTTTTTAAAGATAAAATTAGTTTGCAAGCAATATCTTTACTTTTATGAGTCGTCAATCAGTGTTTACTATAACTCCGATTTTTCTCAAAATTTTACCACATGTCAAAAATTTTAATTTCGTTGCTAATAATTATTCTGGAGGTAATTTTATTTTGTTTTGTAAAATATTCGGGTATAAAAAACCTTTAATTAATTTTTTTTTTCAAAATCATACTAACTTGGTATCACGCTTCACTATATAATATATAATTTAATTGAAGTCACTAGTGTTATTGGTTCGTGAGACATTTGGGGTCAACCATAAAAAACCACCCACTCAATTTTTTTGAATGTCCTCTGCATTTTTTGATGTTATTATCTGTAGCACAGAATTTATTTCAATTCGATATCTCTGAGAGTTCTTGAGATATGGCCGACGAAAAATGAAAAGGTATCACAAACAAAGTGACCTACGAACGTACGTACACACGCACACATAGATATCTCTTTAAAAAATCTTTGATTTAGATTCTAGGGACCTTGAAACTTCGCGAAATATAATAACAAACGAAGTTGATACTAATATCTTGTTGAAGTTTTTCAGAATTAGTCAGAAAATGTCTGCCAAGGCAATTGCCTTTTGGATTAACTGCCTGGCTCAGACTAAGAAGTCTGTCTACAGCTTGCTCCAAAGGATTCAAAGACGCCTGGCAGTATGGTTCTCCACCAATAGCTGTGGATTTTTTTTTTATTTTGGGCAATTTTCTGTTTGAGTTTTACATTGTAGTCCAACCAAACTTATTTGCAAATAAAAACTTCTTTAATGGAAACTACACATTTTTATCAAAAAACCTTATGCCACCTTTTCCTTCACGAAACGAAGGCATAAAAGTGTTCAGTTCTTTTGCAAAACTCTGCCAATAATAATTTATGTTCCTTTTTGATGAACCGAATACTCCTATGCCGTTAGCCATATCGGGATTCGTTTCCATTATTATTTATTTGCAAATACCTTTTTCTTTTATCATTCATTTTAACAAACAAACGGAAAACTCTGCATTTGATAGGGTTATTACTAAATATTTTCATTCGATAGAATTTCACGTTTTAAGCCGTTAAATTAGCGAACATTCGCTAATGATAATTTAACCAAGTTCGATAATGTTTTGACATTTGAAGCGAATTTAATTTAATCAAATTAAAAAAAAATTACACATGGAGTAGTTAGCGTATTCTTGTATGGTGCTGAACTATTCAGTTTTTCATTGTTTAACACGAATCAAACTATCTCACTTCTTAAGAAACATCGAAACACCATTTGCATTTTAGAAAGTGCTCTCAAACTTAATCATTTTTAAATCTTTTGTGCGGTGGAAACACCAAAAATATTTATCTAATCTAAACTGAGATAAACCTTTCGTGGAAACATAGTAAACTTTAATTATCTTTTCTCTTGCAAAATAAGCCCAGTTAGTCCATTTTCACTAACAAAACTAAATGATATCAACAGTAATAGATTGATTTTTTTCCCCAATGGAAAACACACATGATTCCAAATGCACAACTACTCAATGAACACAGCCATCGAGATACAAATGCAATATCAATCGTACCAACATTTGAGAACGAAATCACATAAGATCCATTCGAGACTCGTATAAATGTCAAAAAACCCATCCATAGTAAGATTCTACTCTAACTTTTATCGGTGTTATTCATACTATGGATATTGTTTTTGTTATGCGTGTAAGATCCTACTATACTATGGATAGATTTCCCAACAAAACACGGGTAATGTCAAAAACCCATCCATAGTAAGATTTTACTCTAACTTTTATCGGTTTTATTCATACTATGGATATTGTTTTTGTTATTCGTGTATAATCCTACTATACTATGGATAGATTTCCCAACAAAACACGGGTATTATCAGTCGTGGTCTGAAACTTTGTTTTGATCTATGTATGTACAGTAACAAAATTTTTTAGAAAAGTCAAATGTTTTCTGGAGAAGATGATCAAAATTGATTATTTCATTTCTAAAAATAAAACTAAAAAGAAAACTTATTTGAATTTGAATGGATAATGGGAATAATATTTATTCGTAATTAATTTCAGTTTTAATATTATTGTTATTATTTGTATTATTTTTGTTGGCAAGTTTAGCAATTTTCAACTGCCGCAACTGAATTCTAGTTTCAATATCCATTCTTTGGACTTCTAACAAAGTCATCCGTGCTTCGTGTTCTCTTTGCTGTCGATCCAAACGCTGTTGATGTTCGATTTCACGCATTTCCAATGTCCTTTGCAACATTTGCTTTCTCAAATTTTGTAATGAATTTTCCATTTTATTGTTCTGTGAAGATGATACATTTGACATAACCCGCCGTTGTTTTATTCTATTTGGTTTACGTATCCTTGTTGGTGCATATTTTGGAAAAGATTTGATTGATGAAGTTTGTGTTATTTTTAAAGGGAAAATAGCTTTTTTAGTATCACCATCATCATCATCATCTTCGTCGTCGTCGTCATCGTTGTTGTTTTTGGGTAGGATCTCAACAGTTTGGAGATTAATCGAATCGAGAGGTTTTTCTCCATCATCGGATTCAATGGTATACGATTCAACAGATGGCAATATAGCATCATGTGAATCATTGTATTCAAAATGTTCATAATCATTGCCAATAGGTGGCGATGCATCAGGTTTTGGAGATGATAAAAAAGTGGCCAATTGAGCCATTACTGCGCTTCTTGGACGCCATTCTGGTACATCTCTGATATTGCCTGTAGAATTGCGGTATGCTCTGTCAGTCGCAAGTTGTTTACGCAGTAATGTTTTCAAATTTGTGTATTTATCCTTTAGAGCTTGGACATTACGAGACTGTAATTAAAACATGCATATTTAAAATAATGATATCTTTGAGGCGTTTTCCATTGGTTAAAAATATTTTTGATCTTAAATTTTCGAAAGGGGGATTTTTATGAATTTTGTCTTCATATTTTTTTTAATCCTTTTGGGACGGGAGTGGTACGTTTATATATAAATATTCTTTGCTCTGTCGTACCGAAAGGATTAAAAGACTATCACATTTTTGTCAATTTTGTTTTGAAAAAGGGAATCAAATATCAATTTTGACATTTCTACCATATTAGTAAATGTCAAAAGATCATTTTGAATTTTATTGATTTCTGTGATCGGTGTACATTTTTGAAGAAATAAAGTTCAATATCGCTTCGGCTGAAAACAGCAAAACTCACAAAAACAATTTTATTTCTGAATTTGTTTTCACTTTTTATAATAAGCGTAATAAAACACGAAACGTCAAAAGTCACATCAATGGACGTCTCAGTGGCCAGTTTATAGTTTTAACATTTTTGAGAAGTTTCTACGGATTAACATAGCAGGAGAATAAAATACAAACGCAATTCAGTTATTATCACCCAGCAATCAAATTAGCTTTGCATTTCTTCTCATCCTTTTTGAATTTTGTGATAGAGACTTCGAATTATATACATAAATTCTGTTCTCAGATTTCTGACAGCAAAAGTGAAAAATTTGTATGATCATTTTTTTTTTTCATATTCCTGAGAATACGGAAATCTCTGATATCTTAAATAGCGCTTATTGGCCTAAACTATTTGACAGCGCTTACATTTTTTTTTTTTTGACAAGACTCATTTTGACATTTCATCATTTTATCTCCCTTCCACTTATTTTTCAAACCAATTCAGAATGTCTGCCTTAATTTTTCAACTATCTGACTAACCTGATTTATTTTAACTATCAAAAGAATGAAACGTCAAATTAAGTAGCTTCAAAACAATCAAACGTGAACACTGTCAAACTAATTAGCAACAAAAAAGCCGAACATTTTGTGTATTTTCTTTTTTATTTTGACGTATTGTACATGGTACATGGTATTTAATAAAACTCATTCATCATCCCCCTTTTTTTCTTTTCATGTGTAAAAATCACACAATTTCAATACAAATCAAATATTTTTTAAATGACAATTTCCATTTGGATAATAACTTCAGATCAAAAATAAATAAATAAACCAAAGGAAACCATTTAAACAAAAATTATTAAAAATGACAATATAAGTACATACATAATACCAACCTCATTTGTACATAACGAATTAAATTCATGTCCGACTTCTTGCCAGGCGCGTTTTTTCTCTCTCAAAGTGTATGCGTCTGTTCTTTTATTTTCAATAACTGAGGCATGTCGCAAAATGCACTTAATAAGGGTGTCTTCTTCATGCCCGTTGAAATTAGATGAACGCATACGTTTTTTAAACATTTTACACTTTTTTTAATAATTTCACAAAAAATAAATACACACAAATTTAGGACAATTTTGAAAGTATACCTACAATAATTAGTGTAAAAGTTTATCATCAAGGATTTTTCAAACAAAATAAATTGTTTCAATAAAAGTTTTCATCAATTTTTGCGACTGACTTGATAACGAAAAGCGAATTAAATGAAAATTTAATGGAGTGTATTTAAATGTTTCTAATACTTAAAGGCGGTTTTAACTCAACAGAAACACTACTAAATGGAGAATCAATATGAGTGAAGATACGAAAGAGAAACAGTAGCACATAACATCTTCTATTAAATATTTAAATCCCATGTATGACAAGTGACAAGACAAGCAATTGAGAGCAAGACAGATTTTAAAGAGAGTAAGAGAATAACATTGATGGTACATATTATAAAAACAATACCTTTTACTATCCCTTTCCTTACTTTTGTAATAAAGTACTATTATAAAGTGGCTAGCTTTGTATATTGTTACTTTTAAAAAATAACTGGTTGAGTTTTTACGGGTTGATGACGTTTACCCTCCCCATAACATTATCCCTAAGGGACCAGTTATAATAGCTATCAGTATAATCCATCAGTAAAATTTGAAACAAAAGAAATCTGAAATGTTTTGCTGATGGGCGTTTATAGCAATCAGTAAATTTACGTCTTTAAATAAGAGCTTTGCCCATCGAACAAAATTATTTTTGTTTATTATTACTTAATGTTGGCTTCATCAGTAATTTTTTAATGATGTTACCGGAACAGTACAAAATTAGAACACCATCAGTAAAACGAAATGGAATTTTGTTGCCATTTTACAGCCATCTGTTCATTAAAATATACTTGACACTAGAATTCATCTTATGGCATCAATATTGTACTGAAAATAAGGCTCTCATTACGCCAAAAGACCTAAACCTTAAATTTCCAAACCGAAATCTCTCTGAATATAGAGAAGATATAGTCTCCAAAAGCTCAAAATAAATAGTTTTCTTCAAATCTTAAAAGTTAATAGTATATCAAAAAACTGATGACATAGTGATTATGAGCTAAAAGTATAATTTGAGTTCCACTTACAAAACCTTGTTCACCAGTGTAATCGTTATCATGTTATCACGGTAAAAAAAACGTCATGTAAATGACACAAGAGAAAAAGTGTCGGTAGACGTTTCTAGAAATTGGGGACTTTTTCGGGATTTTGACAAAAAAACTGATTGATTGCGGATTTATTTCATGTAGATTTTCTTATTGAAGATAACGTCAAGTTTGTATTTTTGTTTGGAGATATTTTCTAATGTTGATTTTATTTTTATTTGACATTTCGTACTCCTATAGTCCGAAATACTCAGATTGAATACGAATACCTTGATCGTATATGTTGTACAACCTGTCAAATAATGTTTTGAATTTTACTTTTCCACGAAAATTAGGTGGAGATTTTTGAATGCTCGTTTGGTAACCTGAACTTTAAAGACAAATGCCATTTTAGCTAGGTACCTATACAAATTTTTTCCACGTAGATTTTCTCTTTGAAGATAGTGGCAGGTAGATATAATTTTTTAGAGATTTTGATAAATGTTGTTTTTTGTTTGAGAATTCGTAGGCCTCTAGTTTATAAGTCTCGAGAAAAACTAAAATTCATGTTTATAATTTAAAATTGTACAAAACTCAGGGCTTAAATTATGAACCACACTGGATAACTGAACTGTCAATAGAACTTGCCATCTGTCTATTTCATACCATACGAACAAAATGTGAAGTCATCCACAATCAACTTCTTACTACATTAGCTCCGTCATTTTATTCAGATTTTATAGAGCGCGGTCAAAGCTTAAGGCCCAGCTATAATAGGCATAAGCAAACATAAGCTTATGTCAAAAACCCAACGAAAATTCACTTAAGTTTGTGAAATTACTGCGGATAGCCATAATGCAATTTTGCTCACGTACATATCTACATGTCAAAATAATATCAACACAGAATGACAATGACAGAATACACAATAGATACACAGAATGAGATATTCATGTGCACACTGTCTGTTTGTGTGCAAACTACACAGGAGATTTTTCTCTCCAACTAAATGTCTGATATCTGAAGGTTATGTCCCTCTTGTATGGGCATACTTGGATATTTTATGTTATGATATACATTCTGAGAGAAATTATCTGCAGTGGAGTTAGCCTGTGTGTATTTGATCAAAACTGTCAGATTTTACTTATGCGGCGAGCGACTGGGATCGCTCTTGCTTAAGTTAACGAAACTGAGAAAAATTGAACGAAACGGAGCTAGACTCCATTACATATGTTCACTCGTATTGAGATTCTTTGTATTCGCACGTTTACTTATGCGCGCATATGCTAGCTTATGCCTATTATAGTTCGGCCTTTACTCTGATTAAAATAAAGAAACATAATCCGATCGCTCTGATATGCAAAAACACTCTTAGAAAGATATAAATCCTCGCTAGTCATCTTGGTTTGCCTACAAGCTAAACCGGAAGTCAGATTCATAAACTCATTTAAGTATGCGTGACATTTCTCCTCTAAATTATGACATTTCCCCTTAAAACTCAGTGGTTAATTATATGTATGCGTGAAACTACGTCAATTTTTTTTGGTTGAAATACACATCTTTTCGTCCACATTACAATTACAACAATGTAAACAAAGGGATTTTGGAGGGTGATACGTACGAAGGATTTATATCTTCATAATATAGTGTTTTTGCTGATATGCCTGAAAGAAATACTGATCTTTTTCTGACAGCTCAGTTATCTGCTCTGAGCTTAAAAACATACATACATAGCTATACTCCAAAATAATGTTCCGAACTTTACTTTTCAAGAAAAATTAGGTAATACTTTTGTATGCCTGTTTGGTGACTTAACTTTAAAGACAAAAGTCATAATTTTGGTAGATACTTTTGGGAGTCTGTTTGGTAACTTGAACAATTTAGACAAATGTCATAATTTTATTTATAAATACTTCTTGTTAAAAAAATGAAAACAAAATTTGCAGCATCAGTTTTAAGATTGATTTAAAAAAATACGCTACCTCCGCGAAATAAAATTTGACAGTCGACTTTTTGACACACAAAACAAAAACCTACATACCTCGTGGCATCCTTTTGCATTTGATGTGCTGATTTGAAAATTGTTGGAGCGTAATGTATTTTTTCTGGATTAACGGAAATGTGTCTTCCAACAAAATGTTGACAACAAATTAGAGTAAAGTAATTTGGTTCCCATGATTTCCAATATTCATTGACACCACTGGAATTAAAAAAATAGTATTAGTATTAAGTAGAATAAGAAAGAGTACTGTATTGTATAAGAGAATTAAAGAGCTATAGTATATTATGATTTATGAATATTGCTTACTTTGCCTTTCTTACTGCTTCAATCCATTTTCTTCGCTGTTTAGCTTGCACTGGAAATGTATAGAAACGTTCTTTATTATCCAGAATTACCTTATTATTTATGCATCTTGTGACGCAACAGGTGGGATAAGGTTGTTTTGCTATTTTTGCCATTTATGTATTTTGTTTTTATTTAAACTTTGAAAAGAGTGTTTTTCAATTTAACGCGAAAAATAAGAAATTTAGATTCTAGGTTTCTCTGATGCATTGGTATTTTGTTAATAGAAACGTGAACACTCTCGAGTTGTTTTTATTTGTAAAGTGAACGACAACCAACTGATGAACTGAACAGTGAACACAGAACAAAAAGAGCACGCGATATATTTGAATCCGAGAAATATGTTGTACATATTATAATAGTGAGATGATTTATTTTATTTTCGTCTTGCTTACTCTTGTTTGTTGTTAAAAAGAGATATGAGATGTAGTTTGGCTTGATTTTTGTCATTGTCAGTTAAGCGTAAGCGTGGGCTCTTGGATTGTTTAGTACCAACATTAACAATACTTTTTGTACGCAATGTGTGGAAAGAAAGTATGGAAAATACGTTTTGTATGTAAATTTTAAGTAAAGATTTTGAATTTTAATATATTTTTAGAATTTTTAAAATGAATATCTCAAAATAGGACGTAATAGTGATTTTTTAGTGAGATTTCAATCAAGGCCTTCAAAACTTATCGGACAAATTTAATTTTACTGCCAGGACCAGAGTCTTGTTTCAGTGTAACTCTGGAAAGGCCAATAAATGTGTTGTTCTAATGGATTATATCACTAATGGCTGAATCAAAAACACGCTTCAGCTTTGGCTTCGTCTGCGTTACGGTGGGCCTGCTTCGAGGTTGCTTTGAATGAAATTTCTATTATTTCATCCTTCCAAAGAGCAAATATTTTGTTTGTTCACATTTTTTTACAGCTGTTGAGCTGTCAGACAAAGCAAATGTTCAAATAATTGAACTAGAGCTTCCGTTTGGAGTCATATTACGTTACATTACGTTCTTTTCCTTACGATTGTCAAACGAAACGTGAGGTCGAAGCTCCATTGTGATGGCATGCATTGAATTCCTATGGCTGAACTCGTAAACGTCAGGCGAAGCCGAAGCTGAAGCTGAAAAAGATTCGTCTTTTAAAATGAAGGGCTAGGTACCAATGTGCTCTATGGAAAAAAAATGTACGATCTGACTTGGAAAATTAAAAAAAAAACTTCAAGAATATGTTTTAAAAATAAATTACCGGAAAACCTTTTATCCGCGTTGAAAAAAAGTTTAAGAGACAATAAAAACAACTGCTTATTCATGTTTATATAAAATTAAAAAAATTTGTAAATTTAGAGCCAATTTAAGAAAATGATTCAAAAAATTATAAAAACCGTTGATAAAGAAGGGAAAACGAGTTACAGTTTTTCGGCTTACACTAAACTCTTCTGTGACAATAATTGTGGGACACCCTTTATAAATAGTTTTGAGTCGTATTTTCCAAAAGGTGAATTGTAGGCCTCTTTCACACATGACGATTTTCTCCGTACGAAAAAAAACCGTACACGGCCGAAGTATATCTCAGTCGTTGAGACGGATGTTTTAAATCGTCCGTACGGAAAAAACCCGCCTCCGTCCAGTGTGAAAGCTTTAGTTAATTTTATTAGTTTACTATCCATGGCTCACGGATAAAAACCGTACGGATTTTAACCGTACGGACGAAACCGTCTCGTGTGAAAGAGGCCTTAGACAGCGTACTAATGTTTATTAATGCTAGGATTAAAAAAGGAAATATAATGTCTAAGCGCGATGAGCTTTAAATGTCCATTAAACGTTATATAACCCTTAAAAACGACTTCTTCAAGTATTGAATAAATTGAGACGGGATTGGGCTCAAATGAAAAGTTAGCTTGACAACGTAGAATATTATTTCAATGGTGGAGAAAGTAGGTTTAAAATTGGCTATTTTTTGACATGTTGCATTAACATCGAGTTCGAACACTTAATTTATTTCGAAAACCAATGTCATAAACACCTTTCTTTGTGTTTTTTTTTTTAAATTTGTCTGTTGTTTCTATCTTTGATATTTAAATTTCTGAGACTATGGACAGGGGCAAATTTGAAAATTAACTGCAAGAATGGGTTTCTGGCTTTTAAAAAAGTTATATCTAAATAACTTAGATGTTGCCGTTGTTTTTCAATCTTTGATTTTTTATGTCAACTCAATTTTCTTAAAAAATACCCTTGCGCCTAATATTGTTTATACCAGTTTTTCCTTCTTTTGACTCAATATATACATACATACATATGTACATATGTATTTACTCCAGATGTATGCCAAATGATCTGTTTTTGATTTTTTATTGTTAGTTTATTGGTTTTTTGTAAAGAACGAAAACCGTTAGATACACAGACACAGTATTAAGCTAAAATTTTTAATTAATTTAGAACTTAATTGTATTAAAAAAAAATTATCCTTCTAGTAAAAGATTTCTCGTCCTTGCCACCTAGAGACGTTCTGAAATTTTCCCAAAAATGAGGATGGCATCCTCAACCTAAATCCTCACTAGCCTTCCTGTTCCTTACCCAATCCTTCCCCTTTCCTGGGGAGCACAATGGATCCAAGCGAGATATTTTTTTTTCGGTTTTTACGGATGCATCACTCCGTATAACTCAACCTAGGGTAAAAGAGTATTAATTAAAAAAAGCGTGGTATTTTCTGGACTATTAGTAAGATCAATATAAAATAAAAATACAAATGCTTTAAATAATTTAAAATGCCAACTTAAATGGGCCAAGATGTCTTTTAAATCAAGAATGTTAGGAATGGCCGTTCTTAGGTCACATAGTTGTAGGAAGCTCTTCGACCTAAATAGAAGCGTATCGATGTTACACTTGTTTGCAGCTCAAAATATTTATTTTGAATAAGATTAATAAATAAACGCAAAGATCTTCCATCTTACTGGATTTTCACGGTAGGTAACATTTGAAGGCTTCTATAAGTCGAAAGAAATTATCCACCTTTGGATTCGAAGATCTGAATTTATCAACAAACAAAAAAAAAGACAAATTATAATTCCTTAAACTTTAATCTTACATAAATTCTATTTTGTACAAATATATGTATGTATGTATAATAAACAATTAAAGTATCTAACAAATTTAATAATTTTAAAATACTTATGTAAATATTTATAGTTACAAAAATTGCGCGGCAGCTACACTCGTTTTTTCAAAACATCATTTAGCCGCTCAATTATGTCTAAAGCACTCTCATTTTGTGTTCTCTTACAATAACTATACAAAATCTCAACTCTCCTCAGTGCTTCGTCATAGGTTTTGATTGATTCTTCAACAGGTACGGGTACACTATCATCTGTCATCAAAGATTCTTCATATTCATTGGTGTTGTCCATCGTAATATGAGATGCCTTCGATTGAGGATTCCACAATTCGATTTCACTTGACTGAAGATACTTTGCAAATATTTTAATCCAACCAAAATCATTGTGAAATTCAAAATATGGCAGTTGATAGACTCTCCCGATTTCTTTAGCCTTTTTCAACACATCATCATCGCTAATCGCTATGTCCGGGACATTTTTCCTCACCAAAAGTAACCACTCCGTAACACAATGATTGACACGATCCATATCTTCATTGAACATTGCTAAATGCTTTGCGGTTACATATCTGATGGGCATTTTGTCCATGTTCCAAAAGTGGAGCACACAGATCATTGGATTCTGTTTGAAAATTATGTTCGCTTCCGACTCTTTGCACGCCCTTAACCAACATGAATACTCTTCTGTGTGTTTTGGTGGGAAACAGACCAAAGAATCTGTGATTGCTGGACAACCTGAGATACAGCACTTTGTCATTGGAAGCTTTGTAAATCGAAGCTGGATGGGGAAGAAAAAGTTTTGTATTTGTTTTTTGATTTTTAAAACTAAAATAATTTAGAAAGCTAAATAAGATATTTCACCTTTTCCTGTTTATATGACGAATTTGTGGATTTAATGTTGTTGTTCTCCATAACGCAAGAGATTTCGAATCCCATTTAGATTAATAATATGCTTCTTGTCGTCGCGGACTCACTTCTCACTGACTCAGTCATCACATTGAGAGTTTGTGATATTGTGAGATCTTTTACTTTTGACTACGAGTAGCAGTGAGACCTGCTCTTTGTTTTTTACTTTAAACTTTTTGAAGAACTTGTTTTCTCTTTAACTAAAAGTTGTTATTTTCATATGGTATGTTTAGTTTTGAGAGATATTAACATACATATGTATGTATATATTTAAGCAGGAATATGTATGTATCCATTATTTAAATGAAAATACATATTTAGGTACGTTGTTGTTTACATATGTATTTTGAGTAAACAATCTACGAGCAAGAAGCTTAAGCAATAACTTTTAAAGAGTTAAAATGATCGTGTTAATTGTAAACTGTATAAAAAAAGAGAAGAGTGCTGGACAACAGTTAAATTTCGAGTCTAGTATATAATGCGAAATAAATATTTATGTTTACTTTTGCACATTTTAAGCTAAAGACGTGTTATTTATTCATCAACAGGGTGCTATAAGTTTTAAGAGAGTAAAATATTGGTTAATTAGGGCACTTTCCATTTGACTAAGTTATATTCGTGCATGGTACGAATTGAAGTTTGTGTTTTTTGGACTTTTGAACTTTTGTTGACCAATATCACTTACTGAGCCTTAGATCATCAATATTTCCCACAATATTTTTAGGTAAGTTTGATATATGAAATAGTCTAGGAAAATTAAATACACAAATAGTAAAAGCTTACTTCTTTGTGGATAGCTTTATGTATATGTTCTTAAGGCATACATATGTATATGTATTTTTTTGAGGTTAGGATTTTCATGCATTATTATTTGACAGATCACGCGGGATTTCAGACATGGTGTCAAAGAGAAAGATGCTCAGTATGCTTTGACATTTCATCATGAATAGACTTACTAACGAGCAACGCTTGCAAATCATTGAATTTTATTACCAAAATCAGTGTTCGGTTCGAAATGGGTTTCGCGCTTTACGTCCGATTTATGGTCTACATAATCGACCAAGTGAGCAAACAATTAATGCGATTGTGACCAAGTTTCGCACTCAGTTTACTTTATTGGACATTAAACCAACCACACGAATGCGTACAGAAGAGAATATTGCGTCTGTTTCTGAGAGTGTTGCTGAAGACCGTGAAATGTCGATTCGTCGCCGTTCGCAGCAATTGGGTTTGTGTTATTCGACCACATGGAAGATTTTACGCAAAGATCTTGGTGTAAAACCGTATAAAATACAGCTCGTGCAAGAACTGAAGCCAAACGATCTGCAACAACGTCGAATTTTCAGTGAATGGTCCCTAGAAAAGTTGGCAGAAAATCCGCTTTTTTATCGACAAATTTTGTTCAGCGATGAGGCTCATTTCTGGTTGAATGGCTACGTAAATAAGCAAAATTGCCGCATTTGGAGTGAAGAGCAACCAGAAGCCGTTCAAGAACTGCCCATGCATCCCGAAAAATGCACTGTTTGGTGTGGTTTGTACGCTGGTGGAATCATTGGACCGTATTTTTTCAAAGATGCTGTTGGACGCAACGTTACGGTGAATGGCGATCGCTATCGTTAAATGCTAACAAACTTTTTGTTGCCAAAAATGGAAGAACTGAACTTGGTTGACATGTGGTTTCAACAAGATGGCGCTACATGCCACACAGCTCGCGATTCTATGGCCATTTTGAGGGAAAACTTCGGAGAACAATTCATCTCAAGGAATGGACCGGTAAGCTGGCCACCAAGATCATGCGATTTGACGCCTTTAGACTATTTTTTGTGGGGCTACGTCAAGTCTAAAGTCTACACAAATAAGCCAGCAACTATTCCAGCTTTGGAAGACAACATTTCCGAAGAAATTCGGGCTATTCCGGCCGAAATGCTCGAAAAAGTTTGTTAAAATTGGACTTTCCGAATGGACCACCTAAGACGCAGCCGCGGTCAACATTTAAATGAAATTTTCTTCAAAAAGTAAATGTCATGGACCAATCTAACGTTTCAAATAAAGAATCGATGAGATTTTGCAAATTGTATGCGTTTTTTTTTTAAAAAAAGTTCTCAAGCTCTTAAAAAATCACCCGATATAACAGACGTGAAAGAAGGTCAAGTACACTTTTTGAAGTAGAAGAAGACTTGGACTTTTTCTGCGTCTCTCAAATACTCCAGTTTCTTTGGACTATGCTCATTACTTTTACTGCCCTTAACAACCTTTAAAATATGCCATATATCCCGAACATCGGACATCGTTTAGTGCTCAAATCCTAGAGTTGTCTACTTCCCCGAAAAAGTCCAAGTCTTCTTTTCACCATTTTGATATGAGTAAGTTTGGACCGATATAACTCAATAACTGATTAATGTATGTACACACGTCATTAATACACTATTTTATAAATAACTAGCGGCCCGTCCCGGCTTCGCACGGTTTGACATAAATAGGAATGAATGAAAATGAATCACTAAATTATAAACATTTTTTTGTCCTATCATTGATACTCTTCGCGGCGTATGTGATGAAAGACATTTTATGACTAACTTTTTTACACCTTCGGTTGGTTTTAATAGGAATTTCTAAAGATTTCTATAGTAATCTAGTACTAAATATAGCCTATGTTACGCATTGATAATGTAGCTTTCTAATGAAAAAAGAATTATTAAAATCGGTCCAGTACTTTTTGAGTTTATTCGTTACATACAAAAATAAAAATCTTTTCTTTTTATAATTTAGTGTAGAAGTGTAGACATAATTGCCTTTAGGTTGTTCTCAAATAATTGTATACAAAAAATTAACTTCTGGAGAGTTTATAAACAAATATTTATTTCAAGATGGCGATATTTCGCTCCCTGGCTTTTCTCAGAAAACATATTTATCCAGATAAACAATGAACACAAATTTTGAACTTAAAATACGATTTAATTAGATTTTTGACTAAATAAACTACAATTATATTTTGCGACCGTTCTTCAAATCTATTAAATTTACGTAAAAAAGGGTTGTAATATTTTTTGTTTAGAATAAGATGAGCTACAATGTGTATTCACAACATGTTAAACAAAATTATAGTTTTGGGGAACAAAAGTGTAGCCCCTTTCACCACGCCTAAGTTTGTTTGCTCTTGTCAAAAATATAAGGAATTTTGTTTTTTCATATTATTTGGGTTTAGTTGTTTTAAGAAATAAGGCCAATCTTTAAAGTGTAACTTAAAGTTTTAAAGGGCGTGTTGAATAACATCTCGCAGTCTTGATGGCATTGAATATTCTTGAACATCTCTTTTCAAATCATTTGTAGTGTCAAATGTACATACGTTTCTTTTCAAAAACGTTTTGTGTTAAAATTGCTCAAACGTTTTCAATCGCGTTCAGATCAGGGCTAATATTTTGCTTATTTAAAATCTCTTTAGTGTATTTTGACGCATTATCCTGTTGAAAGATACAATTCGCACTAAATATTTCATCGCCAAGTGATACTAGGACATCATCAACAGTTTTTAGAAATTAATTTTGTTAGAAATGAAACAAATAAGTAATTTTCCAGAACAGCTTATAGAACCCCAAAACACTAACGGACCACCACTAAAACTGCGAGTATTTCTATAATACTTTTCAATTCCTTAGTCAAAATATAACTTAGCCCCACTCCTTGTCTCATAGTTGATACTTTTCATCGAGGGCCAATCTGTTTGCGTTGTGAAGTGTTGAAAGTTTTGGTTTGACGCGTTTCCATATTCAATATTTTTATCATATTTCAAAACTTGTTGCACCCGCCCTGTTGACACATTAAAGTTTAAAATGTTAATAATTTTCGCTGGGTTTGACGATTTTTTAACGACTAGGCGTTTGATTTCTCGATTTTCCCTAGATTTTTACCTGAACTTAATTTTTCTAATTTTATCATTTTCCCTAAGCCTTGAGAAATTGTCTATAACGGTTTTACTTCTTTGAAGTAGGCCACTGATCTGATTTCCTTTGCTGCGTCCCGTGCACGTTAAGGACGCATAAATGAAGCTCCTTCAAAAGTTTCTGCTTTTTCGAAATAATTCTAAATCGACCTCAAAAATGTTTTTCCAAAAAATTATGACTGGTAAGAAACTTTAAGTACTCGGCCTCCGAATATTAGAATTAGAGGTCCAGCCACTGTAAATTGTTTGGCATTTAGGTTTGCATAACCCTTAAGTTCGACTGAGGAAAAAATAAGAACTTTTCTTACCTTCAGATTTGTATTCCAAGTAAAATAAGTTCCAAGGATTTTTTTTTATACATTTATTTAATTTTATTCTTTATATCCAAAAAAAGTCGAGTAAAAAAATGTACCTTAATATATTAAATTTTAATTTACATCACACGCTCGTATTTTGTAAGCTTTTCCTTGCTCTTCTTTCATTTTTAATAGCATATTTAATAACTTTTTCAACTTCGCGCAATCGCAATAAAGCTTGTTTATTTCCAATGCGATTTATGTGGTCCTTTAGTGGTTTTAATACTTCGACACAGTTTTGATAGCTGGAAATACCATTTTTTGGTAAAACATCTTTTCCCTGACCTTCATTTTCAGCGGGTTCTTCTTTTTCTTGATTTTCCGTTGGACTTGTAGAAGGTGTGGGTTCAGTAGGTGGTAAAGTGATGGAATCGGGTAAATCGACGGAATCGGGTAGATTGATAGTATCAGGTGTGTTGATGGTTTCATGTACATCAACCGTTTCAGTTTTCCTTTAAAAATACAAAAATTAGATAGATAACTTGGTACATTTTTTAAGTGTGAATAATGCTAAATTTATAAATTTTATTCCAAAATAAAAGACAAACATTTATTGAACTGATAATTAAAATTATTAAAAATTAGAAGAACTTCACATTAAAGTAGTAAAATCTATTGAAATTCCTTACTACTATTTTCATACTTCGGAAAAAAAGAGAAAAATGCAAATACATTTCAGAAAGTTTTCGAGCAGGAAACAACAACTAAAGTTTACAAAATTTTGAACTAAAGTTTACAAAATTTTGAAAAATATTAAAAACTAAGGAAAGAAATAAAAAGTCACCTTCCGGCAAAATAACGAAAAAGAAGTCATAACAAAAAAAGTTAGATAGGATTGGACGCATGAACAAACCTAACAATTTATTCGGGACATTGCGACCAGACGACATTTGTGGACCGCATGTTGTGCGGAGTATTAACTACCTGAGATGCGGTTTGGCAAGACGTTGGCGACGCCATTGAGATGTCCCTCAACGAAAGTAAAGCGAAATGGTTAAACCTGACCACAACCTCCAATTTTATCCTTGAAAAGGTAAGAAAAAAATTCGGGTCATGGGACGAGCGACAATGTCTGGATCTCCTAGAAATTTTTTAAGTCGGTGATGTTTTTAGAAACAAGCAAAAATGTCTTCCAATGCGTCTACCAATTTTTTTGTTTTCTAAAACTTTCCAAGCGTATAAACAGACAATTTTTAATTGAAAGACAACCGTATAAATAGAATATTAGAAATTTTCACTTTATTGGATGTTATTGGAAGACTTTTGACAGTTCGCGCAATATTGGAAGATCTTCCAATAGTGTATTATAGCTATAGAAGGAAGATCTTAAAATAGGGTCAGACAAAAATACTTGAAGTTTGTTAAAATCTTGTAGTCTTACAATTAATTGTCAGAAAATAATTTGACATTTATGACACTGAAAAATATTAAATGTACTTTTGAAGGATCACACACTTTTTTCACTGAATTACAATTTTCTCAAAAGATCTACATACGTTGTGTCTACTCGGTTGGTAGAAAATGTCCCAATGAATCCATAATAAATCGATGTATTTGGTTGGTGGATCGATCTCCAATAATACGGAATAAGAGCTAAGCCATGGATTAAAATTTCATTCCATTTATAAAAACGAAAGTTATATGGAATAGCATACATATGGGTGATTATACAAAAGTTGGGTAACTCGATGTCATCAACCAATATATACAAAGTCTGATTATATTTTATTGAGATTGCAATTTATTTTAAAACAATGGAAAGACCTTTATTTAGTCACCCAATTTCAGTTCTTCATTTTGAATACAAGTTATTAAAAAAACACAATTAGTTCTTAAAACGTCAGTCCTCTGGCATGTCACAACCCTGAAAACCAACCATTAAGTGACTGTCTATTAAACATTATCATTGATTTGAGAAAACTTATCAATTTACTACAATCTGTGATGTATATAGTTAAATATATACTACAACTTTCATAATGCAGTGTTCTCCACTTTATTTAAAAAACTAAGAAATTGTGTGTTCAGTTTTATTCGTCAGTTTCTTGTGTGTTATTTAAATTTAAAATTCGTGCGAAATATCGACGACTCAACGTCAAATCCCACTTTGAATTTTAATGTTGGTAATAAAGTTAGTTGCGGTGCGGGTCGCACAATTTGATGGCCACCATAACTGTACCAGAGTTTGGGTTATGTTTGTTGTCTATACACGTGCTTAGCCAGTCAACACGTCAGTTTTATGGTGAGTCGTTATTTTTTTGCTATTCTAAAGTTTATTTTTATTTATTCGTATTAGACTTTGATTTGTTAAAATGTAGTTTGTTGATATTTGAAATTACAAAAAAAAAAATTAGTCCAGATTATAATCTCAAATTTCGTCAGTAGTGTGGCGTCAGTTCTGTGTCAGGTAAATTGTTATTGTTCTTCATTTCTTGATCATTAGTACTTTTAAGATGAATATTGTTAGATTTTGTTTGTTGATTACTTTGAAATATTTAGTAAAACTATGTGAAAGTAGTAAAAGATAAGTGAATAACGTTACGTTAAATGTCAAAAGTCTGTTTTGAAAACTCATGTAGGTAGTATTTTCTCCTAGTATTACATATTAATAATTATTTTTAATTGTTACCAAGTAATTTTAAGTGATCATTATTAAATCCTAAAAGATTTTTACTAATTTGTATTAAATTTCATTATAATACTTTCAAAACTGTGTATACTCGTCAGTCCCATGGCAGTCAAATTCTAAAATTTTTAAATATCTTACAATGTACTCAAAAAAGTGAATGGCCCGATTGGGAACAATATATTAATTAGATTAGCTATCATATACACCCGAATTTATAGAAGTTTAATTTAAAAACTATCGTAAACAAAATATCCTCAAAAGTTACCCAACTTTTGTATAATCACCCATATACATAAGTGACGTTTGCTTGGAATTCTTCGTTCAGTAGCCTGAAAAGTCAACCACTTTATCAGAAACTCGTTTTTTTATTCCTTGCTACTCATACTTAGCTTTGAATTTTCTTACCTAAATTATTGATGGTGGGTAGAATTATACTTTTTTCGGTTTCCAAAACAAGACAATACTTTTTTTTAAGGATTAAGCTGTTGAATTCGAATTTTGCCTTATAATTTTTCTATCACATTAATGTTTTAAAATATGCCTCTTGAAAATTGTTTAAAAACAACCAAAAACAATGTTTTCAATGCTAAGAGTTAACGCAGCACAGTTCAAGGTTTTGTCTTCTAGATAGAGACTAAATCACTTTAGTATCTTTATTCAGTTTCTGAAAAACTATAATTAGTTATGAGTGCTCATTTGACTCTATATGAAGTTTTGAGAAACCTTGAATTTAATACTTTCAGGGTTTTGAAAAACACTTTTAGAGTTAACTTCTAGAGCTGTTTTCGAAACCGAAAAAAAACATTATTTTATAGTTTTTCAATACGTTTCAAAAACTCGAGTGTTTAGACGATAGATTTGTTGCAAAAACAAAAATTGCTTTCAAACCGTTTTGATTTTTTTTTTGCTAACAAATATTTTAGCATAAATGGCTTAGCGTTTCTTTAAAAAAAATTTTAACGTGAAGTCTAATAACTTATGATTTTTGGAAAATTGTATGAATTACCATAAATATTTAAAGTGAATGTTGAAAACATAGGCATTATTGGTTCGGAAAACCATCAAGAATTTTACTGAGAAAAAAATACTTCATGAATTTAGATAGCTCAAATTTTTTTTTTCGAATTTTAAAATCATTTCGTAAAACCAGGCGTGAAAAGAGTGATTTTTAAAATCGGATTTGAATTAAGACATCAAAACCCTTTGAAAAGTACAATTGGAATTGCCAGGAACAAAGCCACTAGTCTAGCTATTACACACGATGTTAAAATGCGATATATAATTCCTTTGTTGAACCATTTTATGGGCGGCTTTCCATTACCGCAGCACGACGCACAGTGGTTCGGTTTGTATGGGAGAGCGGAAAAAAGTCTGTTAAATCTGAACGGTTCAACGGATTAAAATGAAATTTGGCAAACATGTTTAGATTAGTCTTTTACATATTTGGTCAAAATTTGGTTGAAAAAAAAAATTATAAACAAAGTTATTGACGTTTTTCTAAAATTTGAGGGTTTTTGATTTTTGTATGGGAGAGCGGAAAAAAATTTGTAAAATCTGAACTATTGAACGAATTTTAATGAAATTGGAAACACAAGTTAAGATTAGTCTTATACATGCTTGGTCAAAATTTGGTCAAGAAAAAATTATTAGAAAAAAAGTTATTGACATTTTTCTAAAATTTGAGGGTTTTTGATTTTTGTATGGGAGAGCAGAAAAAAGTCTGTAAAATCTGAACTATAAAACGAATTTTAATGATATTTGAAACACATGTTAATATTAGTCTTATACACGCTTGGTCAAAATTTGGTCAAGAAAAAATTATTAGAAAAAAAGTTATTGATATTTTTCTAAAATTTGAGGCTTTTGATGTTATATTTAAATAAAAGTTTTTTTTAGTAAAATCTTAACTTTTTATTTTGAACAAAATAGTATTACTAACTATGTATATTATAAAATTAAATAAATAAATAGATAAATACATACAAAAAATAAATAAAAAAACAATGAAGTAGTAATTTTATAACGCTAAAATGTGGTTTTTAGCGTCTGCGCTGATTGGAAGTATTTTCTTCTCAAAAACCTTGCACTAATGCTCAATAACTCAATACTGACTTTTTTTAATTAATCCTTTATATATATATAGATTTAAGTAAGAGATTTTATTCTAATAAGTCAGGTAATAAAAAATTACGCAATACACAACAAAAACAAAGCAATAAAACTTTAAAAATAACACCTTTTTTATTTCTACCTGCCATACTTTTAGCGAAAAATTAAAAAAATAAAGGATTATCCCTAATCCTTTTCTCTATTTTTTTTAAGCTCTATCATATAATTTAAAATATCATAAAACTTTATTGCTTTTCGTGTGTTCTTTCCAAGAAAATTGAGTTCAAAGTTGAAAAAATTTTCCGGGCAGAAATAAATGGTTTCGCAAAAATCGAAATTCTCAGACCTGTGTCAATGTATTAATTTTGTTTTATTTTTAAAATAAAGTTTGACATTTTTTCTTAAAATAATGGGCTTAACCAGTTCATTCTGACAATTAATAACGAAGAAATCAAACTTTTTGGTAAACACCACCGTCAAAACGCAGTTTTTTGAAATCCGATTCAGTGAAACATTTTTGATCATAACTTCCACATCTGCACGTATCTGCAGCTGATTTTTTCTGTGCTTTTACATAAATGCATGGAGCATATGCTGGCATACTTACTTTCTTGGAGTCTTTTGGAGCTTTTTTTTGAAATCAAAAAGTTTAAAAAAAACACATTTTTTCCTAGTACTTAAGCTTCAGACTACTTATAGAAGGTATCTTTTATAAATAATCATTTTTTTTTTTATTTTAGATAATCGAAAATAGACCAATTAAATTATTTAAGAAGCTAGAGAATTTATTTAAAGGAACTTCGGAAAAAAACATCTCAAAATTTGTTGAAAATACGGTTCGCGATTTGAGTAAAATTATTTTTCAACTTTGAGGGCTTGTAAATCAGAACATACAATATATATGTTGAAAAATACTTTTAAATCATACGCTCGGGTTATATAAGAGTACTTAAACATAAAATTTAAAAGGATAAATATAACTTCTTAAAAAGACTTTTTTCCGCTCTCGCACCACTGTGCGACGTCCTTCTGTTTTTATTCTTACAGTAAGGTGGGTGTCTCAATAGAATATGTACTTATAAAATATCAAGGCGAGAAAACACCGTTAAATCATAAAATAACGATTTATTTTTCGAATTTAACCCTGCTTTTTTAAATTTGCTTTTTGGCTTATTCCGTTCAAAACTTGTTTTTTTTTTTTTTAATGAATGGTACGGCGGCGGCGGTACAAATAGATAGGTATGTAACCCCCCTGTTTGTTAGGGCTATGTACAAGGCTTCTTTTGCATTTCAATACTAAAAGAGATAAAACCCTTTTTTAAATTCTTTTGGGGCGACTTTCCATTACGACAGCACGAATTTCGGTCTGATTTTTTTTACAGTTAGGTAGGGGTCTCAATAGAACATGTTTTAAATATTAAGGCGAGGAAACACCTTTAAGTCATAGAAAAAAATATTTTCTTTTTCGGACTTAACCCTACTTTTTTTTATATTTCATTTTTTTAACCTAAAACAAGTTTTTTTGAATTGATAGCACGGTGTACTAACAGCTAGGTATGTAAGGGGGGGCATGCTGCCCCCCTGCAACCCCCCTGCTCGGGATCACTATAGGATTTGGGGTAGGTGCGAGTTTGGGTATATGCAAAGTACTTTTTGCATTTGAGCACTAAAATCAAAGAAATTCCCAACAAAAAAAGCAAGTATGGCAATACTGAACAAAAAACAGGGAAGAAATGTCAAAATCAACCATTTTTGCGTGTTTTGTATGTAAAAAAGTGAACTTTAAAAATTAATTTAAAATAGAAATAAATGTTTCCTCGCTCTAAAATTGCTGTAGTTATTATTTATTTGCACATATCTATCAAATAAAAGAAACCGCGAGTCGAAATTCGTGCTGTCGTAAAGGAAAGTTGAGCCGTTCTTCTTAAAAAGTACCTACCTATCTTAAAATAAATTTAATTTTATTAAAATGTATGAATAATTTGAAAATAATATCTAAAAAAATTCAATTAAATCACAAAAAAAAATAAGTATGGCAACACTGAAACAAAAAACAGGCAATACATGTCAAAACAAACTATTTTTTCGTTTGTTTTATCTGAAAGTGAACGGTTTATTAATAAGACTTTCAAAATTAAAAACAATTTAATTTGGAATCACCCTGTAAATATCGTTTTTCCTTTCGCCGCAATCATCAGATTTCTTTTGAATTTATAACATTTACCAACAAGTGTACAGCTAAATGTGTTATTAAGCACATTATTCTAATATACCTACATACATATGTACATATATTAGATTAGATATTTTCCGATTTTAAATCTGAAATTTGTTGGAAACATCTAATTTTAAGTTTACCCTTACGTTTGGTTCTTTTTCCTTAGTCGTCTGTTTGAATATTGATGCGGCCGTGATATTTTCGGCATTTTGAAAATTTAATCTTATAGCACTTTTTATTTTTTATGACTACTAAATGTAAGCAATTGAGTAATGGAACACTTATTTTAATGAAAATTATAACATCGATCAAATCACGAAGGAAGATGTTTTAATGTTTTATTATTGCGGCAAATAAAAACAATCACTCACTTCAAAAACGAAACAAAAAATTTAATGAACAAAAAATATGAGAAAGTACTTGGTCCGTTCTCCTCCCTCAGTATCAGTAGAGTCAGAGTCAGTAAACTACACAATTAAACAATTTTTTTTATTATAAACAAACAAAAATAAGTTGAAAAGTTGAAATTGAAATTCCTCCATCGTCGGCGCAATGCACACACTACTACTACTACTACTAAGGCGCAGAAAACAGAGTAGAGTTACCGGATTTAACAATAAATAAATACTCTTTGACTCTTTAGTTTTAGAATTTAAAGTCAACAACTGTCAAATAAGTATTAGTTCTAATACTACCTACTATAACAGTAGTTAGGAATAAGAAGTGATGTCAACAAAGGAAAAGATCAAACTAACAGGTTAATGGCACGCTTGTACAAGAATGCAATCATTTGGAAATATAGTGTTTTATGACTTCAATATAAAGACTTATGTAATTCATTGAATTCCCCTAAAGAATGAGACTTAAAATTTTTCAATTTCCAATCATTTGAACTTAAGAAGACTGCAATCATTTTTTCTCCAATCAATTGATTGCAATCATTTGAGACTTCATGCATTTACTTAAAGTCCTTACATTCGCTCCTTTTCATTATTTTGAAGACCTTGCATTGTTTTGAAGTCTTCGCATTCCATTGAAGTCTACATTCTTTTAAAGTCTCTATAGCTGTATTTTTTTTATTTTAAAAATAATAAACTAGCATTACAAATAATATCATCTTTCATACAAAAATATAATCAATTCCCAACATGATTGGAAGACAGCTCTGACTTGTTTGAATATAGAGAATTTAATCGTTTTTCGTAGTGGTAATGGTAAGAGAAAAAATCACGAGAGAAATTAAAATCACATTTCTCCTCAATTCCCACTCTCTTCTTAACAAAGCCAACGATGATGAGATTTTAATGTATTCAGCAGAAATAGAATAGCTCCCTAAAAAGAAAATATGAATTTGAAATTTTAACCCCAGGGACGGTCCTAGACACTTTTTGGAAGTAGGCCAGTCGTCAAAAGAACTTATTTACTTGCTATTTTTCTTTAAGTCAATGATAAATCGAAGTTTTTAATAGATGGTATTATTAAACACAGATTTTATTGCAATATTATTTTGTTTACATTTATTTTATTTATATCACTTTCGCCTTTTTCTCAAAGATCTTTTTGGTAGAGAATCGTTTTTGATGACTTGTTTAAGAACATTTTCGATTTCCTTCAGTCGAAGGGAAGCATTTTCATTGTTAACGCGTTTAACATAATCTCTAAGGGGTTCCAACAGGTCGAGTGCCTCTTGATAAGTGTCTAAGCTTTTATTTGGTACAACGTCTAGGTTTTGTTCAGAAATAGGTTCATCAGCTGGATCCGAGTTTTCGAGTTTAACCTCAAAAACCGTATCGTCATCAGGTTCAATCTTAACTACTGTTTCCTCTCCGGAACTATTTGCCTGCACAATCTTATCCGCCGGCAGTAAGAAATTACTTGGCAATTCATGACGAATATCCTTAACAATTCCAAGTATATCCTTAGGACCATTTTGTCCCTGTCCAAAGCGTGCTCCATGTTTCTGTATTGCATATTTAAAATTTCGAAACTTAGAAACCCAAACACTTTGTTGAGTGTATATTTGCATTCCCAATAAGGCCTTAGCTTCCTCCACTCGATCCCAAACCTCAAGTAAATAGTCTTCAATACAATTCCTCAGCACCCATTCATAGATGACTTTCATAATGAACGATTTCATAAGAATGTCTTGAGCATAACTGGTGTCGATGTTCACACTTGGATTGGACTTGTGCAGAAGGGCGCCGTTTTTATTGAAACACTCGGCGGTAAAGTGACGGCCGCATATGTAATTCTCGGCATTCGGCTGCAATACGAAACTGTTCGGATACAATTCCAACCATCTCTTAGAGCGTCGAGTTGAATTTTCTGGGAATATGAACAATGTCTCGCGTACAAAGTCCTGTGGCGTAGAACAACCCTTCGCACAGCAAAGGCGTTTTCCTTTTTCTGAGGTAGACATTTCCTTATTCTTTATAACATATAAAGGTATTTTTGATTAAGAAATTTTGGTGCACTTGAAATTTTATTTGTTTAAATTTTGACACTGTGAACTTCACTTCAATGGAACGAGTAAAACACTTTGTTTACTTTTTACTGTTTATCAATTCCACTTTTTGGCTGCGGTATCCGCACCAATCGAAATCGATGCGTTGGCTTGACTTGACTATAAATACAAAATACAGTATATACAACATTAAATACGGGCGAACAGCTGTGGGTTTATTTTTATTGATTTATAAGAGAACTTTTTATTTGTTTTCTAAAGAGAATGGAATTCGTGTAAAGTTTAAAAAGCTGGGAGATAAACAGAGATTTTGTTGTAACTATTTTGTTGGAAAGATTCTTTGTTTTTGATGAAATAACTTGTTTTTAGGAATAAATAAAATTGTTGAAAAAATATATTTCAAGTTACGTAAATACTCGTAAACGATTAAATGATTTCTGAGTCAAAATTGGCCGTGGCACGTATTGGAAAGGTCGAGTTTTCAATGACTGGTGCATAAATCAGGCTGAATTTGACCAATGGCATTCCTTATGTTGTCTTTGAGGGTCGCGGTGGATTTGAAGGAATCAAATCACACGATCTTGGTAGCCAATTTACGTCAACTCGGTGTGAGCTGTGTGTCACGAAGCGCCATCCTGTTAAAACCATATTTCTTCGGTATCCATATCCAATTCAGGCCACAAGAAGTTGGTGATCATCAAACTATAGCGATCGCCGTTGACGGTGATGACCTGCTCAGCTAATGACGCCTTCATCCAAATGTTGAGGTAAACTTCCAACTGCCCTAAAATCCAATTAGAGTGCACACGAACCCTGCATATGGTCGTTTGGTTTCAGCTCCTGGGTCTGTTGGATTTTTTATTTGTGGATTTCCATATCACGACGCAAAATTCGCCAAGTTCTTGTGAGTGTCGCGGAATTGTCTGCTTCGGATTCTTTTGGCTGATTGTGCACGAGCCGGTGGACTCAAATTTGATCACCAAACGTTGAAAAGTACCCATAAAAAGGGGGCAAAGTGAAAACATCCATTTTGATAATAAAATTTTCTCATTTGCATGTGTTGCTCGACACTGTAACTTGCCATGATGATTTGTCTTTTGCCCCATTGAATGTAAAAACTGGACATTTTTCCTTTGACAGATCTAGATAAAAAATAAATTGATTTATTTTACGCGTGGGAAACCCAATAAAAGAAGATATTTTGACAGAAAGTAAAAGCAACAATATGACCACCACCAGCTGTCAAAATCAACCCTTCCCCGTGGAAAACCCTTTTTATAATACAAACCAATTTCTCGCAAGAGGCAGTGCCCTTGAAAAAAGGTGATACAGGCAGCGATTGAATCTAAGATCTCTGGCATCACAGTCCTACGCACTAACCATCACGCCACGGTTACTAGCAGAGACTTCCCGATGAAATAATTAACAAAAAAAAATGGTCCACATACGCCACCTCACTCCAAAATTATGAGCTGCAAATAAGAATGCAAAGGCTACATGCCACAACAACCCTTTATCTTGTATGATATAATGTACGAGCTATTTTTTGATGCAATGTATTATGTTGAAAAGTTGTGGCAAGTGATTAGGAAATAATCATTAATTAAATAATTATTTCCTTAAAAAATTTGAACATGACCTGTTTTCTTTTTAAAAATGTAGGTATACGAAATTAATTTATTGATGCAACCTTAAAGCTTTCATGTTTTATTTTGAGCGAATAAAGGGTGTATTTTTAGCTGCATGAGCAGTTTCGATGATTTGACAGTTAAGTATAACAAACTGTGTTGACATTTCAGTCTACAAAGCTTTTGTTATTGATCATGAATCGATTAACGCCATAAAATAACTTCCAAATTTAAAAGTGTACTTTGTGGGAAGTTCATTAAGCATTTCTCGCCAAGAATTAATTAATTTTGTTTAATCTTCCTATACCCACGCATTGGTCTGTGTGACCGTCAAATTACTTTTTAGCAAATATTCAAGCATTAAATGTAGGTATGAAGTTTTTTTTTTGTTTTAAAAGCTTTTGTACACTTTATGAAAAAGTACCTTTTTCAAGACACTTAATAAAAAGACTGCCATGTACATATTAATTAAATGCAATAACTAATTTCACTCTGTTTTATTTCATTGTCAATATATCATATTCTAATGATCAAAACAAGTTTCATGAAAATATTGGAATTACCTATAAAGGAAACTACGGGCTTTTGAGTTTCGGTCCCAGAGACCGTGCGCGGGTATACCTACGTGTTTTTTTTTTTCTTTGACGCGGGTATAGGAAGGTTAAATGGCTTCGTCAGAATTGATTCCAACCACATTTCCGTCTTGTACCTATTATATTTTTTTTTGTTCGCAAGCTCTTAAAAAAACATTCTGTAGACTACAGAAGATTCCTACATCTTTTTCTATATGAATTGTACCTTCAGTTCAACAATCTTACAAGCTTATGCATAACCTACTCCTCAAAAAACAGAATTGAAAAAAATCCCTAGATGCTTATTGTAGGTTACCTTACCTACCTCCCTACAAATGAAACCATCTTTTTCAAAAAGAGCTTCTCCTACTATTTTCTTTCCAACACAAAACATTTACCCTAAAAGTTCTTCAAACACTTGTAGTTATGGACCTATCTACGCAGGAACCAGGTACCTCCATATCAACCCAAAACCAAATTCAAACTCGCTGTTTCATTCTTTCTGAAAAATAAAATTAAAAATATTATATAAAAAGAGTACCCATACCCACTGATTACTTCCAAACATCATTTGCGAAAAATACTCGAAAGGCACTAACAATGTTCCAACTAAAACAACCCCCTCCGTGATTGTTTATCTTACACCGTCTGTATTCTGCTTATATGCATGTATACCGAAAACGATACCAACCAAAAAGTAGGTACATCTTGTTTTTTTCAGCAAGCAGTCAACCTCAACCACAACACATAAAATGTACATTATATAGCTGCTTTTGGGCAACAAAAATTGTATATAGCTTTAAGCTATGACCCATCATATACTCTTCCCAATCGACACGCGACGACGACGACGGACGTTCAAATCGGTAAAGCTATCGGACAAACTGCCTCCCTGTCCCGTCCACTCTGCTTTCTACCATCTGCCGTCTATTGAATACACAAACAGAGAGCGACCGTTTTATTGCCAGAGTCGCATCGCTGCCAAATTTCTTCCATAGATTGTGGTGCTAAAGGTTCGTGGATGTACGTAGGTCGTAGACGGCAACCTGCGAACTACGATGATGGTGACAGAGAGCAATTTAATTTTAGTGCGCATGCCATGAATCAGTCTATAGTTTCTCAGCTCACGGACAAGCAGCATTTTACTTGTCCGACGCTCTGTCACCGATGACGTCACCTCAGCAGTTACATTTTGGCCAGCCATTTTATCAGTATACTCCAAACACCACCATGAATAGTACCGATGTCCGATACGAGAATATGGAACAAGTAAGTTTTTTTTTTCTAATTTAGTTTGTATTTCATTTTTATGTACATATATCGAGCAAATTCCTTACCGTTATTTGTTTACCTATTGTTTGGCTATCTACCTTTGAAAACTTGCAATTTTTTGAATAATCAATTTTCAACCAATTTTTTTATTTTTTCAGCAAACAAAAAAGCGAAGTCGACGAGTGTTGTCGCTGAAGGAACGCATAGAAGTTATAAGAATTGCCGAAACCCGACGTGACACAAGGGAGCTGGCATTGAAGTTCGATTGCGGTCGAACCCAAATATTGTCGATTCTGTCGCAAAAGGAACGACTCCTCAGGGAGTGGGCCAATAATGGCGACCCAAATAGACTTCGTAGAAGACCGTCTGCGATATCGATTACCACTAACAAGGTGATATACGAGTGGCTTTATCGCTGCAAATGCGCCCATTTGCCCATCACCGATGTTGATATCTTGGAGAAGGCATACGAAGCCAAGCACCTGTTCAAGTATAGTGAATTCAGACCGAACCGAAGATGGTTGGACAGGTTTAAGAGAAAGTTTCGCATCAAAAACGAGGAGTTGCTCACACCAGATTCGACGTTTTACGATGGAATTGAAAGATCATTGGAATTGCGTGATATCTATGAGGAAATTAAGCACACCATCGATCTGAACAAAGATGATGATCTAATTCAGCTGCCACCTTTGGATGAATCTGGGTCCGGGGAATGTTTCAGTTTTGATAGCATGATGAATTATGATCATACAATGAGCAGTTCGAACAACGATGTTTGTGAAATTGAAGATAGTGATGACGATAATGATTATAATCAAAATTGTCCACCTCAAAGCTTTTGCGAAACACAATTCACCCGAAATGGAAGAGATGAATCCATCACCAACAACAACGATAATGATAACGATGACAATAACAAACCAATAACCAATGATCAGCAGGCCTTGGCTTGTCTTAAGAAATTGGAAGAGTACTCAATGTTGATGGATAATTTTAGAGCTATCGGATTAATTGAGCAATTGGAAAAAATTTATACGGGCCAATTGGAATCTTAGGTTCGTAAATGCAAACATTTGATCTCGGAGTGTTTTAGAAGACGAAGTACAAAAGAAGTGTTTTTTTTTTTAAACTTATTAGTGTACCTACTTAATATTTATATCTGTTTTAAACTTAGCGCACATAATAAATTTTCATAAATTTCAAATTTTAGTGTGAATTTTACATACATAGGTATATAATATTAATTTAATCGTATTTATGTTAAAAAATCATAAAGTTTATACCTATAGTTCTCAAAGATTTAAATACAAATATATATATAAATTTTAACATTTAGTATTTATTTATCTTAAAGGTATGTGGAAAATAAATATAGATGAATTTAAAGACTGTTTATAACAATTCCTTATTGGATTTTCAGTGCGATAGGAGAGAATTGGGACATTTCTAATGAGATTATTTGCGACAAGGGCTTGAAAAAAAGTAAAATTGATGGATCCGTTCTCGTAAACCATAATCGGTCTAAGTCCCATGGCTATCGTTTTCTTGGGTATCGTTTTTTACCTTGAGATTTTTAATTCGTAATACTGTTTTTTTTTCCATATTCGGATAGCCTCGGGCATGTTTAAATATATACCCACCTGTATTTACTTAGTCATTCATCGAGTGTCAACTATCAATTGATAAATTTCGAAGTTTAAAATTTAAAAAGTCAATTTTGATAATTAAAAATGTTCTGGACTGTTGTGAATAACAAGAAATTGGGCAAGTTTAGCCGACATAAGGGACTTGAAAGTAAGGCTAGTTTCTTGCATCTGATTGGCCAGCTGCCAAAAAATTAAGGCAACTTTATTGGAAAGTTGACTGGAAAGTTAGGCAAGAAAAATCTCCCTTACTATCAAGTAAAGTCAACTTATGTCAAAATGACAATTGATCATGTTTTTTTCATTCAACTAAAAGCTGAACTTTATTACTCAATGATTTATTTATTTTCTGCATAACTTCATTTAATGTTTTCTGTAAAAAGGTTCTATGTAAATTTGGAAAAGAAATAAGTAATATTTCTTTAAAATACAAATCATGATGGACTTGTAGCTTGCCTGAGGAGTGTTTTGTAGAAAATTATGTTTTTGGTAATTTTTGTACTATGAACTTGAAGTAGAGTAAAGTTTGTGAAGTAAAGTTCTGAATTTTAAATTCTGAAAAATTTTAAATTTGAAAAACTAACTAGTTGCCTTGGTCAAAATGTACGTTCAAAGAATGAAGTTGACTGCAAATGAAGTCCTTTATGTTGTCTGAACCTGCCCATTGTATATAATGGGTGTTTTTTAGATGTGGCAATCCTTTTTTCGGAGCTGGTCTTTTTGACAGCTGTCTTTTCATTTATGCTTAAACTAAGTAGATTTTTCGCAAAAAAATTAACCAAATTTTGATCAATTATGTAAACACACAATTGTACATATCTGTCAAAAGTGACGGACAAAAATATTGGAAGTCAATCGTCAAATCAATTTTCTATCAAAAAATGGGCCGACTTCTTACAATCGTTTGAACTCGTCTAAACACCCCATTTTTGTATTTTCAAATAATTGGACGGTTGTCCACTAATTGGATAATGCTCGCCAAGATAATTTGTATGGCCTGCTTTATTATTGGGCAGGTTCGGACAACATAAGGGACTTCATTTGCAATCAACTTCATTCTTTGAACGTAAATTTTGACCAAGGCAACTAGCTAGTTTTTCAAGTGACATACATACATTTTAATTTTGGAACTTTACTTCACTACCTATACGAGTACCTTCAGTTCATCGTACAAACATTTTCAAAAACATTAGTGTCTACAAAACACTCTTCCGGCAAGCTACTAGTCCTTCACGACTTGCATTTTGTATTGTTAAGAAATATTTCTTATCAGAGACTAGAAACTTGCCTTACTTTCTAGTCCCTTATGTCGCCTGAACCTGACCATTGTTTCACTTTTTTAGCAGCAGCGTACTGGAAACGAAAAGCACAACTAAATTTTTCGTTTATGATTTCGTCATGTCATTTTTGTATGGGAATTTTCGTTTCGCATCAGCAGCGTACTAGGCTTTAGCATTTACTTAAATGACTTTTGACAGTTTGGCCAATATTGGAAGACCATCATCAATTTATTAAAGGAAACTTTTGGTGAGCGCATTTTCGCGTGTCGATTAACACCTTGGTTAGTTGAAGGAGAATATTCGGGTCAAAAATTCAAAAATTGGGCTTCTCGAGGTGGCTACTTGTCCGAAATAATTCTTAAAACATAATGGCAAACATTTATCTTGTAATAAAGCTATATTCTTGGCCACATTAATTCATGTACGTTTCTTTCTTCTTGAAAATCGTCTAAAAAAACACCCATTACTTTATAAGGTCTATACATTCACTACCATTTCATTATAGAAACCAGAGGGCGCTCTTGTAAAATGAATGGAATTGAAAAGCATAAGCTACCTTCCTGAGAAATGTTAAAACGAATCCGTTTGTTACCTCAAAAGATCTGCATCAATAAATAGGGACACCAGCCAGTTCTAGAACTGTTCATCGTATCTTGCAGGTTATTTACCTCCACACAAGATCTCCAAGGAGACGACCCACGTAGGGCCAAGAAGTAGTGGAGGAATATGCTTTGGAGCAACGAAACGAATTCGTTGCCCAAAGTACCAGCCAGGTTTACAATCCGCGGTATACAAAACCAACAGTGAAACACGGAGTTGGCAGCATAATCTTATGGGGTTGTTTTTATTGGTGGAGCATTGGTCCAATATTCGTTCCTAGATGGCATAATGACAAAGGAGTAGACATTTGGACATACTGCAAAATATAATGCTCCCATGAGCTGAAGAAAATATGTCACTTAAATGGCGTTTCAATAAAGCTCTGATTTCAACGAAACAAATTGGACGTTATGGAGCGGCATCTCAATCATCAGATCTAAATCCTGTTGAGAACCTCTGGAGTGAGCTGAAGAGCTCCCAACAAAGAGGATTTATGGAGAATTTTTCTAGAAGTGTTGCATTTCGATTTCACAAGGAAATTCCCAGAAGTTGGTGCACTCTATGCAGTGTTAAAAAATAAAGGTTTTTTAACGAAATATTAGGTATATAAAGGGTGTCCCAAAATTAACGCAAGATTTGAATTTGCCGCCATTTGTGCAGTGAAGTGTTGGCAACCCTGAAAAAAGCAATTTGAAAGCTAACAGTATAGGGTTATTAAAAATGGAGCGTTACACGATAGAACAACGTGTCTTCATTATTGAAGAATATTTCAAAAATAGTGAAAGCTTAGCGGCTGCAGTTCGAAAATTTCATACAAAATATGGTCGGAATAGTGTTTTAACTTCGTCAACTGTGAAGAGATTAATTGAAAAATTCATGGAGACTGGATCCGTTGGAGAAATGATTACACAGTTCTTTCTGCCAAAATTGGATGATATTGATGTGTCCAATATGTGGTTTCAACAAGACGGTGCCACATGTCATACAGCCCGTGAAACAATTCAATTACTGCATGAGACATTTCCAGGTCGTGTACTCTCTCGTTTCGGTGATCAAAATTGGCCTCCTAGATCGTGTGATTTAACACCATTAGACTTCTTTTTATGGGGTTATTTGAAATCACAAGTCTATGTCAACAAGCCCACAACCACCCGTGCATTAAAGGAGGAGATTCAACGCTGCATCAACGAAATTCAGCCACATTTATGCAGAATGGTCATGGAAAATTTCAACAAAAGAGTACGCATGTGCATGCAAAGCCGTGGAGGCCATTTGTCCGATGTGTTATTCCATACATAACCCTATCCTATGTACTTTACGAGTCAATAAAAATATAACTATCAAAAGACTAAAAACGGCGTTTTCTATTCAATTCAAATCTTGCGTTAATTTTGGGACACCCTTTATTATTTGATAATAATATAGACAAAAATTATATTGGTTAATCAAAATGTCTTGATTTGTGTTAAATTTGTTAAGTGTTGTTATTTTTATGACTAGATTGTTACGAAGACTAAAGCAAACGGACTGCGAAAATTTGCATCCTTCTTTAAGTTACTAAACAGGATATAGAATTGATTAACAACATACATATGTACCTACTTCAAATATATACCTATACAATTATTTTTTTTTTAATATTTGCCTAAAAAAAGTACTACACTCAACATAAATTAGAAAGTGTTGCAATAATTTTGAGCATACCTGTACAGCATTATAAGCAAACAGTATCATACAGAATTCTGAAAAACAGTATTTGGACTCGCTTTCCTGTTAGTAAAATGGATCCTGCTATAAGGCAAATAATTATAATTCAAAGGACCACCTATTAGGTAAATTTATCTATGCAATGGACATTATCTATTCAAAACTTTATAGTAAGTATACCTACCTACCATATGGTACTTAAGTATAGGTACTCGTATACATCCCTATTTTGTTGATGAATTTAAATTAATTTTTAATTACTTTTCTCTGCCAGATACTACCAACTTAATAATCCTCTATGATTAACTCACTACCTATATCGCTGTAATCTGCTGCATAGTAAATTATAAGCATATTTTTATATCTTACATAGCATCTACCTGGGACCTGACCTACTTCATCTAAAGACTTAAATATCAACTAGAAATTCGTTGATCAGCAGATTTGCATACCTACCTATAATAAAATTATGAAAATTGTTACATTCATCCTAATTTATTTCTTAATCCTCCCTACCTGGATGCAAAACACCAACCTAAATACATATGTACATATGTCTAATAATTGTAACAGCCTAATTATTTCGTCTGTAAATAACCTGCCTGACCGGTCAATTACCTTTATCTTCCTAGCTACCTGTATTTATATTATACAGGAAACTTATTTTCTTTAAGAAACATATACATATACTTGGTAGGTATGTACATAATATTTTAACTTAGGTCACTTTTACATCAAGATATCCTTTATAAACATAAATGTAGATGTATATGACCTATGTAGGTATAGATACAAAATACTCGCCCAAGGATATATACCTACTCCTTGCCTCTTAAAAAAGAATTCTTTATTCTCTTCTCCAGCATCTTCTTCTTCTTGTTCTATTCCTTCAAAAATCGAAATCCTTTTGTGATTAATAACGCTCAAAGTTCTTTATACCTATACTTACACACTTGCACTTATCAGGACATTTATTCGTGCAACCCTTATATTCCATTCAAGAGATGCTATTCCGTCCGGCATTATGAACAGAACATAATTTTCAAAAAACTTTTAAGAAAACGAAATTAAATACTTCGTGTCCGTAGCCGAAAAAGAGGAATAAGAATTTATCCCTTGCCGTTGCCATAGCCGTTTGCTCCTTAATTGTGTTTCCCAATCCCTTTGCCAATTCAACCAACTCAAGTGAACTAATCTTGAATCTTGTGTCTTCCCGGTTCCTTGCCTTGCCTTTTCCTTTCCCTTGTCAGCTTGCTGTTGCCAATGCCACTCGCAGCTGTGTTTTGGTTTTGGGGATGACAGACATTGTGTCAGAGACAGAGTCAGTTCATCGGAAATCTCACCAAAATCCTCAGTAGCAAAATTCAAGGTGCCTCTGCCTGTAAAGTGTACAGTAAATACACACATAACTTCTATTATATAGGAAATTCTATGTAAACCGCAACAACAACTCAAAACTCAAGCAGTCATCACGTCAGCCCGCCATCGACATCGACTACGACATCACCATCGTCAGGCTCTCAGTCTCAGTTTCAGGCAGCACAGCAGCAGCCAATGCAGCAGCAATTCAAATCCAGTCACGGCCGTCAGTTCTCAGTTGAACATTTTCAGGTCTCTGAAACACAACGACGAACAAACTAGAACCACCCCAGAATAACATTTCATCGAGATTCGAATTTCGAGAGACTCTACAGAGAGCAAAACCGGATGAGGCAACAACAATAGCACAGCAGAAGCAGATATTACAACGGCAACGGCACAGCAACAGCAAGATAGAAAGAACCAAACAAGCGCACAGGCACAGGAAAGTAAGGGAAAGGCTGTGTGAACCGAACGTGAAGAAGTGAAACCATTTTCAAGTACGCCAGCCTGAAGCCCGTCGTCGTCGTTGTCAGCCAGCCAGCTGCTGTTGCTCTTGCTTTTATGTACTACGGTGTACGGTGTACGAGTCGACTTTCGAGTATATCAAGGAGAATATTATAAATCCACAAAAATAACGCAAAGTTGCGTCGGACTCTGTTTCTGTTCCTGTTCGTCTTCTTCGTTTGTTCGAACGGTTTTCAGTGTTTTGGAGTCTTTTGGTTGAGTTAGTTTTATATCGCAGGCGTTCGAAGACGACGACGTGAGGCCGTGAGGGAATTTACGAGTACATAATTTTTGAGCGTATTTTGGAAAATTGCAAACAACAAATTCGCATACATACAGAAAATGGACAAAATGGACAAAACACAACAAAAGATGCCAATGCGCAACAACAGAAGATGCATTATCTTCGGATGCAGTTCATCCTCAATCACCAACCCCGATCTGAAGTTCTTTCGTTTCCCGCTGCCCGAGTCACCGGATTACAAAGTATGGCTGTCAGCCTGCAAAGATTCCTACAATCAAATACGGGTTCTCAAGAAACCTCTTGTCTGTTCGCTGCACTTCGATCCCAAAGATGTCGGTGGTCGCAGACTCAATCCGAGGTCATACCCCAAATTGAGGCTTATCCCCTCCCAGGAGTACGTCTTGATTCAGCAGAACAAGCAGAAAATGAAGTTTTTGAACAAAGTCATGGAAGAATGGCTGTTGAGAAACCGGCCGTATCGAGATATCTATGGCAGAGTGCTTCTCTCAAAAGCTAAAGAGGCCGCAGACCTTCTAGACATTACAACCTTCACGCCCAACAAACTTTGGCTGCAGGATTTCAACGAAGAGATTGCAGCACCTGGTTCAAAACTTCTGGGAAAAGTCGCACCGTGCGGTCTGTCACTCCAAATGGCTGACGTCATCCGGGATTTGAGACAACAAGAGCAAGACTTCAAGGCCGTTCAAGATCATTTGATGGGAGCTGATAATTCAATTGAAATCAGCGATGATGATGATTATGATGATGGTGATTTTAGCGATAGCTATGCCGACTTGTCCTCAAAGCTTGAGGTTTCAGTGACGGTGGACGAAGAAAACGAAGACTGCTACGAGCCCGAGGCTAAAATGCCAAAACTACAATCAATACTCTTGGACCTGGACGATGAAGAAGATTCAAGCGATAAGAAGAAAAATATCTCCACATACCGGGATGCCTTGAAATATATGAAGCCCCTGGAAGACTTTGCTTTGCAAAAAGAAGATTTCAGAGCTATCGGCTTATTGACACAGCTCGAAGCCATTTTCAAGCAGCAGGAGTAGAGAAGAAATGTACATATTTAGTTTTTATTTCTACCCTTTTTATAATAAAAATATGTAAATGTAAATAATTTAAAAGCACAAATTCTACATGTAATTAGTTTTGTAAGTTTTATCGCATAAGAAATAATACATATAGTATTTATAAAAAAGAATCCAAAATTTGCGAAGTCTTTTTAATGTTTAGCAGAGATTTATTCCTGTTTTTCAATTTTTCAAGTGCCGAAAGTTTTTTACAGGTTTTATTCCCCCGATTCAGCTTCTGCGCAGAAGGAATCTGGGGTTCTCTCAGAGCTCAAGAGTTTCAGTGGAATCTTTCTTTACTTCAAGCACTTTTCAAGGCGTTTGTGTTGATGTCATAGAGCTTGAGATTTATCGACCAGCAGCAGGGGTTGAAAAAGTGTACCTACATATGTTTGTATAGTGCATAGGCGTTTTTGGGTTCTATGTATACATAGACAAGAACTCAAACTCAGAGCAGTGATATTTGGATGTAAATCCTTGACTTCTAGGTACGTAGGAGTATTACATTTCAAAGTATGTATGTATATATAAAATCGGATTTCCAGAAGAAAAATATTTTGCGAGTTCTCAAAGAAAGGTGTTTATGACGTCTTTGGGCTTGAAATTTTAAAGACAGGAAATTATAGAGAATATTTAGAGTTCAAAGAAATTGTTTTCTCAGGCGTTTTGAGTAGTCAAAGACTCCCAAGAAATACTTGGTGATGTTAAAAAAGGTTTATTGCGATTCGTCTTAAAGATTTTGATGTCGAATTGAGTTTTCACAGGTCGTATTAAATGTTGGCGTCGAACATTTATGCACTATGTTAGATGTCATGTATATGTACGCATGTACCTTATCTGTGTTTTAGCGCAGATAAAAATGTTATCAGACATATGGATGAGGCTGTGTAGCTGGCATTCTATTTAACTGCCCAAAATTAAATTGGTCTGTAATTACTTATCAGAACAATAAAGATGATTTATGATGTTGTACAATGAGAACATAAAGTAGGTGGATGCAATTTGCCAATCTGATAAAAACTCATTTTGGAAGTTTGAATTTTTTTAATAAGAATTGATGTTTTATTTATCGGTGTTAGAAGTAAGAAGAAGTGCTTCATAAGTTTTCAAACTATTGTTGTTCTTGGGGACTCATAAACAAATAATAGTAATTTATGTTGTAGAAGACTTTGACAGTTCTTCATACACAATTTGACATGTGTTTTTAAGGATTGTTTTAATTCTAAAGTTTCAGTTTTTGAGGTTAATGTAAACATAAAATATGAAAAATAATATTTTCACAAAAAATTTTCCCATTGATAGTGAAATTTTCATTGGCAGATATGGAAAAAATTGATTATTTCGTGGCGAATAGAACACACCAGAAAATTGATTTTGTTTATAATTAGATGACATTATTGGTTTTCATCATTGAATTTCGGGATTTAAAAGCGATCAAGAAAAGAAATTATTTATGTTTGATATCAAAGCTTAACCGTTATAGAATTTGTTTACTTAGAATTTGCAACATAATGGCTGCGTTCAATCTCGTGTTGGATAGGGTATCTTGGATAGGTGGATTTTTAGACACCTTGTTGAACGAGTTGGATAGCTGTATTGAGATAGCTGTCAAAAAATAAAAATAACTTTCAGTTGTTCACAAAAATCAGAGAAACATTTAAGCTTCGAAGCCAAAATTGTTGTAAGATAAAACATTTAATGGATAATAATTCAACTGATTCTTCGGACGATGATGAATTGATAGGTGCGTAACAATTTAATAAATAAGAGATAACCTTAATCTGAATCTATGTTAAATTTCCTCTTAGCTCAATTGGAATTCTATACGATTAATAATTTACTTGCGAAATCTCCGGTTTTAAACAATTTAGGTTTAACAGAAAACTATCCTAACAGAAACGAGGACTATTATGATTACCTTATATTATAATTACTATGATTACCTTATATTATAATTATTACTTTCTAAAATTCGGAGGAAAATAGCTTCTTCATCGTTTATTATGTGCAGAACATCCTCAAATACAACTTCAACTAACATTTTGTATCTTTTTGTTTACCAACAAATACAAAAAGCTGAAATCAATTTTCAAGTTTCTTGAAATTCAACCATGTGTTGAATCAGCTGTTCTGTCAGATACCTACATACCCCAGAAATTCTTGGATACCTTTGGATTCCTTTTTTGACATCTCAGCTGTTTATGATCAGCTGTTATTTTACACGTAAAACACTAACAAAAAGGTATCCGGATACCCTATCTGTCTGAGATTGAACGCAGCCAAAGAGTCTCCACCATAGTTACACACTTTTCACACAATTTGTTTTACCTTTCATGTCATTTTTGTATGGGAATTTTCGTTTCGCATCAGCAGCGTACTAGGCTTTAAACTCATAATTTATGACCTACTTTTGATTTAAAAATTAATTACCAAAACTGGAAATGAGGTCATCTTTTCTATGACATGCTTGAATGATGTTTCATGATCCACACATGCTTGAATGATGTTTCATGATCCAATCAATCAGTTCTTGCGATTGATCCAATATGATAAACTGTAGAGCAGAGAAAATTACAACGAATATTAACCTGCACAAAAGATGGATATAAAACACGACTGTCACTATAAAATCCATCTAGTTTTATTTTTATTGATCTTATGGATCATGGAAGATTGATCTATTTACTTGGAAGTCCTTAGAAAATAACCAAATCAAAATTTAAAAACAAACTTGAATACAAGACATTTTGAAAAAAACATTTAACTCTTATTTATAAGGGATCTTCATCCCAAACACTTTGCTGAACACATCAAAGACTGAAAAGTAATGGCATTTTATCAACAATCAAAAAATGGGTTACCAGGCATTTTTATTTATTTTGTATTGTACTTTATTAACATTCTAATATTAGATAATTTATAAACAAGTGTACCTAAGAAATATGTATGCATGTTCCTAAAGCAGTGGTTTTAGTTATGTTCTATCCTCTTATTAAATTTCAATTTTAACTTTTTGGCCACTTTAAGCTCCTCGGGCTGATGAATTCTGAAAATACTTAACAATAAGTCACTGCATTTTTTTGTATACTAAGTGACAAAAACTAGAACACCAGTGCTGCATTCATCACAAAACTTTACTTCACTCTTGCTGTAAGTTTACTTTTAAAAATGTATAATTGCTCACTCACAGTATTTTGTGTTTGTGTGTTACAACCTGTAAAGTGCTGAAGTATTATACCGTCATAAATGTAAGCAACTAAAACTTTGACACATCTCTTAGGAAAACTGATTTAATTGTTTAGTGCTGAGAATATAGTCAAATTATATAAATATGACAATAAACGCACTTTAAAAAAGTTATCATTCTTTTAAAGGAAACTTGACTGTATACTGTTTGTCAGAACTGAATAGGTTAATAAAAAAAAAACACCCTTAAACATTTAATATCTGTCATTATCATTTTAACAACAGAAGTTCAACCACTTTCATACCTTTTTATTCTGATTTTCACATCAGATATTTTTATTGACTTTTATACAGTACCAAAACATTGCAGTATGTCTGTCAACCATTCCTGTTTCCAAGTAATGTCAGCAATGGAGGCGATCTACATTTTTATGCCGAATCCGAACGGCTAATTTGATGTGGTTTTCAATGGGTTAGATAAATCAATTTATTTTTTATCTAGGTCTGTAAAAATACAAATTTCCCGTTTTTGTATTCCATGGGGTAAAATAAATTGATTTATTTTTGATTTAAGATCAAATCTGCAGATCTGGACTTTTCGGCAGATTAACCCTCTTTGCACTGACACTAAAACAATAGTAAACAATGTTTAGATGGAATTTTGACACTACACCGCACTCGTTAACACATACAATGACAAAAAGACAAAGCAATCCCATCGTGTTCCATGGGTAACGAAAAAAAAATCAATGATAAAACACTTTTCATGACAAGAATTACTTTTAGAGGATTTGGTATTTCTCGCAAGAAAAAGAACTTTAGGTAGCGCGAGCAGAGATTGAACCTAAGGACTCTGAAATAACAGTCCTACGCACTAACCATCTCGCGACCTGAACCATTACAAAATTATAAAGCGGTGGGACCTGCAGAATCCCTAGAACTGCTGTTGGCTGCGCATTTTCCGGGTTGTGAGAATAACAACCCTCAAACTCTTAATTCAAATGGCGTGTCGACGGCGGATATAGAACACATTGATACCTTGATAAATAAGGAAAATATTGCTTGGGCAATCAACACATTTTCCCCGTACAAGTCTCCAGGCCTGGACGGCATAATGCCGATCATGCTTCAGAAAACGCAATTTCTGGCGATTCCTTGGCTGGAGATGATCTTTAAAGGATGTCTCTGTCTAAATCATGTTCCCGAGTCTTGGAGACATGTTAGAGTAGTTTTTATCCCGAAGGTCGGCAGGCGAGGACATGAATCCGCGAAGGATTTTAGACCAATAAGCCTTACTTCCTTCGTGCTTAAGACAATGGAGCGCATTCTTGATTACCATATCAGAGGCATTTTAGATGTAAATCCTCTTGAGAGTTCCCAACACGTTTATCTTAAGGGCAAGTCTACGAAGACAGCCCTACATGAGGTAGTGCGTACAGTTGAAAAAACCATACATTTCAAAGAATATACTCTCGCTACCTTCTTAGACATAGAAGGAGCTTTTAACAACGTCTTAACAGAATCTATTCAAGAATCACTAGTTGATCAGGGTGTAGAGGACTACATCAGAAGTTGGATTGTATCCATGCTCAGTGATAGAAGGATTCAAGCTACCTTAGGTAACACTTACTTGACCGTAAACAGGGGAACACCTCAGGGGGGTGTTCTGTCCCCTCTTCTTTGGCTTCTGGTCATGAACAAAATTCTTTTTAAACTGGAAAGTTGTGGTGTGAAGGCCGTTGCTTACGCAGATGATTTGGTGATACTGGTATCAGGAAAGTACACTTCCGTGATTAGTGAGATTACGGAGATGGCATTGCTAAAAGTAAGCAACTGGGCTACAAGCTGTGGCCTGGGTGTCAATAAAAGCAAAACTGAACTGATGCTCTTTACTACGAAAACAAAAGTACCACCCTTCACCCTTCCCCGCCTCAACGTTGAAACTCTTTCCTTGTTTTCCTTGTCTTCCAGCGCTAGATATTTGGGAGTAATACATGACCCAAAGTTAAACTGGAAACTTAATATCGAAGAAAGGGTCAAGAAAGCCAGCATAGCTTTCTATGCCTGCAATAAAACCTTTGGCAAAAAGTGGGGTTTGCAATCGAAGATGATTTTGTGGACGTATACAGCCGTGGTACGTCCAATCTTGTCCTATGGTTCGATTGTTTGGTGGCCCGCGCTTAGCAAAGCCTACAATATAACTAAACTAAAAAAGGTTCAGAGAACAGCTAGTGTTGGCTCATGTCCGTCGGACGCCCTAAACGTTTTTCTCTACCTCTTACCAATAGACCTGCATATCAAATACTTAGTATCTTGCAGCGCGTTGAGACTTAGGGAATCGAATAGTTGGTATTCTAGGCCCTTTGGTCATAGTAATATCACTAATCTCATCCCAGCGGACATCTTTTCGACAGAAACCGACTACTGCACCCCTACTGTGGACCTCAGTGCGAATTTTAAAATTATCATCCCATCTCGAAATGAATGGGATGATGACTTAGTGACGAGAGGCTTCGACACAACTATTTTCACTGACGGCTCGAAGATGGAGTGTGGGGTCGGTGCAGGAATTTTTTCCGAGTCTCTAAATGTCTCCAGGTCTTTGCGACTTCCTGACTTTGCTAGTGTTTTTCAGGCTGAACTACTCGCGATCAAGGAAGCATGCAAGTTATTAAAACTAGATCCAAATCAAAACCGCAATACAGCTATTTTTTCGGACAGTCAGGCGGCTATTCAAGCGATTGGCTCGTCCACTTCATCCTCCAAACTGGTTCAACAATGCCGAAGTGAGTTAGCGAGCATGAACATTGGACTCAGGGTCACTCTCATCTGGATTCCGGGTCATAGAGGCTTTGAGGGCAATGAACGAGCTGACGAGCTGGCTAGGCAAGGATCAGCCCTTCATAGCTCACTCGCGGAAAGAGTCAACATTCCTCTTGGTGCTATGAAGGGCAAGATCTTCTCTATTTTCCTCGCTGAATCAAACCACAGGTGGAACAGCCTAACCAACTGTATCATATCTAGAAGGATATGGCCCACCTACAACAAATCCCGTACTAATAATCTCATTTGCAGACCCAGGCAAGACATAGCCAGGGTCGTTGCTACATGTACCGGCCTGTTGGAGAACACGCATCTAAGCTGGGCATCCCCCACAATACTTTCTGTCGTAGTTGTGAGGACCAGCGAGAAAAAGAAACTGTTCTTCACTTCTTATGCAAGTGTCCCACCTTAGCCAAAACGAGAGCCAAAACATTGGGAAAGTCCTTTTTCAACGACCTCAATGAGCTCTCAGAACTGGAGATCAAAGATTTGATCTCCTTTCTAAACGCAACAAAGTGGATTTGAGGCGTATTTTTCTCTTTATAATCCCCCTTTTATCTTTATAGGTCAACCGAGTATTTTATGGTATCAAAACGGCGCAACGCAGCGCTAATTGTGTCACCGAGCTAGACTGCTCGTGGCCACCATTTCTACTACTACTGGGACCAAAAACAAGTTAAATTGAGGGATCTTCTTAACTTAACTTACAACAATTTTTCAAAAATGTATTGTGAGGCTTAAAGTTTGTGTTTACACTTGTTCTGCTTTAACTTGGCAAAAAAGTTCCAGCAAGTGAATATTACAAACGTCAAGTCTGAAAAACACTACAAATCAATTTTTTTTTAGGATTTTAAAATCTTGTTCGACATTGAGAAAATAAGATGAAGTACCCGTTGTTTAAATTAAAACTAGCTGCACCGACCGGAGCTCTTGTAATGGAACGCAAATTTACATGAAATATGAAAAACTTGAGAGAATATTTGGATTAACTTTCCCTTAACGCAGAATGTTCTAATACATTATGTTTTTTTATTTAGAGGAAAAAAGTGTCTATATTTTGTATTAAGTTTCAAAGTTCACTTTTTCACATAAAACATACGAACAAATGGTTTATTTTGACATTTCTTCCCTGTTTTTTTGTTTCCGTGATGTTTGTTTGGGATTTTATTGAATATTTTAATTTTGGTTTAGATTTTATTTGGGAGTAATTCATAAATTTTAGTAAATTAAAGGTAGGTGCTCTTTAAACAGGAGAAAGCTTTTTAAAAAATATTGATGTCAACTACTATTTAAATAATAAAGAAACTTTGTATATACCCAGTTTTGCCCCTACCCTTAATCTTATAGTGTGATCTAGCGGGAGGGTTGCTTACCTCGGTTTGTACATTACTAAGGAATGTTAAGAGTATACCTTAAATACTGGAAGTTTATGATTATTTTACGATATGTGGGCGACAGCATGCAGTTAAAACTTATTTTATATTTTCTACCTTTTGTGAGATAACTCGTGACTTACTAACGAAAGCTGTGAAATATTTTCCTTTGGACGAGGATATTTTTTTTCAGTAACTTGAGATTTATTTTCTTAGAAAAAAGAAACTAAAAATTAAAAAAATAATAATTTATTCTGAACAACAAACAAACACTAAATTATTGGCATCTCAAGTTAATGAAAAAAAAAAACCCCCTTTAAATACAAACACATAGTTTCACTCTTCTATCACATAGGAATTTGCTTTGCTTTCTCTATCCACACTCACATAACACTCGAGTACGTTAAATTGTTCCATTTTTGTAAAAATGAATTAAACAAGTTTGTATTCTTATAAAAGTGCATTTCACTAAATATTATGTATATATATTGATATTGTTATACATATTTACTATTTTACTAAATTAAAATAATAACAAAAAATAAAAACTTAAAAAATATATCTACATGTACACATTATAATTAACACACACAAACTCACATACAACTCTATAATAATATGTATAATATGGAAGTGAATTTTCAAAAACGGAAGAATTTCAAAACAAACAATTTTGGAAGCATACGTTTGGTTTGCAGATGTTTTTTTTTTGACATAATTATCTCTTATATTGACATCAAACATCTTCAGTGGCTCTTGCCTTGGATCGAAATATCGCCTCAAGTTGCGATATAAGACCAATTGCACGAAAATTATCCGTTAACATTGCAAATTCCTCCAGAGGTCTAAGGTAGTCGAGTGCATCGGAATTGTCCTTTATCACAACTGTTTCATTTTCATTATTCTCCGAGGATGGAAATTCCTCTAAGGAATCATCCCAACTTTGGTTTTTCACAATTTTCTTCGAATCAATTTCTGGATCTTGGTCCAAAATTAGATCACAACTATTTTCCCGAACTAATTTCTGTTCGGTTTCACGTCTAACATTAAAATCAATACTATTTTTGATTTCTTCAAAGATGTCCATGATCTTGAGGGATTTACTTCGGTCCTCGGGTACTTCGATGGTGCGCAGGTCGATTCGATAGTATCCATGTCGTCTTCGAAAAGATCGAAGCCAAGCTTTAGTCGGTTCGAATTCTTCATAGTCCAGGAATTTTTGAACTTGCACGGCTTTTTGAAGAATCATCTCTGCGCTTACTCGAATCTTATGACCCAAAGCTCTTCTAAGCCATTCATCCACCAATCGATTTAGGGTCAAAAGAATTGCAGGCACCTTCCGACGTACCCTATCCGACTCGGGGTTCTTGTGGTATTCTTGAAGAATCTGTCCCTTTTGCCGGAGAATATTTTTGATTTGGCTGCGACCACAGTTAAACATTCTGGCTAGAGTGTCGTAATTCGGACGCGGTCTGGTGTTGTACATCTCTATGACTCTCACACGTTCGCGTAACAGCAGTGCTCGACGTTTTCGAGAAGACTTCTGAAATTCGGCAGATAAATCGAAAATTAAAAAAAAAAAAACAAATTCACTTTATGTATTGAAAGAAATGATAAAACTTACCCTTTGTTGGACTTGGACATTTTCTTCCCCCATTCCTTGTGTGTCTGGCTCTGATGGTTAGGTTGTCCTCAATAAGTTGACTTTGGCAAAAAGCTTTATATAGTACTCTACTCGCTGAAAACAACAAAAGTATATTTGAATTTTAGAAGAAAAACATTTTCTATCTATTTATTAAAAAGAAGCAACAAGGATAAATTATTTAATTTACATTTTTTGTTAGACTATTTCTGTTCACTGCCGAAATTCGTATAACAACCCGAATACTTTGACTGCCAAGAAGGACAACCCTCGAACCACTCTCTTTGATTGTGGAGTACGACCAGGTGGATAGTGGATAACAACGACTCATTTATGTATGTATATTAGAAAATCGCGGTTCTATACAGAAAAAGAGATTTCAGTGCTCTTTGCGTGTGCGTTCTGGAACCAAAACAAACCAACCAAAGGCCATAAGTAACGTAGGTTTGGTATAGGTAGGTGGGTAGCACATACATATATGTATACGAGCTCCATGGAGAGGATTATTGATTTTTCCAATTATATGTACATATATTTTGTGTTTAGAGCCCTGTGACATTATACGAGGCAGACCCAGCTGCCAATGTTTTTGTTTACCCTAGCCTAAACTGATAAAGTTTGAAAAACCACCATTCCATATCAAGTAATTCCTATAGTTACTTTAGGCCAGGAAGGTCGGCTGTGGCCTATCCATCACCACGCACCGATTAGGTTATAGATTCCCCATGCAACACGAAAGATTATAATGTTCTACAATGTGTCCGTCCATAGTTTCTATCTGTTGAAGGCAAAGCAATCAGGAATCATATTTCTTTATGCATTGAAGTATCGTCATCGTCATTGTCACTCAATATATATAATATGACAAACGAGTGCACTTTACATGCTTGAGATATCTTAGATATGGATACTTTAAAAATTGGAGTGGCAAAGCAGAAGCAGAAGTAGAGACCTTTAAAAAGGTGGTATAGTAGGTATGTATAGCAAAAAGGTATTGTTTTTTCAAAGACTTATATGGCTGTACTACAATAATAACAATAATCGATATATTGAGAGGCATAACATAATAATAAGCTTTTATTGGAAAAGTGAATAAGGAAGAGAGGTTACTTTGGACGACCTAAATTATTTTTTGTTTTGGGACAACATTAACAAAAATAAATACGGCTTTAGAGGACATTATACACTAGGTTGCTTTTTTTCGGTACCATGGTGGAAATTTGTTTGAAATCTCAAAAACGCAATTTCTTTAAAATTTGAGCTCTTAAAATTAATATTTAATAATCGACCACGGCACTCAAAGGCTTCCCATATAAAATATCCGTAAACTGATTTTTTTTTTCTTTAAATTTGTGTAGCTCTACGGAATTTTATAGAATCATCTCGGCCATCAGAGACGGATTTTTCTTAGAATAATGGTTCATTCTTAACTTAAATGTCTCTTAAATGGCAAGACCTACAAGAAAGATGTACGTGGAAGTTTTATAGAAAATTCAATTTCCTACAAAAAAGTCCCTAGAACCATACCGTTTTCGAGCTAATAGTCGTTGAAGTTTATGATATTTTCTTAAATTTGTTACGAAAATGTATGAGCAATTCAATACTATACTATAACTTCAACGGCTAATATCTCAAAAACTTTAAATTTTAGCGGTATGTTGCTAAAGCCTTTTATGAAGGAAATTGAATTTTCTAAAAAAATTGATTTTCATGTTTTTCTGTATTCGTGCCATATTCGAGATATTGGCAGAAGAATTTGAACTTTATGAAAACACAAATGCAGTGTTCATGTTCAATTTTGAAGAAAATACCCTTCATTATCCGAGATGATACTATAAAATGTCGCTATGGAAATTTCAAGAAAAAAGCTAAAATCCTGTTTTCGAGGTATTGAATTCTCAATGTTTCAAAAACCCAAAAATATTATTTTTATTTTGCATTAAAAATAAACAGTCCTTTTGAGAACTAGGGCCTAGTGACTTATAACTCTTAACCAATCCTGTGTGCGAGTATTGTTGTCAGGGATGGAAGGGATCTACAGTTTCAAGCCGAATCGGAACGGCTAATTTGAGAAAGCACTTTTTATGACAAGAATTAGGTTGTATTCATAAATGCAGAAAATCTGCGCTAGTACAATCGCATTTCTTTTCTGATGCATTTGTGAACGCACTACCAATGCAGAATGTCTGCAGTAACAAACAAAAAGGTCTGACTCAGTCCGATTTGTATGTAAACAGAGTTCATAAACGTCAGAGAAAAATGGCTGCCAAACAAATTTTGTTGAACTTGATTATTGATTTGCTTACCGAAAAAGAAAAGAAAATTATAAATGGCACAAATATCTTGCAAAGAAAAAGTAGAAAGAAAATTATAACGAAACAATTTTTAAGCTTAAAAAATTATCTTTCTGCAGTCAAACAAATTCAGCTGCACAATCTGCCCGACGCTGACGACAGTCTGAAGTTAATGAACGGTAGGTACTGCAGTTCGACTAGGTTAGTTCGATCGAAAATTTGACTTTATGAATGCAGATAACGCAATTCTTAGTTAGGCTGACGTTTATGAATACACCCTTACTCTTGGAGGATTTGTCAATTCCTCGCAAGAGGCAGTACCCGTGAAAAAAAAACTTTAGATGGCACAGGCAGGGTTTGAACCCTGCATTATGTTTATAATTTTATCAAGATCGTTGATTCAGTTCTTGAAAAAAGTATTATTATTATTATTTTTTTTTAATTTGAAAAAGATTAACATTTTTAGGAGATTATCTTACCGAAATATGATTTGGTCGAGTTCAGAACAAAATTTATTAAGTATTAAAATTTATTAAATATTGATTTTCCAAGAGAGAAATAATACTTCAAATTATAACTTATTAAATGGCTAATGGAACTCAAACCCTAACTAAATCACTTTCTTACCACGAGTATGCCTGTATCCCCTTTTTGGATGCTGTTTTTATCAGTGGTAAATGGTACTCATAGAAATCGATTATACAGAGAGCATATTGCCAATTTTCTCTCTTGATTAACATCCCGAACTTAGTTGAAAAAAAAAACAACTTGGGGAAAAGACAACAAGTCATTCCCCTGTGAAGTTCTATAATAATTATTGGTACTTTGCTGGCATTTCGAAATATTCTTCTAAATAAAGAAATTTCATGATTTCGTTTAAATTTTTCTGAAACTTTACTCAAACATGAATTTAATGAAAACACAACTAAGAAAGAACGTTCATAATAGTTGGTGACAATGAAATCCTTGATTGATTTACGTCATCATTATTTGATTGGATACGGTTCAAGTGAAATAACTAATTGAATTCCTCCCCTCAATTGATGAATATTCATGGAGACGGAGTAATACTCCATGAATACTCATCAGTGTAGCCTTAAGTCCAAATTCGGTTGTATTGTCAGTTTCAGAGAAGAGAACCCTTCTTTTGCGGTACTTCACGAATGTTAAATTCCTTATCACAGTCGTCCTTTTCCTATCATTGCAATATTCTCTTAACCTTTCCTAATGCCCACACTGTTGCTTTGGCGTAAAAAGGGTACCAAGAACCCTGAGCTAGTACTCAGCTCATTATAAAAGCAAAATAACCGGGTAAATGTGAGTTCATTTGTTCTGTCAGCCTTTTTACTTTTATAATCGCTTAGCTCGACTCGTTTTGTTGCCTTAATTAGTGTTTACAAAAATATTCTGTTATCCGAAAAATTGGATAGTAGAATCAGACAATTCACATTTGACACTAATAATAATAAGATGACAAACGACATCAGAATCCAGAAATAAATTCAAACCCAGTTTGATGCATCTAACATGTATCTGTCCAGATAGTTTTGGATGACCGACCCTGTATAAATATTGTATCCGAGGTCTAAACCTCGGCTTAATCAGTGATGTAGGCATTATTTTATAATCCGTCTAAAGTCGGACAGGCTCTGTTACTGTCATTCAGATATCCGAAGTATAATTTAAATAATTAGAGTCCCACTCTCAACAATTCGATTGTGTCTTAATTTATATCAGAGATTTATTAGAGAAATAAAAAAAAAATATATTGATAAGGGCACATTTACCAAAAGCTCTTTTCAACGTCACCGAATATTTTACCGTTATTTTGGTTTTCGAATGTCAAAAAGACAAATAAATTCTTTGCATAGATCTCATTACATAGACACCTCCTTTGCATAGAAACCTATCAATCAGTTTGCTTTCAATAATAATTAACTCCAACCTATAAGGAGTTAGAGGCCGGTTATAGCTATCAGTAAAATTTTTGTTTTTAGTTTTTGAACATGTTACAGATTTATTTCTTGCAAAAGATTGATGCAATAAAATGAATCCTATATTCAAGTAGTTTTTTTCAAAAAGAAACAATGCATTTAAAGTTTTATTTAATTTATAAATCCATTTTAATTTTTTTAATGTTGAAATGTCATTTTACTGAACAGCTGACTGCTAAAAGCCAAAAAACTTCCATTTCGTTTTACTGTTGGTGTTCCAATTTTTTACTGTTCCGATCACATCATTAAAAACTTTACTGATAAAAGCAACAGTCAAAAAATTGACTGAGGCGCGAAGCCTCAAAGTGACATTTGATTTAATGACGTAAATTTACTGATTGCTATAAACGCTCGTCAGTAAAACATTTCAGATTCCTCCTGTTTCAAATTTTACTGATGGATTTTACTGATAGCTATAACCGGACCCTTAGTAATAGCTATTGCTTATTTTCACCATTAAAACCAATCATTGGATTTTTTGAAATCAAGTATTTGAGGTTAGAGTTGATCATTTAAAATAAAATAAAGATAGGTTGGAAACCAAAGAAAATGGAACACTTTCAGTGGGGAGAGATTATGTCCGAAATGTGAAATTAACAATCAACTGTTCTTTAAAAACGATGTCATCATTGAAAAATTAAAAATAAACTAAAAGAAAAAGTTCTGGGTTCAATAATATGTTTGTTTTTTAGTAAAACAAATCTAAGACTGATTATTTCTTAATTTCGATACCAACCATAACAAATTTAACTCTCTTAATGGTTTTTGAATCCCGAAACAATATTTTTAATAATGAAAACCAATGATAGCTACGTATAACTGCCACCTATGTAAGTCTTGGTATCAACTAGAAACATATCAATCAAACAATCAGAAATTCCCAATGATCGCTATAACCGACCTGTCAAACAAAATTCCAATGAAAGCTTTAACTGCTTTAGGGGCGGCCAGTAATAGCTATAATTGAAATCTATCCGGGAAAATGTTTGAACCGATATTTGACGATGTTTTTCCCTTTGATTAGAAATGAAAATTATATACCGATCGATCGGAAATCACCAAAAGAATTTTTTTGAGGAAAAAAAATGTAATTGCGCATTTGTTTTTCTCTAAAAATGTATTTTTCTATTTTCCGGACTGAAATTCATTTTTCCTGAACAGCTGATACTTTTATGTTCAAAAGTGAAACGAATCGTTCCACTGATTTGTGTTCCAATTTCACACAATTCCAGTGACAAATTTCTGTCCGTAAAAATTTGTCGGTGGATTTGAATCAGGAAATTACAACAGCGAAGATATTTTATCATTGAAATATGTCAAAAAAAAACAATTTTCAGGTGGAATTATTTTAGTGGATCAAAAAGAAATTGGAACACAAATAATTTCTGTCAAATATTAATCAGCTGATACGAAATATAAAATTGCTTTCAAAATCCAAATAAATCAATTTAAAAGATAAAAACTTTAAATTTTGACAACGCTGAACTACTCAGTTATTAAAAAATTATTTGACTTTTAAGTTGAATTGAAGATCAAACAACTTATTTTTTGACGTTTTTATTTCTAAACGATGTAACTAGAGCTTTAGAATAGAAAACTCTGTTTATAAATAAATGTTTTTTATAAAATTAAGAAAAATGACAATAAATACAAAATTACGAACCCCAATATTGGCTGGATGAAATAATAAACAAAAATTTTAAAAGGCTTCCCAGATGTAGGTACTTTTATTGTAATATAACTACCACGAACCGTTAGAGTTTGTATACAACTAAATTATTTCATATACAATTTATTGAATGCAACCCGGCTGGAAATATGCATGAACTTTTTTTTTATTATTTTTTTAATTAATTGAGTACATGGTCGGCCAAGGGAAAATATATTCAAATAATCACAATAATGCACACAATACATTTACATTCATATACAGGGTGGGTCAAAGGTTTCTTACTAATTTGAAAAATCAAAAAATTATAATTCTTCTATTTTTGATTTTGTTTCATTTCTTTTTAAGGTTCGCTGCACAATACACTTGGAAAATTTACTAAAATGAACTATAATGCTTTAGAGGAGACCAAACTAATTGAATTGAATTGACTCACTCGTCACTGTTGATCCACCCTGTAATAGAAACCATATACTATAAGTGAATGCCGAATAAAGTTGTACCCCATAGCATTTTCAAAGACAAATTATTATGGCAGTGCTGATGATTGTAATGTGGCAGACTAATGCGAGAATTCATTTCACTCGTTTAAAACGACCTATCCACTATTCGAGAACATAATACGCTGTAGCTGTAGGAACTCCTCCGCCACGCAGCCAGCAAAAGATTTATCTCGGTGCTGAAGACGTGCAGTTGTTTATATTATTGGACCATTCATAGAGATATTAATGAGATGCTTTTATAGTTTTCATAATAGGTCATGGAGGGCGCCTATCATCAGTTTTGAAAAAAAAATTGCTTTCAGATGATCGGCCAAAAATGGGGTTCGAAAACTACCATTTAAATTGTGGCATTTAAGGTTTCCTTATGGTAGTGAAGATCGCTGTAGCACTTTTCTCCATTGCATGACTCTGCATCTCAGTTCCATATATTATGAGCTCCACAGAGTTCTTCAGCTCATCTGGCAGGGATATATTTAATCGTCGGCAATCCACTCACTCTATAAACCAAAATAGCTTAATGCACCTGCAAATAGTTATCGACTTTGACTTCTCCCTCTTAACCCCATTGACTATGTTGTTCCCAACGTTTGGTCGTCGCCATCACATCACAGATTTGTGATTGAGCTAGCAAAAGGGTGAAACTAAATACGGAACATCTGTCTAGAATGGAATGCCATCAAACGTCTCAACTTCCCGGCAAATAGCCAAACCATAGGTATACACAACGAACCTATATGCCTAGGACTTGGACTATGACTAGGAGAAAAACACCTTGTGTCTTTCTATCTTTGCCTATATACGAAATGCGAAATCCTACTTCGCATCTTAATAATTCCAATGGACCAATGTACCCGGCCCGTTTTGCCATTCGCGCATCCGACGAAGCAATTATTATCATTATTATCAAAGTTGCAGAAAAGTCAGAATAAATAATCACCAGGCTCGATAAAGACAGCTAAGGCTAAGAAGGTAGAGAGGAGTTTTTATAACGTCGTGTCGGTCGTCGTAGTCGAGGCCGTCTGTTTGGCATTGACTTTGGCTTTAGCATCCTGTCTGTTGAAAATTTTCCTTTTTTTCTCACTTCTTGGTGATGTTTTTAGTTTTATGAGCAGGTGCAAGAAGTTATTCATTTGCTATTATTATCGTCTCTAGAAAACACAGGTGAATTTGTGCATAGCAAAAGTCCCAGCTGGCGCATAGATAAATACAAAAATAGGATCTTTTCAAGACTTCGCTAACTAGGTTCGTCGTGCGAATGCGAAAGAAACGACTCCTCGACGAATATATCCCACCTAATATAATCAATTGTGGGCTGCGCAGGTATGAACTGTGTGAGTCGATAAATTTATCTACAGACTTCCAAATATGTTTGTCTGGAACTGGCACTGGCATTGGCTTTGGAGCACTGATGGCACTGATCCTGGCTATGATAAATGGCTAAGCAATTTGCTCAAGACAGAGTGATTAGGTAAAATATATTTTCTACAATTGCGAACTGCATCCAAGAATAAATAATAAATCGGAGTGTAAGTCTACAGTCTGATGATGCATCATCAGAATCAAAAAGAATCCTAGCTAAAGCTGAAGATGAGGATGGGGCAGAGGATGAGTCTGAGTTTAAGGCGGACAACGAGTCTTCCAATTTGCACATTCGTTGCAAAGGTAGTTAAGGGTGGGATAATGACTGCTCACACTCTTTTTTGCAAGTAGTTACAATAAGATGTATAATCAGTGGATGTTGTTAGCGTCATAGTCAGACCTTAATCACTGTCATGTCCTATGCAAGCCGCGCCGAACGCTCCGGCCGGCCGGCTGTACAATGGGGGCGATTAAAGAGTTTGGAATATAAAAAAGTACATATAAGTATTCTTACCATACTTGGAGTTGGAAATTAGTTTCTTAAAAGAAAAATAGCGAAAAGTATTTCAGGGGTATGCAACTTAGTTTGGAAAGATTTTTCTTACCAATATTTTAAATAACAATTAATTATTTTAAAAGATAACTATCTCAGTGGTCTGGTATTTTTTCTATTGTTAAGGAGCCAGTTATTGCATATCATTGGTTTCTATCATTTAAATCATTCGTTGGAATTATTTTGACAGCTCGTTTTTACCGAGCATTAAAAGAAATTTCTTTCTTAAAATCCACCAACATTTTTTTCTGTCAGAAATTTGTCATTGGAATGAGATCTGTCATTGGAATGAAACTGAAACACAAACCATTTGTTGACAAAAAAAAAAAGAATCAGCTGTTCAGGAAAATTATTACCCATCAGAAAAATAGAAAACAATATTTACTCGTCATCACATCGTTCCTAAACTTATTGTTAAAGTGTCAAATAGTTACGATTTGAAACAATCCGCAACTCAACTGAACTGTTAAAGTGAATTATTTCTTTAAGAACTAGCATTTTTTTGAAAACAGCGAAAATGAAAAACTATTTGTTTCAATTTTTCTTTCGTTATTTAAGGTTATAAAAACTTTTTTTTTCATTTTTGATATTTGCAGTTTGACAGATCAATAATTTCTATAACGACCTGTCAAACTAAATGAAAGTCCAAATGCTCGTAACAATGACACTTGAACAAGTTTCTTTTTGACATAACAACGATTGTTGTAGTTTGAAGAAGAGCAGACCACAGACAGAATGTAACAAAAGTTGTTAAAATTTAAAATGTTTGAAGGTTTAGTTTTGGAACGCTTATAGAACTTTGGCAATGACCAAACAACAAGTTCAGACAACATAATGGACTTTATTTGCAGTCAATTGAATTCTTTATACACAAAATAAGACCAAGTTAATTTTTCATAAGTCATTAATTTCAAACTTGGAACTTTGCCTTACAATTAAATTATTATCTACAAAAACACAGGACTTAAAAGCGCATAAGTAACAAAATGTGCTTGCTTTGTATGGAACTTAAAGGTTTTTCTGAAAATATAATCGTGGAATGATTCTACGCCAAACTTGTTTAATTTCTATGATCTAATTATAGCACCAGAAGAAACAAATCACTAACAAAACATCTATACCTATTGGATTTGTTTATTTTTATAGGGGGGTTCACATGCTTAAACTACTTTAACACTAACTTCATGTTTTTAAATATAGAGGGTGTTTTTCTAGTTGCACGAAAAGTTTCGATTGTTGTGATTTTGGTCTACGTTTATACGGTTTGGCAATTAAAAATGTCAAGCTGTGTTGACATTTCTGTGAGGTTTGGCAATGAATAATTTATTTATTTACAAGTTCAAAGATCACTTCTGGTTAAACAGCTTCATCATTGATGTAAATGGAACAAAGATAAACACGCTGGCGGCATTATCATGTCTTATTTCTTTGGAAATGAGGAAAGTGCTGCCGAGCCAGACTCACTGACTAATACAAAATTCATACCAACAACATTTATTTTCTCAGGCTCTTGAAAAAAACACCCATTATGATCAGAACTCAGTTCCTGTCAGATGTTTTTGAATTTTTTTTCATAGATAGCGCCATTTGCAGCACATGCCAAGCGCATTTTTCATTATGAATAGAATACGTTATGCTTAGTTTACATGATCACCCCTGAAGTGTCAGTTCTGTCATGGTATAAGCTTAGCTGTCAAAAAATTTCCTATTATGAAGATCTCTCATTTATGGATAGTGATAAATAGTCTCAGTCTTGCAGTCAACCAACATTTTGTATAAAGAGTTCTGTCAAACATATGTTCACCCCGTGTTTCGCCACCAAACTCTATTCAATGTATAAAAATGACATGGCGCAACAGACAAGACACATTTTGGATATAAAATTGCTGCTGCGTTTAACTTTTGCTCTTTTGATTTTCTACTATGTTTCGCTTATAAATATCGTGGCATTAATTGAAAGTTAACACTTGAGTCTTATTCAAGTGTCCTTTTTTCGATTTTCGGTTGGGTTGGCTGCCATTTGGCCCCCATTCGGATATACTCGTAAGTTGTTGGCATGGTTTTTTGGTGAACGAAACGACTCATTAACAAAACTGTCGGATTATAGGCTCTTGAACTTATTTAGAGCAAGCGCGCATATAAGCATATGCTCGACAGTCAACATGGACATTCAAAAAGTTGGTCGCGTTTATAGTATGTAGATTGTATGGAGTATTGCATTGGACTATGACATAGTACTCGAATAAATGTATGACTAAGTGTAATGATCGCGACCTATTCATGGCCTAACCATGTGTTTTGTCATATTCAATCGTCTAAATGCTGCTGTTATGCCATTGCCACCATATGTTAGGGGTTGTTATGTTATGTGTTTGCTTGTCATGTATGAGATCGAATTTGAATTGAGATTAATTAAATTCAGTACTTAATTAATTAGCTTGTATAGATATTTTATTTTTAATACTGTTAAGTTCTTTTTTAACGATGAATCAAAAAATGGAGGTGGGAAATAGAAAGTTGAAATCGGGTTTGACCAGTGGATCGAGTTCCTAACTGTCATTTATTTAGATATCGGTGAATTAATTGACATAAGTTAAGCCATATGTTAATAAATTTAATCATGATTTAAACTAAATGTTGTATATATGTATTTAAACATATTTTAGGCACATCTCGTTGAATCTTTTGATATATATTGCTGTCTTGAAGAGTTAACAAGATCTTACGGAACTGTCAGATCTTAGGGAATTGTCAAATCTGACAGTAGCCAATGCCTTACAATGAAAAATTGTCTGTTACTCTGTTTGCAGATATTGCTAAGCTAAGTGTACACGATTGCCAGATCTGCAAATATTGCCAGATCTGTCACTGAAAAATTTGTCTCGAATGGCTGACAATCGTGTACACACCAAATTAATTTGCAGACAAATGGTTTGGCTCCTAATTTGCAGACAAATATCTGCCAATTAATTTGTAGATATCTGGCAATCGTGTACACGCAAGCTGACAACCGTCTACACACCAAATTGATTTGCAGAAAAATTTGTTCATCAATCATTTTGAAGACAAATTAATTTGCAGATGTGGCAATCGTGTGTACCTACACAAAATTCATTGGGAGATCACCAAATTTTTTTCATTTTCTGACGCTTCTGCAAACGTCTGACAATGAATAAATTTGCAGATGTCGTTTGAGGAACATTTGCAAATTTATTCATTGGCAGACAAATTTTCTGACTGATGCGATGTGTGACAATGAGCTGAAAATAAATTTGCAGATCCAAAATTTGATTTGGTGTGTACACGGTTGGCAGAAAATCTACAAATGTTTGCAAATCTATTGCTAGCTATTTGGCCAAATTAGTTTGTCGACATTGTCAGACAAATATTTGGCAACAGATTTGCAGATGTTTGTAGATATCTGCAAACCGTGTACACACAAATAAAAATGTTCAGCTCATTGTCAGCTCATTTTCACACAATGTCAGACGTTTGCAGATCTGACAATGATTGTCAGACCTGGCAATCGTGTACACTAAGCTTTAGTTTAAGGAGAGTTCACATTCTCAAATGTTTGACTTACTTTCAAATTTTGTGAACATCATAGGGCACTGTAGTGCCCAGCTGAATTCTGGTACTACTACCTATTTACAGGAACAATCTCAGCTGGTTTGTGACCCCTCTCAAACTAAAGAACCGAAACGAGATTCTGAGATAAAGCACTTCAAACATCGCAAAAACTGACTGACTGATCCTCATACTTTTTTTTGCATATTTTTGAAATTTCACATAGAGGTAGGTCTTGGTGTTTAAAGACAGGATACAAATAAAAGTACTACTTCTAAGTGTCTTAGAATAATAAAATTCAATAGAGTTGTAGGTGTGTATATGTAAATAAAAAAAAATAATTAAGCATATGAAAACACAAAAAATAAAATAAGAGGTTATCCAGCAAAGAGCAAAGTGATTGAAGATTATATCCTCAGTGGGTGTGTTACCCGCCCACTTACATATGTGTATTTAATCATACACAAGGAAAATTTCTGGTGTTTGTATTAATGATGAATGATCATACCGGGACAGAATAATCTGCGAAAGCTTTTGAAAATGCACCGAAGTAAAATATTTATTTTGATTTTAAAATAAAATATACATAGATAGATATCTTTTTTTTTAACAATAATTCTTGATTTTATACAACCATTGAACCAATAAGCTTTAAATTATATTAATTTTGTTTTGTCAACCTGGCAGACGGCATTGCCATGCTAATTGTGATTTTGTTAATTTATAAATATGTAAAGAAATAATGAAAATAAAATCAATCAATCTACATCTATTAATGATGAAATTTAACGGAATGGCAGGGATTAATGTGAATAGAAAGACAAACATTAAAATTTGGAGGATACAGTGAGTGTCAAAAGTGAGTAAACTTCCATATGATTTCTGGATTTGCATGAAATCAAAACAATTAAATAAAAAAATCGCATTTCAATTATAAAAAACAAAAGCTTTATTCAATAGCAATAAATTAAAGCAAAAATAAAAATTAAAAATAAATATACCTAATGCATTTTTTTCCTAATAACAACTAAACATATCCTATATTTAACGCGTCAAAAGTAAGTAAATATCATGTAGGCTCCTAATGTTTAATATTAATCAGTTAAACGTACTGTTATATTCTTTCATATGTAAGACGGTGGAGATAAGCCGTTCTTTTAACATCACTTCAGAGTGTAAGCTTGTCGTGTTTAAAGCCTTGATAGCAGCGTAATTTTTGTTTTTACAATGAGAAGTGAAATTTCTTTGGAAACGCGGAAAATTATAGTGGATTTGAGGGAAAAAGGAAAATCGTATCGGGAAATTGGCAAAATTGTTAATAGAAACCATGTTTCAGTGAAAAAAAATAATTAATAAATTTGAAAGATTTAAAACAGTATAAAATTTAAAACGTACAGGTAGACCAAAAAAGCTAAACGAAAGAGAAGAAAGAGAAATTGTGTCCGAAGTGAGAAAAAATCCTAGTTCCAGTGCCGTTAAAATTGCGGAAAACAAATCAATTAACTCTGAAATTTCAATAAGTGCGAGTACTGTACGGCGAACATTGCACAAATTCGGCTTACATGGTAGAAGTGCCAGTACAGACGAAAGTAAATTTGAAATTTTTAAAAGTAAAACAAATAAAAAAATTTGGAGAAAAAAAAAACAAAGAATTTAGTGAAGGAGGTTCGGTGACGGTGTGGGGATGTATGGCGGCATCTGGGGTCGGGAATCTTGTTCTCATTGAAAGCACAATGAAGAAGGAAGACTATCTTGACATCCTGAGGAATAACCTGCAACCTAGCGTAAACAAATTAGGTATATGCTTAGCAATTGGTTCTTTCAGCAAGACAATGATCCTAAGCATACATCGCGACTTTTTAAAGAATGGTTGCTTTATAGGACTCCAAAACAGCTTGATCATCCTCCACAATCACCGGACCTTAACCCCATAGAGCATTTATGGGATCATTTGGACCGGCAAATTCGCAGAAGGACCATAAATAACAAAGATGACCTAAAAAAGGCTTTAATTGAAGAATGGTCCCAAATATCTTCCGATGTTACAAATAAGCTTGTGTAATCTATGCCCCGCCGACTCAAAGAATTTATGAAGTCTAAAGGTGGTCAAACAAAATACTGAGTTTTGTTATTTATAATGTTATGTTAGGTAATATATTTTGTTAACAAATTTCAAGTGTTTATTTACTTTTGACGCGTAAAATATAAGGAAAGTTTAGTTTTAATTGGAAAAAATGACTACGTTTTATTTAAAATTTGTATTTTTGTTTTAATTTATTGCTATTGAATAAGGCTTTTGTATTTATTGGAATCCAATTTTTGTTTACTTTTTGGTTTAAATCCCATATAACTCCAGAAATCCTATGGGTGTTTACTCACTTTTGACACTCACTGTATATGTGTAAATTCACAAACGCATAACTGCAGAGATGATTTGTGATCATCCCTGTAGTACGTTCATTAACGCAAATAATTGGCATCACTTAAAATGTCAATTGTTCATTATTGCAAAGTTCGATAAACTGATGCGCAAATATAAACAAAAAAAGCATCAAGAATTTGTTTGATAAGTTGTTGATGCCGACGCGATTTGGAGCAAAAATGGCGGAAAAAGACAATGAAAAGTATCGGGTGATTTTTTTGAGGTTAGGATTTTCATGCATTAGTATTTGACAGATCACGCGGGATTTCAGACGTGGTGTCAAACAGAAAGATGCTCAGTATGCTTTGACATTTCATCATGAATCGACTTACTAACGAGCAACGCTTGCAAATCATTGAATTTTATTACCAAAATCAGTGTTCGGTTCGAAATGTGTTTCGCGCTTTACGCAAATTTTATGCGTTTTTTTTTTTAAAAAAAGTTCTCAAGCTCGTAAAAAATCACCCATTATGTATTTATTGTCCTCCATTGAAAAGAGGACATTGTTTAATATAATGGGTGATTTTTTAAGAGCTTGAGAACTTTTTTAAAAAAAAAACGCATAAAATTTGCGTAAAGCGCGAAACACATTTCGAACCGAACACTGATTTTGGTAATAAAATTCAATGATTTGCAAGCGTTGCTCGTTAGTAAGTCTATTCATGATGAAATGTCAAAGCATACTGAGCATCTTTCTCTTTGACACCATGTCTGAAATCCCGCGTGATCTGTCAAATACTAATGCATGAAAATCCTAACCTCAAAAAAATCACCCGATGTTTAATCAAATTCTAAATTGTTTATAAATTGATTAATTTGAATGAATTTCGGGTAATATTTTACCAGCGCACAAATAAAACTATTAATAGAAACCAGATTAAAATATAAAGGTGAATTCATTGTCGGCAAAAAACTAAAGTCAGTATTGTGGAGAAAAGTTCTAAAGGAGATAAAATGTGTGGTTTCAAATTATAATTACAATAAGAGTTTTTATTAGTATCACATCCATCATAAAGCAAAAGTTGTTTTTAAATGTAAAACTTTTTGTCAATCAGCATCGCATCGTAATCAGCTGAGCAACGATCAGCATCGCAAAAAAGCAGTGATACCTAATCACTAACAAAAAATTTGAAGTTTGTGAATTTACCTTGTATGTTCAATCAGAGGGCGTGGTATCCACCCACTTTCTTAGATGAGTTTTAAATACGAAGAAGATTCTTCTATGACAGCAGGATTAGAGAAAAAAATTGTTATAAACATTGGCGTGACTATTATGCTACACATAAATATAGACGTAAGTCTAGGTTTAGTAAATGGTCCCATAGGTATTGTGCTAAGGGTTTTGTGGGATGTACTGTACATAGATGATAATAAAAGAGGTAACTATGAAATTCAGTCACTTATCATTCAAAAGCAATTACATATACCTATGTCATTAAAATTTGATTGTTTTTGTTGTGATATTTTTATAATATACAATTTTGGTTAAACATTTATGTTTTGTCTGAAAAATAAAAAAAAAAGATTTGGAGATATTTAATTATTTTAAAGAACACCTGACTCTCATTTCTCATATCATAAACACATTTTTTAACGGCAATGCTGGATAGCCAAATTTCTTGGATCTTAAATTTACTTCTTCATCAAAACAAACAAAATACCTAACAAAGAAAAGTTAAATAGTTTAGATTTTATTACCGGGGTTGTATAAATGAATATGTATGTATGTATACTCGTATTGTGTTTGAATACCTCTTTCTATATTTGTGTTATTTAAAAAAAAAGAGATTATTATTATCATCGTTGTAAAAATATCATAGGAGGTACTTATGTACCTATAAGTACTCTATATAATTTTCTTTAAAGCTGGCTTACGTTTACTCAGCATCAGCATTAATCAAAAGCTCAATTGTGCTAAGAAACTCAGCCATTTATAAAAAAGTATACAAATGAATGCATATGGAAGTGAAGTCAACAAAACAAACTCTTATCAACGAAGCCGCTCCACTAAAGAAGACTTGAAGGCTGACTATGGATATCTTGCTCTCAAAATAATATTGAAAAACAAAATATCAATATCGAGTAAATGAAATTAAATTTAATCTACAAACATTAAACTTACCTTATTATCAGACCGTAAATGTTTATAGTTTATATTAATAATACTACGAAGCACAGAAAGAAAAACTCAAAGATTGTTGGGTACGACCCGTTGCAAAGAACTACTCCGAGTAAACTAAACGAGATCGAGATCGAGAATGAAACAGGTTCTCCTATCAAGACTTCATAAGAGAAGAAGAAGCTTTTCTTTATATTATAAATTATAATGCATGAGACTCCAACGAGGTAGAAAGGTCGGACTATGTGCCTCTATTTGGTCTCTATCCTATTGAATAGACGACATGGTCGGACTTCGTTTATAGTTTGCCAATATAAAAGTTGACTATTAGGAGGGGCTACCATATAGAAAATAACGAAAATGGAAGCTTTAAAGTCGTTATTTTAGTTAGTCTTCAAAAAGAGGGATAAAATATACTTTTGAAAGATAAAACACCAAATGTAAGAAAATTAGATAAAAAAGACCATAAGTGGATCCATAGAATCCGTCGTAAGCGTTTCGGCAACGGATCTGTTGACATTGACGTACGAAACAGATTGGCTTCGTTCAATCTCGTGTTGAATAAGGTATCTTGGATTTTTAGATACCTTGTTGAACGAGTTAGACAGCTGTATTGAGAGCTGTCAAAAAATAAAAACAACTTTCAGCTGTTCACAAAAAGCAGAGAACATTTAAGCTTCGAAGTCAAAATTGTTGTAAGATAAAACATTTAATGGATAATTCAACTGATTCGTCGGACTATGAAAATATATCATAATTACCTTCTAAAATTCGGAGGCAAATAGCTTCTTCATCATCTATTATGTACAGAACATCCTCAAATACAACTTCAACTAACATTTTGTATCCTTTTGTTTACCTTGTTTACCAACAAATACAAAAAGCTGAAATCAATTTTCAAGTTTCTTGAAATTCAACCATGTGTTGAATCAGCTGTTCTGTCAGATACCTACATACCCCGGAAATTCTTGGATACATTTGGATTCCTTTTTTGACATCTCAGCTGTTTTTAATCAGCTGTTATTTTACACGTAAAACACTAACAAAAAGGTATCCGGATACCCTATCTGTCTGAGATTGAACGCAGCCATTGGGGTGACCCCATGAATACGTTGCGTTATTTTGACAGTGCAAATAAAAGACAAACTTTAAATTACTAGGTCTGTTCAATTTCTTGAACCCAGTGTGTATTGTGAAATTTCAGATTTGTTTACGTTTGCTAGATTTAAAAAAACTGTTAGAAGGCGTCATAAGACAATTAAAATAATTTTCAAAAAACAAACAAAAAATAAGATTAAACACCGATGTCGTAAAAAAGCAATTATGATATTTATAAGAAATAACTAAACTTAAAGCGTGAATCATTTTTCATATACACCTTATATTTACCGTGAATAAAGGTTAAACTGGTAGTACCCGTGGCATGATGGTTAGTGCGTTGGACTGTCATGCGAGAGGTCTTGGATTCAATCCCTGCCTGTGCCACCTTAATTAAAAAAAAAGAGAGTTTTCACGGGTACTGCCTCTTGCGAGGAATTGACAAATTCCCCAAGAGTAATTCTTGTCATAAAAAAGTGCTTTCTCAAAATTAGCCGTTTGGATTCGGCATATAAATTGTAGGTCCCCTCCATCCCTGACAACATTACTCGCACACAGGAATGGTTGAGAGTTGTAAGTCACTAGGCCCTGGTTCTCTACGGACTGTTGCGCCACCTAATTTATTTTTTAAAGGTTAAACTGACAAACTAACAATTTTAAGAGAAAATGTGAAGCACAACGATGCACTATGTTATCGAACATGCCTATTATAGATTACTTATGTCAACGGACCTGCCGGAAAGAAAAGTTAAAAGTTCAGCTACTTTTTGCGTTGCGTCCGGTTAATACGTTGCTTATGGGCCGCTTCTTATATTGACTTATGCATATGTTATTACGTTGCCGCAACGCATACGACAGATTCTCAAGGTCGGCACTTTTTTCGAAAAAAATACAACAAAAATTCAACTTTGGTGGAGAGCTTCACTTATGCTTCCTTAATTCCTATAAAGCTACCTTAATTTGTTGATTAGCATAATTTTAGGGGGAAAGAGGGGTGTACTTCAGTATTAAATGTATATTAATCAAGATTACATAAAATGTGTGTTTTATTACCATAAGTAACCCACAGGTTATTTTTTAACACCTAATAAAAACAAAATGTTGGGATCCTGGTTTCTATTTGGGTTAATTTCTGTAAAAGTATATTTACATTTATTTGTATCTGCATAATTTAAAAAAAGTAGAGAAAGACAGATATACATATATGTATGTGGAAATCCGAAAATGTTAGAGAATACACCAGCGGTAACTCTTTTTTACTTCCTATAAATTACTATAACGTTTTGACAGTTCAGTGTTGCTGCAAGACTTCCCGAAAGTGTAATGAAATATGTAAATCAAACAAACCTAACATGTAACAAAGTAATAACATTTTAAAATAAAGAAAGAATTTAGTTAAAGCTTTTATTACACTTGTAACAAGGAAACAGAATTGATGTACACGATGATGTTATAATAAAAACAATAATCTTGATTTAAGCTGATTTCTCTAATTTCCTATGATGTGGAAATGAATATCTTCTGGATTTTGATCTTTCCTCTCTATCTCACAAACTTTAATTTTATGTGTTGCATCTCTTTTGTTTTGCAGAAATCAAATGCAGATTCATGTAAATCATGATAGATGTCTATTGTCTGTGTTGTTTGGTAAGATATTATCAGGAAGATTCTACAGGAAAGCTTTTAATGGTTACGGCAATGCTTGTGACTTTGAATAAAAAATCTCCAACATCTACTTGCGGTTACGGGGAACGTTGAGAAATGCTCCATAATAGTAAAATAGGTTTTATATACAAATTTGATGTCTAAAATTGAGATAAACTTAAAATTCTTAACCCCTTCAATACTATATTTATGTTTTAAAAGTAGTTTGGAATAAACTCCTTGTAAATTAAACTAAGTGGTACGCAGCTTTAGCTAAATTTTAATATTTTTGTTTCATAGTGTACATTATAGAGCTGTCAAAATTTAGCAGACTGATAAAGTTCCTCGGTGCATTTATTACGAGCTAAATTTTGACATTTTATTGGAGGTCGTAGCTAAAAATGGGAAGGTTCGGGGTTGAATCCCCTCAGAAGATTTATTTTAATAAATAAAAATGATACTTGGAATATAAATTCAAATACATATAACATTTTCTGCTATAAGAGATTGGAAAACATATTTTAAATAGGTAGTGTTTTTTTTTTAACCTAGAGAATAGTTTTTAAAAGATCAATTGCATTTTCTAAACAACGTTCTTCTGTTAGCTCAGGTTTTAGCTAAAATTTGAAGAAAAAACGTTAACTATATTTTAGCTCGAGCTTCTTTAACCTAAAATAAAACTGAACTAAAATAAAAATGTATCATTATTTTTTCCCCAAGTCATAAAATTGTATACCTAAACAAAATTAGTATTTATTGTTACCCCGACAGCACTGATTATATGAGTACGTTTCTTGAATGAATGGGGAGAAAAAGAGGATGGATTTTATATTTGCTTAGAGAACAATACACTTTTTCTCTTAAACAAAGTCTTACTCGCAATTTTAAAAGAGAGAAAATTTTGAATTTGCAGTTAGTTTTAATTAAAAAGCGCTCTTTCTCACAACTCAGTAAAAAATAAATACACTGGAGTGAAGAGGCAAAATATCGCTGCTTTGTCTTTGAGTGGGAAAATAAAGAAGAATTAAATTTGTAAGCATTGTTAAAATAACATTTTAATCATACGATTTTTGACAACTTCTTATTTACAGATAAAGAAGTTTTACAGTCCAAAAATGACAACGGTAATTGATTTGAGTTCAGATGATGAAACGCCACCAGCGCCAAAGCCACAAGGGGTGAGTGTTGCTTCTACACAACAACAAAAAATCTATCAACGCGTAAGAAAGCAGCATTGCCAGACTTCAAAAACCCAACCAACAGAAATAAAAGATGACAACCTTAGTGAATTGCGTTTGCATCAGAAAGATTTGGATTTTATCGATCATGTCGTTTTGATTTGGCTACACCGTGCTAGAAAAGGTTACAAAAATATTGAAATGCCTGATGATATTTTGAAAGCAAAAGCAAACGAGGCAGTGAATGTGATGAATTTGGATAAGAGTTTATTTTGTGAAAACACTTGGTTATTGGGATTTCATGAAAAACTGAAAAGCGTAAAAGAAAGTAAACAAATGATCGAATATGGAAAAAGTACAACATTCAAAATTGAAGCAATTATTAATGCAGAAAATCGTTCTTTTTACAGAACTTATGATGAGAATAAGTTTAAGGAAAGCAAAAGGCTTTTAAAAGAGACACATAAAGAAAAATTGGCTCAGGAACTTAAGGAAATCGAAGATAAACAACAAAAACAGCTGGAAAATATGTTGCAACAGCAAAAGAAACATTTGGAATGGGTGAAAGAAGCACAAAAACAACAAATTGCGCGAATAAAATACGCTCAAAGAGTGCGTCTGCAAAGAGAAGAAGAAAAGAAGTTTATCGAATGGCAGAAAGAACAAAAACTTAAACAAGATCAAACACCTGCAACTGTAACCAAATTACGATTTGGTGTTCTGTGCAAACAAGAAGATATTATTAACATTGCGGAAGGGAGTCAAGTACGAGCTGAATCCCAGAAAGCTTTATCAGGATCTAAGCAAAGGGTGACGTTATGTGAAACTATAAAAGTGGAGGATGTGGATGTTCTAGATGAACCGATAAAGTCATATGAAGAAGCTCTGGATTGTTTGGTACTTGTTGAAAATTACTTTTTATCCACCCGGAATCTTAAAGCTGCCATGTTTGTGGATCAAATAGAAACTTTTATAAAACAACAATTAAATTCGTAGCTTATCTGTTAAATCCCTGCCTAAGGAATAAAATTAAGGTTTTAATACTTTTAAACAAAAATGGCGTTTTTTTTAATACTTTCAAAATAGTTCCATCAAAAATATTTAACATGGCAATACTTAAATTAAAAGTGAGCAAGGAAATGTTGTTTTTATTTATATGGTAACATCTATATATGCCTTATGTACGAAAATAATGCTGGAAAGCCAGGTTAACAGGGCTGTCGTATATTATTGTACGTTATAGTTCTCCTTTTAATATAATTTTATTTTGGTCAACCCTACACATTTTTTTGGGCAATACTATATTTTTTAAAACAAATTCATTGAACGTGGTTTTGCAATTTTTTCATTAAATAGTAAGATAATAGTGTTTTTTTTATGGTACCTATCATAATGAATAAATTGATTTGAAGAAAAATCTAAGTCCTTAATAGGTTTCATTATAAAAAAGAATGCTCGTTTTCCTAAAAACCTTTAAAAACTAATGTACATAAATAACGCAAAATTGAATATATACTATGGTAAGTATTTTAAAGAAAATAGATTTCGTTTTAAATGTAAACAATACGACAGCCCTGATATCAATATGCTGGTTGCAAAGTAATGGCGGTTACTCAAAAAATGTTTCGTACAAAACTACTTTTTTCTCTCTTTTAGATGAAAGAAAAATGATGTATTAAAGAAGAGAAGGAAATATTTCTCTTTATTTGCATTCTCAGTTGGCTTTTCGAGAAAATAAACAATACATTAACATAAAATGAGGGGACAAGTACCAGTGTTGCCAAGACTTCTTTTTAAGTTGAAAAAAGTGTTCCAATTTTCGTTTATATTTTGTATGTTTTTTTATTTGACTTAAATCTTTCTACAATTTTTATCTTTTTCACATTGTTTATTTCTTAGATTAAGTAACTATATGTAGCATAATCATTTTTATGGACTTTTATGAATTGTACAAATATCAAAGTGAAACGTTTTTAAAAGAGAAAATTAAAAAAGGTCTTATTGGACGTTTTGGATTATTTTAAACTGATTCTGGGTAGGACCATGTTAAGACTCTTTAGGGAGCATAAATGTTGCAAAATAAACACTTTCTTAAATACGTGTTCACGGAGAGTGTTTTCCATGCATGACATCTGGAAAGAACATACATAGAAAAATGTATTTTGTTTAGGGAACATTTTCTGAAGTCGACATAAATTCGATATCATCATACCCCTTGCGACTTATTTGAGAAGTTAACAAAAATTCAAGCACAGCTGTGGCCTTCGTCCGGTAGTGGCGGCAGCGTCGTCGACATTGCCGCGCGCGCCGCCCGTCGTTGGTCGAAGTTGATTCATCCATCCTTTTGTAAACAACACAACAAGTTGTTACTGTTTGGTTATAGCAGAGAAGAGAGCTTAAATTCTGCAATTGTTGGATTTGGTGGTTTTGTGTTTGCTGCTTTTAACGTGGGTTTTGATCGATTCCTCAGCATTGAAGACGCCGCCGTTGGTCGTTTGTATTGATCTGGAAATTAAATTCTAAAGGGATCTCTTATGGGGCCCATCGTTTAAAGATTCACAATTGAATTGATTGTTAAATTCTATATGAATAGGTCACATTTATGTATTTTACTCTTTGGGGGTGTCATATTTATGAATTGCAGGAAGTTCATTTCGATCTGCATCTGTTAAGAAATCAAATAAAAAAGTTCAAACTGTGTGATTTTTGTATTTGAATAGTTAAGGTTTAATGATAGTTTTTAACACCTGGGCAGATCTATGTATTGAAGAATTATTAAGAAGCGATTAGAAACTTTTTTAATGAAAGAATCAGAATCTTAAAAATTGAAGTATAGGTATAATTAAATATGAAGAGCTACAACCGCCCTGGTATTTTTATATAGGGTATTTTTCTAGGTGTATGAGAAGTTTCGATTGTTGTTGTCAATAATGTGACAGATGAGAATGTCAAATAATGTTGACATTGGCTGCGTTCAATCTCGTGTTGGATAGGGTATCTTGGATAGATGGATTTTTAGATACCTTGTTGAACGAGTTGGATTTCTGTATTGAGATAGCTGTCAATAAATAAAAACAACTTTCAGCTGTTTACAAAAAGCAGAAAAATATTTAAGCTTCGAAGTCAAAATTGTTGTAAGATAAAACATTTAATGGATAATTCAACTGATTCGTCGGACGATGATGAATTGATAGGTGCGTTACAATTTAATAAATAAGAGATAACCTTTATCTGTAATCTATGTTAAATTTCCTCTTAGCTCAATTGGAGTTCTATACGATTAATAATTTAGCTAATTGGTCATCTACAAAACGAGAACAAAATAAGTCAATTTTGAAGTTTAAAAAAATAGATCATACTTATCATACCTTCTAAAATTCGGAGGCAAATAGCTTATTCATTGTCTATTATGTACAGAACATCCTCAAATACAACTTTAACTAACATTTTGTATCCTTTTGTTTACCAACAAATACAAAAAGCAGAAATCAATTTTCAAGTTTCTTGAAATTCAACCATGTGCTGAATCAGCTGTTCTGTCAGATACCTACATACCCCAGAAATTCTTAGGTACCTTTGGATGCCTTTTTTGACATATCAGCTGTTTTTGATCAGCTTTTATTTTACACGTAAAACACTAAGAAAAAGGTATCCGGATACCCTATCTGTCTGAGATTGAACGCAGCCATTTTAGTTCAGCAAGGTTTTTGCCATTCATCATAAATCGCTTAACGTCAGCACAAAGCTTCCTAATTGTGGAACACTCGTTTCTGGTTAAATACTAAATTGCCTTATATGGAGATAGTCCGCAAGCCATTAACCAATCATCATTACATCCATTAAAATTGACAGTTTGGTGCGGTTTACAAGCTGGAAGCATCATCAGTTCTTATTTCTTTCGAATTACCGCAAATAGTGAGCGCATTCGAGTAATCAGCTTAACATCGACGACATTTAGTTCCAAAAAAACGGGCCACCTTGTCATACAAGGCGCTTAACCATCAATTTACTGGAAAATCAATTTGACAAGAACTCTGTTTCTAGAAGTGACGTCATTACACCGTTTCTCAAGTCATTGTTAAAGTATCAAATAGTTATAATTTGTAAAAATCCACAAACAGGCGCACAATTTTAAAAGATTTAGTAAAATGTTTAAGCCAATATTAACAATTTTCTAACCTTAAAAGTTGATTTAAATAATTTTAAACGATTTTAACACCTTACTATCACTTAACATTTTGCTAAAGTTAAAATTACGGAGTGGCTACTTTAGCTTTAAGCAATTTGCTAAATCCACATGACATCTGTACAATTAATCATCTAAAGCATTATTCACATGAGCACGACCAACGACCAACGAATGGACGAATATTCGTCGATTTTGACATTTCTTTCACATGAGAGTTTTTAATTCGTCGCGAATGAAGTTTGATATTCACCACCGAAACCTAAACAAGAACGATTTTTTTTAGGTTAAGTACGCGCGATTTTTTTATTCGTTGCGAGTGTGGATAATGTGGAACGCGAATAAAGTTTGACAGTTCGTATCAACTATAATTTTGTTCGCGACGAATAAATTTGTTTTCTTAAATTTATTATTATATGATATTGAAAAGTAAAAGTATGCATCATAAATCAAATAGAAACTATATTGCTATCGTTTTGTTAAGAATTTGTGTGGAAATATGTCTTTAAACGTATATAAACTCACGTTTTGTAATTCATTCGTCGTTCGTTGGTCGCGCTCATGTGAATGATGCTTAAAGAACAGTGGATGAAATAGTCCAGTCAACAGTTGAGAATTTCAATTAATAGGTGCGTTTAAGCGTGTTTGCTTTGTTTATTTTCACGATCTGTCACTTTTTAGACATGTTCGGATGCTTGTTTTTTAATAAAAGGGAATTCACAATTTACGAGTTAGCAAAACGAAAAGAAAGTGGTTTACAATTTTGGAGCCGCTTATTAAATTTGCTAATTATTTAGAAAATTGCTACTTAGTAAAATGTTAAGCCCTTAGCAATATGTTGTTTAAAATTTGAAAGTAATTCCTCATCTAAACAAACCGATGTTTTTTATTAAAAAAAAAAACTAAATATTTGACTTAGCATATGTTGCAAAAGATAAATCATTTACGTCATCAATTTTTATTAAATTTCTGAAGCAAGTTAAGAGCAGCTTCAACAATTTCTATGATAATTCAATGTTTTTTTACTTAACAACAATTAGGAATATTTTGAAAAATAACACACGACTGTGAGATCTTAAAAGGTTGTAGTAAATGTTTCAAATTCTGTACCTAAATTCATTTGACCTTTTGGTACCTTTTTAGTGTTTTCATACACAAAAACACCAATTTATAGGTTTTATCATGTTAAAGTTAGCAGATGTACATTTATTGATATCTTACCCCCTTAAGACTGTTGATAGTTCCTTAAAACCCGTTCGATACAATAAAAAAATGCACGAATTTAAATAATTCAATTCAATTCTTCTTTTCCCAAAGAAGATTTTCTTTTTATTCGAACAAAAGATTCTTAAGAAAACAAAAACTACGCAGCAAGTTCTTAAGAAGAAAATCTTACCCCTGTTTTCACACAAGAAAAATACAAAAGTAAATGAAACAATCAAATTTTAAGGGAAGTTTTAGTGCGATCACTTGCAAAATTATGCGCAGAACTCTTATTTTCAAAAAAAGTTGGTTTGTTTTAAATGCATAGCTTAGCTACGCAAGTTCACTTCATTTTTATAACTTTTCTATCAGCTGCATTAATTTCTGAAAATAGGGTGTTAATATACACAAAATGCGTTTCACCGAACAATGAATGATAAAAGGATCATAATATAGAAATGGAAAGGACATTCTTTCATTTATTTGTTTGCTCTCCCTTTTTTTCAGCTGTGAGTTGTAGAATTTTATATGAAAGCGAATTACACCGCACATATGCCGCTGTTTCCATATTAGAATCCTATATATAACTTTTGGCAGATGTGACATTTTGAGTGCAAACCGCGCAATTGTCATGTCCTAGAGCACACTTTTTAAAACGCAATATCACCTTTTTTTCTTTATTGAATAAAACTGTCCCGTTATGAGTCTTAAATTGGGTGCTTATAAAGTACCTATGTTCTATACCCATCGAAATAAAAAGGTCATATGTGAGTGCGGATCGAAATGTTAATTTAAGGGTGAATTTTGAGAATATCATTCACCAAAAACATGTGACGCACATTTAACTCACAGGTGTTAATTTGTTATGTTAAATTATTTAATGCATCTTGAATTTTTAAATATTAATAAGGGGTGAATTGTTTTAATGTTGACACATTGAACATTCGGGATTAGAACTACTGTTTAAAATCTTAACAAGCTTTAAATCGAAGGGTAATGAAGCAGCAATATGTTGGCTTTGAGAAAAAATCTAAAAAAAATAATTTTAATTGAATTGTGTTGTCACCTTAAATGTTTCTTTTTTTTTATAGAATTGTCTTTTAAAAAAACGCCCCCACATTTTCAGTCACATCTGATGTCCGTTCTTCTTCTAAAAATCGTTAACTATTATTGTTCCGAAATGTCTAGATTGTTATGATTTGTAACAACATGATATTATTCCTAAACTCATTGCTGACGTGTCAGATATCTACGATTTGTAGTTTATTGTAGTTCTTTAATGATTCTAACAAAATCCAACAATTGGTAAAAATGACATTTGAATAATTTTTTGTTGACATAACAATAATGTTGTTATATCAAACAAAATTGCTAAAGTGTCATTGTAACGAAAAGTTAGAATCATTTATTAACGATAACTGTTAGAAATTGTTCATCTGTCAAACTACCAATATAAAAAATGGCAAAAAAAAAAGATTTTATGAGTTTAAATCGGAAAATTCAAGCTTCTTTAATAAAAGTTGATGACGTAAATAATGTACATATGTTTTAAAACACATCATGAGTTAAATATTTATATAATAGAACAAATAATTCATCTACTGTGCTGAGTTGTGGATTGCTATTATTTATTAATATTTGACATTTAAACAATAAGTTAAGGAATGATTGAATGTCACAATTGTAAAATTAAGGAACGACATTAGCTAACGATTGTTAAAACAGTTAAAAAAGAAACAAATTACTATGGCAGCCATTTAAAAAATGTCAAAATATCAAAAAAGTGAATTTCGAGTCCTAAATGGACTCTATTTTTTGGCAGAAAAAAAAACTATCTCACAAAGCTTCACAAATATTGTTTACCGTAGATTATACCTCGATTGGCCACAACACCTTAAAATCAAGGAACAGTTAAAACAATGGCTTTTTCTTGTGAATCGGAGCTTTAAGCTAAATACATACGATTGTCAGATCCCACAATGTGGTAAGATCTGTCAGATCTGTCATTGACAATAGTTGTCAATGAGTTGACAATATTCGTAATTGCCTTTTAACGGAAAATTGTCTGGTCACAAGGTGGCAGATTTTGTTCCAAACACTTATAATTTCATTGTAAGCTGCCAATTTTCTGACAATGACGTTTCTTAAAATATTGTCAGGGTGAAAGTTGTCAGTTCACATGGTTGGCAGATATTTAAAAATTGTCAGACAAATTAAAAATTTTGTTTGTGCGTGTACAAATTTTTATGAAAATAATTTTTAAATGAAAATGGAAAATATTGCAATTGCAACTATTTCAACTGACGCGTCTCAAATTCCTGGTTCAGCTTTATAAAACAATTTTATGTAATCATTCAGTCTCCACCTTTTTCCGATACGACTTATTTTTTTTTTTTTTTTTTTTAGATGGTCATGGCGTTGGTGACCCTGAAAGAGGCTCCTTCACCACTTTAAATACTCTTGCTTCATTTTCCATTGTAATAAACAAAACAAAAGGCTTTTGGCAATGTCCTGATTGTCAATTGTTAATATTAAAATTCTGTGTTCAGACGATTGGAAGATAACCGATATTTTGTTGTTAGATTTTCGTCTGACAAGTACCTGACAGTAACATTTCTGACAATACTATCAGATTGTAATTAATTTTTGACAGTTTTTTATTGACAGATCATAACTCCATCATTGAAACACACCTTTATTTCGGAAGTGCATTCTCCTCAACAGCTGATTGTATTTCGTCAAAAAATAAAACGAATCGTTCCACTTATTTGTGCTTCAACTTCAAATAATTCCAATGAAAGATTACTGTCAGAAGAAATGTTTGGTTCAGGAAATTTTGTCTAATGACATAAATCATCAATTTCAATTATCAACGAACTGTCAAAAAAAACAATAATTGCTTTTAATGTTGAAAACTATATATGTATGTGACTATTCCCTATTTTAGCCACCCTCATATACTGGACGGTGTCTATTCAATTTGTCAAATTGTAGTTACTCTTTAAACGAAATCACCCGTCCGTCACTGAGAAACCGAAAACTCCTTTTATTTCGTATGTAGCATCATTTAAATTCCTTAAGTAAGTTGGAAATGAAAACAAGAAGCAACACACCTGCTTTCTGATTAGAAAATCAATGCCACTCTGTAGCGCGACGACGACTCGACGACGGGACCATCATGAGTGATATGAACACCATTTGAATGGACAGCAACTAATAGGTGGAACATCTTCATCTTCACATAGACTTCATCCTATTTTTTTTTCCTTTATGCAAAAATATCGATCAAATCAAGTTGCGTCAAGACCAGGTGTACAGAGCAGAGATGCCTTATTGCATTTCCTGTAGGTAGGTTCTATTAACTTTTTAATAAAGTCCCGCTGACTGGGACTTGGAATCCACCATCAACACTTCCATCATCATCATTATAATCATCATCATCGTCATCATTACCGTCACCACATAGTCCCATGTGTCGTTGTCTTTAGCTCCTCGGTTGCTCCACGTCGTCATCGTCTTTGTCGTTCGGTAGTTGGTCCCAAAACAAGTAGAAGAAGTAATAACACACTGCTAAGCACGTTGTGACTGTTTCATAATTGGAATCATCAATTTTCACAAATCGACACGACACAACACTTCGTCCACCACGCCACAAGCCAATGACGAAGAAAGGGTGTGGTGTGGGGTGATGTTGCTGGGACAAACTGGAGGATCTAACATCCCAACCAACCAGCCAGCGCCCGGCTTCAGCGCAGCGCTCGGCGCAGATGAATGCTGCTCCAAACAAGATATCTTGTAACGCTTCGCAGATGCATCTACTGTTTCTGCTGCCGAAGTTGCTGCAGTCAGTTGCATCAATTGGCGATAGAGAAATTAATTACAAGCAATTAATTTTCTTGACAGCAATGACGAAAGGTATCGGAGCGGCTAGAGTGGGTATAGTAGCTAGAGATATATTCCAAAAGGGGCTCTGCCTTCCTTTTATCTCACTTTATATCTATATGCAAGCATATTTATACAGCACAGCCCGAGCCTCTGTGAAACTTAAAGATTTATTTATGTTTATTAATTTGAAACTTTTTTGTTGCCCCAACGTATGTATATTCAAAGATTATTATTATTGAGAGTCGAGTCGAAGCTCCAACAAACAACAACAACAGCAAAAATGTTGAAACAAAAACGATAGAATTGTGAATTTGCATGCTGGAACTACAGCGCCTTGGATTATGGCCACAAAACGACAACGAACGACAACGATGACTCCTATCCATACGTTAATGGAACTCAATTCGCTCATATGACATATCTGTGCGTGATAACCGATGGGGTCATTTGTCATCCTCTGGAAGTGGCGGTCTTCATATATGTACATATATCTATGGTCTTTCTTTTATGTATCGAACCAGTATTTATATATGAGATGACTTGGGCCTGGCGGAGGCAGCAATGCTAAAGATAGTGGAGTCAGCACTTGACTCTAGCAATAAGTCAAATTCGGTTCGACGAGATAACCAATCGCGTAGCACATAAAGAATCTCTGCTTAGTTCAGTGGGTGCTTAACATCTGTTCGCTAGAAATGTGATTTTTCTTTTAAATGGACTTGAAACTTGAACGCAACCATAAAACGAAACGATTGGATGTCGTTAATTTTATGACACATGGTAGAAGGCGTATTTATCATTTGACAGATAAATAAAGAGAGCATAATATAATCAATGCACCCGCCAACTGCCGACCGCAGCGCCAAGTTGAATAAGTTATAGAATATTTTTACATAAATAGAAAAATAATGCTTAAATTAATTTTGATAAAGAAATACAAGTTTTAAGAGTTAATTTATTGTCATTTTATGAACACCTTTTGTATTCAATTTTAATGGGAAAAACGTAGAATATGGAATTTTTGTTTTCCATCAATGAAATACTTCTTTCATAAATTTTAAGTGTTTCATGACATTTAAAAATTTTTTGGAAACTCAACTTTTTGTTGGAAGTATGAAGTAGAAAACAGATGGTCTTATGAGTAACAAAAAGCTGTTTCTGGACAAAAAGCTGTTTCTGGATAAGTAAATGTTAAAGATTTTAAATAAATTTAGTAACATTTTTGGCAGCATTTTAGTTTTTGTAAGAAAAACTCTAAATTGGATTTATTAAGAAATTTTAGCAAATATTAAAAACAATATTTTGAATGAAGTAAATATCTACTTTTCTCTCAAGAAATTTGTGCAGAAAGTCAATTTTAAGTAATATTTTTATTAGGTTTTTAATTTTTTGTAAAAACAAAAATTAGTCAATTGCATTTTTCAAAATTTTTTATTAATATGCTGTTATTCTTCGTAGCATTGTAACATACATAATTCACAATTTGATGTCACAAATGTGACGTCTTACCAATTTGATAGAATTCGAAAATGATATTGGTCCGTGATATATTTGGGGGTCAACTAATTTTTTCACATTTTTTACTTGCGAAACATAAAAACTTGAAATTGAGATTTTAATCAAACATGACATGAAATTCGAAATTTCTCAAAAACCCAATAAAAATTGTCTCTTAAGTAATTTTTCTAAACTTGGATTCTTTTAGCTCTAGAAGTGTTCCCCCCTAAAAACTTTTATTTTATTCATACATTTTCTCAGCAACTAATTTAAATAGTTGATTAACTGAGCAGGCTCCTACATATGTATATTGTCTAAATAATATTTGATGACCAAAAACGTTTAGTTTTTCTGTACCTATTGTTAAAAAAAATTTATATTTTTTTCAAAATTCGATATCCCAAAAACGGATCAACATTTTCTCAACGAAATTCAATTGAAAAACTATCAGCCCTATTATGGCTATCAACTATTAATTATTTGATAACTGATAACTTCTATCAATTTATTGATAATTTGGTATTATGAGTATCAAATGATAATTTTTCGCCCATTGTGAATACTAATCAATATACCATTGTGAATAGGTTTTGTTTGGTGTTTGACGTTTGTCATTTGTGTTGAGTTCTTGTGTTTTGGTCTATAAATAATTTCGTCGGAATAATGTACATACATAAGTTGTGTTCATTTAATAAATTTCTCTTTTTTCTTAATAATATTTTGTTTATTTAGGAGTAGAATAGTTAGCAACAGAAAACAAATAGAAAGGCTTGTGGAGCTTGCACGATAAACCTTCGTTTCTCAGTACAATTGCCTTCAAACAACAATTCTAGTGAAGGCATTTCGTTCTTCAATTTGTATATTCAATAAAAACTACAAAAAACTTTTATAAATCGTATTTATTACAATTCTTTACCATTTATGAATATTTGATACATTTGTCAACGAAGATTTTGTAGCTGATAGAATATTTGATGGGTATCAATAAGGGTATTCATGCAAACACAGAAAACCCATAGAAACCTTAAATATTGTAGAATTTTCTATCGCTAGAAATCAACTGTCAAAATTTGTATGGGAAAAATATTCTGCAAAATATAGACTTTTATCTCTCAAATTTGAAGCAGAAATCGTAGAAAAAAAAACAGATAAATTTTGTTTGTTTCTAACGTTTCCGCAAATATTTTTAATGGGGTGTTCATGTAAACCCTTTGCGGAAATTTATATTTTTCTACAAAGTAGAAAATTATATCGTTACATGAATACCCTTAATATGTTTAAAAGCCGTAATACCGAGTTTATCAATAAAGCTATTCACAATAGATCGTTTAATTCACTATTTATCAAAAATATTGATAAATTGATCACCATAGGTAATACCGATTCATTAATTTTGTTGATAATTATCAACTATTATCAAATATCGTGTTGATATTTGATAACCATAATAGGGCTGTATATTTATGAGTAATTAAAAACTGCATAGGTACACAAAATATTTCAAAATTTGAAAATTGTGTGTACCAAAATTAATTTAATAAAAACCACTTTGACTATTTTCAGAAAATAGTGAAAAATGTTGTTTTTTTTTTGAGTAATCGAATGGCAGATACGAGTAATTTTTGACGCTGAACTTACTTTGCAGGTATATTTTTAAATCTTAAAATATATGTACATAGGTACTTATTTAAAAAAAGGCTCTTTGGATACAGGGGAAAGTTTGTGCGACCCAGTCGTGCATTTTATTTGAAATTCATTTCTGCAAACCTTGATGTTATTTTCTGTAAAAAAAAATAAATTATTTGAAATCGGGTTGTGTAGATATCGAAATCGGCATCACGAACGTAAGGACTAAGTACAACTATGAATTTAGATTCGAGGGACATTGAAACGTTGAAAAATGCCAAAACTTTTAATTTGACAGTTGGGTCCGTTTGCAATTTAAGTAACACATTAAACAGTTGACTCACTGCATCCTTTTTCAATTGGTGCGATTCATAAAACACAGAAATATTCACAAAGAAAATGGAGGAAAATTTGTTTAAAATGAATGCCATATTGATTTTCCTTCTTTACAATTTGTTTAAGACATAATTTTATAATTTGAATTAGATGTTATAAAGTTTCAATGATAATCGTTAGAAAAAATCAAACTTCCCACTTTCCACAAAAGAATAAGGACATTTTTAACAAAGTTCATAGAAGCTAATGTATACATTTGAGATTACGCTATTCTTAAAAGGTTTTATAATTTTTCAAATATGCATATTTTTATAAGAATTTTAAAAATAACTACATTTACACAGAACCGTTACGTTTACGTTTTCTATTCAAAATTTAATAAATTTGTATTTCTTAAACATAAAGATGATCTCCATACGTTAATAGTAAGTTTTGACAACTAAACTTAAAAATAAAAGTTTCGTATTACTTTAATGAAATTTTAATTTAGTATTTTTGAAATTGAATGCAAAGTATTATTCATTATATCGTGAAGTATATTTTTCGACGTTCAATGAACAAATTCAACAAACAACTAATTAATTTCATATATTTATTAAGATTTTTAACAAATCATCTACTTTACATCAAATTAACGATGAGCCAATATACATAAGTATCAAGGAATTGCTTTCAAAAACAAACATTTTACTAACCAACGAAATGTCTTGAAAGGGCTTTGAAAATGTTCATAAGAAAATGTCAATTTTTCATTTATCTATGAATTTATTTAAAATAAGATGGAATTTCTTCAAATTATTAAAATATTAACTTGTTCATGAAAGAAAGTTATTATTTTATTATTTTAAGTAGAATTTTCGTTTAATACATTTATTCACAGATAATTATATCACACTTCACATCATTTTAATTTATTTTTTAATAATTTTGAAATTATGATGCACGAGTAAATTAACAATTTTTTTTAATTCAAAGGAAACAATTTCACAAGCTTAAAATGCTTAATATATGTACATATATTATTAAAAAAACGTTTATAATAACATTATTTTAACTTATTTTGTTAATCCCTAAATTTCTTTCTAAAAATTTATATACATAGTTAATATTTAATCAATAATTTAAAAAAAAAAACTAAAGCTACTTTACCCCTCTATCCTCTATTGTTTAATATTTATATTTTACACTACTTTTTTTTTTGGAGTTGATACACAAAGTAGTTGTTCTTATTTTACTGTTAATTTTTGATATAAATCATCGGTCTAAAGCTAAAATTAAATTCTGAAACAATTTCTTAAAAAAATAAGTAATTGTTAAAGATTTTCTTAAGAAAGATTGACACAAAACTTTAAACCATTTAGTAAATTATAAATCTTATTAAGTAAGTTTAATAGACAATTTCTGCTATTTTATCATTATCTTTTTTTTCTTATCAACATTTAACATAATATATAAGTTGAAATCATAAAATGTCTGCGTTAGCCTTGGTTAATTTGCTAAATCCATACGACTTCTGATTTCTTGACATTTCAAATAAACAGGTTCTTTCTCCAGACTTAGGTTTGTTTGCTTGTTTTTTTTCACGAACTGTCACTTTTTAGACGAGTTCAGATGCATTGTTTTAATCTTTTTATTTTATAATTTTGAAAAAGTTAGTAAAATACTAATTACTTATTAAGTAAATTGCTAACTAATAAAATGCTAAAACCCTTAACAATAGGTTGTTTGAAATTTGTCCCATGTTTCAACATCGTAAAATTTGTGATATGCTTTAAAATTTTTGTTTCCAGATCAAACCATCGAAATTTTTGTCTTACTACTTTTTCCAAGAAGCACCAGTTAATTGATTCATTTGAAAAAAACATGTTTAAATAACTACATGTGTCATTTTAAACGTCAAACTTAAACAAGAGTCGAATGTCAATCGAAAACTTATTGAGAAAGAGAGACTCTCAATTTTATGCATCACAAAAATTTCCCCTCTCAAAACTCTACACTCTCCAAAAATCAAAACCAAAGCCAAAACAAAAAAAAACTAAAATGCACAATCGTCATCTTTATTCTCACAAAAACATTTTCCCTGCATTTTCATTATATCGGTTTTATTTTCTCACCGGAACTTGCAGCTGACATAGTTCCTATGGGAAGTGAAATAACGCACATGTACACATCCAATCCAATGGAAATATCTGTTTATGCTTCTTTAGATTCCAAACAATGTAAAATGCTTTATCCGTTTGTGTATCAGATAACAACTACAACAACACTTTTGTGTATCTACTATCTACTCTACTGCGCGCTTGGTTATCTGATTGATGTCATAGGTACCTACATACATAAATCGTAATCGGAAGCGTTCATTTTTCCCACGCACACGTGACCCAGAGACACGAGCCACATGCAGTCGAGTCGTCGTCGTCGGTCACCCTAATGAGTAAAATCATCCCTTCTTTCTACAAAACAACAATAACGACAATAGCCCAAAGGATTTATGATGGCTTTATTGACTGACAATGATAAAACAGTAAACTTCCCTGTTCTAGTTCCTCCGTCCTTGAGTGCAGTGCGATGAAGATAGGGGTTAATGTCGGTTTAACTGAACACTGCGTTATAATAATCTCCGTAAACAAATTGACAGACGCCCTTTTTTTTACGATTAACGAGGCAAATAACAGCTCGTTTGCAAGCAACTTTAATATGATAGATACATTTTTAAGTTACCGTCAAAAAAAATCAAAACGACTGGCGGCGACGAAAGTAACTACTATATACAGTCCCGCTCACGCGTCCCTTTCCAAATTCTTATAAAAATAATACATTGCAAACATTCCAAACGTGTGAACCGTCATTCTTTGATAATGAGGGTGCAATTATTTTGTGACCATATAGGCCCAATTTGTTCTACTTTAACTCGCTACTTAAATAATACTGTGTGTCTGAGAACTGCCATCAGAGAGAACGATATATGAAAGTGGAAGGCCCTTGATGAGAAATTTTAAGATACACTGTTATGATTGTGACGTTTGACTGGAATGGATATTGACTCAATTGCTATTCTCACACGGCCACTTTGGTGGGAACAACAAAAATTCCACGCACAAAGTGTGAGACTGGGAACAAGACCACTTGACTGATGCCTCGTCTTGACTGGCCTTGCTCTGAAGGTTCCCTTCCCCGACAATAATTATACACTACCCAAATATGGAATCAATCAAAATTTCATTGATTAAGACGCGGAGCGGTCAGTCCCGTCAGTGGTTTTTAAAGGCTCCTTTAGAGAAAGATTAGTCATGCATTGGGCAATGTAATGAAGAATTTGTATGGCTTTATAATGGATTCCCATTAAGCGCCCTCTATTTAATTTCACCAGAGATCATAAAAGAGTTGTTTCAAATAAACGGATTGACCTTATTCCTTTTTGTTTTATATCCTGTTGATGGCTATGAGCGACTACGACGTGGGACGTGACGTTTGACGCTCTGGCCACACAATGGCTTTGTTTAGAAACGGAATTCACTTCACTTGGCTTGTCTTGTGTTGTGTTTTTTCTTGTCTTTCTTTTGGCAGACAGGAGTGTTCGTTTTGAAGTTTCTAAGGAGTGGAGTAGGAACGATCGGTCAAAGAGATCACCATCATCATTGTGCGGTTATGATGCCAACATCACGAAGAGGCATTAAATGGGCTTTCCACTGCACGAAAATATTTCTATTGTTGTTTTTTCTTCATAGCTGCAGCAGCGCCAGCGCCGTCGCCACCGCACCATTGTGGATTACAACAGAATTTCATTTCATTATGCTAGATTGAATGAGATCAGCAAGAGGTTACAGTTTGGTTGTTTGAATTCTGATATTGTGCTGGTGGAGAAAAAATAGGTAGGTACTAGGTACGCGATAAAAGTTCAAAAGTCGACATCAGTTAAAATTGGAAAAGAAAGTTGGTTTACAATTCTCTGAACCTTATATATAAAATAAAAGGTATACCTACATTGACAAGTACCTACACCATTCTGATTAAAAAAGCAGCGCGGTTTGAAAGAAGAAAACGTTTTAAATACTGTCAAGTCAGTTTTTGACATTAACGGCGCATGTTTGTATATGACAGGACTTACATTTTATTTCTTTCCTAATTTAATTTTCAAATTTTTAAACTTTTTTTCCATCTGTCAAGTCACAAAGTTAGTTGAAAGTAGATTGTAAGAATTTTGACAGTTAGTCAAATAATTTACGTTTTATGAAGTATTTTCTAGGTAACTCAGGGGAGCTTTTAGACTCTGGATCCCAATCGAACAAGTTAATCGCCCGTATCACAAAGTTCAAGTCCTAGTATCAAGTCTCAGAAAATTTTGTTAAGCTACGAATTAACAAAATTCTTGTTGTTGGTTTGGTAACATTGTTAAAAATTATTAACGTTGCGGTTGCAATCTTTGCAATAAATGAAGAATATACTCGAATACGAACATTAAAAATGCAGAGTAAGATGCATTCATGTGAGAAATCATATGATTGACGTTAAGTGTTTGGAAGATGCCTTGAATAAAACTTACATATTTCTTTTAACATATGTACTTTATCTTCATTCGCTAGATTCTATTTTTGTTTCCTTTTATTGGGGTTTTCCATAGGTAAAATAAATCAATTCTTGTTTTACCTAGATCTGTCAAAACAGATATTTCCCCTGTTTTTGCATTCCAGAAAAAGTGCTGATCTATAGTTTTAGGCAGATTTATCCTTCTTTGCACTTGTACTAATACAATTATAATAAAAATGTTTAGCTGGAAATTTGACAGCTCTGCCGTACTCGTTATGAAGTGAAGTACACAAATTTGCTCTTATACAATGGTTTAAAAACAGTTCCAATCGTGTTTCATTCGCCACGGAAAAGAAATCAATTTTTTACTGAAATCTGAATTTACCCATGGAAAATCCCATAAGTTGTTTTCCGATCAAAATAATTATTCGTAGACAAAACTACCGAGCTTACTCAGGGCTAGTAATACCGCTTTTTAATTAACTCCGAATTTCATAGAAATTTGATTTTGTACGACGACGGAAGCAGTGGTGATACTTTTTGTTGGGGTTCGTATTACGAAACCATTGTGACAAGACTGTTATTAGGCTGAATTTTAGATTCTGGAGTTTGAACTTACAAAAAAATGCCAAACAAACTTGAACATTTTTGCGAAAATAATAAAAATAAACGAATCATTTTTGACGTCACATTATTTTATTTCACTCTCAGTCCAATATCAAAAATTTTAAAATGGTCCTCTTCAAAAATGTCACATGTGAACTCCGTTATAAAAACCAACTCAATACGTCATTGATTTTTACGTTGAGTTCGAGTTTGACATTTCGTGATTGTGAGTATGAATATGATTTTATTCTTGTTTCTATAATTCTGGATTTGTTTCTAACGTCAAGCCTCAAGATTCATGTGGTATCACAATGGGCCAGAAAACTGGCCTAAGTGTGTCCGTTTCCATCTAGGACAGCCACTATAACCTAACCTAACTTAACCTTCTACCGTCAAATGCAGAAGTTATTAAAATAAAGATAAAAAAGAAGATAACATTTCTGTCAGTGAACAAAATTTCCGGATTGAGATGCAACGGAACATTTTCCTGACAGATATCTGTCATTAGAATTGTATAAAATCATAATGGAATGATTGATTCACTTTTAAAAATAATAGAATCAGCTGTTCAGGAAAATAAATTTCCGACAATACAATTTTACAATTTTAGCAAAATAATAGCTGTGCAGTTGAACTTCTTTGAATTAACTCGCTTGATGGTTTAAAAAGGATTGGGAAGTGAAACTTACTTTCAAATTTGTTTCGTATAACATAATTGCGAACAAGATAAAATGATAAAACGGTCAAAATGAATTTGAATAATGTGAACATCTTACTGCTGGAACACAATGGTGTCGGAGCCGGAGTCGGAATCGTAACTGGAATAGCTGTCAAAGTATTCAATGTACGCAAATGCAAATGTACGAACACAACGCGACGGAACTGGAATCGGAGCCGTAGCCGGAGTCGGAAGAGTTCACCAACTTTTAACTTTGACGTACGACACATGTGACGTTTCCATTTTTGAAGTGAATAACTTGGTGATTGTAGTGGAAAAATATTTAAATAAGAAATAAAAGTGAACAAAAAAATATTTTCTGACAAATTTGATGTGGTTGTAAACTGCAAACATACCAAATAACATCAAAAAGCCGTACGACACATTGTGTGCGTACTTTTTGTGAAACGTACGACAACTGTTCCGACTCCAGTTACGACTCCGGCTCCGATTTTGCATTGTGTTTCAGCAGTTAACAGAAACAAAATTCAAAATCTTATCATATCCTTTGACTTAACTGATATCAACTGTCATAGTTTGGTAAACATTTGTCAACTGTCATATTGAACAACAATATAAAAGATAAACCATTCACTTGTCGAAAAATCCGGCGAATTTTGTCAGTAAATGGATAAAATCAAAATAAATGTACCTTCATTCTAACCTAAAATCCAATCGAAAAACTTTGACTTTGATTTAAGCTCCCACTCATTTTTGCATTTAGAATGGCAAAGACTTATTTTTTGCGATCAGATTTTGAGAAAAAAAATTATAGTTTAAACAAAACTTATTAACCTTTCTAAAAAAAATAAAAACCATAGCACATTACCTGCCGAAGTTCACACAACATAGCAACACCACATTTGCCATCAAAGCGCATAGAGCACACTCGACTTGGATCTTGGGAGAGCGGTGGTGCACCCTGCTGCAATTTATCTGAATCTTAGTTCTCCGCGCTTACATTTGCTGCCCCATAGTTGGCTATATACGAGTGTCAAAAACGTGACTTCATTTGGCCACCAATCCTGATCGCCATGTCTCAGAGTATAGGTATAAACTTTTTATCTCTTATAGCCATACAATTTTGCAAACAAACCAATAGAGTGGTGTAACCATCAGCAAAAAAAAATATATAGAGAAATCTTGAAGAATTCCAATCCCGACTTAGTGTGTCTATAATTTCACTTCGTGCTCCCCCAGAGCCAAAAGTATAACGGCTGACTGGACCTCCACCTCGGTCCACCATCAGTTTCAGTATATTCTTCTCTCAAAGGCAATAACATCACGTCGAAGTTAGAGTTGAAGTCAAAGTCGAACCAGAGCCATTAAGTTGCTATTGCGAAGCCTTCGAGGCGAAAGAATAAAATTAAAGCTGCCTTTCAACTCAACCTTTGAGCGGGGTACTTATGTGGTTTATGTTACATTAGCAGCCACATATGCCTACAGGTGTTCGAGAAATTGAATCACCAAGCGCAACCAACCAGTCGTTGAGTCGAGTGTCTTCTATAAGACTATAGACTGCACCTTTTAACGCCGAAGCTGAAGCCGATGCATATACATACATACATACATAGCTCTTTATATATAGCTCTCTCTATTTCTATCCTTGTACTAGAGGCGACACCTTTAAGTTACTACTATAGACTATAGAGCGCTTGGGCTCAGAATGTGCCGAGTGTTGCACTTCATCCAGTTTTATCTGCGAGTATATCAGATTCTGAGATTTTTTCCTCCATCAGCAACACACTGTGTTTAGTAGACTGTCCGCCCCAAGTGTCCACACATGCGATATCGATAAATCCGCACATATAAATCGGACACACTATATCAGACCCTGGCCCAGCCCAGTCCAGTCCAGTCCGGAATGGAGTTGAATTGAATTGAGTGGGTGGATGGAATTTGCGAAGTTTAAATTTCCTGATAAGACTTCTCCACATCAGTGCGGTCCACGCTCTGAAATGCGGTATAGAGCAGCTGCAATCTAAGAAAGAAAACCAAAAATACTCGTAACTGCGCTGAGTTGTCAAGATTCCACAACTGATTGCGATTTGCGAAACAGAATCCACTTTATACAAAAACAACAACAACAACAAAATAATGCTGTGCTGTGGAATTTCGGTTTCCAGCTCCAGCTCCAACTCCAATTCCAACTCCACTGGTGGTCTCGAGGTCCAGGTGCTTTTTGCTTAAAAAGGATTCTCGCATATGTGCGTTACATTATGCGGCGCGCTATCCAAATAAATTCAAGAACTTACCCGTGAAGAAGTAAAGGGATTTATTTCCCAAGGGATTTACCAGCAACAGGTATCACCTTCAAATCGTTGTTTTATTTTTCTATGTAGTGTAAAGGTACCTTTATTCCCATATGGGGCGTGTATTTAAGTATCCCATCACCAGTATATCAGCACCAGAATTAAAGTTAAAGATGCCAGCGATTTTGGTGGTCTCAGTGTTTTCGATTTCGTTGAAGTTTTTATGACCCATGAAATTTAGTTTATTTTTTGTTGTTGTTATTCTTTTTGAGGTATTTACTGGTGTTTTTATATTTTATTGGTTAAAGAACAAGTTTTGTTTGTTGGTTGTTTTACCCTGCTAACCTGGAGGGCAATTAAAGTCGATTAGCCAAACAAATGTGGCAGAGATTTAATCATAATTTATTTGAAATATTTTGTTTTGAATAATTTTAGAGGCTTTGGGAATAATCATATAAGTATAGATACAATGTTTACTTTAAGTTGCCGGAAGAGGGAGTTGTTAAATTATAACTTTTATAGATATAATTGACAATATGGGTGTAAAAGATGGATTTTATCTTTTTGGGTTCAAATGAGTACAAGTCATAACTTTAACTATGTTTTAAATCACAGAACAGCGGGAGTTATGGAGAAAAAATTTAAGGAACTTGTGAAGATACCTCGAGGCACGTTGGTTTTTGGGGTCCTGTATTTAGAAATTGGAAGACAAACTTATGTAGATCTAGGGAGGACATTTAACGTTTTTGTATAAACTCGAGACAAAATAATATTCGTTCTTGACAGAAACCCTGTTCTTGTATTTAAATCTCTATTCATAATTCTATGTAGTTATAAATAAGGTATAACAATGTTGCCCTGAGGAATATCACTATTTTATTTCTAAACTAGCTGACCCTGCAGACTTCGTACTGCCTCAATCGATAAATAAAAGACCTAAACTTTTGTATAAATTAATTTCAAAACAAACAAAACGTATTGAATAAAAAAGCATTTTTTTAATGAAGCATGAAGTTTTATTATTATTTTCGACACATCATGTTGCTTACTTAAAAAAACAGAGTTTTCCTGAAATACTGGCTATTTATAAGGTTTAATTTTTTATTAACAGACACACATTGTTATGATACAGTTTGTTAATCAATTTAAAGCTTTCTCATTAACTATATTTTTGTTTTGTTTTGTGGTGGGTAAATAAACAAAGACGGTTTTCCGACGCGCGAACACGCGACGTATAATTGTCCATGCGCGAAACAGGGAAACTCCAAGTTGATTCCGCAAACTTCTATTGACTGTCCTTGCGATTTATTTATTGTCACCGCAAAGGCCAGACGTACTGGAAATTGTAAGCGTTTAAGATCGAATGGTAAATCCGTTGGAATCATCGGTATTCGCGGGATCAAGACATCCTCTCCTTTGTATTTTCCTTTTATGATTGTTGCCTCAATGACGTTATTCATCAGCTTTTTCACACCCAGTCTTGTTCCATTGCATAGTCGAGGTTGATTAATGTTACGCAGCATGATGACAACTGATCCTACTTTTAACTGCAAATTGTGAGGTGGTAATCCAGGCAATTCCAGTGAATTTAAAAACTCCGTGGGATAGTTGACTACGTCATCCAATGGTTGCATTGAGATCCTCGACATCTTTATTTTACTATTGAACTTTTGCGCTGTATCTGGGAAAACACGCTGAATAAGCTCCTCTTTTGAATCTGTGATGTGACAGAAATCTGTGGGCTCTCCCTTACAAAACTGTCTACCAGCTGATTGATTTACTATGGGAGGGCCAAATTTTTTTTTTCATACTTCGACCTATGTATGTTCTTTGGGGAAAGTTGGTGAGTTTCATAAGCACATTCACCTCCTTAAGGGTTGATACCCCCTTCCCTTACACGCTGTATATATATTTTAGTACAAACTTGAATATTATAAAAAAATATTCTGGTATAATACCTTGAAAGTGGGCATGAAATTGTCCTGTTGTTATATTTTTGAATGTTGGCCAAGAAGTGCTTAGAATCATTTCCAATCCCAGAAACTAAAGAGCGTAAAGGATCTGGTGGTGGGACCAATTGTGGCAATTTTACTTTGCCTCCAGCACAACATAATCCAGTAGATTCACCAGTGTATTTTAACGCCTTACAATATTTACAAATTATTTTCATTTCCCCAATTGTTACCGATTTGTCGGCACAATAATCAATTGCCGGATCATAGTGGTATGCAGCTCGTTCAAGAATCACTGGAGCACTGCGTCTGCGGATTCGCTCAATTTCATTATGTCGTGCTCGCTGTTGTTGTGTTTGATGTGCACGAACTCTTTGCATTCTAAGCCTATCCACTTCATTGTCACTCACTAAATAACGCAATTCTGACATAGCAATACGACTATTTTCTTGATCTGTCTCTCTCTGGTCATCAGTGGCGGTTAGCAAGTGAGGTACAGGTAGCTCTTCGCACATTTCATTGACTGCGACGAACTTAGTCAGGTCGTCTTCTCCTCGGCATCGAAACGTAATTAATCAAAGTAAGAAAATTTCTCGCTCACTTAACAGTAACTTAACAGTAAAGTGTCACTATCACAAAATATCAAGAAAAAAAGAGCACACTACTTGGAATGTCACTATTACAAAGGATCACAAAAGTAAAGAAAGTTCTCGCGCACGTAGCGGTAATCGTCACTCACAAAGATAGAAGGATGCACTCATAGAATATCGTAACCATGATCGTAACACAATATCGTCAATCGTAATACTTTTTTCCGTGTTCTGATTTTTTTATTTATTTTTTTTTGGAGTTTACTTTTAAGCCATAAATCTCCATGTTCTGAAGTGCGACAGAATGATTGACATATTAGTTGTTTGTCAAATCTAATGTCAAATATTATGGTTGTGTTTAGAAACTTAATTTGTGACAAAACTTAAGATTTATCAAACTTAAAAAAATAATCTGATACAGTTACAACTGAAGTTAGCTAAAATTAAGTTTCGCGAAGCCGACCAAATTAATTGGAAATCAGTACTACTAATGGTTTATTACATTTTTTGTCGCGTTCGCGATTCACTTTTGTTTATTTTTGGAACGCGACATTAGATCCTCCAAAGCGCACGCGAAGACTATTTTCATAGATATGATTGAATTTGAACTTTATACAGCGGTAATAAATTGCAAATTTGACGTTAGGAACACACCTAAATTGCTTAGACAACAGTGAGTGATTATAATTTAATATGAACTTTATTGAATAGCAATAAAGTTCAAATTAACTCTAGAAAACGTTTGTATGGGAAATAGAAAAGGGCTGTTTTAAGGGTTTTCCCGGAAATTATTCGATTTTTTCTCACCTTTTAAACCTTCCCTAGACCTCCACGAATATTTCAAGACTAAGATAAGATAAATCCGTTCAGCCGTTCTCGAGTAAGTAGTAAGACTAACGAACAGCAATTCATTTTTATATATATAGATAGATAGATAGATAGATATCGGACACATCTTTCTCAAATTTTATTTGTATTCAAATTTAATTAAATTTAATTAAAAAAATTGTGCTCATTTAAAAGAGGCATTGGTGCCTTAAATACTATTTTTTGCAATATGCACAAATTATCATTTAAGAAGCTTCAAATAGTATGCAATTAATAATAATATATGGTGGAAAATAAGTCGCATTGGCGCGAGATAACCAATTAGGTGCCGCAACAGTCCATGAAGGACCAGGGCCTAGTGACTTACAACTCTCAACCATCCCTGTGTGCGAGTAATGTTGTCAGAGATGGAAGGGACCTACAGTTTATACATATGCCGAATCCGAACGGCTAATTTGAGAAAGCACTTTTCATGACAAGAATTACTCTTGGAGGATTTGTCAATTCCTCGCAAGAGGCAGTACCCGTGAAAAAGTTAGGTGGCACAGGCAGGGATTGAACCCAAGACCCCTTGCATGACAGTCCAACGCACTAACCATCACGCTACGGGTACTACTATTTATTTTACGTACCCGTTCATTTAAAAATGGGCCTCATCCCTAAAGATGATTTTTCCGCGAACATTGAAGTCAACTTCCAACTGCTCCAAAATATTAGAGTTTGTTGTTTGGCGCTGTAACTTGCCATGATAATTTGTCTTTAGTGACTGATTAAAAGAAGATATTTTGGCAGTGAGTAAAAGAAATAATATGGTCTCTACAAGCTGTCAAAATATACCCCCTATTGGAGAAAACCCTTTACCTTTAATTTTTCTCAAGATTGAAAATCAATGTTAACCAATTTAAAACTGTTAGTTCGATTTTTTTTTAATCTTTAAAAGATGTCAAAAACGTAATTTTTTTTAAAATTGTAGATAATAAAAATGCATTGATATCTTATTTTTAATATTTTTTGTAAAACAAAATTTATTTGAAGTCGATTAATCTGTTAGTTCTTGAGATATGGTCAATGGGAAAGAGTATAAAGAACTACAGACGTAGTAACGTAATTTCGAGAAATGTAAGTAAGGACTCATTTAAATATTGTGATGGCGAATGTAAGCCAATTTAAATTTTAGTTTTCAAAAAATGATTTATTCCTATATTCCTTCTTATGTCAAACTTTTATTGTACATACTACATTTTACTTATCTCGCACATGTTTACACGAAACAAATGCAAACGAAAAGTCCTAGCAACATGTTGCATCTTAATGTTACAAATTTTGCAACATCGTGTATTTCGTCAAACTGCTAAGTTATAATTCTTAATCTAAGTTAAGATAGCGAAGCCAACAACATTCCAATATTATTTTTAGAGACCCATAATCGATTTGAAAAAAGAAGTAATATTTTTTTAATTTTGTTTTTTCAGAATGATCATATGCAGTATCAAAAGTACCATATCGAGCTGAAGCCTGTGAAGACAGAAGGTACACATATCTAACGATGACGATGACATTAAAACACGATAATGGACCTTGTCAGGTACTTGCATCTTTCTATATGCCTACTTTACAGAAGTTAGAGGTATACACAATTGTATACATTATGCAACAAAAACGCGATGTGATGCGACGACCTTTCACGTTCAGAGGTTTCGTACGTAACGTATATATATCGTCGTAAACTAGCAATCGCGCACAAAGATCACAACCTGCGATGGTACCAAAACAACTGTGTATACACTTTTCGCTGTTTTGCTGTTTTACTGTGGTGCTCAGCACATCCTTGATATCTCTTTAATTTCAAGGAAATCTCATTGCCATCTCCAGCCACGCAGATCATGATCATCTAAACCCATAAAAGGGCAACAAAGCCACAGAAACAGAAAGACCAAGACTACAGATTGCACTGGGAAAAATAATATTCTCCCATGGAGCACGTATAAAATTCAATTCTATAAAGTCGCCTCATCCTCAGCCTTGGCCTCCCTGCTTGCGCTCCGCTGTCTCTCTGGTCACAATTATGCATCGGAGTCGTCGTCGATCGGTCCTCGCGTCCGCGTTCATGTGTGCATGTGCACATGACTTCAAGAAAGGAAAAAAAACACCTTAAACCTGAACAAAAGTGCGTATGGCCATAACCATTGGCGTTGTCGTTGTCAGTTCGGTCGGTGCCATGAACGAGGTTCACCTTGAGGGGGACGATCACTCCAATGATCAATGCTTCTCCTGTTGCCTGTTGCCCTTTTGAGGTAAAATCGTATTTCAACACAAGTAATTCTTGTAATCATTTGAGTGCTGTACCCAGGTAAATATTTTGAGAGAAGACCAAGAAAGAAGCTTAAAACACGATAAAAACGAGCAACCAGTTCATAAGGTCGGTGCGGTCGATGGTCGATTTTCATGGTGCAGCCCCAGCCTCAGCCTTTGCCTCAGCGAAGCCAAACCAAGCCAGCACAGCTCAAGCTCGATAAGATTACTTCCGCGTGATAATGTCGACATTCGTCCAGTTAAGCTGATCTTATTACACAAATTGCAGCAGATGAAATCAAATTGGACGTAGGAGCGCCATAATTGTTTGTTGCTGTAAAAGTATAATTCTCCTCAACGTTCGTCGAGAAATTGAATCAGAAACCGTATTGCACCATACAGTCTTTCCCTATCCCATCGCCCCGCCGCGCCGCGCGCCGTGCCGCCACCGCACCGCACCCTTCAAAGTCATCAGATCATGAAAGATTGTAATTTCATACCTTGATGGTAGCGTGCAACGTCAATATGCATCTGCAGTCTTTATAGTCTTTCAGCCTTCAGTCTCCCAGGCTTCCTTCACCATCAACTCAACAAAAGAATGAGAAACGTGAATGCAGCTTATTGCATTCGATTCGATTATGCGCGCTTTATGGCATTTTATGTGCAGTGCAGTGTTGCAGGAGTGCAAATCCTAATTTAATATTCTGATCCTCATTATACCTTTTCCTGTAGGTATAGACTATAGAGTCTGTCTCTGCAGTGCTATCCATGGTGCACCACCTCAATCGTCTGTATCATCAAGACTCAAGAGTACTATGGCCTGTCCACTCGTGCGAGACTAAGGTTTGATGATTTTTTTAGTGGCATTTAACCCCGACGATGGGGTTATATGAAAGGTGCAACTCACTTGAAGCTCTTTATACGGTTCTTCTCATAATATACCTACAACGATAATAAAATTCTCATGACCTCTTTGGCAGGTTTTTTTTTTAAGAGATGGAGATGTAATGTCAGGGTTAGAAATTTGATCGAACACATTGTTGCATGATTTGCAGACATCAATTAACTCACTATATACATGTATCTATACATTTTATTGTCTTTCCTTGTAACGTTATGAATCAATTGTGGAAACACGTTATAAAGTTAGGTTTATACCTTAAAATCAATAAGCTGATGAAGAACAATTACATAAATGATTGCATTGGAGCCAGAAGAAGATATGTCCACTTCGTGATGTTCGTGTTGCCATTCGAGAAATATCTCTATACACAAATTAAGTGTTTATAAATATGTTGCATGACGAATTTCAAATGATTGTTAATAGATGTTGAATTTGAAGATTCATGCTAAGATATTTACATATCTATTTATCATTTTTCAGCAAATCTGTTTGATTTAGGTAACACAAGAAGAGTCTAGTGACATTTGTTGATAGTTTGTATTTTTTCAACCAATGTATGAAGGTGTTCTTTTTGCATATTTCATTTGCCATCGCTCTTGAAATTATTTTCAATTTTTCAGGTATGTTATGATCATCCTAATATTTTGATTATAACTCTATACGCAGAATTTCTTCATATATGTAAAGGGTGTCCCAAAATTAACGCAAGATTTGAATTAAATAGAAAACGCCGTTTTTAGTCTTTTGATAGTTATATTTTTATTGACTCGTAAAGTACATAGGATAGGGTTATGTATGGAATAACACATCGGACAAATGGCCTCCACGGCTTTGAATGCACATGCGCACTCTTTTGTTGAAATTTTCCATGACCATTCTGCATAAATGTGGCTGAATTTCGTTGATGCAGCGTTGAATCTCCTCCTTTAATGCACGGGTGGTTGTGGGCTTGTTGACATAGACTTGTGATTTCAAATAACCCCATAAAAAGAAGTCTAATGGTGTTAAATCACACGATCTAGAAGGCCAATTTTGATCACCGAAACGAGAGAGTACATGACCTGGAAATGTCTCATGCAGTAATTGAATTGTTTTACGGGCTGTATGACATGTGGCACCGTCTTGTTGAAACCACATATTGAACACATCAATATCATCCAATTTTGGCAGAAAGAACTGTGTAATCATGTCGCGATATCGAGCACCAATAACAGTCACTGCTTGACCAGCATCATTTTCAAAAAAATATGGCCCAATTATGCCTCCAGCCCAAAATCCACACCATACAGTCACGCGTTGTGGATGCATTTGTTTTTCGACAATCACATGTGGGTTCTCCGAACCCCAAATGCGGCAATTTTGGCGATTGACAAAGCAATCAAGATGAAAATGTGCTTCATCGCTTAGGATGATTTTACTCGAAAAATCAGGGTCCATTTGTTGATGTTCAATAATCCATTCAACGAACTCTCTTCTCTGTCCATGGTCATTAGGCTTCAATTGTTGTGTTAATTGAATTTTGTAAGCATGAAGACACAGATCTTTGGTGAGTATACGCTGTAGAGAGGTTCTTGAAATTTGCAATTCTTGTCCACGACGTCGAATTGAGGTTCCTGGATTGTCAGCAACACTCTCACGCACTGCTTCGACATTCACATTTGAACGGCTTGTTTTTGGACGACCAGTGTGTTTGGCGTCTCCAACGGATCCAGTCTCTATGAATTTTTCAATTAATCTCTTCACAGTTGACGAAGTTAAAACACTATTTCGACCATATTTTGTATGAAATTTTCGAACTGCAGCCGCCAAGCTTTCACTATTTTTGAAATATTCTTTAATAATGAAGACACGTTGTTCTCTCGTGTAACGCTCTATTTTTAATAACCCTATACTGTTAGTACCCGTAGCGTGATGGTTAGTGCGTTGGACTGTCATGCAAGGGGTCTTGGGTTCAATCCCTGCCTGTGCCACCTAACTTTTTTCACGGGTACTGCCTCTTGCGAGGAATTGACAAATCATCCAAGAGTAATTCTTGTCATGAAAAGTGCTTTCTCAAATTAGCCGTTCGGATTCGGCATATAAACTGTAGGTCCCTTCCATCTCTGACAATATTACTCGCACACAGGGATGGTTGAGAGTTGTAAGTCACTAGGCCCTGGTCCTTTATGGACTTTTGCGCCACCTAATTTATTTATTTATACTGTTAGCTGTCAAATTGCTTTTTTTTTAGGGTTGCCAACACTTCACTGCACAAATGGCGGCAAATTCAAATCTTGCGTTAATTTTGGGACACCCTTTATAAGTGCGTTTTTTTGGTATTCCATATATCTACAGTACAGTGATAAATTGCCAACAAAACGATCCACAGTAGTCAGATTTTTGTATTTAAAAATTGGTACAACTGAAAGAAGATCTGTCAGAATAATAATAAAAAAAAACACCCAAATAGAAGAAAGTTTTGTGAAAATCAAATGTTAAAATTAACTTAGCAAAAAAAAACTAACTAAAACTAATAAAATGGACAATTTTCAAGAAGAAATGGTAAGAAAACATCTGGAAATTGAGATTCTATAAAAAAAAGTTAATTTAACAATTTCTTCAAGGAGGGGGTTTGTTCGTAGACTACTACATTAACATGTGGTGTTGAAGCGAGCTTGAAGATCGCCTCAATTCTTTATATACCTGAATCGAGTTGAAATGAGCTTGATTTGACTCGATTCCCGTCGGAGATCGGAGTCGAGTCAAAATTTGAGAAGAAAAACCTGTGTGGAGGAGTTGGTTTTACAGATAATGCATTGCGGTCTGTTTATTTGCATGTTTTGTGTAAAAAAATATAGTTTTGTTTTAATAAAATTAATCTTAATCATTTTTAAATCTTCTTGTGCGGTTAAAACACCAAAAAGATTTATTTAATCTAAACTGACATAAACCTTTGGTGGAAACATAGCAAAACATAAATATCTTTTCTATTGTTTTTTCTTGCAAAACAAGCCCAGTTAGTCCATTTTCACTAACAAAACTAAATAATATCAACGGTAATAGATTGATTTTTTCCCCAATGGAAAACACACATGATTCCAAATGCACAACTACTCAACGAACACAGCCATCGAGATACAAATGTAGTATCAATCGTACCAACATTTGAGAACGAAATCACATAAGATCCATTCGAGACTCGTATAAATGTCAAAAACCCATCCCTAGTAAGATTCTACTCTAACTTTTATCGCTAGTATTCATACTATGGATATTGTGTAAAATCCTACTATGCTATGGATAGATTTTCCAACAAAACACGGGTAATGTTATATTTTAAAACATGTTCTATTTTCATCTGTCACACGAACTGCCATTATTGGTTTCTGTCACTTTCAAATTTGACAACTTGTTTATTAGCTTAGGTTATTGCAGTTTTGTGGTTTTGTTATAAATACTACCCTAAACAAGTCCCATTTTTACTAAGATACTTTTTAAAAGGCGTTAAGTGTTGAGTTACAACACACAAAATGTTTTACAACCAACCCAATCTTGATCAGTTAAAGTGCGTCAAGGAATCATTGGGTATATAATTAACAATTTAGTTTCCTAATAAATTTATTTAAATTTTGTTTGTTGTCGGCGTTTTTCTATAAGAAAACAATTTTTGAATACAATGTTTTTTTTTTCAACAACAAAACATCAATAAAGAGGAAAGACACTCCTCCAAAACAGAGCAAAAATATAAAATGCCTATCTTCTGTTTGCGGTATGACTAATATTCAAATTTTAATAATGAACCATTGTCAGGAACCACCTGCGTCAGTTTACATTTGAAACCTACGTTCATTTAAGTAAAGGTACTGCCATTTCTCACTTTGAATAGGCTAAATAAGGTTCAATTAAAAGAAGCGTGGGAATCATTAGGTTTTTGTATAAATACAAGTAGATCATAATCTTGAAGTAAACAACAAACAGAAAGAAAGAACTAAACACTTAAGACAGGTTGTGTCTGCTGGACAAAGACGCATTTTGTGTGTTTGGAAGAAGTAAAATCTTCTCAAAGAAGCTTATACCTATTGCTATTTGATTTTGCATATTCACAGTACGAGCTGGTAGTGCGTGGGAACATTCTCACATAGCCCTAGCTAAGTCGTCACACCAAACTAACAACAGCATGATGGGAAGACATATTGTGAACCTGGAAGATCATCATCATGCCAATATAAAATGGGGGCGATAGAGTTTTTAAGTAGATTCCAGTCTTGACACTTTTGAGAGGAATTATGAACGCATCAGATTTTATCAATTGAGACCCAAAAGCACTTTGATTATTTGGTTAGTTAATATAAATTTAGTTAATATTCATTTTTTTAAATGTTTACAAAAGCACAGGGACATAGGGCCCAAGGACATAACGCCCAACTTTTTTTTTGGGGCTTATATCTCACTTCGGTGGGACATGAAACCGAAATCTTATTTGGGCCCTAAGTACCACCCAAGTAAGACCGAAGCCCCAAATACAAATTTTGGGGCTAATGCCCTACTTAATAAGAATCACCAAATGACACAACTTGGAGCACTTCAATACCACAAGACTTTGTTTTGTGGAGTTTAAATGCTGAGATCCCGCGAAGCGGGCCACCGACAGGTGCTTTTATTCAAAAAAGCTGTTGATATTGGCGCCTGCCTGGCGACTTTACATACCCTAAGCGGAGCAACGGAGTTGCGTGAGCGGGTGTGACCCCGAAAAAGGGAGTTAAAATCCTGATAACCCGCGAAGCGGGCCACCCACAGGTTTTTATTGAAAGAAGTTGTTGATATAGGCGCCTGCCTGGTGACTTTACATACCCTAAGCGGAGCAACGGAGTTGCGTGAGCGGGTGTGACCCCGAAAAAGGGAGTTAAAATCCTGAGATCCCGCAAATAATGTTGAAAATAAACTTTTTTGTTTTTCCTAATTTTTGTATTATCACCATATCAAACAATTATTGTTCATTGTATTGAAATACAAAAACTTTATATTCTTTTTTGGCTCTGCGAAAATTTGGGGACAATGTCCCATTTTTAACAAACAAATTTGGGACTTAGGTCTTACTTGGGTGGGACTTAGGGCCCAAATTAAATTTCGGCTTTATGTCCCACTCGGCTCGGGTGGGACATGAGCCCCAAAGAAAAAATTTGGGCGTTATGTCCCTGGGCCTTATGTCTCTGCGCCTCTTTTTTGATGGTCTAAAAACTAGTTGTTCTATTTCACACCAGGTGACATTTTGTCTTGTAAGATTTGGAATCACTTCCAATAACTTCTTCCAATTTATCTGGAAATGAAGAAAAGCTTAATGTTTCATATGTAATCGATAAACTAAAGTAAATGTTTATCAAAAAAAAACATAATTTTGTGAAATTAAAATGAACAAGTGCAAACAAATGTTTAACTGACAAAATACATATACAAAATACATTATGTATCCTCTTTCCCTTAAAAAAAATCATTGTAAAACTAAATGATTGAATGGCAACTCCGCTCCAAACGTCAAATAACATAGGGTAAATTCACAAACGTCAATTTTTTTGGTAGTGATTAGGCATCACTGTTTTTTTGCGATGCTGATCGTTGCTCTGCTGGATTACGATGCGATACTGATTGACAAAAAGTTTTACGTTTAAAAACAACTTTTGCTTTATGATGGATGTGATACTAATAAAAACTCTCATTGTAATTAAAATCTCGAGCCACACATTTTACCTCCTCTAAAACTTTTCTCCACAATACTGACTTTGATTTTCTGCCGGCAATAAATTCACCTTCTTATTTTAACCTGGTTTCTATTAATAGTTTAATTTGTGCGCTGGTAAAATAATCTCTAAAATTCATCAAATTAATTAATTTATAAACAATTTAGAATTTGATTAAATACTTTTCATTGTCTTTTTCCGCTATTTTTGCTCCAAATCGCGTCCGCATCAACAACTTATGAAGAAAATTCTTGATGCTTTTTTTCTTTATATTTGCGCATCAGTTTATCGAACTTTGCAATAATGAACAATTGACATTTTAAGTGATGCCAATTATTTGCGTTTATGAACGTGCTAAAGGGATAATCGCAAATCATCTCTGCAGTGATGCGTTTGTGAATTTACACATAATTTAAATATTGTGACCCGAGCTGTTTTATTTCTTTTTGATCTGGATTGAATGATTGTGATAAATAAAATAAAACGCGGGTGAAAATCAAATTGAGCTCTAGTTCCTTTTCAGAAATTTGCATAATTTTGAAGAACAAATCCATGTCAAATCTAATTTTCTTGTTCATCTGACATACAACTTGACATTTAGTTCTCTATAAATGCAATGAAAAAATCTGGTCTTTCAAGACACATTTTTACTTGATACCTCACCTTATAAAAAGTTTAAATCATCACATTTTCAGACGAATAATGGCTTGAAGCCAGAAGCATAGGTTAGGTGATTATGTATATGAATCTAAAACAGTAAAATATAATTTCTGACATCTATGCGAAACCTGAAGACATCATGTTACGGCACATTCCATACATGAAAATGAACTTAAAGACTACTCTTCTTAGATTGTGTGGTTTGTATCTAATTACAATCCTATAGGTAACTACTGCAGTTTGTGATACTTTTCTGTTGTCAATAAAGAAAAGTTTCAATTTGATGATCAGTTGAGGACTTGAGTTTTGAAAAAAAACCGCGAATTCTTCATTAACTTATTAAGCTTAGATCATATGACAGATGAAAATGTGCAAATAGAGACACGGCCTTAGGAAATAACTATAAACAAATTCAAATAGAGCCTCACTTCTATTCATCTAATAATGTTGCGCAAAAGATTCTCACGAGTGATGTTGGGAGCTTGGGACTTCGTGGAAATGTACATTATCTGGACACAAAGCCTTTAAGGGAAAATCGAAAAACTAAGAACATACTACTACTGTGTTTTTAAGGTAGTGCAATGCAAGGTGCTGCCACCAGGTATTATAAGAGCTAAGAGTAGGTAACTATAAGGTAAGCTTATCTTTGTTACGCTGAGTCTTTTGTCTTGTCCTCATGGTACGAGTAACATGTTCACCACAAAAGGTCGGTAAGTACTTCTTGTGGTCTAGTCGTATCTGATGGTTGTTTTCTATATAGTCTTCCCATGGGAACCTTTTGCGCCGAAAATGACTTGAGAGCTCCTTAGTGTAACTTTAATAATAACAACATTATAGGGATACTTGGCGAGTGGAGTCATTGCTGGAACTGCAAATAGATAAGCCACACAATGGGATGTATCAAAGCATGTACAAACTATCGCTAGAGAACAATACAATTGGACGAACGGTGACGGAGAGGTCTGAACCAGGAGTGGCCATCGCTCGGCGGCCGGCGGCGGCAGCGACAAGAACGCTTCGAAACAAAGTACACTTCCAATTAACTAAAAACAAAGAAAGAAATTCTGCTTCTAGACTTTAAAAGAAACCAGAGGATAGGATCGATGCGGAGTCATTTTGATGGGCGATGTGTCATCATCAGAGAGTACATCACTCTTCGTTGATTGCCATTAAATGCTGCCTAAAATGGTTAAAGCAAGGTTTCTTGGTGTCTGGAATGTTTCCATTTAACCGCTTGATGCAATCGGCTTGGGCCCTTTTTAAGGAGCTCATTGCCGATGATGCTAAAGCTGATGGTGGTTGCACTCGGGACAACAACAACCACAACAGACGACCTGACAGGGAATCAATTCGATATAAACAGTTTAATAAATTTTCCAGAATTAAGCGATAACCCTCGAGAGGAGTGAACACTGAACTCAGTGCATGATGCATGAAGCAAAAGCCAAGCTAAGAGTGATGCGAAATATACAAGTCCGGGTTGATGATGATTTTATGGCGGTAAGATTGGTTTAATATAAAAAGGTAGGACCGTCTGTCTGATGGCCCTGGAAGCTAAGAGAACTGACATAGACTGGACTGGAGACTGGGCGATTGGACATCCCACCTGAGAATGCTGAATGCCTATAACTTTTGATCGTCTTCGTCTTCGTCTTGATTTGTTTTGTCTTCTTTGTATACATTTTCTGTTTGTCTGTTTGGGCTTTTAGTGAGATCTTTTGACCAAAGTGTATAAACCGCACTTGCTTTGATTGAGAGTGGTAGAATCAGTGTTGTCGGCATTCATGTCGCCTAATGGAATTTTTGTTTAAAAGGACGAAAACTCGAGAACAGAACGTGCAAAGAATATGCCCCATGGCGAAAAATGCACTTTAGGACATTATTATTTCTGAGGACTTGAGTTTTGGCTTCTGAGCCAAAAGAATGTGCGGGAGATATGATGTTGTTAGGTGGATTCTTTTTTTTTTTTAATTTTTTTTTTATCTCTAACTGATGTTGAAATTAATGGCCACAAAGTCCGGCGCCTGATTATAATTTCAAATGTTGCCTTTCATCCTTTTGGAGTTTTCGGTTATTAAAGAATAAATATCTTGCAAAAGATATTATATATAAAAAATTGAATGTCTTTTGGGTTGAAATATTTTTGTTTTCAATTATATAAACCTGTCCTCTGGTGACTGTGGAATCATAAACCACATTCAATCATAATTTACTTTTGGTTATAAAGGTAGTACCCGTAGCATGATGGTTAGTGCGTTGGACTGTCATGCCAAAGGTCTTGGGTTGAATCCCTGCCTATGCCATCTAAAGTTCTTTTCACGGGTACTGGCTCTTGCGAGGAATTGACAAATTCTCCAAGAGTAATTCTTGTCATGAAAAGTGCTTTCTCAAATTAGCCGTTCGAATTCGGCTTAAAACTGTAGGTCCCCTCCATCCCTGACAACAGTAGTCGCACACAGGAATGGTTGAGAGTTGTAAGTCACTAGGCCCTAGTTCTCAACGAACTGTTGCGCCATCCGATTTATTTATTTATTTGTTTCGGATTTGATTTTTCCCATAAAGCCAAGTTTTTAAGCTCGAAACTTAAGCCCTAAACATTTAAGTCTATAAGGAATTTATTGTTTTTAAAATTAAATAAGTATCAAAATGCCAGTAAAAGTAAGAAGCTTTAGATGAAATTTCCTTTCCAATAAAAACAACTTATTTAATTTTATCGTGTGATTTTTTTGGAGCTTGAGATTTTCAAATAATGATAATACAAATTTAATTTGTATGGATTTAATGGAATTTCGTTTATGGACTAACTTTCGCTTTACGTCAATTTTGATTATTGGCAAAGTCGTTTAACCAGAAATGAGTTTCGTCACTAAACTTCGAAAACAGATTTATTAACTTCCCATAGGAAGTTATTGTAATATGTCCGATTTGTCAAATCAAAAATTTTGACATTTCTCGACGTTTCAAGGTCCCTAGAGTCGAAATAAAAGATTTTTAGAAAGATGTCTGTGCGTTCGTGTGTACGTACGTTCGTACGTCCGTACGTCTGTACGTTCGCTACGTTTTTTTCGTCTTCCATAGCTCAAGAACCAGAAGAGATATCGACTTCAAATAAATTTTGTTATACAGACAATAAGGCAGAAAGTTGCAGAAAGGGCTCTTAAGAAAATTGCGTGGGTGGTTTTTTTACCATAGCAGTTTAAAAAAAAGGTGAAAATTTTGGTTAACCCTAAATATCTCATGAACCAATGACGTTAGACACTTGAATTAAATTTTATATTATATATTGTAATGTAATACATAACAAGTATATTTTTGGAAAAATATCCAATTAACGGTTTTTTTATAAATCAAAAAACTGAAAAAAAAAATGTGTCACCTCGAAAATTTTACGACCAAAATATGATCTCATCTCCAAAACAATTTTTTGCAATGAAGAATAATGTTTTTGACATCTGATAAAATTTTGAGAAAAATCTAATTGACAGTTTTTTTTATAAAAAATAAAAACCTAAAAAAAACATTACTCAAAGTTGGTAAAAATTGAATTTCGACTCAAATATCTTTTCAAAAACTTGAGATTATGGCTTCAAACTTCTTTTATCATATAAGAAATATTGTTTCCAACATTCAGTAAAATTTTGAAAAAAAATCGAATTGACAGTTTTTTTTACAAAAAATAAAAACCTAAAACAAAAAACAATACTAAAACTTGGTAAAAATTTACTTTCGACTCAAAAAGCTTTTCAAAAATTAAAAATATTGGCTTCAAACTTGTTTTATTTCACAGAAAATATTGTTTTCGATATTCAGTAATTTTTTTTATAAAAATCGAACAGTCTGTTTTTTCATAAAAAAAATAAAATCTACAAAAAATAGTACGCAAATTTGGTAAAAATTGATACATATAGACAAACTTTTAAGCAAGAAAAATCGACAGACGGGATGGGAAGTTATCAGTGTGGGTCGCATCCCAGCCTCTTTTTTTGTTTTACAATAAAAATTAAACTATGTTTTATTAAATTTTTTAAAAAAAATATTTTTTGGAGGTTGAACCTCTTTATTCAATTGCTAAAATCAGACTGCACGATTTACAAATTTAAAACTTAAAAGTAACCTATTCCTATAGTTTCATGTCCATGCATACCTCTCTACAAGTTCCCACAGGTGGTGTCGTGTTTACTCTTGCTACGTGCTGGAATGCATTTAGCAGCCAGACGCGTTGTCAGCAAATATGATCGTGGGAATGATCATAAATTATGTTGGAGTTTTGCATGGTGTTAACTCCTCCGCCCTTTAAAATCGAACGGCCTCGTTCGATGTCCATGGCTTTATATGGCTTGGGAGGTCCTCCATCCCTATTGATCTAGGTGTTGGTATAGGGCTTAATGGAACCGGGTCTTCTGCAGCGGATGCGTCAGTCATTACCATTTCGTCTGCTGTTACTATTTTTGCTATTATTGAGTTTTTCTTCTTCTTTAGTTTTAACAGGTATACTATTGTTAACGCTGCGAAAAGGATTAATAGCGTAATAATGGCTGCGCCGTTGTACTTGTTCCGGGTCTCCAAAAGGTCAATGTATTTTGAGTTTTTAGCGTGGAGTTCTTTTATCATTTGCAGCGATAATAACTCCTCAGTATCTTTTCTGATTGAAGTAGGTTGAAGGACAGCTGGTAATGGTTTATAGCCCACTACTTCCGTTGATTTGAAAACTTGATTTTGAATTCTGATTGATGTGTTATGGAATTGTATGAGATAGCTTCCATCTAAAGGTATCATTTCTTCGTTTACTTCTATGGATCCGGTATATTGATTTAGTAATAGGATTCCTGGTGCGACTTCTTCGACCGATGGGACGTGTTGGTTATTAATCCTGGTGCAGTTGGAGGCTCTGCTATTTAGTAGATGTGGTATGCATGTTGAATTTGTTATATCGATTATATTATTACTTTGACAAATAGATAACTTATGAAATACCAAACATGAGGACATAACCCCATAGATTTTATTCTTACATTGTAAAACATTGCTGTAGGGTATCTTAAGGATAGTTTTGCCCTTTTTTATGCTTTTAATCAAAATAGTTTTACATGTTTCCACTGTTGTGGTTGGTAAACTTATCATGTATAAAATTAGTGAATTATTTGAAGCGATTTTTATTTCTGCAAATTCTAGAGCTTCTAGGATGTTAACATACGGCATGTTTTCCTTATTTAAAATTTCTTGTATAATATCAATTTCGATATTGGACAGAATGTAACTGTTGACAATATTGGCCTTAGCCCAGTGAATTGCATATTCTAAATTTACAATTTCTTCCTTTATTAATCCTAATCTTAATTCTATATTTAAGACTATCTCGTCTTTAACATTATTGTCTTCTTGCATTTTTTTATTAATAATATTTGTGGTGTTTACCACTTCATCAATTTTTTTAATTAACATTTTGTTTATTACAATTTGATTATTGTTATTTGTTAAAACATTATTTATTTTCTCTTTGATAACATCAAAGTCATGTTTATCGGGGCTGCCTGAAATAAATTTCCAGGCACTGCCTATAAAATCTATTGAGCGTTTAACTTTAGGTGAGGGCATTAGTCGATTAAGGTGGGTTTTAATTTGGATTATCTCATTTTTTAGGTAAGGAAAGATGGGATCTTTTTCTAGTGAGTTGTGTGTTAAGAACATTTCAAGTTCTTCGATTACTACTTTGTATTGCTTAAGATCGATACTATGGATAATTTTAAATGTTCCCGCTTGAACTTTTGCTGAACCTGTATCTATGGTTATCGATTGGGCACTGGAATAATCCAGGATCTGCACCTCAGCTGCACTAAAGATGAGGATGGACTGAAAGGAGTTGGGGTAGGCATCGTATGAGGATGTGTAGTAGGAAGAGTAGCTGAGTGCATGGGAGCAATAGTAGTTATAGGAGCAACTGAAATTGGGGGGTTTTGGGTATTATCAGCCCCAGCACCTGTTCGCGTAATAGGCATTTTGATCGCTTTACAAAATATTTTAAGAGCACTTGCTTAGATATTGAAATTTCCTTTTTCTAACAATTATTACTTTCTAAAAAAAAATTTTTTCAAGATAAAGAATCTTATGTTTTTTTTCTTTTTGAATCGATTTTGAAATGATTAAATATTACAATTTGTGTATTATATTCAACTTATTATCTTTTGGTTGTATGTATTTATTTATTATTATACTATATTCTTAAGTAACTAACTTACAATAAAATCAGCATCTTGTACTGGAACTTTTTCTTTCACTCCGAGATGAAATGGACTGATGTGTTTTTGCGTGTTCTTAACACGGACACTTATTATTTTCTGTTTATTTTTTTCTGGGGACAAGGTTGACCGAGGGCGTAAAGCTCGCGTTAAGTGTGATATTGTTCACTAGTATTTACGGCTTATTTAGGCGATATTATTCACTAGTAGGTACTTTCTTTCGGCTGCTTTAGGCGATATTATTCACTAGTACCTTTTTTCGGCTACTTTAGGCGATATTATTCACTAGTACCTTTTTTCGGCTACTTTAGGCGATTATGTACTTTCGGCTACTTTAGGCGATTATGTACTTTCGGGTACTATTAGGCGATTATGTACTTTCGGCTACTTTAGGCGATTATGTACTTTCGGCTATTAACGCGACTTCACTTCTCGGTCCCTGCTCGGGCGCCAATTAAACTATGGTTTATTAAATTTTTTAAAAAAAATATTTTTTGGAGGTTGAACCTCTTTATTCAATTGCTAAAATCAGACTGCACGATTTACAAATTTAAAACTTAAAAGTAACCTATTCCTATAGTTTCATGTCCATGCATACCTCTCTACAAGTTCCCACAGGTGGTGTCGTGTTTACTCTTGCTACGTGCTGGAATGCATTTAGCAGCCAGACGCGTTGTCAGCAAATATGATCGTGGGAATGATCATAAATTATGTTGGAGTTTTGCATGGTGTTAACTTAAATAAATGTCCACTATTTGTTTTGACGTTTTTGGGTTCATGATGAATTACTTAACTTTACTAAACAGAAATGTAAACACAGTTTGACATTTCCAACTGTCAAACCAAAGACAACAATAGTTAATTCTCTTGCGGCTCAAAAACCACCCTATTTATAGATTAAAAATATACCATATGTTTTTTATTGCTTATTTGAAGTAAACAGCAATTTAAAAACTGCACCTGCGACCCCATTGACATCAAAAATTATAAATTCTCAACAAATCCGCTTTATAAAAGGTAAACCCACCCACTCCAAAATCCAATATACTCAATTTATTCTCATAATAACTTCCAATTCCAACTCCCAACAACGTACACATTCGAGTTAACGCAAATATGACAACTCCAAAAGTGCATCTGCTGCCGATCTACTCACTGCACTCCTCATATCCATATACATACTCGTACCTAATTCGAGGCAGCTGACTCATATTTAGTTGACCACAGAAAAGACTCCCAAGAGCTAAAATGTAGTCAAATTTTATTACCAATTTCTTGGTTCAATTTAACGCCACTTAGCTTTGTTCGTAGACAAACAGTGCACCCACTCGATTGTGGAGTTTATTAAGTTTGCTTATGCCCGAACCGTAGAGCCTGATCTGGCCGCCCGCCCCATAAGCGTTTGGTAAAAACCATCGATCGTAATAAAAATAAAATGCGCCAGCAATTACCAGCGCGTTTATTTGCCTCCATGCCACGAATAATAACCGAAAACAAATTATTGTATCCACCCACGCGTTCAAGTTCTGCACACTATACCGTGCGATCACTCCTCCCGGGCTGGAAATCCGTATATTTCGTGGTGTGCCTTAATGCCAGCCATTCAGTAGTTGAATCGGAGTTGAATTTGCCCGATTGGCAGGCAATTTTCATAAATCGCCACACGCGTCAAAATATTCCAATTTTTTTTTCACCACAGAAGTCCAAGATCCAAGATCGAAGTGGCGCGATGGAGCAATGAAGAGATGGAGACAATACCAAAGATTGCTTGGCCTATCGCACCTCAGCTTCGCGCTCGGTCTCTTGTCGAGTAAGTAGCTCGCTAGAGGACTCTGATCATGCGAAGAAGCGTGCCCACTTCTGAATGCACAAAGTTATATACTCATATGAATCTATACATAGGTCATGTAAAATCGATGCGTGCATAATTCATATCATGGTATCTTTGCGATTGGATCTACATATCGGACCGTTTGCGGTTGTGGCTGCAACTGGCAACTGCAACGATCCTAACGATCGACGACGACGACGACGATACCAATTGATTGTATTTGCAAGTCCAGCTTCAATTTTAGCTTAAGAGAGCTTGCCAAGCTACAATACGGACACTCCTTTGGAATAGTGTTGGCGGCTGTGGGCTGACAGGTGAAAATAATAGATCGGGCTTAAATTATTACATTTGTAAGTACGCGCCGAATTGGTGTTTTTGCAAGTTGCTTCTGTCTTCCATCTAAAATAACACCTATAAGCATCCAATCTAATATCATCAGTGTTGCCGCACTGTAATGCTTCAACTTGTTAACTAAACATTTTATTCTTTTTTATTATAAACGTCAGAATTTGACGTATTCTTTCCTTTTTAGTCTCTTTATGGAGAGTTAAGTGCCTTGCACATGAGCAACGAACTGCGAACTGCGAATGGACGAACAAACGTGATTTTACACATTTCAAAAAGTCAATTCCACACAAAAACACATTTAAATTATAAGAAACCAATTGACACTAATATTAGAATAATAAAATTTGCATTTTGTTCTCTAAAACAAGAGAATTTTGTAAAAACAATTTGGTAGTAACGAATTGCAGTGTAGTTGCTACGAACTGTCAAACTCTATTCGCGTTCCACATACCATCCACACTGCAACGAATAAATTGTTCGCGCTCAACTTAACCTTAAAATTATACCGCTCTTGTTTTGTTTTTGTGTGAAAGATCATGGCTGAGGAAAATATGAAGAAAGGGTTGACAATTCGTCGCTGCCTGCGAATAGAAATAAAGCTCATGTGAAAGAAAAGTCAAAATATGCGAACATCCACAGTTCGCAGTTCGCAGTTCGTAGCTCATGTGCAAGATGCTTTAAGCAATATTCACATGAGCACGACCAACGACCAACGAATGAACGAATATTCGTCGATTTTGACATTTCTTTCACATGAGAGTTTTTAATTCGTCGCGAATGAAGTTTGACAGCCGAACACCATTCACCACCGAAACCAAAACAAGAATGATTTTTTTAGGTTAAGTACGCGCAATTATTTTATTCGTTGCGAGTGTGGATAATGTGGAACGCGAATAAAGTTTGACAGTTCGTATCAACTACAATTTTTTTTGCGACGAATAAATTTGTTTTCTTAAATTTATTAATATATGATATTAAAAAGTAAAAGTATGCATCATAAATCAAATAAAAACTATATTGCTATAGTTTTGTTAAGAATTTGTGTGGAAATACATATGTCTTCAAACGTATATAAACTCACATTTTGTAATTCATTCGTCGTTCGTTGGTCGCGCTCATGTGAATACTACTTTAGAGGTGAGTTTGCCATACCACCGACAAAATATTGTGAGTCTAATCCGATAACAGTGTTGTCAATGCAATGCTTCATCGACAACTTAAACAAAAATTATTGTTTTTATCATAAACGTTAAAATTTGAGCTAGAGGGGAATTTCATTACTCTGCAAGTGCCAGCTAAACCACCGACAAAATAATCTGAGTCTAATCCTAGTATCAGTGTTGCCACTGTAATGCTTCATTAACAACTTTTTAAATAAGCATTTTATTCTTTTTTATTATAAACGTCAGAATTTTACGTATTCTCTTTCTTTTTATGGAGCTAGAGGTAAGTTTGATAATACTCCAATTGCTTACCACCGCCAAAATGATGTAAGTGTTGCCACTGTAAGGCCTTATCGGTGAATTCATGCTTCAATTTGAAATTGTTTTTTTTTTATTGATTTATTGTTCTACTTACGTACAAATTTGATGAATTTGACGTGACTAAAAGAGGAAAACAAATATTTACCATGAAATGCTTTTAACAGCAAAGTATGAAAGTTTGGCAACACTGAAAATCACTAAGTGCTAATGCTAACCACACCGCCGATAAAATAATCTAAGTCTTGTTTTGAATAATTTTTGTAATACTTACCAATGAACGTTTTAACGGTTGATTTATTTTAAAATTATTTATCTATTTATTATAGACGCGACGACGATGCATTGTTGTGGGCAGGATAGATGGCGCTGTTTTATAGGTTCTACTTAATTGAAAGGTAAGATGTGTTCTGACAGCTATCTTAGATATGATTTGAGAAGATATCAAGTAACTTCTTGTTCCATTGGCAAAATCAAAAACAAAATCTTGAATAGATTGAAAGTTTATATAAGATACAGGTGGGCGAACCACGAAGGATCGACTACGTCGAAAGTCATACAAAATCCTCGCATCATTGATTGAGACTAATTCGTTTTGAATTTATGTATTTCTTCCTTCAAAACCACTCCGACAGACACCACCGTCCATCCCGTCGCGTCGTCCGCTGCAATCGATGGATGATTGCCATCTTATGACCACCACCACGCACCGGTGCGGTGGTGGTAAAGCTGTTCTCTGGACCAAAACTGCTTTTAAAATCCCTTCTGGGTGTTGTCGTGTTGTGCACACAATTCTGATGCTGATGGTGCTTCTTCTGGATTCGGGGTCTTGGTCCATCCCCAACCAAATGAATGATAAACCAAGTCGAGTGTGGGATTTTATCTTTGTTTAATGTTAAACACTTGAGTGCTGATGCTGATGGTGCTTGGGCTTGGAATGGAATGGAAATAAGAAAGATTCAAGATTGGAGTCTTGATATATAACTAAAGTTAATAAAATTGTATTTCTTTTTTTATTTTTGAAATTCTTTATCGAGTTTTTATATACCTGAAGTTTTTTTTTATTTGAATACAATTTTGGGTGGGCCTGAGTCATATCAATTGTGTTAAAGGGATTTTGGGATTGGATTTTTTTTGTATGGTTCTGACTTTGATGCAGTTCGAATAACGATACAGATTTAAATTTAAAATTGCTTTAATCATTAATCTTCATTTGATATTTGAAAATAGTCTTTTTTTGTTTGTTTGTTGTTGTTTATGGTGATATAAATATCAAATTAGAATGTGTGGCCTTTGAGAAGGAATGTTTTGTTCGATTTATTTGCCTTTTGGGTTAACATACGATATGTGAGTTCAAAACCTTTCAAAAATGCATTAAATGATAGCAAAGAAAAGAAGCAACCCAACAAGAGAGTAATAAATTTGTGTATTTTGTCTTCTTCTACTTTTGATAGTTTGAATAAATTATAGGAAGTTTATTATGAATGATATTCTTTTTATTTTTTTTAGAATTAAGATGTAAAGATTAAAAAAGGAAGTATTGAGTTTTATTAGGTAGGTAACAACTTTTATAGCAGATATTAAATGGTCAAACATTATTGATGCTTGTTTGCTTTTGTGTTTCCTCTATGCACTCATTTTGAAAGCATTCTTAACGTAATACAAATTTAGTAATTCAATTAGTTTTTTTTTGTTTTTCTTTTCAAAGCTGCTTACGTTAAGATTACAATATTTACTTAAATCAAAAACTTAAAACTAGCCTATAATTTCAACTACTTATAGCAAACAAATTAGATTTAAAGCTTGCAGATTTGAGATTGTCATTTTTAGAGATTTTTGTACTTAATAATTGATTAAGAGGACTGTTAGCGCCATAGTCGGATCTGCTAAAAATAGTTATAAGGGGTACATTTCTTCTTAAGCTAAACTAACTCAGATTGAAATCCAATCGACAAAGAAAAGATAGACATGAAATCGGTCCAGAAAGACATGGGAGATTTATCAAGAGAAGTCTTTAAGTGTACGAGTATTAAGGTAATAAAAGTCTATCAGGCCAGGAGAAAAAACGAAGACAAAACCTTAAAAATCTATGTTGAATACATTCTATTCTTTTAATATGGAAGGTATAGTATATCGCCCATACAACTCAAGCGTGTTCAAGAATTGGCATGACAAAAGAAACACAGAATTGATTAAGGAACTCTCAGGAAAATCTTATCACGAAACAAAGTGTTTTGTTAGATCTAGAGTCTAGTACAACACCAAGATCAGAAAAACTGTCCTATTCGAACGTGATGAATTCAATATACAGTCATAATTTATTATATTAATGAAATCTTCCTGTAGATCTTTACAATCCTTGATGGAGTTAATAATTCAATACAATAGATTATCGATATAGAATTGTTTAAAACAGAAGGAAAATAATTAATAAATAAAATAAAAAGCAATGGACCAAGGTGACTGCCTTGAGGTACACCAGAAATAAATTGACATGAAAGGTTACTCCTGAACATGACGCTATAATATCTATCTTCAAGATATGTCGAAATCTCCACATAACGAAACGGTCGGTAAGTCCAATTTTGCTATATGAATTTAGAAGAATGTAATGACTTAATTTGACAAATGCTTTGCTAAAGTCTGTATAGATACAATCGACTTGAGCGTTTTTCGAATGCATCCAATCAAAAAGTATAGAATTGTAATAGATTTATAATAATTGTAAATATTTGTACACAAACCCATATTGATTTTTACTTATAATAGAAGAACAATTAAAGGAAAACATGTCACAGACAGGGGATTCAAACAATTTAGAAATAACATACAATTTCAATATGGGACGATAATTCCTAACTACATTTTTAGAACCTTTTTTATGAAATATTTTCAAAGATCTGGAAACTAAGAATATTTCAAAGATTCGTTGAAGAAGAGAAACAATGAATAAGAAAAATAAGACACACATTTTTTCAACATAAATGACGGCATTCTACCAGAACCAGGACTGAAACATTCTTTTAGATTTACAATATTGTCACGTATAGGGGCTATAGAAATCGGAAAATTGATTGATGTAAGATGACTGTATTCTATTCTTGTGTGTTAGAAGGAATAAGAAAAAAGTGTTTTCAGTAGAAAAATCTTTAAAGGCAATCTTGAAATAATCTGCGAACATTTTTTAAATTAACTCTGGAAGATGGCTTGAAGAACTTTGAAAGGCCATATTATAAAAATAAAAACTCATTGCAGTAATATTTCTTTCTTGTATTATTATTTAAAGTTCTAAAGCTCTTAAGAAAACGATATTTCAAGAATACTAGGAAAGAGGTGTCATGTTTATAAACAATCTTAAAACTTTTCCATTTGTGCCAAAAGCAGAATTGACATAAGGACCTCTGGGGTCCTGGTTTTTAGATTTTTGAAAGCTTTTTTGAAAATGTGGAAAAGAATTTAAAAAGAAGAAGATAGAATTTTAATGAAGCAGAATTTTACAAAAAATTTAGAATTTTGACACCCAATTACTTTTTTTTTTGACGTGACAACGTCTTAAATTAGGTTGCGGCTGCGAGTCACTTATGAAAAAGTGTAACGCCCGGTAACGTTACGATGAGTCACCGAACGAGAGAGAGGCCCGCCGAATGCCTTGCGTCTCTCTCCCACTCAACTATGATCGGTCTGCCGCGCGCGCAGCACTAGAGAATTAGGCGCATTGAATCGGCGCATGCTTGTGTCTCTGTCTTTGTCTTTCTCGAACGTTCTTGGCGTTGGAAAAACAAGAAAGCGTCATAATACAAGTTCACACGTGTGGTTAAAGTATCGTCAGCTGTGTCTGTAGTGAAAATGTGGAGTGCTTAGATTCGTCATTTACAACAACTACAACAATAAAGGTAAATAATTGTACACTGATATTTCATTATCGTAAACTATGATTGATTGATTAATTGTTAGATTGACACAAAAGTTGAGAAACTGAGTTTATAGGTTATGTCATACTATTGATAAATGTTGATAGTGTTAAGTAAATTATTAGTTTAAAAAATTTGTGCAATTCTTATTTTCATTCAATTCCTTGTTCCTATTGTGCAATTTAATTATATTCATATCAATAAATATTCTACCGAGAAAAAGACGTTGTCACGTAAAATCTTCGCCCGTAAAACCGATTTTACAGGCAACCATTTTTTTTAAATCAGTGACTATTGCATATAAATAAAATAAATAAATTAGGTGGCGCAGCAGTCCGTAGAGAACTAGGGCCTAGTGACTTACAACCTTCAACCATTCCTGTGTGCGAGTAATTGCAGGGATGGAGGGGACCTTCAGTTTATATGCCGAATCCGAACGGCTTATTTGAGAAAGCACTTTCTCATGACAAGAATTACTCTTGGAGAATTTGTCAATTCCTCGCAAGAGGCAGTACCCGTGAAAAAAACTTTAAACATGACAGTCCAACGCACTAACCATCATGCCACGGGTACTACGACTATTGCATATAGTGTACAATATTTAATACTAAAAATCAGCTCTTTTACGGACTTTCTGTATAACTTTTGGCAACTTTTCATGCTTTGGATTCGTCAATGTTCTTCCAAAGATAAAGCCTCTTTCAACCAAAATACACGTTTTAATAATGTTGAAGTTTTTTTTATTAAAGGCAAGGTGGCAGGAATGTCAAAGATTTCTTGAAACGATACCGAAAAGACCGACAACGTGACGTTTTTGGTGCTTCTGCAAGAATAAAATCCAATCAGGCAATTAATACTCCATGCGGCCCTTAAACAAAAGGTCAAAAAACTCTTATTTTTTCGTAATATCAGAAATGAATATCTAAATAACTTTATCCATTTTACAAATCTTCGAACTCCAGTTAATCAAAATTCTTAATCGTGTCGTAACTCTTTGCCGCATATTTTTTGTCTTCACATTTTTTTTCTCGAACTATACGTCAACAGTAGAATCAGATCTTTTCGAAAAATATATTACAAAAAAAATACGGAATCAACGACCTCTTTAACTGATCAACCGATTAATTAGCACGGACATTTCCCAAATGAGCGGAAAATATAATCCACTCCTTGTTTGCTTCAAGGCACAACTTTAAATCTGAAACACTTTTTCTACCTGATTTCATGCATTTTATTAAACCAAATATAAAAGATACATTAAAAGGACAACAGCCGTTAACACCGATCATCGTCATGATGGTTATTTGGTAATTGTCCTTCAAAATGAATAGCAAACAGGATTATCGTGATCAAAACAAAGCGTTAAATTAAGGAGGACGACCGACGGCAACGTCGTCAAGAACAGCAACAGCGGCATGTCGACTTTAATCATTGCTTTTTTTTTTGCTTCGTGTACAAAGAAGGAATACTTCGTCAACAAGGATAGTAACTTCACAATCTGACCTAAGGACATAAGGGTTAGGGTATAGGGATATATTTATTCCGTACACGTATGGTGTGAAGTGAGCTCATCATCACCCCAGGTATAGGGTCACATCTCAGGAACAAAATCTTCATCCAATATAGAAGAATATCTGGGAACTGCTGCTGCTGCTGAATGTTGATGAACTTTCTCACTTGCACTGTTCTGTTGATGTTCCTGATGTTGTTGTCGTTCAGCAAAGGTGCATCCAACTACAAGCAAAAGCAAGTAAGGTATCCAATCCATCCATCCAGCATGTTGCGTAGGCCCAGCGAGTTAGAGTCAGAGTCAGAGTCAACCCATCCATAACACAACGACTCTAACAAAGTGCTATTGAGATGGCAAACGGAAGATAAATCGCTGCAAATGGATTCACAGTCCTGTAATAGTACGCGATGATGGTGATGGCTGGGGTTGGAGCTGCCGATGTCGATGGCGATGCCGCCTACCGCCTGCCGCCTCAGGTATAGGTAGGTACATAACGAGCAAAGCAACAGAAGAGATAAGCTTAGGTGAAGCACCACCAAGAAAACATTCTCAGGTGTTCGTTCGTGACGTGAAAAGAGCTCTGCTACGCTGATTCACTGATTTACTCCCGATTGAGATTCCAAAAGCGTTTTCAAAAAGGAGAATGTGGGTATCTGTATGTATGTACATATGTATGTTTAGATATAGAAATATAACCCACACGTCTCGCTCTGTCTGCCTCCTCTTTTTTGAATTAAGTTTCGCTTTTTTGGAACTCGCCTACCATTGATCCTCTTTAATATCTTTTTAGTCTTCCCTCTTTCGCTTGATGATGGTAAAGTGAATTCCAGGTATTCTCGCGAAAGATATGATGAAGTGAAAAGATGAGTTAAGTTGATTTCCAAGAAACTCATGAATGCTGATCGCGGTCAAGGGAATATATTGAATTAGTTAGAGGTAGATAATACACACATTTTTTGGTGATGGTTTCATTTCATGGTTTCTATTCAGAACATTCCCTTTATTGTGCCTTGAGCTGAAATATTTCCTCAATTTGTTAAAAAAAAAATAAAAACAAAAATAAATCAAAGATCATTTTGGGCATAAGAAGGATGTCATGTTGCTTTTTCGAATTCTTAGACCGTGTTCACATTGGACTCATTTGAGCGGTTCATTTTGACATTTCATCATTTAAATCTCTTTTTCACTTGACAGTTCAAAGGAGTCAGGGAAGTGAAGCAGGAATTTTTGATTTAAAAAAATGGTGAATGTCAAAGTGCGCCACCTCACCTTGTAAACGAGGTCTTTAATTTTAGTTCTGACATTTTTGTGTAGAGATAATGGTCGCATTCACAAAGCTAGTGGCTACGTAGTCAAGGGATTCTGATTTGCTAAATCTAACAACAAAAGTAGTTGAAATTTCCCCTCCGACACGTATAGTGTAAAAAATTCGGCTATGATTTTGACGTTTCACAATCAGCTTCTCGGTAAAGTAACACGCATTCAAAATGAAATAAATCGTTCAATATTTAAATACAAATATAAATCATTCAAATTGTGTCTTAAATTTGATTTTATTGAATTTAAAAACACAAAAGATAAGTTAAAGTTATCAAATCAAAAACATTCCTTATTTCATATATTTGCATTTGTCAATAATATGACACTTCCAGATTGACTAGATTTGTAGTGTAGTTTTGCATTCACAAAGCTAGTTGAATTTTGACTACGTAGCCACTAGCTTTGTGAATGCGACCAATGGCTGTGTTCAATATCAGATAGATAATTCAAATATGACATTTCTAATATAGGTCCATTCACCCAAGGCGACATCTAGGTCGTTTTTTGTTAAATAGATAGTTAAAAACAAACTGTCACCTGTTTTAAGGTAACGTTTAATGTATTTGGGCAGTTAATATTCCTAAGATTTCTGAGAATTTTCTTTATAAGGAGAATGAAATATAAACATAATTCACTTCTCATTCACACTGAGCAATCAATCAATTGTCATTAAACTTCTTACTTTTTGAATTGTGCGAAAGAAAATCCTTGAGAAAACGAATTGTACAAATTCTATTTTCAGATTTCTGATGGTAAAAGGGAGACATTTTTTTTAATACTCCTGAGAGAAAACAAATCTCTGAGATCTGAGAAATATAAACTGGTCATTGAAAAAAATTTAGATTATGTCAATTGTCACTAAAAAGTTCAACGAACAAAGCTAATTTTTGATAATTGGTTCACAGCGCTGTCTACTGGAAAACTTTAAATCGAATACATATGACTAAAGGTAACGTTACACAAGCATATATTATGTAGTTTTAAAAATCTTTCTAATTTTTTACGTCAGTTGCCACTCTAAAGTTATACGAACTCAGCTAATTTTTGTATTATTGGCTTATAGAGCCAATTACGAAAAAACTATAAATCTTAACCATATGAAATATCAACGTACTGACACTTATTTATAGTTGACGTAACGTAGACATACGAGCAGGATGTACATATTTTTGAAAATCTAAGTGATTCCTTACGTCGGTTGTCACTTTCATGTTTAATAAACAAAGCTTATTTTTATATATTGCTTTTCAGCGCCATCTACCAGAAAATTCTAATGAAAATACGCATAATATCATCAGTGGTTTAGTTTTTGAGTTTTAAGCGTTAAACAAACACATAATTATTTTTGTATTTATAAAATGCGTTAAACATAGGATTAAGGTACAACATCTGCTGCAGATGTTCCATCTTTTTGTTTGCCTACCCATAAATCTACAGTTTTAGCGCCCACTAAATTAATACTTCAACATAAAGGCTACGCTACCCACATCAATTCGTGACAACACTCGCCACCACTGCGCCGCCACCGTCGCTTTGTGTGCCTTGATAACTTCCTTTAAATTTTGCACCCACGCAGCTTAAAACACAACTCCTGACCAGGTTCTAATTGCAGACAAACCAAGAAAAGACTTCCCATCAAAATCGTTTTTTTAGGGTTTTAGAGGGATCCTTCTCCGACCCGCCCTGCCACGTCCCCCCTCTGCAGTTATAATGCGGTTGTTATTGTGGGGCAGAAGTCTCCTCACATTATATGAAGCTCACCGAAAACGCCATATGCCAATGATATTCATTAATAATTCAATCTCGACGGGCGAGCACAAAGCTCAAGTCGCCTTTGTCTTCGTTCGTTATGGACGACGACGACGACGACCACAAGATTCTTAACAACTAACTAAAAATATAAAAGGAAGCGAAGCTGCGCAAAGAGTATAACATCGCTCCTCTGACAAACAAATAAATAATAGTTAGCTTAGGTGGTGGCTTCGGCTGCGGCTTGGCTGCATCTTGGCGGACAACAGCTCAGAATTGGAATGCCGTCTGGCGCCATTGAGTCTGAAGAACACCTGCACGATCCAGTTGGTTCTAGCAAACAGAGTCTCTGCAGTCTCCAGCCTCCGCACATGCGATAATTTCTGTGTCATGTTCTATGTTGCTGGCAGTGCAGATCGAGTGGAGTTCTTGTTGTTTGCTTGCTCTTCCGTCCTGGAGCCACAGAGCTCTGTTTGTTTTTTCATTGCGATCCATGGCACACGGATGACATAGAACCAAGTGTTTCATTTGAGACCAACTGCTTGCAGTTGTACTTAGACATATCCTTACAGCCGTCTTCGACGTCTTTGGCAACGATATCCGACGCGACGCGACACTGGCCCTTTGCTTTTACGTCCCCTTGAATGCTTATAGATTTTGTTTGTACTGCCCACACATGGCACAAGGATTTTAATCAGGAATCTTTTACTCCTCGTCGTCGCTCAGTCGTAGGATGCGCGTCCGCTGTGGACGTATGGAACCACAAGAGTACCGCCCGCATGCTGATACAGCACCAGAATGCAACATCAAACGTATGTAGGTGTTGTTGCGAATGAGCTCCAAACGTACACATGGGATAATCCGATTTTTCCATCTACAGACGCCTGGCTGACCATATAAAGCACCAATAAGGCTATAAGAAGCCTGCTGAGCAGTCTCCAAGAGCTAGAGTTGCAACAGAAGGCGAGATACGCTCTACCAGTGGATTCTATTAACGTCTCAAGTCATGTCCGAAGAAGCAAATGAAAACACCTGCAACAAGGATGATGGCAACCGAACCGCGCGCTGCTGCTTCAGCATCGGCATAACATCAGCAAGAGCAACCCATCGCCACATATTGAAAACAGTAATCTTGTCGAGCGATTCTAGGAGCTATCCGGCCTTATCCTCAACCAATTTAAGGAGGCATAGGCGGGCACTCCTCCTCCAGTCAGCAACAGCAAAAGCAACCAGCAGCAGCAGCCGCATCAGTGGAATACCTAATGGACCGAACACGTCTGTATAGTTTTCGACGGTTTTTTCCACTTTTATCACCGACATGGAAATGTAATTACGCGCATTTGGATCCTTTATTGAGAGTGCCTAATGGCAGTTGGCAATTTGGGGAGGAGAAATTGTTGGTCATGTTTAGTTTTAGTTCATTGCATGCAGCGCAGCGCTCCAGCATTTCCAGTGAGTATGGAATGGATATGGTTTTTTCTGTTTCACATCGTCATCGCGGTACATGATTGCTGAGCGCACAATAATGCGGAAGATAATAATTGTACGCGAGTAATCTTATATAGGGGAAGGCTTTGGACTTTTTTGTGTACCTTGATTGGAAGTATGCTTTGCTCTATGATATACCCTACCTTTACTACCTCGCGCTGCTGTCTATAAATTATTTCTACCGTGTTAGATTGTGGAGTGATTTATGGATTTCGTTGTATTTTCGATTAAATTGCTACCATCAGCAACTTGCAACTTACACTGATGATGCACAGAGCGGTGTAGTATTGCATTAAAAATGAAAATAAGGTACACTGCAACCTTAAAGCCGATTTAATTCGTTTAAGTTGCAAATAAATTCAAATCGTTATTCTATACGGTGTTAAGCTGCCTGTCAAGTTTTGATGTCTATGGTTTGACAGTTAAAAATGTTAAACTATTTTGACATTTCTTATCAAGGGAGTTTGAAAATTCATCATGAATCGTTTAACGTCAGTACAATTTCTGAAAATTAACTTTAAAAACAAAAAGTTCTGTTCGCGAAGTTCATAGCGCACTTCTTCCATTTTACGTACGAATAAAAGTTTTTTTTTAAATAATTTACAATTCGGGATTTAAATAAAGGTATTACAAATTATGTGCAACTGTCACTTTTGAAACTGTCATCTTTTGACATTTTACATGGCAAGTTAACAGTACGCAATTGCTTTAGTTCACTTAATATAGCAAAATTTTCCTGAGCGTGTTATTTCTTGGAGAGGTATTCATAATTGCAACTTTAAACTTTTTTTGTTGGGTTGACAGATAAAGTAAAGGTTGTTTTTTAGAGGTATATAACTTTGAAATGAAATAAAGCAAAAGATGTTTTTTTTTGTTTTTAATTGACATGAAATTTACTTTATTCAAAAGATTATCTTTTGGCATTATACTTTCAATGTGATTTTTCCCACATTTGTGCCGTATATCGGCAATTACTCGGCTTTTTTTCAGGTTTATTCCCCATCCAATTCACAGGTCCATTATCCGTAACGGAAGACAATGCGGTTACCAAACTGTCCCTTCAATAACTGTTTCTTAATTTATGTAAAAATAAACTTGCCAATTGGAAGCCTTATTCAGGCGTCATCCTTTTCATGTGGAAATGTCAAACGAAGCTATAAATAAATCAATTGACAACTTGAAAAATGGCCGCCAGTGAACATTTTGTTGCTGACCTAAAGTCTTAAATCGATTATGTTTATTTCGCACTCTTTCCACTTTAAGGGGACAGTTATATCTACATATATCTGTATATCATTGGTTTTCATTATTGAAATCAATAGGTAATTTAAATTTGTTTGACAGGTTGGTTTCAGCGATCATTGAAAGTATCTGTCATTAATAAATTCCTGATTGAAACATGATATTTGAAAACAAAACTGACAGGGTGGGAATTTAAAGAAATTGGAACGCCTTTAGTAAGGCGTCAGTTATAGCTATCATTGGTTTTCATCATTGAAAACAAACATTGAAATTTTTTTGGCAGGTCGTTTATAGCTATCATTAAAAATGTCTGTCATTGAAAATAATTTCATGATTGAAAACCACCGAAACATGTTTACTGACAGAAATCTGTCATTGGAATTGTGTGAAATTGGAACACAAGTCAGTGGAACGATTCGTTTCACTTTTGAACATAAAAGTATCAGCTGTTCAGGAAAATGAATTTCCGTCCGGAAAATAGAAAAATACATTTTTAGAGAAAAATAAATGCAAAATTACACATTTTTTCTCAAAAAAATTCTTTGTGTGATTTCCGATCGATCAGTATATAATTTTCATTTCTCATCAAAGGGAAACAAAGTCAAATATCGATTCAAACATTTTTCCGGATCGATTTCAATGATAGCTATAACTGGCGCCTAAAACGATTTTTTTTTTCTAATTTATAAAATTCAAAACCAACTGTTCTTGGAAAACGATTTCACCATTGAAAAAGTAAAAATGAACTAAAAGAAAAGTTCTGGATAACAAAAATTCTGCAACTCAATACCTTTTATTTTGATACCAAATAAAACAATTTAAACTTTCTTTTTCGCTTTTGAATCTCAAAACAAAATTTTCAATGATAAAAACCAATGATAGCTAAAGCTGGCACTTTCCATATTAGAATCGAAACGTTTAAATCTCGTTTCCTTGAATTTTTTAAGCTGTATAAAATTGTGAAAATACATAATTTATTATTTACCTTATTTTGAAAATATCATTTAAGAGATTGAAAACAAAAACTTAAAATATTTGTATCAACTTGCATCAACATTTCACACCATCGAAAAAGCTCAAATCACACGTTCAAACTTCTTCTAAAACCCATTCGAGTCTTTTGTTAACACATTAGGTTGTTAACATCATATTGCTGTTTAAAAAAGCAAGAAGACAAATTAAACATACTTCATCATTGCAGCTTGTTGATGAAATAAGTTAGAAGAAAAACTACCATCCTATCAGGTTAGGAAAAATCATGATTAGCAACCTCCTACTTTACAAATTCTCGAACACTTGTTTCGGGATATTCCTGTTTCTATATACTGTGGTTAGCCCCTAGCTGAGAGTGTTAAATTCTAATTTCTTGATTAATGATAGGCATGCTTCAGAGTGTAATCCGCCTACAGGTTTCATTTGAGTCGGGACGGAATCCGTTCATAAAAGTTTATAACACACAAATTATACCCATCATATAGCGTTTTAGTGTCGGAAGAAGCCTACATCACCACACCGAGGTGTTCAACTCTGGAAGAAACTATACATATCCAACGTTATATTATATCCACAAAAGAAGTTGTAAAAGAAGAAACGATGCGAAATCTTCTGGGAACAAGGAAGAATATATCCGTGGAGTAGGTATGTTTGATTCTTGAAAGAATCCCAAGAAACTAAAAGTACACAATATCCTCTCTTGCAACATTCTCAGACAGAACTCAACGGGGTGTGGCGCCATAGATCCCCACCATCACCACTAAATAAAAAAAACAGATCTCAAACACCTGCAATAATTTCAGAGGGAGAACCACGAAAACGCGTTGGCGTGAGTTGAAGGTTGAAAATGGCAGCCCTTGGTTGGAGCTTTAGCTTGTGTTCTTGTTGATAAAAATCTGAAAAGTAATGAACACACCTTTCAAAATTGTGTGATTTCTAGGTTAATTCATTTTTATTCAAAAATCCAATTTTTATTTTAGATCTGCAAATACAGATTGATCGCTTGAACGCACGCGCGTATTTAATTGCTCGATCTGAGTCATATAGCAAGCGATGGTGTGATGGAAATGAAAATTCATTATAATGTCTTTAATTTATTGCTCTGGGAATAGGTATCGCCGCCGCCGCCGCCGCCCGTGAGAAAACATGACCATTCCAACTCCTGCTGCATGGTCCGTAGTCCGTACATACAGTATAGATACAACACTCTCAGCTCAGCTCAGCACAAAAACATTATATTTTATGGCCAAAGATTAAAGTTGGCTAAGCGAACTCTGGCTTATCAGATCGGGCACGCAATGTTAACGCAAATCGATCGACACTGCCTGCCGCTTGAATGTGACTCTGATGGTGACTCTGACTCCGGTGTTATGGCCACATAAATAAAATTGTCTTGAAAATTGTTACTGATATGGAATTACGAGGCTTTTAATTACGAGTATATATAATTATATATCTGTGCAGCGCTGCACACTGCAGTCTGGTGTTATTGTGATAAGAATCACTAGGGACATTTTTTATTGCAAGCGATATAAAAGTAAAGTGCTTTAATAATGATCATACCTTTTGTAAAAAAAAACAAGAGTCTTTACGGATTTATAAATTATCACGTTGTAACTTATATTTCTTTTTGGTGAAAGGCCTTAAAGTACAAGTATTGGCAAGTTTTGTACTTTTATTATACTCGACTTATTTACGAAATCCAGGCCAACAGGTGCTTAAGTCGAAGTCGAAACACGAACAACGAAGATTATTTGAGATTTATTAAATTGCATTTTAAAAGTACAATAGTATATTTTTATCAGCTTAGGGTGATGTACGGGAACATATGCACATGAATTTCAAAATTTTGTAATAAATTAAGATTATCAAAATAATATTGAATTCCACATGATGTCAAAAAGCGCATTATATAAACTGCCATTTTTGTGTAGGTAGTAGTACTCACGTTTTGACGTTTTGAATTATAATTGACCACAACGGGTCGAAGTACTGGTAAATATTGATATCAATAAAAATTTTCATGACCAATGGTACAAAACTAAAAATTGATTTATTTTTGCTTTGCATTGGTGTTCTTTTATAATGGAAGGTGGAGCTTGTGTCAGTGGACTTGTCAACTTTTTTAATTCTTGTTCATCTTAAGTTTTAAGGGGCCAGTTATAGCTATCATTGGTTTTCATCACTGAAAAGAATTATTGGAATTTCTTTGACAGGTCGGTTATAGCTGACATTGAAAATGTCTGTCATTGTTAAAAAACTCCTGATTGAAATCCATCGTAATTTTTTTTTCTGGCAGAAATATGACATTGGAACAGTGTGAAATTAAAACACAAATCAGTAGAACAATTCGTTTTATTTTTGGACATGAAATAATCAGCTGTTCAGGAAAATGAATTTGTGTCGGGAAAATGGAAAAATTAATTTTTAGCGCAGAAAAACTACAAAATTAAATTTTTTTTTGTCGAAAAAAAATTTCTTGAGATTTTTTATCGTTCAGTACTTAAATTGCATTTCTATAAAAAATGAAACCTCTAATTGGAAAACCTTGTTTAATAACTTGTGACACTAGTAAAATACACCCTTTTAGTTTTCTAACTGCACAAAATAAAATGATGTTTTTTGATTTAAAATCAAATTTGAAGACTTAGGTTAAAAAAAAAAACAATTTTTTTTATCTAGATCTGTCAAAACACCAATTTCCCCTGTTTTTTTATTCCATTGGGGAAAAAATAAATTGATTTATTTTTGATTTAAGATCAAATATGCAATATAAAAAAAAAAACAATTTATTTTTGATCCATATCTGTCAAAACACCGATTTCCCCTGTTTTTGTATTTCATGGGCAAAATAAATTGATTTATTTTTGATTTAAGATCAAATTTTTGCACTAATAATAATAAAATTATAAAAAAATATTTTGGTGGAAATTTTAAAGCTCTATCGCATTTGTTTACACGTACACGAATTTACACTAATACAATTACAAAAAAGAAAAATTTCCAATCGTGTTCCATGCGCCACAAAAAAGTCAGTTTTTGACAGATATTTACTCATGAAAACCCAATTAATATATAATAACGACCAATACAATTTCTGTAACTTTGGTAAATGACGTTTATGATAAGTTTAATTTACATAATATGGAAACGCTTTAAAATGACTTCAATGATATACATAAGTCAAGCTCATGTTTAATGTGTATCAAGTAAAAAACAAATCTAAATGAAAATTTTACAATCAATTTCTACTAACGAGAAAGAAGAACAACATAAGATCAAAATAAAATTAATTAACAATCGTGTTCCATTCTGCACTAAATTATTCCGATCGATCTCAAATTTGAAGATTGAATTTTTTCAATAGATTACCCCTTCCATACACCAACACCAAATACCAAATACAATTTTCATCTTTCAGTTTGATGATTGATTTTTGTTTAATTTAATTCTGAAAATTGTTTTTAATACATGAACGCATTAGCACTTTGCAATGACTTAATTGATAGACGTCAAGCTCATCTTTTAAGGTTTACCCAGTAAAAATAAATTTAAATGAAGATTTAACAGCTACAGCAATGCGAGTTCTAACTGTACTGGCAAAAAAGAACACCGCCAAAATAATAAACAAAAATCAATTTATTGTAATATTTCTTTCCCAGAGAAAAAATAGATTTTTTTTACTGAAATCCTTATTTACCGATCCATTTCCTGTTAAGAAATTCGTTCTTTTTAACTTAAAGTTATTATTTTGATTTCGTAATGACTAATTTTTATCTAAACAATTTGTGTCGATCCTTAATAATTGTTTACTCATTCAATAGAGTAAATTAATTTGACCAATCTCATCCTGAACAGTCAGAAAAAGCCTACAATTTGGCCAATCTTGCACTCCTAATAAAAATGACCAACTAGATATATCGTTAATAATAAGATAAAGAAACGTCAGTTTAAATCAAAATTATATTCTATTTTCCTGTCCACTTTGTTGACTGGCAAAGATAACATTTAATTCTCTAAAATTTACAATAAACTCACGATGTCTTTATGGCGTGACAACTAAAGTGCCTGTTCAACACTTTATAAACCTCGACCATGATTGATATCCAAACATAGCAAAAGGTTGAAGAGATCAAATTTGTTCAACATGTACGCCAATCATTTTCATTGTTCATTTTACATTATCTTAAAAAATAAAACGCAACCGTATCCACTCGACAATACAAACAAAAAACACAACCGATCGTCCTACTCAAGTCCACTTCATCAAACGTCATATATTTTGTATGTGCATGCAGCGGGGAATATGTAAACTCTGACAGCATTGACAAGGAAGGCGATTTGCTGACAGCGAGTGCAATATGACAAAGAAAGAGAACTGGAATAGGAACTGAATTTCCTCCTACTTGTACTCTTGTATGAATTGCTGCTCCAAAGATCAAAAGTTGTTTAGATCAAAATAACATTTAAATTTTAAATGTAACGAAGTTTTGTGGTTTTTCCATTGGAAAATTTGGATTTTAATAAACAAAATTGATTTTTTGGTATCAAAAGAAGAAGCTTGGTGTAACTGTCAAATTTCCATTTTGATTTGTTTTCGATCCATGTAGCTCCTAATTATAATAGAAAGAGATGAGCTTGACATATCGTTGAATTCATTTCAAAGTGCTTCCATAATAATCAAACTGACAGATACAAATTATATTGTATAAGCGCACAGATCAAGATAAAATGTTGCATATTTAATCTCAAATAAGAAACTAAATCAATTTATTTTGGCCAATGAAATATCCCATAAGTAATTGATAGGGAGTTGAGTTTTGAGACGGAATTTAGGAGAGATGTCATAAAGCAGAAAAAATATTATCATATAAACGTCAAACTGACATGATAGCTTTTAGTACACTGTCAGCACCTCAAAATCACTTCCTAGCAAAAACGTCGTATGTCATTAATTTTATTTTCTTCAATATTGTGAGAACTTCTGAGAGCATAGGTAAGCACATACATTCAGAATGTATGAAGTACCATGGCTAGCAAAAACAAATCAAAGTAAAAAATTTAAGGCTTTAACATATATGGTGCCGCTTTTGCAACAAACATACCTCTTATGGAATTGACTACATCATGGTTAATTGCTTATATTGTTTTCCAAGAACAGAAGTTCAGATTGTCCTTTACAGTGTCTATCTATATGTATTCTTAAAATACAATAACAACAAAAACAAAAACAAAAACAAAAAGCCACCAAGCAGCCAAAGCAAAAGCCTTCTCATTCTCGATTTAATCTAAAGACTTGTTGGAAATTAATTAAAAGCGGTTATGTAGCATAAGTTAAGTCGCTTCTTCTTCGTTTGTCGGCTCATCGGTTTTTGCACACAAAGTACCTTGCCTACATATATCTTCCTTTTCCTTTGCCAACATTCAACCAACAACATACCTAAATGAAGTCTTCGTATATCGCGATATGTGCTTCTGGATATGCTATGCAATTAACATGCAAGGCGGTGACGCTGTCATCAATTAGTCAGAATCTGAAGTTGTGAGTAATGATGTTTTGCGTCACTCAAGTTAACTAAATCGAAAAGGTAATAGCTTACTGTGAATGTGATTTAACACAATAAGGCTCCCAGGCCTAATTCACAAAAGAAGCAAATATCTTTTTTTATGTGTACAATTTTCAAGCGACATTAAAACAGTAAAAATCTCACATTTTTCCCGTTTATTTTTCAAACGTAAATAATTTAAAAAGATGTCCAAAAAGTGTGCAGAAAAGCTGTCAAAAATATCTTCTGCCAATTTTTTAATCATTTCATTTTATGGATTTTTCCATTGATAAAAATAAATCATTTTATTTTTGATTTTTAATCTGTCAAAATTACTTTTTGCACTGTTTTACGTTCCACTGTTTAAAATAAATTGATTTATTTTTGATTTAAAATCAAATTTACAGATCCAAATTTTTCCAAGAACTTACTTTTACACAAAAACATCATCTGTCAATTGCGATTTCTTTGGTTTACATGACGTCTGTTTCCTTACTCTGATTCTTTGTGAATTCTATTTCCTAGTTCTGCCAATTTCATAATTGTTTTCGTTATTTGACAGAACTTTGAACTAAAAAGCACAGAAATTAAGAGAAAAGAAATGGACACAGAACAGATGTTTAAAAATAATTTTACTAAACTATGAAAGCACAATGAAATCATTGATATCTCAATTTCCAAGAAAACAAATTTTTATACAACTTTTACAATTTTAAAAAGTATTTTATTGTCCATAAAAAAAAAACAATTTTCTGACAGTAGAAATGTTATCTGATTGGTAACTGTCATATCATTATTAAACTCAAATAATTGCGAAAGCTAAAACAAATCCTTCGAATAAACTGTCAAATAATTGTTACCATTTCATCAAATCAATTTACTTTTGATATTTAATCTGTCGAAAAGTCTCTTTTTTGCGTTCCACTGGACAAACTTGGTAGTTTTGATTTTAAATCGAATTTGCGTCCCAAGTTTGTTAAAGATGTTTGATGAAGTCTTTACTTGTTTAATCAACATAAGCCTGTTTATTAGCAATTAATTAACAACTTTACTACAATTTTTATTTTACGTGACATAACTTTGAAATGGACAGCGCAGAAAATCACAGAAATTTTGTTAACGTGCATCAAGCGAAAGTAAATCTAAACGAAAAAATTGACACATTATGAAAAAAAATCAATTTTGAATTGTATTTCATTCGCAACAAAAAATCAATTTTTTCAACCGTATTCCATTCTACACCAATAAATGTTTTTTTTTTTGGAAATCTTGTCAAATGACAGCTGTCAAATATTCTGACGTACGATGAACTTTGTAAGAAGAGACTAAGCCTGCAGAAAAATCCTGATCTAAATTCACTCTCTGAAAGGCAAGAAACTGATAAAATAAGTCTTTCAATAACTAAGAAATACAAAACAATATTTGTATTTTGTCCGTTTTGTCTTTGTAAATCTAGAGCCTTAGGAAAGAATACAATTTTCTTGTTTATTCTTTTCGTGCCTTAAGAGACTTAAATGCCACTTGTGTCTTCCTGAAAAATAAATCAATTCAATTGGCAAAAGGTCTCTATTAAACTCTTAGACCCGGTTTTTGGAATTGCTATAGCACCACCCACTAAACGCGAATTTAATTGTTATCTAACAACCGCTTTGCCCAGAGGCTGACTCTAACTCCGACTCCATGCAGTAGAGAACACTCTTGTCGCGTTGCATGTATACTGCTGCAAATCCCGCTAAAAGAAACGTTTAGGTATTAATGCAATGAGTGGGGAGACGGTGAGGCAGCGGAGTTGGTGGCGATGGCGATGGAACACGTCTCTGTTACCAGACTATACAACACTAAATTTGAGTCTAGCTGTAACTCAGATAGGTCTACAAAGCGGGTGCCCATTAAACAAACTGCAACCATTCAAATAACATGCATTGCTGCACACCTTAACTTGCTACCAACTTTAGCAGACAATATAAAATCTATGCTACACAAAACCAAACTAAGACAGAACCAGCTTTAGCTTCAGCTTCAGAGCGGACTCCATAGTCCATACTACAAAATTCGACTAATGTTTGGCTAATAAATATCAATTGGTAATAAACGGGTTTCGGTTGTCGGCAATAATAAAATAAAAAATCTCAAAACACTATCGCTGCGGCAGATCTACCTCGCGGAAATCGCTTTTCAATATCCATTTTCTGGCCCTGGATGGTGCAAAGTGGATATAGTTGGAGGTGGCGATGGCGATGGTGGTGCTCCAAGTGGCGGGGTGCGAAAGCGCACGAGACTTTGATAATCGACTGTTTTCGTTGTTTTTTGCTTCCAATGACAGCGATCAAATTTTTACTAATTAATTTACAATGTGTCCCATTACAGGTAATGGATTGTATGCATACAACAACTACAGCAGCACTGGCAGTAGCCCTGTCCCGGCCCGGTGCGGCGGCGTCTATCGTCATAGCGTCAGTTTTGTCGGTCGCTTCGTCACCTCTCCGCCACCGCCAGCCGCTTTGTCAGAGGAGAACTTGGTGACCATATTATTATTACATTGATCTGGCTGGTGTTTGCGCTTAAAGCGACCTCATTCGGCAGTACGCAGGAGCTGTGATGGAAATTATTTCTTTTCTGCTGTTGTGACGTTTTGTTTGGATTTGGATTTCGATTTGGATTCCAATTCGAATTTTATACTCTATAAAGTGACTGGCAACATGGGTGTGAGGAGAACTTTATGTTTCAGCTTATCGGCTTTTTTATTTGAATGTTAATTTGCCAACAAGCTTATATTAGAGCGTTTGGTGCGGCTTCATGGGTGGAGTTTATACTCGTACTTCGGACAATGATCGTTATACTTTACTTTGGAATGAATGTTAGTTTGTAAAATAAGAGTTGTAACTTGCTAATTGCTTCGAATAAAATAAGATACCAGGAAGAGTAGTTGGGACAGATAATTTTTGTGTAAGTGGCCATTAGGTCTATTAAATGTTTTAAGATTGTTATAGAGGTACCTTAGCTACATACATTTGAGACACAGCAAGGGTCATAATATAGAAGAGTGAAAATGTATTGTATCGAAAAATAATTATTATGTACCTCAACGTGTTTTGGAGTATTTTTGGGAGCGGTTTTGATTTAATTATTTGGTTAATTTCAGGAAAAACATACAATTTTTGATATAAATTTGTAACATGAACTCTGATAAAGTTGACAAATATTTTACAAGGAAAAAGATTTAGACTTAGAATTATGACATTTGAATTATGATTAGTTCAGCTGTCAAAAAAGTTGAATAATTATTTATGGAGTTTTCCATTAGTAAATTTGAATTTCAACTCAAAAAGATTGATTTTTTGTATGGTTAATACAAGTCAATTAAAATATACCTTTGCTGTCATTGCGTTTATGTACTTTATTGTCATTTAAACAGATATCACTGTAACTGTCAAATTTTAATTCAAATTTATTTCCGCTTGAGGCAACTTAAAAGAGGAATAAATGAAAAATAAATTTCAAAGTGCATCATTTCTCATTAATTTGTATTTTTTAAATATTTTAAACATAATTTTGACACCATTTTTATGAAACTGACAGCTTAAAATTGGATCAGTGTTGGTTTGCTGAGATCTGCAAATTTGATTTTAGATCAGAAATAAATTAATTCATTATTATAATAAATTGATTTATTTAACCAATGAAAAACTCCATTAATTAACACAATTGGGAAGTTTAAAGGACTTCATATACACTCTCGGCTGTCAAAAATTTTGAATGGGAGGTCATGTTTATTCAGTTCTGCGCATAAATCAAAATCGATCGAGTAGTAGATCCTGTCAATCGTGACATATTTTGGTATATTTTGTTTTTATTTATCTGTCAGTTTGGAATCACTTGAGTTATTCATAATTTTTGACACTTTAAATTTTGACAACCTTCGTAGTATATGTATATACAAAAAATAAAAATTAGGTGGCGTAACAGTCCGTTAAGAACTAGTGCCTAGTGACTTACAACACTCAACCATTCCTGTGTGCGAGTAATAGGCGTGTTTTTTTGGCATAGCTATCTGCAGCCAAATTCGATTTCCAAAAAACAACGTACCCGCAGTTGCCCATCCGCAGCTGTTTTATTTTATTTTTAAGTTGGTAGACTTGTCTAGCTGTCAGATAATAAAACAAGTTATTTTACGTATAATTAATTTATAAACAAAAGTAAATTGCTAAAAATGGAAGATTCACGAGAAGATATGGTGAGAGAAATACAAAAAATAGAATTTTATAATATTAATTTGTTCAAAGTTTGATTTCTTATTTTGGTTTTGCTTTCGGAAAAGTTTTTGACATATTGGGGTATGTTCGTAGATTTGGTCAATCGTCGTTTATGAAATTGAAGTTCTTATAGGTGGCCCATTTATAGGCTGGGTCGAAAGATCGAAATTGAAATTCGTATGTGAAATGTGGAAGACTTTTGAAGTTTAATTTTGACAATAGGGGTACTCATGGAGCTGCGTAAACTGTCAAAATGTGTATAAATAAAATTGTGTGGTCAGAAAAACTTAAAAAAATATTTGACTTATGTCGTTTTCTAATTTCGTTTGAAATTTTTGTGCAAAAATTTCACATTGTTCAGACAAATGTCAAACAGAGAAGTGTGTTTGAAAGTGCGTGTGCTTGTACCTATGTATGTGTGAATTTTGATTAAAATCGAGATTCAGATTTTTGAATCTCGAATCCATTTTTTTGAATCTTAAAGCTGAGTGTACACGATTGCCAGGTCTGAACATCATTGTCAGATCTGCAAATGTCTGACAATGTGTGAAAATGAGCTGACAATGAGCTGAAAATTTTAATTTGTGTGTACACGGTTTGCAGATATCTACAAACATCTGCAAATTTGTTGCCAAATATTTGTCTGACAATGTCGACAAACTAATTTGGCCAAATAGCTAGCAATAGATTTGCAAACATTTGTAGATTTTCTGCCAACCGTGTACACACCAAATCAAATTTTGGATCTGCAAATTTATTTTCAGCTCATTGTCACACATCGCATCAGTCAGAAAATTTGTCTGCCAATGAATAAATTTGCAAATGTTCCTCAAACGGCATCTGCAAATTTATTCATTGTCAGACGTTTGCAGAAACGTCAGAAAATGAAAAAAATTTAGTGATCTCCCAATGAATTTTGTGTACACACGATTGCCACATCTGCAAATTAATTTGTCTTCAAAATGATTGATGAACAAATTTTTTCTGCAGATCAATTTGGTGTGTAGACGATTGTCAGCTTGCGTGTACACGATTGCCAGATATCTACAAATTAATTGGCAGATATTTGTCTGCAAATTAGGAGCCAAACCATTTGTCTGCAAATTAATTTGGTGTGTACACGATTGTCAGCCATTCGAGACAAATTTTTCAGTGACAGATCTGGCAATATTTGCAGATCTGGCAATCGTGTACACTTAGCTTAAGTCTCAAATAGATCATGAAATCTGAGATTTTTCTACTTTTTCCTCACTTCGCCACCTCTTTTAGCTGTCAGATTCACAAATTTGACTCGACTCTAAAGGTATGACTACAACGAGCACTTTTTGTGAAAACTTTCAAACTCATTTTGTGACAGTTTTTCCACCCCTAAATTAAAAGTAATGATGCAGAAACAATTTTTGAAGTTGTTTTCAAATTCAAATGGCGCTACAAAGAAAAAAAATGTACTTTTTTAAATTTACCACTTTTTGCAAAAAGTGGCCGTTTTAGTTATTACCTTAAATCTCGCAAAAACTACATTACAGAAGAAAAACATTAAACACTGTAGAGCAACCATGTTTGACTCGTTCCTTGATTTGTGCGTTCCAATATTAATTCAAAATAAACTTAAATAAAAGAACGCACTTAAAGTGCGTTGCACTCTGTAAACAAAGCCTTCGACACTCTTTGAGTTATCCGATTATCCGAGTTACCAACCTAAAAAATTCAATTTATCTCCGATCGAGTAAGTAAGAGTAAGTTTTATCCACAGCTGGGTGTTGTATTTGTAATTGAGCCAAAAAAAGCACGCCTAATGTTGTCAGGGATGGAGGGGGAATATAGATTTAAGCCGAATTAGAAAGACTAATTTCAGAAATATATATACAAGGTGTTTTTTTAGCAGCATGAGTTGTTATCTATGGTTTGATAGTTACTAATGTCATGTAAATAGGAGCCAATATTGAAGCTACCTTTGACGCTATACGAACAGATTTTCTCGAAAAAGTATTACAAAATTGGACTGATCACATAGAATTTGCCTACTATAATAATAAAAATAATAAAAATTCCAACAAATTTTATGTCTTCTATTATTATTAAAAGTTCACATGTTCCTAAAAAAAACACTCGATACTGTCATAGATTTGTGTACTGTATCAACGAGCAATTTAAATACCTCCACAACATGTTGTTAACGCTCAAACACCTGACCTGAGCTTAATAACCTCAAACTCAATTAATCTGTCTTATCAATAATTTTAAGACCTGTTCGATTTCCACCTCAAAAACTTGCTACTGCCATTTAAAAACTTCTGAAATGCCATTCAAATGTAAAGCGCTTCTGAATATTTTGTGTTGGTGTTTTTTTTTTTTATAGGCCAATTAATTACCTACCATAACTCTACACTATGTACATGTCATCAACGTTACTATTTAATTACATTTGATTTTCGCTATACTCGTGTAATTATCTGATGTTGGTCATAAAATGTAACCAATGTATGTTGGACTGTGGCAACTTTGACAAGAAATTCCATCGCCAATCAGGGTTTGATCTTCAAGAGCAAAAGCTAAAATTGAAAAAAATCTTGGTAGCAAAAATCCTGACACTCAAATCTGTTGAATGTACCATAACCAGTTGCATACGTTATGTTGTCGCATTGTCACATTGAATTGAATTCAATGCAAGATTCAGTGACCTTCGAATCTGGTTAAACTTAGAACAAGCATCAGCAAGTTCGAAGTGCTTCCAGTGTTTTATACATGACTTAGCCTCAGCCTTAGCCATCATAATATCAAACCGGATGTTGGGAATGATTTTATATTAATCACCTTGATTCTCCAGTTTTTGTGGATGTTTTCTTTGAGTTGCAAAAGGCTGTGTCAATTTAGGGTACCCTGCACCCCTAACCCCGCCTGCCTTGGCGAGATATCTTTTCCTTTCCACACACCGGATAAAAATAATTAAAAATTAAAAAAAAGCAAAAATAAGCACAGTCCGTAAGTAATGATGGTGAGAAAAAGAGCAATCCCATGCAGAGTACTGCTGGAATATATGAACTAAACTGCGAACAGGTGCTGCATATCCAGTTCTGATTTCTCTAGCCCTGAAGATAGATCAATGAATATAGAATGACTTGCATATATAGTGACTGTTAATTATGATGACGGGTTATAGTATATAGGGAATATATATAAGAATATTAAATGACTATGACTATGACTGCAAAAGCTTCGTTCCCCCCCTCTGTCTCTCTCTCTCTGTCTCTGATGTGAAGTTCTTATTGCTAAATTCCATTCGGAAATTGATCTACGAACAGGTGCAAATGGTAACGATGCTCTAATTCGTATAAGAATATAAAAAAAAAACAGGAGATTGAGTCGAGGGAACGAGCTCTCTGAGCCCAGATTTGATGATATGAGTTTCCTGTGAACTGAACATGTTTTCTAGAATATGTCTCTGATGATGATGCTCATAAGAGGATGCGAATATGTTTATAGATAGCAAATATAACCAGATGCATAACTAATTTACACATTAATATCAAACAGAAGGGTGTACCTGTACCACTTGTACTACAGGTAATTTTTGCTGCTTACGCACCCAGAAAAGCGTAAGAAAGTTAATATGTTTTTTTTTTTTAAAGATGTTTATCTGGTTTTAGCATACGTATCTACGAGCGTGTATATCGGTAGCCTGACTGCTGTAGATATTATTTATGTTCAAAAGAAATCTACTTTGCATGCCATAGCTGCTGTATATCCAGCATCAGTCCAGAGGACAGCTTACACACAGGGGTATGGTTCTAGGACAAAGGATTGTTGTTTTTCTCTTTGAAGGATTCCAATTTATTAATTGTTTTTTAAAACGAAATAAGAACTTAATATCTTAAGTTTTTAGCACCGTAGAAATAAGTGAGGGTTTTGAAATCTATTGTTCGTTCCTTAAAACAAAATTTTCTAAAAGAAGAATCAAACCAGTGCAAATTTAATTATTACGAAAAAAAAGGTTCGTACCTCAGCTCTTTTGTTTAGATTAGTTTTGCTCATCATGATGGGCGTTTTAGGCTCATTTTTTAAAATTTAGTAAACATTTTTTAAACCCGTGGCATGATGGTTAGTGCGTTGGATTGTCATGCGAGAGATCTTGGGTTCGATCCCTGCCTATGTCATCTAATAATTTTTTTAACGGGTACTGCCTCTTGCGAGGAATTGACAAATTCTCCAAGAGTAATTCTTGTCATGAAAAGTGCTTTCTCAAATTAGCCGTTCGGATTTGGCTTTAAACTGTAGGTCCCCTCCATCCCTGACAACAGTATACTCGCACACAGGAATGGTTGAGAGTTGTAAGTCACTAGGCCCTAGTTCTCAACGGAATGTTGCGCCATCCAATTTATTTTTTTTAATCATTTTTTAAAATACTTTCTTTTATCTTTTTTCTTGGAGTTTCCGTGGCGCTACTGAGAGAGGTCTGGATTCAATTTCTGCCTATGCCATCCAATAGTCTTGCTACGGGCTGTCTCTTGCGAGGAATTGACAAATCCTCCAAGAGTTATACCTGTCATGAAAATTGATATCTTAAACTAAACGTTCGGAATCAGCATACAAATAGAAAGGTCTTTTCCATCAATGATACTACTCTTAAATGAGAATGGTTGGAAGTTATTTTAAGCCACTACGCTCTGGTTATTTAAAAGCTGTAGTGCCACTTAATTTGTCTAGCTTTTCTTTTATAGAAGAGATTGGTCTTGCCATATCGGTTCATTATGAACTTGATGATGATGACTGGTCCTCTAGTTTTATATGATCTTCAAAAAAAAGTGTTCCTTTTGTCCGTTTGTTTAACGCCGCGTATAAAATGCTATACCAAAGTACCCTGTGATTTGTATTAAGCCATCAACAACAATATAATCCGCAGATCAACCATAAACCAAACTTTCACATTGAAACAAATCCTGGAGAAAACCAACGAATTTAAAGTCAATAAGCACCATCTCGTTATCGACCTTAAGGCAGGTTATGATAGCATCCATAGTCAAGGGCTTTATATCGCCATGGCCAAACACGGGATCCCCAAAAAACTTATCCAGTTGTGCCGTGTAATTTTGGAAATCACTCAATGCAACGCCCAATTAGGAAATAGGTCTTTTTAACTTTTCCAAAAATGTACAGGGTTTCAGTAGGAGATGCCAAAGTCATGTGACTCTTCAATATTGTTTGTTCAAACATGAACATATCCAATCTATAGATAACCCAATGTGTATGTGAAATAAAGATAAGACAGGTCACCCTAAGCATACACTGACGGTTATCTACAGATAAATAGAAAGATAAGAAACATAGACATTAAGAATAGATAGATAAGACAAGAAAATTGTATATACGGGCGGGTCAATAAGTCCGTGACTTTTGGAATAAAACACAAATTTGTTGATAAAAAATAATTTTATTTTTCAACGTAGTCTCCCTTGAGCTTTTCTATACAGATGGGTCAAAAACAAAAGAAGGGGTTGGTGGAGGTGTGTACTCTGAACGACTGAAATTAAGTCTCTCATTCCGCCTTCCAAATCATTGTAGCGTGTTCCAGGCGGAACTTTTGGCGATAAAAGAAGTCTTGTCCTGGCTTAAAGAAAACGTGATATCAACATCTGATATCCGTATTTTCTCAGATAGTCAGGCCGCTATCAAATCTCTGGACTCTGTCTCTACAAACTCTATAACAGTCCATAACTGTAGATCATCTCTAATGGAGATGGCACAACAGTTTAATATTCACCTTTGCTGGGTGCCGGGCCATAGAGACATTCCAGGTAACTGTAAGGCAGATGAACTCGCCAGGAACGGTACAGTACAGCCGATCCTACCACGTTTGGCACGTACTGGCATACCAATCGCTACTTGTAAACTGTTGCTGATGCAAGACGCTGTGAGGAGGGCAGGCACCAGGTGGAACAACATCACCACGTGTCAAGTCACAAAAAACATCTGGCCAACACTGGATTTAAAACGTTCAAGGTGCTTGCTCTCTCTAAGCAGATCGCATATAAGCTGGATAATAGGTGTCATTACCGGACACTGTCTAATAGGAAAGCACGCCACGAGATTAAGCGTATTCTCAAATGGCTTTTGCAGAAGCTGTATGGACGAGGAAGAGGAAGAAACAGTTCTTCATCTTCTCTGCACATGCCCTGCTCTGGCTCGAAAACGCAAGAATTACCTAGGAGAATTCTTCTTTAACGATCTAAACGATCTAAATCATATCAGCATAATCAGCCTCTCACGTTTCGTAAGGGTTCCATTGAGCTTAGGAGGAAGCCTAAAGATTCATGTGGTATCACAATGGGCCATTAAACTGGCCTAAGTGTGTCCGTTTCCATCTTGGACAGCCACTATAACCTAACCTAACCTAACCTAACCTCCCTTGAGCTCTATACACTTAGTCCAACGCTTCTCCAATTTTTGTATCCCTTCCAAAAAAAAATGATTTGTCGAGGTCCTCAAAATAGGCCTTTGTTTGCGAGATGATTTCATCATTGGAGTCAAATCTTTTTCCACCAAGCCATTTTTTCAGGTTTGGGAACAAGAAGTAGTCGCTCGGAGCCAAATCTGGAGAATAGGGTGGATGAGGGAGCAATTCATAGCCCAATTCATGGATTTTTGCCATGGGAACTGCACATGTGTGCACCCTTGCATTGCCTTGGTGGAAAAGAACTTTTTTCTTGGCCAAATGAGGTCGGTTTTTTTTTCAAATCGTCATTGAATCGGTCCAATAAGTTGGCATAATATTCCCCATTGATTGTTCTTCCCTTTTAAAGGTAGTCAATGTGGATTATCCCGCGTGCATCCCAAAAAACAGTCGCCATAACTTTATTGGCTGACAAACCCACCTTTGCCTTCTTTGGCGCCGATTCACCCTTAGAAACTGTTTTGACTGTTTTTTTGGTCTCTGGTGTGTTGTGATGGATCCATGCTTCGTCCACGGTTACAAAACGGCGCAAAAACTCCTCCATATTGCGATTAAACAACGCCAAACCTTCCTGTGAAGTTGTTACACAATTTCGTTTTCGTTTGTGGTCGACTGTGAGCAAACGCGGCACCCATCTTGCGGAAAGCTTTCTCATATCCAAGTGATCATTTAAAATTGAAACCACTGAGCCATGCGAGATCCCTACGGCTTCCACAATCTCTCGCACTTTCAATCTTCGATCGGCCAACACCATATCGTGAATTTTTTCGATTGTTTCGGGTGTAGAGACCTCAACTGGGCGTCCAGGACGTTCGGCATCTTCAGTGCTTGTACGGCCACAACGAAATTCAGTAAACTACTTTTTTACTATTGAAATCGATGGTGCAGAGTCCCCATAGCATTTATCAAGCTTAGCCTTGGTCTCGGTAATGGTTTTTTTTCGCAAGAAATAATGCTTAATAAGCACACGAAATTCACTATTTTCCATTTTCTCCTCAAATTAGTGAATAGTCTGATAAAAATAGCTGTCAAACACAAACTTACTGACGCAGCAAGTTTAAATTTTGACAGGAGTCAACTGACAGATGCCTGTTGACAGGAGCAGTATTGCTGTTTCAGTAAAGAGGTCAGAAATTCAAAAAGTCACGGACTTATTGACCCGCCCTTATATAGAAGTAATGTAGTGAAATAAAATTAGTATTCATTTCGACTTACAACCGAGTTTTACTTAACATTGTTCTTGGATAGTGCGTATGCCAAGGGTTAATAGTGAAGGCATACTATTTTCAACGGATCAATCCATCCTTCAGGACGATTGAAACAAAGGCAAAACTAGTTGGCCTTAAAATTATATAGGATTAGACGAAATAAAGTGGGTTTAAAAACTCCTCACCCGAAAGACAAAGTCCATGCTCTAAAAAACAAAATTCATATTGTCATCAGTCTTGATTTATTTGTATTTATTTATTTCAAAAATCGCTTACAAGGTAGGACATGAGTCTTATAAAGTGTTGCAAGCCTTTACATTAATTTCAGAATTCGAATAAAAATTACATACCTAAGACTTCTATTTACATATGTATTTACTCGTATGCCGATATGGAAGACGTCAGCCCACACTACAAACACTTGGTGGAGAAAAGGAAAAGAAAAAGCTCTGCAATATGATTTCGATGCGCTTTATGTTTATATAATTTTTCATTTCTTGTACTTTATTGTTGGACAGTTACGTGTCAGTTTAACCTTTTTACTGTGTAGAAGAAATTTACTATTTAATTTTAATGTAACAATTATTGTAAGTGCTTACTGTAATGTGAATATTTTGTAAACAATTTTTGACGTGACAACGTCTTAAATTAGGTTGCGGCTGGGAGTCACTTATGAAAAAGTGTAACGCCCGGTAACGTTACGATGAGTCACCGAACGAGAGAGAGGCCCGCCGAATGCCTTGCGTCTCTCTCCCACTCAACTATGATCGGTCTGCCGCGCGCGCAGCACTAGAGAATTAGGCGCATTGAATCGGCGCATGCTTGTGTCTCTGTCTTTGTCTTTCTCGAACGTTCTTGGCGTTGGAAAAACAAGAAAGCGTCATAATACAAGTTCACACGTGTGGTTAAAGTATCGTCAGCTGTGTCTGTAGTGAAAATGTGGAGTGCTTAGATTCGTCATTTACAACAACTACAACAATAAAGGTAAATAATTGTACACTGATATTTCATTATCGTAAACTATGATTGATTGATTAATTGTTAGATTGACACAAAAGTTGAGAAACTGAGTTTATAGGTTATGTCATACTATTGATAAATGTTGATAGTGTTAAGTAAATTATTAGTTTAAAAAATTTGTGCAATTCTTATTTTCATTCAATTCCTTGTTCCTATTGTGCAATTTAATTATATTCATATCAATAAATATTCTACCGAGAAAAAGACGTTGTCACGTAAAATCTTCGCCCGTAAAACCGACTTTACAGGCAACCATTTTTTAACATATTTATCAATGCTAATATAGAAACCATTGTTCACCTGATGATGTCCATATACATGGACGAAACGTTGTGACAAAAATAAAATATTTGTTTCATTTGACCTGAAGCCCATTCAACAACAGCATATAGTATCAAAAGGTCACTAACATCAAAAGATATTTACTCGTATATAAAGAAAAGGAAATTTAACATCAATTATTTGCCAAATAGTTGAATAGTAAAAATTTAAATCTACTTATGCTTCTTATTCTTCTACGATGGGCAGAGAGTTCCAAAGGCGTACAATATGAATACAAAATTGAGTATTTAGAAAATTGTATCGGGGTAATATTAAAGCAAAGGACCTTGTTGAATGAGGGAAATTCAGTTTACCGTATAGATAATCAGGTTGTTCTGTTTGGATGATTTCATGCAGGTAACTCAGAGAGCGAAAGTTCATTAAGCTGTCTAGACTACAACCAGAAATCCGTACCGCAAAAATGGATATATGATCATAACGACGTAGATTATAAATATATCGGGCAATATTGTTATATGCAACATTCACTTTGCGGCTAATCACACAGTCTTGTTTATAAAAGATTTCACACCCATACAGCACAATTGGTAGTATAAGGGCCTTAGCAAGTAGCAGTTTAATTTTGATCGGGATGAAATTTCGAGTGACTTGAAGAAGGCGGAGACTTCCATAGTCTTTACCAATGGCACTATTAAGGTGGTCATCCCAAGTAAGAATGCGATTGAATACTACTCCTAGGTTTCTAGCAGTGCTAACATATTCAATAGTTTCGTCGTCAAGTTTCAACGGGTTTAAACCCGATAGATAAAAGTTTTTGCGACAGATGGGGGGGATGTTAATTTGACAGGGTTAAGGCGGAAATCGTTCTTTTTTGACCACTGTGAAATGTGGAGCAGATTCTCGTTCATTAAAGCTACGGCATTATTTTTAGCCCCAAAAGGTCGAATTATCAGGAGCTGCACATCGTCGCAGCAAAAAGATGAATTAAACAATGTTTAGCAACTTGTGGTAACTCATTTATGTAAAGTGAGAAGAGGATTGGTCCAAGGATAGATCCCTGTGGCACTCCACTCAAAACATTGAGAAATGTGGACGAGTATCAATTGGTCACCACGCATTATTGCCTTCCGCTGAGATACGAAAGAACAAGCTTACAGGACTCTAAAGAAAACCAAAAGTTAATTCGCAGCTTTCTACAAAAAATTGAGTGGTAAACAGTATCAAAAGCCTTTGAATAATCTAACAGTGTATATTTTTATTTTTATTTTGTTGAATTAAAACCAGTTGTTAAGAATGTAAGAGTTTTGTTGTATGAATTTAATGGGCATATACCACTATATATCATATCCCACAATTAAGGAACGTGGACAACCCCTTTAGTGTGAGGTACACACGATCATGTTACATTGCTTACGAGTGTAAGCAATGTAACATGATCACTGTCCATTGCCATTCTTATTTCATCAGTGACAAAAAGTAAGGCGGATTTGCAGCTGCGCTTAGGTCGAAAACCAGACTGACAGGTACTTAGCAGGTTGTTGATTGTAATATATTTTTGGATCTGCCCCAGAATAGTTTTTTCAAACACCTACGAAAGAAACGGAAGAATGGCAATCGGCCGAAATTCGAATAATCTTAGCCTTCTTCCATTCTAAAGGAAACTCGGAAGTAGTCAATATGCTGTTAAATATGTAGGTTATATTGCGCAGTATATATGGAAGCAGTAGTAGTCTCAAGAACTTAGGGTCCCTTTGGTCCAGGTCAGTAGCATTAGATTTAATCGATATTATTTCCTCTACAATGTCTTCCTCTTGTATTCTTATAAAACTCAGAGAGCTGTTGGTAGCATTTGGTTCCTCCTCAGTAAGGGAATGAACGGTGGAAGCAACGTTTAAGGGCATGGGCGTAAACTTTTTGTTGAGAGCATCACAATCGACGTCACCAACAGGCTTTTTAAATTGTTCGCCAATACCAATTTCACGCATGTTTTTCCATAATTTTTTGCTAGAGGTTAAAGAAACAAGTTTATTTTCATAATAAAGTCTTTTTGCCGTTCTGCGACCATTACCATTGAAAGGGTGCAAAGAGCTGTCCGAAAAGCAAAAATGGAGAGCTGAAGCTAGGTTCTTTATAAAGAACAATTCTTTGTAAGATATTTTGGAGTAGAGGATATAACTACGAACTCTATGAGCTGCACAAAGATTTGGATCTATTTCAAATAATGGACAACAAGAATCCAGCTAAGAGAATCCTCAAATCCCAGCGCCATGTTTTGAGACGAAGATCCAATCTCTGGTTTAAAGAACAACAACAACAATCGCGGCAGCAAGTAACAATTGTACTTCCATAAGGTTCTAACGAAGTTATTCCCCTATCAGTAAATGGGTCCCCGGAAGCCCTTTTGACGCATTCGAGAAGTTTAAGAGGCTTTTAAGCAGCCATTAAAAAGTTAATAGGAGGTACTTAAAAAGCTTCGTTCAGGTCTGATAGTAGCAATAAATATTCAAACACAATACTTTCTATTCCAAGCAAAGTTCAATTAATTTTGTTCTGCTAAAATTTAATTTTAAATTTTTGTTATCTAAAAAAACAATTTATTTACTTGATGCATTTTTTGGGACTTGAACCAAGGATGTGCTGATTTAGAGGCGAGTACTTTATACCTCGCATTAATCTGCAATATGAGTTAGGGGTAAGAAATTTGAAGTATTTTTTATGAGCTTTATTAAGACTTCTTGCTTATTTAAACTAGTTTCAACATATAAGATAACGAATTGTCTTGGAAGGGATTTTTTTGATTTTCCTTGTTTTGGTATGATATGTTGGCCTGGATGATTGGAAGCAACGTTCTCGGGACCGCAAAGGATGGAAGACCATCGTATTTTTAGCAGAGACGCTAAATGGATCGAAGGCTCGATAAAGTAAAGTAAAGCAAGGTTTTATCTTATTTGACATCATCTCCACGAACAAAAAGCAATAAGAAAGGCATAACTAAACCTACACATTTGTTTTTTATTAATTCTTCTCTCTTCCATCTCTCTTCTTCTAAATCATTGAGGAAAGTGTTTGGACCTTCAAGATTTCAAAAACATTGTGTTTTTAAAATTTAGCTTAGTTTTTTAGCTCTTCCTATTTTTCTTCCTTCTCCTAAAGAAATTATTCAAAAAAAGTTACGTATACGCCACAATGACAAAAAGAAAATCAATAAATTTTATATGACGGTGTCCAACCATTGGATTAATTCTCCCACCTTCAACTTTCTTTACACTTAGGACACCTGGCTGTCAAGGAAATTATTTGTTTTTCCATTTTTGTTGTCCGAAACCCATCATCATGATATGAAATATATTCATTTGTAAGATTTGTTCAGAAAAGACCACCTACTCGGTTCTGTCTTTTTTAAACTCGTGCCACACTTTACCACGGAGCTTACATACATTGTTGCCTTATACATCTTTTGAGTAAGTGTCTAACTTTAAAGCGTCTCATTTAATATCTCAAGTAATTGCGCCTCAGCCAGCGTATGTTGCTGTCCCGTTATATTATTTGCATTCAGATTAGTTTTAACTTCAATGAGCCGATGACTATTATATCGCTAGGTGTCCGCAAAATGGCAATTGCGGCAAAAGCAAAACCTCCAGCTGTCCTCCGTGGTGTGTTATGAAGTCACAAAGAGTTAGTTGCGGCGGCGGTTAAAAGTGCTGAAGCATAAATTAGATACGATATATACTCTCGTATACTAGATATACATAAATGTTATGGCTGCATATACATGACGCTTTCTGCACATTAAATGGCTCATAGTAAAGTCATATTTGGTATCAATTTAAAGACTCATCGATTCTGGACCATAGCCTCTAGCAAAATGACCGTCACTAGCGTCGTCGTTCGTTCTCGTTATTGTCAGTGAATGTCGCGTTGCTGTAGCCGCCACCGCCGCCGCCGCCACCATCATCGCCATCATCGCCATCGCCGCGCCGCACAGTGGGGCATCTTGTATGGGGGAGCGGACAAAACTCTATAAAATCTAAACTAATGAACCGATTTTAATGAAATTTTCAGGAATGATAGTCAATAGCAAGAAAAATCTACACCAGAAAATTCCGCTCATTTCCACGCCCACTAAAAGAGAAAATGGCTTTTTTCGGAAAACATATCTGAAAACAAAGATTTGTTTACCGAATTTAAGGTATATTGCGAATATAATAATAAATAGCGAAAAAAGAATTTTAAAAGCATTGTAAATTATTAAAAATTCAGTTTTAATATGCTTAAAGGTGAATGATTGTGAGTAAAAAACATGTTTAGGTTTATTTTGTTTGCAGTTGTAAGGATAACACATTGGATTTATAATGACATAGATAGTTGGTGTTTTCAAAGCTTACCGTTTGATTTGTTTTAAATGTAATATAAAATAAATTTAAATAATAAATAAAAAAATAATTCAAGTAGGTAAATAAAAAAAAATAATTCAAGTAATAAAAAAAAAAAAATCATTTAATCTTAATAAGCTTATTCAAAATAATTCAAATAAACTTAATTTGATATATGCAAATCTATGAAGTTTCAATTTAAGGCATTTCTGATGGACATTTAATTCTTACATCCCTGGTATTATTAAAACTTGTTCAACGAGAAAATGAAGAAAAATCTTGGACCATCCTCAACCCATCATTCACCAGCTCTTCAATTTTTCTTTTCGAAAGAAACTCTGCAAGAAGTTAGAAAAGAAAAAGACCGTGTAGAAGCTGAAATTTTGAATCTCCTATTACGAGGCACTTTCATTTTTAATTTCAGAAAATCGGAGTACTTTCTAGGAAACTTGTTGATATACTAAGTGCTGGATTAATTAAGATTTTTTTTCACATAAGCGTCTTTTACTGTTTACCATATAAGATCGTCAGAACTGGTGGGGAGAGTACGAAAACTTTGGCGACAAAGTTTAATGACGGATTTGTATAGAACAGTTAAAAACAAGCATTTTTTACTATGGGAGGGGGGTCTATCTCCCCCCGTTTAGGCGGTAGGGGCAATTTAAAAAAATTAGTTTTTAAATTAGTTTTCTCAAAAACTAAAAGACATAAAATCATCTAGTTTTCAGTTTTTGATCAAAAACATATAAGAGCAATAAATTCTGAAATAAAAACAATGGTAGATAATCTTGAAGTATTGAAAAATTATACTTTAAAGCTTTTTTTTAACTTTTTTTACTCAAATTTTGAGTTTAAAATTATTTTTTTCAAAAACTACGCATAGTTTTGACTTTGAATTAAAAACTGGCTAATAAAACAGAATGTTGGCTTTAAAAAAATGTATAAAACTTAATTGTAAGTATCACCGTTATTTTTTAATTATTTGTTTCCATTTTAAATACTAATTTTTTAAAATTGCCCCTACCGCCTAAACGGGGGGAGATAGACCCCCCTGCCATAGTAAAAAATGCTTGTATTAAGCCCCTCTACTAAAAACCGTTATTATATCTTGGCGCCAAAGTTATCGTACTCGTGCCGAACTGGTTAAAATGCATAAATATCGATTTTTTTTATATGACTTCCCAACTTAAAATTGCTCTAAAAACCTCATCCGGACGTATCCGGATGAGATTTTTAATGCAAAATGTTGCTGAGACCCTACACTACCTATTGGGAATAGTTTGCTAACAGAGGCAAACAGAGGCAGTAGTTAAAACCTTATGCGAACTAAAAAAATCACATAAATAGAGTGTTTCTTCGTCAAAAAATACCTTATCCAATTTTTTTTCAATAAAATAATATACTGTATTGTTTATCTATTTATTTCAATCATGTAAGCAGACAAAATTGTTTAAAACTTTCAAATTTCACAATATACTGATCATTTAAGGAATACCAATATTTTATCAGTTTTCACGATATTTGAACTTTGAGCGAAAATCTACTGGTCTACAATTTTTTTTTTTGAAAAACGGTTTTCATTTTCTGATTCTACAACCAATTAACTATAAGAAACACTTTCAGTTTAAAAAAAAATCCTACTTTCAGAAAAATAGGTTTTGTCCGCATTTTCCCCACTGTGCGCCGCCGCGCCGCCGTGATCGTCGCTCGTCGTCGTTGTTGTCTTCGTCGTGGTCTTCTTATATGTTAGCGAGTATGATGACGTCAATGGCGACTGAATGTCGGCTGAACACCTGCATCCAATATACGAATAGCATTCCATTCGTGATTGTCGTTGCGTTGTTGTTCGTCCTAAGATAGGCTTTGGGCTTTGGTTTTGGTTTTGGATAACTTTTTGTACTCCTTTATATTTTATTTGGTATTCTTGTTATTGGAAATGCCTGCGTGAAGAGACATGTCCTTTTTTGGTATTCTGGATGCTCATCTTCTGCCAAAAAAATTCATATCGATTATTTTTTTATTTCTCAACTTTAAAGCGAATCTATACACGGCGGCGCTCACCACCAACCACATCCTTCTCGGTAATTTGAGAATCAAGTTGTTGGAATGGAAGATAACTATAAGAATTCAGACATTATAGAAAAACCAGTTGATGACCAATTCATGTTATTTTATTTTTATTTTTGTACTCTCCACGTACATAAATTTATAAATATGATGAAGGATGCAAGGTGCTAATGGAATTCCAATGATGATGTCTTAATTAAACGACAGAGATTTTTTGGCGGGTAGTAGTTAAAAGAAATTTGATATATCAACGACGACGAAGACGACGAGGATAATAATGTAATACAAGAAGTTCTCCTACTTCTTTGCTGCGTATATTAAAATCGTTAACGGAAGCATACTCAGCAGGACTTAATTTCTCATTATAGAATGGGTTGGTAGTAATAAGAGATTGGTAAACTTCTGGAAGCTCCAAAGACCTTCTGTTTTGGAAGAAAGTATCAACAGAACACGTGCTAATAACAGCAGTTCTTCACGTTACATTTTATCTAAGAATGAAATTTGAGAATAGCGAGTTAATATTAACTGTTTAAAAAGAAAAATTACAACTTTACTTCCTAAATTTTTAACACCGTAGAATGAAAGGATTTTTAAATCTTTTATAAGTTCTAAAATTGAAAATTTGTCATAAGAAGAGGCAAACAAGTGAAAATTTCCTTAACAAAAAAAAAAGGTTCGAATCTCAGCTCTTATTTATTATAATTCGTTAAATACTAACGTTAACAATCCTTATTAATCTATATATATAAAAATCAATGCCACTTTTCGTTGTAATGTTATAACTCAACAATGCCTTTACCGATTTGGCTAATTTTGGTCTTGAATTATTCGTGGAAGTCCAGAGAAGGTTTGTGCGTAGAGAAAATTAAAAAAAAAATCTTGGAAAAGTGTAAAATCAACATCTTTCTATACTCCCATATACAAACAATTTGTACTAAAACTTAAAAGCCAATTTGAACCTTTGGCAAATCAATCGAAGACAAAAAAAAATGGTTGCCTGTAAAGTCGGTTTTACGGGCGAAGATTTTACGTGACAACGTCTTTTTCTCGGTAGAATATTTATTGATATGAATATAATTAAATTGCACAATAGGAACAAGGAATTGAATGGAAATAAGAATTGCACAAATTTTTTAAACTAATAATTTACTTAACTCTATCAACATTTATCAATAGTATGACATAACCTATAAACTCAGTTTCTCAACTTTTGTGTCAATCTAACAATTAATCAATCAATCATAGTTTACGATAATGAAATATCAGTGTACAATTATTTACCTTTATTGTTGTAGTTGTTGTAAATGACGAATCTAAGCACTCCACATTTTCACTACAGACACAGCTGACGATACTTTAACCACACGTGTGAACTTGTATTATGACGCTTTCTTGTTTTTCCAACGCCAAGAACGTTCGAGAAAGACAAAGACAGAGACACAAGCATGCGCCGATTCAATGCGCCTAATTCTCTAGTGCTGCGCGCGCGGCAGACCGATCATAGTTGAGTGGGAGAGAGACGCAAGGCATTCGGCGGGCCTCTCTCTCGTTCGGTGACTCATCGTAACGTTACCGGGCGTTACACTTTTTCATAAGTGACTCCCAGCCGCAACCTAATTTAAGACGTTGTCACGTCAAAAAGTGACGTTAGTTCTGTCAAACAAATTTAATGTCATCATATGTCATTTCATTTTATAAGCGATAATTATTGCTTTGTTGTGTTTATATTTTCCAAAATATTGTTGAGTTATTGCTTTGTGTTTATATTTTCCAAAATATTGTTGAGTTGTTGAGTGAAGGTAAAATGCCACGAGCAAGACGACCAAACATAGGCCGGCGAACGCGTAATGCAAATCAAGTGGCATTTTAAGACGATCTCAGACTACAGATGAACGCGCATAAGCTAATGCATCGCAGCGTGAACGTACTGCACACAATAGATCTGTTGACCATGTACCTGTACTTAATCTTGCACGGCGATCACGAATACGTCGTGCTGTTTTGGATGAAATGCTGTGTGCTGCTTTGAATTACAATAGTCAGATTGATTATAGTATGTACGGATACATTGGAATGATGGACGCAATATGTCCACATTGTGATGCGGCTAACTTTCCAGGTGAAACGCCTGGCATGTGTTGTGCTACTGGTAAAGTGAGATTGTTAACATTAGAAACTCCACCCGAACCATTGTATTCATTTATTTTTGGGACATCTCAAACGTCGAGGCAGTTTTTGAGTAATATTCAACAATACAATTCGGAATTTCAAATGACTTCTTTTGGTGCTACTAAAATTATTAGAGATAATTTTATGCCTACTTTTAGGATAAATACCTCAACAGGATTGTCCCATGTTTATGTCAATCTGAATCATAAAACCTTAAAAATTCTGATTCAACATCTACCTAAAATTGCATACATGTTACAGATTCAGGGCCAGATTTATCATCAAGCTGGTTCGTTATTGCCATACCCCGATTTTATTGGTGATGAAAATCGTGAATTGGATCAACGTTGTGCAATTGTTTCAAATACAAGACGAGAAATTATTCGTGAGCTACAAAGATTTTTCCATCAGCATAACGCATTAGTTCAATTGTTCAAAATTGCTCTTGATCGTATGCCATCTGATAATCACAAAATTGTAATAGCACCAAATTGAATATTCAACAAAAACATGTATATGACACAATCATGCAAGCCGTTTCCAATAATGCAGGTGGATTATATTTCTTGGATGCACCTGGCGGTACAGGCAAAACTTTCGTTGTATCATTGATTTTAGCGACTATTCGTTCGGAACAGAAAATTGTATTGGCACTTGCATCTTCGGGAATTGCTGCTACATTATTAGAAGGTGGTCGTACCGCACACTCTGTATTAAAATTGCCATTGAATGTACAGGTGATTCAAACTCCAACTTGCAATATTTCGAGAAATTCTGCTAAGGCAAAAGTTCTGTGATTAATGTCAATTATTTTATGGGATGAGTGCACAATGGCGAATAAAAAATCAATAAAAGCATTTAATCGAACAATGCAAGATTTACGCGGTTATGAACAGCTTTTTGGTGGTGCTCTGATATTGCTGTCAGGGGACTTTCGTCAAACATTGCCTGTCATATCTTGATCTCCTGCTGATGAAATAAACGCCTGTTTGAATTCATCAATTCTTTGGAGATATGTTCGAAAATTGACACTGAACATTAATATGCGTATTCACCTACATAATGATGCAACTGCCATGAGCTTTTAAAACAATTGTTTGAAATTGGTGATGGCAAAATACCAATCGACGGTACCAACGGATTGATCACTTTACCGAACAATTTTTGTACAATTGCGCAATCTATAGATGAGTTGATTGAATGTGTTTTTCCAAATATTCTTCAGAATTACAGAAATCATGATTGGTAGAGAGAATGCGCCATTTTAGCACCGTAGAACATTCATATCAATGGCATTAATTTTCAAATTCAAGCGAAACTGCCAGGTGTAGTCACGACATATAAATCTATTGACAGTGTTATGAATCAAGATGAGGCAATTAATTATCCAATTGAATTTTTAAAGTCATTGGAACCGGCTGGTATACCACCGCATTGCTTGAATCTGAAAATTGGTTCTTTGATCATATTATTGCGAAATATTAATCCACCAAAGCTGTGTAATGGCACCAGATTGGCAGTGAAAAAGTTATTGTCAAATATGACTGAAGCTACAATCTTAACTGGTAAATCAAAAGGAGAAGTGTGTTTGATACCGCGTATCCCTATGATTCCAACTGATATGCCATTTGAATTAAAAAGATTACAATATCCTGTGCGTTTATCATTTGCGATGTCCATAAATAAGGCCCAAGGGCAAACACTTCACGTTTGTGGTGTCAATTTTGAGGAATCATGTTTTTCACATGCCAACTTTATGTTGCCTCAAAATGGAAAAACAAAAAATATTGTTTATCCAACTGTTTTAGACTAACCCATATAGACCCACCATAGTAAGAGTAGATACCCAATTCTTTTTTATTTTTTAGTTTTTACTCTTTGCTGATAAATATAATATAAACAATATATCATTTGGGTTATTTGGACTTTTAAATAGCTAGCAATTTAAAATATTTTTTTGTTTGAATAAATGAACTTAATAATCATTTTTTTTATTACTATGCCTTATACGTAGCGAAGCACGTACCGGGCCGCTAGTATAATATATATATAAAATCTAAAACTTAAACTAGACGGTTTAAAAATATTAATTTGCAATTCATACTTTTTAAATTATCATTTGGTGAATTAATACAAGAGTGAAATTTATTATAGATTTCAACTAATTGATTTAAGGGGCTATGTACATTGTACACCATAGTTTGATCTGCTAAAATTAGTATTCAATAGTTTCTGGAGTCTTATACTTGAACGACTAAAACTAAAGTTTAAACTACCAAGAACTGATGGTGATGAAATTTGTCCGTTTATTATTTCAACAATAAAACAAAACTGCAAGTACATCCTATGATTTGTCAAAGAAGGAAGATTTGTGAGAGAAAGTCTTTGAGAATAAGGCGGTAATGTATGAAAATCACGCAAAAACCTTTTCTGAATGGCTTCGAGTCTTGTGACGTCTCAAAAATGAAACAAAAAGTAATTTTTAAACATATGGATCACGGATACATATACTCTACTTAAAGGACAAGAATCAAACATGTAACTAAACACGATTGGAACTTTTTTGCGTGTAAAACTCATGGTTTTACATTTGTCAACATTTAAACAAGACGATTATTATTGCACCATTCCCTGAATAATATTAAGTCTTTTGCAAGAGAAGACAGTCAGATGTAGAATTAATTTTTTTTTTAAATTTGAATGTGATCAGAATATATTAGGACAGACGAATTTTATATGATCGAAACCAAGGCATTAATAAATAAAACAAATAGAACAGGACCAAGGTGACTACCCTGGGGGACACCAGAATTCACAACAAATGAACTTGAACACTCATTACGAAATTTAACACTATAACTATCTTTTAAATATGAGGAGATCCAGTCAATGAAATAGTCGTTAAAACCTTGCTACGATAGTTTTAAAAGTAATGTTTTATGACACAATTTGTCAAAGGCCTTGCTGAAATCAGTAAAGATACAATCTACTTGTTCACGTTTTTCAAAAACATCTAAACAAAAGGACGTAAAGTTAAACAGATTAGTAACAGTTGAACGCTTTTTAACAAAACCATGCTGGTTATCACAGATAATTGAACTACAGTGAAAAGAAAGGACGCTACATACGATTGACTCAAATAGTTTAGGTATCACAGATAGTTTAGCAATAGGTCGGTAGTTCATTATTTCGTTTTTATGACCTTTTTTGTGTACAGGTATTATGAAGGAGCTCTTCCAGATAAAAGGAAACAGCGAGTTACTTAAAGACGTTTTGAAAAGAACACATAACGGGTGTGCTAAATACGCAGCAAATTTCTTTAAAATGGATGATGGTACACCGTCGGGACCAGGATTGAAACATTCGTCAAGTTGTAGGATACTATTAAGGACAGTATCTTCACTTATAACGAAATTGATACAATTTAAGTGGGGGAAATTTGAAACAGTGGTAGATGTGTTAGGAAAACTAATAGTACTATGATCTACAAAAGCATCTTTGAAGTGGTTTGCAAACATGTTCGCAATTATTCTCGGCTCACTACTATTTGATGTCGAATCAGTCATTAAGTTAGGGTACCCACATGCTTTCTTCTTACGATTAACGAATTTCCAAAAACTACGAGTATCAGGATTATTTTTAAGGTTTAATTCAATTTTCCGAATGTAGTCATCAATCATCATATAGGATGTTAGAGTAATCAGTGAAAAGTTGTTTTAATATAATGAACGTCCTATAATCATCATCAGTTCTTGTCTGATTATATACTTCATCCAAGCTTTGTTCCTTTTGTTTTTTTAAGTTTTTAACGTGAGAATCAAACCATGGCGGAACACTCAAGTTATTTCGAATCTTTTTAAATGGAATCGTTTTGTAAAAACAGTCAAAAAGAGTTAAATAAAAAATGTTACACATATCGTCAATATTTAAGTTACAAAATAAGTGATCCCAATTGATCGTACATAATAAGTTAAAAAGGTTTTCAAAATTACACCTACTAAAGTTGAATTCTAGTTTGTTGTTATCAGATAGCATATGAGGTGAAGCCATGTTTAAATTAAGTGCAATGTCTAATGCAGGATGATGGCGATCTTCGTCCACAATTTTAACAGCAGAAGAAATCACAGCTGCTTCAGAGCACATGGTTTCGGAGAAAAATACCAGATCGAGTGTTTTTCCAAAACGGTTCTTCACACCGTTGAGTTGACTTAAGCCCATGAAGACATACCATCTGTTAATAAAAGCGCGTTTATTGGAACGTAGAAGTTATCATCGTCAATTTGAATCCAATTGAGATAGGGTAAATTAAAATCACCAACAACCAGTACTTCGTCGTCAGGTTCCAAAAGGATATATGTAAATACTTTCAATACATTTATTTAGTTTTTCATAAACCTCGTTATTGGAGCTTGGAGGTATATATGCTGATACAATAAATAAATGTCCTGTTACGATTTTAATTTTCAAGCATAGTATTTCGATGTCAGTTGATCGAAAGTCGTCAATCAGTTAACCAGTGAAAGTATTGTTGATAGCGACAAGAATTCCACCACCAACCACATTTGAATCGTCTGAGTTATTACGATCACGTCTAAAGACTTGATAAGAGGAGTCAAAAAGCTCAGAGTCCGAGATAGAGTTGTTAAGCCATGTTTCCGTCAATATTATGATATCGTGAGGAAGATTGTTAATGTTTTTGTAAACCATGTTGGTCTTTGTCCGAAGTCCATTTACGTTTTGGTAGTAGATTAATACCTTTTTATGCTGCTTTGACGGTGGTTCAGCGTTGTCCGAAAAGGGTTGTTCGTCTTATTTATAAATTCATACTCCTTTAGGCCAAAAAGATGGTGAATTTAAAACATGGAAAATTGAGTCAGGTGCACGTATTTTAAAGGACGAATACTTAGTATGGTTACGATGTAAAATTTTCTCAACATTTAACATAAATGGGGAACCCAGCTTTTCGGACAAGTGATTTTTTATGTCAAGTGCATTTGTAGACGGTGCAAGTTTAGAAAGAAACAATATTTTTTGCCCTTCAACAACCTTTAGTCCGGATACAATTGGAGATGTAATTGAAGTATTTTCGTTGGTAATTTTTGGCAAAAATGTGTTTTTCAACAAAGAAGAATCCACTTTCAGTTGGGTCGTTGAAGGAGATGGTGAGAGATTAACAACATTAGGTGCTGATATCAGTGGTAATGATAAAGAAGAAATAGATAACGAAGCAGATACATTGTTGTTAGAGTTGAGATCAGTTTAGATCAGTTTTTCCACGTAGGTAGGACTTTTTCAGCTCAAATTTCAAAATTTTAAGCTTAAACTGAGAATTGAAGTTATTATCAATCTTAAAATTATCAAAAATAGATACTTGAAATTCATTCTTGTCTAAAATTGACAAGTTCAAGTAATCAACTTTTTTACATTATAAATGTATTAAAGTCTTTTCATTCGTCGTTGGTTCCATCAGTAACTTTATAACAAAAAAGGTGTTAATCAAAAACTTCTTTCAATTTTTATTAAACCCAACTTAAGTTAATTTGTTTTTTGTTTCTTTGTTGTTTTCCTTTTTAATGTTTATAAACAAAAAAAAAAAAAAAAAAAAACTTCAACCAATTTACTTAATGTTGATGATATTATTAAAATGATTTGTTTCGCATGATCATGACCCCTATGTCGTTATACATTCATTATCAATCATTAGGGCTTAAAAAACATAAAACAATTAACTACATTAAACCTCTTTTGTTTTTTGATTTTTAAAAGAGCAAAAAAATATAATTGCTGCATTTTGGCACAAAATAAAATTGAACCTTTAATTTAGCTGAAAATTAAGGTGCAACGCACAGGCAGACTCCTTTAGGGGTAGGGTAGATGAATATGCTATATCATTCATCATACAAATATAATTTTTTTTATTATAAATATAAAGAAAACAAAAAAGAAAAACCATCATCAGAAGAGCCATTTAATTTTATGGCCAAAATTAAAACGTTTAACGCAGCAATTTATGTCCGAGAAAAATTATACAAGTAGAAAGATAATATATATAAGAAGCATCAAGAGAGAGAGAAACCCTTAGGGTTGCATTTTGGATGCAATCAGTGAATGTTTTAGTTTGCAAATGATCTACGCTTGAAGCGTTCTTCAACTGCATCGCATCATGTTATTCTGGCTAAAACATGATGCACAAAATACAAAAATGTATAGATACAAGTATGTGTTGTGCGTGCGTGATTCAAGTTGTTCATTAACAAAATCTTAACCTCAAGTGCATCTTATGCTCAACTAGAGAAAGAGATATACACTCAACAACAACAACGCCGCAGCATCCGTATCGCCGGCCAAGAGATACGAGATCGGCGGCGCATGCTACTCCTTTGCCTTGGTAATTAATTGAGGTTTGCGCTCGCAGCTTTAGAGCATCGCAAAACATCGAGTATCAGCCTCAGAATAATGCATGGAGTTGCGATCATTGGGATTGGGATTGGGATTTAAATTTATGTTTTGAATGCATGTAGCCGGTGCACAGACACTTTACTTCAATCCTTTCGTTTCGAATAAGGTTATCGCTGAATTACGACGACGCACGATGACCGACGTTGTTTGTGGAAATGTTGTGCAGTGCATGTCTAGTTTAAGATATCTCCTCCTCATCGAACAAAACAAACGAACATATTGAAGACAGAGCCACAGCGAGGTTATGGTATTTTGTGCATGGAAAAGATGGTTCCGATTGAGACTTTGAAACGATGAGACTGATTATCGCGGTGCAATAAATTTTATTATGGACTAATACCTCTATAGGTTGTAATGGATGTGTTTCCTCTGGGATATAATGATAACGAAGAGAACTTAAGCATGTGTCTTCGCTTTACCATGCCAAAGTGCTAATGAGACCAGTCAATTGAAATTTAATGAACACACACATTGTTGGTAAGACTTTACTTAACTTTACTAATACTAAGTATTTTTAAAGAATTTAAAACAAAAAAAAGTTGTAGGAATTCATTAATTCTTCAACTTGGGTCTTGGAAATTTAATTCTAACGTTTACAGTTCAAAACCGGACTTCAATTGTAGGCCTTTTCATAACATTTAAAAACTGTCCAACTTTCAAAGTTCACTTTTGAAAACAAAACTACCAACTATTGTTGATAAAATATATATATCCCTATAGGGATAAGGAAAACTGCCCATAATTTCCTTACATCCTTCTTTTTATTGGCGATTTTTCATTACTTTTTACTTCCAGTAGTTCAAGAGTTACTGTTTTGTCAGCATAAACCAACGACTTAACATATCCCTGTAAAAATTTATCGACAGGTAATAGCCCAGAGGACCACTTCTAGAAATAAAGTTGTCAACAAATTGATTTTGTGATAATTTTATAGTTAAACGCGCTGTATGACAAGTTTAGCCGTTACGTAATGTAACCAAAAGTCTGGAAACATAAATCCAGTCAGCATGTCTAGATAGAACTCGCCAATCATCCTAACGACAGCCGCTCCTTATTTTGGAAAGAAATAAGGGCTACATTTTTATATAATTTTAATCCTTAAGGCTTTTTTTTTCACAAAATAAAAGTAAAGTTGGGTAGGTTCAGACAACATAAGAAACTCCATTTGCAGTCAACTGCTTACTTTGGACGTATATTTTGACCAAGGAGTTGCCTTGGTCAAAATATACGTCCGTTACGTTAGTTGGTTAAGTGTCATAAACTTTTCGGAACTTTACTTCACCAACCTCTACTTTCAATCGATCGTGCAAACCCGAGTCGAAATTTTGGCCCTACTTTCGTCCCTAAAATTCAGGTTCACTGAGGTTCAAAGAGATTGAAAAGAGGATCACTTTCTGTTAAATTGTTGCTCCTCATTTGAACCTAATAGTGGCAGTTATATGTAGTACCCGTGGCATGATGGTTAGTGCGTTGGACTGTCAGTCGTTATTTGACTTCCAGCGAGTGAAGAAGTGTACATTTTTTTTTCTTATTAATTTGCAATTTAAATATTCCAAGTGTTTCAATATTAGTAAAGTTGGCATTGTGCCACTGTTTTAAATAAGAAATCGGTAGCCTAGTGGAGGTGGCGTCCGAAGACGGATCCAGAGGTCGTGGGTTCGAATCCCGTGCGGAGTGCACTAAAAATATTTCTGCTTTTTTTCACAATCGAGAAATTGTGGACTTCATTGATTGGGAAGAAAAGCTGATGGATAAGGAGAGGAAAGCAGGGGTATCGAAAGATACCTCTGCCAACACATCGGGCGATGTTGCGGTGGTGCCAGCAGCGGTACCGCAAGCAACCGCAACAACATCAGGTCAGGCATCTGACCAATGGAAAGCTGCAACAACTACCAAGAAAAGGAAGCTAAAGAAACATAGCCCAAATAAAGTGGAGAGAGCAAGCTCCGCTAAGCGGCGCGATATGCGGCAAGATATGGAGAAGGGTAAGGGAGGAATTACCACTGAAAGTGAATTCTCAGACTACGCCGAGTCTGAGAAAACAGAGTATGTGTCCGAAGGTGGAGAGGGGCTCTTCAGGCCTCCGAATATGGATTTAATCCTATCGGAGCCAGAGCCAGTCCCGCCGACAGGGAAGGCTTTGGAGGTAGAGGCGGACCTCCAAGAAGAAACAAAACTGGTAAAGGCCCTGCAAGCCAAACAGGCAGCCATCAGCCAGTTTGAGGAAAACCTAAAAAAACTCAAGGAGGAAATAGAGCCCCTCCTCAGTCAGTTAAAGCTAAAGCAAGAGGCGCGCCGCCAACAAGAGGCGGCTCAACGGCAACAGCAACAAAAACAACAGATAGACAAAAACAAAAAAAAGCAAGAACAACCACAGCAGCAAAAACCACACCAGCAACAACCACAGTCCAAACCCGCTACCAAAAGCACGGGAGCGAAGGAAATTGTGAAGGCCTCATTACCTGTGACAGGCCCAGTTTCTGAGGGCCCATCCACTTCGGTTAAGGCAAAGCAGCAGCAGCAACAACAGCTACAACAAAGGCAGCAGGAGCAGCAGAAACAGCAGCATAAGCAGAAGCAGAAGCAGCAGCAGCAACAACAGACACAGAAGCAGCAACAGCAGCAGCAACACCAGAAACAACCACAGCCCGGAAAAGAAAAAATACCACCCATTAGGACGCATAAAGTTGACCTGGACGACATAAAACAGGTATGTAAGTCGGCCACCAAGGGCAATTTTTTTATCAAAGTATTGAATGAAAGAGAAAAGAACTATTCGGTCCAGTGCTTCTCACTGGCCGAATACAACTTAGTAAAAGGGTTACTAAAAGAGGCCACAGCTGAGTTCTTCAGCTACACGCCTAAAAGCGAAAAGTTTCAGACGGTCCTTCTGAAGGGCATAAGTTCCTGCACGGAACCGGAGGCGCTCTTAAAAGAGCTCCGTGAAAAAGCCACTGACGATCTCGATTTTATCGGGGTCAAGCCTTTCACTACGGTGAAGTCCAGGCGAGGGGGTTATAGGCTGCCAATGTTCCTCGTAACATTATCGCCCCAAAGTAGTTTTGATAGTGTGAGGAAAATCGACCGCCTCGACTATCAATCCGTACACTGGGATAAATTAAAAAGGCACGACGACATTTTACAATGTACGAAGTGCCAGAGGTTCGGCCATGCCGGAGCCAACTGCAATATGCAGTTGCGCTGCGTCAGGTGTTCAGAAACCCACAACGAAGGAGAGTGCAAGCTGGGGAATGAGCGGGTTGAGGATTTAACCCAGCTCAAGTGTGTCCTTTGTGGAAACCAAGGGCACCCGGCTAACTATAGGGGTTGCCCTAAGGTCCAGCAAATGAAACAAAAACAGGCCAGTCAAAAAGCCGAAGGAAGTCGAACAGTTCGACAGGCTCCAACACAAAAATTCGTGGATCCCAAATTCTCTTACGCCCATATGGTGTCAGGGAATGGGAACACGAGACAGGCTCCACCAACGGTTGCCCCAAAGGCCCCTGTGCCTAAGGCACCAGAGGTGCAGCCTGACATTGTAGCCTTGTTGTTGAGCATTCAAGGTCAACTTACAGGGCTGCAAAGTCAGATAAAGGAGCAAGGCAAAAGGGTAGATCATCTCTACTCTTTGTTGCCTGGCCTGGCGCAATTTAGACCATAATGGGCGCGCTGCCGGAGACGCGCCTAAAAGTCCTAGCTGTGAATGTAAATTCACTGATTAGGATTGAACGAAGAGCCAATATGTTCCAATTGTTGAAAGACTACAGTCCCGATGTGTTTATGGCTAGCGAAACTAAGCTAAACCACAAACACAAATTGACTCATAAAAATTACAATATCGTAAGAAGAGACCGGCCCGACTCCACTCAAGGGGGCGGTGTCGCTCTCTTTATACGAAAAGGCATTAATTATAAAGTCATATACAACAATGAATTGCGAAAGCTCAAGACGCTAGAAGTTTGCGTTGTATGCATCTCTCTCACTCAAGGGAAGCGGATGTATATGATTGCGGCTTATGCGGCTGGAGCTCCGCAGGTTACTTACTTTGCTTCAGAACTCGAGATTCTTTTTAGGGAACTTAAACTGAGCTTGGAAGAAAACTATTTCATCTTGGCCGGTGATTTGAACGCAAAACATGAAGATTGGGGAAATCAACTTAGTAATCCCAGAGGTAACCATCTTTTTAATTTGATGAATCTTTACAGCGTTGAATATGGCGTCGACCTGCTGGCTACTGAAAAGCCATCGTATCCAAGAACCGGCTCCTTTCTGGATCTTTTGCTGTACGACACCAGACTGACAGTTACAGACAAAGTGGGTAATCACCCTCGAAACTGCTTACAGACAGTCGAGTACGACAGTGATCACTGCGGATTGGCTGCTGTAATGCAGATTCCGAACGAACGCGTGGAGTTGGAGGAATACGTTGCAACGCATTCTTACAATTACAGTAAGATGCGCTGGCCTCGTTTCACCAACGCCCTAGCGAGAGAACTTCGTTCGAGTGACATAGCCCCACCAAACAACAGAAACCTGACAAATACAGAAATTGACCAACATTTACAACAGATGAATGAAACAATAAAACGAACAATGGAACGGACAATACCAAAGTACAAAGAACGGGACCAAATGGACGCTTACAGAAACTCGACTATTGACGCACTACGTAAGCACAAGAGTGGCTTACTGACAAGACTCAAAAACTTGTACAGACGACTTACAGACCCACACGACTTGGAGGTTAGGACACTGAAGTCGTCAATAAAAAATGTCAATCTGTTGATTAAGGAGAACTACAGGTTATCAATTAACAAGTACTGGGACCGCAAGATCCGGTCAGTTAATTCCAGTGACCCTAGTATGTTCCCGAAAATCAACAAGATATTCAGGAAAAAGAACGAAAATGACCTTCCGTGTCTGAAACTCCAAAGAACTGAAGAGAACAGAGACGTACTCAGGACAGCGCAAATAGATCCAGAAGAAGCCGTCTTTGACGATGACTTTTTTATAATTGAAGATCCGAAGGAAAAAGTGGAGGCGGTGGGAGCTGCTTTCCAGCAAGTGTACAAGGTGAATGCTAGCACTCGCCCCAACCACGACCTGGAAAACAGAGCCCTACTTAATCACTTTTACCTTCGAAATGATATAACACATTGGCGATCTGAGAACCGCGGTTTTATGCGGTTCGATGACGATTCCTTGGCAAATGCCATAATCGCCGAGCAAACGGGACCAAGTCCCTTGTTAGTGACGAAGATTGAGCTTCAGCTCATCTTCAACTCAATAAAAAATAAAAAGTCAGCAGGTGTCGATGGTATATCCAACGTTGTACTAAGACATTTACCGATGGAGGCAATTGACATTTACACCACACTCTTCAATAATGCACTGAATAATGCATATTATCCAGTGCATTGGAAGACCGCTGTGGTTCATCCTCTCCCGAAAAAGGGAAAGGACAACTCCAACCCGTCAAATCTTCGGTCGATAAGTCTTCTTCCGAGCATCAGCAAAGTTTTCGAAAAGATCATCAATAGGGCTCTGACTAAGTGGGCTGCGGATAACAAAATAATTCCGGATAAACAGTTCGGGTTCAAGGCGGGTCATGACACAATTCATGCTGCGTCTAAACTCGTTTCTGATATCCAATGGAATAAAACAAAACAACAATGCACAGGTGCTGTTTTGGTTGATTTGGAAAAGGCCTTTGACACCGTATGGTTAGAGGGTCTTTACCTAAAACTGAGCAGGCTTGGCATAAGCAAGCCATTGTTGTATATACTTTATGATATGCTTAACGGTAGAAAGAAAGTTTGTTGTCAAAAGTGGCAATGTAACTTCTACCACAACATTCTTAATTAAAAATGGTCTTCAACAGGGAGCGGTGAATTCGCCGATTCTCTTCAGCATTTACACCAGCGATCTGATAGGTAGTCTTACAAAGGCAATTGCGTACGCCGACGATCTAATTGCGTACAGAACGGCCCGAAAGGTTGAGGTTATTAGAATTCTCTTGCAGCGTGATTTCGACAAGATTCAGCGATATTGCGATGACTGGAAACTGAAAATAAATGTCCAGAAGTCGGAGACAATTCTGTTCCGGACTCCGTTGGCTGGGGCCACGAGGGATACGTGCAAGAATTGGCGCAAGATGGTTATCGTTGATCTTCACGGGCAGCGATTAGCGAGCAAAAGTGTAGTGAAGTACCTCGGTATCTGGTTAGATCAGTATTTATATTTCGATAGACATATAAATGCTGCTCTGACCAGGGCCAGAGGAGCCTTCGCTCTGACGAAACGGCTGTTTTTTAGCAGTCGGCTTGACTCCAGAGTGAAGGTAATTTGCTACATGGCCCTCATACGGCCGATGATCGTTTATGGGTGTCCTGTGTGGTTCAACGTTGCCCCTTCCCAGATGGAGAAGTTTCGGGTGTTCGAGCGGCAGTGTTTACGACGCTGTACCGGCTTATATCGAACAGCCGAATCTTCTTACGTGCATTACTATTCCAACGAGGTCCTATACAACGGGGCTCGAATCAACAGAATTGACAATTTCGTGATAAAACTCGTTCGAGGTCACATTGCAAGAGCTATGTCTTCGACCAACAATTTAATTTTCGGGGCGTTCTATCCGAACGACGAGTATTTTGAGAGTGCACGCTTGAGCGGCTTCATTCCACCAGAAGCATTCCTCTTCTTAGATAGATGCGGTCTGATACAGGATAGATTGGCAGTTCCGTTAATCTACCACGTCAGACGACGAACCGTGGATAGGCGACTCCTGTACAATCGGGACGTCATGGCACACGACGGAGCAGAGCTCCTTCGGTTCAGTAGGGCTGTGTCCGAACGGGACCGAACTGATAGGGTGAAGCAGGAGAGCCAGTTTTGGTGGCTTCAATCGGCACTTGATAGTGAGTAGTCGGGATGAGGTTTTAAGCCTTGGCCGGCTTACATACTTGTTTTATAGTTTTAGGGTTTAGTTTTAAGTAGAATAGGCATGGTGGCACAAAAAAAAAAAAAACATAAAAAAAATACAAAAAATACAAAAAAGAAAAATACAAAAAAATACAAAAAAAAAGAAAAAATTAAAAAAAAATCATGGAATAATAAAAAAAAATAAAAATAAAAAAAAGACAAAATATGAAAAACAAAAAACGTTAGATAGTTAGATTTGCTGCTGTGGTTGTTCTAGTTTTAAGTAGTTTATAGGTAGAATAGGTAGTTTTAGTTAGCTTTAAGTTTTATATTAAGGACCTTATTTTAAGTAGTTTTTAAGTAAAAATAAAAAAGGATATTGACATTAGTTTTTGCTAAATTTTCTAATGAATACACAAATAAATAAAATGAATTGAAGTTAAATAGATCTTAGGGCCGAAAGGCATTAGCATTAAGTATTATTGTTTAACTTAGAGTGTCCGTATGGGACCAGTAAGTTAGTTGTAAGTTATGGATAATTAGGCTAGTTTTATGAATTTTTGTCTAGCTTTAAGATAGTCTTAAGAATGAATTAATAAAAATGAATTTGAAAAAAAAAAAAAAAAAAGTGCGTTGGACTGTCATGCGAGAGGTCTTGGGTTCGATCCCTGCCTGTGCCACCTAAAAGTTTTATTCACGAGTACTGCCTCATGCGAGGAATTGACAAATTCTCCAAGAGTAGAGATAGATAGATAGATAAATTCTTTATTTTTTCATCATAAGATTTTACAATATAATTTCCTAAGAATAAGGACATGGCATTGACTGCCGTCTGCCTGAAATGACATTTCATAAGTGATAAAAAAAAATATATAAATTAAAAAGGAAATGTAAAATTATTTAAATAAAAATATTAGAATAATTTGAACAATTTTTACGTGATTTGAAACACAAAATTACAATTTATAAAAATAATACAATTTTTTAAATAGTAGGCTTTACTCAAAGTAAAGTTTTGACAATTTTTACGTGATTTGAAACACAAAAAAGACAATTTTGTATGATTTGCAACATAAAATGAGATAGGCTAAAAATTAATTTAATAAGTGAAACTGTTCCGGTAGTTAAGAGCTTGTCAACAAAATTTGAAATTTCTCCAAGAGTAATTCTTGTCATGAAAAGTGCTTTCTCAAATTAGCCGTTCGGATTCGGCATATAAAACTGTAGGTCCCCTCCATTCCTGCCAATTACTCGCACACAGGAATAGTTGAGAGTTGTAAGTCACTAGGCCCTGGTTCTCTACGGACTGTTGCACCACCTAATTTATTTATTTTTATTTTTTTTTAGTGGCAGTTATCGGACAAAATAGGATCAAGTGAGGACGACAGCAAAAAGCCTCTATTTGTCTCTATTAAATGGTGAGTTCCCAGATAGCTGGAAGGAATCGGTTGTTATCCCGATTGAAAAAGTACAAAATCCAAAAATTCCTGAAGACTGGCGACCTATAAATATGCTTCCGATTTATGAAAAAATCCTCGAAGAGATTGTGTGCAATCAACTAACGAACTTTATTGAAAAAGAAAATATACTGTGTTTAGAACAATCGGGTTTTAGAAAGGGTCACTCTTGCGAAACATCGATATGTTGGCTTATTAATGAGTGGAAAAAAGAAATTGATAGCGGTAAAACTATAATTGGTGTTTTTCTTGACTTAAAACGCGCGTTTGAAACTATAGACAGAAATATATTAATTGAAAAACTTAACAAGTATGGTATTCGTGAAGTTGAACAACAGTGGTTTAAAAGCTATTTGTCAGAAAGATTCCAAAAAGTAAAGATAAGTGAAACATTTTCGGAAAAAATAAAGGTTGACCTTGGCGTGCCCCAAGGATCGAAATTGGGTGTAATTTTATTTCTTTTGTATATAAACGATATCGTGAAAATTATATCTGATGTTAAAATGTCATTATTCGCAGACGATACCCTGATCTACGTTGTAGGAGATGATTTCAAGTCTTGTGAAAGTGTAATGCAAAATCAAATTGAAAAAATTAACAACTGGCTCTGCAAAAATAAATTAAAACTTAATGTAACTAAGACTAAATGTATGTGCTTAAATAATGGTGGTTTAAATGCCAATATATTAATAAATAGTCAACTTATCGAGTGTGTGGATGGAATAAAATACCTCGGTGTTTTTATCGACAATAAACTTAAATTTAGTCAACATGTTTATAATCAATGCGCTAAAATCTCTAAAAAGATCGGTTTTTTCAAAAGAATTCGAAAGTATATAACTTTAAATTGTGCATTAACTATTTATAATACATTGATTCTACCATATTTCGATTACTGTTCGTCGATAATATACATGTCAAATAGTGAAAATATAAGAAAACTTCAAGTATTACAGAATAGAGCAATGAGAACAGTGCTTAAGTGCGAATTTAGAACACCAATTTATGATATGCTTACGGTCCTCGGATGGTTAAATATTGAACAAAGACTTAAATTTAATGCGCTTGTGATGATTTTTAAAATCAAAAATGAAATGTATCCTACATATTTACAACGGAACGGAGCTATATAACAAATTCGTTTTATAATCTAAGGAATACCGGTGATTTCAGACTTCCATTATACAGAAGAGCTGCAACCCAAAACAATCTACTATACAAAGGAATCCAACTTTTTAATAGCCTTCCTAATATCTTAAAGACTGAGCAAAACTTAAATAAATTTAAATCTTTATTAAAACCTCTTTTAAAAAATAATGCTGTATAATATTGTGCTTATATTTTAAGTATTATTTTAAATATAATATGTTATTGTTAAGAGTTTTTTAAAACTAATAAATCAAATAAAATAAAAAAATAAAAAAACCTTTTTCATCTTGACCATAGCATTTTTCTTTGTTGATTAACTCTCTCTTATTCTTTATCTTTCTCTGATCCTACTTTATTATACTCTCTATCACTCCCTTTCTTATTTTCTTTTTTCTCTCTCTCTCTCTCTTTTCTACTTGCTTTTGCTCTTTCTCTCTCTCACTCTTTTTCATTTTATTTACTAGGAAGCTTTTTTTTTTGAAATAATATAATTTATATTTTAGTTTTATTCTTTTTTATTCATTAACCAAAGAAGTTTTTGTTATTATTTGTATTGTACTATTCGTACTAGAATGTCAGCTTGTTAGACTTGACCATTCCTTTTTAATTTTATTGAATGTTTTTGAACAACAACAACAACTTAAAGGTGCTACCACTCATTGTTTTTGGCTGGAGATATATATATATGGGTTCGTTACCGATCTTCCAACCTCTCCCCCTTTGATACGTACTACGAATTGTTAGTCTATCAAATAAGGTATGGAGAAAAATGGAGGCGGAACAAAACAGCATACTTAAAGGAGCTTATAAAAAGGTTGATGCTTCAAATGCATTTGATAAACAATTAGCACATCTCGACCTGTGACGTCAGTGGTCTAAAGTAGTGGAGTGCGTAGTGCACACGACTTCTAAGACTGAGCAAATCTGATATGCGTGGGTTCGAATCCTATGTTGTGCATAAAGTTTTTCAAATAAAATTGGATTAAAGCTCAGCACCACAAAAAAGGAGACTGATGAGTGCAAAAGTGGCAAAGCACGAAATAGCTATATCTCCAGCCAAAAACAATGAGTGGTAGCACCTTTAAGTTGTTGTTGTTGTTCAAAAACATTCAAAGAAGTTTTTATCAACATTAGTGATTTATTTAAAAGTAATAATTCCTTGTCGAAATCTTCGTCGTTGTCGTTGTCTTCGTCGGCGTCGTTGTCGTTGTTGTCCTCGTAGTTGGTGTCGTAGACTTTACTTTACCTTGTCTCCACCATCATTGTTGTCATTGTCATCATTGTCATTGTCATTGTCATTGTCATGTCAAAAAAAAGCCAGGTAGGTTTATTAAGTATGAAAAAAGGACGATATCTATTTTTTATGTTGATAAACCTTCATTTAGGACGAAATGAGGTTCACAAAATATGCGTAGAAAAACGGAAAGAGTCCTAAAGATTCATGTAGGATGAAATGAGGACGATGCAAAATCGTTAAGGATGATATGAGGTTCATTTTTCTGTATGTAGGAGGAAATGAGGAGAAAAGATTCTTTTAAGGATCAGAATAGGGCCAAAATTTCGACTCGGTAAAACTACTAAAAATATAATTGTCTCCAAAAAACTTCTCAAGCTAGCTACATGTCCATCTCGACTTGTATTTTGTATTGTAAATAAATATTACTTATTCCTTCACCAAATTGACAAGGAACCCTTTTAAATAAAACATAAAATGGAAAGTTCAGCTTTGAGTTAATTGAACAATCATGATTAGCCGTCATCTTGATATTAGTGAAATTGACTTGATAGTTGTTAGAGAGATTCTTTTTTTTGAATAACTTCCCAGTCTACTTTCCAATAAAGTTGCCTTGATTGGAAACCAATTTTTTGGCAGCTGGCCAATCAGATACTAGAAACTTGCCTTACTTTCAAGTCGTCTAAACGTGTCCATTCGGTGACACCTAAAATAACTGAAAAGGTTCAGGCGACATAAGGGACTTGAAAGTAAGGCAAGTTTCTAGTATCTGATTAGCCAGCTGCCAAAAAAATACCTTCCAATTAAGGCAACTTTATTGGAAAGTTGCCTGAAAAGTTAATCAAGAAAAATTTCCCTAAGTATCAAGTCAAGTCAACTTATGTCAAAATCACAATTGATCATGTTTTTTCATTCAACTGAAAGCTGAACTTTATTACTCTATGATTTATTTATTTTCTGCACAATTCAATTTAAAGTTTTATGTAAAAAGGATCCTGATCAAATTGGAAAAGAAATGAGTAATATTACTTTACAATACAAAATGCAAATCGCGGTGGACTTGTAGCTTGCCAGAGGATTGTTTTGTAGAAAATAATGGTTTTGATAGTTTTTCTATGATAAACTGAAGGTAGAGGTTAGTGAAGTTAAGTTCCCACTTTTAAATTTATGGGACTTGAAAAAATAACTAGCTGCCTTGGTCAAAATGTACGTTCAAGGAATGCAGTTGACTGCAAATGAAGTAACTTATATTATCCGAAAATACCCACTGTCACTAACAAACTATAGCTGAAATTTGATACGTCAACTTTATAATCAATTTACTTGGGACAAAATCATTAAATTTGATGATCAACAATGAACCAAAACCTTACTGAACAGAAATTTCAACACGGGTGGAATCGCGGAAGGACGTAAGGCGATAGTTGTCTGTCACTGTTTTGATTGTCATCCTTTCTTTCATCTGCGTAAAGTGATGGCTTAAATTTTGGAAGTACTTGGTAGCACTCAGATTTCGATACTTTTTTAATAATTTTTTAATTTTATACCCACCCAAAAATAACAATCACGATTCGATATCGATGGCATCGACTCCTTAAAAAAGCCACAAACTGCAAGAGAATTTTTATTCGAAGCAATTGGAAATTCTTATTAAAAACCCTATTACCATTGGCGAGTCGAATGAAAACGCGTGTGTGAGAAATTTGTATTACAGTTGGCGAATTGAGAACCGTTAATTCGACTTACTGCTGGAACACAATGCAAGAATCGGAGCCGGAGCCGGAGTCGGAATAGCTGTCGTACGTTAACAGAAAGTACGCACACCATGCGTCGTACGGCTTTTTGATGTTATTTGGTATATTTGCAGTTTACAACCACATTAAATTTCTCAGAAAATATTTTTTTGTTCACTTTTATTTCTTATTTAAATATTTTTCCACTTTTTTATTGAAAAACTATTAAAAAAAATATAATCACCAAGTTATTCACTTCAAAAATGGAAACGTCACATGTGTCGTACGTCAAAGTTAAAAATTGGTTAACTCTTCCGACTCCGGCTGCGGCTCCGATTCCAGTTGCGTCGCGATGTGTTCGTACATTTGCATTTACGTATATTGAATACTTTGACAGCTATTCCAGTTACGACTCCGACTCCGGCTCCGACACCATTGTGTTCCAGCAGTTAAATGTCATACATTTTTCGAAGATTGATCTCACTCTATTGTCGTTATCAAATGTTCGTTGATTTGAACGTCATCCGTATTATTTTTTGTCGAACGTTCATATTGTGTGAGAAAAGGTCGAAGCTTATGTAAAAGAAATGTCGGAAAATAAAACAATGTAAGTACATACATATGTATGTATATTTCATTTCTTTTATAAAATAACATGAATCAATGCATTTTTATTCAGCTGCAAGAGAACTAATAAAAATCAGTTCGAAAATCTAGTCGAACTGATAGAATCGAATCCGAATCTAGCGAGAGGTGTTGGAGAGTTTGGTTCTCCCAAAAAAACCAAAAGGAATATTGGGACCAATTTGCTACAACCCTCAACTCACTTGGGCCACCTACTCTCGATGGAAGAGAATGGCACAAGGTAATGTGAATTTAAAAAAAAAACTTTCCAAAGCAAACAGGTTTGGCTGGATTATAAGCTTAAATCATAAGAAAACTTGCGATTAATAAAGCCGAAGTGATGGCAACTGGTGGGGTAAATACTCTCAAGTTTCCTTAACTCCTTTGAAACAAGCTGTGGATGAACTGCTTGGACTTGAGCAAGCTGTAGGGCCAGAAGGTATTTGCTTTGGTTCATCTAGCCAAATTTCACAGGACTTATTAATCGGCTTACAACTACAAGACATTGAAGTGCTCAATGAAAAAGACTGGTGAAGCCGATAAACAACGTTTATTAACGATTTCGTTTTCTCCAAAAAACAAATCTATGTTGCTTATCATTTTGGTTTATTTTGTAATTTTATTCAAATTTTTTTTTGAAATTTCATGAGTTGACGTTTATTTATGTCTGTTATTTTTTTTGTATGGTAGCACTGAATTTCGAACTCGAATTGTAAAGTTCGCCAACCGTAGTTATTTCGAATGTGTTAGTTCGCTAATGAAAACATCTCACTTCGAACGTTCGATTCGCCAGCCATAATAGAGGTATAAGATCTTAGATGCTATTCGACAGCTTGCAAATATTTGAGACAAAGAACTTGATGTAGCAATTTCTGTGAAGAAAGATGAACTTGATATCACAAATAGGGAGTTGAAGATAGCTACAACCGCAAACGATTTTAAATTACTGGAACTTAACGGCAGGAAAAAATTTATTTAAAAATGGGTTTTCTCTTTTATCTTTATTTAAATGTTCTTTTTTTTAATTAAGGGCTTTAGAAAACATGGTTTAACTTATTTGTTATTTATTTAACAAAGCTTAGCAGAATTGAATTGAATTAATTGCTCGCTGATAAATCATCCCTTTTACCGTCACGTATTCTTTTTGCTTTCATTTTTAACTTGTTCATTAACCTTTTGATTTAATGTGGAACAAAATGTATGAAAGTGAACTAAATCGCTATCACCTATAGACCATGCCAAAAAAGTGATAGCCAGTTTGATAATCACCTTACGTGGGGCAAAAGCATTAATTTTGAGATCAACTTTCGCCATAAGCGATTCCATCCAAGTTTTAGATTCTCAAACAAAAAAACTAACCATCGAAACTTCTCAGCTTTAAAAAAAACACCCTCTATTAAAAAAAAAAAACTTTATATAACAAAAATGTATTAAAATTAAAAAATCACAGATTTGAAAGTGTCCAACACTCATTGCATTCGATAGTACCGCTTAGATACAATTTATGTCCATAGATCAAGCGCATTTGATTCTGGATGGCATCTATGATGGCATTGTAAGCTGTGTGCCAGTCGCAGCTTCCAAAACGATTTATTATCCTGCAATGAAAACAAATTTAAAAAAAAAAACTCTTACTTATTTTATGGTTGAAAAATATTAACCTGCAAAGATACATCAAAGGATCATAGAGATCGTGAATCTTCTTGGCTCGAATAAATTCTGCAGCGTGTTTACATATCAATTCGATGTCATAGTTATCTGGTACCGATGAACTCTTCACCCACTCGAGAAGCAATTGAATTGTTTCCGCCTGATTGAAGATGTTTTCAGGAGAAATTAGAACTGCAACTGAAGTAGATGGTTTCTGTTGGTCTGTTGAGGCAAACGATTTCCCAATTTGCATTCCAACTTCTTTTTGCAGCTCTGGTGGCATTGCCTTGAGGAATTCTTCTTCTATTTGTCGCGAAGTATTTGCTTGACACTTCTTTTATTCTTTATCTTTCTCTGATCCTACTTTATTATACTCTCTATCACTCCCTTTCTTATTTTCTTTTTTCTCTCTCTCTCTCTCTTTTCTACTTGCTTTTGCTCTTTCTCTCTCTCACTCTTTTTCATTTTATTTACTAGGAAGCTTTTTTTTTTGAAATAATATAATTTATATTTTAGTTTTATTCTTTTTTATTCATTAACCAAAGAAGTTTTTGTTATTATTTGTATTGTACTATTCGTACTAGAATGTCAGCTTGTTAGACTTGACCATTCCTTTTTAATTTTATTGAATGTTTTTGAACAACAACAACAACTTAAAGGTGCTACCACTCATTGTTTTTGGCTGGAGATATATATATATGGGTTCGTTACCGATCTTCCAACCTCTCCCCCTTTGATACGTACTACGAATTGTTAGTCTATCAAATAAGGTATGGAGAAAAATGGAGGCGGAACAAAACAGCATACTTAAAGGAGCTTATAAAAAGGTTGATGCTTCAAATGCATTTGATAAACAATTAGCACATCTCGACCTGTGACGTCAGTGGTCTAAAGTAGTGGAGTGCGTAGTGCACACGACTTCTAAGACTGAGCAAATCTGATATGCGTGGGTTCGAATCCTATGTTGTGCATAAAGTTTTTCAAATAAAATTGGATTAAAGCTCAGCACCACAAAAAAGGAGACTGATGAGTGCAAAAGTGGCAAAGCACGAAATAGCTATATCTCCAGCCAAAAACAATGAGTGGTAGCACCTTTAAGTTGTTGTTGTTGTTCAAAAACATTCAAAGAAGTTTTTATCAACATTAGTGATTTATTTAAAAGTAATAATTCCTTGTCGAAATCTTCGTCGTTGTCGTTGTCTTCGTCGGCGTCGTTGTCGTTGTTGTCCTCGTAGTTGGTGTCGTAGACTTTACTTTACCTTGTCTCCACCATCATTGTTGTCATTGTCATCATTGTCATTGTCATTGTCATTGTCATGTCAAAAAAAAGCCAGGTAGGTTTATTAAGTATGAAAAAAGGACGATATCTATTTTTTATGTTGATAAACCTTCATTTAGGACGAAATGAGGTTCACAAAATATGCGTAGAAAAACGGAAAGAGTCCTAAAGATTCATGTAGGATGAAATGAGGACGATGCAAAATCGTTAAGGATGATATGAGGTTCATTTTTCTGTATGTAGGAGGAAATGAGGAGAAAAGATTCTTTTAAGGATCAGAATAGGGCCAAAATTTCGACTCGGTAAAACTACTAAAAATATAATTGTCTCCAAAAAACTTCTCAAGCTAGCTACATGTCCATCTCGACTTGTATTTTGTATTGTAAATAAATATTACTTATTCCTTCACCAAATTGACAAGGAACCCTTTTAAATAAAACATAAAATGGAAAGTTCAGCTTTGAGTTAATTGAACAATCATGATTAGCCGTCATCTTGATATTAGTGAAATTGACTTGATAGTTGTTAGAGAGATTCTTTTTTTTGAATAACTTCCCAGTCTACTTTCCAATAAAGTTGCCTTGATTGGAAACCAATTTTTTGGCAGCTGGCCAATCAGATACTAGAAACTTGCCTTACTTTCAAGTCGTCTAAACGTGTCCATTCGGTGACACCTAAAATAACTGAAAAGGTTCAGGCGACATAAGGGACTTGAAAGTAAGGCAAGTTTCTAGTATCTGATTAGCCAGCTGCCAAAAAAATACCTTCCAATTAAGGCAACTTTATTGGAAAGTTGCCTGAAAAGTTAATCAAGAAAAATTTCCCTAAGTATCAAGTCAAGTCAACTTATGTCAAAATCACAATTGATCATGTTTTTTCATTCAACTGAAAGCTGAACTTTATTACTCTATGATTTATTTATTTTCTGCACAATTCAATTTAAAGTTTTATGTAAAAAGGATCCTGATCAAATTGGAAAAGAAATGAGTAATATTACTTTACAATACAAAATGCAAATCGCGGTGGACTTGTAGCTTGCCAGAGGATTGTTTTGTAGAAAATAATGGTTTTGATAGTTTTTCTATGATAAACTGAAGGTAGAGGTTAGTGAAGTTAAGTTCCCACTTTTAAATTTATGGGACTTGAAAAAATAACTAGCTGCCTTGGTCAAAATGTACGTTCAAGGAATGCAGTTGACTGCAAATGAAGTAACTTATATTATCCGAAAATACCCACTGTCACTAACAAACTATAGCTGAAATTTGATACGTCAACTTTATAATCAATTTACTTGGGACAAAATCATTAAATTTGATGATCAACAATGAACCAAAACCTTACTGAACAGAAATTTCAACACGGGTGGAATCGCGGAAGGACGTAAGGCGATAGTTGTCTGTCACTGTTTTGATTGTCATCCTTTCTTTCATCTGCGTAAAGTGATGGCTTAAATTTTGGAAGTACTTGGTAGCACTCAGATTTCGATACTTTTTTAATAATTTTTTAATTTTATACCCACCCAAAAATAACAATCACGATTCGATATCGATGGCATCGACTCCTTAAAAAAGCCACAAACTGCAAGAGAATTTTTATTCGAAGCAATTGGAAATTCTTATTAAAAACCCTATTACCATTGGCGAGTCGAATGAAAACGCGTGTGTGAGAAATTTGTATTACAGTTGGCGAATTGAGAACCGTTAATTCGACTTACTGCTGGAACACAATGCAAGAATCGGAGCCGGAGCCGGAGTCGGAATAGCTGTCGTACGTTAACAGAAAGTACGCACACCATGCGTCGTACGGCTTTTTGATGTTATTTGGTATATTTGCAGTTTACAACCACATTAAATTTCTCAGAAAATATTTTTTTGTTCACTTTTATTTCTTATTTAAATATTTTTCCACTTTTTTATTGAAAAACTATTAAAAAAAATATAATCACCAAGTTATTCACTTCAAAAATGGAAACGTCACATGTGTCGTACGTCAAAGTTAAAAATTGGTTAACTCTTCCGACTCCGGCTGCGGCTCCGATTCCAGTTGCGTCGCGATGTGTTCGTACATTTGCATTTACGTATATTGAATACTTTGACAGCTATTCCAGTTACGACTCCGACTCCGGCTCCGACACCATTGTGTTCCAGCAGTTAAATGTCATACATTTTTCGAAGATTGATCTCACTCTATTGTCGTTATCAAATGTTCGTTGATTTGAACGTCATCCGTATTATTTTTTGTCGAACGTTCATATTGTGTGAGAAAAGGTCGAAGCTTATGTAAAAGAAATGTCGGAAAATAAAACAATGTAAGTACATACATATGTATGTATATTTCATTTCTTTTATAAAATAACATGAATCAATGCATTTTTATTCAGCTGCAAGAGAACTAATAAAAATCAGTTCGAAAATCTAGTCGAACTGATAGAATCGAATCCGAATCTAGCGAGAGGTGTTGGAGAGTTTGGTTCTCCCAAAAAAACCAAAAGGAATATTGGGACCAATTTGCTACAACCCTCAACTCACTTGGGCCACCTACTCTCGATGGAAGAGAATGGCACAAGGTAATGTGAATTTAAAAAAAAAACTTTCCAAAGCAAACAGGTTTGGCTGGATTATAAGCTTAAATCATAAGAAAACTTGCGATTAATAAAGCCGAAGTGATGGCAACTGGTGGGGTAAATACTCTCAAGTTTCCTTAACTCCTTTGAAACAAGCTGTGGATGAACTGCTTGGACTTGAGCAAGCTGTAGGGCCAGAAGGTATTTGCTTTGGTTCATCTAGCCAAATTTCACAGGACTTATTAATCGGCTTACAACTACAAGACATTGAAGTGCTCAATGAAAAAGACTGGTGAAGCCGATAAACAACGTTTATTAACGATTTCGTTTTCTCCAAAAAACAAATCTATGTTGCTTATCATTTTGGTTTATTTTGTAATTTTATTCAAATTTTTTTTTGAAATTTCATGAGTTGACGTTTATTTATGTCTGTTATTTTTTTTGTATGGTAGCACTGAATTTCGAACTCGAATTGTAAAGTTCGCCAACCGTAGTTATTTCGAATGTGTTAGTTCGCTAATGAAAACATCTCACTTCGAACGTTCGATTCGCCAGCCATAATAGAGGTATAAGATCTTAGATGCTATTCGACAGCTTGCAAATATTTGAGACAAAGAACTTGATGTAGCAATTTCTGTGAAGAAAGATGAACTTGATATCACAAATAGGGAGTTGAAGATAGCTACAACCGCAAACGATTTTAAATTACTGGAACTTAACGGCAGGAAAAAATTTATTTAAAAATGGGTTTTCTCTTTTATCTTTATTTAAATGTTCTTTTTTTTAATTAAGGGCTTTAGAAAACATGGTTTAACTTATTTGTTATTTATTTAACAAAGCTTAGCAGAATTGAATTGAATTAATTGCTCGCTGATAAATCATCCCTTTTACCGTCACGTATTCTTTTTGCTTTCATTTTTAACTTGTTCATTAACCTTTTGATTTAATGTGGAACAAAATGTATGAAAGTGAACTAAATCGCTATCACCTATAGACCATGCCAAAAAAGTGATAGCCAGTTTGATAATCACCTTACGTGGGGCAAAAGCATTAATTTTGAGATCAACTTTCGCCATAAGCGATTCCATCCAAGTTTTAGATTCTCAAACAAAAAAACTAACCATCGAAACTTCTCAGCTTTAAAAAAAACACCCTCTATTAAAAAAAAAAAACTTTATATAACAAAAATGTATTAAAATTAAAAAATCACAGATTTGAAAGTGTCCAACACTCATTGCATTCGATAGTACCGCTTAGATACAATTTATGTCCATAGATCAAGCGCATTTGATTCTGGATGGCATCTATGATGGCATTGTAAGCTGTGTGCCAGTCGCAGCTTCCAAAACGATTTATTATCCTGCAATGAAAACAAATTTAAAAAAAAAAACTCTTACTTATTTTATGGTTGAAAAATATTAACCTGCAAAGATACATCAAAGGATCATAGAGATCGTGAATCTTCTTGGCTCGAATAAATTCTGCAGCGTGTTTACATATCAATTCGATGTCATAGTTATCTGGTACCGATGAACTCTTCACCCACTCGAGAAGCAATTGAATTGTTTCCGCCTGATTGAAGATGTTTTCAGGAGAAATTAGAACTGCAACTGAAGTAGATGGTTTCTGTTGGTCTGTTGAGGCAAACGATTTCCCAATTTGCATTCCAACTTCTTTTTGCAGCTCTGGTGGCATTGCCTTGAGGAATTCTTCTTCTATTTGTCGCGAAGTATTTGCTTGACACTTCTTTTTTGGTGATGCCTGTTCCTTAGCTACTCTGGCTTGTTTCCGAGCATGATCACGTAGAATTTCATTGCGTATGTCATCAGGTAACTCAGCGAATACTGTGGGATCAATATCATCAGGAAGATCCGACGTCGATTGAGCGGCTCGTTTAGAAGTTAAAGCTGCATTTTTCAACATTCCCATGACATCGGGCATTTTGGGAGGCTTTTTACGAGGACGACCTTTAGATTTTACTTTCGGAACCGCTCCAGTTGACTTCTTCTCATTGACTTTCGTTTGCTTTTCCTCTACTTTTGGGACGACGATGGTTTCCGGAACCTTTGGTGGGTTTTCCAGTTGTTTTTCTACAACCTTGCTGAACATATTTTTTATTACATTCTCTTTCTTCTCCTTGGGCTCGTTTGGCTCATCCAGTTTGGTAATTTGGATACCAATTCCTCTGAGCTCATGGGGAGGAACATTCAAGGCCTTTGTTGTGGCAAGAACTGTCCGTGTTATGACCTCCAGATCACACGTGTAATCTGAAAGCGACACAGCCTTTGTAAGGTTATCACAAACACCGTGTCCCATGAACTTGGAAGTCTCCACAGGTGCTTCCTTGGCTCGTACCATCATTTTCAAGGTTATACATTTGCCTTTGCGCTTGATATTGGTAAGGCGACTGTGAACCTCCGTGCAGAGCTGCAGCAGAAACGTCTCCAGTTCTGTTTGAGTTTTAAACCGGATGCCATAGTTCACTTCAGCTGATACCGACTTCCTAACCTGACCATAAACCAAAGGACGAGGGTCGATCCCCCGACAGAATTGGTGTAGAGTTTCGCCAAACTTTTTGCCAACTGCTGCCTGAAGTTTTGCGAGTGAAACCATTTGAAGATCTCCGCACGTGACCAAGTGCATCTCCTTCAATGTGTACATGGTACTGCTGCCGACACCTGGGAGGTCCTTTATGGGAATACTCGACATGTATTCTTCGACCTTATCTGACCCAAGGAAGAACTGGCCATCGGGCTTTGCCTTCTTGGTTGCCATTCGTGCCTGGAGTCTATAATTTATAAAAAAAAAACATGAATTTTCAAGGATCACAACAAGGTACAGAGGTTAAAAACTTACTTATTCTCTCCAACTCCTGCAGAACAGGGACAGGAGGTCTTATCACGCACCTCCTGCCTGACGTAGGTTACAAAATCCATTGGATCCACTTGAAGCTCATTGATAAGATCAGTTAGGTTGACAAACATCTCATCGCAACTGACAGCCTCGATGTCCAGAGTGTACTTGGCGATGGTGTTGTACAAAGTGTACGCAACTTCTTTGTACCCCTCGAAGTCATACGGAATCGTTTTCAGGTTTGGACAAAGCTTCAGAGCGTGACCAACAAACATTCCATTGCGGATGCCTTTCTCTCGGGCTTCATAGCTGCAGGAGGCAATCTCAGACAACGACTGTTTGCCTTCGAAAGCCCCACGCACCTTATCCGAGAGGATGTTGTTGTGAAGCTGGTTCTCGAATTTCTTCGTGAAGAGATCCATTTCGACTTTTCGATCGGCACCTGGATGGACAGGCACGTCACCACCTCCTCCTTTGGAATGTGTCACTGCAATGGGTTGACCTCGCAGGTGGGGATGGGAACGGAGGCCAACCGATACAAAGAAGCAATCCATATCGATGTGCATGATTATTTGTCCCCTTGTCATGAAGTTCTCCAATCGATGGAGACTTTCCGACAGTTCTTTTCTATCTGGAAAGAGTCCTGCGTGAGCCTCACGGAGATCAGATACATATTGCTTGAAACCAGCTCCCAACGTGGCTATATGATGAAGTCTAGAGTTATTGTAGAACTCAGAGAGAAACTTTGGATCCACAGCTGTCATTGCCACCCCGCGGGAAGTCGAGGCAATCGATGTGTCAGGCTTGCACGTTGTAGGTTCAATAGGTTGCTGCTTCATCTTTGCACTTAAATTCTCAAGGTCTTTGAGTATATTAGAAACTTCATTTCCCTCAGATTCAATTGTTTCCACCTTCTCCTTGACATCTTTAGGTTTTGAAACAGCACCAAAGGATATCTTTGGTTGTGCTCTGTTCTGATTGTTGTAGAGTAAATATTTGGTGTAGTCTACAATTTTCTGCTCCTTCAAACAATCCACAACCCATTGAGCACTTATGATCTTCGATGTGTCCATATTTCGGATCTTTACATCGGGAAGATTAGAGGCAATGATGAAGGTTGTGTGTGACCGTTGGTATGTGTGATAGGTGCCTCCGTGCACCATCATTATTCTCTTTAATTCATCCGAGGAGGGATTCGTATGACCATTGACAAAAATCGAAATTCCAGCAAAGAGATTTGTCACACGAAATGGATCACTGGCAGCAGCGAATTGTTCCTCCAATTTCGTGATTTTGGCATCCATATAGCCTCCCTTTATATTGGAGGGACATTTAAAAGTAATTCAAATAATTGACATTTTGATTCAGTACGACTTACCCATTCCTCGAAACCATTATTTGGCATTTTTGTTAATGTTTTAACTTATTTATCTTTTTAATTCGAATTTTTGGGACGGATTTTGTTTTCAAATTTCAATTAGGGCGTATTCTAAAAAATCCAAATAAACAACAAAAATGCCGAAAGATGAATCAGCTGACGAAGAGCTTTTAAAAGTGATGCCAAGATTCGAATTTGACGAAAGTTAGGCCCCGTTCACATGGAGAAACTAGTTACTGGAGATTATTTGACATTTTTCTTGTAAGGAGTTTTCCAATAAGAGTTTTAATGTTAAAAACAAGCATTTTTTAAGAGAAATTAGTTATTTTTTATTTAATTTTAGGAAGGAAAGTACACCATTAACAATGTAAAATAATATCCCCGTGCCAGTGGATGTCACCCCAGCTTTTTCACTAAATTTTCCATGACCGATTCACACATTTGTGGCTGAATGTCCTCGACTACTTGACGAATGCCACCATTAAGATCTTGAATCGATTGTGGAGAATAGGCCTTATCTTATCACGTGACTCTAAAGAAAAAAGTCTTTAACTGTTTACTTACAAGATCTTGGTGGTGAGGAAACTTTTCTTGTAAAACTCCAAACTGTTAAAAAAAAAAACAATCATAAAATAAATTAGGTGGCACAACAGTCCGTTGAAAACTAGGGCCTAGTGACTTACAACTCTCAACCATTCCTGTGTGCGAGTACTGTTGTCAGGGATGGAGGGGACCTACAGTTTTAAGCCGAATCCGAACGGCCAATTTGAGAAAGCACTTTTCATGACAAGAATTACTCTTGGAGGATTTGTCAATTCCTCGCAAGAGGGAGTACCCGTGAAAAAAACTTTTTAGATGTCACAGACAGGGATCGAACCCAAGACCTCTGGCATGGCAGTGCAACGCACTAACCATCATGCCACGGGTACCACAACAATCACCCTAAGGCTAGGCGCGCACATGCAACTTTTAGTTTCGAAACTGTTTGGTTTCTAATCTGAGCACTATAGACTTATACGAGAGTCCGCGCACATGCAGAAACTATTCGGTCGCCCATTCGAGCAACTTTTTAGTTTGTGTTTTGACACAAACTAAACGATCACCTCAAACCAATTCCTTAAGGCCCAACTATAATAGACATAAGCTACCATATGCGCGCATAAGTAAACGTACGAATACAAAGAATCTAATACGAGTGACCATAATGGAGTCTAGCTCCGTTTCGTTCAATTTTTCTCAGTTTCGCTAACTTAAGCAAACTTAAGCAAGAGCGATCCCAGTCGCTCGCCGCATAAGTAAATCTGACAGTTTTGATCAAATACACACAGGCCAACTCCACTGCAAATAATTTCTCTCAGAATGTTTATCATAACCGGAAATCAGCCTCATAAACTTATTCATAGTGTGCGTGTCATTTCTCTTCTAATTTATGAAATTTCCCCAAAAAACTCATTAGTTATTTCTATGTATGCGTGAGAACACGTCAATTTTTCTTGTTGAATTCTTTCACATTACAAATACAACAATGTAAACAAATGGGTTTTGGAGGGTGATACGTACGAAGGATTTATATCTTCATATAGAGTGTTTTTGCATGAATATCTCATTCTGTGTATCTGTTGCAAAATTGCATTATGGCTACCCGCAGTAATTTCACAAACTTAAGTGAATTTTCGTTGGGTTTTTGACATAAGCTTATGTTTGCTTATGCCTATTATAGTTGGCCCTTTAGTTTGTGCCACAAGGAATTATAGGTAACTGCGCGCACATTCAACTAAATCGTTGAATAATTTTCTGTAAGTGCAAGAGAGAACAAAATTTAGTCAATGTTTTCCTTTCACAAAAAATTCTGAGGGAAGAGTACCACCTAACATCTCAATTTCACTATTTTTCTCTTTCATACATTGATTGCGAAAATTTATTAGTTGCTTAAACCCAAAAACAAATTCTGTATCCTATTGTGATGTGATACACGTAAGCGTAACTGCGCCCACATTCAACTAAATAGTTTCTTTAGTATGCATGTATTAGTGCATTTCAGTCAAATTATTCTTTAAAGTGTGACGAGGTTAGTAGGATACTTCCAGACGAGCAGAATAATATATCTTTCTCATCTGTTTGTTTTCATAATTCAATTTGCTACTTTTTAAACGTCAAATGTATTTATGTACTGAAAGGCGGTGGTAAGTATTATTTGTATCTCAAAACAAAACATATATTTTAATTTGTTTTTATTTTCAGATTATTATTATTAAAATGGAATAAAGCCTAAGCTTTCATCATTTATTTCAAATGGAATTTGCCTCTCACAAATGGGAATGTTAAGAGTAAAACAACGCTGTCGCTGTCGCCATCGCCGTCGAATGGTATTACCCCATTGAGAAAGAACTAATAGAGAGAACCAACTTCGACGGTTTTTCTCTTTTTGCCTACAAGCTGTGATTTTGCCACCAACTTGCATATGTGTTAACTCCATATAAAAAAAATGTGGGGAACACATACTTATGAAAGTTTGTGCACATACTCACCACGAGAGAGAAAAAACTTTTCTCTCTTTTCTCTCTGCTCACCACCTTTTAAAAATGGCGACCACCTTTGAAAAATGGCGAATGTAGTCAGCTGTTCAGAGGTGTTCAAAGAAAATTCAAAATTGTGTATGAACAACTTTATGGTACTCTCATTGTGTTCGTTTGAGAGTAATATCATTCGAATATGAAGTGAAATTAATTACTCTTGTTAGGTGCCAGAACAATGAAGATTTAGAAACAATTCTAAATTACGCATTTAAATAAATATTAGTTAGTTAATTTAAGCCAGTTTTAATCATTAAGTAAGTAAAATAAATTAGGTGGTGCAACAGTCCAATGAGAATTAGGACCTAGAAACATAAAACTCTGAAAGCACTACAACTATTAGTTGTATTATTAGCTGCGTTTATGCGTTTAATTTTCGCTCAGACCGTTGAAAGATGCAAAAAAACTCAGATTTGTTTCAATTTTCAGAGTTTATCGACTTAATTTTGTCGATGCGAGAGTTGCAGGAACATTGAAAACGAGAGTTACAGAATGTAAACATGGAACATTGAAAACATTTTTATATACTCATCTCTTTTTTCCATTCCTATTTTATTTGTGTGTACTCGTTGTTTATTTCCTTTACATTACTCACGACATTTCCAAAATCCTGAAAATAAGTGATTTAAGTAGACACTAAATAAAAAGACCGTCAACTTGTTACTTCTGTTACCAATTTTCATTGCATAAGATTTGTGAATAGGTGATAAGCTATTCTTACTGCCTTCCACTAAGCTAGTGTGTTGCTTTTAAAGGCTTAACTACATAAGCTGGGTCAGTGGTTTTGTGAAAAGAATATACAAATTTGTTCTTCAACCAAAATTTAAGTCTTATGCATCATTTTTATAAATTTTCCAGTTCTAAATATTTATATCTTATCTTTCAGTTATATAGCGACAAGGAAAAATCTGTGAGGGAAAGTACTAACTACAGTTTTTCTGAAAGTGCATTGTGGCTTATTCATAGATGTTTGCTAAACGTTTTAGGCTATTCATAAATAAATGCAAATCAAAGTTAAGGGCTAAACCTGAATAACTATAAACAATGAAAATGCTGTGTTCAAGTAGTTATTATCGCAGCCAAATTTCATAATTGATTTTTTTGGTGTATAAAAAAGCTGAAAGAGTAATTCATGACAAATAAATGTTACTAAGTTCCAGAAAATATCGATTGATACCGCAATTGCAGAAGATGTGGATATTTTATATAAATATTCCTGGTAAACTGTAGAACTTTATTATTTCCGTCTTTTATAATTCAATGTAAAATAATTCAATGCAGTATATTTTAGATAATACAGTAGTTAAGTTAGTAGTTAAGGCATTACTATTGAAATAAACATAACATATGTTCATTTATAAAAAACATGTACTCGTTCAAATATACAAATAAAGTCTAGTCTAAAAAACCTTAACCTTGTTATACTCTTTCTGCACACATCCTTTCTTGTTTTGGTTGTTAATGCCATCTATCTGTAACTCAGAGAAGGTTGTTAATGCCATCTATCTGTAGTTCAGAGAAAGAGAAGAGAAAAACAAATTCACCACGAACTACCGGTATAACTTCTTCCGGTATTTATTGACAAACAAAAATGTTTTCCTAGAATTAATTTGAATTATAGGAGTATTTTTGTAGATATAAAAACGAAAAGATGTAAGTAAAATTAAAGAAAGAAATTCATGAGAATTACAAATATTATAATGAGACTTTAAAAAACATAGCCTTCTTGGCTATCAATAAACAAAAATGAGAAATGTCGCATTTCCCGGAAGTGATGTTTTTTTGTGTACTCTTTTCCGGGGTGAAAACATGTATACACCGATACGAATTCAACACGCTATAAAAAATGAGAGTAAGAGGTATCGAAGTGACGGAGACGAGGAAATTTGGTTCTCTCATTTAGTTTTTTCTCTCTGATTACCCAGACTGCAAATAGAAATGTATACAATAAATAGTAACATAAGCAACACTGAAACGAAAAAGCAGCCACAGGAGCAGCAGCATTGAGAAAGAACTAATAGAGAGAACCAACTTCGACGGTTTTTCTCTTTTTGCCTACAAGCTGTGATTTTGCCACCAACTTGCATATGTGTTAACTCCATATAAAAAAAATGTGGGGAACACATACTTATGAAAGTTTGTGCACATACTCACCACGAGAGAGAAAAAACTTTTCTCTCTTTTCTCTCTGCTCACCACCTTTTAAAAATGGCGACCACCTTTGAAAAATGGCGAATGTAGTCAGCTGTTCAGAGGTGTTCAAAGAAAATTCAAAATTGTGTATGAACAACTTTATGGTACTCTCATTGTGTTCGTTTGAGAGTAATATCATTCGAATATGAAGTGAAATTAATTACTCTTGTTAGGTGCCAGAACAATGAAGATTTAGAAACAATTCTAAATTACGCATTTAAATAAATATTAGTTAGTTAATTTAAGCCAGTTTTAATCATTAAGTAAGTAAAATAAATTAGGTGGTGCAACAGTCCAATGAGAATTAGGACCTAGAAACATAAAACTCTGAAAGCACTACAACTATTAGTTGTATTATTAGCTGCGTTTATGCGTTTAATTTTCGCTCAGACCGTTGAAAGATGCAAAAAAACTCAGATTTGTTTCAATTTTCAGAGTTTATCGACTTAATTTTGTCGATGCGAGAGTTGCAGGAACATTGAAAACGAGAGTTACAGAATGTAAACATGGAACATTGAAAACATTTTTATATACTCATCTCTTTTTTCCATTCCTATTTTATTTGTGTGTACTCGTTGTTTATTTCCTTTACATTACTCACGACATTTCCAAAATCCTGAAAATAAGTGATTTAAGTAGACACTAAATAAAAAGACCGTCAACTTGTTACTTCTGTTACCAATTTTCATTGCATAAGATTTGTGAATAGGTGATAAGCTATTCTTACTGCCTTCCACTAAGCTAGTGTGTTGCTTTTAAAGGCTTAACTACATAAGCTGGGTCAGTGGTTTTGTGAAAAGAATATACAAATTTGTTCTTCAACCAAAATTTAAGTCTTATGCATCATTTTTATAAATTTTCCAGTTCTAAATATTTATATCTTATCTTTCAGTTATATAGCGACAAGGAAAAATCTGTGAGGGAAAGTACTAACTACAGTTTTTCTGAAAGTGCATTGTGGCTTATTCATAGATGTTTGCTAAACGTTTTAGGCTATTCATAAATAAATGCAAATCAAAGTTAAGGGCTAAACCTGAATAACTATAAACAATGAAAATGCTGTGTTCAAGTAGTTATTATCGCAGCCAAATTTCATAATTGATTTTTTTGGTGTATAAAAAAGCTGAAAGAGTAATTCATGACAAATAAATGTTACTAAGTTCCAGAAAATATCGATTGATACCGCAATTGCAGAAGATGTGGATATTTTATATAAATATTCCTGGTAAACTGTAGAACTTTATTATTTCCGTCTTTTATAATTCAATGTAAAATAATTCAATGCAGTATATTTTAGATAATACAGTAGTTAAGTTAGTAGTTAAGGCATTACTATTGAAATAAACATAACATATGTTCATTTATAAAAAACATGTACTCGTTCAAATATACAAATAAAGTCTAGTCTAAAAAACCTTAACCTTGTTATACTCTTTCTGCACACATCCTTTCTTGTTTTGGTTGTTAATGCCATCTATCTGTAACTCAGAGAAGGTTGTTAATGCCATCTATCTGTAGTTCAGAGAAAGAGAAGAGAAAAACAAATTCACCACGAACTACCGGTATAACTTCTTCCGGTATTTATTGACAAACAAAAATGTTTTCCTAGAATTAATTTGAATTATAGGAGTATTTTTGTAGATATAAAAACGAAAAGATGTAAGTAAAATTAAAGAAAGAAATTCATGAGAATTACAAATATTATAATGAGACTTTAAAAAACATAGCCTTCTTGGCTATCAATAAACAAAAATGAGAAATGTCGCATTTCCCGGAAGTGATGTTTTTTTGTGTACTCTTTTCCGGGGTGAAAACATGTATACACCGATACGAATTCAACACGCTATAAAAAATGAGAGTAAGAGGTATCGAAGTGACGGAGACGAGGAAATTTGGTTCTCTCATTTAGTTTTTTCTCTCTGTCATGGTCCATGCCAGAGAGAAAAAACTAAATGAGAGAACCAAATTTCCTCGTCTCCGTCACTTCGATACCTCTTACTCTCATTTTTTATAGCGTGTTGAATTCGTATCGGTGTATACATGTTTTCACCCCGGAAAAGAGTACACAAAAAAACATCACTTCCGGGAAATGCGACATTTCTCATTTTTGTTTATTGATAGCCAAGAAGGCTATGTTTTTTAAAGTCTCATTATAATATTTGTAATTCTCATGAATTTCTTTCTTTAATTTTACTTACATCTTTTCGTTTTTATATCTACAAAAATACTCCTATAATTCAAATTAATTCTAGGAAAACATTTTTGTTTGTCAATAAATACCGGAAGAAGTTATACCGGTAGTTCGTGGTGAATTTGTTTTTCTCTTCTCTTTCTCTGAACTACAGATAGATGGCATTAACAACCTTCTCTGAGTTACAGATAGATGGCATTAACAACCAAAACAAGAAAGGATGTGTGCAGAAAGAGTATAACAAGGTTAAGGTTTTTTAGACTAGACTTTATTTGTATATTTGAACGAGTACATGTTTTTTATAAATGAACATATGTTATGTTTATTTCAATAGTAATGCCTTAACTACTAACTTAACTACTGTATTATCTAAAATATACTGCATTGAATTATTTTACATTGAATTATAAAAGACGGAAATAATAAAGTTCTACAGTTTACCAGGAATATTTATATAAAATATCCACATCTTCTGCAATTGCGGTATCAATCGATATTTTCTGGAACTTAGTAACATTTATTTGTCATGAATTACTCTTTCAGCTTTTTTATACACCAAAAAAATCAATTATGAAATTTGGCTGCGATAATAACTACTTGAACACAGCATTTTCATTGTTTATAGTTATTCAGGTTTAGCCCTTAACTTTGATTTGCATTTATTTATGAATAGCCTAAAACGTTTAGCAAACATCTATGAATAAGCCACAATGCACTTTCAGAAAAACTGTAGTTAGTACTTTCCCTCACAGATTTTTCCTTGTCGCTATATAACTGAAAGATAAGATATAAATATTTAGAACTGGAAAATTTATAAAAATGATGCATAAGACTTAAATTTTGGTTGAAGAACAAATTTGTATATTCTTTTCACAAAACCACTGACCCAGCTTATGTAGTTAAGCCTTTAAAAGCAACACACTAGCTTAGTGGAAGGCAGTAAGAATAGCTTATCACCTATTCACAAATCTTATGCAATGAAAATTGGTAACAGAAGTAACAAGTTGACGGTCTTTTTATTTAGTGTCTACTTAAATCACTTATTTTCAGGATTTTGGAAATGTCGTGAGTAATGTAAAGGAAATAAACAACGAGTACACACAAATAAAATAGGAATGGAAAAAAGAGATGAGTATATAAAAATGTTTTCAATGTTCCATGTTTACATTCTGTAACTCTCGTTTTCAATGTTCCTGCAACTCTCGCATCGACAAAATTAAGTCGATAAACTCTGAAAATTGAAACAAATCTGAGTTTTTTTGCATCTTTCAACGGTCTGAGCGAAAATTAAACGCATAAACGCAGCTAATAATACAACTAATAGTTGTAGTGCTTTCAGAGTTTTATGTTTCTAGGTCCTAATTCTCATTGGACTGTTGCACCACCTAATTTATTTTACTTACTTAATGATTAAAACTGGCTTAAATTAACTAACTAATATTTATTTAAATGCGTAATTTAGAATTGTTTCTAAATCTTCATTGTTCTGGCACCTAACAAGAGTAATTAATTTCACTTCATATTCGAATGATATTACTCTCAAACGAACACAATGAGAGTACCATAAAGTTGTTCATACACAATTTTGAATTTTCTTTGAACACCTCTGAACAGCTGACTACATTCGCCATTTTTCAAAGGTGGTCGCCATTTTTAAAAGGTGGTGAGCAGAGAGAAAAGAGAGAAAAGTTTTTTCTCTCTCGTGGTGAGTATGTGCACAAACTTTCATAAGTATGTGTTCCCCACATTTTTTTTATATGGAGTTAACACATATGCAAGTTGGTGGCAAAATCACAGCTTGTAGGCAAAAAGAGAAAAACCGTCGAAGTTGGTTCTCTCTATTAGTTCTTTCTCAATGCTGCTGCTCCTGTGGCTGCTTTTTCGTTTCAGTGTTGCTTATGTTACTATTTATTGTATACATTTCTATTTGCAGTCTGGGTAATCAGAGAGAAAAAACTAAATGAGAGAACCAAATTTCCTCGTCTCCGTCACTTCGATACCTCTTACTCTCATTTTTTATAGCGTGTTGAATTCGTATCGGTGTATACATGTTTTCACCCCGGAAAAGAGTACACAAAAAAACATCACTTCCGGGAAATGCGACATTTCTCATTTTTGTTTATTGATAGCCAAGAAGGCTATGTTTTTTAAAGTCTCATTATAATATTTGTAATTCTCATGAATTTCTTTCTTTAATTTTACTTACATCTTTTCGTTTTTATATCTACAAAAATACTCCTATAATTCAAATTAATTCTAGGAAAACATTTTTGTTTGTCAATAAATACCGGAAGAAGTTATACCGGTAGTTCGTGGTGAATTTGTTTTTCTCTTCTCTTTCTCTGAACTACAGATAGATGGCATTAACAACCTTCTCTGAGTTACAGATAGATGGCATTAACAACCAAAACAAGAAAGGATGTGTGCAGAAAGAGTATAACAAGGTTAAGGTTTTTTAGACTAGACTTTATTTGTATATTTGAACGAGTACATGTTTTTTATAAATGAACATATGTTATGTTTATTTCAATAGTAATGCCTTAACTACTAACTTAACTACTGTATTATCTAAAATATACTGCATTGAATTATTTTACATTGAATTATAAAAGACGGAAATAATAAAGTTCTACAGTTTACCAGGAATATTTATATAAAATATCCACATCTTCTGCAATTGCGGTATCAATCGATATTTTCTGGAACTTAGTAACATTTATTTGTCATGAATTACTCTTTCAGCTTTTTTATACACCAAAAAAATCAATTATGAAATTTGGCTGCGATAATAACTACTTGAACACAGCATTTTCATTGTTTATAGTTATTCAGGTTTAGCCCTTAACTTTGATTTGCATTTATTTATGAATAGCCTAAAACGTTTAGCAAACATCTATGAATAAGCCACAATGCACTTTCAGAAAAACTGTAGTTAGTACTTTCCCTCACAGATTTTTCCTTGTCGCTATATAACTGAAAGATAAGATATAAATATTTAGAACTGGAAAATTTATAAAAATGATGCATAAGACTTAAATTTTGGTTGAAGAACAAATTTGTATATTCTTTTCACAAAACCACTGACCCAGCTTATGTAGTTAAGCCTTTAAAAGCAACACACTAGCTTAGTGGAAGGCAGTAAGAATAGCTTATCACCTATTCACAAATCTTATGCAATGAAAATTGGTAACAGAAGTAACAAGTTGACGGTCTTTTTATTTAGTGTCTACTTAAATCACTTATTTTCAGGATTTTGGAAATGTCGTGAGTAATGTAAAGGAAATAAACAACGAGTACACACAAATAAAATAGGAATGGAAAAAAGAGATGAGTATATAAAAATGTTTTCAATGTTCCATGTTTACATTCTGTAACTCTCGTTTTCAATGTTCCTGCAACTCTCGCATCGACAAAATTAAGTCGATAAACTCTGAAAATTGAAACAAATCTGAGTTTTTTTGCATCTTTCAACGGTCTGAGCGAAAATTAAACGCATAAACGCAGCTAATAATACAACTAATAGTTGTAGTGCTTTCAGAGTTTTATGTTTCTAGGTCCTAATTCTCATTGGACTGTTGCACCACCTAATTTATTTTACTTACTTAATGATTAAAACTGGCTTAAATTAACTAACTAATATTTATTTAAATGCGTAATTTAGAATTGTTTCTAAATCTTCATTGTTCTGGCACCTAACAAGAGTAATTAATTTCACTTCATATTCGAATGATATTACTCTCAAACGAACACAATGAGAGTACCATAAAGTTGTTCATACACAATTTTGAATTTTCTTTGAACACCTCTGAACAGCTGACTACATTCGCCATTTTTCAAAGGTGGTCGCCATTTTTAAAAGGTGGTGAGCAGAGAGAAAAGAGAGAAAAGTTTTTTCTCTCTCGTGGTGAGTATGTGCACAAACTTTCATAAGTATGTGTTCCCCACATTTTTTTTATATGGAGTTAACACATATGCAAGTTGGTGGCAAAATCACAGCTTGTAGGCAAAAAGAGAAAAACCGTCGAAGTTGGTTCTCTCTATTAGTTCTTTCTCAATGATCAGGAGGAGGAGGATTCTATGATGATCCTAATCGGAGCAAATCGTCATTCGAAGAAGTTTCTCTACACACAGCCTGCCTACCATATCTTGGCTTTTACCGGCTCATGATATTGGGCAACATGAATCTGTTGATGTGTGTCCCAAAAGTAGCTAAAGAAAATAATTGAGAGGTAAGATGACGATTTGAATCGATTTGAAATCCACAAACTGACTGACTGAGTCTGAAACTCGATTTGTTTTCAGGGTTATGTTACGCTTTACGATGCCTTCTAGAGCTTCTATTCACGCTATGTCTATCGGAGAGTTCGAGATTGCTGTGTCCCTGGGGCGGAGGTAACCTTCAAGGATCGCATAACCAAGGACTACGGTTGGACATTCGAGTTCACTGGAACAGAAACACGATGTCTGAACCTGAGGTCGTACAACTACTTGGGATTAGCCGCGGCCAAGTGTCCCTGTGCCGAACAGTCTGAGCAGCATTGCCGAACAGACGGCTTAACTTTAGGCTTAACATTGTTTTACCGGAGAGTCTGAGTTGCGTGGCATCGAACAACCTCGAAACATCAGTTCATGTTGGAACAACAGAAGGTCAAATCTATGAATTCTACATAAACTCCCTGCCGAGGACAAAGGTAATAATAAAGATTCTACTTTTTTCGCGCAAAGCTTTGACTTGTTTGAAATTTGTTTTAAGGAATATCATATGACAAAAGAGAACGTGAACAAATACTTGGGACATAAGGGAACTGTATCTTGCCTAGCACTCTCTGTTGATGGTGAGACACTTGTTTCAGGAGGAGAGGATGCTCAAGTGCATTTATGGCATATACCAAGCAAGCAGCTGATCAGAACCCTCGCTCACAGGGGGCCCATATCGAATGTGGTCCTTTCTCTGAGAAAACTAAGTGCCTTCGGACCCGAGAACACATTCCTGAATATGTTCACCAACAATCTCAAGCGAATGATGGGTTCTGCTGACGCCGACGAGTCCCATACAATAGACGTACTTGTCGAAGAGAACGACGACGATGATGAATTTGCCATCACCCATCAAATAACAAATCGATCATTTGTAGCTCGTCCTGCTGCACCAGGAGCAAACACAGAAGAAGTAGAGACACTGAGACAGGAAATTAAAAAACTAAAAAAACATTAACAGGAAATTATTTTCAATTTCAACCAAAAATATACTCAATAGTTAAACACAAAAATACTGTTTTGTTAAAGTACACATTTAAATAACAAGAAAAAAAGTATCAATTTTGGTTTTATTTTCATTCGCTCTGGGAAGGCTGGACACCAGTTCCAGTGGTGTTTGCCACAGCCAAGGACTATCGGATTTCCCGATTGGAGTGCAAAAGTTCCTTCAGTTGGGCCATTTTGTTGTCTGTTCGTTGTTTCATGAAATCTAGAGCTGTGCTGAGGTCATCTAGACTGCCATTAACCGACTCGAACTCTGAAACGAAACAAGGAAATGATTGTAATGGGAAGTTTTTGAATAGGTATTCTTACCACAATCTCATTTTTTGGTTCATAAGATTTGTTGGGCTCACACTAAAGAGCAGCAGCTTGATTATGCCTTACAAGTAATTGATAAAATAAGTGATTCAGTTGGCCTAAAGTATTCACGTAAACCACGAGATCCTAAACCGATTACTTAAGTTTAAAGGAATAAATAAATAATAATAAATAAAGGAATTAGGTCATTTTACGATTCGTTTAATAAGAATGTCATTTATTTGAGGCATGAAGGTGTAAGTATAAAGTTAGTTACTGAATATCTATTATATTTCTATCACTAAAAATAAATAAGTAAAGTAAAATTGAAAGATGTTTTATTTTCATTCAAAAAAGTTAACATCCATCAAAAATGGCAGTGTTAAAAAGAGTTTTGGCAACCGAAAGGAAACCAAAGAAAGGGGAAATCGCAGCCGTCTAGTAGCCGTTATCTTTGCATATGAAAACTAGTTTTCAAAGATATGGTTTTAGAAATAACCAATCATATTGTGGGTGCATTTTGGTTTCGATATTCGCTTAATATTGTTTTAGAAGTAACCAATGATATTGTGGGTGCATTTACACTAGTATGTGTTTCAACGCATATTCTTTTGCAGTAACTGTTTCTGGGCAAGTGGATTTCAAAATAAATACATTTGTTGTCCTTGCTTTTGCATTCATTTTGAATATTTGTTTCAAAGTTAGAACTTGAAGACGGACTTAATTTCAACAAAATTCGAAATTCGAAAATTATCTTAAGAAAATGGATATGGACTCACAAGGTAAGCCTTTTTGTATTATTGAAAATTGAAATTAGGTAATTATGTCTATAGGTAACTTAATATGTATTTTATTTCCAGATTTCCAAGAGGATGCTAGTTGGACGCAAAATTTTATAAATAATGTTCAAAGTCGTCAAGCGATTTATGATGCTTCAATGGCGGAGCACGCAGACAGAAATTTTGTTTCCGGCCTGTGGGAAGAAATTGCAGAAAAGATGGTACCTACTTGGCACAACATGTCACCAATGGAAAAAAATGAAAAAGGTGAGCACAATTAAATAAAAATATCGGAGGTTTAAGACATGACTGCTGGGTTGTTAACCTTTTTGTGAAACTTTTTTATTATTCGAAGAATAGGTACTGATGTTAAGGAGAATTTAGTTGTGAAAAAGAAAGCAGTTTAAAAGTTTTGGTATGTTTATTGAATGGTTTTAATGATTAATACACTTCATACAGGAGCTTGAGCTACGTTTATTTTTAAGTAAAAAGTCGAATACAAAAAAATTTCTTTCTTAGGTTATAGCATTTTGATTTTATATCAAATTTATATTTTTTATATTGCCATGGTACTGAACCTTGAGGTGAACTAAAATATTTTACAAAATAATCCCTTGCTGTTGAACCATCATGAGATCCACGTACATTTGTTATATTAGGTTTAGTCAACGAACACTCATACAAAGTGTCTTCATACCTTATCCCATCTCTTTTGCGAACAAAATTGTGAAGGATGCAACAGGCTTTAATAATATTATCGCAAAATGAGAGATGCACGTCAAGTGGTCTATGTAGTATCCTCCATTTATTACTTAAGATTCCAAAGGAGCATTCCACCATTCTTCGGGCTCTAGTAAGACGATAATTATATATTTTTTTGTCCGTGGACAAATTTCTTCGTCCAAATGGACGCTGTATGTGGTCTGATAAGGCAAAAGCTTCATCGGCTACAAACACAAATGGCATGCATTTCCCCCCTTTGTCATTTGGGAGCAATTGATCTAGTGGTAAATTCAGTTGACCATTGTTTAGCTTTTTCCCAAAGTTTGATCGCTGAAAAACATGGGAGTCACTTGCACTCCCATGGGATCCAATGTCAACGGATAGGAAACAGTAATCCGCGTCTGTAACTGCCATAAGAACCAATGAAAAATAATTCTTGTAATTCATATATTTCGATCCAGATTTAGATGGCTTTTGGACCCTTATATGTTTGCCGTCAATTGCTCCTACACAATTGGGGAAATTTGTACTTGTTAAAAATTTGTCAGCAACTTGTTTCCAAGTATCTTCTGTTTGTTCCGGCATGTAATTTTCTTTTAGGCATATCCATATTTTGTCGCATGTATCCTTAATAATTTCTCGTAGTGTTGGTTCACCTATGAGAAATTCGTAATGAAGAGACCGGAAACTGTTTCCTGTTGCAAGGTATCTATAGAAAATAATATTTTTGATTAGGGAAATACAAATTAAGAAAGTATCTGGTCTTAAAAAAAAAAAAAACAAATCGTTAATTTTAGAGAAGAAATTAATGTCAAATTATTTAAAAATGCAATGTTTTCTTTTATATTTTTAGTCAAAGAACTTCAAAACAAATGGAAAAATTTGAAGACATGTTTTCGCCGAGAACTCAGTAAACAAAAAAATGTTAAATCAGGCCAAGCAGCTACTAAGCGGCGCAAATATGTTTACTTCGAGCAATTATCTTTCCTTTTGTCCTCGATGGAAGACCGCCCAACCGTCAGCAATTGTGAAATTGAAGAATTCGATGAGAATTTGGAGGTATTCTTAACAGAAGCAGAGAGAACACCCGAAATATCCACACAGATCCAAGCGAGTGGATCAAAAAAAAAGAAAACGACATATGAGCAGGATTTGTTGGACATTTTGAGGGAGAGAAAAGATGAAAATGTAGACGAAGATAAAACATTTTTGCTCTCCTTGCTGCCATCATTTAAAAAACTCAACGACAGCGAAAAATTTGATGTTAAAATTGAATTTTTGCGCGTTTTGAAACGAAAAGGCCAAAACAAAGAGAGCTTTAAAAAGAAAGAATCATACAAACGGCATCATTCGTATTCAAGGAACGATTCGGGCTCCGAATCAAATTAGTTAGTTTGAACTTGTAACCATTAATTTTTTTTCTAAACTCTGAATTACATTTTATGTTTATTTATTGCATTAATAAATTATTTTTGTTTTTTTTAATTAAAACATAATCTTTATTTGTTTACCTCAGTGTAACCGTCAGTCTTTCTTCTGGGGATATTGCTTTCCTCCACCTGGTATTTTTGAAAGTTATCAAAGGCCGTATCAAAAACAGAAGTTCATCAAAACTTCTGTCGCTCATGCGGAAGTAATTGAAGAACTTGCTTGGGTGGGATCGGAGGTCTAGATAAATTTTTTGAAATTGCCCTTTCACAAGGCGTTGTGAGTTCAACGGGTGAACCCAATATTGCCTTTTGATTACAGGTTTATTCCGTCTTTTTAATTCAAAGGCACATATCAGTGCCAATTCGTAAAAATCCATATCCAGAAATTTGTATTGACTTATGAAATCTCTTTCAAAAAATTTTGTATTCCAACAATATATCTACTCTTTTCTTTCATAAGCGAAAGAATAGGACAAATTTGAAACTATTTTGTTTCGTGTATATGAGATAGAAAAAGTGAATAAATGTTTCATGTGTATTGGTTTATTTCGTTGATTGCTTTTGGAGTTGCTTATGTGCGCGGTGTTTGGGCAACTAACGATCAAACTATTTGGTTTCGAAAAAGTTGCATGTGCGCGGCTAGAATAAGCCAAATCAAGCTGTCAATTTTAATGGATGCAATGGAAATTCGTTAATAATAAGGTGACTTATGATATGGTCTAAATGTGACGTCATGCTGACGTAGGTAGGTGAAGGAGGAATACGATGGACTCTGACAACAAACCTAAAATATCTAGACTAAGCAGACGATGTATGCTTAATATCTCAAATATTAATGGATATCCTTCAAATGGCAACAATGGTGAAGACTAGAGCCTATAAAGGAATGACAGCTAAGTGGAATAGATTTGCATATTTCAGTACTTTTTTTGACGTAAGAAAATCTTTTATAAATACGAATTTATGTTACACTGCAAAGAAAGCAAGCACTTGTCGCACTAGCATTTCATAAATGTTCGCCTTTATAACAAATTTTATTCAATAAAACTGCCGGAAACATGATTGATGCGATATCGAATTGAGTATCCTCAAAAGCGAACTACATGTAAGCGTTAACATAGGTAACGTTAAGTATTATGGAATTTATTACGTTTACGTACTGTACCCTTCATGTGTAACCACCTTAAAAGCACCGAAAGGGAACTAGGGAACATTTCCTTTTTAAATTATAATAGTTTTAATTTCACAGTGATATACCAAATTTATGGATAAAATGTCTGAATATTTAATCTTACTATTAAAATTTAAAGTTATTAATCTTCTAACTGTTAAAACAAGTGAATTAAAGCAATTTCTTACCACTTCCAATTTTTCAATTCAAATTTCGCGCTCACAAAATTCCCTCCGGCCATCTTTTTTTTCTTATCTCAAATTTCCCATTGAAATGAAAAATTCTATTGACATCTCGCTCATCCTGTCAGCTGTTTACCCATTCGAACAAAAATATCCCTTTCTGGCGAAAGTACAAATTTCATGAAACGCCATCATCATTCTTTGTATTTTTTCTTCGCTGTTGGACCGTACGAAAAGTAGTGCAAACGTCGAACGAGACGACGACAAGAAAACCTAATCCTAAAAAAGGTACGCCATTATTACTGCGTGTGAGAGGAACAAAGAAGAGAATTATTTTAATTTTCGTATTAAATAAAAATATCCAATTCAATTTTGCTCCAAAATCCGTACGAAATACTTAATAAAAAAATAATAAAAAAGAAAATTCCAATTCGAAATGGTGATTTTCTAAGTTCTCCCTTGAGTTGAGCTAGAACAAAAAAGAAGAAATTATTGTTTAATTTCCATTCTCTAAAAATCGAGTTTCGGAGTTGGTCTCTTTTTTTTTTATTATCTTTCTTTCTTCTAATTTTCATCTTCATCTTTTTTTTTGTACATACCAATATCGGTGATTTTGAAGAAAACGAAAAAAGTTTTCATTTTGTTCTTTATTTTTTTACTTCTTATTATAAATTGTGTAAAGTGGAAAGCAGCAGTAGCCGCATTAGAATCAGAGGAGTATACGGAATAGTTTGAAAAAGAAAAATCTTGTTACTCCAGAGGAACATTCACTGAAAGGAATAATCGTGGCCAATATGACGAGTGGTGGCGGAATGCCCGAGTTGGGCTCAAAAATAAGCCTTATTTCTAAGGCGGATATTAGATACGAGGGCAGATTGTACACAGTCGATCCAAATGAATGTACAATTGCATTATCGAGCGGTAAGTTTAGTCGTTTCTTTTTGTACTCTATATTTTACATATATGTAGCTCTTACATATAGATTTAAGCATGTACGTACATATATGCATGGTTGTCTGTTTTTTTTGTGTGTTCTTTTTCTTCGTACATTTCTGCAAATGTAAAGAAAACTAAAATCAAATACACAACGCACCAAGCTTGATGAAATGTTTTTCATTCCCGGAAATTTTCAGGGAACTATTGTCTGCTCCCACGCCAGTGACTCCCCCATTTTCCAGATTCTGGGGTTGTTTTGGGTATATATATACATATATGTATGAATGTACATATGTATGTAATTACAACAAGTGGCCCACTTTTGCGACATAGTTGGCAAAGTCACATTTGCTCCATATAACTAAAATGAAATATTTAATGTTTCCATTACAAATTTTGATTCAACGTGGTAAAGTGCCATGATTTTCCTCGACTCTAACGTCGAACCATATCACAAAACTAAAACCAAAATCAACGACAACGAGGAAAGAAAAACTTCACAAATCATAAGATTTGCTGTAAAACAAAGCGGTTTCTCTTTTTCGATACCGTTAAAGTGATTATTACACAGAGACACAAGAACGGCACAAAGTGAAAAGTGGCAAAACAGGGAACAGAAAACTAGTTAATCACCCTAGCTACTTTTTTAAAATATTTTTTTTTTTGCAGTTCGAGGTGGAGGTGGAGGAGGAACCTCGTGATGGTGGTGTTGATCTTGTTATGTCCATTTGACAGAGAAGATTCTGATATAATTGAACATTGTATATGTATAAATACAGAATATAAATATTGTGCAAATTAGTTGACTTGCTAAAAGAAAAAAAAAAAAACAAGGAACGATAATAAAGGTTATGATTAGTACACGTACACGCATGTCTGTGCATAGGCATGCAATCCATCACAATCTATCTACATCTCGGGCGAGTTGTTTTGTATATTTTGTGCGATTACAAAAATAAAAGCATAATGTACACTACACGATGCCATCTCTACTCTTTTTCAAGAGTTCACTTAAAAAAAGAAACATAGATAGTAGGTAATCAAATTGGTTTGTTTTGCTTTGGTTTGTTTCTGTATCCGGCGATATATAGAAAGGGTTTTTCTTAAATTAAGCACTTGACATATTGAAGGATATTTGATGTTATTTAGTTTATAGAAATAAATATAATTTATTATATTTGGTTGTATATTATATTTTATTTTATTATAAACAACAACTTAAAAATTGAGGTGCTCGCTAAAAATCAATAACCATATACCTAGCACTTGAAACTTTTGAAAAAGTTTGCCGCTTTGCCGGAATAAAATGGAATTTAAAATCATCTTATTTGATGACACCTTGATGAATGTCAATACGAAGGTTAGATTACGTTAAACACACTTAGATTAGATGTTGAAACGTTTTGATACACCATTGAATTTGAGAATTTCATACTCGTTAAATTATTTTGAACCAAGTACGAAGCATCTGAGATGTTGGAATCTACTCGTATTAAACTGCTGGGATCATTGAAGAAGTCTATTAAGTGGAGTTTAAGCCTTTTTGCTTCATCCCTTCAACTTCAGGAAACATTATTTGCATTATTTTCAAGTTGAAATGGGGTGATGGCACCAGTAGTCAGCCCTTTAACTTTATTTTTATGTTTAACTGGGCCTTAAAAATCCATTTTTTAATTGTTGAACGTGAAACTAAGTTTTCCTGATTAATTGACATTTGCAGATTGGGATACAAGATAGGTATTTGTTTAAATCGGTACCTTAAACAAATTATTAACCATAATTCAGATAAAAGTCGGATTCTTGTTTAGTCGGCCCCTTGAATTCCAGTAGTCGGCCACTAGAGTTGTCAGTAGTCGGCCCCCTTTAGTAAATCCATTTTTTTATAATTTAGGTATATCTATTGCAAAATGTTTTAACAAACCTATTTTGCATTAGTTTATAGTAAATAAATAAAAGACAGAAGACACGGTAAATACTTCATAAAAAGGAACTTATATTTCAGTCAAATCTTATTCAATTATTCAATATAACTTACCTACAAACTAAAATAACAAAAGTAAAAAAGTAGTTATCTACTAATACCTAAGAAGATAGGTATAACGAAACAAAACAAAAAATAAATAAATAAAAATAAATATTCTATTATCTATTCTATTATCTTTATCAGGGCATCGAAGTCAATATTTTGTTTGACGATTTCCTCCTTCGCCAAGGATAACACTCTTTTGGTTTCAGAAAAGCTTAAACTGGTTAAGGTAACAATTTCCGTTTCTGTGCAGAGCTTTTCAATTTGGTTTTGTACACATTTGGAATAATCAACTGCGTCTGCGTTAAAAGGATATAACCCACATTTTCGGAACGAATTTTGTATAACTTCAGTTCTGTCTGATTTATCCAAAACCATTTCTAAAACTTTACAAAAGTTCGTCTTGGTAACAGCTTTGTTTCTGTTCTCGGGAATGCTTTGCCACTCGTGTACCGTCTTTTTGTATTCGGTTTTCAGGCCTTTAAATGCGCCCACATCAGCGGGCTGTGTTATGTGTGTCGTATTTGGTAAGAGAGCGTATAGAATTATTCCGTTATTACGGCAGAAATCACTTATTTCCATCGACAGGTGTGATTTGTGTCCATCGACTAAAAGCAAAACTGGGCGTTTAATATTATTTTCCGTGATCCATTTGGTAAAACTATTGGCCACATACTCAAAAAACGTCTTGGATCGCATCCACCCGCTTTCGGATCTGCCTAAGACCCATTTATCCGGCATACTTTTAACAACTGCTTGAGGAGGGCGCACATAAGGAAACACAACTAACGGTGGTAGCATTTGACCAGCAGCACTGAAGAGAAAAAGTACCGTGATGGTCTCTTTTTCGTTTCCTTGTTTAACGGTATAAAGATTTTTCCAACCTCTAGGCGCCAAAACGATTCCTGTTTTAGGAGACAAGCTGAATGATGTTTCATCCCCATTAAAGATTCTTGCGGGGTCTTCTAAAACATCGACTGCATCAATCTCTTCTAAATATTCTTTTAGCTGCCGAAACCACTTCCTTACAGACTCCTCCGTCACGATCGCCCGTCCTTTTGAGAGTCCCTCTGGTGTTCTGAGGGACAGTTCAGGATGACGCTTTAGGAAGGCGTAGTACCACGTTTTACCGGGAAGGCCATCTTTGAATGGAGTCGTACGTTTGTCCATATTCAAGAGGTCTGTGGGCTTTTGTGGAAAGCCACATTTGGCAAGGTCTATCAGCCACTTTACCAGTTTATTTTCTTCGGCTAAACTAAGGACAGTTTCCGGTCCCATTCTTCTTGGCTTCTCTGCAACTCTGCCATGGATGCGGTCTTGTATTGTACCTCGAGGAACCCCGTATTCCCTACTTGCCTTTCTTATTGGCCAATTGTGATCTCTTACTTTAATTAATGCGTTATTAAGTGCCTCTTCGGTGTACTAGTAAAATTCGCGTTTCGTTGTTTTTTCTGAATTAGCCATTTTCGATGTTAGAAATCTAAAGGGCTGACATAAGAAAACGTGTCATCTATAGTCAGCCGCCAAATATACCTAAACGTTTATAGGGGGCTGACTACTGAAAACATACAATTTTTTTTTTTTTTATTGCGCCATTCAAGAGAGAATAAAATTTCCATTCATACTGCATACTCAGGTAAAATTTTTTTTCTTTAAAGTTGGTTTCAGTAGTCAGCCAGGGGGGGGCTGACATTAGAAGAATAGACAAAATTTTGTCTTCTGAGGTCAGCCCCCCTTGTAAATATTTAACAGCAATTTTTTTTTTTTAATTTACTTAAAAACGACAAAAATGAACTATAAAAAACATAAAAACAATCATATAATCTACTTACCTTAAATATTTCATTAGTTATAGCTTATTTTCCAGTACTTGTTCACTATTTTTCGTTTTACTAAAAACCACACATCCGACACACTTATGAAATCTTGAAGTAAACTGGAATTTTTGAGGAGTAAACCTGCACGTGCATTGGCATAAAATTTTGCACACAGACAGAAGAACAGTTAGGCTTTTAGAAAAAAATAATTTCCTGGAGCTAAAACTAAAACCGTTACTATTACGCTCAATTTTATGACGAAGGGGCCGACTACTAGAGAGGGCTGCTTTCGTATTAAGCAGTTTCATCGGAGCAAATATGGATTTTCACATTGTTAAATATATTTGGTTTGATGAAATTTTTACTGATTGAAATAATTTTCTGTCATTATCGTCAAACATGCTTTCAAACATCATTTTTCATTTAAATTTGACCGATGATTGTTAGTTACCTACGCGAAATATCAGCGAAGTTTTAAGAGATAAAACTAATAACACAAGAATTGAAAACCGTTTTCAGATTTGACGAAGTTGCGTTCCTATTCTCAAATTCAAATCAATCAAACCACATTTGAACAAAAATTTATCAATGCGCGGCTTTTGTATAGCCATATATTAGATACGAGTATTATTAAAACTGTGCATAAAACAAATAAATATTAAATTAAATAGCATGTTCTAAAAACTGATCAGCGACTTTTAGTATCCGAAAACAGAAAATAAGCTAATTTAATATATTTTCATTCAATTTCTTTTCTATTCTGGTTATTGTAACCCACCATTTTAAAAGGTAGGCCAACTACAACGAACGATTTCAATTGTAAATAAAACAAAAGGGCTGTGCACCTTTCCATTGTTAAAGTTTGCAAAATTGATAAAAATAAATGTCAAATAAAATTGGGCAACAAAATTGAATTTAAGGTGTGACTCATAACAAATATTTTACGTTATGGTTTTACCATTTCTTATATAGGCATATCCACAGTATTTTTTAATTTTCATGTTACCACAGTCACAGTATATTAAGCCGTACACTAAAACCGAATTATCGGCCGATATTGGGTCGGAACAATTTGGACGACCGTCTCGGACGTTCGACTGCATACACTGCTTCCGACCGCGGACGACATCGGTCTGGACCTGTAGTCTGAATTTGTGAATCTTGGATGTAAAAATAATATTTTTTTTAATGGAAGATTTCAAAGAAATGTATATTTTCGAAATTCATACCGTCAACGTATGTATGTATATTGTATATATAAGACGTCGTCGTCGGTGTGTATGGGTTAATGAAATATTTATGCAAAGAAAGGAACTGAAGATTTGAAATTATAACCCATAAAATGTTTCAATATTTCTTTTCATAAACCTTTCAAATCTTTAAGAAGTAAAACGTCGATTTTGAGTTATAGACACAGATTTTTCATAGTTTTTTATGTTGTTGTGACTTGGGATCAGGTCGGGATTCTTTTCTTTATATCAATTCCATCTCTGTTGTTATAAGTTTTTGAAAATTTATGCCAGAGAGGTCAGAGGTGGCCTGTTGTGAATACCATTAATAAATTTTTCGTTATTTTTTTTTTTCGTGAACTTTAATGGTATGTACATGTTTGGATTATGTCGGTTGATCGGTTACTATCGGGCATCATCGGGCGTTATAGGACGATGCCGCTTTCAGTGGTGTATCCGCTCTCTTTCCTTTCTATATGTTTGGTTCAATGGGCCGTGTTCGGCCGACAATGCCCGACCAAAATTCGGCTGATGACGGATAAGGTGTACGCGAGCCATTAGAAATGAAATTGACACTTTCTAAATGGATAGATTTTCGTATCATGACTTATTTCAATTATGTAACCTACTTGTGACTTGATTGGATAAAAATTTAATTAAAATTAATAAAAAATAGGCTTAAATATTGCAAATTTCAAGCGTACCAAATGCAAATTTATTAAGTTTTATAAACAAAAAACATTTCAACGACCTTTGAAACAACTTAACATCATTAATATATAATTAATTATAATATACACTGATAGAAAAACCTCGAAAGAAAGGTGTGCTACCATTTAAAAAATAGTACAAAGCAATTAAATTAGAGTACCTGCGTTTTTACAAACATTAAAATCTGATCTTTTTCTCTATATAACTTTCACAACGATCGATTCTAGTAGTATTTTATAGGCTTAAATTATTCTCTATTAATCAATAAATCAATTCAAATTTAATTGGATCATGTGCCCGATTTATTTTCGCATATTCTAACTCAATTAACAATTTGTCATAAAAGTAAAGCAAAATCTCTACTATACCCAAATTTTATATTTTGTTGTTAACAAAATAGTCCCTCATTTACCATAGTTGTTTTTTTCTTATCCATCATGTAACGGGTGAAATCTCGATTTCATTTATAATCGAATCATTTTCAGCTTGTCAAGCTGTCTTTGAAAGAGTTTTTTTTGAAACTGTTTTACATAATTTTTTATATTGAAGAAGCTAAATAAAATAAGAGGCTATGACAGTGACATACCTAACCTAGGTATTATCGAAATAAATTGTAAACATTATTTTTGCTATAATAGTTCATTTAAGATTATCAAGTTTAAAAATAGGCGGGAAATACTTTAATATTTATGATACCTATGTACATACATACATAAGTACTACCTACAATGTATTTATACATTGTACCTATACTTAGATATTTATATTATTCCAATGAAACTTTAAAGTTTCATTAAAAACAAATAAGAATGCAACTTGATGAAAACAAATTATTTATGTAAAGAAAAACGAAGATAACGAGTTGCTAACAAAAAAATTTGCGATGATAATAGAAAGTCCACTTTTAACCGATAGCAAACAATAATAATAATTACTATTTAAAAAAATGTTAGTACTTGAATATAAATATTGGGTGTTTAATTTCGCTAGGGCGAGTGTTCTTTTTTGCTAATTGATTTAAAATTGAAATTGCTATACGGGTGATTATACAAAAGTTGGGTAACTTTTGAGGATATTTTGTTTACGATAGTTTTTAAATCAAACTTCTATAAATTCGGGTGTATATGATAGCTAATCTAATATATTTAAAAATTTCAGAATTTGACTGCCAGAGGACTGACGAGTATACACAGTTTTGAAAGTATTATAATGAAATTTAATACAAATTAGTAAAAATCTCTTAGGATTTAATAATGATCACTTAAAATCACTTAGTAGCAATTAAAAATAATTATTAATATGTAATACCTACTAGGAGAAAATACTACATCAGTTTTCAAAACAGACTTTTGACATTTAACGTAACGTTATTCACTTATCTTTTACTACTTTCACATAGTTTTACTAAATATTTCAAAGTAATCAACAAACAAAATCTAACAAATAACAATTTACCTGACACAGAACTGACGCCACACTACTGACGAAAAAGACGAAATTTGAGATTATAATCTGGACTAATGTTTTTTTTGTAATTTCAAATAGGTATCAACAAACTACATTTTAACAAATCAAAGTCTAATACGAATAAATAAAAATAAACTTTAGATTAACAAAAAAATAACGACTCACCATAAAACTGACGTGTTGACTGGCTAAGCACGTGTATAGACAACAAACATAACCCAAACTCTGGTACAGTTATGGTGGCCGTCAAATTGTGCGACCCGCAACTAACTTTATTACCAACATTAAAATTCAAAGTGGGATTTCACAGTGAGTCGGCGATATTTCGCACGAATTTTAAATTTAAATAACACACAAGAAACTGACGAATAAAACTGAACACAAAATTTCTTATTTTTTTAAATAAAGTGGAGAACACTGCATTATGAAAGTTGTAGTATATATTAAACTATATACATAGCAGATTGTATTAATTTAATAAGTTTTCTCAAATCAATGATAATGTTTAATAGACAGTCACTTAATGGTTGGTTTTCAGGGTTGTGACATGCCAGAGGACTGACGTTTTAAGAACTAATTGTGTTTTTTTAATAACTTGTATTCAAAATGAAGAACTGAAATTGGGTGACTAAATAAAGGTCTTTCCATTGTTTTAAAATAAATTGCAATCTCAATAAAATATAATCAGACTTTGTATATATTAGTTGATGACATCGAGTTACCCAACTTTTGTATAATCACCCATACCTATGATTTTTTTTCTCAAAGACTTTACTTCTTTAGTTTGTATTTTTCCTACGTGGATTTAAAAAAAATAAAATTTAATTAGTCACCCTCCTGAAATTCAATTTAACTTAATAGTCTTTATGTATAGCCGCACTTATTTCTTTAGCTAAAATTGTAACATTTTTGAGCGCCTTAATTGTTTTTTTGACAACTATTGAAGTGTTTAATGGTAACTATTGGCCCGAAGTTAATAAGAATTCCGATACAAAAAAAACAATGATTATTTAAAAATGTAACTATCATAGTTTATCGAAAATATAGCATGTTGAATTTTTAATCAAAAACAAAAGGAAATAATTTTAATAAATCACAGAAGTATTTATTTACGATTATTTTTCACTGTGAAAAAAGTAAGAAACGAATTATGATCGAATTCAGAGTTCTTTGGTCATTTAACATACATTTTTGTATCAGGTATACACAAATATTCTATTTCTCAGTATAAGAAAATTTAAAAGTCCAAGACTAAACTTTTTTTTACAAAATTTTGTCCGCCCAGATGATAATTTTTATTTTTACTTCTTTCGCAGAATTTTGCCTATTCTTTCCAATTTCGGATTCTTCTACTTTAAAAGGAATGCGTGCTTCTTTTTACTTGCTTCTAGTTCTTTTCTCTTTAAAGGGCTTTGGACAATTTTTTAACCCCTTAAGACCTGGGGCCCTACTCTGTAATGCGTTTCGAAAGCCAATCCGATTCGAATCTGATATTCGATTCGTTTATGAATTCGTACTCTGTAAAATTTTCGAATCGAATAAAACAATCATCTAGTACTTTTTCTAATTATCGAATAGATTTACCGAGTCTCGAAGCATTTCTTATGAGATTTGTCAAAGCAAAAATACAAAAAAAAAATCAAAACAAATCACAAAGACGAGGAAAAAATTAAAATTAAAATTCAGTCATTATTAACACTTAAAAAATAATGGTAATGACTTTTTTTACACTTCACTGCTTTGCAATTGCCACACCTCTCTTTTTATTCAAGCTTAGAAAGTTTAAGCTGATTTTTTTTATAGTCATTTCGTTTTTTGTGTTGAAATTTGTCTTTTGCTAAGGTATACTTTTTTTCCTTCAAGTCATACGAATTCCACCATAATTTTAAATTGCTTTTGTTTGGTATGCACATTTTTCGCTGATGATTCCCTGTAATGGGATTTATTTGCTTAAATTTTTAATAAAATTATTATTTCCTTACTTATATTTTATCTATTTCACACAACTCAACAAAATTTTCCTTTTGTGTCCTTTAAAAACGACCTTCGAATTGCAATTCGTTACCTCTCTTGGTGTAGAAAGAAAATTTCCGTTTTCGAACGCTAATGACATTCGGAAACGCATTGCCAGGTACGAAAAATCCGAATGCGGATTTGTCATTCCGTAAGTACTAGATTTCTTATCCGCATTAGAAATAGAGAGTACAAAATATTCGTTTTCGAAAATATTTCCTTTCGAAACGCATTACAGAGTAGGGCCCCTGGAATATTTTATCCAATGTTTTTCCATTCACTGACAACTTTTATGTTCAATACAAGTGGAATGCAAACCATTTTTATAAAATAAATGAACACTATTCATTTGTTTTCTTCGAAAAAGACTGACAAACTAATTATAGTCAGAATTACAAGAAAATACTTTGTTTCTATTATTTTTTTTTAGGAACATTCTCTTTATTTCTCACTCATTTTATCAAAAGTCCAAACAAGAAACAATACCTACCATCAAACTGTAAAACCATATTTTTAATAAAATGTGTAGCTTTTTGAAATTATAAACGTGCGTGGAAGAAATAAATTTGTATGTGAAATTATTATTCTTTGAATTAAATGAAAGCCTCTGTTTCTGTTATTTTTTCCGCCACTGTATATAAAATACATGTATTATATTCCTTTGCTTTAATGAACTACTATTTTAGAATTTATGTAAATTACGAAGTTCTATCAAAGTTTATGTGTAAACAAATTGCAGAAGGTTGCGATATAGGACTGTCATTTTTTAAGTCTGCAACCTTTACCACTAATGTCTTATTTAACGGGCACTACCACAAATTTTCTTCTAGGAGTAGATATCCCTTTTTTATGAAAAAGCTTCTTGCAATGTTGCCTTTATTGTGGTCCTAATAACTCAGTTTTTTTTTAGGGGTAGCCTTTAGGAAAGCTTTTTTTTTGTTAAAGCTGGTCATACACGAGTGAGCTGATTTACTATCTAAGCCTAATTTTAATATCTTCAGAAATTCCGTCTTTTAAAAGACATTATGTTTGCCGTTTTTCTATAATTAAATAAATTTTAAGGCATTAAAGCTGACATTTTTCTTACCTAAGGACTTTGTTCTGTTTTAATTTTACGGTCAAGATAAATATTTACTATCTTTAGTCAGAGTTCATAAATTTTGTTTGTATTTTAATTAAATTTAATTTGTTTCTTTTTTTCTTTTCAGTGCGTTCATTTGGAACTGAAGATCGTGAAACTCAATTCCAAATTGCACCTCAAAGTCAAATTTATGACTATATTTTGTTTAGAGGATCCGATATTAAGGACATCCGTGTGGTCAACAATGGAATGCCACATCCAAATGATCCGGCGATTATGCAAGTGCAATTGCCCAATGGACAACACTTGATGCCACATTTTCCAATGCAAACTATGAATCCGCCAATGGGTAATTATGGAAATCCTTTTGGAGCTATGGGTGGTCTTGGTGGTATTGGTGCGTCATCAGCAACAGCGACAGGATTGGCGCCCGGTTCGTTTATGCTCAACAAGCCGAAACAACCAAGTGAGTTAAACGACGCCCTTCCTCAAGAATTTAATTTAATGGCGATAAACAATTCATCAACGGCTGCTCCTCCTAATGCCCCCTCGACCTCTGCGGCTGAACACAAAGACCAAGGTGTGATGGTAATTCTTTGGCGTAATTTAGCACACAAAAAAAAGAAAAAAAAAAACAAATGCTCAACAGTTTTATATTTTTTTTTTTTACTAAATACATTTCTACATTTTAGATTGCTTTTATTTTTTTTTATTCTCAAAATATTAACAGAAAATCAGTATCACAAATACACAACATTTACACACAATCACATTTACAATAACATTTTATAATTCGCATTTAATTTTGAAAAAAAAATTTAATTTTTGCATGGGAAATTCATATCAAATCATAAAAAATAGACTTATAAACAGTATATTCCTACCTTTTTAATAATGATAATCATAATCATAAAATTATAGGAACGTTTTATAAAAATGAAAACAATCGCTTGAAATGTATCCGACCAATTAGAAAGAATTTAAAATATAATTGAATCCGCCAAACATGCTAAAATCCTTGGTCTGCAGTGTCTGCTATAAATATTTCATGTTTTTGTCTTGTTTTTTGTTTCTGTCTGTCAATTGTCAAGTCTCCTAACAACACAAAAAAAAAGAAAACTACTAATATTTATGGTTAATTAATGGTAGGAATGGTGTCCCATAAAAAAAATGTACATTCCGCGGGCCCGGTCGAAAAAGATTCGTATTACAAATAGCAACAAAACTAAATTAATATTAAAGACACAGAAGGGGGAGCTATGGCATATTTTGTTTGACAATCGTAGTACGAATCTTCTACGTCAGGCAGGTGATAGTTCAAATATTAACTTTCCAGCAAATAGGGCCGTTGCTTAAAATGATTGATTCATCACGAGACACAAGTTTTTTTTTTTTACTTCTTAGGGGCCAGTTATTGCTATCATTTGTTTTCTTAATTGAAACCAATTATTGAATTTTTTAAAGCAATTATTGAAAATGTAAATCAATGGAAGAAAATGTTCGTGATTGAAATGCAGCCGAAATTTTGTTCTGAGAAAAATCTACTAAAATACATTTATAGCAAAAAATAAATGTGTAATTTTTTGACTGTTTCCAATTGATCAGTACATAATTTTTATTTCTAATCAAAAGGAAACACATTAAAATATCCATTGATTTTCGGATTGATATCAATGATAGCTATAACTGGGCTTGTTTACTTTTATGGAAAGCCAAACTGCTTATGTAACTGCTTCGAGAATAGCTTAGTTAGTATAGTAGTTTTTGCAAGCTAAATAACAACTTATATGAGAATACTGATATATCATACAACTATTATGCAACGGCGCTGTGTATTTGAAAACATGGCTCATTGATAAAACAACCATTTGTCATTTGAAGAAAACTGAAAACTGTTTTCTTGTATCGTGCTCCAAATTCCTGTCCTATAATGGAATTTATGTTGAAGCCATAGAGTTAATTTTAGCTTGGAAAGCCAGGTTGAGTTAAAATATTTCTCCATTCATAAAAAAATGAGAAATGAAAATGTTTAACATTATCATTCTATTAAAAAAACTAATAGTCTAAAGAATTTCTATAAATACTTCATGATATCTAGAGTTCGGTCGTAGCCTGTTAGGAAATATGTTTTTATGTAATTTTCTTTGGTTCAAAATGTTTACTAACAATGTATTAGACTTTTTGTTTGTTCTTTAACTGATTGTGATTTTTGTGTTCTGCGTTTCTGATAGTTTTTTGTTTTTATGTGAGTATTTGCTAGTATAAGCTAAAGCTTATCTTAGGATTGAGTATTTTATTGTAATCTTCAACTAAGACTCAGCATCTGCTCACATTTTACCATAAACTAGATTTCACTTTGATGTTTTGTTATATGTTATCCTCAACCCTACCTTTTGTTCCCCCCTGATTGCATTTCATTTATTATTATTATCCTCAATTTTAAACAATAACAACATCTATACAAAATAACCATAACAATGCGAACGCATAATTTCAATGTTATATAGTTTCCGTCTTAGATTTGCTTGCTGGTGCATCCCGATCAACAACTCCAATAAGTTTAATATCAAGAAAAAGTCCATCCGCCGACTTGGCCGTCCAGGTTAATCAACAACAACAACAACAACAACAACACAATAACAACACTGGTAATAATCGTGATGCTGGTCATAAGCGACAAAACCATCAACAACAAAGAGGTGGCAACAACACCAATAATAACACCGGAAATGGTAATAATGGTGGTAATAGAAATGATGGCGGTGTTGGTGGCGGTGGCGGCGGAGGTGGTGGTTATTTCCAAAGAGATCGTCGCGACTCTGGTAGATTAGATAATCAACATAATAACTACAATAATCACGACAACCGAAATCACTACAATAATCAACGAAATCAAAATCAGAATCAAAATAGCCGCGGCTGGACGATGAACCGTGGAAACAACAACACTAACAACAACAACATGAGGAATCGTGGTCGTGGACGTTTGCCAAATCAGGTAAAATTTAATTTTATATCAATAACACATTTTATAATAATAATAATAAAATTTATATTTTTACACAGGGATATAGACAAATGAGTGGAAATCCAAGTAAAAATAACCGCCCCAAGAACACGATCAAATTCGAGCAAGACTTTGACTTTGAACAAGCTAACAATAAGTTTGAAGAGCTTCGTTCACAGCTAGCAAAACTTAAGGTGGGCGATGAACCCAAAGCTGAGCAGGTATTTTGTTTTGTTGCTTTTTTTTTTATTTGTCCTTGTTTTTTTTTTATTATTTTCTATCCTCCCATGCACCTCATTATAAGCTACTGTTAGGTTTTTTTTTGTGTAGCGATCTTAAATAATATTTTCTAGTAAATTTTAAAACTTTTATTGCAAGGATTTCGGCTTTATCACAGGTCTCCGACGGATACGATACGCACAACGAACAACAAAACAACGTATCGTAACTTTAGTCCTAGATAAAATATTTCCACCAAATTCGGGAAAAGTGATACCAATTTTCACAAACTCCAAATTTCATCACAAGCTGATGAACACAAGCCTGAAGATAAAACATTTCGTTAAAGATATACAAGTAGTATAGTCTTCCAACATAATTTTTTGGCGAATACTAAATTTTTTTTATTTCGAAGTCTAGAAGACTCCCTTCCTTTACTTAAAAAACACTAATGACAAAATATTCGTTCATCAATTCTTATACTTTCAAATTGACGAAATTCACGAAAATAACTTAACTCACTTTAAAATTTTGATGATTAATCAATTTGGATTCATTTTTCACCGAAAACCATGCTTTATTATAAAATAATATTATTGTTTTGTTTTAATTATATATTTTTTTTTAATTTAATTATATTTTTTTTTTTAATTTAATTAAAATTATAATAATTATGGAAAAATATATATCGAATAATGTTTATCACATCATTCTTCGTTGATGACCACTTGTTACTTGATTCAAGTGTTCTTCTCCAACTTCTCAGATCAACGGTGAAACAGATAAAAAAGATGATTCTGGTAATGAGACTGGTGCCGGTGAACACGAGCCTGAAGATGAAGAAATTACCGTTGGCTATGACAAGACAAAATCGTTCTTTGATAATATCTCATGTGAAGCAGCACAAGATCGTTCAAAAAATAAAAAGGTCGATTGGCGTCAGGAGCGCAAATTGAATAATGAAACCTTTGGTATTGCGTACTCAAGACACGGAAGGTATATTTAAAAAAAAAATATCTTCTTTCGGTTTGTTTTAATGTGTATTTTTTGTATTTGATTGTTTAGCTATCGCGGACGAGGAAACTACTATAATCGCAATATGAACAATTATGGTGGATATAACCGAGGTTATAGGGGAGGTAATTACAACAATCGCAACCGCAACAACAACAATAGAATGGGACAACAAAATATCCAAAATAATCCACAAAAGAACCAAAACATGCAACAGCCACAAAGTCAACCACAGAATAAGAATTCACAGGAGACAAACAACACACCAACTCAAGTAGCGGCTGTAGTTGCAGGTAATTTAAATTCTTATTTTTTATTTGTAATTTATTTTGATATTTTATTATTTGCGATATTTGGCTTTTTAGTTGAACATAAATAATCAGCTACAAGATCATATCATGAAAAGATTTGATTTTTGCACGATTCAATAATAATACGATACAAAAAATAATAACTCAAACTTTTCTTCACGGAAATAACTTAAAAACCCGAAGCATAAAGAAAATTGGCTTAAGAAAGTTTCAAAATATGTAAACTTTTAGTAAGGCATGTCTATCCTGTAGTCCACGAAAATGTCATAGAAGTTTTTCTCTTCGATAATTTGAAACTTTAGTTTAGCTTTTTATCTTTTCAAAGCACGCTGCCATTATATATTACATTACTCTGAGTTGATATCAAAACTCTATTTTATCTCATTTCTATTCTCGCTTTATTCGCTTAAATTTTTGTTTGTTTTTGTGTGTTAAAACTTCAAAACATGAATTAAGCTATTAATTTATTTTATGTAAATTATTTTCAAATGCAGCTAAGAAAACCGATGGTGATAGGCGAAAACTATCGGATACCTTCTTTGACCATTAACAATAGAATTAAGAAAAAAACATTGAAAATAGAAATTCACAAAGTAAATATTACAATTTAAATATTTTGTTTCTTTTTTTTGTTCCTATTTTAATACTAAATTAGATAAAAATCAAAAAATTTTAATTTATAATTTTTCATTTGCAGGCCAATAATAAATGTGGATTATATAACAACAACAACAACAAAAAAAATACTATTTTTTTTTAATCTGCTGACGTTGTCCTTCCCTCCCCACACATACGAACTGAAGATACAAGGAAATACATATATTTAATGATAGAAGGAAAGAATAACAATGGTAAAGAGTAGAAAAAAATATGCGTGTACACAAAAAGAAGATTGTAAGAATTATCAAACAAAAACAAAAAAAGTTATGATTTTTTTTGTTTTCTTTTTTTTTTTAGAAAAATTACTTTTCCCACTTTATATACAAACAAAAATTAAATTAATATTAATAATCAAAAAAATCATTCATTATGTGTGGATAAAATTACAACAATGCGATTTATATAAATGTAAAATTATATTTAGGAATTAAAAGAAATATTGAAATTCATAAGCAGCAGATTCTATCTATAAATGAAATGAAACAAATTTAAATAAAATAAAAAATCGCCAAGAAGGAGATGAAGAAAATATATATATTTTTAAATAGAAATACAAACAAAAATATGGGGGAAAGGCTCTAATATTTAAGACTTGGAGAAATCAATTTAAAATTTATTGTGAAACACGCACGCGAGTTATTAACAATTAGTCATGAATACTATCTATAAATAAATTCAATATTTGCGCGAATAAAAAAAAATATATATTAAATAAAACAAGTTATCAAAAGAAAAAAATAGTAATACAAAAAAAAAAAAAAACAGAAATCAAAGAAACAAAAAGAAAATGAAACAATATATAAACTTTTTACCACGAATTAAATATTAATAATAAAAAATAAATGCTGCAGCAAGAAAAAAAGAGATACATTTAATACATTATACACATAAGAAATAAACTACTTATTTAAAACAGAAACTAGAACGTAACGATGGTTAAGAAAACAAAAAAAAAACAAGATAGGAACTTAACCCAGTTATAAGAAACTCAAATATATATAAATATGTAAATTTGAAAATAAACACAGTTTCATTTATTATTTTTTTTCTTCCTCTCCAAAAGAAAAATGAAATAGAAGAATATTTTCTTTCTTCTATATTATGCCTCGAAAACAAAACTAAAACTAAATAAAAACTCAAAACACAAACCAACAATATTATACATATTCACAGCGAACAATAAATTGATTTCATCTTTTAATTAACGTTAAATTTTAAAAAAGATTAAAAACAGAAATCGGACTGTGCGCGCGCGCTTTAAGCTATAAGCATGTAATGGTAGTTTATTTTGTATTTTTTGGTTATATTTCAACAGAGTCGGTTTCATTTTTGCATTAAACCATCCAAAATTTGTTTAAAATTTCCAAGACTAATTTTTATAAAGAAAAATATAAACTTAATATATCATCATTAGCAGCTAAAGAATACAACGCACATAATTTATTTAAACGCCGATAGAGTTAGAGAACAAATTATTCAAATTAGTTATTATTTACCATTATATTGTATATGAATTGGATTCTAGTTGTTGAAGCATGTAAAACTCAAAAAACACTATAACACTTAATAAACAAAAATGATGATACAAAAATTACTTAGTTTTTCTCATAAATATTATTTGTTTGTTTTGATCTTAGGAAAATTTATCTTTTGGATCGAAAATTTCTAATACAATGATTGATTTTGTATTTTTATTTAAATTTTTAAATATTTGAATTAAATAAAATTAAATATTTCTGCGCGCACATTTCTGTATGACAACTTAAACAAAAAGACCTATTAAAGAAATTATTTATAGCTAAGCAAATGTATGTTTCATACATACTCGTACATAAAACCATGTTCAAATTGAAGAAATTATGCAGATATGTTATTACATGTTTGTTAATAATCATAGCTTTTATATAATATATTTTTCGTTTGAATTTTAACAAACTAAATACATATAAACAAAGTTTTATTAATTACAAATTATAACCAATATTTTTGTTCTGTTTTTTTTTTGCATTCTACATACATTGAGATATTTCTTCACATTCGAAGAATTTGTTTTTATTTAGAGTTAAAGGTTTTATTATTATTATATTAAAACAAAAACAAAAAAAAAAAAAAACATCAAAAGAAAACATATTATTTATGTAGTAATAATAATGAAATTGTGTATAGAAATCATATAACATGAAAGTATATATAAAATCGAATTAATTGAAAAAAAAACTTAATTTAACAAAAAGCATTATATAAGTAATAATGATATTGTATTTTTTGTTTGACTTTTAATAGAAGTCAAATGGAAAGAAGAGTAAGTTTTATATAAAACATTATGCATACAAATGAATTTAAAGTTGTTTTTATTTTTCTTGGCATTTCTGAGCACTATAAAAAAATTCCATCCTAGTTAGATAACATTTTAACAAAATACATTAGTGATGGAAATATTCCTACAACACCGTTCGTAAAAGTTTTCTTTCGGCATTCATAAAAATTATATTTTTAAACATAACCGATCGCAATCTTGCTGATCAACTTGTGAACCAAAGCATTTCAGTTTCTTGTGAACATATGAAATTTATAAATTTCATATTCAGCCCTATCTGAATTCCATCGTAATCGGAAATTTTTACGAATCCCGAAAAACTGTATCATGAAATCCGTTCGTAGTGGAAAATCTCATACAATTTTTCGAACGGATTTCATGATACAGTTTTTCGGGATTCGTAAAAATTTCCGATTACGATGGATTTCATGATAGGGCTGATTAGCTCTGAAATATATTTTTAACTGATAGGAACGTTCTTCTTTACTTCGAACTTAATTACAAAATAATTAATCAATTCAAAAAAGAAATAATTGTTAGATTGAAATTCAGGAAAACAAAATCTTATTTTTTAAAAACTAATAAACCAGCAGTGGGTTAGTGCTTGTCTTTCAAAGTACAAACTATCTAACTAACGGACCGTATTACAAATTACGAAACGCAAGCCAAAACAAACGATATCCAAGAAAACTATCGCTAGATGTGAACCGACTGTGATGTAGGAGAATAAATGCATATTGGTAATATATGTATTTTTCTTTTTCAAAAAACAAACTTAACAAGTTTTTAGATTTGCAAAGAAGGTACCAAATAAATTGGAGTATCGTTAAAAAAAGCGATTATCGTTTAATGTAATCACAACGTAAGGGTATGGAGTAATTTTTGACAATTATCGTAATTCGTTATTATAATTTAATTCCTGATAAAATATGGTGTCACAAAATAGCCCCCAGAGATCTGGGTGAGATATTTTTTAGCAGTTTATGACCTAAGGTCATTTTAATCGATTTTAAAAACTTCTTTCAACCACTGAAATGAACATAATCTGACAGAAAAACATATGTACATGTACATATATAACCGGGCAGAGTGTGGTTAATTAAAATCCTAAGGATAGATACCAGGAAAAATTGTCGGCTTTTTGGCATACCCTGATTTTCTTCAAAATGGTAGAACTGATATTTATTTCAAAAACTTGAGTAAGTATTCGTTTAATATAATATATATGTATATATATTACGTGTCACGTTGTTTGTCCGCGATTGACTCCTAAACTACTTAACCCATTTTAATCAAATTTTTACACCGTGTGCAGTTGCAAATTGAGATGTACGCTGACCTATCTTTCAAGTTGAATCAAGCATATGTACATCTCAATTTATGATCGCAACATTATTTTATTGCAAATTATTTATCTATTATTTGACATTCACAATTATCTATTACATCCAAACGATTCTAACAGATGGCGATATCTGTTGACTGGATTGAGTAAGTATTCAATAGATGACGCTATGTCAAATTTCGAATCGTTTCATATAAGTTTCAATTTAATAGCATAACCACCACATGTTGCTGATGTTAAAGTATAGGTTACATTTATTTTGTAGTAAACGAAATACAGTGAATTTTACTTTTTCAATTTTTGGTGTTAGCAATTTTCCGAAAAATTACTAGATATTGGGAACGGTAAAATAGAACTGCAACCAAAAACGCAATGCATTAAACGGCCAGACAATTTCTGCACTGTTCTTCAGGAAAAAAAATGAATTCAGAGTATTTTTCCGGATATACAGAGTATTTACTTACAACGGTACAAGTTTGGTCATCAAAAAGATCACCGGAAATATTCTTGAAGCAACTATTTAAAGTTTAAAGGAAAAATGGTCCTGTTGCTAAGTATTCCAGCGGTACCGTCAGATTCTATTATACCCTTCATAAGGTTATATGTAGTTTTCAATTCGTTTAGCTTTTGCAATGTCTATAAATAAGTCTTAAGGCCAAACAATGGGCAGGTTCAGACAACATAAGGGACTTCATTTGCAGTCAACTTCATTCTTTGAACGTAAATTTTGACCAAGGCAACTAGTTAGTTTTTCAAGTGTCATGCATTTAAAATTCAGAACTTTACTTCACAAACCTCTACTTCAAGTTCATAGTACAAAAATTACCAAAATCATTATTTTCTACAAAACACTCCTCAGGCAAGCTACAAGTCCATCATGATTTGTATTTTAAAGAAATTACTTATTTCTTTTCCAAATTTACAAGGAACCTTTTTACAGAAAGCATTAAATGAAATTGTGCAGAAAATAAATAAATCATTGAGTAATAAAGTTCAGCTTTTAGTTGAATTAAAAAATATGATCAATTTTCATTTTGACATAAGTTGATTTGACTTGATAGTAAGGGAGATTTTTCTTGCCTAACTTTCCAGTCAACTTTCCAATAAAGTTGCCTTAATTGGAAGGCAATTTTTTGGCAGCTGGCCAATCAGATAGATTGGTGAGGCATCTTTAAATAGTTATTTATCATAACAGTCCATTCATTCATAGTAAGAGCTTTTCTAATTTTTGTTTCAAAGACAGTCAAGTGCTAATTACATAAACTGGTTAAAAGAACTTTCTCATCAACATCAACAACAACATTAAACTAGCAGCCACATTGTGCTTTACTTTTAATAAAAAAAAAAAACAAAGTTCTGCTATGCGCCAGCAAAAAAAAAATTCGTAAAAACTTCGATATTATGTAAACCAATTTCAAAGCTTATAGGATTAATAGCAGAAAAGGCCTGATATTTTTCCTATTCAAAATAAGTGCGACTCATATAAACGGGTTTGTTCTAAAAAAAGAACTAAATAAAAACATTTCATTTGACATTTTTTAAACATTTATATTTTGTGCACTTGTATAAAACATTTAATAAAATGAAAATCAGAATATATTTTTACCATAAACCATTTAAAAAACAAAAAAATAACATTTCAGAAATAGTCATAGCTCAAAAGAGGATACAAGGATACAACGTATTTGGAACTGAGAACTTAAACATTGATTATAACAGGTACGTATACGAGAGGTTTTAGTTCATTTTTTTATAATTAAAAAAAAAAACATGGAACTTAAGTTAGATGATAATAATATTATAAATGAACAGAAAATTAAGATTAAAGAATATTTGTATATTTGGTCCTTAAAAACTAATCGATTTCACAATTCCTTTTTTTGATCACTGGTCGTTTATGTAAAGTAATTTTTTTTTAGTTTTGCTTCTCAATGAAGTCCTTGAGTTAAAAAAGACGAACTAAGAGAAATGGGTAACGTACGGCTTATTGTTTGACTGGATGTAGCTCTGAGGGTAGGAACAGCAGTTAGAATTGAGGGCGAGATGATACTGTATCCGTGAGTTGGTGTTGAAACCCGCAAGTATGATGTAGATGGAAGACGGAGTGATTGCAGGGAGAGTGGTCGAAGTTGAGAGGTGGTAGCAGGAGTTATTTCCGAGAAACGCATGGCATCGTTGCTTCTGTCAAGACTGCTTGAAAGATCTGCATTTAGTTGGAGACTGCTCAATGTGTTTAAATCGGATACTGATAATTGACCGTTGCCAGTGAGAGGACCCAAATTAAGGCCATTGTTAAGATTGAGACCATTTAGACTGCTTAATCCACTGCCGATAGAAGTGAGACCATTTGTTGAGAGACGAGAGATTTCGCCGTTACTGTTGCCGTTGCCATTTCCATTGCCATTGCCATTTCCGTTGCCGTTTCCATTATTTTCAGAATTAATTTGCTGAGTGGAACCATTACTAGCTTCTGATTGTCCATTGGTTCTTTCGCTTGAACTTTCCGAGCCATTTGGACTTTCCGTTTCTGAAGATGTTGCTGCTTCCCGGGAGTTGGGTTCTTGGGAACCGTTTGATGATTGTTCCGCCTGTCCTTCAGTCTCATCAGGTTGTTCGGCAGCTCTTAACTCGGCTTCTCTGAAGGCAGCAAGATGTTCAGCCTTGGCCATTGCAACTTCGGGGGTGTCCTCAACTGGCTTAGGAGCGCTCTTATCATCAATTGGTGCCTTTGGTAAATTAGTTGCTGAAGCCTGGAATCCATTTGCGCTGTCAGCTGTGTACTCGACAGTCTGCAGCTCTCCATCGGCATCAACGTAACTATACGATCCACGAGTCACTCCATCTAGGGACTTGTACTCAGCCTTGGCCGAAGGACCGCCACTATATCCATAAGAGTATTGTCCCAAACCATCTTGAGCGTGATATTGTGTGGTAATGGGTATGGCAGCAGTGTATAATGTCGGCGAAAATTGAACAACTGATGCACTACCAACAGCCAAAACAATGGAGAGAACTAAGAATGTTTTCATCTTCAAAATGCTCTTCTAGGATCTATTCGAAAGAAAAATATGAAGACAAATTCTGATCTGATTGTGAGATGAGATCACAAAGCGAACTGATGCCTTTTTAGCAACTGCCACTGACTTTTTATATTCATCACTCGAATGTTGCATTCTACTACTGGTAGATGGCTTCGTTTGCAATCAACTGACCTCGAATTTGCATTCAGCTAATGCCCTGCATTAGATGGACGTATCAGATTTCCATTCTATCTGCAATGTAAAATATTTGTCGGGGCGGCCGGCGACTGCGTAAGCCCCATATCGAATGGCGAACTATTTGATGAAATCTTTTCTGGACAACGCAATATTTTCGTCTGGACTTGTGCTGTAATTATTTCGTCTGTATGAATTTGATCGCTTTTAAAATTAAAAAGATTAGGAAAAACTATTGACCCAGTCAATTATCGAATCCTCAAAGATGCACCCCGTACTCAAAACGTACATGGGTAATGGGTATGGTACGTTAATCAACATTCACTTCCCATGGTTAACATTCAATAGTTCAGGCGATCCAAATGTAATTCGATATCGATTTGTTAAGAAGTGACCTGCGCTGCGCGTGCGTATGGTACTTCATAAAAGAAGTGCTACGGAAGAAATTAAAAAAAAAACAATAGAGGTGCATATCCAAATGTATACTTCATAAATGCCTACTTAAGTGCAAAAACGCCACCTTGCATTTCATAATAGGTTGTCAGAGCTACATAGGTTCAGCTATATCAGGTTCTTCTAACGTGTTGTTCCAGTGTTCTTGCTCTTAGCGGAATGGAATGCTTTTGAAATGGTAATTATCTTACAAGATTTGCTCTAGTTACTTGTTTATACTCGTACCTAATTCTTGTCACTCTGATGAGGAATTATTGTTCTCATCAATAACAAGTTGCTTGTGGAAGGTTGTTGTCACATAGTATGTGTCCCTATACAAATTGTGTTAATGATTTTGCCATCGGATGAACAATTTAAAAGAATTGTTACATGTATCTTGTTGTAGAAATTAAGTATGAACTTAATTTTGTTTGTACCTAAGCTCTTGGTTTTCGTTTTGTATCTATATTTAAAAATAGCAGCAAGGTTAACATGTAACTAATGAAAACTAGGTACACAGATCAGATTCTATAAGCTAAAGGATTATTTCGGTCGGATTGATTTATATTTAAATGGTCCTTAATTTAAGGCTCAAGAAGTAGGTGGACAGGTTCAGACAACATAAGGGACTTCATTTGCAGTCAACTACTTTTTTTGAACGTACATTTTGACCAAGGCAACTAGTTAGTTGGTAAAATGTCATAAACTTCACATTCGGAACTTTACTTCACCAACCTCTTCATTCAGTTGATCGTGCGAAACTATTAAAAACATAAATAAAACTTCTCAGGCAAAGTACAAGTCCATCTCAACTCGTATTTTGTACTTTAAATAAATAGGTATTACTTATTCCTTTAACAATTTGATAAGGAAAATTTGTACATAAAACATAAAATGAAATTGGGCAGAAATATAAATAAATCACAAAGTAATAAAGTTCAGCTTTCAGTTGAATGAAAAAACATGATCAACTGTCATCGTGACATAAGTAGACTTGACTTGATAGTTACGTCGTTGGGCAGGTTCAGCTGACACAAGGGACTTGAAAGTAAGGCAAGTTTCTAGCGTCTGACTGGCCAGCTGCCAAAAAATTGCCTTCCAATCAAGGCAACTTTATTGGAAAGTTGACTGGAAAGTTAGTCAAGAAAAATCTCCCTAACTATCAAGTCAAGTCAACTTATGTCAAAATGACAATTGATCATGTTTTTTAATTTAACTAAAAGCTGAACTTTATTACTCAATGATTTATTTATTTTCTGCACAACTTCATTTAATGCTTTCTGTAAAGGTTCCTTGTAAATTTGGAAAAGAAATAAGTAATATTTCTTTAAAATACAAAATACAAATCGTAATGGACTTGTAGCTTGCCTGAGGAGTGTTTTGTAGAAAATAATGATTTTGGTAGTTTTTGTACTATGAACTTGAAGTAGAGGTTTGTGAAGTAAAGTTCTAAATTTTAAATTCATGACACTTGAAAAACTAACTAGTTGCCTTGGTAAAAATTTACGTTCAAAGAATGAAGTTGACTGCAAATGAAGTCCCTTATGTTTTCTGAACCTGCCCGTTTTCATTGGCAATCTGGAATTGTTCTTCGATTCGGAATCCCAATTGAACAGTTTTTTTTATTCCGAAGAATCTGAAGTTTGGTGAGAATGTATTGGTTGAGTATGACATGTGTCACATATATGTGTATTAGCGCTAAATTTCATTTTGTTTTTGTGCTGCAAATATGGAGGAAGTGAATTTGGATTGCTGCGATATTATTTTAGCTGTTCCTCCGAATACTTGTCCACTACATCCTCCACAAAGTTTTGCACTTTTGGTTTTTTGGCAAACTCCTGCAGGAGAAAATCAACTGCAATAATATCTTCATCACTTGATGAAGAAGATGAGGAAGACGACTCCAATAATGTTTCTAACAAGCTAGGAACACTTGTTACAATATTTTCAATATTGTTTTCCATTTTGATTATATTTTTTTATAATTTTTATATCAATTTCAAGAAATCACTTCACTGCTGGTATAATTTATGCAAACAAATGTGTTACAAAAAAATGTCATTTGTCAAGTGTGACATCTGACATTTAAAATTTATGAATGTGTGAGTGATTCTGCTTCTGCTTCTGATTCTGTTTTTAAAACCAGAAGGGAAATTCTCTTCTTTTCAGAATCAGAACTGTCACTTTTGCCCAATTGAACGCATTCAGAATGCTTTTTTTCACTTCCAGATTGCCAATTGAAAACGACGTTAGGGAGATTTTTCTTGACTTACTTTCCAGTCAACTTCTCAATGGCTGCGTTCAATCTCAGACAGATAGGGTATCCGGATACCTTTTTGTTAGTGTTTTACGTATAAAATAACAGCTGATCAAAAACAGCTGAGATGTCAAAAAAGGAATCCAAAGGTACCCAAGAATTTCTGCGGTATGAAGGTATCTGACAGAACAGCTGATTCAACACATGGTTGAATTTCAAGAAACTTGAAAATTGATTTCAGCATTTTGTATTTGTTGGCAAACAAAAAGATACAAAATGTTAGTTGAAGTTGTATTTGAGGATGTTCTGTACATAAAAGAGGATGAAGAAGCTATTTGCCTCCGAATTTTAGAAGGTAATTATGATCTATTTTTTTAAACTTAAAAAAAAAAAACGTAAATCGTTTAAAACCGGAGATTTCGCAAGTAAATTATTAATCGTAGGTATAGAATTCCAATTGAGCTAAGAGGAAATTTAACATAGATTACAGATAAAGGTTATCTCTTATTTATTAAATTGTTACGCACCTATTAATTCATCATCGTCCGAAGAATCAGTTGAATTATCCATTAAATGTTTTATCTTACAACAATTTTGACTTCGAAGCTTAAATGTTTCTCTGCTTTTTGTGAACAGCTGAAAGTTGTTTTTATTTTTTGACAGCTACATACCTCAATATAGCTATCCAACTCGTTCAACAAGGTATCTAAAAATCCACCTATCCAAGATACCCTATCCAACACGAGATTAAACGCAGCCAATGAAATTGCCTTAATTGGAAGGCAAATTTTTGGCAGATGCCCAATCAGATAATAGAAACTTGACTTACTTTCAAGTCCCTTATGTCGCCTGAACCTGCCCAGTGTCTTAACCAAACTTTTTAGTTTGTTTTTAACTTAAGGATTGAATTACATATGTACAGGGGTATGTAGGGTAAATGAGATATCATTATTAAGCTGGTTATTATTATCAACCGTTATTTTTGTTTTAATTTCGATAATTCTGAAAAAAACCTCTGTCTCATGTTAAAGGTCCTATTTATACCTCGCTATGACCGATTAGAAGACACCTTTTAGAGAAGAGGCTCCGTTTTGCGAATTGAAATTAAAGACAATACACATATTTATATAATTTTAACAATTTTTATTTTTTTTAAAGTACATGATGCATTTAAAGCAAAACTTCTATGGGTACTTAATAGTTAATTTGACCATATTGCCTTGTTGGATTGCTGAAGTAGCTATTACGTTGTGCGGTTGGGTATTCACTTTGACCTTCTTCAGCAGCAGCAGCTAATTCAGCTCGGCGGAATGCTTCGAAGTGTGCTTTTTTCGCAGCAGCAACTTCTGGGGTATCTTCAACATTAACTCCAAGTTTATGTTGGTTAGTTTGAGGTATAGCTACAACTGGAATCATCTGGAAATTCGATGGATGATAGTTGATGTTCTGTTCATATGTTTGTGGGACATACATAACCTGATGAGCTCTTTGTCCGTAGTGTCCCATTGATTCAACAAATCGAGGACCAGAAATAGCATTATGTCCACGAATTACTGGTGCAGCTGGAACAATTGAACCCAAATTTTGATGGATTGGAACCATGACGTACGTGTCTTGATATTCAATTGGACCGGATATGGCTGCAGCCTGCTCAGCACGGCGTAGTGCTTCGAAATGAGCAGCTCTTGCTGCAGCTACTTCAGGTGTTTCGTGTACATTTACTCCAAGTTTGTGTTGTGTAGTTTGAACAATTGGGACTTGAGGTTGTTGGTATTGAACCGAAGCTGGTCGCCGAGTTGGTGAAGCCGTTGGAGCAGCAGGACTGTATACAGCAGGAATGCGTTGGTGTTGATGTTGATGGTTTTGGGTGCCAGCAAACGATTCAGGATACTTTGCAGTCGAGTTTGCAATAGCAGTGGCTTCTTCAGCGTTACGGACAGCTTCATAGTGTGCAGCTTTTGCGGCAGCCACTTCAGGAGTATCATGCACATTCAAGCCCAATTTATGTTGAGAAGTTTCTTCAACTGGTTTACGATTTTGATTAACATTTAATGGTGGTGGACCATTTGCAATTATATTCTCAGCACGACGAACAGCTTCAAAGTGTGCTGCTTTTGCTGCAGCTACAGCAGGAGAGTCTTGGAATTGAGCCTGTGATAGACCAAGAATGGCACACAATACTAAACAAGAGGTGAATAATTTCATTTTTGGATTGATGAATTTAAGGAAGTGTAACTATTGAGAAGAAGATTGCAACTGATATTGAAAGAGAATATTGAATTGGTTTATATAACAGGAAGTGCAACTCGATGATGGACAAATTATGGTTCATGACTAATGGATTCCTAATTACATATGTATGTTGTTCCATTCTACGCGAAATTTGACTTAAAACTTGTTTCTGAAAATACCTGGAAAATATATAATTCGAATGCAATTAAGTAAGCAATTATGGATGAACACACAAACATACAATTAACAAAATCGTGTTGGTAAAGAAGAAACCATTAAAATATACCAAAGGAATATCTTTATTGACTAAATAAGAATTCATTCAGTAATCCAAATTGCTTGCCATTTAATTTGAGTTGTACCTATCGATTGTTCACAATTAATTTTTTGTTTACAATTGCCATTGTGTGTTCAATGTAACTTCCTTGAGGTTACCCAAGTTAAGAATGTATAAGGCGCCATTTTTGTTGGTTTCAATAGCCTTGATTAGATTAGCAGCAACTTCTTCGGGCTTTTGTTGTTTGGCAGCCAACATTTGATCAGCCAATTCCTTGGTGGCGTCCAAAGTTGTACGGTCTCGCAAGTTCATCATAAGTTCCGATTGTGTCAATCCTGGAAGGGCAGCAATCACCGACACTCCAGTGCGACGTAGGATGGTTTCGTCCTAAATCATAAATCAATAAGTTACAAAAGTCAGAAGTTATTGGCAGACTTTAAACTTACGCCCAATGAACGAGTGAATCCAATGACTCCATGTTTGGCAGCTGAGTAAATGGCCAGAGCAGCATTTGGTTCCAAACCATAAACCGAAGAAATGTTTAGAATGAGACCACCTCGTCCCATTTGGGTTTTGTCCATCAATGGCAAGGCCAAGAGACTGGTGTTGATCAATCCAGTCTTCAAAAAAGCGTTTACTATATAACTTTACTATAACTTTTTATAAGAATAAAATGCTTACCAAGTTAACAGCAATAGTTGTCTCGACATCACGATCCATCAATACTCCAGCTGCATTGATCAATAGATCAATATTCTTGATTTGCTGGGCGATCTCTTTCATTCCCTTTTCGATGCTCTGACGTTTGGTAATATCCATTTGAACCCAAAGGATGTTTACACTGGGAGCTTCAGCTTGGAGTTTACGTAAGTTCTCATTGTTTTCCAAACGGCTGGCGATCACTAGATTCTACAGAAGGATTTCAGTTGAATAATTGCAAATCTTCTAGATTTTTATGTGACAAAATATACTAACCGCAATCTTCTTCTTCAAAAGTAGACGGGCAGTTGCCATCCCAATGCCACCATATCCTCCAACAATAACAACATTCTTTCCAGCTAGATCCATCATGATGAAGAGTGTTTTTGGTTTGGAACTTGTTTAAGGATTCAAAGAAGAAGATTCACTTGACAGTGCAGGCTACAACTGATTTTGATACTCGATGGCAGCGTTATTTATACGAGTTTCTTTTTCGAGAAAAAGGATCCACCCATTGAAGATTGATAATAATTGTTTCTGAGCACTGATAAAGGTTTCATCAAGAATCAAAATATTGGATGAATTATTATGATGCCATGGCCTTTTAATAACAGTTTATCAGAATAATATATTAACCGAAGTTATACATGCAAAATATTTTGTTTTCCCATGCATTTGTGTGTTTTATTTTGGTTTGATGATAAGCCTCTTTTTGGAAGTGCGAATAACCTCGATTTCATATTCGTCATAGAAGAGATTTTTTGATGTGCAATTGCATAGTCAAAATTATACAAATTTGAAAATAAAAAAATAAGAATACAGCCATTATCTTGCACATTGGGAAGTATATTATATTAATTTTAATGTTATTTTAAATGGTTAGTCATAGGCATAGCCCTTTAAGAAGTTATGATTTATTTGACCTTTTACTTATTTTAGTAATGCATAATAGCTTCTATTATCACTGATTTGATTTAATCCTAATCTTTTTGACATCTCGAAGATTTCTTATACATAATGTTTTTCCTAAGTCTTTGTTAAATTAATCGTTAAATAAGAGATTATAACATTTTTTATACAGTTGATAAATTTGGGTATAAACTGGCAGAAATATCTGAGTCTAACACATTTAGACAAAAATTGTAATAAAATACATGGTACCAGAAGAAAAATGCTTACAAAATTATATTTTTCCATTTTGTTCTGCAAACGCTGTGTGTTTGGAAAATTGAAAATATGTTTGGCTATAGGCAACATTTACTTCCATGTAAATGCGCTGTCTTCGGAGGCCTCAACAAAAACATCCTCCACTGTAGCCCTCATTAATCAAAAACAAAACCGTTGAACTGGAAGGTGTTTCCTGTACTATGACCTTAAATTTTCAAACTTTTGTTGTCTATAATTATCATGCAAAAAAAAAAAAACATCCTACATCACAGTGGAGTAAATACTATTCAAGAGTATTCGGTTCAAATTTCAAATCTATTGGATATAATTGCTCTAAGAGTTACAATGTCAGCTAAACTAAAAACTCTCATTTCGAAAAACGCGTTTGAAACTTTTATTCAGGCAGATGTCGCTCTCTGCCTTTGAACAATACAGGGCCCTAAAATTTTAAAAATATTCTTGAAATTATTCACTGTCCAGTTGATCCATTGTTCAGTTGATAGCGCGAAAACTACCAAAAACATAATTGTCTACAAAACACTCCTTAGGCAAGCTACGATTCCATCTCGACTTGTATTTCGTATTTTAAGGAAATATTAGTTATTCCTTTTCCAATTTGAGTAGAAACCCTTCACATAAAACATCAAATAGAATTGTGGAGAAAATAAATACATATGTACATATATCACAGAGTAATAAAGTTGAGCTTTCAGTTAATTGAAAAATCATGATTAGCTGTCATTTTGACAAAAATTGACGTGACTTGATAGTTAGGGAGATTTTTTTTGACTAACTTTAGAATAAAATTGCCTTAATTGAAAGGCAATTGTTTGGCAGTTGGAAAATCAGATACTAGAAACTTGCCTTACTTTCAAGTCCCTTATGTCATTGTCAGTGCTCTATTTCGTTCTTAAAGCTAAGTATACACGATTGGAAGATCTTCCAAATTTGTATTAAGTGTAAACTGTCTGTTTATACGGTTGGTTGATTTTATCCAAATATTAGACATTTTTTTGGTCGAAAATCGTTTGACAATTGCTAACAAGTTTTTATCTTCCAATTGATAATTATGTGCTCACACGGTTGGAAGATTTTAGAAAACAATAGAATTGGTAGACTTACTGGAAGACAATTTTCTCGGCAGATAATAGACGCCAATTGAAAATTGGATGATGTTGCTTGGAAAGAACTACATCCAATATCCAATTGGTGTACAATCGCCCAATTATTTGAAAATACAAGACGAGTAAAAATGGGCAGGTTCAGACAACATAAGGGACTTCATTTGCAGTCAACTTCATTCTTTGAACGTGAATTTTGACCAAGGCAACTAGTTAGTTTTTAAAATGTCATGAGTTTCAAATTCAGAACTTTACTTCACAAACCTCTACTTTAAGTTCATAGTACAAAAACTAACACAAGCATTATTGTCTTAAAAACATTCATAAGGCAAGCTGCATGTCCATCACGATTTGTATTTTGTATTGAAAAGTAATATTATTTATTTGTTTTCCAAATTGACAAGGAACGTTTTTACACAAAACATTAAATGAAGCTGTGCAGAAAATAAATAAATCATAGCGTAACAAAGTTCAGCTTTTAGTTGAATGAAAAATCATTATTAACTATCATTTTGACAGAAGTAGACTTTGACTTGATAGTTAGGGAGATTTTTTCTTGACTAACTTTCCAGTCAACTTTCCAATGAAGTTGCCTTAATTGGAAGGCAAATTTTTGGCAGCTGGCCAAAAATAGAAACTTGCCTTACTTTCAAGTCCCTTATGTCGCCTGAACCTGCCCATTTTTCTTGACTAACTATCCAGTCAACTTTCCAGTAAAGTGGCCAATCAGATGCTAGAAACTTGCCTTACTTTGAAGCCCCTTATGTCGTCTGAACCTGCCCAATGATTGCAAGAAATCAGCCAATTTTTTAATATAAACTTTGCCGACGATTGACTGACAATTTTTTGTTTGTCAATTTTGACAGAAATGTTTTGCGAAAAATCTGCTAATATTGAAAGATCTTCCAATCGTGTTTACTTAGCATTACTTTATCTTATTCTCTTGGATTATTTATACGAAAATAATAGAAAAGAAAACATTTGGATGTTGCGTCAAACTTGTCAAATAAAAGAAAAATCAATAAGTTACCCGATTTTTGCAAAAATTTTTGACATTTGTTCTCAACAGATGAACTTTGAAAAAAATATGTTTTTAATCAAAGATATTAATAACCTAAAGAAAAACGATAAGAGTACATAAATTAAATTGTGTACTATACATATTTTCACTAATTGCTTTTGTCAAGAGCAGTGAAAAAAAAAATATTTGCAATCTTAAATGACTAAAGAAATGATGCAATTTTGCACTTATTTTCATAATTCACAAGAAGAATGAGGTTTTAAAAATCTGGGGGTTTGTTTTTTATAATTAGCTACTACATATACCTACATATAAGTATATATTGCCTACTAGCAAAGTAATAAGTAAGCTGCGAAGAGGTCAAATATTATACTATCTAGCTAGCTGACAGTTAACATGTCTCAAGTTTCATCCCTGAATTTAATTGACATTTGATAAAATTGATAAAACAATGAATTTGAATATTTTTGTTTTGCTTGAATAAACTTTATTTAAGTAACAATTGCAGTAGGTACACTTATAACATCACACAATCAGACTTTTCTGTAGATCAATTTTTGTTTTAGTGAATAACATGCGAGGTAACATAATGCGTGTTTGACAGCAAAGGAAGAGCACCACTCAGACCATAAGTGTAGGAGAATTGATTTGGCAACAAAGAGCGATAGGCCAATTGTAGAGGAGCAAGTAATGGAGTGTTGCGTATAATTGACAGCTCATTATCGATCTTCTCGATAGCAGCATTTCGAAGTTTAGCCTCTTCTACAGCATTCAAATGTTCTGCCTTGGCCTGTGCCACTTCGGGTGTATCTTCAACTTGACGTGGTAGCTCAACAGGAGCTGCAGTCACTGGCGCAGGTGCTGGCTCTTGGTCACCATTTCGTAGTTTAGCCTCTTCTACAGCAGCTAAGTGAGCAGATTTAGCAGCTGCAACTTCGGGAGTATCTTCGACTTGTTTTGGGATATCTTGTGGAGGAACTTCGGGAGCTTCAACTGGCTTAGGTAGGTTGGTTGCTGCAACTCTGAAACCACCCTCGTCGGCTGTGTAATCGACTGTCTGAATAATTCCATCGGAATCTGTGTAGCTGTAAGATCCTCGAGTTACGCCATCCAATGTTTTCACTTCCTGTTTGGCTGACAAGGGTTCGCTATACCCAAAAGCATACTGGCCGAATTCATCCTGGGCATGGTATTGATGCTTTGTGGCTGGAATAACCAGTCCGGCTGGGGCGTAATAAGATACACTAGCTGAGGCAACTGCCAGCAAAGCGGAAAATGCAATAAATGTGTTCATCGTCATGTTTCTTCTTTTTTTGTTTTTGTTGTAATATGTGCGTTATACTAAAGGCTTTTGGTGGATTTAGCTATGAGTCGAAGACGCTGCTAGTGATGTGAACTAGTACTCGCTTCTGTGAATTCTGATTCTAAAAATGATGAGCACTTTATTTTATACCGCACTTTGATGGTGGAATGCCATACCAAATGATCAAAACTAAGACACACTAGTGAAATCTACCCTGGCGCATATGATTTAGTTTATGCGAATATCACAAGATTAAAATCCATCTCGATGTAGCAGAAGGGAACGACCTTGACAAAGGTAACGTGAACACCATCAGCCGCGACTTGGCGACTTGTTGTTTCACTTTCAAAAGATTTCAGAGTTGGTGCCTATATCTATGTACATTTTGAGTATAAGGCTCTCCGTCTCTGATGCATGTTCAACTTTAGGTGTTTGTGGTAAACCTGTAAGGTAAGAATGCTTATAGTGGTTTATTGAAATATAACTTTAACGATGAAATGAGGCCAATGAATTTTTATAAAATATCTCACAAATATTGCTGTCTGCAAAGGGATGCTAAGTTTTAATCTATCATTGCATCGCCATCTCAATTTTGTTTCATATCATTGATATCCAATGCAATAAGAATTGACGTTATGAACACAGGGTATTTGTTACATTTAACAAGTTCAATGACAATATTTTCTTATATTGTAAAAGCTATTTTTTGTTAACAGAGTAACAATTTTTGTCAATATCAAACTAAAAGATTTACATTACGACATAAGCGTCCACTAACATAAAAATGAAAAAAACGACCCTTAGGGTTTTATATTTATTTTACAACTTCCTTCATTGATTGTTTGTCCTTTATTTTAGCCAATCATGTGTTGTGTAACAGAATTAGATCTTGACCTATTGCGAATAATATTTTTCCCTCAAAATTCTTCCCTATTTAGAACATTGAGAACTTAAATAGTGTTCAAAGTTTCCCTCAGAATCAATTTCAAAATGAAAAAAGAGGCTGGGATGCGACCCACACTGATAAATTCTATCCCGTCTGTCGATTTGTCTTGCTTAAAAGTTTGTCTATCTATATGTATCAATTTTTACCAAATTTGCGTACTATTTTTTGTTGGGTTTTTATAAAAAAATTACTGAATATCGAAAACAATATTTTCTGTGAAATAAAATAAGTTTGAAGCCAATATTTGTAATTTTTAAAAAGCTATTTAAGTCGAAAGTAAATTTTTACCAAGTTTTAGTATTGTTTTTTTTTTTAGGTTTTTATTTTTTGTAAAAGTAGTTTAAAGCCAATATCTCAAAGTTTTGAAAAGATATTTAAGTCGAAAATAAATTTTTACCAACTTTTCTTAATTTTTTTTAGGTTTTTAATTTTTTGTACAAATGCTGTCAATTCGATTTTTCTCAACATTTTTCAGAATGTTGAAAACAATATTTCTTATAAGATAAAATAAGTTTGAAGCCTTAATCTCAAGTTTTTGAAAAGATATTTGAAATTCAATTTTTACCAACTTTGAGTAATGTTTTTTTAGGTTTTTATTTTTTATAAAAAAACTGTCACTTAGATTTTTCTCAAAATTTTATCAGATGTCAAAAACATTATTCTTCGTTGCACAAAATTGTTCTTAGATGATATCATATTTTAGTCGTAAAATTTTCGAGGTGACAAATTTTTTTTCCAGTTTTTTTTTTATTTATAAAAAAGACGTTAATTGGATTTTTTTCCAAAAATATAATTGTTTTGTATCACGTTACAATAAGGGTATTCATGCAAACACAGAAAACCCACAGAAACCTTAAAAACTGTAGAATTTTCTATCGGTAGAAATCAACTGTCAAAATTTGTATGGGAAAAATATTCTGCAAAATATAGACTTTTATCTCTCAAATTTGAAGCAGAAATCGTAGAAAAAAAAAACAGATAAATTTTGTTTGTTTCTAACGTTTCCGCAAATATTTTTAATGGGGTGTTCATGTAAACCCTTTGCGGAAATTTATATTTTTCTACAAAGTAGAAAATTATATCGTTACATGAATACCCTTAATATATAACATAAAATTTAATTCAAGTCTCTAGCGTCATTGGTTCATGAGATATTTAGGTTTAACCAAAATTGTCACCGTTTTTTTAAACTGCTATGGTAAAAAAACCACCTACGCAATTTTCTTGAGAGCCCTTTCTGCCTTATTATCTGTATAACAAAATTTATTTGAAGTCGATATCTCTTCTGGTTCTTGAGCTATGGAAGACAAAAAAACGTCGCGAACGTACGGACGTACGGATGTACGACGTACGTACACACGCACGCACAGACATCTTTCTAAAAATCTTTTATTTCGACTCTAGGGACCTTGAAACGTCAAGAAATGTCAAAATTTTCAATTCGACAAATCGGACCCATTACAATAACTTCCTATGGGAATTTAAAAACACTCAAGAAAAATTTAGGTAAGCGGAATTTAAAATTTAGGGAGATTCATGATAATTAAATAAATTAGGTGGCGCAACAGTCCGTAGAGAACCAGGGCCTAGTGACTTACAACTCTCAACCATTCCTGTGTGCGAGTAATGTTGTCAGGGATGGAGGGGACCTACAATTTATATGCCGAATCCGAACGGCTAATTTTGAGAAAGCACTTTTTCATGACAAGAATTACTCTTGGAGAATTTGTCAATTCCTCGCAAGAGGCAGTACCCATGAAAACTCTTTTTTTTAATTAAGGTGGCACAGGCAGGGATTGAACCCAAGACCTCTCGCATGACAGTCCAACGCACTAACCATCATGCCACGGGTACTAGAGATTCATGATACCAAGCAATATTTTAAGAATTATATTTTGTATAGTGAAAGGTCCCAATAGTTTTAGGAGGCTAATTTTTTGAAATTTGTTTGTAGAGAGAAAAACCAAGTAGCAAAATTGGTAAAACGTATTATGAAAGGAAACTTTTACTAAGAATCTTTTACTGTATGCGAATTCATTTTTTTGCAAGATTTGACTTATGTATGTACATAATGGCTATAAGTGTTAATAAAATGTTTAAGTTTTATGTTTTTTTTAAAAGAAAGGTTTCTACTTTTAAAGGAAAAGAAACTTAAGATTGGTTCTATTCTGCTATTTATTGTTGGTGACACCTCTTACACTTCCAAACGTGTTTATTGATTTGATATCTCTAAAAAAAGTCAGTTTACAATTTCATAACATTTTGGTTATTGAAACGTTAAATCAAACCATATATATATATTTTATTCTATCTGAGAACTGCGATGTAACAAAAAAGTAAACTGGGCGTATACTCACTTTTGTTATAGTGAATAAAATTCCAATTTGAATTTTCCCAGCATCGATTGTTTCGAATGTGAAATATTCCAAAGTATTATTTTTATATTTTATTTTGGGAAAATCGGGATGGAACTGAATTTCAATGAAGAGAAATATCGAATATAAAGTATTATTATTATAAGGTACAAAAGTTTTTGGGAAAAAATCGTGGGAAATATTTTTTTACAATTTTGAACTATTTAATTTTATTCATTAATATTATTGATCTTTATCCAAAAAATATTTCAAAACGAAGGTTGGCATGCAGATTTGTTCAAATGCTTCTAAAATAATATTAAAATAGAAGTAAATCAACTTTTTTTTATTCGAAAAATTGTAAACTTTTTTGTGCGAAAAACAATATGAGAGAATTATGATATAAGATAATCTAGAAACTCTAAATTCATATTGTGACATTATCGAAAAGACCTTATTGGGATGAATTTGTTGGATTTATTTGCCTATGGAAATATTTCAGATAGGGATAGATGACACACTCAACTATTAAATTTGAATGATGTTGGAGAATGGAAGGCCTGGAATGTATTTGTTTATACATTAGTTTTAAATTCTTGAACATTGCAGGGTCAAGGTCAATTCGACCTTTCAAATTCGGTTAGTGTCGTATTTCCTTATTAACGAATTTGCGGCGAAGCGAAAATAGTTCTTCCTATATTCCAGCGATTTGACACTTTTGGTTTAGCTTTTTCTTCCTATATTCCAGTGATTTGACAGCTTTCCACAAATTTCGTTTTGTTTTGATTGAATTTGTGAAATTTGCGGTGATTTATTCAAAATTTTATATTTTATTGTGGATTGTGGATAAATTATAGTACAATTAAAATAAAGCTAACTCACATTTTTATATAATTACAATCAAGAAAGAATCCACGAAATCGAACAGTGAATAATAATAAACACTCTTTCGCCTGTGAATCCGCCAAAAAAAAGCTGTTGGATTTCAACTCGCTAACAAACATTCTGTAATTTCAAATTCGCCTTCGAATTCGTTAATTGGTCGAATTCAAAACGAAGAAGGCGAAAGCGAAAGCAATAATTGAAAAATGGCAAACTCGCTAGCAAAACAATTCGCCGCGAATCCCATAATCAGGCCCCAGTATCAGAAGACAGGGTGGTAGAGTACATGAGCATTATATGGCTAAATAACGAATCTTTCTATTTCTATATAAAATTCTCAGATGTGACAATCGTCAGGTGTGATGAAGTATGTATACCAATATTCTCATATTTAATGGGGATTTTCATGGGTTGAATAAATTAATACATTTTTTGATCTCGATCTGTCAATACACAAATTTCCTCTGTTTTTGAATTTCATGGGGCAACATAAATTGGTTTATTTTTGATCTAAAAGCAAAATCTGTATATTTCGGCAGATTTACCTCTCTGCACCAATACTAATACATTTTGAAAAATTGGTCAGGTTCAGACGACATAAGGGACTTGAAAGTACGTAAGTAGTATCTGATTGGCCAGCTGCCAAAAATTGCTTTCCAATTAAGGCAACTTTATTGGAAAGTTAAGTGGAAAGTTAGTGAAAAAAAATCTCTCTCACTATCAAATCAAGTCTACTTATATCAAAATGACAGCCGCTAATGTTTTTTCATTGAACTGAAAGCTGAACGATTTATTTATTTTCTGCACAATTCTATTTAATGTTTTGTGAAAAAGGGTTCATTGTCAAATTGAAACAGAAATAAGTAAAATTTTCATACAACACAAAATACAAATTGTGATGGACTTGTAACTTGAATGAGGAGTGTTTTATAGACAATAATGTTTTTGGTAGTTTTTGCATGACCAAACTGGAGGTAGAGGTTAGTAGAGTAATGTTCAGAGTTTTAAATGTATGACACTAGAAAAACTAACTATAGTTGCCTTGGTCAAAATGTACGTTCAAAGAATGCAGTTGACTGCAAAGGAAGTCCTATATGTTGTCTGAACATGTCTAATGTAAACCACTACTCCCCTTAATAATAATAAAAAATCAATTTATAATTGATCTAAATCTGACAAAACACAAATTTTTCGATTTAATATCTTGCAGATCTGTTTTTTTTTTCGGCAGATTTACCCCTCTTTGCACCAATACTAATACATTTTTAAAAAAATCTTTAGCTGGGAATTCAACAGCTCTTCCATATTCCATAACACGTCCGTTATACTAATACAATAACAAAAAAAAAACAATTTGTGAAGGAAATCTGAATTTACCCATGGAAAATGCCATAAGTGTTATATAGGTACATGCTTCTTGCATCTTCCTTAAAAGGAAAAGGTCTTTGAAAATGTAGTGTAGAATAATGTATATACTTCTTCTTTCTTCATTATTAGTGTAAAAACAACCATAACTTCCAATCGTATCATAAAAGTCAAATCTGCATGTCCTACTTTTATGTTGAAATCTTTCTACAAAATTTTAAATAGCTCTTTCTTCCATGTATTTGTACATCCATTCTCTATCTTTATTTAAATCATTGAATACATAAAATAAATACCCTTACTTAATGTTGACTTAGCCGCGTTTAAGATGATCTTGCTGTTACTAACTATTATTAAGCTGGGAAATGTTTAAAGTGTCAACATAACCTGATTTCGAGTAGAACCATTTTTGTTCACACTTGTAATTCAATATTTTGCATAGCTAGTTTTAAGAAAACATTCCTGGGTTGTCTGAAGCATAAACCACAACTAGATCACGTAGGCAAGTACATAATATAAAGTATTGCCACAGTTTCCTGCGACCGATCAAGGTCTTCAACTAGTCCAGATTCCATGAGAATCAGGGGTGAATGCTCCCCCACAATTCACTCATTATTGCGGCATCCAAAAAAAGAAACCCATCACATTCAAGCCACGCCCGCCATACTCAGCCACTTTGATATGCTTTAAGACGCCTCTATTCCATGGATTATAAATACGTGCGTTGCTTGCAATTGGATTAGCAGTAGGTAATTCAACACTTCGTTAACCAGATCAAAGCAACATCAGCTCTCCAAGAAGTATCAAGATGATGATGAGATTTACAACTTTTTTTGCAGTCATCGTATTTGTCAATGCGTCTGGGCTATATTCTTTGGGCGATTTAAGTTCGTACGGATTGGGCGATGGAAGTTTGTCCCGACAGGAGATTCGATCTCCTGACGGAATAGTCCGTGGAACATTGACTTACATTGATGGAGATGGCAAAATCAAATCGATATCCTACGGAGGTGATAATGATGTCGAAACCCTAAAGGCTACAACTGAAACTCCAATGAAAGCCGCTGTTACCGAAGGTGAAGGAGAAAGAGAACAACAACAACAACAACAGCAACAGCAACAGCAACAAAATGAAGATGCTCCAAAACAGACAGAAACAGAGGAAATGAACGAGGAAGCTGGTGATGCATCATCTTCTGAAAATAACCAAAACGAATCTGCCACCAAGCAGGATAATGGCAACACCCAAGCAGCACTTCCTCAACCTGTCTCTTACACACCGGAAGTTGCTGCAGCTCGTGCTGCTCACTTTGCTGCAAGGGAACAAGCCATTTTACTGCAACAACTTGCTGCTAACCAAGAACAACTGGAAGCCAATCAACAGCAGCTGCTGAATCAACAACAAATTGTGGAGTATCCACCAATTTTCAGGGAGTATTATGGAGCTGCCAAACCTTTGAAAACACTGAATCCATATTATTACTTGTAATAAATAAACCAAATCGATGAAATGAGTGTGGACAAATAAATTGAATGTGATAACTGCATACACGATTTTTAATTTTTTGTTTTAAAAATGATTTGGATAGTTCCAGGATGACCAAGTTTTACCTAGCCGAAATGATATCTGAATTAAAAATACTTTGAAAGATTACTATACAACAAAAAAATTGTAGGGTATGTTGGGGCTCACATTTATGTTTTAGTTTGAAAGCTTATAAATAGGAACATACTTTTGGAGAAACCATCTTCTTGCGGATGAAATAAATTTTCAAAAACTGATATAACTCCAAATTATGACGAAAAAGTTGTCACCACCATTAGGTTTTCACAAAATAAACCGTAAGGTGTTGAGAGATTACTGTCAAATTGTCCACTTGTTTTTTTGTGACATAAATGCCAAATTTTAATTGACATTTGACGCCATTTGCAAAAAATTAACATATAAACTGATATTTTTCGCTACCTCTTGGATTAATTTTAATGTGGTAACAATTATTGCGAAATCCAAGAAACTATTTGGGTATATTTTTTTAGTCTAAGCCTGACCTTAAGGCTATAAATAAAATACTTTGTATTGTATTGCTAGAAGCCATAATGTAATACCCTTGGCATGATGGTTAGTGTGTAGGACTGTCTTGCCAGAGGTCTTGTCTTGCCTTTGCGACCAAAAGTTTTTTTTTCACAGGTCCTGCCCCTTTCGAGGAATCGACAAATCCTTCAATAGTAATTCTTGTCATGAAAAGTTCTTTTTCAAATTAGCCATTAAGATTCGACATACAAAGTTCAACTGTCAGATCTGCCAGTAAAAGAAGTCGCAAATGTCTTTTGTCAGACGACGCACGTTAGAAATTGCTATATGTCATTATTTATATCTGACAATAAGTGTCATTTATAAGATCTGACAATCATCGGTACCTATCTTAAGGCTGTGTACACATTTTTCTTATTTTATTGTTTTTGACAAATGTCTATTTATCTATTTTCTATCATCTAGCTGAGGTTTGAGGTTGAGATATAACCTTCATATCTTAATTAAAAACACAAACAATTTTATTAAAAGGCCAATTTTGTAGAGTGGAGAAAATTAAATTTGACCAATGGAAATTGCCAGGACATCATTGCAAATGTTTAGTGAATGAAAGCAAAAGATTCAAAACAAATTCTTAATTTTTCTTTATACAAAAAATGTTAATTTTATTTATTCGATAATCAAATTCGTTATAACAATAATTTTGATTCAAACCATATGAGAGTTAACTAAGGGAGTTTCATTGGTGGATGATTTGTGAGCTCAAAAACCGATTGGCAGGGTAGATTGAAGCGTATGAGTAAGCAAAACCTCTTGGCAAAATAGCTTGACTGTATGGGATTGCAACTGGAAGTTGCGCACTGCTAATGTAACGCAATGGGGCAGCTTGAACTTTATCAGCTTCATAGATGGCGGCATTTCTGAGTTTGATATTTTCAACATCGTGGAAGTGCTGCTTCTTGGCAAGAGCAACTTCGGGTGTGTCTTCAACTGAACGAGGCAAACCACGGAGGTTGTATTGATGGGCTTGAGCTGGAGCAGATGCTACACGGGTCTTTGCTACTTCAAAGGCAGCCAAATGAGCAGACCTGGCAGCGGCTACTTCTGGGGTTTCAGCAACTGGCAATGGGGCTTCAGCTGGCTTGACTTCTGGAGCTTCAACTGGTTTGGGTAGATTGGTTGCTGAAACACGGAAACCACCAGCATCAGCAATGTAATCTACGGTTTGCAATTTTCGCTCAGGATCCACATAGCTGTATGATCCACGAGTCACTCCATCCAATGTCTTGACTTCTTGTTTGGTTGACCGAGGCTCGCTGTATCCATAGATGTATTGGCCGAATTCATCCTGGGCATGGTATTGCTGCTGGACGGCTGGCTGGAAGGCAGCATGAGCAAGAAGCGGACCGGGTGAATAATACAATGCACCGGCAGAAGCTACTGCGATCAAAGCGGAGAATGCAACAAAGAATTTCATATTGATGGTATTGATTGGGGGTTGGTTTGTAAGTTAGTTTGTGATAATATTAAAAACGCTGCTAGTGATGTGTACTAGTACTCGTTTCTGAGAACTCTGCCTGTTTTCGATTCGATGGGCTCCTTTTATACCCACAAACAAACCCGGTTTACAGATTGCTAGGATCAAGTTGTCCCATCATCGTCGACTGGATTGTGCACAATCATCAAAACAATTCAATCCACACAGAAGACCTTGGCGCGAACGAGTGCCTGCCCACCAAACCTGCGAACCAGGTCTGACTTTCAATTTTACGTTTTCGTCTTCCCATCTTTGTACATCTAGACTAACTTTTTTTCAATGTTACCACTTTGGTTTTAACATTTATTCCTAGTACTTTTTCTCAAAAAAAACATTAAAATTAGGCTGCTGTACGGAGAGTTTTTGGACTAAGTGTACATACTTTTGGAGAAACCATCTTCTTGCGGATAAAATAAATTTTTCAAAACTGATATACCTGCAAATTATGACGAAAAAGTTGTCACCACCATTATAGGTTTTCAGAAAATAGACCGTAAGGTGTTGAGAGATTCCTTTCAAGTTGTCCACTTGTTTTTTTCTGACATAAATGTCAAATTTTAATTGACATTTGACGCCATTTGCAAATTTTTCGCTACCTCTTGAATTAATTTTAATGTGGTAACAACTGCGAAATCCAAGAAACTATTTGGGTATATTTTTTTAGTCTAAGCCTGACTTTAAGGCTATAAATACTTTGTATTGTATTGCTAGAAGCCATAATGTAATACCCTTGGCATGATGGTTAGTATGTAGGACTGTCATGCCTGAGGTCTTGTCTTGCCTTTGCGACCACAAGTTTTTTTTCACAGTTCCTGTCCCTTTCGAGGAATTGAGAAATCCTTCAATAGTAATTGTTGTCATGAACAATTCTTTTTCAAATTAGCCATTAAGATTCGACATACAAATTATTTTATTTTATAATGATTTACTAAAGCTCAACTGTTAGATCTGCCAGTAAAAGAAGTCCCAAATGTCTTTTGTGGACAATATTGCCTGAAAACGTCATTTACTCCAGCCATTGTCCGACGACGTTAAAAATTTCTAGATGTCATTATTTTTATCTGACAATTAGTGTCAAATTCTTCACTATGTTTATTTTATAAGATCTGACAATCATCGGTACCTATCTTAAGGCTGTGTACACATTTTTCTTATTTTATTGTTTTTGACAAATGCCTATTTTCTAGGTTTTTGAAATATAACCTTCAAATCTAAACTAAAAACACAAACAATTATATTAAAAGACCAATTTTGTAGAGTGGAGAAAATAAAATTTGGCCAATGGAAATTGCCAGGACATCATTGCAAATGTTTAGTGAATGAAAGCAAAAGATTCAAAACAAAAATCTTAATTTTTCTTTATACAAAAAAATGTTAATTTTATTTATTCGATAATCAAATTCGTTATAACAATAATTTTGATTCAAATCATATGAGAGTTAACTAAGGGAGTTTCATTGGTGAATGATTTGTGAGCTCAAAAACCGACTGCCAGGGAAGATTGAAGCATCGTTAAGTCCGTATGAGTAAGCAAAACCACTTGGCAAATTAGCTTGACTGTATTGGAACGCAACTGGAAACTGTGCACTGTTAATGTAACGCAATGGAGAAGCAGCAGAGATTAAAGCTGGTGCAGCATGAGTAGCAAGAATTGGGGCAGCTTGAATTTCATTAGCTTCATTGATGGCGGCATTTCTGAGTTTGATATTTTCAACAGCGTTCAAGTGTTCCTTCTTGGCAAGAGCAACTTCGGGTGTGTCTTCAACTGGACGAGGCAAATCACGGAGGCTGTATTGATGGGCTTGAACTGGAACCTGGAGTGGAGCTGATGGAGCTACAGCTTGGGCTTGAGCTGAAGCAGATGATTCACGGGTCTTTGCTTCTTCAATGGCAGCCAAATGAGCAGACCTGGCAGCGGCTACTTCTGGAGTTTCAGCTACTGGCAATGGGGCTTCAGCTGGCTTGACTTCTGGAGCTTCAACTGGTTTGGGTAGATTGGTTGCAGAAACACGGAAACCACCAGCATCAGCAATGTAATCTACGGTTTGCAATTTTCCCTCAGCATCTACATAGCTGTATAATCCACGAGTCACTCCATCCAATGTCTTGACTTCTTGTTTGGCTGACCGAGGCTCGCTGTATCCATAGATGTATTGGCCGAATTCATCCTGGGCATGGTATTGCTGCTGGACGGCTGGCTGGAAGGCAGCATGAGCAAGAAGCGGACCGGGTGAATAATACAATGCACCGGCAGAAGCTACTGCGATCAAAGCGGAGAATGCAACAAATATTTTCATATTGATGATATTGATTAAGGGTTGGTTTGTAAGTAGGTTTGTGATAATAATAAAAACGCTGCTAGTGATGTGTACTAGTACTCGTTTCTGAGAACTCTGCCTGTTTTCGATTCGATGTGCTCCTTTTATACCCACAAACAACACCGTTTACAGATTGCTAGGATCAAGTTGTCCCATCATCATCGACTGGACTGTGCAAAATCATCAAAACAATTCAATCCACACACAAGACCTTGGTGGGAACGAGTGCTTGCCAACCAAACCTGCGGGCCAGGTCTGACTTTCAATTTTACGCATTCGTCCTCCCATCTTTGTACATCGGAGGAATTCAATGGCTATACGACTTCAATTTCGACTTTGACCACGCCAATGGCTGGGAGTATGCGGAAATCCCTTTCACTAATTGACAATTATGCGGTGATCAGGTCAATGCAAGGTAATCGAAGGCCAAGGGCTGGCCGGCCTGTTTGGGGCATCTTCAATAAACTAGTTCCCATTTGGATGTTGTTATTGTTGTTACCCGTATAACCTTGAAGTACATAAATATACCAACTACCAATTTTAAATGCGGCCGGCTTGGATCGGCGCACATCGCTTGCGAAGCGCAGTGACCAGAAGACGCACATACGCAAAACTCGTCTTGTTTTTTTGTGTTTTTGTTTTTAAATTTTGTTCGTTTGTCGTCACCTTCAATGTTGAATTTTGTAACCTCTCTCCAATTTAGCTATACACAATGGAAGACGATCAACACTCTGATGATGATGATGATGATGGCAACGCTTAGTGTCTTCGCCTATCGAAGAATTCGATTACTTGCAACTTTATTACAGAGCGATAGTGATGGTAGTTTAGGAGTGCATTATCATCCATACTTTGTTCCACAAATGGAACAGGAGGCAAAGTCTTGAGGTATTTTGCATTCTACTAAGGAGAAGTGGCAATATGTTTATTTTACAATTGTTTTGTTTTTTTTTTTACAAGGGACATCCCATCAGAGTACACGATAAACAACTTAATACTTGTAGGAATTATTTTTGCATACATTTTTTACATATATGGAGGTATTGTGCTGGACATGGACGACGACGACGTGCTTCTTGTTTTGATCTTATTTAAAGTATGCAATGGGATAGACCATGGACTGGATATAGACAATGAAGGAAATCCTTGGTTTGGAAGATCATAAATCTTAGGATTAGGTTAAAGTATATGTAAGTATGTATATTGTTATGTTATTTTAAGTTCTAAGTGCTTGTAAAGGTCTGTTTGTAGGGATATAAATACATACATATGTAGGTGCTCTAAGGTATGCGAGCTGATAAACATGAAATAAGTATTCGTATATTTTTTGTTTAGCGTTTTAGAATAATTAAATGGGTTTAGATTTATGGGTGTTTTATTATTTGAGAAATGGAACAAGGACTAGAGATAATCCTGAAAGAATAGTTAAATTTTCAAAAAAATTAGTACAGTATTAGTGTTTTATACAACTCCTGAATAAATGTACAGATTAAAGACGCTTCGCCTTAGAAAAATACACTTTTATATTGCAATGCCCTGAGTGCAAACTAATTTAAGAAGAAATAGGTAGTACTGTTAGAGAGAAAAAGAGTGCTAAAATCTATATCTATATCTATACTATTATATAAAAGCGAAACCATTTTAAAGTTTGTAACGCACGATCTCAGAAAGTAGTCAACCGATTTATTTGAAATATACTTTATTATTTTCTATATTGTTATGAGAGTGTTTATGGCTTTAATTTGTTTCATTATTTATTTGTCAAACTTAAATATTATTAATTTTACATTTTTTGTCCATTTTTTTTTCATTAGTTGACTTATACAACCACTCATATCTTAAAATCTATACAATAATCGACAAAGATTAACATTGCTTCATAAAGTCAATATTGTTGCGCAAATTTTAAGCCTAAAATCACTTCTAAGTTAAACATACAACCTGAGAAATAAATAAAAACAAATTATAAAATTATAAACTTTTTGAATTTATTTTATCCAGGAAATTAGATTCCATCACAATCGCGAGGTCGCTGCTTTGTTTCATTTCATTATCATTCCAACATTTTGACGTGACAACGTCTTAAATTAGGTTGCGGCTGGGAGTCACTTATGAAAAAGTGTAACGCCCGGTAACGTTACGATGAGTCACCGAACGAGAGAGAGGCCCGCCGAATGCCTTGCGTCTCTCTCCCACTCAACTATGATCGGTCTGCCGCGCGCGCAGCACTAGAGAATTAGGCGCATTGAATCGGCGCATGCTTGTGTCTCTGTCTTTGTCTTTCTCGAACGTTCTTGGCGTTGGAAAAACAAGAAAGCGTCATAATACAAGTTCACACGTGTGGTTAAAGTATCGTCAGCTGTGTCTGTAGTGAAAATGTGGAGTGCTTAGATTCGTCATTTACAACAACTACAACAATAAAGGTAAATAATTGTACACTGATATTTCATTATCGTAAACTATGATTGATTGATTAATTGTTAGATTGACACAAAAGTTGAGAAACTGAGTTTATAGGTTATGTCATACTATTGATAAATGTTGATAGTGTTAAGTAAATTATTAGTTTAAAAAATTTGTGCAATTCTTATTTTCATTCAATTCCTTGTTCCTATTGTGCAATTTAATTATATTCATATCAATAAATATTCTACCGAGAAAAAGACGTTGTCACGTAAAATCTTCGCCCGTAAAACCGACTTTACAGGCAACCATTTTTTTAATTTTCTTTTCTTCCCATGCCCTTTCTCTCTTAATATGTGTTCCATTTAATAGTTTACGTTTTTTCTCTTACCTAACATATTCAATTTTTCATTGTATAGTTCATCAACTAACCTACACACACACATTATTTTATTGTTTCTCTAATTCTATCGTCACATCGCTGAGCAGTGTGGGCTCTTTTTTTTAAGTTACTATGGACATTTAATTAACTACCGTGCCGTGCACATGAAATGCCGATTTATCTAAAGAAAAATTAGATCTTTTTTATTTTTCTGGTTCGAGGAAGTGAATAGGTTGTAATTCTTCCAATTTAAAAATAAAAAAAGTTCTATTATAATAGCTTGAATTACCAATTTTGTATCACTTCCTCAAATAATAAAACTGAAATTAAGTTAAAATTTTCTTCACACATAACTCAAAGAAGGTACTTACAATGACGTCGATAAAAAGAGCACACAAATGTAGGTAGGTTAAGTCAGTTGCACTGCACTGAACATGAGCAGATAAATAAAAAAATGTGTCTATGGATATTTACACACGCATACCTATAGATGTATGAGAACATGAAAAACACAAATTTGTTTTTTTTTTTACCGCAAACTATATTTTTCGGTTGCAAAAACACGTTTCTAGGTATGAATAAAAGAAAGAAAAGAAGAAAATAGACAAAAATTTAATATCTACTAATATTCAAAAAATGTTCGTGGTTAAATTTGCGAATCAACGCGAGCACGGGTCGGCTAGTATAATATACAAATAAAATCGAGTCGACGCTATCCAATTGTGCACCCCAATGCTTCGGGCGTCCTGGTCTACGCCATCTCTGCCACGCTGTCGTCTAATATAAAATCTACTACAAATTAATTTTAAATCTGGTTCTTCTTTACTCATATGAGCTAGGTGTCCTGTCCAGCTCACCGAAGTGTACCGATCTCAATTTTTCTCATAATATCAGCTTAGAGGTAGATTGCATACAGCTCATGATTGCAGCGTCTCTTGAATCGTTCTTCCTCACATAAGTGGCCAAAAATTCTCCGCAAGGCCTTCCTCTCGAACGTGCCTTAGGTCTCGGATCCATAAAAATGCTATTTTTACTTGAGACATAAGGCAAGTTTTGCATTCGTAAACATTTTGAACTTGAGATTTTAATCAAATATGACATTAAGATGGTAGAGAAATCGAAAAAAAAATGGGTCAATTTTGTAGAGTGGAGAAAACTGAATTTGACCAATGGAAATTGCCAGGACATCATTGCAAATGTTTAGTGAATGAAAGCAAAAGATTCAAAACAAATTCTTAATTTTTCTTTATACAAAAATTGTTCATTTTATTTATTCGATAATCAAGTTCGTTATAACAATAATTTTGATTCAAACCATATGAGAGTTAACTAAGGGAGTTTCATTGGTGAATGATTTGTGAGCTCAAAAACCGACTGCCAGGGAAGATTGAAGCATCGTTAAGTCCGTATGAGTAAGCAAAACCACTTGGCAAATTAGCTTGACTGTATTGGAACGCAACTGGAAACTGTGCACTGTTAATGTAACGCAATGGAGAAGCAGCAGAGATTAAAGCTGGTGCAGCATGAGTAGCAAGAACTGGGGCAGCTTGAACTTCATTAGCTTCATTCATGGCGGCATTTCTGAGTTTGGTATTTTCAACAGCGTTCAAGTGTTCCTTCTTGGCAAGAGCAACTTCGGGTGTGTCTTCAACTGGACGAGGCAAATCACGGAGGTTGTATTGATGGGCTTGAACTGGAACTGGAACCTGGAGTGGAGCGGATGGAGCTGAAGCAGATGCTTCACGGGTCTTTGCTTCTTCAATGGCAGCTAAATGAGCAGACCTGGCAGCGGCTACTTCTGGGGTTTCAGCAACTGGCAATGGGGCTTCAGCTGGCTTGACTTCTGGAGCTTCAACTGGTTTGGGTAGATTGGTTGCTGAAACACGGAAACCACCAGCATCAGCAATGTAATCTACGGTTTGCAATTTTCGCTCAGCATCCACATAGCTGTATGATCCACGAGTCACTCCATCCAAAGTCTTGACTTCTTGTTTGGCTGACCGAGGCTCGCTGTATCCATAGGTGTATTGACCGAATTCATCCTGGGCATGGTATTGCTGCTGCACGGCTGGCTGGAAGGCAGCATGAGCAAGAAGCGGACCGGATGAATAATACAATGCACCGGCAGAAGCTACTGCGATCAAAGCGGAGAATGCAACAAATATTTTCATATTGATGATATTGATTAAGGGTTGGTTTGTAAGTAGGTTTGTGATAATAATAAAAACGCTGCTAGTGATGTGTACTAGTACTCGTTTCTGAGAACTCTGCCTGTTTTCGATTCGATGTGCTCCTTTTATACCCACAAACAACACCGTTTACAGATTGCTAGGATCAAGTTGTCCCATCATCATCGACTGGACTGTGCACAATCATCAAAACAATTCAATCCACAAACAAGACCTTGGTGGGAACGAGTGCCTGCCAACCAAACCTGCGAACCAGGTCTGACTTTCAATTTTACGTATTCGTCCTCCCATCTTTGTACATCTAAACTAACTTTTTTTCAATGTTACCACTTTGGTTTTTACATTTATTCCTAGAACTTTTTTCAAAAAAAAACACTAAAATTAGGCTGCTGTACGGAGACTTCTTGGACTAAGTGTACACACTTTTGGAGAAACCATCTTCTTGCGGATAAAATAAATTTTCCAAAACTGATATACCTGCAAATTATGACGAAAAAGTTGTCACCACCATTAGGTTTTCAGAAAATAAACCGGTGTTGAGAGATTCCTGTCAAATTCTCCACATGTTTTTTTCTGACATAAATGCCAATTTTTAATTGAAATTTGACGCCATTTGAAAAAGATTAACATATTATAAACTAATATTTTTCGCTACCTCTTGAAATAATTTTAATGTGGTAACAACTGCAAAATTCAAGAAAACATTTGGGTATATTTTTTTAGTCTAAGCCTGACCTTAGGGCTATAAATACTATGTATTGTATTGCTAGAAGCCATAATGTGTTAACCTTGGCATGATGGTTAGTGTGTAGGACTGTCTTGCCAGAGGTCTTGTTTTGCTTTGCGACCAAAAGTTTTTTTTCACAGGTCCTGCCCCTTTCGAGGAATTGAGAAATCCTTCAACAGTAATTCTTGTCATGAAAAGTTCTTTTTCAAATTAACCATTAAGATTCGACATACAAATTATTTTATTTTATAATGATTTACTAAAGTTCAACTTGCAGATCTGCCAGTAAAAGAAGTCGCAAATGTCTTTTGTGGACAATATTGCCAGAAACGTCAATGATTACAACCATTGTCAGACGACGTTAGAAACTGCTATATGTATGTCTTTATTTATATCTGACAATGGCTGCGTTCAATCTCAGACAGATAGGGTATCCGATTACCTTTTTGTTAGTGTTTTACGTGTAAAATAACAGCTGATCAAAAACAGCTGAGATGTCAAAAAAGGTATCCAAAGGTATCCAAGAATTTCTGGGGTATGTAGGTACCTGACAGAACAGCTGATTCAACACATGGTTGAATTTCAAGAAACTTGAAAATTGATTTCAGCTTTTTGTATTTGTTGGTAAACAAAAAGATAATAGTCCTCGTTTCTGTTAGGATAGTTTTCTGTTAAACGTAAATCGTTTAAAACCGGAAATTTCGCAAGTAAATTATTAATCGTATAGAATTCCAATTGAGCTAAGAGGAAATTTAACATAGATTACAGATTAAGGTTATCTCTTATTTATTAAATTGTCCCGCACCTATCAATTCATCATCGTCCGACGAATCAGTTGAATTATCCATTAAATGTTTTATCTTACAACAATTTTGTCTTCGAAGCTTGAATTTTTCTCTGCTTTTTGTGAACAGTTGAAAGTTGTTTTTATTTTTTGACAGCTATCTCAATACAGCTATCACTCGTTCAACAAGGTATCTAAAAATCCACCTATCCAAGATACCCTATGCAACACGAGATTGAACGCAGCCAATAAGTGTCATTTATAAGATCTGACAATCATCGGTACCTATCTTAAGGCTGAGTACACATTTTTCTTACTTTATTGTTTTTGACAAATGTCTATTTATCTATTTTCTAGGTTTTTGAGATATAACCTTTAAATCTAAACTAAAAACACAAACAATTATATCAAAATGCCAATTTTGTAGAGTGGAGAAAATTAAATTTGACCAATGGAAATTGCCAGGACATCATTGCAAATGTTTAGTGAATGAAAGCAAAAGATTCAAAACAAATTCTTAATTTTTCTTTATACAAAAAATATTCATTTTATTTATTCGATAATCAAATTCGTTATAACAATAATTTTGATTCAAACCATATGAGAGTTAACTAAGGGAGTTTCATTGGTGAATGATTTGTGAGCTCAAAAACCGACTGGTAGGGTAGATTGAAGCATCGTTAAGTCCGTACGAGTAAGCAAAACCTCTTGGCAAATTCGCTTGACTGTATTGGAATGCAACTGGAAGCTGCGCACTGCTAATGTAACGCAATGGAGCAGCAGCAGAGATTAAAGCTGGGGCAGCTTGAACTTTATTAGCTTCATAGATGGCATTTCTGAGTTTGATATTTTCAACATCGTTGAAGTGTTCCTTCTTGGCAAGAGCAACTTCGGGTGTGTCTTCAACTGAACGAGGCAAACCACGGAGGTTGTATTGATGGGCTTGAACTGGAACCTGGAGTGGAGCTAATGGAGCTACAGCTTGGGCTTGAGCTGAAGCAGATGCTTGACGGGTCTTTGCTTCTTCAATGGCAGCTAAATGAGCAGACCTGGCAGCGGCTACTTCTGGGGTTTCAGCAACTGGCAATGGGGCTTCAGCTGGCTTGACTTCTGGAGCTTCAACTGGTTTGGGTAGATTGGTTGCTGAAACACGGAAACCACCAGCATCAGCAATGTAATCTACGGTTTGCAATTTTCGCTCAGCATCCACATAGCTGTATGATCCACGAGTCACTCCATCCAAAGTCTTGACTTCTTGTTTGGCTGACCGAGGCTCGCTGTATCCATAGGTGTATTGACCGAATTCATCCTGGGCATGGTATTGCTGCTGCACGGCTGGCTGGAATGCAGCATGAGCAAGAAGCGGACCGGATGAATAATACAATGCACCGGCAGAAGCTACTGCGATCAAAGCGGAGAATGCAACAAATATTTTCATATTGATGATATTGATTAAGGGTTGGTTTGTAAGTAGGTTTGTGATAATAATAAAAACGCTGCTAGTGATGTGTACTAGTACTCGTTTCTGAGAACTCTGCCTGTTTTCGATTCGATGTGCTCCTTTTATACCCACAAACAACACCGTTTACAGATTGCTAGGATCAAGTTGTCCCATCATCATCGACTGGACTGTGCACAATCATCAAAACAATTCAATCCACAAACAAGACCTTGGTGGGAACGAGTGCCTGCCAACCAAACCTGCGGGCCAGGTCTGACTTTCAATTTTACGTATTCGTCCTCCCATCTTTGTACATCTAAACTAACTTTTTTTCAATGTTACCACTTTGGTTTTTACATTTATTCCTAGAACTTTTTTCAAAAAAAAACACTAAAATTAGGCTGCTGTACGGAGACTTCTTGGACTAAGTGTACACACTTTTGGAGAAACCATCTTCTTGCGGATAAAATAAATTTTCCAAAACTGATATACCTGCAAATTATGACGAAAAAGTTGTCACCACCATTAGGTTTTCAGAAAATAAACCGGTGTTGAGAGATTCCTGTGAAATTCTCCACATGTTTTTTTCTGACATAAATGCCAATTTTTAATTGAAATTTGACGCCATTTGAAAAAAATTAACATATTATAAACTAATATTTTTCGCTACCTCTTGAAATAATTTTAATGTGGTAACAACTGCAAAATTCAAGAAAACATTTGGGTATATTTTTTTAGTCTAAGCCTGACCTTAGGGCTATAAATACTATGTATTGTATTGCTAGAAGCCATAATGTGTTAACCTTGGCATGATGGTTAGTGTGTAGGACTGTCTTGCCAGAGGTCTTGTTTTGCTTTGCGACCAAAAGTTTTTTTTCACAGGTCCTGCCCCTTTCGAGGAATTGAGAAATCCTTCAACAGTAATTCTTGTCATGAAAAGTTCTTTTTCAAATTAACCATTAAGATTCGACATACAAATTATTTTATTTTATAATGATTTACTAAAGTTCAACTTGCAGATCTGCCAGTAAAAGAAGTCGCAAATTTCTTTTGTGGACAATATTGCCAGAAACGTCAATGATTACAACCATTGTCAGACGACGTTAGAAACTGCTATATGTATGTCTTTATTTATATCTGACAATGGCTGCGTTCAATCTCAGACAGATAGGGTATCCGGATACCTTTTTGTTAGTGTTTTACGTGTAAAATAACAGCTGATCAAAAACAGCTGAGATGTCAAAAAAGGTATCCAAAGGTATCCAAGAATTTCTGGGGTATGTAGGTACCTGACAGAACAGCTGATTCAACACATGGTTGAATTTCAAGAAACTTGAAAATTGATTTCAGCTTTTTGTATTTGTTGGTAAACAAAAAGATAATAGTCCTCGTTTCTGTTAGGATAGTTTTCTGTTAAACGTAAATCGTTTAAAACCGGAAATTTCGCAAGAAAATTATTAATCGTATAGAATTCCAATTGAGCTAAGAGGAAATTTAACATAGATTACAGATTAAGGTTATCTCTTAGTTATTAAATTGTCCCGCACCTATCAATTCATCATCGTCCGACGAATCAGTTGAATTATCCATTAAATGTTTTATCTTACAACAATTTTGTCTTCGAAGCTTGAATTTTTCTCTGCTTTTTGTGAACAGTTGAAAGTTGTTTTTATTTTTTGACAGCTATCTCAATACAGCTATCACTCGTTCAACAAGGTATCTAAAAATCCACCTATCCAAGATACCCTATGCAACACGAGATTGAACGCAGCCAATAAGTGTCATTTATAAGATCTGACAATCATCGGTACCTATCTTAAGGCTGAGTACACATTTTTCTTACTTTATTGTTTTTGACAAATGTCTATTTATCTATTTTCTAGGTTTTTGAGATATAACCTTCAAATCTAAACTAAAAACACAAACAATTATATCAAAATGCCAATTTTGTAGAGTGGAGAAAATTAAATTTGACCAATGGAAATTGCCAGGACATCATTGCAAATGTTTAGTGAATGAAAGCAAAAGATTCAAAACAAATTCTTAATTTTTCTTTATACAAAAAATATTCATTTTATTTATTCGATAATCAAGTTCGTTATAACAATAATTTTGATTCAAACCATATGAGAGTTAACTAAGGGAGTTTCATTGGTGAATGATTTGTGAGCTCAAAAACCGACTGGTAGGGTAGATTGAAGCATCGTTAAGTCCGTACGAGTAAGCAAAACCTCTTGGCAAATTCGCTTGACTGTATTGGAATGCAACTGGAAGCTGCGCACTGCTAATGTAACGCAATGGAGCAGCAGCAGAGATTAAAGCTGGGGCAGCTTGAACTTTATTAGCTTCATAGATGGCATTTCTGAGTTTGATATTTTCAACATCGTTGAAGTGTTCCTTCTTGGCAAGAGCAACTTCGGGTGTGTCTTCAACTGAACGAGGCAAACCACGGAGGTTGTATTGATGGGCTTGAACTGGAACCTGGAGTGGAGCTAATGGAGCTACAGCTTGGGCTTGAGCTGAAGCAGATGCTTGACGGGTCTTTGCTTCTTCAATGGCAGCCAAATGAACAGACCTGGCAGCGGCTACTTCTGGGGTTTCAGTAACTGGCATTGGGGCTTCAGCTGGCTTGACTTCTGGGGCTTCAACTGGTTTGGGTAGATTGGTTGCTGAAACACGGAAACCACCAGCATCAGCAATGTAATCTACGGTTTGCAATTTTCCCTCAGGATCCACATAGCTGTATGATCCACGAGTCACTCCATCCAATGTCTTGACTTCTTGTTTGGCTGACCGAGGCTCGCTGTATCCATAGGTGTATTGACCGAATTCATCCTGGGCATGGTATTGCTGCTGCACGGCTGGCTGGAAGGCAGCATGAGCAAGAAGCGGACCTGATGAATAATACAATGCACCGGCAGAAGCTACTGCGATCAAAGCGGAGAATGCAACAAATATTTTCATATTGATGATATTGATTAAGGGTTGGTTTGTAAGTAGGTTTGTGATAATAATAAAAACGCTGCTAGTGATGTGTACTAGTACTCGTTTCTGAGAACTCTGCCTGTTTTCGATTCGACGTGCTCCTTTTATACCCACAAACAACACCGTTTACAGATTGCTAGGATCAGGTTATTCCATTATCATCAACTGGACTGTGCACAATCATCAAAACAATTCAATCCACACACAAGACCTTGGTGGGAACCTGCGGCTCAGGTCTGACTTTCAATTTAACGCATTCGTTCTCCCATCTTTGTACATCGCTATCGGAGGAATTCAATGGTTATTCGACTGCATTTCAGCGTCTCTTGCAGCGTCTCTTGAATCGTCCTTCCTCACATAAGGGGTCAAAAATTCTCCGCAAGGCCTTCCTCTCGAACGTGCCTAAGGTCACGGATCCATAAACAATGTTATTTTTACTTGCGACATAAGGCAAGTTTTGCATTCGTACAAATTTCAAATTTGAGATTTTAATCAAATATGACATTAAGATGGTAGAGAAACCGAAAAAATATGGGTCCCCCAATTCCGTCGGTCTGTCTGTCTGTTCTGGCGCCTACAGCCGATTAATTTCAAATTTGGAAATTAAGGTTTTGAGCCGATTCGCGATAGGCGTTTTTTCATTTTTTTTAAAGACTTAAAATAACAGTAGTCCCCATACAAATTTTTGGAACAAAAATACAAAATTCGATAGATTTTTTTTATAATTTTATTTTTCTTATTTTGGTTTCTTTCAATATTATAATATTTTTGTATTACTCCAGAAAGGTACCTTCCCGTAGAACCCCTATTAACTTCAAATAGGAAGTTATTGTAATGGGTCCGATTTGTCGAATTGAAAATTTTGACATTTCTCGACGTTTCAAGGTCCCTAGAATCGAAATAAAAGATTTTTAGAAAGATGTCTGCGCGTGCGTGTGTACGTATGTACGTCCGTATGTCCGTACGTTCGCGACGTTTTTTTCGTCGTCCATAGCTCAAGAACCAAAAGAGATATCGACTTCAAGTACATTTTGTTATACAGATAATAAGGCAGAAAGATGCAGAAAGGGCTCTCAAGAAAATTGCGTGGGTGGTTTTTTTTCTCAGTTTAAAAAAAAGGTGAAAATTTTGGTTAACCCTAAATATCTTATGAACCAATGACGCTAAAGACTTAAATTAAATTTTATATTATATATTGTAACGTGATACCAAACAAGTATATTTTTGAAAAAAAAAACAATTAACGGTTTTTTGTATAAATCAAAAAAACTGGAAAAAAAAATTTGTCACCTCGAAAATTTTATGACTAAAATATGATTTCATCTGCAAAACAATTGTGTGCAACGAAGAATAATGTTTTTGACATCTGATTTTGAAAAAAAATCGAATTGACAGTTTTTTTGTATAAAAAATAAAAACCTAAAAAAAAATTAATAAAAATTGGTAAAAATTGATTTTCGACTCAAATATCTTTTCAAAACTTTGAGATATTGGCTTTAAACTACTTATCTTTCAAAAAATATTGTTGTCAACATTTAGTAAAATTTTGAGAAAAATCGAATTGACAGTTCTTTTTAGAAAAAATAAAAACCTAAAAAAAAACAATACTAAATCTTGGTAAAAATTTACTTTCGAATCAAAAAGCTTTTCAAAAATTAAAAACATTATCTTCAAACTTTTTTATTTCATAGAAAATATTGTTTTCGATATTCAGTAGTTTTTTTTTATAAAAATCCAACAGCCCGTTTTTTCATAAAAAATAAAATCTACAAGAAATAGTACGCAAATTTGGTAAAAATGGATGATCGGTTCTTGATATCTCTCAAATTAATTTCATTCATCCAATTTGTAAAAATTTTAGAAATGCTTCTAAAATTGGTAAAAATTTGTTTTCGACTAAAAATCTATTTAACAAAACTAGATTTTCAAACTAAACTATTTCTTTATATGAAAAATATTGTTGGTAATTTAAAAATTTTTAAGAATAATTCAACTGACAACTTTCTTAACCCAACACGAAAACCTACAAACTTTTAAGCAAGACAAATCGTCAGACGGGATGGAAAGTTATCGGTGTGGGTCGCATCCCAGCCTATTTTATGTTTTTATTTTGTCGTTGTTATTTATTTTTTTTGTTACTTTATTATAAAGTTTGAACGTTAAGATTATGTGTGAATCATTATCACTACATCATTTAAATGACCACCACGAAAATTGTTGCAAGCATCGATTCTTTTGAGGTAATTTTTGACACATATTGAGAGGTATCTCAACCATAACTTGACGAATGTTGGTTTTTAAGTGCTCAAGAGTTAAAGGTTTATCTGCATAAACACGGTCTTTCGCCTAGCTCAATAAGGTCCAATCACACCTCCGGACCAGATGTATCTACAACGTTGTGAATGGTCAGATGGCTTCAGTTGTTGTGTGAGCTGGACTTTATAGGGATGAAAGGTAGATCTAATTGCAAAATACGCCAAAATGTGCCCTAAGACAGTTCTTATTCCTGAGAACGACAAGGAATGCACATATTCGGGTCTTCGGCAACACTTTCACTTACAGCAGCGATATTTTCAGTGGTACGAGGGAAACGATGATGCACCGGCCTTACAATATCTGTAACGAATCCAGTTTCTTCAAATTTCTTCACAATTTCGCCAATTGCTTGCGTAGTTGGACGATTATGTAATACATAATCTCCTCTTAGAGCACGGTATGTGGATGTGGCAGAATCACCATTTTTGTAGTAGGTTTTAACAATTTGTATGCGTTGTGCGATAGCAAAGCGATCCATTTTTGTAAATGTCAGACTTTCCACTGAAAAAAAAAAAAAAACAATTGGTTTAACAACTTAGTTTGACAGATGTCGAATTCCAGCCCTATACTTTTGAAACCGCAAAATAGATTACACGTTACTTAAGAAAATACTTTTAAGCTTTTTATTATTTATAAGGGTTTTGTTTTTGAAAATATCCACAGTTTAAAAAAAAACTGTTTATACAACTATAGTAAGAAAATAGCCATGAACTTCAAACTACTTTTCTTTGTTTCGTAGCTCAGAAATTTGAAGTCCAAAAAAGATTTGGAAATTTTCATTAAATCAAAAGACAGCCCCATGACCACTTTTTCATAGTTTTGATCTATTGTTTTGATCTCTATCTACTCAAGCCCTAAAGCCACCCTTATCTTACAAGAATAATACATCATCTTAGATATGGCTTTGAGTGTAAAATTGTTTTTGGCATTATTGTGACAAACACCAATCGCAACCTGCTCAATTTATATGCAGAGTTAAATATGTAGGTTTTGTTTAACTTTACTTAGAGTCAACTTATAGTTCTGAAAAAAATGGGTAACGCGTCATTGCAAGCAAACAAGTTCCTTTCAAGAAGTTGCTTTATCCTATATATCTTATAGATACATACGAGTAAATATCTAAAAACAAGCTAAAAAAAAACCTAATTTTACCTATGATTATGAACATTAAGAACCGTTTTGCATGATATCATCACTACGCTTAACATAACATGAAAATAAAATAATAATTCGCCAAGACTGAATGAAAATTCTAACTATACATTTTTATATCATATGTACATATATGTATAGATACAAAGACATACTAGACTTAATATAGAAGATATATTTCAATGTAAACAAAAATAAAAAAAAAATCTCTCACGCAAAAGTTCCGCATTTCATAACACATAAGTCATTAATAATCTTTTAACACAAATTAATTTGAAAACGCGGGTGACGAAAATAGGTCATAATGAGTTAAAAAAACGATGGAACTACAAACATTTGTAAAATTCCCTTGTTGTCTGCAACGACGACGATGGAGTGTCCTCATCCTTCTGTGACGCTACATTCTACTTTCTATGAGCTGTTAAGAAACGTATATCAAAGAGCCACTTCATCTACTACAACAAAAATATTTCAGAGTTTGAGATGTTTATTTTTTTTGCAACTCAAATTTACCATTGAGTGATAGATATTTAATACATTTTTTTTAACTCAAAAAGCTCAAAAACCAAATGCTGATAAGTCAAAGTATAGGTTGATGTCATCCCTTCTTTTAGGTTGACCATTTAATACAGTGGAGTAAATCATTATGTTGATAAATATTTGTTTTTCTTATTTTTAATCTTGAACTAAAAAATAGCTTAAACTTAAAAAAAAAAATTAAATAAAAGTTAATTTATCTTGTAGTATAAATCACATAAAAGCTATTTTCGAACCTTTCGATTTGAAAGCTTTCTAACTATTTCACAAAAAAATGTACCTACTCATATGTTATATAGAGGTTTCAAATGCAAATTGTTTTTTCTAAGAAATAATTTTTCCAACAGCAAATAAAAGGGTAGTGTTCCACATGACTGAACTATGGGACCACTTCTCTTCATAAAACAAATATTTCAAGTTAAAATTTGCAAAATTGTATTTTTCAGCAATTTTTAAACTCTTTATGTGTAACAGTAAAAATACAAATATTTCTTATTCCTTATGTTCCTAGAGAGAAGGATGTATACAGATAGCTTATCTTTGAAATACAAATTGTTCAAAGTTGCAAGTTAATTTGGATCTTGCATTTCCGGTTGTAACGGGTTATCCATTTTGAGGACTGTCTTACGGCACATTATGGCGTATTTTGCATTTGGATCTTCACCTACATCTATATAACGTCCAGCTCACACAACAACTGAATCCAGCTGACCATTCACAACGTCTTAGATACGTCGAATGGGTGCTTGAAAAACAGGCGGTGGACGGCAGCGATTTTTCAAACAAAATTTTCTTCAGCGACGAGGCACATTTCTCACTCGGTTGGTTTATTAATAAACAAAATTGTCGTATTTGGGGTTCTGAAAATTCTCAAGTAATTGAAGAGAGGCCATTACATCTTCAAAAGTCACTGTTTGGTGCGCTTACTTACCTTACTTCTTCAAAAACGATGTTGTTGGAACGAATGTCACCGTCAATTCGGAGCGTTATGGTCATATGACAACCGACTTTATTTTACCTGCTTTTGAAGAATACGACTCGGAGAATAGGTAGTTTCAACAAGACTGTGTCACATGCCACATACCACACAACTCGAGCGAATATGGCTTTATATCAAGAGACATTATTTCCTGGCCGCGTAATTTCTCGTCGTGGCGATATCAACTGGTCACCAAGATCATGCGATTTGACACCGCTAGACTTTTTTTTTATGGGGCTACGCAAAAGACCGTGTTTATCCAGGTAAACCTTTCACTTTTGAACGCTTAAAAACCAACATTCGTCTTATGGCTGAGATACCGCCTAACATGTGTCAAAAAGTGGTCAAAAATTACCTCAAAATAATCGATGCTTGCAACAAATTGCGTGGTGGTCATTTAAATGATGTAGTGTTTCACACATAATGTTAACGTTCAAACTTATAATAAAAAAGAAATACTCGTATCATAAAAAAAAATATTTTATATGTTTTTATTTACGTTTTTGAAACCGCAAAATGGATAACCCTGTATAACGACGAACTTTGTCTTTAAAGTCTTAAATCGATTGTGAAGCCTTCGCATAGAACTTATCTTTTACGTTACCCTAAAGAAAAAAAGTTCTTACTTGTCAAATGTCAAAACATACCAACTTTAAAGTGACAGCTGTCAAATAACGGAGCATTCAAAATGAAACCTCTTATTATACGTACGACGTAACTTGATAAAATAAACTTCCAAGAAAATGATTTAAATTAAGTGATGTAAATTTGTATACATATTATGTCATTTGTTTGGATTTAAATTTTTTGTAAATTGACAAAAAGGCTTTCAACTTTTACCCCCTACTGTTTCCTATTTCACTATTTAACTTTCTTCGCTAAACTTCACACTTCTTGGTGAAAAGCTTTCAATGGAAAACAAAACAAAAAAAAAACATTCACTAGGGATGATATCAGATACCTTGAGTATAAAGCCTCACCCAATCTCACTCAATTCAAATTTACTCAAGTTCGAAAAAAGCTAAACAAAAATACGAAATTCAAATACTAAAGTGTATAGTTCGTTGAGAAACAAAAATCGCCACTATTCGTAAATTGTGTCTGAACAAATTTTTTTCGCTTCTCAGTTGGATTCTGTCAACTGTTTAGTTCGTTTTGGTCCAGTGGTTCTAGTGCTTTTGTACTTCGAAATAAGAAAATAAAAATAGAAACATTTCATTTGGATACATTAAAACAACATTTGGATAAATCTCCTGGAATCTACAAAATTATAAGGTAAACATGGCGATTTAGATTGAATTGAAATTTATTGGAATTGAACAATTTTTCCAACCCCATCTTAAATAAAGTAACAGTTGAGTGGTTAATAGATACACAGATTTGTTTACAAACAAAACAGGGGTTGCATTTACAGAGAGCAACCGGGCGTATACGTGATATATTTGTGTGTGCTTCTTTGCAATTTTTGTTCACTTCATTGGATATGGAAATCTTATGTTAACCCAAATGCAATTTCACAACGTCTCCCTTTTGTTCAAATAAAGTTTAGCAATTTGGATTTGTTTTTTTTTTTTTAATAAGTTTTCCATGTCATGGCATCGCAGTTTCGTTTCTCCGAGGGCATCTTCTTCCGGATGATGACGATATGGCGGGATGATTAATGAATTATTATCAGAACATGCGCATAGAAAAGTAGACAATAAAGTGAGGCAGACAACTTGCTACTGGCTTTTGCGGGTGTGAATTTATACGTACTCATTTTGTTTTGCTTCCTGATGCAAAGACGCATTTTCATCCATGCCGCTGCTGATGGTGGTGGTGCTTTTGTCAAGTGAAAGTTTGTCTTCCTACATGCAAAAGTATTCTGAAAGGGAAATCATTTTCCACAAGGATATCTTCTTCCTCCCCGACAAAACGACAACAATACGTTCTAAGTTCACATAGAAAAGTAGGACGTAGTCCTTGTTTTTGAATTTTAGGTCATGTTTTTCGTTATTCGGCTTCCGGGCTGATTTTATTTTATTTTTTGGAACGGATTGTTGTTTTGTTTTCGTCTTTTGAATCAACGAAATTTATATTTTACTTTTATAAATGAATAGTTAATTAGCGATACCACACCCATGGGGGGAAAAAGATGCACGCAGAGTGATGATTATTTGGTCACCAATTAATTATTTTTAAAGCTGATTTGCATAATTAGGAAATGTTTTTAAAGGCCGCAAGCACAATAAATTAGTTTACATTGCATAACACATACATAGCTTGTAGTCGCGTTGGACACGTCCAGAGCATTTCAATAGTTCTGACAGGCACGCCAGAGACTTAATGTACATATGTATGTACTTGATTAGCCGCATTAATTTCGTTTGGAACTTGTATACAACTCATACGCGACTTCTCGATCGATTGTTGTATTATTCCAAAATTTTGTTTTGCTGGCGCGATAAGACATTAATTATTAGTTATGTTGTCATTATTATTTTTATAAAAAAAAAAATTAAAAGAACAAAGGTGATCAGTTCTATGGGATTATGAAGATTCTATTTTCTAGTTCTTGTTTAGAGAACGGTGGAGGGGCAAAACTCTGTATGATGTCATGTTATCTATTTGATCGTGCTGTGAGAGAAAACATTTAAAAACTGGCTCATAAAATTTTAAAAGTTAATTTATTTTTGTTTACAAAAATATTTTTACTACACTCATTTTTAAACTTTCTTCAAAACTTTTGTACTACGTGACTTTTTTGAATAATTATTATTTTATTTTAGGTATTTTATTATTTTTGGGCAAAAGTGTGGATATAATATTTTATTTTAGTTTTCTTATCACATAAAGTGCAACTGATAAAAATATATTATTGATTTAGTAAGGAGCGTAAAAAAAAACACTTGTTTATTTAATCAATAAAAAATTACTTTTCTAAGAAACTCTTATAAAAAAGCTGATAAATATGAAATCTAATGAGTGATTTGTTTGATCGAAAAAAAAACTAAAGATTGAAAATGACATCATTGATCATTCTCATTACGACTTTAAGTTAATTAGCTCTTTTGATTTGTTATTAGTACGGTTAATCAAAATTTTCCGGTTGAAAGAAGAGAAGGCAGATTTACAGATAACTATTTCCAATAAAAACATACATATATTTACATACATATACATAAATAAGTATGGATACTTATTTTTCTATTTAACATAAATTGGCATTGAAATTAATTTGAAATAATTGTTTTTAATTGTGAGAAAAGCTTATAATAAAGTTATCAGAGAAATATCTCCAGTTACACTTCACATGTTTTTATATGAAATTTGATTCCTGTTACAGCATAAAACTGACCTAACTAACGTAATTGAAATAAAGCAAGAAAACATATTTTTAATGACCTTATAGCTTATTAAAGTTGTAAAAAAAAAAACAGTTTTAGTAAAAAATAAAATACGGAAATAAAAAAAAAGCAGTTTTTATTGCCTCGATTATTAAATAGGTAAAAAACAATTTAAGGATTCAATTATTGTATGTTTTTGTTTTAAAATTTAAACAAATATTTGCAGTTTCTAATTTTTAACTTCCCATAGGAAGTTATTGTAATGGGTCCGATTTGACAAATTGAAAATTTTGACATTTCTCGACGTTTCAAGGTCCCTAGAGTCGAAATAAAAGATTTTTAGAAAGATGTCTGTGCGTGCGTGTGTACGTATGTACGTCCGTACGTCCGTACGTCCGTACGTCCGTAGGTTCGCGACGTTTTTTTCGTCGTCCATAGCTCAAGAACCAGAAGAGATATCGACTTCAAATAAATGTTGTTATACAGATAATAAGGCAGAAAGATGCAGAAAGGGCTCTCAAGAAAATTGCGTGGGTGGTTTTTTTACCATAGCAGTTTAAAAAAAAGGTGAACATTTTGGTTAAACCTAAATATCTCATGAACCAATGACGCTAGAGACTTGAATTAAATTTTATATTATATATTGTAACGTGATACAAAACAATTATATTTTTGGAAAAAAATCCAATTAACGGTTTTTTTATAAATCAAAAAAACTGAAAAAAAAATTTGTCACCTCGAAAATTTTACGACTAAAATATGATTTCATCTCCAAAACAATTTTGTGCAATGAAGAATAATGTTTTTGACATCTGATAAAATTTTGAGAAAAATCGAATTGACAGTTTTTTTTACAAAAAATAAAAACCTAAAAAAAAACAATACTAAAACTTGGTAAAAATTTACTTTCGACTCAAAAAGCTTTTTAAAAATTACAAATATTGGCTTCAAACTTATTTTATTTCACAGAAAATATTGTTTTCGATATTCAGTAATTTTTTTTATAAAAATTCAACAGTCCGTTTTTTCATAAAAAAATAAAATCTACAAAAAATAGTACGCAAATTTGGTAAAAATTGATACATATAGACAAACTTTTAAGCAAGACAAATCGACAGACGGGATGGGAAGTTTTCAGTGTGGGTCGCATCCCAGCCTCTTTTTTTTTTGTAATAGTTCATTAAATATACATATTTAGTTCAATTCGTTCAATATTATTATTATATATTTTGGTTGTTTTTAATCACTTCAGCACATCTTCAAGGCATGGAGTCAATTAAATTTGTATTATGCTGTTCCAAAGCCGTTTTTATTTGATCAAGCAGATCAATTTTATTTTTCAATATTGATATTCAATTTCCCATAGATTTTCTATGAGGTTGAGATCTGGGAACTGTGCTGGTCATTGTAACACGTATGTACATACATATATCTGTTTTTTAACTTCCCATAGGAAGTTATTGTAATGGGTCCGATTTGTCAAATTGAAAATTTTGTCATTTCTCGACGTTTCAAGGTCCCTAGAGTCGAAATAAAAGATTTTTAGAAAGATGTCTGTGCGTGCGTGTGTACGTACGTCCGTACGTCCGTACGTCCGTATGTCCGTACGTCCGTACGTCCGTACGTTCGCGACGTTTTTTTCGTTGTCCATAGCTCAAGAACCAGAAGAGGTATCGACTTCAAATAAATTTTGTTATACAGATAATAAGGCAGAAAGATGCAGAAAGGGCTCTCAAGAAAATTGCGTGGGTGGTTTTTTTACCATAGCAGTTTAAAAAAAGGTGAAAATTTTGATTAACCCTTAATATCTTACGAACCAAAAATGCTAGAGACTTGAATTAAATTTTATATAATATATTGTAACGTGATACCAAACAAGTATATTTTTTGAAAAAAATCCAGTTAACAGTTTTTTTTTATAAATCAAAAAAACTGAAAAAAAAATTTGTCACCTCGAAAATTTTACGAATACAAAATGATTTTATCTCCAAAACAATTTAGTGCAACGAAGAATAATGTTTTTGACATCTGATAAAGTTTTAAGAAAAATCGAATTGATAGTTTTTTTATAAAAAATAAAAACCTAAAAAAAACATTACTCAATGTTGGTAAAAATTGAATTTCGACTCAAATATCTTTTCAAAACTTTGAGATATTGGCTTAAAACTACTTTTATCTTTCAAAAAATATTGTTGTCAACATTCAGTAAAATTTTGAAAAAAATCGAATTGATAGTTTTCTTACAAAAAATAAAATCTTAAAAGAAAATTTAACAAAAGTTGGTAAAAATTGATTTTCGACTCAAATATCTTTTCAAAAATTTTGAGATTATGGCTTCCAACGAATTTTAACTTATAAGAATTATTGTTTTCAACATTCGGAAAAATTTTGAGAAAAATCGAATTGACAGTTTTTTTACAAAAAACAAAAACCTAAACAAAAAAATTAATAAAAGTTGGTAAAAATTGATTTTCGACTCAAATATCTTTTTAAAAATTTGAGATATTGGGTTTTAACTACTTTTATCTTTTGAAAAATAATGTTGTCAACATGCAGTAAAATTTTGAGAAAAATCAAATTGACAGTTTTTTTACAAAAAATAAAAACTTAAAAGAAAATTTAACAAAAGTTGGTAAAAATTGATTTTCGACGCAAATATCTTTTCAAAACTTTGAGATATTGGCTTTTATCTTTTAAAAAAAAATTGTTTTCAACATTCAGTAAAATTTTGATAAAAATCTTATTGACAGTTTTTTTACAAAAAATAAAAACCTAACAAAAAAACAATACTAAAACTTGGTAAAAATTTACTTTCGACTCAAATAGCTTTTCAAAATTTAAAAATATTGTCTTCAAACTTTTTTTATTTCACAGAAAATATTGTTTTCGATATTCAGTGGTTTTTTATAAAAATCCTACAGTCCATTTTTTCATAAAAAAATAAAATCTACAAGAAATAGTACGCAAATTTGGTAAGAATTGATGTTCGGTTCTTGATATCTCTCAAATTAATTTAATTCATCTAATTAGTAAAAATTTAAGAAATGCTACTAAAATTGGTAAAAATTTGTTTTTCACTAAAAATATATTTAACAAAACTAGATTTTCAAACTAAACTATTTCTTTATATGAAAAATATTGTTGGTAATTTTAAAATTTTTAAGAATAATTTAACTGACAACTTTTTTAACCCAACACGAAAACCTACAAACTTTGAAGCAAGACAAATCGAAAGACGGGATGGGAAGTTTTCAGTGTGGGTCGCATCCCAGCCTCTTTTTTTTTGAAACAACGTCTTAACCGTATTAAACGCGTGATTTGATTCGTTTTCCTGCTGAAATATCCATTTTAGAGGCAACTGATCCTCAACGTGTGTGAATACGTTCCTCCATTTTCTAACGGTCCAATTGATGTGGTCATGAGCAAATTTTAATCTCGACAGCTTTTTTTTTGGTTGAAATAAAAGGCTTTTTACAGCTTTGAAAGTTTTAGTCCACCATCAACAGCTTGTCTCCGAATTGTTCTCGTGCTTACATTTGGATCGAGTTGGGTTCTTATTTCTCTAGATGTATAATAAAAGGGTCTTTTTTAATTGATTTTATCCTCTCGTTGTTGTTGTTTTTCTTGGTCTGCTACCTCGATGAATCGTTTGGAATGACTTTTCGGATTTGTAAAATTTTATTAATCGGCAAATCACTGCTTTTGAAATGGAATATTTTTGCGATATTTTTATTTGGCTCATTCCACTTTTATATTATTTTATATTTTTTTTCTTTTATTTCATTAGAGTATTTGTTTCCGGCCATTTTACAAAAGTTAGTTAGTTAATTTGCCCGTGGACCGAATAACACCTAATAAATATATTCAACTGCACTCGTTTGCCAACACCTTTAATATGAGCTATAGATTTTGTAGTATCGCACTTAATTTTTTTCTATTAATAAGAAAAAGAGAGATAGCAATAAAAAGTTGCTTTTGTGTTGATCAACACAAAATTGGGTTTACTGTCCTACTTAAGTCATATTTAACAAACCGTTTTGAAAACTATTCTTTCTTGTGGTCTATTCAGAAGTACATAATGTATTAAATTTTAGAAAACAAAATTAACATAATTAGTTAAAGTTATTAGTTTTTGAATGACATAAAGATGGAGGAAGTCTTAGTTGCTAATGTTTTGGCCAACACTGTATATGTAAATTATAAAAATAGAAAATGTCTCAAATTGTAAGAATATTTCTCCAAAAATAATGCAGAAAAATAAAAATTGTTGTTTTGTGTTGGGTTTCGAAAAAAATTAGAAAAACCCCATCAAGCTAAGAAGAAAATTAGGTTTCCTTGAATTTTAAGAGGAAAGACATGATCAAAAACATTGTCTAATAGCAAAAAAGTGTTGTGGAACTCGATATTTCCAATTCTCTCAAAAAATAAAATTAATTTTTGAATTTCTTTCATTAAATTTGATTAATAACGACACGGAAACATGTAATCTCAAGTAATTTTTTTTTCGTGGAAAACTCTTTGTTTTTGTTATTTTACTAACTGTGTTTTATAAAAAGACAAAGAACTTTAATATGGTAATACTATTTTAACTGGCAGCCATTTTAGCAGCTGTCAAGTGATGTATTTTTAATAAGTCTGTTCAGTGACGCTGTGCTGGACTGTTCTAGACAGAAAAGTACAGCTTTTTGCTGTTCATTGAGGTTTTTTCTGTGCTGAACTGTTCTACTTTCCAGTTCATTGACAAACCTAGAACAGTTTAGAACAGGATTTTCTGTTCTTGCTTTTGAGTCAGATCAGGTTAGAACAGAATCGTGAGAAATGTCAAAATCGAAGTTGTCATTTTTTTTGTTTACGTTTTGATTTGGCTGTGCTTTGTTTTTTTTTCTCGTGATTTAAAAAAATTAAAATAAAGTTATTTTGCCAATTTGTTTTATTTGTTTAATTAAATAATTATAAAATATAATATAATAACTTTCAATGCAATTTCTTTTACATTTCATCAAAGAAAAGGTAATAACATTCGTCACACTTTCATTCCAATCATCTGAAGAGGAATCCGACGAAAAATCACTATCGGTGTCTGAACCACTAACATTTTCATTTAGTATTATCTTAGCAATCACTTGATTTTCCATTTCAATATTTTTTAATAATATTTTTCACAGTAAAAACACAAAAAATGAAAAAAATAAGCGAGAAACGAAAAATTCACACAATTTGCAATTTGTTTTGTTTTTTTTTTTGACAACTGACGTTTAACTGACTGTTCTAACTTGATCTGACGTTTCTCACGAAACTGTGCTGTCCTGTGCTGTTCTGATCTAGAAAAATCCTCACTGAACAGACTTAATATGTCTTCAGTGACGCTGTGCTGGACTGTTCTAGACAGAAAAGTACAGCTTTTTGCTGTTCATTGAGGTTTTTTCTGTGCTGAACTGTTCTACTTTCCTGTTCATTGACAAAGCTAGAACAGTTTAGAACAGGATTTTCTGTTCTTGCTTTTGAGTCAGATCAGGTTAGAACAGACTCGTGAGAAATGTCAAAATCGAAGTTGTCATTTTTTTGTTTACGTTTTGATTTGGCTGTGCTTTGTGTTTTTTTTTCTCGTGATTTAAAAAAATTAAAATAAAGTTATTTTGCCAATTTGTTTAATTTGTTTAATTAAATAATTATAAAATATAATATAATAACTTTCAATGCAATTTCTTTTACATTTCATCAAAGAAAAGGTAATAACATTCGTCACACTTTCATTCCAATCATCTGAAGAGGAATCCGACGAAAAATCACTATCGGTGTCTGAACCACTAACATTTTCATTTAGTATTATCTTAGCAATCACTTGATTTTCCATTTCAAAAATTTTTAATAATATTTTTCACAGTAAAAACACAAAAAATGAAAAAAAAAATAAGCGAGAAACGAAAAATTCACACAATTTGCAATTTGTTTTTTTTTTTTTTGACAACTGACGTTTAACTGACTGTTCTAACTTGATCTGACGTTTCTCACGAAACTGTGCTGTCCTGTGCTGTTCTGATCTAGACAAAACCTCAGTGAACACAACTTTAGTTTGGTTTGGCATTTAAATAAGATTCTAGAGATCTTACATATCTTTCGAATAAAGTAAATGTCATGTCGATTAGAAAAATGTACCTTTGTTTTATTTATTTAATTTCAAAGTTCTATACCTCTAAATAAAACCGATTATAAATTTGTATTTTTTTTTAAATAACGTATTTTAGCTAAATTTTGAATAGAAGCTGTAATCTTAAAATCCTTAGTTCTTCACACAAAATCTTATTTAGTAGTCTTAAAATCGTAGAACATAATACTACATACATGATATATCAAAAATACTGTTTTTGGGGCTTATATCTATGTATTGTACATATATAAAACTGAAATCAAGCAAAAGAGGAAATCTTTGTTACGGTTTGGCTTCGAAACGTCTTATCCAATTATCATGCAGTTTTTTTTAAATGAAAGAGGATATCACGGAGCAGGTTTTAGGCATGAATAAAGTCCGATAATGTTAGTCAATAATTAGTTATCTATACATACAAGAGCGTCCATTTTGTAGTATCACGAAACAAAGCTCACTAGCTAAAGTGCTTAAAGAAACGACGACGTTTATTATGTGGGACGAATTGACTATGGTAAATAAAGGTGGGCCTGAAGCTCTGGATCGTACACTTAGAGATTTTAGAGCTGATGAAAGTCCGATGGGAGATGTTGTGATACTGTTCGCTGGTGATTTTCGGCAAATATTGCCAGTTGTGCCAAGAGGTACAAAAAGTGATGAATAAATAAATGCTTGCCTAAAATCGTCGTTTCTGTGGGCTTCTGTCAAACTTTTAAGATTGACCACAAATATGCGTGTACATTTGGGTGGTGATAATAATGCAGCACAATTTACAAAAACTCTTTTGGATGGATGGAAATATTTTAAATAATGATGGTGAAGTAATAATATAGAACCAACATTTGCAACTAGCGTCACTGGACAAGACGAATTACCCGCAAGTCGCCCAAAATTCAGAGAAAACGGATGATTGGTTACGCGAACGAGTGATTTTAGCACATAAAAACGAATCTGTTACAAGCATAAATAATAAAATTCCTTCAATGTCTCAGGCCCATCAAAAAACTTATCTTTCTATTGATAAATCTGACTGATCAAGATAATGCTATTGATATTCCAATTGAATTTTTGAATTCTTTGAATACATCAGGACTTCCTCCGCATAAACTGGACTTGAAAATTGGGGCTCCAATAATACTTATGAGGAATTTAAATTACGGATAGTAACTATGCAGAGGAACGTGATTGAAGCTAAAATTCTTGCCGGCTCAGCCAAAGGTCAAGTCGTCTTTATTCCCAGGATACCAATGATTACTATAACGAATACCCGTTCGAATTTAAACGAGTACAATTTCCTATAAAGCTTTGTTTTGCTATGTCTATCAATAAGGCGCAGGGACAGACACTGGAGGTTGCAGGCCTTGACATCACAAATCTCTGTTTTACCCACGGACAATTTTATGTTGCTTGCTCCCGTTTCAGCTCGACAAAAAATCTATATGTGTATGCGCCTCACCAAAGAACAAAAAATATTGTTTACAAAGAAGTATTATAACCTTAATAGAAATATGCACCGAGATAATATATAAATTAATAAATAAAAAAGGTACAATAGTATAAGAAAATAGTAGTTTTTTCATCCTCATTTTTTTTTTATATAAAATAGTTGAATACCTTCTGGATGAAGCCGGGTAAACCATAAACGATAAAAGTTAGGAAAATTTGCGTTCTTCTACAAATCGGTATACGAAAATCTAAAATTTAAAATCGATGAAATCAACCTTTGTCGACACTGGAACAATTAGGATCTTTAATTTTGGTTCAAAACATTATATTTTTACACTAATACAATACCATCTATTGAGTAATTAGGTAGTTGCTTCTATAGGCTTAAGGGAAACTAGATACGTTACGTATTTGTACAACTTGTAATTTGACTACCTTAATTTATGCAGCTATTGATTCCTATATAAACCTTATCAAGGTACATTACATACATGCAAAACTATTTTGCTATCCAACTTCTCTTCCACCTACAGTCATTCCTTTTTTTTTTCAAAAATAAATAACCTTCTCATTCAACTTAGCTCGATAAGTTAATTAATTACTCAAATTACTTTACATATTGACATGAGGAGAGGTGCACCCTAAAGCTACCTATACATACGAATAAACATAAGTAAATTACTTTCCTGAGTCCAGACCCAAAACACAGAGTGGTATGGATATAATAACACATAATAATGTTTCTTAAAGGTGATAATTAACTGACATGCAGCAGAAAAATGAAGTTCATAGCTTTATGAACTGGTTAATTTCGTGATGGTTGTTATTCATGTCAAAGGAGATAAGATTATATTAATTACCAAATCATAACCGGATCTGATTTATTTATGATCACGCTATAAATGATACCAAAGATAAAACAATACTATCAATCTATAGGTTTTTGTTTTATGTTTATTCTTTGAACACGAAGGTCAAGTGATTCTTTTATAAAAAATATGCTTTAAAAGTGTTCACAAAAGATATAACAGTTTTTTTTTATGAAAATGTATTCTTGTGGTTTGAAAAAGAAAACTGATATAGGGTGTCTCAACACAAGCACACATTCTATAATTGCAATTAGCAATTAGAAAAACCATCCAGTTTCAAGAATTTGTTCTAAACATACATATCTCCACTTTAATGATGAAGAATAAAGTCTAAGAAATGTCCACCTCATCGATTCCTAAATAGTGTAACAATGCGATGCTTGAAATTGGTGATCACTTTCTCCTTCTTCGCTTGCATAATCTGTTATCTTATATAAATGAAATGCAATGAACAGAGATACCTTACATACCTAGTTGCTGTGAACGACACGACGAACAGACTTATGCGGACTCACTTGAACATTATCTTGCACTATGACTTCGTTTGCTGGCGATCGAATGTTTCTCTGATGGTTAGCTTCCAAGTCCACAACGAATTAAAATCGCTAGCTAAAGCGCTCTCAAATGATGCGATGATAAATAGGGGATGTTATAAGATAAGAAAAACATTGGAACAGTGCTGCCAACCCTAGAAACAAAAAATCCCGATGTTCTTAAAATGTGCCATTCAGCTGGGACACCATGTCCATAACCCGCTCTACCTTTTCAAAAAATGACCTTTAATTTAATGGTTTTTTTTTGACAGATGATGATCAGTCAGAGAGTGTTAACTTGCCGTTGCCTTAAGGAACACGAATATAAATCAAAAATCAGAGTGTATGCGATCATTATATTATAAACTATTGACAGATCTGCCATTGAACAATTTTCTTACAATTACAATGTCTCACAATCAAATAGGTAGTAAAATTACAATTTTCAGAAAATTTGTGTGACAATTAAGTGTTTGAAATCTGACAACCAAGTTCATAAGCTGAAAACTGTATAAAATAAAAAAATATCTGACATCGAACTGTCAGCGGACTCTGACAGTAAATTGTAAGAGATTGATGAATTTTCTATCAAGCGTGTAAAACCACAACTCAGTGGTACATAATTGTCGAACAGTCTTAGGTTCGACAATATTTTAAGATCTACTCATCGTGCACACTTAGTTTAACATTCAAGTTCCTTATGTCATCTGAACGAACGTACCCAAAATCTGTAGTCATTAGCTTTAACCAAGGTTCACCGTGTACAGATTGGACGCATTCATTAAACGAGTGTACGTAGTCAAAATTCGACTAGCTTTGTGAATCCAAAACTACACTACAAAGCTAGTTAATCCTGAATTGTCACACTAACGAAAAATGTAAATACATAGTATATAAATTAGGAAACATTTGTGTTTTGAGAACTTTTAATAATCTCTTTTGTTTTTAAATTCAATAAAATCAAATATAATACATAATTTGAGTGATTTTTATTTATGTATATTTAAATAAAAAAATAAAAATAAATTGGGTGGAGCAACAGTCCGTTGAGAACTAGGGCCTAGTGACTGACAACTTTCAACCATTCCTGTGTGCGAGTACTGTTGTCAGGAATAGAGGGGACCTACAATTTATATGCCGAATCCGAACGGCTAATTTTAAAGAAAGCACTTTTCATGACAAGAAATACTCTTGGAGAATTTGTCAATTCCTCGCAAGAGGCAGTACCCGTGAAAAAAACTTTAGATGGCATAGGCAGGGATCGAACCCAAGACCTCTGGCATGACAGTCCAACGCACTAACCATCATGCCACGGGTATATTTAAATACTGAACGATAAATTTCATTTTGAATTTGTGTGTCGTCACCCATCAGCTGAGTTTGAAACGTCAAAATCAGTGTCCACTAATTTTGTATACAAACTTTGTTTTAGTCAAAAACAAAGGAAGGGGTTGGTGGAGGTGTGTACTCTGAACGACTGAAATTAAGTCTCTCTTTCCGCCTTCCCAATCATTGTAGCGTGTTCCAGGCGGAACTTTTGGCGATAAAAGAAGTCTTGTCCTGGCTTAAAGAAAACGTGATATCAACATCTGATATCCGTATTTTCTCAGATAGTCAGGCCGCTATCAAATCTCTGGACTCTGTCTCTACAAACAGTCCATAACTGTCGATCATCTCTAATGGAGATGGCACAACAGTTAAATATTCACCTTTGTTGGGTGCCGGGCCATAGAGACATTCCAGGTAACTGTAAGGCAGATGAACTCGCCAGGAACGGTACAGTACAGCCCATCCTACCACGTTTGGCACGTACTGGCATACCAATCGCTACTTGTAAACTGTTGCTAATGCAAGACGCTATGGGGAGGGCAGGCACCAGGTGGAACAACATCACCACGTGTCAAGTCAAACATCTGGCCAACACTGGATTTAAAACGTTCAAGGTGCTTGCTCTCTCTAAGCAGATCGCATATGAGCTCGATAATAGGTGTCATAACCGGACACTGTTTAATAGGAAAGCACGCCACGAGACTAGGCGTATTCTCAAATGACTTTTGCAGAAGCTGTATGGACGAGGAAGAGGAAGAAACAGTTCTTCATCTTCTCTGCACATGCCCTGCTCTGGCTCGAAAACGCAAGAATTACCTAGGAGAATTCTTCTTTAACGATCTAAATCATATCAGCATAATCAGCCTCTCACGTTTCGTAAGGGACTCAAACTGGTTCCATTGAGCTTAGGAGGAAGCCTCAAGATTCATGTGGTATCACAATGGGCCATTAAACTGGCCTAAGTGCGTCCGTTTCCATCTGGACAGCCACTATAACCTAAACTAACCTAACCTTGTACACTACGTCGAAAGAGAATTTTCAACTCATTTAGCCAATCAGAATGACTTGGCTACGTAGTAACTAGCTTAGTGAATGCGCCCATTGTCTTGCTCATAACCATAATGGTATCTTTTTTTTATTTTTTTCATATCAAAAGAGACTATAATTTTGTGAAAATAATAATATCTATAAAGGTCAGTTACATGTGTACATATGTATGTACATATATATAGGTATATTGGAGATATATGTACATATGTATGAATGAATTTCAAGAAAATAAGACCTGAACTAAAAAGCTTAAAGCCCCTTTGCTGATTTTGTGATGATCACATAGTCGAATTAATAAAAATGTAAGTAGGTGAATTTAACTGCCCAAGCTCGTTAAGAATCCTTGTGTTGTGCGATTTTATTTTATTTATATGTTGTACCTATCTTAAATCTTATTTTATATTTTTTTAAATAATAAAATCAGTAGTAATGGGTAAATTAATTGCCAATGACAGCGTTTATGGCTTTTAAAATAAATGTTTATATTATTTATGTGACAAGGTGCATACCTCAGTCTATACGTATTTGATTGGTCTTCTGGGGAAGTAGGTACTTCTACTTAACAAGAATGTAAATCATCTGAAATGTAAGAATTTGACTGTACTTCTTTTTTTTCTCCACTAAAATGATCAAATGGACTACGAGTCCACGACACGACATACGATTCGATAACTTCGACATTATTCTTATGGTCCAAGGATATAAATTGACTATGAATATTGCAACACTCGAGATGTCCACTTTTTAACGTTAACAATTCTTAATACTTAAAATCTAAAAACTTAAACTAGACTGTTGAAAAAAATTAATTTGCAATTTATACTTTTTATATTATCATTTGGTGAATTAATACAAGAGTAAAATTTATTATAGATGTCAATTAATTGATTTAAGGGGCTATGTACACCATAGTTTGATCTGCTAAAATTAGTATTCAATGGTTTCTGGAGTCTTATACTTGAACGACTAAAACTAAAGTTTAAACTACCAAGAACTGATGGTGATGAAATTTGTCCGTTTATTATTGCAACAATAAAACAAAACTGCAAGTACATCCTATGATTTGTCAAAGAAGGAAGATTTATAAGAGAAAGTCTTTGTGAATATTTATTATTTATGAGTCTAAAAAAAAAATATGATAAATTGGGGATACATCGAACTTTTATTAAAAGGGCAAGTATTGGGTTCGTTTATAATTATAAAACTAATGGGTTCTTAAATCAAAATGATCAATTCGATTATGGACAAAAACTCAAAAAAAATATTTTCTATTCGGTCGAGCGATTGTTGTTTGAGCTTTTGAAACTACATATTTTAAATATTTATTCAGGAATGTTTTATTTTCGGGTTAATTCAAATTAAACCATATGTTAAACCATCTGTTCTGTCAGATATCCACATATGTCAGAAATTCTTGAATACCTTTGGATTTTTTTTTTGACACTCAACTGCTTAAGATCAGCTGTTATATTACATGAAATACACTAACAAAAAGGTATCCGGATACCTTATCGGTCTCAGATTAAACGCAGCCAATTTAACCATGAATCTGCATACAAACGAACAACCAATCAAAATGAATGCTCGGTTAAGAAAGTTCATCGCGCGCTTCTTCTATTTTGTAGTCGAACTACTGAGATGGCTATTTAGTCTATTTTGACTAAATTTCGTGTCAAATTTATATGGTTAGGCATTAAACTACCAACACGATTACGTAAAGTACAAACTAAGGTAAATACCACAGATGTATTGGACAGTGTTAGTTATGACCGTGAATTATCGATCTGGCGCCGCGCCGTTCGCGATTTTGAAAATGTTCAACATTTTTATTTTACTAACTTAAGCTTATAAAAATAAATTGGGTGGCGCAACAGTCCGTTGAGAACTAGGGCCTAGTGACTTACAACTCTCAACCATTCCTGTGTGCGGGTACTGTTGTCAGGGATGGAGGGGACCTACAGTTTTAAGCCGATTCCGAACGGCAAATTTGAGAAAGCACTTTTCATGACAACAATTACTCTTGGAGAATTTGTCAATTCCTCGCAAGAGGCAGTACCCGTGAAAAAACTTTAGATGGCATAGGCAGGGATCGAACCCAAGACCTCTGGCATGACAGTCCAACGCACTAACCATCATGCCACGGGTACTACTAAACTTAAGCTTAAGAGATGGTTTTACAATTTTTAAACGATCTTTGCGATAAGTTAAAATAACAAATCCCAAATGGTAACTTTAACTTTTAGTAATTTGTAAACCATTCAACTTTTGAGTTTCTGACAGTTCAAATTAATAGGTTTGTTCTCCAGATTTAGGTTTGTTTGGTATGTTTTTTCTTACGAACTGTCACTGAGGATTTCGTATGAAAAAATGAAAAAGTTTAAAGTAATTTAATTGTTCGAACATATAGACAAACAATAAAACACGGTAATATATGTATTATGAAACCCTGAATATTTTTACGAAATTTTGTGTTATAAAACATATACACACAATATGGAATTTTTAAGGAATTTATTTTGCAGCTACGCCCTGATGCAATGAACATAAATTTGCAAAACAGAATGTAAAAATGACGTATTCATGAATCATCTCAATATGAAACCATATACTTTTAAAGTTCAGTTCAGTTTTTATTTTATCATAATTCAGAATGGCTCATTTATTAAGAATGCTAATTGTATTAAAAAGAAAATGATTAAGTTTTCCTTAAAGGGCCTGAAAGAATTTTTGTATGTGTATTTTTATCGCATTTTAAAGTGTCGCGAATTGTGAATAAAATACAAAATGTCAGTTAATTTCACACATTCCAAGGGAAAGTTTAGGTACTTGTCGTGTTTAATAATTATTATTATTATCGTTATCACGCTTAAAACCATATAAACTTTAACATACGTATGTACACATTCAATTCAAGTGATACAATGTTATTAGATTTGAAATCAATAAAATAAGTGACTTAGTGCGAAGGGGTAATCTCCAGGGGAAATATATTTGAGATAAAAATATCCGTATTTGATTAAAATGATGCAGTTGTTAATTAGTTTTATAGTCATAAACGGTGTAACTTTACCATATCAGGAAATATTAAATTTGTATTATTTATTCTGCGTTACAAACTAGTTAAGAAATATTAAAATTATGTGTCATACTGTTATTCAAATAGTGTCCCTACTTAAAATTGCCCGGATTTTCGGAGTGCCTGTAATACCTATACTAAAAACCCGTGTAAATAATTTCACCGATATATGTACATATGTATATTGAAAAGTGGAAAGTCAATATCGCCAAAAAAACAAAATCACACTGAATTTTAAATCGTTCCAAGTTAAAGTAAAAACTACGTCATTACTAAAAATGAATCGTTACAATTTTCGACAACACTCTTAAATGTTTAAAATTGTCATACATTTAAAAATACTAGTACAATCTTAATTTCAGAAGGAAATTTTCCTAACCGTTTTATTTAACGAAAATAATCTTCTAAGTTAACACCATTAAACTTTTTTGGGCTAAAGTGAAAGATAAGGTTTATGCTGCACAATCGATTTAAGGCCTTAAAGTTGAATTTCGTGAAGTAACCGAGTACAAGACTAGGCTACGTACATCTATAATGCAATATTAAGTCATTACTTATAAACAAACATACAAAGAGTACAGTATTATCAAGTTTAAGACTTCTGTTTGAAAAGAAAATACTTTACTCTCAAAAAGTTTATTCTTCGTCCTCAAAAACTTTAACGTGTGTTTATTACAAACCTACACATGTATGTATATGTATGTACTCTGTAGAAGAACTATTTTCGTATTTTGTATGTCGAATGATAAATATAACAATGCAAGTTTTATTTACATTAAATATCATTCATCACACAAAAACCTTGACCTACCTAAAGTGTATTATACTCCGATGTACAGGAAAACATCTAAAAAAGAATTTAAGAAATTTAAGAAAATAAGTTCACAATGAAAGGTTTTACTTGCTTCAATATCAGAGAACAATTGAAATAAGGTGGTTCAAGGATACAATTTAGTAAAGTTGTTTATATCATAAGAAACGTTTCAAAAAATTCAAATTTCTGTTTTTGACGGTGTTAACATTGTGCTCATATTTCTATAGTACAATATATGTATGTACACAAACTGGAACTTATAAGGCATACATACCAGTGGCGATGGCACCATATAAGTCGATTCCCATCGACTTACCTTTTGTAAATCTCAACTCAATATCAACAAATAAACTTCACGCAACATGTATATAAACAATCATACAACAGCAACGCTTGTGACATCGACATTACTTTACAATAATGCAATCAACATGTATTTTCTTCCTTAAAGGTATGCCGGGTTATTATTTTATCGCTGAATAGAACAAAATTTGTTTTCTCTCCCGTTTTCTCTTCTACTTCTCGCCAGGCGCGTGCTTCTTTATTCAACCAACGCTTTCTTATGCATAGAAATAACAAACAAAAGTTCAACCATTCTGTATAGAAAAAAAGACAAATATAACCCGTCTTCTATCGACTTATTGGATATTTTCCTTCATTCTCGGCGGATGAAGTTTAAAAAGTAGGGATTGCCACTTAAAGAAAATTGCGTAGTGGAATAATTTTTGGCAGAAAGTTACTGTAATTTTAGTTAAGTGGCACAAATAGCCAACATTAACTAGGCAAATGAGATTTTGTTCTAAAATACAGATTGCAATGCAAGGTGTATAAATGAAATTGTGAACAAGAAAATTATTAATTAAAGATAAAAACTTAATTAAAGTTTGAATTGGAAGTGATTTGTGAAAAGAGGTTGCATTTTGTTTAAATTTTAGTTACTCAAAAGTCACAATGGCTCTTTTAGGAAAAGATTGCTGTTAGATTAAAATAATGACTTTGAGAAACTTAATTTCTTAAGGAAAAATAAGCGATAGAAATAGGACGCTCTACCCCTCCTTTCAGCTTATCTATTAAATTAGAAAGCAAAGATTTTTGTTTTTTCTCACAATTCTCTCTGAAATTTTGGCGAAAACTGGTGTTCTTTTCAATTTGATTCACAAATAGATGTTGGGATGCGACCCACACTCATAACTTCACATCCCGTCTGTTGATTTGTCTTGCTTAAGAGTTTGTAGGTTTTCGAGTTGAGTTAAAAAAGTTGTCAGTTGAATTATTCTTAAAAAAATTCAAATTAGTTTTGTTAAATATCTAGATTTTAAGTCGAAAACAAATTGTTACCAATTTTAGCAGTATTTCTTAAATTTTTATAAATTGGATGAATGAAATTAATTTAAGATATATCAAGAACCGAACATGAATTTTTACCAAATTTGCGTACTTTTTTGTAGATTTAATTTTTTTTATGAAAAAACGGACTGTTAGGCTGTTATAAAAAAAACTAAAGAATATCGAAAACAATATTATCTGTGAAATAAAAAAGTTTAAAGACAATATTTTTAATTTTTAAAAAGCTATTTGTGTCGAAAGTAAATTTTTACTAAGTTTTAGTATTGTTTTTTTTTTAGGTTTTTATTTTTTGTAAAAAAAACTGTCAATTTGATTTTTCCCAAAATTTTTCAGAATGTTGAAAATAATATTTCTTATATGTAAGTTAAAATTAGTTGGAAGCCATAATCTCAAATTTTTGAAAAGATATTTGTGTCGAAAATCAATTTTTACCAACTTTTGTTAAATTTTCTTTTAAGTTTTTATTTTTGGTAAAAAAAACTGTCAATTCCATTTTTTTCAAAATTTTACCGAATGTTGAAAACAATATTTATTATAAGATAAAATAAGTTTTAAACCATTATCTCAAGTTTTTGAAAAGATATTTGAGTCGAAATTCAATTTTTACCAACTTTGAGTAATGTTTTTTTTTAGGTTTTCATTTTTTATAAAAAAATGTCAATTTGATTTTTCTCAAAATTTTACCAGATGTTAAATATGTCATTTTTTATTCGTAAAATTTTTGAGATGACAAAATTTTATTTCGATTTTGCGGCTTTAAAAAATTAACTTAAAGTTTTGTATACAACTCCATCTCTTCGTCACCTTGAAGTTGTAGCACTCCATAAACATTTAAAGAATGATATGTTACGTGACACATTTCCTCAAATTTTTAATTTGAGTAGATTGTTTTTAACACTTCCGATAAGTGTTGCTTCAGTTGAGAGATCTTTTTCAGCAAGTACATTTCAGTAAGTACATTTCTGATATTTTTTTCTAGTCGCTCATTTTTCTCCGACTTACCTTTCGAAATAAGTCACGCCTCGCCACTGATACATACATACGACGACTAAAAGTAAGCCTAACAAGTTCAGTTGCACTTGCTTATGCTTAGGTATGTACTCGTATTTTATCGATTTTGTAGCATGATAAGATGTACTGAGCTTTAAAAAACAAGTAGACATTTATTAGATTCGTTTGTTTAAAATAAAAATTTAAACCGTTTAAAAGTCAAATTATTATATATTCATTTTGTGGTTTTAAGTTTGTAGAACCTTGCATTTGACACATGTCAAATGCAACTTTCATTTGAAGTGTCAAAATATTGGTTGAATGTTTGGCAATTACGATAATAGACAGCTTAACAATGATTGTCCGATATTCACAACAATTTAACCTGTAATACACCTTCATTTTGGTGATTTAAGGTTATCCCCGACTACAACTATGTACATATATCGCTGTGTGTGATTGATTTTGCTTTTTCTTTCAAAACCGAAAAATGTATGACCCTATATCCTATGTAACAATGTTTATAAAACATTTGAAGAAATTCAATTGAAACTCAATGTTTTAGATTTAATTAGTCAATTAGAATACTAGGAAATTATTAAGAAATTTAATATAGTCATCTTAGTAAAATAAACATATTATGTGTTCACACGCTGTTATATACAGGTGAGATTATACAAAAACCTGTTTAATAATTAAAATAAATAATTTTCTATTGAAAGCAATGAATACTTAACGAAATAATCACAAATATATATACTTTTTCTTTAGATCAATTATGGCCGAAAATACTGAAAGCAACGGCTCACCAAAGCTTCCAGTTGAAGAAGTTGCTCAGTTGGCAATCGAAGATCCAAAACCTGCAGCTTCCCTTCGAGATAGTTTTAAGGCTTTTTCAAAGTTTGGTGATACCAAATCCGATGGCAAATCAATAACACTTTCACAATCTGACAAATGGATGAAACAAGCTAAAGTCATCGATAAGAAAATTACCACAACCGATACTGGTATTCATTTCAAGAAATTCAAAGCAATGAAAATCTCCTACGATGACTACAACAAATTCCTGGATGATTTAGCTAAAGCCAAGAAAGTCGATTTAGAAGAAATCAAAAAGAAACTAGCTGAGTGTGGTGCACCTGGTGTTTCACAAGTTTCTGTAAATTTAAATGAATAAGATTTGGCAGGTTCAGACAACGTAAGGGACTTGAGGGTAAGGCAATTTTTTAGTATCTGATTGGCCAGCTGCCAAAAATTGCCTTCCAATTAAGGCAACTTTATTAAAAAAGTTGACTGGAAAGTTAGTCAAGAAAAATCTCCCTAACTATCAAGTATCAAGTCAAGTCTACTTATGTCAAAATGACAGTTGATCATGTTTTTTCATTCAACTAAAAGCTGAACTCTATGATTTATTATTTTCTGCACAATTACATTTAATCTTTTGTGTAAAAGGGTTCCTTGTCAAATTTGATAAGGAATAAGTAATATTTCTTTACAATACAAAATACAAATCGTGACGGACTCTTAGCTTGCCTGAGGGGGGTTTTGTAAACAATAATTTTGTTGGTAGTTTTTGTATGATGTACTGAAGGCAGAGGTTAGTGAAGTAAGGTTCCGAGTTTGAAGAGTATGACACTTGAAAGTTGAAAGCTAACTAGTTACTAGAATGCAGTTGACTGCAAATGAAGTCCTTTATGTTGTCTGAACCTGACCATTATATTAAGAGTATTTGAAATTTATAGAAGTTTTGATTGTTTAAGGCTGGAAAAGCAGCTGCCACAGTTGGACGTTTAACTGACACCTCGAAGTATACCGGCTCTCATAAGGAACGTTTCGACGATTCAGGCAAAGGCAAAGGTATTGCTGGACGCAAGAATCTGGTGGATGATTCGGGATATGTTTCTGGATATCAACATAAGGACACGTACGATAAAAGCCATTAAAAAAACACACCTTTTTTCTTGTTATTAAATTGTTTTTATTTGCTTACTTAAGAGGAGGTATTTTCGTCACCCTTTACACTCTTTTTCCTTAAAAAAAAAAACAACAACCAAACAATCTTATCACCAACTATTTATGTAAAATAATATTTAATTTATATATAGAAATATATTTGTGATATTAATTTTCTTAAATCATCTTTACTTTCATTTCTTTCTTTTTTTATCTATAAATGAGCAACAAAAACAATATGTACAAATAATTTTAAAAAAAATTAATTAATTTGTTGCTCTATTTTCTTATTACTTTTCATTTTATTCTTTTTTAGGTGTTAGGTGTGATTTCTTCAGCTTTGTTTCGCTTACATCTTAGTTCTTTCTTTATCTTACAAATAAAAAAATATAATCTTACATAAGAATTTTTATACATAATATTTATGTTTTATATAATGTCTTCCCTTTGATATACGCATGTTTTCATATCAACTTTAAATCCATATTATTCCAGCAGCTCGACCAACAATTAGACGTACAAAAAAACCTATATAAATAAATTAAAAAAGTGTTCATCCCGCCAGAGAAGAGTTTTTAACATATGCTTACATATTATAACTATAAACAATCACAAAATATACGAAATATATTTATAAATTTGAAAAAATAAAAGGAAAACAAAAAAAAACATTTTTTAACATTATATGTAAAAAATGTATCTTAAATATATGCCGCTTACTAAAATAATCTCCAATTTTCAAAAATACGAAATATTTTTTGTCTTTTATGATAAAATAAAGAAATCTTAAACAAAACCTTGTTTTATTAAAAAAAAATAAACAAACGTTTTGTTATTACTATCGGGTGATTTTTTAAGAGCTTGAGAACTTTTTTTTAAAAAAAAACGCATAAAATTTGCAAAATCTCATCGATTCTTTATTTGAAACGTTAGATTGGTCCATGACATTTACTTTTTGAAGATAATTTCATTTAAATGTTGACCGCGGCTGCGTCTTAGGTGGTCCATTCGGAAAGTCCAATTTTGGGTAACTTTTTCGAGCATTTCGGCCGGAATAGCCCGAATTTCTTCGGAAATGTTGTCTTCCAAAGCTGGAATAGTTGCTGGCTTATTTGTGTAGACTTTAGACTTGACGTAGCCCCACAAAAAATAGTATAAAGGCGTCAAATCGCATGATCTTGGTGGCCAACTTACCGGTCCATTCCTTGAGATGAATTGTTCTCCGAAGTTTTCCCTCAAAATGGCCATAGAATCGCGAGCTGTGTGGCATGTAGCGCCATCTTGTTGAAACCACATGTCAACCAAGTTCAGTTCTTCCATTTTTGGCAACAAAAATTTTGTTAGCATTGAACGATAGCGATCGCCATTCACCGTAACGTTGCGTCCAACAGCATCTTTGAAAAAATACGGTCCAATGATTCCACCAGCGTACAAACCACACCAAACAGTGCATTTTTCGGGATGCATGGGCAGTTCTTGAACGGCTTCTGGTTGCTCTTCACTCCAAATGCGGCAATTTTGCTTATTTACGTAGCCATTCAACCAGAAATGAGCCTCATCGCTGAACAAAATTTGTCGCGAAACACATTTCGAACCGAACACTGATTTTGGTAATAAAATTCAATGATTTGCAAGCGTTGCTCGTTAGTAAGTCTATTCATGATGAAATGTCAAAGCATACTGAGCATCTTTCTCTTTGACACCATGTCTGAAATCCCGCGTAATCTGTCAAATACTAATGCATGAAAATCCTAACCTCAAAAAAATCACCCGATATAAGCCTTTGGACCTATCTTTTAAAGAGGGTGTATTTATCTTCTTTTGGGAATCTTAGGTCATTTGTATTTGGCAGTTCAGAATAAATGACAGTTCTGAAATATTAAATTGCCGTCAAAATCACAAATTGTGCAAAAAACTTCAGAATTGTCAGAAAAAAAGAGGCTTAAAAACAAAATTAGTTATAAGATGAAACAAATATTCAAAAGCTCCTTACCATCTATGTATGTATATACATATGTAGGGGAGAGTACGATAACTTTGGCGAAAGTTTAATGACGGATTTGTATAGAACAGTTAAAAACAAGCATTTTTTACTATGGGAGGGGGGGTCTATCTCCCCCCGTGTAGGCGGTAGGGGCAGTTTAAAAAAATATGTACATTAAATGGAAAAAATAATTAAAAAACAACGGTAATACTTATAATTAAGTATTATACCTTTTTTTAAAGCCAACACTTTTTTTTAAATCAAGTCAAAACTATGCATAGTTTTTGAAAAAAATTGTTTTAAAGTCAAAATTTGTGATAAAAAAAGTTAAAAAAAGGTTTAAAGTGTAATTTTTCAAAACTTTCAGATTATCTACTATTTTTTTTTTATAATTCATTGCTCTTATTTGTTTTTGATCAAAAACTGAAAACTAGATGACTTGATGTCTTCTAGTTCTTGAGAAAATTGAAAATTACCAAAACAAAATATTTTAATTAAATTACTTTTTCCTTGCTTAAGTATTAACGTAGTCTTATTTTGATAGTAATAATCGAATATGGATTAAGAGGTAAATTAATTTTTCTTAAATCCAGCTTATTTAAATGCAAAAGAAACTTTGCATGCACCCCATCTTGCACCCACCGCACCTTGCACCCTCCCCACCTTGCACGCACTCTAACTTGCACCCACCCCAAATCCTATAGTGTTCCCAAGCAGGGGGGTTACAGGGGGGCAGCATGCCCCTCCTTACCAATCCCACTGTTGCACACACCCAAACTCGCGCACACCTTACTGTTGCATACACCCAAACACGCATTACGCATACGCAAACACCATTATTACTATCAAAATAAGACCACTCAAGCAAAAAAAAAAGAATTAAATTAAAATAGTAGTTGTGGTTATTTTCAATTTTCTCAAAAACTAAAAGATATAAAATCATCTAGTTTTCAGTTTTTGATCAAAAACAAATAAGAGCAATAAATTCTGAAATAAAAACAATGGTAGATAATCTTGAAGTATTGAAAAAGTTACACTTTAAACCTTTTTTTAACTTTTTTTACTCAAATTTTGAGTTTAAAATTAAATTTTTATTTTCAATTTTCTCAAAAACTAAAAGACATAAAATCATCTAGTTTTCAGTATTTGATCAAAAACAAATAAGAGCAATAAATTCTGAAATAAAAACAATGGTAGATAATCTTAAAGTATTGAAAAAGTTACACTTTAAACCTTTTTTAACTTTTTTTTACTCAAATTTTGAGTTTAAAATTAAATTTTTATTTTCAATTTTCTCAAAAACTAAAAGACATAAAATCATCTAGTTTTCAGTTTTTGATAAAAACAAATAAGGGCAATAAATTCTGAAATAAAAACAATGGTAGATAAACTTGAAGTATTGAAAAAGTTACACTTTAAACCTTTTTTTAACTTTTTTTACTCAAATTTTGAGTTTAAAATTAAATTTTTCAAAAACTACGCATAGTTTTGACTTGATTTAAAAACTGGCTAATAGAACAGAATGTTGGCTTTAAAAAAATGTATACAACTTAATTGTAAGTATCACCGTTATTTTTTAATTATTTTTTTCCATTTTAAATAATAACTTTTTTAAATTGCCCCTCCCGCCTAAACGGGGGGAGATAGACCCCCCTCCCATAGTAAAAAATGCTTGTATTAAGACCCTCTACCAAAAACCGTTATTATATCTTGGCGCCAAAGTTATCGTACTCGTGCCCATATGTATATACCTACACACATATTTATGTTTTTCTAAAATGTTTAGACAAAATTTTAACAAACTACTTCCGACAAACTGACCGATATTAATTATTGTACTAATATTGGCGTTAAATTTGTTCGAAAAATTAAGATCTGCAAAATTATTTTTGAATTCCAAATCCAAATGTCATCATTTATGTATGTGGTTATCCATGGGTAAACTTAGATTTCCTTCAAAAATTGATTTTTTTTCGTGGCACATGAAACACGATTGAAATTGTTTTTTTTTGGTTTGTCATTATATTATTGTAACTTTGTGTACGTGTTAACGAGTGAGGTAGAGTTGTAAAATTCTGAGCTAAACATATTTTAAAAATTGTAGTATTAGCGCAAAGAGGGGTAAATCTGCCGAAAACTATAGATCTGCAGATTTGATCTTAAATCGAAAATAAATCTATTTATTTTGCCTCATGGAATGCAAAAACGGGTGAAATTTGTGTTTTGACAGATGCAGATCAAGAATAAATTAAATCATTTTAACTATGGAAAACCCCATTAGATAAACGTAATGAAAAACAATAATATAAAATGTAGGAAATTTCGTTTTGTAAGAATTATTAAGACAGTTATTAAAATATTTATGTACAAGTAAAAACTTTAAAACATCTACATATACATATTTCAGAAAGATTTTTTTCCTTGATATTTTATAAGAAGAAAATAAAAAGAAATACAAAAACTTCATCTAATAGTTTCCCCTTGTAGAAGATGAGATGCAAGCAAAATCTCTCAAATCCTCGACCTCGATAGTTTCATTTGATTTCTTTCTGTGTGCCTTGCTCTCCTAAAATGTTAAACTTATTAAAAATGTTTCGATATACATACATATGTATATATGTAATTCTAAACAAAATTTATTTTGTATCATGTTATGTGATATTTTAAGCAGCTGTGTCTCAGACAGATAGGATATCCGCATACATTTTTGTTAGTGTTTTACTTGTCAAAGAAGAGCTGACAGCTGGGATGTCAAAAAATAAATGCAAAGGTGGGTATGTGGGTATCTGACAAAATCCATTGAATTATTAAAATTACTCATTCAAAATTTTATTTTACAATAATTTTGGAGGTAAAAATCTCAATGTTTGTCTCTTTTTTTTTGAACAGCTAAAAGATGCTTTTATTTGTTGGCAGCTATATAAATTTTTAATAAGGCATCTAAAAATCCACATATCCAGGATAGCCTATCCAACACAAGATTGAACGCAGCCATGGCCGTGGTGTTGCTGTCAAATTTGGATTACATTTTTTTTGCTATAGAAACCGTCATTCCTTTAAATGTTGCCAGTCGTTTTATTTCTTGTTTCATTTAAAATACTCTAATATTTAAGAAAGAAGACCAAAAATTTGATTTTTAATCATTCTGCTCAATAAATTGTGAAAAGGTTTGAGATTGGAATTTTGACAGATTCAAATATAAAATAAGTTGATTTATTCTAATAATGGCCAGGTTCAGACAGCATAAGGGACTTCATTTGCAGTCATTTGCATCCTTTGAACGTAGATTTTGACCAAAGCAACTAGTGTCATAAACTTAAAAGTCAAAACTTTACTTCATTAATCTCTACCAGCAGTTCATCACGCTAAAACTACCAAAAATTATAAAACACTCCTTATGCAAGCTACATACAATTCCAACTCGACTTGAATTTCGTATATTTTAGGCAAATAATACTTATTATTTTTTCAATTTGACAAGGAAACCTATTACATAAAACATCAAATAGAATTGTGCAGAAAATAAATAAATCACAGATTAATAAAGTTCAGCTTTCAGTTGATTGAAACATCACAATTAGCTGTTATTTTGACATAGTAAGTGGAATTGACTTGATAGTTAGGGAGATTTTTCTTGGCTAACTTTCCAGTCAACTTTCCAATAAAGTTGTCTTAATTGGAAGGTAATTTTTTGGCAGCTGGCCAATCAGATACTAAAAGCTTGCCTTACTTTCAAGTCCCCTATGGGCAGGTTCAGACAACATAAGGGACTTCATTTGCAGTCAACTTCATTCTTTGAACGTAAATTTTGACCAAGGCAGCTAGTTAGTTTTTCAACTGTCATGAATTTCAAATTCAGAACTTTACTTCACAAACCTCTACTTCAAGTTCATAGAACAAAAACTACCAAAATTATTATTTTCTACAAAACACTCCTCAGGCAAGCTACAAGTCCATCAAGATTTGTATTTTGTATTGTAAAGAAATATTACTTATTTCTTTTCCAAATTTACAAGGAACCTTTTTACAGAAAACATTAAATGAAGTTATGCAGGAAATAAATAAATCATTGAGTAATAAAGTTCAGCTTTTAGTTGAATGAAAAAAACATGATCAATTGTCATTTTGACATAAGTTGACTTGACTTGATAGTAAGGGAGATTTTTCTTGACTTACTTTCCAGTCAACTTTCCAATGAAGTTGCCTTAATTGGAAGGCAAATTTTTGGCAGCTGGCCAATCAGATACTAGAAACTTGCCTTACTTTCAAGTCCCTTATGTCGCCTGAACCTGCCCTATGTCGTCTGAACATGCCCAAAACGTTTATTGAAAGTGCACACGTCCTGTTATTTCGGATACTTAAATTATAATTTTAATCCCCTCATGAATTGTAAAGGGTGATTTTTTAAAAGCTATAGGAAAGTTTAAAAAAAAAAACACATAGGTATAATTTAGAAAAAAGCATGAAATCTTTATTTGAATCGATAGTATGGTCCATATAATTTAATGTTTGAAGACTATTTCATGCAAATGTTGACCTTGACTACGCCTCAAATGGTCCATCCGCTTAGTCCAATTTTGGCATACTCTTTCCAACATTTCGGCCGGTATCTCACGAATAAATGCTTCAATGTTGTCTTTCAATGCGTCAATTGTAGCGGGCTTGTCTGTATAGACATGAGCTTTAACATAGCCTCACAAAAAATAGTCTAAAGGCGTTAAATCGCACGATCTAGGCCGCCAATTGACCGGTCCCGAACGTGAAATAAAATGTTCACCGAACTCGCCTCTCAATAAGTCCATTGTTGCGCGTGCGGTGTGGCATGTGGCACCGCACCGTCTTGTTGAAACCACATGTCATGCAAGTCAAGCTCTTTCATTTTGGACAAAAAAAATGTGGATATCATCTCACGGTAGCGCTCACCATTCACAGTTACGTTACGATTCGCATCATCTTTGCAGAAGTACGATCCAATGATGCCACCAGCCCATAAACCGCACCAAACTGTGACTTTTTCTGGATCCATTGGTAGCTTTTGCAATGTAATGGCTGATATTCATTCCAAAATCGACAATTCTGCTTATTTACGTACACATGGAGACAAAAATGAGCTTCGTCGCTGAACACAATTTGAACGCGATGAACTTTCTTAACAGAGCACGCATTTTGATAATAAAATTCGATAATTTGCAAGCGTTGTTCGTTCATAAGACGATTCATGGTTAAATTATAGACCGAACTGAAGATGTTTGACAGTGAAACAAAACACGAAACGTTCGTCAGCTGTTTAAACTAGTGTTGTCAAAAAGATAATAGCTAAAAAATCACCCTTTATATGAACTTTTAGTATACTAAATTAAATTACAAAAGCAGATAGCTTCTAATGCCAAAAAATGAATCTACATGCCTGAACTATTTCACTAAAACCTTTACCTATCACAACATCCCAGAGTTGTGTAATAATTCGCTATTGGACAAACAATTATTTTAGACTTATATCGGGTGATTTTTTTGAGGTTAGGATTTTCATGCATTAGTATTTGACAGATCACGCGGGATTTCAGACATGGTGTCAAAGAGAAAGATGCTCAGTATGCTTTGACATTTCATCATGAATAGACTTACTAACGAGCAACGCTTGCAAATCATTGAATTTTATTACCAAAATCAGTGTTCGGAAAATCCGCTTTTTTATCGACAAATTTTGTTCAGCGATGAGGCTCATTTCTGGTTGAATGGCTACGTAAATAAGCAAAATTGCCGCATTTGGAGTGAAGAGCAACCAGAAGCCGTTCAAGAACTGCCCATGCATCCCGAAAAATGCACTGTTTGGTGTGGTTTGTACGCTGGTGGAATCATTGGACCGTATTTTTTCAAAGATGCTGTTGGACGCAACGTTACGGTGAATGGCGATCGCTATCGTTCAATGCTAACAAACTTTTTGTTGCCAAAAATGGAAGAACTGAACTTGGTTGACATGTGGTTTCAACAAAATGGCGCTACATGCCACACAGCTCGCGATTCTATGGCCATTTTGAGGGAAAACTTCGGAGAACAATTCATCTCAAGGAATGGACCGGTAAGTTGGCCACCAAGATCATGCGATTTGACGCCTTTAGACTATTTTTTGTGGGGCTACGTCAAGTCTAAAGTCTACACAAATAAGCCAGCAACTATTCCAGCTTTGGAAGACAACATTTCCGAAGAAATTCGGGCTATTCCGGCCGAAATGCTCGAAAAAGTTACCCAAAATTGGACTTTCCGAATGGACCACCTAAGACGCAGCCGCGGTCAACATTTAAATGAAATTATCTTCAAAAAGTAAATGTCATGGACCAATCTAACGTTTCAAATAAAGAATCGATGAGATTTTGCAAATTTTATGCGTTTTTTTTTTTTTAAAGTTCTCAAGCTCTTAAAAAATCACCCGATATGTACAAGTGCGCATATCATCATTTTTCATTAAAACAAATTTAAGATCTTTTCTTTGAAGCACATATTAAAAATTAAGTAGAACAAAATAATAATGGGTTTTTCATTGAGAGAAAAATTATGTATTTCTATTAAGTTTAAGTTTAAGTTTGTTTATTTAGTTTAATTTAAACTATTTACATTTACATTAAGTTATATTTTTACATAATTGATTTACTTAACTTAAAACTAATTTACTAATACTGGGATTTTACAAATTCGATAACATTTTTTTTAAATATATTTAAGTTATTTTCATTTTTAATGTGACTGTCTAAGCTATTGAATAATTTGAAGCCTTTATATATAAGAGAATTTTGTGTATTCGTATTAAGAAAATTAGGAAGTCTTAAATCATTTCGGTTGCTTAGTGCATAGGGTTGTAAGTCCCTTATAAATTGTATGTAATCAATGAGGTAATTTGGCATTAAATTGTTTACTATCTTATAGACAAATACTAAAACATTCATAATGATTCTTTGTTTAACAGATAACCACTTCAACGAGTTCAACATATAACGAATTGACACATATCTATTGCACTTTAAAATACATCGCATTGCCTTGTTTTGTAATTTTTGCAGTCTTATAATCTTACTCTCATTACATAAAAACAAAATGGTAGAACAATACTCAAAGTGTGGTTTTACAATAACGTTATATATATTTATTGCACTGATAGTCGAAATTTGATTTCTAATTCTTTTCATAAATCCAACTTTTTTGGCTATTTTTTTACAAATGTATTCTATGTGATTTCCGAATAATAATTTTTGGTCTAAAACTATACCTAAGTACTTTATTTCGTTTATTTTTTCAATTGAAATACCACCAATCTTAATGTTGTTGTCATCACTTCTCTCGTTCAGCACCATGAGTTTTGTTTTTCCAATGTTCAATTTTAGTTTATTTTGCGTAAGCCACTGGTTTATAGAGTCTAAGTCTTCTTGTAATTTATCTCTAGTGTCAACATCGTTATCACTGGATAAGTAAACAACTGCATCATCCGCAAACAAAGCCAATTTACTGTACTTTACAACGTTTTTGAGGTCATTTATGTATATTGTAAATAACAGAGTCCCTAAAACAGACCCCTGGGGAACACCGTAGTCAACTTCAATGGCGTCAGATACTACTCCGTTAACTCTTACTCGTTGCTTTCGATTTTTTAGATAAGATTCAAACCACAATAATTCTCTACCTTTAACACCATATTTTTTCATTTTTTGTATTAAAATATCCCTACTCACAGTCTCAAATGCACGTTTTAAGTCCAAAAATACACAATAAATAGTTCTTTTTTTAGCTAGTTCTTCTTTCCACGATGTAACAACTATATTGATTGCGGTCTCACATGAGTAACCCTTTCTAAAACCCGATTGAAGTTCCATTATAAGATTATTACTTTCAAAGTACTGATAAAGTTGTTTAAATACCACTTTTTCAAAAATTTTTTCACACAAAGGCATAGCATTAACTGGTCTGAATTCTTCACATTTCACTGTATTCACAATTTTTTCTATTGGTGTTACCAAAGATTCTTTCCAGGAGTCCGGGAACTTGCTTGAATAAAAACAAAACTAACTCCGACCCAAGATATGTATCGGTTAGATTAAGCTAAAGGAAAACATATATCAAGCAAAGCAAAGCTTCAAAACCCAATTCATAGGTTCGAGACAGCAATTAAGGAGTGAAGCACTGATATAAAGACTAAAGACTTAATGTACTATATCTGGATAACATTTATGGATGATGGGAGACTCAAAATTTACAAAATATTTACATTGTTTTGCACAAAAATTAGCATTTCAGAATAAGAACTAAGCTAGTTTTCTTAAAAAACATTTTTTTTTCATAATGTGCTACGAAAAATCCCTTAGACCTATACAATTTGCATATCCGACAAATTCTTTTTAGTAACCAGGGGTGGAATCATGTAAGGTGATTTGTGATAGTTGACAGTCACAATCAACAAATTCGGTCTGTGTAAGGTGATAGTCATCTGTGACAATCACAATTTTGTGATTATTTCCCGTGACAGCAATTTAGGTGTCACTTTCATATGAAATTGACTTTATTTTGTTTTATTGTCTGTTGCGTCTAGTCAAAATGAATGTGTTCGTGCCTTATCTTAGAAGAAAGAAAGCTGAGATATTCCCCAAGAAAATCAGCACAGATTGTAAATGTCTGTGCTGCTCTTCACAACATATGCTGCAAGCATACAGTTCCAATTCCAGAAGCAGTATTGACAGCATCACCATCTGAAAATTCAAATAACCAGCAAGCTGAAAGTGCAAGGAATGAAGGATCAAGAACCAGAAACAGAATCAGGGATGACCTATGGGCAAAGCGTTCAAGACTTTAAAGAAAAGAAACAAAATAAATGTAAATGTATCATACATAGTTACATATATTTTTTATTAAAAGAATATAAACAAAATCAACAAAAAAAACTTCATTAAAACAAAAACATCACAAATTCACATCATGGATTTGAATCTTATAATAAATATATGTATGTATATGTATGTTTATATGAAATATATATTTATCTATTTTAAACACATTATGTAGGTAAGTCATTGTTAAAATAAAATTGTGCCGGCTCATTTCTTGCTTAAAGTAGCATTCACATGAGCGCGACCAACGAACGACGAATGAATTACAAAATGTGAGTTTATATACGTTTGAAGACATATTTCCACACACATTCTTAACAAAACGATAGCAATGTAGTTTCTATTTGATTTATGATGCATACTTTAACTTTTCAATATAATATATTAATAAATTTAAGAAAACAATTTTATTCGTCGCGAACAAAATTCTAGTTGATACGAACTGTCAAACTTTATTCGCGTCCCACATACCATCCACACTGCAACGAATAAAATAATCGCGCGTACTTAACTTAAAAAATCATTCTTGTTTTGGTTTCGGTGGTGAATGGTGTTCGGCTGTCAAACTTCATTCGCGACGAATTAATCGACGAATATTCGTTCATTCGTTGGTCGTTGGTCGTGCTCATGTGAATATTGCTTAACTCCCAGACTCGGATCTCATTGACTGCTTTGGCCAGCTCCAACTCCATTCTTTTTAGTTGGAGTTCTTCTTTTTTCAGTGCATTTGTACACTCTCTTTCCTTTTGCTTTTCCTAGCATAGCAACTTTACACAATCTTTCAATTCAATTATTGAAGTGTTGACTGTTTGCAAAGTTTTATCGATGTCTTCCAGCTTTTTGATTTGCAAATCAATAAATTTTTGCTGGAGGTCCTTCCAGTTGCTTTCGGCTAGAAGCGTATTCTCCTCGACTATTTTTGGTGGCTTGTTGCGTTTGGAAGTAGACGCTGGGATCGGTGTTGGTTCCAATGCCACATCCACTGGCTCGGAAAGCAGTTCTGTTAGAACATTATTTAACTCTGCAAATAAAAAAATATCATAAATTAACACTGAAACTAAAATTTCTGAAAACTCACCATGTTCATTGCATCCGAAACTGGATACTCCACACGTTCCCTCAACTGCTGCTTTGATAGCACATGCTTGGATTATTACCTCGTCGACACTGTCCAACGCTTTTTTTGTGAAAGGTCCTCCTCCCGTTTGTGCGATTGATTTTTTATTTGTAATTCATTTTTTTGTTTGCGTTGTATTTTCGAATGGTCCAAATCTGTGCAATATAAACAATGAGAGGACACCAATCAATTAAATATAAATACCTACCCTTTTCCACTCTGCTATTGATTGTGTAGGAGGCCCATTCTCGTTAACATTCGAGTGAGCTTCTCCCACTGGATTCTCTGTGAATCTCTTGAATTTATACTGTTTCCCGAAAATGATTTGGCCAAATCGGGATATTTTTCCATATAGTTAGTCAGAAATTGAATTTGAAATTGATTTGTTGATAAAAATTTTATATTTTTTAACAATTACAGTCTAGTAAACAGTAATGTACATAAATGTTTACTTACATTTTTGTTGAAATTAATTCCACTTTAGGAACACACAACGTCTAGAAGATACAAAACACAAACCAATTTGCCGGCAGATTAAAAATAAATCAAATGTCAAAGTTTTTCTTCTAAAGTGATACCAAATTTAAGAAATATTTTGGTGATCACATTACACAGACGAATAAATTCTTTTGATCACATTTGATTGTCACAAATGTGACAGTCACAAATCACCTTACATGATTCCACCCCAGCTGTGATATGTAACCGTAATTACTTGTACTTTCAACCATCTGAAATAAGATAGGTGTGTATCGTAATCTCATATTAAACTACAATTGTATATCGTAATACTTGGAGAAATAATTTTTATTGATTGTATACCACATTGTCTTAAATCCATGATATCAATTTCCATCCCCAATATTATCTCTTCTATATGCAAATGATATAAAATCAAGTGGCACCTATGGCTTCAAGCTAGTAGGTACCTGTGCGAGCATCACTCCATTCATATATTTATACTTTCATATTGCTCTAAGAAATTTTCTATTGATCTCGAAAAATGGCTTATGCTGGAAAGAATGCTGTTATAACTGGAGGAGCTGGAGGCATTGGCCTTCAGGTTTGTGTACAACTTTTGAAAAATAGCATTGCGGTAAGTTCTTGATATACTATTCTCAACTCCAATGGAATGTAAATTTCTATATTTCTATCTTACGCAGAATGTGGCTCTTATTGATGTTCAAGAAAATCTTGAAAACATTGCCAAACTTCGAGCTGCTCATCCCTCTCAAACAATACTTCTTATCAAGATGGATGTGGCCAATAAACAAGGAATCGATGCTGCATTCGAAGAAATTATAAAAAATTTCGGTAGCATACATTTGTTGGTAAATGTAGCTGGAATATTCAATGATCTTGATGTAGCGAGAACGTTACAAGTTAACCTGGTAAGTTTCTGTATAAAATTATCAAAAATGTAATCAATAATTTAATATTTCATATTTTATGCGAAACTCTAAAAGGGTGGCATTATAAACTCAACTTTAGCAGGCATGAAGCATATGAGTAAGGAAAATGGTGGACAAGGAGGTTTAGTTGCTAATATGTCTTCAGTAGTTGGATTAGATCCAATGTTTCTGTTGCCAGTCTATTCCTCTACAAAACATGCCATTATTGGATTCACTCGGTGTTTAGGGGTAGGATATTAGTTCTCTTTAAGAACCAACTTGCTAAAAAATGAGTGGTACTTTTTTTCAGAACGATTATTACTTTCAAAAGACTGGTATTAAATTCATAACACTTTGCCCAGGTGCAACTATAACAGACATGTTCACAAATTTCACAGAAAAAATTCTATTTAGTGATATGGCTGATGAGTCCTATACCATTCTAGATAGACTCAACAAACAAAGGTAAGAAATAAAAAAAGCCGAATAAAATTATCTTCATTATATAAATAATGGGAAATATTTAAATTAGTGCTGCTGATGTTTCCCGCTGTATTCTTCAAGCTCTTGAAAGGGATGAAAATGGAAGAGTTTACATAATTGAAGGTAAAAAGCTATTTCCAGTTGAAATGACACGCTATTGGAGTGGCATTGAGAATCAACTATAAGAAAAAATGTGGATTCGAGAATTTTTTGTAACTTTAATTACTTGCTTCTATGATTGCAGTGTAGTGTCTTAAGCTTGCAAAAGTAAACATTTTTATAAGGTATAATAATGGTTTTATTTGGTTAACTTATATTTAGTTGACTTATAATCAATTTGAGCTTAAAAACTGCTTTTTTATAAATTTGACCACACAAGCAGCTTTAGCACATAATTTTAAAAATGTTTGAAGACATTTATTACGACACACAAAAGGTAAGCTAAAACAGAATTCGAAATATCTTACCCACAATTTTTGAGCATTAAATCTAAGTTCTTGTCCTTCTCTAATTATTCAATCTTTCAAGTTTCAGTAGTTAACATGAATAAGTACAAACTGCTTACATAGAATATCAGCTTAAAATTATTATATTTATAAGAACACTTATAATTAAATTGTTTTCGGAAAACAGTTTCCCGGATGTTAAGAAATCTTTTTGATTGATCTTAATGCCATCTGTTGTAGAACATTTATCCAATTCAATACAGCTAGCGCCTATATTTCAATATTCATGCGTCTGAGCCATTTGAAAGATGTCAACATTTGAAAAGCAACAGTTGTTTTCTTTAATTAGATTTGTTCAGATTATTGAGATCTGGAAGAACTCCAACATTCAGAGAACTGTGGATTGGAGACGTCAAAAATCAAAATCAATTTAGAATCTTGCCCGGGGTTCTATTTTTTGACTCATTTCTTTTGAATTTTGTAAATCATTTTAGCATTTTATTCAATTATTTAGCAGAAACGAAATATTTTGAAATCCACAGAGAGTGGATTTACATCAAAAAGACACATAAAAAAAAACTTAATTCGATAATCTGCTCTAAGTCCACTAAATATATGGAGTGTCTTTGATTAAGACCATAATCTGAACTCGACTATGCATGTGCATTTGTATAAATCAAAAAATTCTGTATTCCTTTTATTTCGTCTTAAATTTGTTTCGTTTTTATATTAAATAATTAAAATAAAACATAAATATAATGGCTTCCGAGCAATATGAAAGAGAAAATATTATTAATATAATGCTTGCCACAGACAATCACTTGGGTTATTGCGAAAAGGATCCAATTCGAGGTGAGTCTCAAAATAGTCGCACAAAAAAGCCGGCTGCAATGTTTATCCATCTACAGTGAAAGAAATTCATTCCTTTGTTTATGTTTGAATTTAGGAAACGACAGTTTTATTGCATTCGAAGAAATTCTTGAACTTGCAGTGGAGAAAGACGTTGATTTTATTCTTTTAGGTGGAGATTTATTTCATGATGCTACTCCCAGTCAGAATTCTTTACATAAGTAAGTTGAAATCCATCGTCAAAGCTTTGATGTAACTTTATTTTTTCTTGTCAAACTAGATGCATTAAACTTTTACGGCAGTATACCCTCGGTGACCGACCAATATCTATTGAGTTCTTATCAGATCAATCGTTAGCATTTCATGATGCTCTTAATCAGACGGTCAATTACGAAGACCCTAATGTTAATGTTTCCATTCCAGTATTCTCGATTCATGGCAATCACGATGATCCCATTGGTTTTGGCAACCTCAGTGCCCTTAATATCTTAGCTACCACAGGTCTCATCAACTATTTTGGTCGCTGGACCGATCTCAGCCAAGTTGATATTAATCCCATTCTTCTGCGAAAAGGAGAAACCCAAATCGCTCTCTATGGCCTTTCTCACATTCACGATAATCGCTTGTGTCGACTCTTTCAAGCTGGCAAAATTCTAATGGAACAACCTGATGAATCCACTGGAGAATGGTTCAATCTCATGGTAATCCATCAAAATCGAGTCGATCGAGGTAGGAAAAACCACATTCCCGAAGAGGTTCTTCCGGATTTCTTGGATTTGATTCTTTGGGGTCATGAACATGATTGTCGGGTTGAACCAGAAGTTAACGTGAAAAAAAACTTCTTTGTCACTCAACCGGGGTCATCGGTGGCGACATCATTGGCAGAGGGAGAATCCTTACAGAAAAATGTAGCAATTCTACAAATTCTTAACAAACAATTCCAAATTAAACCCCTACCTCTGAAAACTGTGCGTCCTTTTATCTTCGAGTCTATCACGTTGAGTGAATTTTCCGATGACTATGGATTTGATCAAGCTGATGCCGCTGAAAGAGTACAAAATTTGGCCAAAGAAAAAATGGAGGAGATGATTAAACGTGCCGAAGAACGCCTAACCGATCATCCAAATCAACCAAAATTACCTCTGATTCGTTTGCGAATCATTTACAATGATGAAGTACAGATGTTCAATGCTATTCGATTTGGCCAGCAGTATAATGAGAGGGTAAGCATTCCTTTGAAGTCATAAATAAGATCACTAACTTGTTTCATTTCTGTTTGATAGATTGCCAATCCAGCTGATGCAGTTGTTTTCAAAAAGCTTATCAAGAAAACGAAGGTCGAGACAAAAGACTTCGACAAAGATGTCATGTCCGATGCATTCAAGATGGAGGTAGGTTTGTTTCTTTATGAATTGGGTTACTTTAATTTTGTAAATTATCTGTTCGTATAGCAAAACGAGAATGAAACAAAAGTTGAGGACGTTGTTGATCGTTACTTTGATGAGGTCGATGAGGATAAGAAACTGCAAGTAATTAGTTCGAAAGTCCTATCTGAGATGTGTTACAGGATGGTTGAGAAAAATGATGCCAATGCCGCAGATTCTATTCTTCAGTAAGTACTTACTTACAAAAATATTTATATTTGTATAATTAACAATCATAGATAAATGTTGTATCTTGTTTAAGGTGAAGTTTTCTTTACCATTATTTAAAGACTATTATCTCTTTGAGTCACTTTTTAGGCGTTAAGTTGTCATTTGTGCAGCTTATTTTGAAGTTAGCAGAATATTGGCTAGAATACGAATTTTTTAATTATGATTTCTTAAAGTTTGTCACATAAAGATATAGTTAGCAGCTAATAAGAAAAACATTAGACTTGTTCGCCCATATTCTAAGGCAAACATAACTTAATTTTCAGCATTGAACTAGTTAACCACATTTTCTAAAGTGTTTTCTTTTGGTTCTTCATGAATAACTCAGGTCAGGTATTAGATTAACTACTCCCAAAATACTACTGAAGCTGATATTATGGTACTACCGAATATTGTACTCGATGAATTGTTTATTTTCTTTTAAAATATTTTAATCATTGTGTTTGAAAGTTACATTTTAGTTAAAAATTCATAAATTGTAGAGCTTAAGATTTCCTATTTTTTTGGCTTGATAGTTTAATTTCTAAAAACAACGGTCTTCGCTCTACAGCGCTTTTTAATAAAAATTAATAAATTTTATCTATGTAAGCTCCGAAAACTTTATTTGAAAATTTTGGACAATTTTTGTTCAGGAAAACTTTAAGAAAATAACAATTTATGGTTCGGGGGCTTGGTAGCAGTTTAATCACTTAAAAATTTTTGTATACACTTATTGTATTCTATGAATGTATCACATGTTTATATTGAACCAAAATAAATATTACAGTATGATCATACTTGCTCTGTATGATCATACTTGTTGATTTCAAGGCAGCATTTGACTCGATAGATCGAAATGCTTTATTTTATAAGCTTTCGCAAAAGGGAATGTCAACAAAGCTAATAAAGATCCTTAGAAATATGTATACAAATACACGTCAGTCAGTATGGAATGGAAAAAGTATGTCGGAATGGTTTGAAACAAAATCTGGGGTGAAACAGGGATGTCTGCTTAGTCCTGTTTTGTTCTCAATCTTATAGACCAGTACCAGCTGGTGTACGAATCGCTGACCTGACAATAAAAGTTTTACTCTATGCTGACGATATTCTGCTTTTAGCGGAATCTCCTCAAAGCCTACAGCTCATGATCAACAGGCTCTCATATTATTGTAAAACTTGGAACCTTACAGTAAATCTTGAAAAATCGAAAATATTAATTGTTCAAAAGAGACAAACTAAACTAGAAAGGAATGAAAAATGGTTTTTTGAAGGTCAAGTGATAGAGACTGTTACAGAATACAAATATCTAGGCATCCTAATCAAGCCAAACATGAACATGTCACCCCACCTAGAAAAAAAACTGTTATCAGCTAAAACAATGATAAATGTTTCTTGGAAAAGTGTTATCTCTAACACTAATATCCCCACTCTGCTAAATACAAAGTTTTCGAAGCCATAATGCGCTCCGTTATGTGCTTTAGCTGCCAGACATGGGGTTATAAATTGTATGAAGAAGTGGAAAAGTTGCAACGCTTTTTTCTTAAGAAGTTGTTTTATCTGCCTTCGACAACACCTAATTATGTTCTCACACTCGAGACTGGCGTACCATCACTTTTCGTATACACACTGAAATTGCATTTTGACTATGTCCTGAAAGTTCTGTCCCAGGCACCTAATAGATTACCACAAAAACTTCTGAAATACACCTTCGAAAAGCAAGTGGAATGGATAAAGGAATGGAAAAAATGGGCTGAATTATGTGGGGTAGAGCTTATTATACAGTTTGAAAATATGAATATGCTTAAAGGACAACTCTATAAATTACTGGAGGAGATAGACATTTTACAAAGAAACGAAAGTATACAAAAAGCAATCGCTTCAAAAGATACATAGATTGTTATATCCTGTGCTTAGCTACACCTTTACAGAAAACTACTTTGACGACAAATACAACGTGAGAGCAATATCCCTCATTTGTAGAGCAAGAAGTGATACATTAAATTTGAATGGTTCCCCGTACAGGAATTCCTTTGCAACCCAATGCTCCCTATGTAACCTCAAATCAAAAGAAGATTGTTTTCACTTTCTTTCAATCAGTCCGGTATACAAGGAAATTAAAATGCTCTATTTTGGAAGAAACGACTTTGAAGAAACCAAAATTGTGCTCAATGGGCAAAACTGGTATAACCTCTACCTTTATCTCGAAAATGCATCAGCTTACAGAAACCTAATAATTTCAGAATATCGATAAATCTTTTTTTGCTTTTTAAAGTATGTCATGTTTCAATTTTTGTTTTAGCTAAACTAAAAGCCAATTTTGCACTGTTTAAAATCTACAATTTTTGTAAGAATATTGTAATAGACACTATATTTTGTTTTGACTAAACTAAAAGTCACATTCTTTTATAAAGATTTTTTTCTTTTTAGCCAAACTCAAAGCCCATATTACCAATTATATTAATGTATCATATAGATGGCATAAAGTTGTACTTGAATGATGTATAGTATTATGTATTATTGAACCCGCAATAAAATTGTCTTTGCTCTCGCCCTCTTTAAATGCATGTTAACAAAAAGCCAATAGGGAGATTTTGGGTGACTCGAGGTTAACCGATTCGTTAATTCCGATCATAAAATTTGAAGAATTACTAATTTGGACCTTCAACCCTATTTATCCCTTCCCTAAATAAAACCTAGAATTTGAGAAATGATAAAATCGGTTTTCCAAAGTATTTCAAAATATCAAAATATAAAATCCCAGACTAGTGTCGCTTAAAACTGCCGTTGGTTGTTTTTCGATCAAAATTGTGTGTCCTTTTTCAATCCGTGGTGGTTAACAGTATCTTCTTGTAAACAAAAAAAAATGGTTAATCCTCCAAACAAACACAACATTGTCTATATTTATTTTTTACTCAAGTAGATTCCGAGTCAGGATGTACTTTAAAGCTTTTAACTTTTCAACAGATTATACCAAGAACTGGCTGTCGATCACTTAATGTCTAAACTTCCGAGTGAAGAAGCCATTGACGACGAACTTAAATTATTTCGTGATAATGGGGCTGAAAACCACGAGAGAATACTAAAATTACTCGAAGAGCGTGGCACAACTAAAAAAGTGAGAAATGAAGAAGTCGATTCGTTATTTGGCTTGTCAACAGATAAGTTGCCTGAAAAGAAAGCACCTGCTTCGCGCAAAACTAAAACAACAATTGAAGACATTGATGATGATATAAGCACACCCCCTACACCCACTAAACCAACAACACGAGGCCGAGGACGTGGCAGAGGAGCAGCTCGTGGAAGCAGGGCTCGGGGGGCAAGTACATCGGGAAGAGTTATGCCTCAATTGGATATTTCTGTAGGATCGGTAAGAAAACGAAAAAGATTTTTTTTCAGAAATACGAATTTTTGAAAACATTTGAAATGCTTCTAGAAAACCAATACAAGTACAAGGCAACCAACCTTACTTGATGCCATGAATCAGAAGTCATCTAGAACACGAGCTCCACCGAAAGTAGTTTATGAGATTTCAGATTCTGATTAAATTATGTTTTTTTTATTCGTTTATTTGTTTTTAATAAAAAGTTGTCATTACATTAACAGAAACATAAGCAAGTTGTTTCTTTAAATGATCTATGATTGATTTGATGCAGAATGCACCATGACCCTAGTAAGATTGTGCTGTATTCATCCATAGCTTTTTTGGAAGCCATCCATAACTTGTCTTGTAGCAAAGTTATTCGTAAGCAAGACAACAAGTCCGACGGATAAGCCATTGTTCATTTTTGCTTTTGTTTTTCTTAAAACGATTTTTCTTTGTTTTATCTTACTTTTCCACTTGACCCCGTTCGAGAAAATGTTAGATACAAATATTTACACCCATTTTTAGATTAAAAAACATAACACGTAGTTGGCTGGCGATAAAAACCCAGCACATTTTGTATACCGAATCCGTATGTTATATTAAACCAAAAAAAATAAGGAAAATCAAAAAACACTTCAAACTTGATTTATCGTTAAATATGTTTTATGTTTATGCTAATGCTACAGATAATTTTTGTTGGATAGTGTAAATAATATACAGATTCATAGAATATACATAGTTAAAGGGTTTAAAAAGAAAAAAATAATAAATAAGCTTAAACAACTTCCGATAAGAAACCCTCTGTGTCTTCGGTAACAATCGCGTCAATGTTGTAGAATATTGCGTGTAAAGAAATTACAAAACATGAAGCTCCTTTAAGAAAACAAAGACAAAGAGAAAATCGTTATTTTATCTAAAATGATAGGTATTCAAAAAGAAACCTACCTAATGTCCAAAACATAAGTCCACCAGCTCCTGCCAAATAAAGAACAGGCATAGAAGCTAGACTTATAATTATATATTGCTGTTTAGTTGTTAGAGTTCTATCAAACAATGTAAATTGTGTTGCCGCTTTTCGCACTCTATGGCAAATATAAGCAGATGCAGCTAGAACAATAAGAACCAATGGCGAGGTGATTCTGTAAAAATAGAATGTATCCGATTAAAATCTTGTCACCATTATTTATGTTGCTATAGCCTCACAAGCAGTATATCATCAAAATGATAAAAATCAGTATATAGTTGCTTTGAAAATAGGATAAATTCCGTATGAAGCGCGTCGATAGACGTGGCATACTAGCCACTGTCTTGAAATTCTGTGTATGCAAGAATTCCGACCATGGTCTTATCGATTTACGTATCGACTGTATTACCTCTCCAATGCTTGGAACTTTGCTGAATTGTGTAAAACTATTTGCAAATAGAAAACAAAATGCGATTTAGTTATTGTTAAATGTTTGTTCAATTACGCAGATGATGACTCAAGTTCTAGTATGCATTTTACTTCAGTTTAATAATTGTTTGCCAAGTTACATAGATTACCTTGAAAAGTCAATTTGTGATTTGGAATCCTCACTGGGAACATTCATGTCACCGCTCATATCAACTTTTGTGTCCATTTTTTGTGATGTTTGTTGTAAACGCGAAAATAGTCAAGAACTTATCAATATTATTTATTTATATCGAAATTTTTGTAAAGTTTGTGTATTTACAAATCGAAGTCGTAGGAATTTATTGAGTTGTCAAATTTCTTATGAACAGCAGAGCCGGTGACACATTAGAAAACAGAGATGTTATAGAGTAGGAGTGGATTATTTTCAAGTGTTGAAAAATTCACTTCTTTCGCACGGAGTAGGTAATTGGAAAACAAGTGATGTACAATTGGGGAGAGTACGATAACTTTGGCGACAAAGTTTAATGACGGATTTGTATAGAACAGTTAAAAACAAGCATTTTTTACTAGGGGAGGGGGTCTATCTCCCCCGTTTAGGCGGTAGAGGCAATTTAAAAAAATATGTACATTAAATGGAAAAAAATAATTAAAAAATAACGGTAATACTTACAATTAAGTATTATACCTTTTTTTAAAGCCAACATTTTTTTCTATTAGCTTGTTTTTAAATCAAGTCAAAACTATGCATAGTTTTTGAAAAAAATTGTTTTAAACTAAAAATGTATGCAAACAAAATTAAAAAAAAGGTTTAAAGTGTAGTTTTTCAAAACTTTCAAATTATCTACTGTTTTTTTTTAGAATTCATTGCTCTTATTTGTTTTTGATCAAAAAGTGAAAACTAGATAACTTTATGTCTTCTAGTTCTTGAGAAAATTAAAAATTACCAAAAAAAAATATTTTAATTAAATAACTTTTTCCTTGCTTAAGTATTAACGTAGTCTTATTTTTATAATAATAATCGAATATTGATTAAGATACACCTAGGGTAAATTAATTTTTCTTAAATCCAGCTTATTTAAGGGGGTCATCCCATGTGACGGCCTGTATTGTAAGGAATTTTTAGATTTTTTTTTTTACGACCTGTAAATAGATCCAACTTTATTAAGTTTATTATCATTTATTAACATAGTACGACGGTATAAATATAAAATTTTAATTAAAAATATTGTAAAGAACACGAGTTACACCGGTGTGAACAACTCCACCTCGAAAAAATGGGCTCGCACTTCCTCCACGATTCCGGCTGATTGGCTTATCTAAAACAAAAAAAGTAATCTGTGAGCCTAAATGCATGGAATGAACTATCATCAAATGAATATACCAAAAATTGGACAACCCATCAAATTTCAAGTCATTCGGTCAAGCCGTTTTTGAGATACGATGGAGGAAAGTTTGAAAAACACAGTTTCGAGAAAAACTCGTTTAAAGTTTCAAGTACTCTTAACTATGAAAATATCAACTTACCTTTCAATCGGCGATGCCTGGTCCATAGAGTATTTCTTCCTCTTCTTCTTGAAACTCTTTCAAAGCAGATTGTTCAGCTCTTAAATCAATTCTGGTTTGTTTAACGGCATCACTTACGCGCCGCTCAGAACGTGAGATTCGCTTTTCATCACGTTTCTCAACATAAGTATGGGCTTCGCGGCCTATAGGGCATCCCATAACCGACATTACTTTCAAATTACCTTCAAAACCTTCATTAAAGATGATAACTAGGATCCCTTTGTAAGTTTTACTGTCACCATCGCCGATGTATGTAAGATACTTTACCCCATATTTTTCCATGAACCTGCTGTATCTTTAAAACGACTTCGAATTTTGAAAAATCCCTTTACTACTGTATTCTAGACATATTAAACTATCAATTATGAAAAAAAAAATCGATTTTTTGAACCCATCACATGGTATGACCCCCAAATGCAAAAGAAACTTTGCATGCACCCCATATTGCACCCACCGAACCTTGCCCCCTCCCCACCTTGCACGCACTCCAACTTGCACCCACCCCAAATCCTATAGTGTCCCCAAGCAGGGGGGTTGCAGGGGGGCAGCATGCCCCTCCTTACAGATCCCACTGTTGCATACACCCAAACTCGCACACACCTTACTGTTGCATACACCCAATCTCGCACCTACCACTGTTACTATCAAAATAAGATCACTCAAGCAAAAAAAAAAGAATTAAATTAAAATAGTAGTTGTGGTTATTTTCAATTTTCTCAAAAACTAAAAGACATAAAATCATCTAGTTTTCAGTTTTTGATCAAAAACAAATAAGAGCAATAAATTCTGAAATAACAACAATGGTAGATAATCTTGAAGTATTGAAAAATTACACTTTAAACCTTTTTTTTAACTTTTTTTACTCAAATTTTGAGTTTAAAATTAAATTTTTCAAAAACTACGCATAGTTTTGACTTGAATTAAAAACTCGCTAATAAAACAGAATGTTGGCTTTAAAAAAATGTATAAAACTTAATTGTAAGTATCACCGTTATTTTTTAATTATTCTTTTCCATTTTAAATAATAATTTTATTAAATTGCCCCTACCGCCTAAACGGGGGGAGATAGACCCCCCTCCCATAGTAAAAAATACTTGTATTAAGCCCCTCTACCAAAAACCGTTATTATATCTTGGCGCCAAAGTTATCGTACTCGTGCCGTACAATTGATTTGTATGTACTAGTTAAAGTTTTTGGAGTGGTGTGTTCCAGAATTGATGACTCCAAGTCCACATTTTTACTACACAGATTTTGGAATCTGATGAATAGGCTGTGGAGAGAATCATATGCCAATTTGACATTTCTACCATAATACACATTTTAAAAATCATTCCGAATCCATCCGAAACTCATTAATTGGATTTTCTAACCGGCATGTGGATATATGCATGGTCTTTGCATTGGATAGAGATTCCGAAAACAATATACCTCTCAAAGCAAATTGGGTTTTAAATAAAAACAATGAAAAAGGCTCCAATTAAAGCTCTAACAAAAACTCTAGAAATATACAAAACTTTCAAACCCTTAGGATTTATGATCCATTTGTGGGAATGTTTAAAAAAATAAGAAAAATACCTTATAAAAAAAAATAAAAGAATTTGAAGACCGTGACACTCCTAAAAATACCGAAGGAGAGTTGAGTTTGTTAACAGATAAGATGTCTGAAAAGAAAAGACTTGTATGTATTTCGTAAAACTAAAAAAACAACTGAAACCATTGAAGTTGAGGATGAAACAAGTTAACCTTCTACATCCAAAATTTTAAGGAAGTAGGGCTGGATGGGCAAGTACATCTAGAATAACTATGCATCAATTGAATGAATCTGTAGGACGGATATGAAAATAAGGCCAATACGAATTTAGAAAACTGTTTACATATTCTCAGAACCATAATACAAGTGCAGACGACTTACTTTACCTGATGCCATTAACCAAATTCATCGAGAATACAAGCAGCATTTAAAGTCGTTTACGTGGAACCAGATTCTGATTAAACTTTGTTTTGTTTTTTATTCGTTTTGCAATAAAAAGTTATCATGCCATTGTAAAAAAAAAACAAGATCTAGTCGTTTCTCCAAGTAACCTCCACTTCGTCCGTTCGGAATCTTTGCGTAACCGAAGAGTCTTCAAATTCCATCCGAGCCCCCGAGCGAAACTCTTCAGCTCCAGCATGGGCAATCATCAGACCATTATCGATGCAGTATCTCTCGTCGATGGCAAAGAGTTTGCCATTTCTTTCTTTGCACATAATTTCCATCATCTCCTGAAGACGTAGGTTACAACCTACACCGCCAACGATAAGAACCTAAAATACATAATTTAATTCTATATTGAGTTTGACAATACATAGTTTCATCTTACTTACTTCATTTGATCCACAATGCGCCATGGCTCTTTCAGTGATTTCCACTAACATGGCAAAGATTGTCTCTTGGAGGGAAAAGCAGAGATCCTCTTTTGTGTACTCCTCTTCGGGATCTTCTTTTTTACGTTTGTTTTTTCTACGACTAGGATCGGCTATGTCTTCAATATTTGACAAGATTCCAGAGAAGCTTACATCCATCCCTTAAACTAGAAATTTAATTTAGGAACTCGAGGACATGTCGTCAGAAAATTATAGGTACCTTTTACTACGTACGGCAACTTAATAAACTTTTTCCCCTTCTTTGCCAACTGTTCGATATTATAGCCCGGACTTGGATCATTCGACAGTTTGATTATGCGTGCAAATTTGTCCAAACAATTGCCTACAGCAATGTCAATAGTTTCGCCGAAGATTCGATACCTTTTATTGGAGTAGGCTATGACCTGTGTATTACCGCCACTGACGTACAACACAATTGGATTATGTGCTTTGGTAATTAAACGTCCCATTTCAATATGCCCGATGCAGTGATTTACTCCTAGGATTGGTTTCTTCCAGATCAAAGACAGTGTGCGAGCGGTGAGAGCACCGACATGCAGACAAGCTCCCATGCCGGGTCCTTTGGTATAACAAATAACATCGATTTCGGAGGGATCTATCTTTGCTTCGGCCAGAGCTGCTTTGACAAGGCCGGTTATGTTTTGTCGATGATGTGTTGCAGTTTCGCGGGGTTGAAAACCTAACAAAAAAACAGAACCTTTAGTTAATTCATAATAAGCAAGATAAATGAGGCAATGGACCTTCGCCGGGTGGTGTAATGTATGTTTTTCGAACGTTCGCCAATACTTCACCATCTTTTATTATTCCAACACCAACTTTATTGGCACTGCTTTCAATTCCTAAGGAACAAACCATTATAAGAATGTTTGTTAAATATAATTATAACTTAAAAAATTGTTAACAAAAGTGGGTAAATACAAAAATTGTCACCCAACCACGATTTATGACATTGACAGATCAGCTGCTTACCTGTCATTTGCTAAATGGTAGTGTTCAAAAACTTATTTTAGTGTTACATTAATTCGTTCAGTACTATACTAAATGGAAGTTGCAGAATTTGGATCCCTAACAGAATTATTGAAGAAATTAAAACAAGTGGAATAATCGTATGAAACTGGTGTGAGGCACCAAATTCCGAAGCTAGACATTCTCACTTAAAACCTAAAAAGCAGTCAAAAAACCTGTACTAAAAGTTTCACTTACAAATGTTTATTTCCCGGAATTTCAAAGCTATTATAAGTTTGACATGAACGAAATTCACTTTAAAAAAGTAAGTTTTAAATAGGCTTAAATTTTGAACAAGGTAAATAACAGCAGATCAAAAATGTAATACATTTTCCCAGGTGACTAATTTTTTGTCTGAAACTAATATTAGGCTGGTTACAAACAAAATCTTTTGTCAAACTTAAAAAACTATAGAATCGGCTTTGCTTAACTTTTAACCATGAAATTATTTTTAATTGAAAACAGCTGTCAGTTTATTTGTTCGAGCAAAACTGCGAAATTTGACCACATTTCACCATTTTTACTAAGAATTTTAAAAATATCGCATTGTTGAAACGCATATCGTTTAATTTTTAATAACTTTGCTGTTTTTACTTGTCAAAAGCTCACAAAATATTGAACTATTTAAAATGAAAGCTCTTATCCTTACCCTGGATTCAGAAATAATCAGATTCTGTCTAGAGACAATATATATATGTATATATATATATATATATATAATAATGGTTATCCCTTCAACAGCCTGTTTTTGGGAAGATTATTAAAATTTACATAAATTTGTCACAATTGTAGGTGAAACAGAAAGACAATTGGGTTTTCCCGATCTGGTGCAATTAACCTAGTAAAAATGCCAAATTTATTCCTTTTCTGTTTGCAACACCATTTCACTTCACTTTTAAACAGGGTTTTTCCTTGGATAGGGTTCTTTTTTCATTTAAGTCCATTTATCAAAAATAAAAAGGACAATATAAATTTTCTTTCGGCCTCTAAAGATTTTTAAAGAACACTTGGTGACCTGTCAAAAATGTGACTACAAATTTTACACTGCTGTATTTTTCTGTTGCAAGTAACAGTGATATCGTGAAGAGCGTGTTAATACTCAGAACTTTAATTTTACACAGTGAACAGATCCCTTGTGTTTAATTGATTTTAACGTCACCAAACACTACTTATTCTCCGACCTGTAGAAAATACACTCTGTGTTATGTCAATGAACGAACCTAATTCGTAAACACACCTAGCTGTCACTGTTTGACTTTCAAATCATATTTGACGTGTAAACATGTAGACGTGAAAATAAAAATCCAATTAAAACTTTTTTTTTAAATATTTGTTCATTAAAAAATTCCAAAAAATGGAAGAAATAATCACAAATACTTCTGACCTTCATACAAATACAAAATCCGAAGAAAACTCATCATCAAACGTAACAGAAGTGAATCAAGCCAATTCATGTGAAAGTCCACATATTGTCAAAGAGGATTTACCTCAAAGTGAGGAGGGATCATCGATTGATAAAGAAGATGTAAACAAAGGTTTCCATTCTGGGCTATCTCAGAATTTAACAAATAATTTAAATCAAACAAACGATGAATCAAGCGATCAAAGTTCACAAGCAACACAAGAAAATTCCGAACAAAACCAGAAAATGGAAGAAAATAAAGATAAATCTGCACAAAACGATTCATCCAATTGTGTGTCGTATAAAATAAGTGATGCATCCATAACTTTTCCCTCAAATGGGTCAACAGAAACCATCGCCCTAAAGCAACTAGTTAATTGTCCGCCTTTACAAATTAATTCTACCGTTAAATCAATCAGTTCGACCTCACAAAATGCTCCAATCGAAAACATTCCAGAATCAACACTTCGAGCAGAGCAAATATGCCATGCATCAAATGAGAATAGTATTAGAACTGTGGAGGTTTCAAAACCCACAGAAATATGTGAAGTTTCAACTTCAGCATCACCAAAAATTCATCAACATCAACCTCAACAAAATCCCTCACTCACAACACCTCCACCAACTCCTCCCGAAGATTCTGAAAAGTACAAACGAATAGAAAATCAACTACGAAATTATGAAAACGAGATCGAACATCTACGAAAGGCTCTTACACAAAAAGACAACACAATAACGTTATACCAACGTGAGAATAATCTTCTCGAAAAAGAAAAGTTGGCTGTAAGTTCCAAGCTGTTTTCCTTTGTAATTTTCACAGATTACAAAAGTTTATTTAAAATTTTTTATTTTAGTTACGAAAAGAAAAGGAAATGGCAATGAAGGAGAAAGAAAGTATCGTTATAACATTTGCCACTAAAGAAAAATCACTTATTGATGCTAAAAAACAAAAAGAGTTAGTTGAAAAACAACTTGCTGATTCTCGTAAGGAAGTGAAGAACATTACAACTAAATTTCAAGCTTTAAATGAAGAGAAATCCAGAATTACTTATATGTTAGATGAGAAGGTAAGAAACAAGGAACCTAATTATTGTAGCTATAAATTGAAGATAAACTTATTGAAATCTATTTTTATTTTATTAGTGCAACGATGTGAAGAAATACCAAAAAGAGCTCGAAAAACAAAAAGCCGACTACAACAATCTCGAAATGAAATTTAAATGGAATTCAGTTAAATTGGCTCAGGAAACTGAAGCGAAATTGGTAAAGTGAAATTAGATTTTCCTTTAAAAATGTTTCATTAATAAAACTCTTTTTGTTCTCAGGCAGCTGAAAAAAAACTAGAAGAAGAGCGTAACACTCCAAAGCCTCATGAGGAACAGGCCAAAGGTATGTAAATATTTTGAGTATTTTTCCACCAAATTTCATCTAAACATTCCCATTTAAAAATTTCATAGAAAAAATAAAAATGGAATACGAAGCAACAGCAATTCTACTTAAACATGAAATCGAAAGCAAAGACAAATCATTAGAAAGTCTTACCAAAGAACAGAAGCAAGCCATAGAGAAGATAAATCAACTTCAAGAGAATCTAGACAAAAAGATTCTCGAAGTAAGAAAATTAAAAAAAAACTTAAATCTAAAGAAAAATTATTGTAAGATTTCATTTTTAGAACACAAATCTTAATAGAGAATTAGAATGCTTACGTCAAGAGCATGTAGCTGTTCAAGGTTCTTATAGTGAAGAAATGTTAAATTCAGCTAAACTTCGCGGTCAACTAGAAGAATTGCAACTTCTGCGAACTCAAAACACTTTGTAAGTTCTTTTTTTTTTCTTTTCTTTTGTTTTGTATTGTTCATGAAGAAAATATGAATTCTATTCTCTTAGAAATGAAGACAAAATCAATACTCTCAATGAACATCTTCGACAGATGGAAGAAAAACTTGTTGATTCAACACAAGATATGGAACAGTTACAAGCCAAGGAACAAGAGTTGCTTAGTATAAATAAGGAAATGAGTGAAATGATTGTAGGATTACAAAATGAAATTTGTTTACAAACATCGAGGGTGAGTAAGAAAAAAAAAATAAGAATTTGTTTTTGAGAACAAAAATACAAAAAAAGTTATGCCCCGGGTGAGGCTCGAACTCACGACCTTAAGATTATGAGACTTACGCGCTGCCTACTGCGCCACCGAGGCTATGAAAAATTCTAACCAAAGTTTTATTTTAATTCTTGTTAGAATACTTCTAGATGTAGAATTTTTGTTAAAGTAATGACTGTAAGTCAGTTACAAATTTTTGAGCTTCAGTTAAAAGTTTTTAGTAATTATTTGACACACAAACTAAAATGGGAGAAGGCTCTGCTCTCTAGTTATTAATTTTAACAACAAAAGCTACAGAAACAACTCGACAAATGGGATGACGTCCAGGTCTTTCAACTTATTCCGATTGCGAGACGACGACGACGTAGTCTTATTGTCCACCAATTTGTGTGGCGCTGGTATACGGCTATAAAGGAATTTCGACTTGGGTTTCTCTTCGTTTAAGGAAGCTAAGTAAACTGCTCTACGGACCTTTAACAGCTTAAACATAATATTTGTCAGGGTATGGACAGTTCATGATTCTTCTTAAAAGATGGAGCGAATAATTCTCCGGTTAAGAGGTCAACATTTCTTTTAATAAAGATTGAATATAGATTCTGTTGTATTTTAAATAAAACAATTTATATGTGTTTAAGATGATGTTTAATCTCTCCGTGTTAGGTTACAACTGAATGCTTAAATATATCAATCAAAGAGTGAGACCAACATGATAACATAGATTAGATATGGGGCATTGATCACAATTGCACTCATGTAACACTCAAGTGTTCAATTGTTAGGTGTTGTAAAACTCAATAATACATCATCTCTCTTCTTTAAATAAATTCAACTGCAAGTAATAATAATAATATTAATAATAATAAAGACTTCATGATTTTAACAAATTAATGCAAGTGCAACTTAAATTCAAATAACACTGATGTCTAAACTGGACGGAAGTAATCAGGTTTCTTAATTACCCTACCATATTTGGTGACATAAGGTGCAGTACTATCATGAGGCGATATGTCGAGTTCAATATTACTTTTATTCATTGCGACAGGAAACTCATTCCTATATTCATCGACGCTATCTTGTAAATTCTTTGTATTTTCCGTTTCCATATTTTGAGAAACATCTAGAGCTCTCGAATTAAATGGGCTTATTTCAACCGTTTTAAAACTGGGGGCATTTTGTGACTTTCTTAAATGAAAAGTGTTTCTTCGGATAATTTTATTGTTTTCATTTTTAAGGATATACGACCGAGGCGTATCATACCTATGGACGATGCGTGCTGGTTCCCATATACCATTATTTCGATAAACTACATTTTCACCTTTTTCCAATTCAAGTTCTCTTCGGGGTATAACCGGATTGTTTTTAGCGTTTGACGTTTTTTTAGTAAGTATGGTACGTCCATTGGTATTTTGGGATAAAGTTCTTTGTTTTTAACGGGGAACCAAGTCCTAAATTTTCGGCTCATCAACATCTCCGCAGGTGAATATTCTAAACCCGCGACAGGTGTTGTTCTGTATTCTAATAAGGCAGCTCCTAAACTACCTTCACCTCTACCGATTTTTTTAAGAATAGATTTAGTAATATGTACTGCTTTTTCAGCTAATCCATTTGATTTAAGGTACCGGGGGCTGCTGAAAATAAAATCGAAGTTTGCCTCCTTAGCAAAATTCCTCAATTCATACGAATTAAATGGCATATTATCAGCTACAAATTTTTCAGGGATACCATGCATTGAAAATATTCTGATCAGGATATTTTTTATAGTTTTCGCAGTTTTATCTGGGATCATATAAAGTTCAATCCATTTCGAATAGTAATCGATAGCAACGAAGTACGATTTACCACCATAAGCAATCTACACCTATTTTTTGAAATGGAGTTTCCGGAGGAGAATGTAAAATAATAGAATTGTTTTTATTTTGTGGTCTAAACTTCTCGCATTCACGACATTTAAAAATCATATTTTCAATGTCTCTTGCCATGTATGGCCAGTAGAGAGAACTTTTGGCTCTTTTTAGAGTTTTTGTTATTCCCATGTGTGATTTGTGAAGGAGACTTAACGTCTCTTTAATTAGTGAGCGTGGGACAAAAATACGATTTTCGTAAAAAACTAAACCATTTTCCACATGAATGTTATTTTTAAAGTGCCAGAAAAATTTTAAATCATCTCGTAGATTATGCTTATCTTTTGGCCAACCTGCATAGTAGAAGTGTATGAGATTTTGTAAAATCTCATCATTTTTTGTTTCATTTTCAAATTGAATTCTTTTGGGATCACTCATGTTAACGCTATGAACCAAATCCTTGAAAGTTTTTTCCATATTTATTGTTGGATCATTAATAAAATTTCTGGATAAAAGATCCGCTACATAAAGAAACTTCCCAGGAACATATTTTAATTCAAGTTTGTATTTAGAAAGTTTCATTTTCATTCGCTGTAAACGTGCAGAATGAATCTCACCCACATCTTTTTTCATAATTGTTACCAAAGGTTTATGGTCAGAATGCACCGTAAAATTGTAACCATATATGTAATTGTTGAATTTTTCACAGGCATATACCACAGCTAATAACTCCTTTTCAATTTGGGCATACCTGGCTTCAGTATCAGTTAAACTTTTTGAAGCAAATGCTACAGGTTTATTATCTTGCAATAAACAACATCCAAGACCATTTTGAGAAGCATCAGTCTGGATAATTATCTCCTTACTTGGATCAAAAATCTGAAGAATGGAGTGTTGCGCTAAAGTATTTTTTATCTCGTTAAAAATTTTTGTAAGCGAAGATGTCCATATAAAATCACTATTTTTTTTTTAACAAACCGCGAAGGGGTGCATTTAAATTTGAAAAATTTGGTATGAAATCGCGTAAATAATTAAACATTCCCATAATTCTTTCTAGCTCTTTTCTATCTTGGGGCTCTTTTAATTTAAGAAAAGATTCTATGCGATTTGTATCAGGACGGATAGTAAAAATATGCCCTAAATATTTTACTTCTTTTACGCAGTGTTGAACCTTGTCCCTGTTAAATTTCACATTTATTTCTCGGGCCCTTTTTAACACATTTTCGACATTTTTATCATGTTCTTCTTTAGTCCTACCTCCAATTATTATATCATCGATATAAATGAAAGTTCCTGGCAAAGTCCCAAAATATTTGAAATTTAAGTTTTCAAATTTTTCAGCTGCTATTTTGACACCGAAAGGGAGTACATTGTACTCAAACGTCCCATAACAAGTGCTAAATACTGTAAATTTTTTAGATGAAGGACATAATTTGACTTGCCAGAAGCCTTCTTTTAAATCGAAAACAGTAAAATATCTTAAACCCCTCATAGCATCACAGAAATCAGATAGAGTGGGAATAACACCATGCTCTTCTTGGAGGTTATCATTCAAAGCACTTGGATCCAAACATAACCTCAAACTACCATTAGCTTTTTCTACTATCACCAGTTGGTGAGACCATTCTGACGGTTCCTCTCGTCTTCGAATGATACCCCGCTGCTCCATACTTTCTAAAGTTTCTTTAACTCTATCTCGAATTCCAAGTGGAATTCTACGAGGTGGTTTACATACTGGTATAGCATTAGGTTTGAGTTCTAGCCTACACTCATCTGGAAATCTACCGTCTCCGGAAAAAACGTCACTATTTTTTGTCATAAAGCTCTCGACTTCACTTAACGCATTTACTCTGCGAATTAAATTAAATTGAATGCATGTTTTAAGCCCAAGTAAAGGCTTGGAATTACCATCAACTACGACATAGTCGACGTCATCAACTAAATCTTTGTATTGCGTACGAAGACGAACAGAACCCATTGTAGCAATTCGAGAACCTCCATATGCTTCCAATTTATGTTTGACCAGGGTCAATTTATCTTCGCATTTAATTTTTTTTAAAACTTCAAATGTTATTATATTAACCTCTGCTCCACTATCAAGCTTAAATTCTACAGAGATATTTTCTAATAAAATCTTTTCGCACCAACTACCGAAACCATGCCGAATCCGACTTATCGCCCCAACATAAAATACCGACTCACCACTGTCACTTCCATTAATATCATCATCTCTATTATACTTTGTAGCCTCGTTTATACAGTTAACCTCTTTAGATTTGCAAACAGTTGCAAAATGATTAAATTTACCGCAAGCTTGACACCTTTTTCCAAATGCCGGACAGTTACCGAGAGTATGATGTTTATTGCATTTGTAACACACATTGGAGTACTTAGAATTAACGGATCTGTGTTCAACATTATCATGGTGATCTCTGTTCCTTGTTACACGATTTCTAGAATAAGAAGATGGAAAATTTTGATTTCGTTGAAAATTATTATTATTATTATATTTTGAAATAGAATAATTATTATTAAACATCTTATCATTTTTATTTTTCACTGCATCAACCGACGATCCTCTCTCAGCTTGCATCTCCTTTGCCTGCAGATCAGCCTGTTCAGCTACACGACATATTTCTTTCGCTCTTGTCAAATCCAGGCTATCAGTCTTTAACAGTTGTAGTCTAACGTTTTGTTCAGCTATCCCCATTACAATGCGGTCTCTTAACATAGCTTCTTTCTGGTCTTTAAATTCACAGTTTTCCGCAAGTTGCACGATATCAGAGAGAAATTGTTCAAACGGTTCACCTTCTTTTTGATATCGAGAGAAAAAAATGTACCGCTCGTATACCATGTTGCTCCTCGGTACGCAGTACTGTTGAAATGCTTCAATAACTTCATCAAGGTTATTTCTATTCGCTTCTAAAATTGGAAGTGTTTGATATACTTCGACTGCTTTTTCACCAGCACATGACAGAAATCTTGCAGTTTGAATTTCCTGAGATTCGGAATTAGTTTTTGTAGCGACAGAATATATCTTCCACATATTGTGAAATTTCCGCCAATTCTCTTTAACATTCCCGTCCATTACCAACGGACCAGGTTTCTGGAAATCACTGGCCATTTTAATAATTTTGTATTTTTTTTTTTTATGTCTTTGTAATAAATATGTATGCACTTTTAATGTGTAGTATTAAGTTTTATTGCATGAACTTTTTTTTTATGAATTTTTTAAGCAAATACCGGCTGCGCCATGTTGTATTTTAAATAAAACAATTTATATGTGTTTAAGATGATGTTTAATCTCTCCGTGTTAGGTTACAACTGAATGCTTAAATATATCAATCAAAGAGTGAGACCAACATGATAACAATAACATAGATTAGATATGGGGCATTGATCACAATTGCACTCATATAACACTCAAGTGTTCAATTGTTAGGTGTTGCCAAACTCAATAATACATCAGATTCAGTCGCAAATATCTTGCGCATCATTGCGTGTTTATCTGGTGTTCCATTGAATTACTTAACTCTTTGGGAATGTATCAAAAGAAGACCGTTCAAAATGATTGTAGAAAATAACAACAACTTCTTGATTCCTCTTCTCTTATTCATTTTATTGTTATTTTAAGATAAATAAACAGTTGCATTTATCACCTTAAGCAACGGAACAGTTTTACTTGCGTCCCAATTAACGTTCCAACCTCGGCTGTTTTATCAAGCACTACAGAGGTTTGTTCTTTTGTCGAACTAACTGAATATGCCATGTTCTGTCTTTTGATGTCATTGCTATATTTAGGGATTAAAAGGGTACCAAAAATCCATTTAGTTCGCCCTTGAAAAGAAAAAAACAAACATATAAATATAAAATACTGTAAACTTAAAAAAAAAATAATTTCTTTCTCTTTAAGGTTAAAGGCATCGAAGCAGAAAATGAGATTCTTAAAAAAGAAAAACTCGACTTTGACGCAAAATACCAAGAAATAGAGTCACAACTTAAAACTGAGATTCAGCAAAAGAACGAGGATCGGTTACTCCTAACAAAACATCTTTCTGAGAAAACAAAAATGTATGAATCAGTTAAAGTAAAATTGGAAAACGTTCAAGGAGACCTAGACGCAACCAAAAAGAAACATTCTCAAGTAGTTAAGGTACTTTATCTCTTAAACTTCTAAGTAAAGTTTTTAATACATCCTAATTAATTATGTTGTCTGTTGTCTAAAGGAGCTCCAAAGAGAAATTCAAAAGTTTAAAAGAATTTCCGAAGAAAATTCTACCTCTCCAAAATCACCCTCATCAACATCGCCGTCTTTATGTAAAAATTGCCAATTGAAAAGCACAAGTCAAGAACAACTTGGCTCGAGTAATTCGCGAGGAAGTAATAATAGTCGAAGTGACAGCGAATCTGAAGCCCAGAGCAATACTTCAACTATGAATCGTGATGTTCAAGTAAATTATAATCTTTTTCTCAGCTTTGAAAATAAATAAAACCTTTTGTTTTCAATTTGAATTTAAAGGGTCCTTCCAAGCAGCATTTAGTTGAGAGAATTCTTCGTCTCCAGCAGGCATCGGCGAGACAAACAGAGAAAATTGATTTCTTGGAAAATCACACATTATCGTTGGTAGCCGAGTTACAGAAGAAATCAAAAGTAGTTCAGTATTATATGATGCGAGATCAGGCAGGTGCACTTACATCTTCCAAGAGTGACCAGAATAAGACAGAACTAGCAAAATATGGCGGTGTTATGTCGGCCATATATTCTGGCATCAAAGGTCCCAACCAGAGTATGACTCTGGAGTTGTCATTGGAAATCAATAAGAAGCTTCAAGCTGTGTTGGAAGATACGCTGCTGAAGAATATAACATTGAAGGTAATTTATTTTGTCATGTATGAACAAAAGAGCAGAACTAAATTATTTGTTTACAGGAAAATCTTGACGTATTGGGATTGGAAGTGGATAAGCTTACCAGAAAACTTGCTCAAATAAAGTCATAGCGTATTGGTGCCATTGTACATAACCTTATAATCGTATACATTCCTCTGGGGAACCCTATTCTAATTTATGTAATTAAATACCTATTCATCTAAAGTTAATGTAAAATAATACAAAAAGAAATAATATAAAAGTAAATAATATACGCTATTTGGTTGAACAATTTATTTCTTTAAATTTTACAAACAATTTTCATATAATTTGGGACTGACTGGTTTCCCTAGACCCATGCTGATTTCAATGTTTGGCTTCTCACCCGGCTCAGCCAAACGTGCCAGTTTATTGATGTTTTTCTTGAAATGCACCTTCATCATGGGATTCTCATTTCCAGTCTCTTCCCTCACGAATTCTCGCAACAAAGGTGGAAATTCAATTTCATTGGGAAGAATCATTTCTTTTTGTGGTAGAGCAGATTTGCAATATTCCGCCTCCTCATCTTTGGGTATTAGCCGATAGTCAGCTTTGTATGTTGTACTATAGATGACAACAGGTTTGGGTTGTGTGACTCCACGGAAAGTGCGTTCTATGGTTACACGGACTTTGCGGTCTTCCTAAAATATTTTTTTTGTTTAGAAAAATAAGATCAAGCTGCCTTCGAATTGACTGAAGGGATTAAGTGAGGTAAAGTAGGATTTAAAAACTTACTGAATTAGGAACAGCTTCAACTTTGAGAATTTTCATAAACGATGGTTCTGGATAGCGCTCGAACATGCTGCGAACAACAATTCGACCTACACCGTGATTTTTCAAATTGCCTAGAATTTCCCATAGTGGTTTCCCACGGAAATCTGTTTTACGACCGATATATTTTATAACTTGGGCCATTTTAAGACTTTGAAAGTTTAGATTTATTTGATAAAGTTACTAAATTATAATATTTTTCGTTTTTTGGTAGAAAGGCAAACAAGAAAGGTTATATGATGACAGCTCAGATGACAGGTGAATTTCGAATTTATCAGCTGTCTTATGAAACATGACAGATGCGAATTAAATCGGAATTCGAAGAGACTATAGGGTGCATAGTGATAAAATAAATGAGCCAGTTTATATTTCTGCGAATTGTGAGAATTTTTTCAGTAGGTTTGAAAAAGCAGGAGACTGAAATATACGGTACGTGACAGTTTACCACCGCCGGTTTACCTCTGGACGGATTACCTCCAGAGCAGGTAAGGTAGTTTGAAATGTGGCTTATTTTGCTTACAGGGTGCTTCTTTAGTAATGCCGTGAGTTTATTCATTTTGAAATACTCTTACTCATGAATGTTTTTATGGTTAATTTGACGTTTTGTCTATTGAGGAATATCACATCTGTTGCCAGGTTTCTTCATTACTTACATTACATTATTAATCGGAATTGCTGCACCAAACTGTAAATCTAAAGCCGACTTCTTTCATGGCTAACGAATAAGAAGCATCCAAAAACACTTAGTAGACTATGAAAAATGATTTTTATTACACCCACTGTACTGAGATTTACTTACTTTTTTAGGGGATACTCTGCATTTTGTATGAACATTTTTGTCCTGAAAATGATTGAATTCTGTTAAATATTCAAACAAAACAAAAATATACAAAAACTTACTTAAATATCATATAGAATATTTTACTTTGTAAAATTGCATTGTGGAAGTCTCATAATTCATAAAGAATGAAAATAAAAAAACAACACGAAACTAAAAGTCAATAGCTTCATTTAGAAGGTAGTTTTGAAAATAATAAACTACCTTACCTGCTCTGGAGGTAAACCGTCCGGAGGTCAACCGGCGGTGGTAAGCTGTCCAGAGGTAAACTGGCAGAGGTAAACCGGCGGTGGTAAACTGGCAGAGGAAATCGGCGGTGGTAAACTGGCAGAGGTAAACCGGTGGTGGTAAACCAGCAGAGGTAAACCGGCGGAGGTAAAAAGTCACGTACCGGCGATGTTTGGGCAACTAACGATCGAACTATTTCGTTTCGAAAAAGTTGCATGTGCGCGCCTAGCCTTAATCTTCTTTTTGTGAAGAATCTCAAAACCATAAGACTTGCATGAATAATAATTTTTCAACATTCATGTTTTGTTCAAAATTTGTCTTAAAAGCTATTTGTAATTTTATTTCTACATCAGATGATCAAAAATGTATATAAAAAAGCGAAAGGAAACAATAAGTTGAATGAAGTGTGTGTTGACAGCTGATACACATGTTTGACAAGAATTTAAATTTCCTTGATTAGAAAAATTACAAATCAAATGTGCTGGGGTCTTTGTGTATAGAATCCATAGTATTATCAAGGACTTGTTCTTTTTTTTTACGTTTGCCGTAGCCTCAAGGTGGCGTTAAAAGTTGTATATATAAAGTAAATAGGAAAAAATGGTTGCCTGTAAAGTCGGTTTTACGGGCGAAGATTTTACGTGACAACGTCTTTTTCTCGGTAGAATATTTATTGATATGAATATAATTAAATTGCACAATAGGAACAAGGAATTGAATGAAAATAAGAATTGCACAAATTTTAACTATAGAAATATATTTTTTTTCTTAATATTTGTAATTTTAAAGAATCAATTCGAAAATCAAAACATTTATTCAGATCGAAGGTTCAAATTTTTGCTAAATAAATTTGAAATTAATGAAAATTTGTAAAATAATAATTAATTAATTAATTAATTTTAAACTAATAATTTACTTAACACTATCAACATTTATCAATAGTATGACATAACCTATAAACTCAGTTTCTCAACTTTTGTGTCAATCTAACAATTAATCAATCAATCATAGTTTACGATAATGAAATATCAGTGTACAATTATTTACCTTTATTGTTGTAGTTGTTGTAAATGACGAATCTAAGCACTCCACATTTTCACTACAGACACAGCTGACGATACTTTAACCACACGTGTGAACTTGTATTATGACGCTTTCTTGTTTTTCCAACGCCAAGAACGTTCGAGAAAGACAAAGACAGAAACACAAGCATGCGCCAATTCAATGCGCCTAATTCTCTAGTGCTGCGCGCGCGGCAGACCGATCATAGTTGAGTGGGAGAGAGACGCAAGGCATTCGGCGGGCCTCTCTCTCGTTCGGTGACTCATCGTAACGTTACCGGGCGTTACACTTTTTCATAAGTGACTCCCAGCCGCAACCTAATTTAAGACGTTGTCACGTCAAAACAGTGTTGCCAGAAAATATTTACTGAAATCGGGAGATTTCCACATTAGAAATCGGTGTAAATCGGGGTAATTTGTTTAAACCTACAACTCATGACAAAGATAAGCTTTCTGTCAATTTTTTCTGAATGTGTTTTTCATTAAAGCCTAGTACGCTGCTGATGCGAAACGAAATTTTTCGGCGGTCTCCAAGTGCAGAGCGAAATTAAAACGAAAACCACAGCGGACAAATATATATTTTTTTCAATAAAAAAATTAAACGTCAAAATTTCGCAAGCAATTAATGTGCTGGCAATTAAATTGAGAACAAAAAGAGTGGAGAATTGTACTAAGAAATCTAGTACAGCTATCCACTAAAATGTCACATTTCGTCGTTCAGCAGCGTATTGAAAAACGAAAAGCACAGCGAAATTTTTCGTTTATGATTTCGTCATGTCATTTTTGTATGGGAATTTTCGTTTCGCATCAGCAGCGTACTAACTATGAAAATAAATTCAGATTTCCTATTACAAAAAGTAAAAAAACTTTTTGTTTCATTTGTATCATGACTTATTTTATTTCATTTAAGTTAATTATAATAAGTAATATTGCTTGGTTACATTAAAATTAAATATTTTTATTTCGCAGGTACTGAATACGTTATTTAATAAGTAAGAATTGATATTTTTTTTTATTTTATTTAGTGCTTATAGCACCTAGCTAGCTTAGAAAGGAAAAAAAGTAATATGTACATATGTAAGCTAACAAATACTCCAAGGATTCAAGTTTCTTATAAACCAACGGCTTAGGTACATAAGTATCTTAATTTGTATTATTTTTAAATATATTTATTTTGCTTGAATTTTTTTAACAAATCGTCAGACACTTTTAAGTTTAAACAATTGCAATCTTTGAACTTCAGGTAATCCTTAAAAGGTAATATTCCTTGTAAAGTATCAACATCTAGCCTATTTCTTATTTTCGTCTTATTTTAATTTATTTGCGAAAAAGTTAACGATAATACCGATGAAATAAATCGAGCCATCAATGGAAAAGCTAAAGTTTGATTGCACTTTTTGATTGAGCACACAATCTTTCAAAATATTTCTATTTTAGTATTTTCAATTCAAAAATATTTCTATTTTAGTATTTTCAATTCCCTCAGATAATAAATTTTCAAAATCAAGATTTCGTAGTTCCCTATTTTCCAAATCAATTCTCTGGATATCTTTGGAAGGAATAATATTATCAAACAAGTTAAAAAGATTACTTAATGAATCAATTTGTTTATTTACGGTCTTTTTAGGTTCCAATAAGGTCAAAGCTTTAAACAATTTATTTTTAAAATCAAATCTTTTGAATATTTGTTCGCATATTTTTAAATCGTTCGACTTCACAACTTGCAATAAGATTTTTTTCCAATTGTAAATTAACGTCGCTGCCGAGATATAAATTATCATTACTTATTATATTGTATGGACATTTGAAATTAATATTTTCAATAGCCGTTGCCCTTAGATAAGCCGGCTTAATGAAACAATCTAAAATTGCTAGTACTAAAGTTTTAATTTCACTGTATAGCTTGTGAATCTGTGGCGCTTCGCTTTGAAAAAGTCGATTCAATTTATTAACTTGAGAAAGAGCAAAGCTTAAGAATTTTAGATACAATTCATTTAAAGGATCTTGTAGATACATTAAAATTACTTTACCACTTTCGAGATTATCTATATTCGCTTCAAAGGCGAAGTATATACATATTAAGGGGTTCATACAATTCTAATATTCTGGAAACAACGCATTCCAATGATAACCAACTAGTCTGCGACGGATGGAGAAGTTTTTATGGCTTGTATTCCAATAATTTTAGATTACGAGTATCTTGATATTTTGCCACCCTTTTTGGACTATTTTGAATATATGTAGTTGTAAATATACCGACACATTGTTTCAACAATTGGAGGAAGTTTTAAGCAGGCGTAAGACGCACAGAGGGCAAATGAATGGCAAACACATTTAAAAACTACTAGATTTGGGCAGTCACCCTTTAGCAAAGAAGCAACCGAATTTTTACTGCGAGTCATATTATTTGCTCCATCCGCCGCAAACCCAATTAATTGTTTTTTATAATCAATATTCTTTTCAATAAAGTTGGTTATAATTGTCGAATGCAATGTTTTTACATCCGCAGCAATAACTTTCGAGAGATCAAAACAAAAATCATAAATCTTAAAATTAATACATATTCTTACCACCACGCACCGTGCTTAAGATTTTTGTTGCTGATAAGTCAGTTGATAATTAATAAATTAATTAAAAAGTACTCAAATTTTTAGTACAATTATAAATTATGTAAATTTCAGAGATGAAAATACATTAAAATACTTTTTTATATAAAACATCGAAAATCGGGGAAAAGTGTCATAATTAGATCAAAAATCGGTGTATCGTAAATAAGTCTAAAAATCGGGAGAATTACGATAAATCGGTGTTTCTGGCAACACTGCGTCAAAACAGCAATAGCTTATGTAACCGTAACCAATAATTGCCACCCCTGTAAAAATCCACGTTAATAGTCAAAAACACTCTAATAAAGATATAAATCCTCAGTAGCCATCTTGGTTTGCCTACAAGCTAAACCGGAAATCAGATTCATAAACTCATTTAAGTATGCGTGACATTTCTCCTTTAAATTATGACATTTCCCCTAAAAGCTTAGTAGGTAATTATATGTATGCGTGAAAATACGTCAATTTTTTTCGTTGAAATTCACATCTATTCGTCCACATTACAAATACAACAATGTAAACAAATATGTTTTGGAGGGTGATATGTACGAAGGAGTAGTAGTTTATAAAAGTTGGTATATACAAAATATTTTAATTTTTAATTACATATGTATTGTTATAATTTGTTAGATTAGAAATAGACATACATTTTCTAGAGAGTTTCCTTAGAACAGTTCGAAAATGTTCATATCCCAAAATTGGAGCTATCCACCTAATTTTTCCGAAAAATATTGTTCGAAGCATAAAACGTATTTAAATTTAAAAATAGTAGTACTAGCTGGGAAAATTAAACTATTTCTGTATGTCAGAACTATACTTCATACTACAACATATCCACATTCCAAAACCTATATTTTGATAAAAATGTGTCTTAGGGAAAAGTTATAGCTATCATTCGTATTCGTCATTGAAAATTTTGATCAGGATTTAAAACCCATTACGAGAGTGAAATTAGTAATGTTTTGTGACAACATGAAGCTGATCAGCTGTAGATTTATTTTACTACAAAAAATACATTATTTAACAGAGAACTCTTTTTTTAGTTCATTTTTAATTTTTCTATTATGAAATCGTTTTCAATGAACAGCTGATATTTGGATTCATGTTTAGGAACATAATCATTCTACTGAAAGTTTTTAATTTTGTTTGTATTTCCAACTGTCAGTTTTACTTTCCATGATCAATTTTAACCTCAAATTCTTGATTCCAATATGGAAATGCTTGATACCAATCAGAACATTTTATTTCAATGACATTTTTAATGAAAGCTATAACTGGCCTGTCAAAAAAATTCCAATGATTGGTTTCAATGATGAAAACCATTGACAGCTATAACCGACCCCATACAAGCTTTTTATAATTTTGTGTTTATAACAGACATTCAAATAGCAAACGAAACAGACCTGTATTTTGACAGTCTCTCAATTTTCCTAAATAAAAATGTTTTCATCATTATTGCCTCATTGAAATTTAGTTTAATTTCGCAATCGATAGTTCTCTTCCGTGTAGAAGAAGAACTGTCATTTTATGGGATTTAGAAGAATCAGAAAGTTCAATCAAAAACGTCATAATTCTACTTGACGTAAAAGCCGTCACTTGTCAACCTGTACAAAGAAAAGCGATAAATGTTAATTCTATTTTAACAAGAATTTTTGTAAATAATGTCTCGGCGGATAACTACATATGTATGTACAGGTTCAGTCGACATAAGGGACTCGAAAGTTAGGCAAGTTTCTATTATCTGATTGGCCAGCTGCCAAAAAATTACCTTCCAATGAAGAAAACTTTGATGGAAAGTTGACTGGAAAGTTAGTGAAGAAAAATCTCCCTAATTATCAAGTCAAGTCTATTTCTGTCAAAATTACAATTGATAATGTTTTTTTTTTCATTCAACTAAAAGCTGAACTTTATTACTCTATGATTTATTTATTTTCTGCACAACCCTTTTAATGCTTTCTGTAAAAGTGTTCGTTGTGAACTTGGAAAAGAAATAAGTAATATTTATTTACAAAACAAACTAAAAATTGTGATAGACTTGAAGCATGCCTGAGAAGTGTTTTCTAGACAATAATGTTTTTGGTAGTTTTTGTACTATGAACTTAAAGTAGAGGTTTATGAAGTAAAGTTCTAAATTTGAAATTCATGACACTTGAAAAAGTAACTAGTTGACTTGGTCAAAATTTACGTTCAGAGAATGAAGTTGACTGCAAATGAAGACCCTACGTTGATTTTCTAAGAAGGACATCATCATCATCATCAATTGAAACGTTTTTATTTATAAATACATCCTGTAGTTTTACTGATCTCTTCGCAATTTTAGGCGAACAAACTATTAACCAGAGAAAGGGAAACATCCAGCCCCAAAGCCCCCAAAAAAGGTTCATGAAATGTCCTGTTTCCTTACGAACAGTTGTTGCTGAAAAAGAAATCTAATCTTGAAAGAAGTATAACCTTGAAAGTTCCTTTTTTGTTTACAATATTTCAAAAAACTGTGGATTAAATTTGACAGTTTTCACGTACAAAGTCTTAGCTTCTGAAGCCCTCATTGTTACATATAGTCATCATTTAGTTACTTATAAACGTAGCTTCAAGTATCAACGTACATTGTACTATGTCCAGGATAAACAATATTATAAAAGGCTTAATACCAGAATTTCCATCTATTTATGAAAGTTTACGAACTCTCATATAGACGCTTAGTTCATGTTTGTCCCCGATGGTATCTATGTATTTCCATTTCCACGAATTAACTGCCAATAAAATGACACTCGCTGGTTCATGACCACTGATGCTATTTGTATGTATGTACTGTACATACCCAAGTGTAGGTTTCTCTTGAAGAAAAACATCTATGATTGAATGGTAACATCAATCTCGTCAAACAAACAATTTTTCCTGACAATCTTTACAACTCTGATGAAAACCGAATGCAATGTGATATCCAGTAATTTTCTTTGTTTAAACTATTATTAAATGTTCAAATAAAAGACTCCAAAAATTTAAATAATCGAAACTGGTTTTGGAGCACGATTGCATGTAACATGTAGCATGTCCACGGAATCAATAGATCCTACAAATTTCAAACGTAATTACCCAAAGCCAGTTTGAATAGGAATATAACAATTCAACAATACAAAACCTGTAGCTTCCTCCACTCCATAATCCATACACTAACTTTGGCCACACTTGGCTTGGATTGAATACTACGACTACGAGTACCTACCTATTTTTACCAAAATATACTTCCTTCTGCCATTGCTGTCAGCCAAAACTGGATCTTGTTGCTGTAGCTGTTGGATATATAGACAGTCAAGTCATAGTCAATCTTCGATGACTGCGAACCTCTCCAAATGGTTTTGTTGCACGAATTTACTTTACCCTTGCAGTTGCATTTGCAGAAGATAACAGTAGCTAGCTGTGGCAGCCATGCGAGTGAGTGTTTTTAAATATTGTTTGCACTTTCGTTGGAGAGGCCGAAGCTGATGATGAGGCCGGACAAAGCCATCGTCCAATAAAAGCATGGTCTACTAGTTTCTTCTCCCATACGACATACGCGAAAGACGCCTCGAATCAGGTTCCGTCTATTTGGTTATATGTGCTTGTTACCTATAAATTGCGGCTTAGATGCAGGATTGGCAGCATTAGTAAAAGTTACTCCATCGCGCATATCAAACTATAACCAAATAATGGACTATTCGAAGATGCAAATATTGACAATTGCGGTGAGCCTTATTGGTAAGTTTTCCTGAACTTGGGACCAATATTTTGTGGGTTTTGAATTTATAAGACTCTATTTTCAGCTTTTTGTTTTGCACCTACCGAGGGTGGCTTGAAAAAACGACATGGATACGAGTACAAGCAATCACCTTCAGTTCATTTTGAAGCTCCGAAGCAGGAAGCATCGCAGGAGTACTATGAATACTCCCAGGCTAGCTCTCATCCATCGTCTTCCGGATCTTCGTCCTCGTCTTCTGATTCCTCCAGTAAACCCAGTGGCTACAGTATTGGCAGTGGGTTAAGGTCAATAGCTCAAGGATCTGCTAATCAAGCCCACTCAGCTGTCGCCAATCAGCATGCTGCCGCAAAACAAGCCGCTTTCATTGCCAAAAATACTTTGGCTCAACACGCAGTTCAAGCAGCAGCCACAGCACAAGCAGCACTGGCTGGAAAGCAGGTTATCTTACAGGAATTGGAACAACAGTCTTCAGAGGCACACAGGGCCTTGGCCAGAGAGTTGGAGCAGCTACAATCGGCGAAAGTTGCTGCAAAGTTATCCCAACACACCGCACAAGTAGCTAGCAATCATGTCTCGATCTTGGTTTCGGCAGTCAATGACGCTAAGACCGTTGCAGAATATGCCGAAAAAGCGTCCTCAGAGGTGGCCAACCAACTGGCCTCACAGTCATCTATGGTTGGTCAGGCTAAAGCTCGCCTAGATGCCTTGCAGGAACAGCTCAAAGATGCCCGAGTTGATTATGAAGCAACAAAGGAGGCAGCCTTAAAAGCATCATCTTCGGCTTCCGAAGCTCAGGCCAATGCATCACAAGCTGGCGCTAGGGCAACTATAGAACTACACGAGAGTGTAAGCAATACTGATCAGGGTGGTGGTGGTGTTCATTCTTATGAAGAATCGCATCCTCAACAAAACGAGCACGGATCAATAATTGAGGTACCTAGTGGATATAGTGGAAGTGGTCATTAAAAGTGTTGTCACCATTGGATTATAGTGATGTGGAGTGGAACAGCTTTTATCCTAAGATTATTTTAATTTTTAACGCCAATTATTATTTAATATTTTCATATTTCAAACCATTTAAAAATATATAAAATTTGTAACTTTCTGTGTTCACAGCTAAAAGCTAGCTTTCTTGATTCAAAATAAATACAAATCTTTTAAAATATTTGGAGCCAAAAACAAATCTTAATTTATTTTGTTTCACTGATTTTATAATTTGATTTTAAAACAAGAGTGACTCGTGAAAGGAAAGCATCATAATTCAAGTGAAAGTTATGCCTCATTTCACACTTGAAACTAGTAAGTAAATATTGAAGTTTTTTTTCTGGCATTTTATTTTAATATCCTTATCCTTGCATATCAATTTTTTTACTCGCCACAAAAAAAAAATTGCTTAAAATAAAAACCTAGTTTCCCAGTGTGAAAGGGAGTTTATAAACGTGATTCGAAGTGTTTTTAGTTTTGTAGTAAATGGAATATTGATTTTATTTAAGATCTGTTCCTATACTTCGTGCTATTTAGTCCTTCAAGTTTATTTTGACTTTTAATCACTTTACAACACACATCTGATTTGTTTTTTTAAGTTTAAAACTCTGTCCCTATCAATTTAAACATCATCAAAAAATTGTAATAATTTAAAGGGGTTGGGTACCCTAGCCCCAAAACAAAAATCCCCAAAACAAAATCCCCAAAACATAATCCCCAAACCTAAAATCTCCAAAACCAAAATCCCCAAAACCAAAATCCCTAAATCCAGAATTCCCAAAATCAAAATCCTTAAGCACAGATTCACCATATTTTGAGTATATCTAAGAAATTATGTTTGGCGCCAAACATAATTTCTTAGATATACTCAAAATATGGTGAATCTGTGCTTAAGGATTTTGATTTTGGGAATAATTCAGAACAAAGTTAAGTTGTGTTTATCTTTTTATTTAACAAAAACATAAGAAATTAATACTATCTATGTTTTTTAAAAATAAGAAATACATTTTGAATTCATGGTATTAAATAAACAAATGAAACAAATAATCTATCATAGTGGGTTACATAATATGATATAAATTTTAAAAATTCAATTTTTTCAACCTTTGACCGCCTTGTTTTTTATTTTTAACTTCTTGTATGTTTTCACGCTCGATTTTTGCAATTGACGTTTTTCACCGCTGCTTATTTTCTCAATTGTGGTAACAACATCTATCATTTCTGATCGTAGGACAAAATTCGCAATCCGTGTGTACCAATGTTCATTTCTTCCAAAATGTAATGTCTCAATTTTTGTCATTCCCATGGTAATGGTTTCCAATCATTATTTATCCCAATTCCAAGTTTTTCCAATAATAATGTTTTGAATTGATAGTACGGTGCGGGCGCGGACTAACAACTAGGTATGTAAGGGGGGGCATGCTGCCGCCCTGCAACCCGCTTGCTTGGAATCACTATAGGATTTGGGGTGGGTGCGAGTTTGGGTATATGCAAAGTACTTTTTGCATTTGAGCACTAAAATCAAAGAAATGGAAACACTGAACAAAAAACAGGCAAGCAATGTCAAAATCAACCTTTTGCGTGTGTTGTACCTATGTGAAAAAGTGAACTTTGAAAATTAATTTGAAATAGAAATAAATGTTTCCTCGCTCTAAAATTGCTATAATTTATTATTTATTTGCACATATCTATCTGTATTTTGTGTGCGAGGAAAATAATTTTTTAGACAATCGGCAACTGACTTAAACTCGGGTTCATGTTTTCTTTTTGATGCATCCAGAAAATTGGGTTTTGAACCAGAATTAAAGTTCACTCAAATGATGAAAACCAACATGCGTTGACGTATTTGAAAAAAATAGATTTGGGGATTTCGTTTGTGAATGATCGGCATGGGGATTTAGATCCATGGGGATTTTATTTTTGGAGATTTTGTACTTGGGGATAACGATTTTGTGGATTTTAAAAAGTGTGGGGATTTTGTTTTTGGAGATTTTGCACTTGGGCATTATGTCGGTATCCCAATTTAAAGTACTTGTGCAGGTGCAGATGTCAGATTTGTACTAGATTTTCTTTGACTTGATATTTTCAAACCAAACCAAGAAGATAAACTTCCAAATTCCATATTTGAATAAGAATTATTTAGTAAAACCTGTTTAGCATAATTTGAATTCAAATACTCATAAACTACATTTATTTAAATGACAGATAAATATTTTGGACATATCAAAATTTTAAATAGATTGATTTATTTGACAGAAACGGAAGGCTTCCCCATATTTTTTATAGTTGAATTGATTTTGCACCGAACCAAAAACCCTCTAACTAATGCTTGAATCATTGTTGCGGCTTCATCGGGAGTTAGAAACCAAAAGTAAGGATAAAAAGTTCTTTCTCTTTATAAAAAACATAATAAGTTTTTCCTTTAAACATTAGATAGATATAAAGAAAAATACTTATTTTCATAAATATGATGGATTGACTTCCAGTTCTCCTTTCTTTCTTTAAAGAGTTGATTAGTGTTGTATAAATATTCCGCTAGAGCATCGATAAAGTCAAAAAATCTGACGCGTTCGTCCTGTGCACCTTTTTCCAATGTTAAAGAACAAATCAATTCAAAAGCTGGAATCAATTGAGGAAACAGTTGTCGTTGTAAATAATTTGAAGCACATTCGAATTTGGGTTCATTTTTAAGTTTCTCCTTTCGTATATAGTTTTCAAATTCTCTATCTTCCGTAACAATGTCATCCCAAATTGTTGGCTTTACAATAAGATTTTTAACTTTTTTCGGAAGCTTACGACGAGGATTTGACTTTCTAGGACAAGTTCGTTGGTTTGCTTTAGCTCCTTCTTGAATATGTTTATATTTATGAGATCTTCGATCTTCCATATTTCTTTTGTTTGTATTGAACTGCCAAATTATGTGAAAAGACTTGGAATTAAATAAAGCAAAGCTAAGTACAAAGCTCTTAGGTAATGTATTCCACAGGTTGTCATATATAAAATGTAAGGTCTTATGGAGAGGAACGACCAAAGTGACACCTGGGCAGCTGCAAAGGAACTGATTCTGGTAGATTAGAGAATGGGAGGAAATCACCAGCGCCATCAGCGCACTTTTCCATTCTCAAACATTTCACGTTAATCGAGAGTGTTTTATGGATTTGATTTCCAATGCTCAACCTTGATACGTAAACTGAAGGACCACTAGATTTTGATATACGCAGAGATCTGAACAATAAAAGAAATGTCAAACAAACTAAATGGCTTCCTTATTTTTTGTACATAATGCACCACCTGACAATTTGACATTAATTAATGGTAGAAAAGGTTCGTTTATGTGCTGTCCATTTGAAATTACACCTGAAAGACGATGTTCACATTTGACAGTTAAGCAGACATTTTTATTTTTTTTTAAATAAGAGTGAGATAAAATGATGAAATGTCAAAATGAGTCCCCTAAAAAGAGTGGTACTTGAAACACCGTTAAAGAAACCTGGTTACTTCCTGAAAAACGAATCGGAAATAGATAAAGATCAGATTTTTCTTTTTTATAAAATAATAATTTTTATTGAGTGAAATAAATTAAGGGTTTCCTTATAAGTTAATCCTTACTAAGTTCACAAATAAATATATATAATTATAAAACAAAAAAATGTCTAAGTCATCGGCTGATATAATATGGTATATGCCTTTCACTAGATCTTTAAACTGGATTTGTTTTATACAAAATATAGGTAGGTTTATATATAAATAAATAATTTAATACAACAAAAAACAAAAAAATAAACAATGACACGATTGAACGCAAACTTATGCATCAAAATACAACATATACATAAGTTATTTAAAATTGAAAGTCAAAATGGAATTCATCATAATTAATCACGCAAACTCATTTATAATATTGCGTAATCTGCCTGATCCAATCCAAGTAGTGTGATACTCTCACGTAAACTCCGGGAACATTAACCTCACCACAGCCAATACCCCAAGAGACTACACCCACGACATTCCAATAGCCGTTACGTTCACAAACCAATGGACCGCCACCGTCACCTTTGCAGGCGTCTTTGCCTTCTTCTCCACCAGCGCACACGAAACCTGGATTTAGTTTGTAGTTGTATCCAAGACGAGTTTGTCTCAGTTGGTTTTGACATTGTTGTTGTCCCAGGATTGGTACATCGACTTCCTTGAGAATGTTTTGGTATTTTCCATGATCGCCAAAGGCATCCTTACCCCAACCGGTAGTCCAGCAACGGGCTCCAGTGAAATCGGAAAATTTTTCGGGAAGACAGGCTGGACTGATGTGGGGATTCTTGGTGAAGTCGATGGGTTGGTCGAATTTGAGAACAGCCAAATCGTTGTCTAAGGTTCCGGCGTAGTATTCAGGATGAACATGGACAGAGACTACATCACGCTCAATGTAGGGGAAGAATTCAACATCATGGTTGACATCCCACTCACCCATACGTACTCGCAAATCAAAGCCTTGATAACTGTAAATTTGAAGACATTTTGTTAAAAAAGATGGCCTTAACTTAAGATAATTTGTATGGACTTACGTCTTAATACAATGAGCAGCTGTAATTACATGTTGACCATCAATCAAAGTTCCTCCACAAACGTAAACAGATTCTTTGGGATCCTTCTTCAAGATTGCAACGTGCCATGGGTATTCACCGAACTCACTGTCTCCATCAACATAAACTGGGTTCTTGATACGACCGGTGATTCCAGCTGCGTTACGAGTTCCACAGCGTCCTAATTGTTGTTGTTGTGGAGGACGGAATGGACGACGGCAACAAACTTCATTACCACGACATTGTTGCTGAACACCTGGACGTCCGTTTCCGTAGTAAGCGCGCTAAAAAGGTTTAAAATTAAGGATAGGTTAGACAAATATATCAAATGCGAAACGTAATTGAAAATATGCGGGTTAGGGAATAGGACCGTTATAGGGTATTACTCATGTTACCTCTTCTGCTTGCACACTCTCTCTACCTTCATCGGCGCTACGTCGTCGCCTTCGATCACGAGGAAATGATATTTTTGAACTTCCCTCAGCAGCTCCAGGAGCTTGCGTTGGAATGGGTCTCAAGGCATCGGGGTAGTTTAATTGCTTCCCATACCGGTTATTATCAGAATAAAGACCACTTGAAGCTTGAGCTCCGTTGAACGTAATGGGCTTGCTGATGGATCGACTGTAATTCGAACTTCTGTCATATGAACCATAAATGTTGTCACTTAAGGGTGGATAGGACGGCCCAGATGGTGGATAAGAATGACCAGAAGATAAGTAAGACGGCCCAGATGTCAAGTGAGGAGGTCCCGAAGGTGGATAAGAATGACCAGAAGATGGGTAAGACGGTCCAGATGTCAAGTGAGGAGGTCCCGAAGAATGATGTGAATGGTGCGATGGGCCAGATGATGGGTATGATGGACCAGAAGAGCCATAAGGTCCAGTTGAAGGGTAATAGTTATGAGCTGGTGAAGTATGACCATGATCGTGACTGTGATGATGGCTGCTATGATGTGGTCCAGGTCCAGTTATGTAGGACGGTGCTTCACTATGATAGAACGGCCCACTTGGTCCTGTCGGATGATGGTCGACATAGTGCTCGGGATGATCGTGGTGTATAATTGGGCTATGATGGTGATTATGCCCATCTCCATCGTAATGGTCATGATGATGATAATGATGGTTATGCTGTATCTTTGGATGCTTCGGCTTAAAAAGATCCCCAACTTTTTGGATGATATTTTCATTTGGGGTAACATGAAGATTAACCAAAGGCTTCACAACTTTGTCTCCAAATTCAGTCTTGCTAACTTGCAACGATACCAATGGATTCACATTGATCAAGCCCAAATTTAGACCGTTGGGACTAATGGCACCAAAATGTTGATTCGGTGCCGGAACAAGTCCATTCGATCCAATTGAATTTATTGGATATGCCCCGGCAGGTTGTGGCAATCCAAATGAGACTCCAAAAGTTGGCAGAACTTTCCGCTGGGTTAACCCAAACGTTGGTAATGGTCGATTGAAAAAATCAGCCTGTCGCTAGGATGACGGGGGAGGGGGATAAGAAATTTTCAAATTAGAGAACTTAAGACTTTAAAAGACAGGTTATGAGCATGCGTGCGTGCGTGTGGGCGTGTATAACCACAAACTTTACCGGAGGGTGCTGTTGGGTTAGTTTTATGTTAGTTACGGTTTAGAACAGCCTTCACATAAACTAACCAAACAGCTGGACCCACCTTATACTCTTTTCGACGAAGCTGTTTTCTCTTTTATCTAGTCTCTTTTTTTATAATTGTAGGCCGAGGAAGAGAGAGAGAGATATGTAGACAGAATATGTGAAAGCTAAGCTTAAGAACTAGGGCTATAGGTTAGGGTAAGGGATTAACAAATAATCATAAGGATAGTTATAAAAATTTTTGTCTTACCCCTTCGGCATCAGATGCTTGGGTATCGATGTCATCGCCATCGCCGGATTGCTTGTCTTCTGCAGGAGCTTCACGTTTAGACTTCTTGGAGTCTTCTTTGTTAGATGCTTCTTTGTCAGAAACAGCGGATGATGTGATATTAGCAGCTGCTTCGTCACTCAAGGCTTCGATATCTTTGCCAATGTTACGAGGATCGATAGGAAGAATAAGGTCATCCTTGCGTCCGATTCTATCAGCTGCAGGACACTGGTTAAATGGCACACATATGCAGTCAATATTTTGTTGTCTTGATGTATCATAACCACTTCCAAATTGTGAGGCTGCGTATTTGTTGTCATTGTAGCCTCCATTGAAGCTATTTCCACCGTATTGAGAAGACGAACCGGAATGTAGTTCTTTCTTGAAGTAATCAGGGTTTTGAGAGTGGTAACTTCCAGAGAGTCCATTTGATCCTGAATTTTGTCCAAAACCTCCATTTCCTGAAGAGCTGAAGCTTCCAAGACCACCACCAGGAGGCTTATATAATTCACCAGCGTTGGGTTTCTGAACTGAGTTAAATCCATTTGAGCCAAAACCTTCGGAACTAAAACCGTTTCCGTTGAAGCCATTTGAGCCCGAAATCAGACTTCCTTGTGAAGCACCATTAAAGCCAGCAGCAAAAGCGGAAGATTCTGAGAATCCACCACTGGAGACAGGAGCAAAACCAGCCGATGACTGAGCTAAGGCAGAAAATCCGGTGTTAATTGTGCTTCCTCCACCAATAGGGACCGACACAGAAGGAGCCTTTGCTGATGAACCTTCTCCTTCAACATGGTGATAATGATGGTGGACATGTTGTTGCAGAGTAGATGCAGACGAAGCCAGTGATTCATCCTTGTTGGAGCTTCCAGATTGATGGGCGTAGAAATTGTTTTGATGTGAGCTAGCTACTTGAATTTTTTCACCAACTGTCGACTCAAAGTTGTAAGGGGCATCAACACCTTCAAAAACTGGACCTGGAGGCTTTGAACCATAGATAATGGCACCAGGTGGAGGTTTAGAAAATGAAACCGACGAATCGATGGCTGATGGAGGTGGTGATTCGAGGAATGGTCCATTGTAAACTGGTCCTGCACCTGGAGGACGACCATAGAAGGGCTTGGAGATGGGTCCTTCATAGCCAACCTTTCTTGGGGGTCCGAATTTATTGTTTGGGTTTGATGGTCCGAATGAGTTTGGTGGTGGTGGACCAAATTTGGTGCCGGGAGGAGGTCCATAACGATTTCCTGGAGTTGGCATTGGACGTGGTGGGCCATATGGTCCTCCAACCCTATTCGGTGGTGGAGGTCCCTGGGCATATATGGTCGAATAGAAAGGACGCTTTTCCTCTGGGTCGCAGCTCATAAGTCCCAACACACAGAGTTTCTCCTTAATCAAGTTCCTGGCTTGAAGATCATCCCCTTGTTGCAGTGCCATTTCTACATTTCCGTCAGCATAAACCTTATCATAGTCACCGAGGTTGCGACCTTCCCTGCGACCGGTAAGAATATGTTCGATAATGTCATTGATTTCGGTATCATTGCTATAGACGGGTTCGTGGGTAAGATATCTTCCTTCGACGGCCTCTTCTTTGTCTGATTCCTTAGTGTCTGTTGCTTCTGTTGATCGTCTTGTGATAGGCGATTTAGTTTCTTCAGTCTTTGCACCACTCCATGACCACGATAATTCGTTAGCGTTGGTGATTGTCAAAAGTGCGGCTGTTATGACAGCCAATTGAAAGATCCTCATTGTGAAGGTTCTCCTAAAAAGAAAAAAACAAACAAATATTTTTAAGGTCATTCAGCATTAGCATCAGCATCACAGAAATCGTTATGCAAACGATCATACAAAAAATGCTACAAATTAACCTACTTAATCTTCAATCTTAAAACGGTCATTGTGCCCGTTTTAAGAATCGTCATAATCATCTTTAATAATACCACAAAAAAAATGTAAACAAAAAAGGTCCACATCTCGAAAGAAGAAAGATCACTTTTACTTTCAACATCATCAAGCAGATACAACAATAAATTTAAGGTCGTTACCACATTATTAACTCACAAGATGATGCGCAGCGCCGCCGCCGCTTCGTAAGCCGGTAAAGAAGTATAAACCAGAAAATGGAGGGAGAAAGACTTTTGACTGAGACGATGGCAGGCAGAGCCAGAGCAGAAGATTATTATCTAATAAAAGATACAAAGCAAAAGAGTATCTGAATACTGAAAGATGACGCCAAGTATCCGATTATGCGGTCTCGAAGACGACGAAGACGTTCGACATGATCTTGTAGTTTTGGCATTGTCTGTTTGACTCAATGGGGTTAAGTTTACTCTCTCTCAACAGTTTGCATTAAAAATTCATATGTGGTATGATGTTATGAAATAACGATGATTATATCTTACACTCGAAATGACGACATATAAAGGTTGTTACTTTAGTTTGTTTTTTTTCAACTTTTTATTAATTTTAGGGAATTGTTTGCAGTGTTTTTATTATTTTTTTTGACATAAATGGAGTAAGACGTTATAATGTAAGTTTTGTTGGGAAATAATTTTACCTTAACTTTTCAGCTTGAAAGGCTTTCGAGGTGTTTTTTTTTTGGAAAGAAAGAAACAAGAAAGTGGGGATCGGATTGAATATTATTACGATGAAGTTATTTTATAGTCTGGTGGTATACATATTGATTTAGCAATTCGTATTTTATTGTTTTGATGCGCTTCGGTAAATGGGAAAGTTACAGGAAGACGCATTGACTAAAACGATAACCAAAAGGGAGTGTATTGTTTTGCATAACATTTTTCTGCAACGGATGAAAGAGATTTGTGTGAAGTCAATAAGAGGTGCGTTGGATATAAATTGTGTGGCATAGTTCGACTTTTCTCCCCAAAAGGAAAGCTTTTGAGGCGAAGAATTCGAGAAAAACAAGAAAGATGGAAAGATTGACAATTTCCGTTGCCGTTCTAATGACTTTGAACATATACTTTAAAATTAGAGTAACCTGTTATTAAACTACTTGATCAATTGACAAAGCTCTTTTTTTTTTAAGTTTTGATAGGTGGCACTGTAGGTAAAATATTATTTTTGTTAGTTTTACATCTGTCAAAAACAAAACTACGAAATATGATTCTCATAGGTGGCGTTGTAATCAATATTTTCGACAGTTGAGTAATATCCGTGTTTTTATCTAATTTGTTCGGAAATTAAAACAATACTTACATTTTAACACAGTAAAATATGGAAGATCTTCTAAGAATATTTTTTGAGCTTCTAGTAATATCTGAATGAATTTAAACACGGCTAGCATCTTTTCGGGATATGGCATATACATACATATGTACATATGTATATACTATGTATGTATGTAGTATAGATTTACTGAACATAATGCATATAGGATGAGTTATCAAAAACGTATATAAGACCTTTTCACGTGAAACCTTTTTTCATAAAAAAACGTCTTTTTTAAATTATTAACTTCGCATACGAAGTTATTGTAATCAGTAAATCAGTCCGATTTGTCGAATTGAAAATGTTGACATTTCTCGACGTTTCAAGTTCCCTAGAGTTGAAATAAAAGATTTTTAGAGAGATGTCTGTGCGTGCGTGTGTACGTACGTTCGCGAAGTTTTTTTCGTCATCCACAGCTCAAGAACCAGTAGAGATATTGACTTCAAATAATTTTTTTTATACAGATAATAATGCAGAAAGATGCAGAAAGGACTCTCAAAAAATTGCGTGGGTGGTTTTTTTTAACATATCAATTTGAAAGAGGTGAACATTTTGGTTAACCCTAAATATCTCACGAACCAATAACGCTAGAGACTTAAATTAAATTTTAAATTATATATTGTACCGTGATAACAAACAAATTTACTGTTGGAAAAAAAATTCAATTAACGGTTTTTTTATAAATCAAAAAAAACAGAAAAAGACATGTGTCACCTCAAAAATTATACGAATAAAAAATGATTTTATCTCCAAAATAATTTTGCGCAACGAAGAATAAAGTTTTTAACATCTGGTAAAATTTTGAGAAAAATTGAATTGACAGTTTTTTGTACAAAAAATACAAAACCTTAAAAAAAAATAAAAAAACCTTAAAAACTTGGTAAAAATTTACTTTCGACTCAAATATCTTTTTAAAATTTAAAAATATTGGCTTCAATTTATTTTTATCTCACAGAAAATATTGTTTTTGATATTCAGTAAATTTTTTATAAAAATCCAACAATCAGTTTTTTCATAAAAAATTAAAATCTACAAAAAATAGTACGCAAAATTGGTAAAAATTGATGTTCGGTTTTTGATATCTTGTGAATAATAGAAGACTTCAAATTAATTTGATTCATCCAATTTGTATTTGTTTATATAAGAAATACAAACTTTTAAGAAATGCTACTAAAATTGGTAAAAATTTGTTTTCGACTAAAAATCTCTTGATTTTGAAATCAAACTATTTCACTATATGCAAAATATTGATGGTAATTAAAAACTTTTTTTTTTAAATAATTCAACCTACACCTTTTTTTACCAAAACACGAAAACCTACAATCCTTTTAAGCAAGACAAATCAACAGTCGGGATGGGAAGTCATTTTTTAAAAATTAGTTTAGAAGACTACTTTGTGTATTGCGACAAATTTGTCTTAATCTTTAACATTTTTCTGTGGATTTCTTAAAACTTGTGGTTGTAACATTAAGTTTTTCCTGATCATACTAGGTCTTAACCCAGAATTTTCGAAATTTTTTCGGTCTTAAATTGTTCCCTAGGAATTCAAAAATGTTGTGACAAAAGATTTTGGCCGGGTGAAGCCTTATATTAGTGTTGAAGGTGTTGAAAAATGACTCACAACTTTTTACTACTGAAAACATCAAACGCGTTTATTTAAATTTTGCATTTTTTAAGTTTGCCGGACTTATAACAACCGGACAATTTTCACTTGAAATTTTGTAATATATCTTTGAAAATACGTTTTCCATATAAGATTTTTGTACATAGCGTTGTTACTTTTGTTTTAACAAATATACGGTGATTTTGTTGGCGATTTTTGCATTTTCACTCTATTTGGACTAAAAATCAATATAACGCAAAAATCTTACGTACTTTTCTAGCAGTTGACATGTATAGTGAAAAAAATGTACTTACTTCATTAAAATTAAAAAATTAGAGAAGCTGTTAGTTCTTCTGTTAACTGTTAGTCGTCATTTTAAAGTTTTAATTATTAAATTAAATGATATGTTAAATTAAATCCTATTTCTGTTATTTTGATATACATATCACTAAATCAACAAAAATGTATTGAAAATAGTTAAATTCTTAAATTTATGACGTCGATTATGAACAAAATCTACCGATAAAATATAAATACTCGTTTCTTAATTTTGAATTTGACAAAAAATCTATAAAAAAAACAAATTTTTTAATCAAGTGCAAGTACTGTAGAATTTCTGAACAAAATTAAGAGAACATTGTTGGAAAAAATATCATTTCCCAAAAAATAAACATTTAAAATGTAAAACTAAATAAAAATCTAGTACCTATACATTTCAAATCATGAGCTGTTTATTTATCTATTTTAAATGAATCAAAAATTTATTTAAAAAGGAAGCATGAGCACTTTTAGAAATTAATTTTCAAATTCAAATCTGTTGTTCTATTATACACTGGATGAATTTACACAAACAGATCTAAATTCAGCACCATTAATTTAAAATGTAATAGATTTTCAACGGATGTTCGTTAAACTATTCGTGTAACTGCCTAAATATTATGTTTCTGTTTTTAAATTAGGATCATTCCAACAAAACGACCGACGACGATTATGTATTTATCTCATCACACTTTGTTATTTCTCAAAAATTTGAATAAATTATTCAAAGAAACATTTTCTGCAATACTCGAAGGTAATTATGTGGTGATGTCTTATCGGTTCCACTGGTTAGTCAATTGAATAATATTAAAGAGCATTAAATTCAAAACAAACCGTAGCGTCGTCGTCCGTCGCGTCTTTTATCCAAACGCACACAAGTTTACTACTTTATATGTAACAGTAACTGTAACTGAAACTTTTTCAAACACTTTTCTTAAGATAAAATGTTGTTGTACGTATTTTTCTTTTTTTTTGTTTGCTCGATTTATTTTGTTCGTATTTTCTTTTATTTTTCCATAAGTCAATGTCTTATTGTTCACTTTCGTTTTTACTTTTATTTAGATTTTGCACAACACACCAAACATTACACATCACGCCAAATAAAATATTTAAAACGTTAAACTCCTCGTTCACTGCCTCCGCGGCGCCATTTTGCACTTACCTTTGTGTATTTTGTTGTTGTTGGTATATTATTTAAATATTTATCCACAAGATAATACTCGTTGAGGTTGGTTTTGTATCCGTTTTGTATTCAATATCCTTACGTAATCCACAAAAAATTGATATCTTTTATAAGATATTCGAAAAGAAAACAGACGTAATGTTGCGATTCGAATGAAACTGTTGAACTGGCTTGAATTTTGGTTGAACCTCGTGTTATATAGGATCCCACCCCAAAGCCAAAAAACTTTAGCTTTTAACTCAACATAGTGTCTTAATGTTGGAGCTGAGATATACTACGTCACATATAGTATAAGTCCAGCTTAAGCGTTGTGATGCAGACGCTTATGGAAGTCGCATGAACGTGAGTAATATCTGTTGCTTTTTTTCTTTTGTTTTGATTTTAAGTTTTTTGGTCTACCTTCGGGTTTTTTTGAATACAAATTTGAATATTGGGGGTATCGAATGAAATTTTTTTTTTGAACCGGCTAATGTTTGAATTCGAAGAAGAAAGGGAAGGAAATGTGGTGCGGTGGTGTGGTACTTATTCAATAAAAGGGTAAATGAAGAACTTTATGGGAGATACAATAAAAACAAAAAAAAAATATTCAAACCTAAACCTACCTGAGCTGAGCTATCTGAGGAACTTTCTCTTTCTTTTGCGGATTGGTTCCGATTCGTTTGAGTCTGGAAATATCAGGGGAAGACGACTTGTGTGCGGGATCTTTGTTTTTTTAAAGTTTGGTTATGGTTTTGGTCTTGCCTTTGGACTTTATCTCTCATTGAGAGAGAAGATCGTTTTTGATTTTTTTTTTTTTTTTTGTAAGTTTGTTTTATAAATTAATTTTTGTTGTGTTTTATTTTGTTATAGTGGTGTTATGAGATGTAAAATTATTTAGGCTTAACACTTAAGTATATAGTAATGGTCATTTAGGGAAATGATGAGTCCAATTAGCAGTTTTGTTAAAAATTAGATTAGTAATCATTTGGAGCTTTACTAAGCAACTTTACTATGATGAAAAATTAACTGGATCTACAAATTTCATTGGAGCGGGTACGCGTATTAAAATTATAGGGTGCCGAGTACCCGGTAAATTGGTTCTTTGCTACGGGTTTATATTTAATTTTATAATTTTAATATACATAACATTTGTACGTAATTTGGGAAATACGTTTTTTTTTTTACTTGTTTTATACTCTCAGAGAATCTATGTATTCTTCATAACAGTAGGTGGTCGTAGATGGCTGGAATTAAACCCAAGCGTCTGGCATAATATTTCTGTACACAAACTTTGTATGCATTTACGTTTTCCATAACTTTTTTTTTGTTTATATTGTGCGACCACTTAAGGGGTTATGAACACCCTTATAATGATTAGACACAATGCGAGCAATTAGGAAAGGGGGATAGGATTAGAAAGGAGAAACCAATGCACATTGGTTTTGAATGTCTGCACATTGTAATGACTAGGAAATATTGAGCCTGGTAAAGCAATCCACATTACTGTTGTACGGCTAAAGATAGAATCATATACTTAGATACTTAACAGTACGTCTGAGGCTCAAGGGCAAACTGATGGACATTCCTAGCAATACGGGTATGCAACTGGCTATTTCACTAGAGCATTTTTAATAAAATTAACGATAAAACAATGATAGACATGAGACCTTGTGGTGGTGATCAAGAGAAGCAAAAGTGTTGGTAAGAGAACGATCTCTTTAGCTTTCTTTTCAATTCTACCCAGAAGACTCAAATACGTTACTGGGGCACCTGCCCAAATATGAGAATTGTAGTCGAGTTTTGGTCGAATGAAAGCTTTGTAAATTATAGCCAGATCCGAAGGGGTAAACAATTTCTTGCATCGTCTGAGAAAACCTAAACCATTAGCAGTATTTTTGGCGATGGCGAATACATGATCACTCCAAAACAAGTGGTTTGTGAAGCACATACCTAGAACTGAAAGCTGTCCAGTCTCATCGATGCAAGTACCCCCAATGGATAGTAGCAGTGCGGGGGAGGATTACGTTTTTGAGACAGTAGACAGCATTGAATTTTCAAAGCATTAAATTCTACACGGTTTTTATTCCCGATTCGGCAATTCTGCCAAAACCAGAATTTAATGAGCTTATCATATGTTGCCCTTATGTTATTCCCCATTTGACAATTCTGTCAAGATCAGAATTTAATGAGCTTATCATATGCTGCCGTTGGTAGTCCAGATTCGAAGAATAAGGATGAGAATCTACAAACGAATATGAAAAGCTGAGGGTACTGTCATCATCGAAACAATAAAGTGGGTTAGAAGCTTCAGACAAAAGATCATTTATAAGAATAGGGAAGACCGTCGGAGACAAAACGGAGCCCTGGGGAACACCAGAGTTTATTTTGTGGATATCAGATGTGAACCTGTCCAATACTGCTTGCAAAGAATGGTCCGAAAGGTAATTTCTAACCCAGCAAATAAGAGATTCATCAATACCAAAAGCACGCTTTCGATAAGAGAGCTTGATGCCCAACTCTATCAAATGCTTTTGAAATATCAAGTGCAATAATCATACTTTTTTTTAAAACGATGTAAAGATTTGTTCCACTATTCGGTGAGATAAACCATGAGATCACCAGTGGATCTATTGCTACGAAAGCCATACTGCCAGTCATTAAGACGCTTCCGTTCTTCAAGATATTTCTTAAGCTGAAAATTAATCAGCGTTTCCATGACCATAGAAATAAGGGACGTAAGTGCAATTGGACGATAGTTAAAGGAGGAGGAGGAAAAATGCTGATGGACAGGCTGGACAAATGCTTTTTTCCATCTACTCGGAAAGAGACCTTTAGAATAGGGCAGATGAAAAAGCTTAAGCTGTGGTTTTGCCAGCGTTTAAGCACACCTCTTCAAAACAATAGCGGGGATACTATCCGGGCCAGCGGATTTGTGAATGTCAAGATCTTTAAGTACTCTAACAACTGAACGAGTGCGAAAGAAGATTCGTTCCATAGAATCGTTTACGCTTTCGAGTGCAGGATAAGTTATGTCACTCATTAGCAGTATCGAATTAACAGCAAAGTGTGCTGCAAACAAATTATGGCTTTATCAATCGAGCTTACAAAAGGAGTGTCATTGGAAACGAGCGTAGGAACTAACAATGAAGTAGTGTTGCGCATATTTTTAACAAATGACCAGACATTTTTTAAATACCTTTTTGACATTGTAGTATTTTTTGCCGTAATTTCTGGTCTGAAATAAAAGAAGTGGAACCTACACATAGCTCTACCTTCCAAAAAGTTTGGCTTTATGTCACAATTTTGTCTTTCATTTCCAAAAAGTCTGACCAATATCCTTGTGTGATGATTACGAAATGTAAAACGCTTATCTAAAATTGGTTAAAACGTAAGGCTCTGTCAGCTGATATCTTGCAATGCGAACGTAAAACAGTAAAAAACGTAAGAAAGCTGCAGAAACATAAATTTTCAACGTAATATGTATGTATATTATGTTTATCCAATTTCTTTAAATACAAATTTTTATGTGTGGTTTTTCTTTGGTACCTATAATAAATCAATTTTATTTTAATTATGATCTGTCAAACGCTGATTGCGTTTCATTTTGAAAAAAAAAACTGATTAATTTTTGATAAAACATTTAAACACCAGATTTATTTTCTTATAAAGGGTGTCCCAAAATTAACGCAAGATTTGAATTAAATAGAAAACGCCGTTTTTAGTCTTTTGATAGTTATATTTTTATTGACTCGTAAAGTACATAGGATAGGGTTATGTATGGAATAACACATCGGACAAATGGCCTCCACGGCTTTGCATGCACATGCGCACTCTTTTGTTGAAATTTTCCATGACCATTCTGCATAAATGTGGCTGAATTTCGTTGATGCAGCGTTGAATCTCCTCCTTTAATGCACGGGTGGTTGTGGGCTTGTTGACATAGACTTGTGATTTCAAATAACCCCATAAAAAGAAGTCTAATGGTGTTAAATCACACGATCTAGGAGGCCAATTTTGATCACCGAAACGAGAGAGTACACGACCTGGAAATGTCTCATGCAGTAATTGAATTGTTTCACGGGCTGTATGACATGTGGCACCGTCTTGTTGAAACCACATATTGGACACATCAATATCATCCAATTTTGGCAGAAAGAACTGTGTAATCATGTCGCGATATCGAGCACCAGTAACAGTCACTGCTTGACCAGCATCATTTTCAAAAAATATGGCCCAATTATGCCTCCAGCCCAAAATCCTCACCATACAGTCACGCGTTGTGGATGCATTTGTTTTTCGACAATCACATGTTGGTTCTCCAAACCCCAAATGCGGCAATTTTGGCGATTGACAAAGCCATCAAGATGAAAATGTGCTTCATCGCTTAGGATGATTTTGCTCGAAAAATCAGGGTCCATTTGTTGATGTTCAATAATCCATTCAACGAACTCTCTTCTCTGTCCATGGTCATTAGGCTTCAATTGTTGTGTTAATTGAATTTTGTAAGCATGAAGACACAGATCTTTGGTGAGTATACGCTGTAGAGAGGTTCTTGAAATTTGCAATTCTTGTCAACGACGTCGAATTGAGGTTCCTGGATTGTCAGCAACACTCTCACGCACTGCTTCGACATTCACATTTGAACGGCTTGTTTTTGGATGACCAGTGTGTTTGGCGTCTCCAACGGATCCAGTCTCCATGAATTTTTCAATTAATCTCTTCACAGTTGACGAAGTTAAAACACTATTCCGACCATATTTTGTATGAAATTTTCGAACTGCAGCCGCCAAGCTTTCACTATTTTTGAAATATTCTTTAATAATGAAGACACGTTGTTCTATCGTGTAACGCTCCATTTTTAATAACCCTATACTGTTAGCTGTCAAATTGCTTTTTTTTCAGGGTTGCCAACACTTCACTGCACAAATGGCGGCAAATTCAAATCTTGCGTTAATTTTGAGACACCCTTTACCTTTAAACTCTATTATTTTATTGGGTAAAAGTAAAGAGCAATGTCAGCAAAAATGTTGGGAGTTTTGTTTGCTTGAAGTTATTTCGGCAAGGGTGCGATAACTCAGGCGACAAGATATTATAACGATTTTTTTTAGAACAGTTAAAAACAAGCATTTTTTACTATGGGAGGTCTATCTCCCCCCGTTTAAAATGAAAAAAAAATAGTTAAAAAATAAAGGTAATTAAGTATTATACATTTTTTTAGAGCCAACATTCTGTTCTATTAGCCAGTTTTTAAGCCTAGTCATCTATACATAGTTTTTGAAAAATTTAATTTTAAACTCAAAATTTGAGTAAAATAAAGTTTAAAAAAAAAATAATTTAATTAAAATATTTTGTTTGGTAATTTTTAAATTTCTCAAGAACTAGACGACTAAAAATCATATAGTTTTTAGTTTTTGATCAAAAACAAATAAGAGCAATGAGTTCTAAAAAAAAACAATAGTAGATAGTCTTAAAGTTTTGAAAAATTAAACTTTAAACCCTTTTTTTTTTAACTTTTTTGTACCCAAATTTTGAGTTTAAAACAATTTTTTTTAAACTATGAGTAGTTTTGACTTGATTTAAAAACAAGCTGATAGACAAAAGTGTTGGCTTTAAAAAAATGTATAAAACTTAGTTGTAAATATTACCATTATGTTTTAATTATTTTTTTCCATTTAACGTACATATTTTTTTTAAATTGACCCAACCGTCTAAACGGAGGGAGATAGACCACCGCTCCTATAGTAAAAAATGCTTGTTTTTTTACTGTTCTATACATATCCGTCATTAAACTTTGTCGCCTGAGTTATCGTACTCTCCCCGTTATTTCTTTTTTCAAGCGCTGTTTTATTTATTAAAAATGAGAATCAGAAATATGGCGGTGTTCTCTGGCAATACCACTCTGAAAGTAGAATTTGTAATAAAAATATTTTTCCACATATAATTTGCCACCCAAAAATAATATTTTATAACATTTTTTGACTATAAATATGATCTTAATATTAACGATCGTTTTTCTCTAAAGCTATCAACTGTTAGAAAAAAAGTCACATGAGGTACAATTTTTACCAATAGTTTTCGAGTGCGATTTGGAAAAAAGCTACATACTAGGTTAGGTTAGGTTAGGTTGAAGTGGCTGTCCAAGATGGAAACGGACACACTTAGGCCAGTTTGATGGCCAATTTTGATACCACATGAATCTTGAGGTTTCTTCCTAAGCTCAATGGAACCAGTTTGAGTCTCTTACGAAACGTGAGAGGCTGCTTATGCCGATATGATTTAGATCGTTTAGATCGTTAAAGAAGAATTCTCCTAGGTAATTCTTGCGTTTTCGAGCCAGAGCAGGGCATGTGCAGAGAAGATGAAGAACTGTTTCTTCTTCTTCCTCGTCCATACAGCTTCTGCAGAAGTCATTTGAGAATACGCCTAATCTCATGGCGTGCTTTCCTATTAGACAGTGTCCGGTTATGACACCTATTATCGAGCTTATATGCGATCTGCTTAGAGAGAGCAATCACCTTGAACGTTTTAAATCCAGTGTTGGCCAGATGTTTTTTGTGACTTGACACGTGGTGATGTTGTTCCACCTGGTGCCTGCCCTCCTCACAGCGTCTTGCATTAGTAACAGTTTACAAGTAGCGATTGGTATGCCAATACGTGCCAAACGTGGTAGAATGGGCTGTACTGTACCGTTCCTGGCGAGTTCATCTGCCTTACAGTTACCTGGAATGTCTCTATGGTCCGGCACCCAGCAAAGGTGAATATTAAACTGTTGTGCCATCTCCATTAGAGATGATCGACAGTTCTGGACTGTTATAGAGTTTGTAGAGACAGAATCCAGAGATTTAATAGCGGCCTGACTATCTGAGAAAATACGGATATCAGATGTCGATATCACGTTTTCTTTAAGCCAGGACAAGACTTCTTTTATCGCCAAAAGTTCCGCCTGGAACACGCTACAATGATTGGGAAGGCGGAATGAGAGACTTAATTTCAGTCGTTCAGAGTACACACCTCCACCAACCCCTTCTTTTGTTTTTGACCCATCTGTATAGAAGTGGATTGACTCGTCTTCCAGGAATGTCCTATCCTCCCAAAAAGATCTGGGAGGTATAGAAATCTGGAAATTTCTGTCGAATTGTAGTTGGGGGATGGTGTAGTCTGTGTGCTTTGGGATTGATTCTAAATAACTAAGAATAACGGAGTGGCCAATGTTGTTGTTAGTCCACTGCGACGAAGCTTTGAGGCGAATAGCAGAACTTGCAGCTATTTGTTTGCTAAAGATGTCAAGAGGTGTTAGGTAGAGTAAGGTGTCCAGTGCCGCAGATGGGGTCGTGCGAAGCGATCCGCTTATACATAGGCAAGCTGAACGTTGGACTTTATTTACTTTATCTCGGTTTATACCTTTTTCTAAAGCAGTCCACCATACTGCCACACCGTACATTAAAATCGGTCTGATTACCGATGTGTATAGCCAATGCGTGATTCTGGGTTGCAAGCCCCATTTATTACCGATGGCTTTTTTGCAAGAAAAGAGAGCTACAGTAGCTTTTTTGACTCTTTCCTCTACGTTGCGTTTCCAATTTAGTTTTTTATCTAAGACAAGACCCAGGTATTTAGCCTCGTCTGAGAATTTTAATTGGATTCCTTTAATATGGGGAGGGTTGACAAATGGAATTTTGTATCTCCTCGAAAATAAGACCAAATCGGTTTTGTGTGGGTTAACACCCACTCCACACCGATCAGCCCAAAGTATTAGTCTATCTAAGGCATTTTGTAAGAGTTCTTTTAACGTGTTAAGATGCTTTCATGAAACTGCTATAGCAACGTCGTCCGCATAGGCTATCACTCTGAAACCCTCCGCATCCAGACCAGTTAGGATTTCATTCACCACTAGGTTCCAGAGGAGAGGGGATAGAACACCACCTTGCGGTGTCCCTCTACTAACGAATCGTCTGCCAGAAGAGTTGCCCAGTTTTGAGTTAATTATTCTGCTAGTAAGCATTAAATGAATTAACTCCCGAAGCGAACTCTCTACATTTAGAGATGTTAGTGCAGATGTGATTGCAGATGTGTCCACGTTGTTAAAGGCACCTTCGATGTCAAGGAAAGCAACCATAGCGAACTCTTTATGATGGAGGGAATATTCGACGGTGCGTACTAAGGTGTGTAGCGCTGTTTCCACCGATTTACCTTTACAGTAGGCGTGTTGAGACGAAGACAGAAGTCTTGTATCAATACTTGCCCTTAAATGGATATCATTCAATCTTTCCAAGGTCTTAAGAAGGAATGATGATAGACTTATAGGCCGTAGATCTTTAGGGTTGACTTGCGAGCATTTACCTGCCTTGGGTATAAAAACAACTTTAATATACAGCTACATACTAAAATTGTAAAAACTTCAACCAAACCCATATTTAAACTTCACATTAAATATAAACCACATTTAAATTTGACTGATCTTTAATGTCATTGTAATATCATGCTGAGAAATATCTTCTATGCGTTCATTAACACTAAGTTTCTACACCTGCACTAAAAATATAAACAGAGACACCCACGTATAATATTAACTTCAGCTACCACTTAAGTGCTCAAATCCCAATGAATTTGATTTGTTTATGTTTGAATGAGCTTACTGCATTAAAAAATGTCACAATATGGAGTTGGCGTTTAATATGGGATTTAACACTTAAATTGCGAGAGCACTCTTCATTGAGATTCGAGTATAAATTTCTCAATACGAGTATTTATTTGTACTTTTTCATACTTGTAGCAAAAACTTATGGACTAAGCCATTTTTGTCTTAAAAATTTCTCCATTTTTGTTTATGCTTGACATAGAGGTGGTCTTGTATTTTGAAATTTTCCCAGACAATTTTCATATAAACATTTTTATATGAATCTCTACATAGTACGTAATAATAATACAGTCAACTTTATGCAATTAACATTTGATATAATAAGTGTTTCCTTGTTTTGTATTACTTTTTAACATTACTTTAACAAGCATCTTGTTGCGTTAAATTAACCCATGCAACAAACCATCATCATAATATTTAACTTTTTTACATGCAATATTGTCTTAAGTGACGTCACAGTATTAATCATACCATTTTACATGTCACTTATTATAGTGGACATTGGACAATACCGGATTTCAATTCAAGAAAATCTGTGTTAAAAAATAAAATAAAATAAAATAAAATAAAAATGTCTATCATGAGTGTTTAGTAATGTCATTCATTCGCATCATTTTTACCCCCAATGTCAGTTATTTTGATTTCGGAATAACCGAAGAGCACTAAAATTGAAAACTGACCTTGCGTATCGCGTGTGCAGGAACTATGTATGTATTTATTTATAGCAAATGAATTGGCTATTTGGTTTTTTTCAATGAAATTGTTTATGAAATTTCATCGGAATCAAAATAAAAAACAAAAAAGCAATGAATGAAATTTGTATGAGTTTTAGAGGAAAATTAAATCAGTATATACATAGCTGGATTAGAGATTTTAAGATGAACGATTCGTTGAACTCTTTTGTTTGAAATATTGTCTTCTTGGAATCACCGATCAAAAGTTGAAAGAGATTTTTGAACCAATGAATTTTTTTTTAGGTAGTTTAGGTTGGTACCCACATATAACATAAATTATTGTTGGTTAATACATTGTTTTATTTTGTGTTTAATTTGAATAATTTGATTCATTACTAGGTGTGTAATAAAATACAAATTTGTTTTATATTAGAGGCTACTGCGGCGAATACTTACTTTTTATATCACACATTTTCGCGAGTTTATTAAATGAAATGTGAAAGTAGTTCAGTTTAATTTATTAAAAGACTAGCTGACCCGGCGGACTTCGTACTGCCCCAATCGATAATTAAAAGACCTAAACTTTTGTATAAATTAATTTCAAAACAAACAAAACGTATTGAATTAAAAAAGCAATTTTAAAATGAAGCATGAAGTTTTATTATTATTTTCGACACATCATGTTGCTTACTTAAAAAAAAACAGAGTTTTCCTGAAATACTGGCTATTTATAAGGTTTAAATTTTTATTAACACGCACACACTGTTATGATACAGTTTGTTAATCAATTTAAAGCTTTCTCATAAACTATATTTTTTTTTTTTTTTTTTTTTTGTGGTGCGTAAATAAACAAAGAAGATGGTTTTCCGACGCGCGAACACGCGACGTATAATTGTCCATGCGCGAAACAGGGAAACTCCAAGTTGATTCCGCAAACCTCTAAAGACTGTCCTTGCGATTTATTTATTTATCGCAAAGGCCAGACGTACTGGAAATTGTAAGCGTTTAAAATCGAATGGTAAATCCGTTGGAATCATCGGTATTCGCGGGATCAACACATCCTCTCCTTTGTATCTTCCTTTTATGATTGCTGCTTCAATGACGTTATTCATCAGCTTTTTCACAGCCAGTCTTGTTCCATTGCATAGTCGAGGTTGATTAATGTTATGCAGCATGATGACAACTGATCCTACTTTTAACTGCAAATTGTGAGGTGGTAATGCAGGCAATTCCAGTGAATTTAAAAACTCCGTGGGATAGTTGACTACGTCATCCTGGTTCATAACGATGTCGACTGATTTGAAGGAAACCAACTGTCCTGGAAGAAAATTCTGAATGGTCGCATTGAGATCCTCGACATCTTTATTTTTCGCTGCCAATATTGCTCGTTCACCCAGTCAATTATGGTTATTGAACTTTTGATGTGACAGAAATCTATGGGTAATGTGATCCGGTCGAGGTGTCCATTGCAACTTTATTATTTCCAATATCTTACAACTGCTTCGCAAACACATTTGCAGTTTCATCATGTTGCAAAAATACTCGCATGTTAGTTGTTAATTGGAGTGTCTTTATGTACTGCCACTAATTCGATGATTTTAGGCATGCATTTAGTTCATCAGCAACAGTTGATCGGGGAATAACTGGAAGAGTCTGACGAAAATAACCTGACAACCCAAAAGCAATAATATTAAGAACGTTTTTCCGGTTCCTCCGGGAGCATCAAGGAAATAAATTCCACCAGATCCACTGTTCACAGCTTCTATCAAAGTGTCGTACGCAATTCTTTGTTGTTGATTTAATTGTTAAACATTTGTACGAACTGTTTCGGCCAATGCTTCAATCTCGTACTGTTGTGGAAATAGAAAAGGGTTGTTTTTAGGGGTTTCCCGGAAAGTATTTGATTTTTTCTCGCCTTTTAAACCTTCCCTAGACTTCCACGAACATTTCAAGACTAAGATAAGATAAATCCGTTCAGCCGTTTTCGATTTTTAGTGAGACTCAGGCCTCTTTCACACATGACGATTTTCTCCGTACGGAAAAAAAACGTACACGGCCGAAGTATATCTCAGTCATTGAGACGGATGTTTTAAATCGTCCGTACGGAAAAAACCCGTCTCCGTCCAGTGTGAAAGCTTTAGTTAATTTTATTAGTTTACTATCCATGACTCACGGATAAAAACCGTACGGATTTTAATCGTACGGACGAAACCGTCTCGTGTGAAAGAGGCCTAACGAACAGCAATTCATTTTTATATACATATTATGTCGGATCCAATGTAAAACATTCCAAAATCAACAACTACTAATAAATTAAAAATTAATTAAAAAAACATTGTCCAGCGGACAAAATTGTGAATCTAAACCATTTTCAGATCCCCTTGAACACACACAAACAATTTCATCAAAATCGGTCCAGCCGTTTAAGAGAAGTTCAGTGACATACCCACTCACAGAAGAATTATATATATTAAGATATGTAAGAAACAGTGCCGAAATATGACTTTTTACAAGGGGAGTTGTGTGATTAAAATTACCGTCAAATCTTTTTCTTTCAAACATGATATTTATTGTATATACATAGGTAATTAAGTAAGGTATAGTACATAGGAAAGTAAGTTTTGGTGCTATTTTCAAACAAAAAATTATTTTAGTTTAATAAATGGTCTACAGCACAGTTAATAACTGCCATACAAATATTACAACGTGAAATTGTATCAAAATTAAGAAAACTCATTCTATGCTGGGTCACGGGCACCACGTCCAAAGAAAACCATTTGTTTCGGAGATAATTTTAAGTGTGAAAATTGTCGACGTTATTTTCTTGTTTTCGTTTTCTTTTCGACTTATGATAGTTTTTATGTTGGCATTTTTACTTGCGACATATAAGAACTATGCATGTACTATATGAAAATATTGAATGAGTAAAAAGCTTTGAACTCGAGATTTTAATCCAACATGACATAATGATGGTAGATATGTAAGTCGAAAAAAGTGGGCCCTGATTCCGTCCGTCTGTCTGTCCTTGCTCATACAGCCCAAACCATTCGGTTAATTGAGTTCAAACATAGAATTTAAGGTTTAAAGAAGATTTGCGTGAGACGTTTTTATTAATTTTTTTTTCAAGACTAAAAATAACAGTAGATAACATGCAGTAGTCGAAAATCGAAAATTCGAATTTTCTCAAAAACCAACCGATAGATTTGTATTATATTTTCTTTAAATGTTTTTTCTTAACTTGACTTTTTTCAATTAAAAAAATATGTTTGTACTACTCCACAAGGGTACCCCCCATAGAACAGTTATTTTGTTTTCAAGTGTTCTAAAGAATTAATAAACCGTTTTTTTTTTATAATTTTTTCTCTGCAATCTGTCTAATAATATTTGATGATCAAAAATGTCAAAACTTACTTTTTGGATTTTTATAAATTAGTATTTATTTTTTTTTTTCAAAACTCTATATCTCAAAACGGTTTAGTATTTTTTAACAAAAATTGAATGTTAAACGCATATAAATAATTTCTAAAAAACCTATAAACTTAAAATGTTTTTAAACTAAAATTAAGAAATTTTAAATACATTTTTATTTTTAACTTCCCATAGGAAGTTATTGTAATGGGTCCGATTTGTCAAATTGAAAATTTTGACATTTCTCGACGTTTCAAGGTCCCTAGAGTCGAAATAAAAGATTTTTAGAAAGATGTCTGTGCGTGCGTGTGTACGTACGTTCGTACGTCCGTACGTCTGTACGTCTGTACGTTCGCGACGTTTTTTTCGTCCTCCATAGCTCAAGAACCAGAAGAGATATCGACTTCAAATAAATTTTGATATACAGATAATAAGGGCAGAAAGGGCTCTCAAGAAAATTTCGTGGATATGGTTTTTTTACCATAGCAGTTTAAAAAAAAGGTGAAAATTTTGGTTAAACCTAAATATCTCATGAACCAACGATGCTAGAGACTTGAATTAAATTTTATAATATATATTGTAACGTAATACAAAATAATTATATTTTTGGAAAAAAATCCAATTAACGGTTTTTTTATAAATCAAAAAAACTAAAAAAAAATGTGTCACCTCGAAAATTTTACGACTGAAATATGATTTTATCTCCAAAATAATTTTGTGCATCGAAGAATAATGTTTTTGACATCTGATAAAATTTTGAGAAAAATCTAATTGACAGTTTTTTTTATAAAAAATAAAATCCTAAAAAAAAATGTACTCATAGTTGGTAAAAATTGAATTTCGACGCAAATATCTTTTCAAAAACTTGAGATTAAGGCTTCAAACTTTTTTTTATCTTATAAGAAAAAAAAAAATAAAAACCTAAAAAAATTAATAAAAGTTGGTAAAAATTGATTTTCGACTCAAATATCTTTTTAAAACTTTGAGATAATGGCTTCTAATTAATTTTAACTTATAAGAAATATTGTTTTCAACATTAGGAAAAATTTTGAGAAAACTCGAATTGACAGTTTTTTTTACAAAAAAATAAAAACCTAAAAAAAAAATTATAAAAGGTGATACAAATTGATTTTCGACTCAAATATCTTTTCAAAAATTTGAGATAATGGCTTCTAACTAATTTTAACTTATAAGAAATATTGTTTTCAACATTCGATAAAATTTTGTGAAAAATCGAATTGACAGTTTTTTTTACAAAAAATAAAAACCTAAAAAAAAAACAATACTAAAACTTGGTAAAAATTTACTTTCGACTCAAATAGCTTTTCAAAAATTACAAATATTGGCTTCAAACTTATTTTATTTCACAAAAAATATTGTTTTCGATATTCATATATCATTCGATATAAAAATCCAACAGTCCGTTTTTTCATAAAAAAATAAAATCTACAAAAAATAGTACGCAAATTTGGTAAAAATTGATACATATAGACAATCTTTTAAGCAAGACAAATCGAAAGACGGGATGGGAAGTTATCAGTGTGGGTCGCATCCCAGCCTCTTTTTTAAATATAAGTTCTATTTTTTGTAAACAGAGTTTTTTTGGATACAGGAGCATGTCCGTGCAATCCAGTCATACACTTTATTTCTTTAACTAGTTCTAACTTTGCAAAATTGCAACCGGTTTTTTGATATTCTATAGTTACAATTTTATGAAATTCGAACGATCGTTTTCGTTTTTGTTTTCAACATTATTTTTATATTTTTGCCATACATTTGCAAAACTTGATTTCGGATTCTTAATCAGTACACAAAATTAGTTTTGAAACATGTTTGTTTAAAATTTAATTCAAATTTTCTGAAAAAAAAAAAAAAAAAAAAAAACGATTTACTGAAAAATTTGTATCTGAATTTTGAAAACGATGATTAAAAATCTTGCTAAATTATTACAAATTTAATTGAAAAAAAAAAGAATAAAATAAAATAAGTTCTTTCAAAATTCAAGAGGTGATATCTCAAAAACCTGTTGTGGTTGAGTGATTTTGGGTTTCGTATTCGAAATAAGGTCAAAATTTGTCCATACACGATTGAAAACAAATATCTTTAAGATTTTTGGTCAAGCTGCTACCGAAACCAAAACTTTTAAGAAGGCAGAATTTTTGTAAAAAAAGTTTTTATTTAGTGAAAGTTTGACAAAACTTAATTTTTTCGTATTTTCTGTCAGATTGTAAACTATAGACTAAATGTCTACACAAAATTACGAGTTAGTGCAAAAGGTATTTAAGGTTAAGATCCAGGTTCTCTAATCCTCTTTTTAAACATACTTCACGAACACTTTCTCCACATATAAATTGACATTTGTTCGTTTCAAATTAAATGTTTTAACATGAACATGAACTGTCCTCGAATATCAGAAAAAAGAAGGCCGTTTATTGTGCCGTATGTAGTTTTTTAAGTTATTTAAATATTGTACGGTTTTTAAAAATTTGGGTGGATTATGATTAATGATTTATATGAAATAGATAAACAAATAATCTTTCTACCAATCAATTTATTTGTGTTCGATTAAAAAAAATTTTTATTAGGAATGTGAAATAAACTATGAACCCATATAAGTCTTATTAAAATTTACACAAAAACTACTTCTGGCATTGATTTCTTAACCTCACTTTGATCTTACTTTGTAATAAGATTTATTATTTTAAGGCTCAATCATTTGGAAGAATGTCTTTTTTTTCTCACTTTTTTCTCAAATAAAAACTATTTTCATGTAAAATATGTCAGCTTAAAATTATGCAGCTCAACAGATACATGAAATCTGAACACACTAATTAAATGTATTTCATTCAATTTCCTTGCCCTACAGCTTTCATTCGTCTTAATATCTTCTCGCAGAAAGCAGCTTCATAATTTGTATAATTAATCTACTTGATCCCACAACTTTTCGATGCGAAAAATAAAACCTTTCTTTTCATTATTTCATTATACCTTAACGTTGAAATAAAACTAACATTGTACATAGGTATACATATGTACATTATGTAAATATTTATTTAAAACTTCCTGTACTTTAATTATTGTACTTCCTGATCCTGTGAAGCTTTTACTCGTATGCTTGTTAGTACTTACATATATGCAAATTCTTTAGTTCCGGTTATCTTCAGGCATAATTACAAAGTCAAATAACAAAATATAATACATATGTTTTATCTGGGTATCTTTGTTTCAGAGGCCAAAAGTCTCTATACGACTTACTTTCCATGAATAATTTCATTCAACTTACAAACTGAACTCATTTTCATTTTCATTCTCCAATTGACTTTTTGATGGAAAAATAAAATACACAAATGCAAGTCAAATCAAAATCAACTTCTTTTACAACTCGTATAGCTCGTCGTATCATAGGTTCATATATTGCTCAATTTGCCGTCAATCCACACACAACTTTTGAGGAATCTGTTACAAAATCGATTCTGGGAAAATCCACGCATGAAAATTTATCTGTCTAGAAGGAGGTACGTTTATATACGTCGCTCGTCGTCGCGTCGTCGTCGTGAATCGTGTTAAACCTCATTCAAGAAATAAAAATTGTGCAATATCCAACCCACTGGAACTGCCAGTCCGCCAAATGTGACAGGAGTTCATTAGCTCCTTTTTTCCCGCATTCTTATACATATTTCTCACTGCAAATGCATAAAATAAACAACACAAAAATTGTGCTATTAAGAAAATCCGGTAAAACCCAAGTCGAATGGTACATGCGGTAATAATTAGAGTGGAAAAGCAAAAGTGAAAAATGATATAAAATTTTCATCTTGAACATTGAAGAAAAACCCGAAGGAAACGAACCAAGAAGTCAAAAAAATACAAGACAAGAAATATAAAAATTATTGTGCTTCAGCTGCGTTTCTGTGGTCTTGGTCTCCATCTACTTTGATCTACCAAGTGTGTATAGTGTCTATACGTAGTTTGCAGCCTTGGGGATTCCCTGGTTTTTTGAGATGTTGCATAATAACACGCCAAATGTTATTGTTTTTGTTGCTTTTTTTCAATCGAAACTCTTTATGTTGTTGTCTTTTGGCAGACCACAAACACTCGAACTTTTAGTGACTCACTAAAACTCAACACCGCACTGGTCAGTAGTTAGCGCCCTAAGCGAATACAAATTTAAACATTTAAGTATCACGAATTCGAAGAAGCCGATTAATGAGGTCAATCGATTGAACGTATTCACATGAATTGAATACTTAATAAGATTGATTTGTTTGTTTTATTTATTCATGCAGGTAAATTATACTTGAACTTATGATTTAGTGTGGAGTGGTAAGGGTCATTAATTGGATTGCTGATCCCATTTTAGAATTGGGAGTATAGTTTTTAAAATGTGCTTAAAGTACTTCATAATCAGCTTTTACATATAAAAACTTTAATACAAATACTTAGATTAATCTAGCACCTTCCCAGATATGCGAGCTGGACTTTAACTCAACTAACTTTAAGAATTATGAAAAAATATAAAATATAAATTTTAGTTTATAATAACTTCAGCTACAATATATTTATAATTTGGTTCAATCATATTTGGCAACCAATCACTTTTCCTTTTTAAGAAAATTATGCAATTTAGAGAAGCATTTGAATGTCTATTTCATATTTTATTTGTTTACATGGAAAGTTTGTAAATAAAATTTATAACAAACAAGTTTAATAATTGCACCCTAAATTGGTAAAAAAAACTTTATTTGGATTATTGGACCGCAAATTTGTTGATAAATAAAATCGGCAATTGTAAAAGAGTTCAACCTTCATTCGAATTTATAGGAAAGTGTGTATGGTGTAGGTGTTGTTCCCCCTTGTAATTATTATGATAATATTGCGTGTTTATTTTGTTAACCTTGAAAAATATTGCCATTTAACAAGGTTAGTAAAATATGTTCATATCATATTTTGCATGTTAAAGGTATCGATCGAGTCAGAAATATAGGTACAAATAATTATTGTCGTCGAAAAAAAAACTTTTTGATATTACACGCTTTAAAATATAAAATTCAGTTTGGTAACTTATATGTAGTTAAGCCCGCTTATAGTCATACAAAATTGATTGCTTAACACAAATAATAAAACGAGGCTGGGATGCGACCCACACTGATAACTTCCCATCCCGTCTTTCGATTTGCCTTACTTAAAAGTTTGTCTATATGTATGTATCAATTTTTACCAAATTTGCGTACTATTTTTTGTAGATTTTATTTTTTTATGAAAAAACGGACTGTTGGATTTTTATAAAAAATTACTGAATATCGGAAACAATATTTTCTGTGAAATAAAATAAGTTTGAAGCCAATATTTGTAATTTTTGAAAAGCTGTTCGAGTCGAAAGTAAATTTTTACCAAGTTTTAATATTGTTTTTTTTTTTGGTTTTTATTTTTTGTAAAAAAAACTGTCAATTCGATTTTTCTCAAAATTTTATCGAATGTTAAAAGAAATATTTCTTATAAGCTAAAATTAGTTAGAAGCCATTATCTCAAATTTTTTGAAAAGATACATATTTGAGTCAAAAATCAATTTTTAACAACTTTTGTTAATTTTTTTTCGGTTTTTAATTTGTTTGTAAAAAGAACTGTCTATTTGATTTTTTTCAAAATTTTACTGAATGTTGACAACATAGCTTTTTGAAAGATAAAAGTAGTTTAAAGCCAATATCTCAAAGTTTTGAAAAGATATTTGAGTCGAAAATCAATTTTTACCAACTTTTATTATTTTTTTTTTTTTGGGTTTTTATTTCAAGTTTTTGAAAATATATTTAAATCGAAATTCAATTTTTACCAACTTTGAGTAATGTTTTTTTTTTTTTAGGTTTTTATTTTTTAAAACTGTCAATTAGATTTTTCTCAAAAATTTTTCAGATGTCAAAAACATTATTCTTCGTTGCACAAAATTGTTTTGGAGATGAAATCATATTTTAGTCGTAAAATTTTCGAGGTGACAAATTTTTTTTTCAGTTTTTTTGATTTATAAAAAAAACGTTAATTGGATTTTTTTCCAAAAATATACTTCTTTTGTATCACGTTACAATATATAATATAAAATTTAATTCAAGTCTCTAGCGTCATTGGTTCATGAGATATTTAGGGTTAACCAATATTTTCACCTTTTTTTAAACTGCTATGGTTAAAAAACCACCCACGCAATTTTCTTGAGAGTCCTTTCTGCATCTTTCTGCCTTATTATCTGTATAACAAAATTTATTTGAAGTCGATACCTCTACTGGTTCTTGAGCTATTGACGACGAAAAAACGTCGCGAACGTACGGACGTACAGACGTACGGACATACGGACGTACGGGCGTACAAACGTACGTACACACGCATGCGCAGACATCTTTCTAAAAATGTTTTATTTCGACTCTAGGGACCTTGAAACATCGAGAAATGTCAAAATTTTCAATTTGACAAATCGAACCCATTACAATAACTTCCTATGGGAAGTTAAAAAGGTATTTGATGTGATCCACACTGTTTGATTCCCATCTGTGCCCGTCTGTCGATTTTTCTTAAAGTTTGACAAAATATATGTAAATAACAATATTACAAAATTTTTAGTAAATATCTTTCTTTGTTCTCATAATAATTTACAACCATTAAGTTTTTTTTTCTTTTTGTAGTTTTTCTTGTTTCGTAAAAATTGTCTATTGGATATTTCTTAAAAGTTAATTAAAACTTTGATTTGAATATCAGTTTTTGTTCCCGAGATTTTTAATCAAAAACCACATCTTATCAATTTAAGACAGTTGGATTTTTCTTAAAATTATATTTAATGTTAAAAATAATATTTTTTTAAAATATAAAATTAGTGTGAAGGCAATATCTTTAATTGTTGCCAAGATATTTTTATTTTGACAATTTTTGATAGTATTTTTTAAATTTGTATTTGTTTTTACGAAAAAAGCACTTCGATTTTCCAAAGAATTTAACCAAATGTCAAAAACATTACTTTTTGATGCATGACTTAATTTTGGATATTATATTATTTAGGTTCAAGGGACCTTGAAACGTCGATAAATGTTAAAATTTTCAATTCGACAAATCAGAGCGTTTACAATAATTTCCTATGGAAAGTTACAAATACCTAAGATATCACGGTAGCTCATTTTGAAAGTTATTTAGAGCACTACTAAAAAAATTATTATCCACCAAAAGCAAAGTATTTTGAAAACAGAAAGAGTCAAAGTCCCAATTTTAGTGTAAAATATTACTTTGAACAGCTTTACACAATTCATTATAATTCTGTATGACGTCATAGTTTTAAAAATGAAATTCCGAGCGTAAGGAAGTGAATTTTAAACGTTGAGAAATTTCAAAGTGAAGTTGAAAAAAATAATCTTTTCAAAACGCTGGCTTGTTTTTTTTTTATGGAAAATATTTGTCCAAACATAAAAAAACAAAAATTCCCAAAACAAGAAAATAATTGTACTAAATTTGATTTAATAATTGGCTACACTCCAATGTTTTCAATCGTTTTTCTCTAAATTTGACTGTTTAATCTTCCCGAGTCGAAATTTCGGCCCTATTCTGATCCTAAAAAGGATCTTTTCTCCTCATTTGCTCCTACATACAGCAAAATGAACCTCATATCATCCTAAACGATTTTTCATCGTCCTCATTTCATCCTACGTGAATCTTTAGAATTCATTCCGTTTTTCTACGCATATTTTGTGAACCTCATTTCGTCCTAAATGAAGGTTTATCAACATAGAAAATAGATATCTTCCTCTTTTCATACTTAATAATGCCTACCTGGTCGTGTAGCTGCTTTTTTTTTGTTGTCACTGTTGTTGTCACAACAGATGATGACAATGATGGTGGAAATGACAAGGATAGAGCTGGTGATAGTGAAAATGGTAGCAATGGAGCCAGTAAAGTCGACGACACCAACGACGAGGACAGCAACGACGACGACTCCGACGACGTAGAGGACGACAACAACGACGAACAAGACGATTTCGACGAAGAATTATTATACGTTTAAATTAATTACTAATGTTAATAAAAACTGTTTTGTTTAATGAATAAAAAAAAGAGGCTGGGATGCGACCCACACTGATAACTTCCCATCCCGTCTGTCGATTTGTCTTGCTTAAAAGTTTGTCTATATGTATCAATTTTTACCAAATTTGCGTACTATTTTTTGTAGATTTTATTTTTTTATGAAAAAACGGACTGTTGAATTTTTATAAAAAAAATTACTGAATATCGGAAACAATATTTTCTGTGAAATAAAATAAGTTTGAAGCCAATATTTGTAATTTTTGAAAAGCTGTTTGAGTCGAAAGTAAATTTTTACCAAGTTTTAGTATTGTTTTTTTTAGGTTTTTATTTTTTGTAAAAAAAACTGTCAATTCAATTTTTCTCAAAATTTTATCGAATGTTGAAATAAATATTTCTTATAAGTTAAAATTAGTCAGAAGCCGTTATCTCAAATTTTTGAAAAGATATTTGAGTCGAAAATCAATTTTTAACAACGTTTTTTAATTTTTTTTTTCGGTTTTTAATTTTTTGTAAAAAACCTGTCAATTCGATTTATTTCAAAATTTTACTGAATGTTGACAACAATATTTTTGAAAGATAAAAGTAGTTTAAAGCCAATAACTCAAAGTTTTGAAAATATATTTGAGTCGAAAATCAATTTTTACCAACTTTTATTAATTTTTTTTAGGTTTTTATTTTTTGTAAAAAAAACTGTCAATTAGATTTTTCTCAAAATTTTATCAGATATCAAAAACATTATTCTTCATTGCACAAAATTGTTTTGGAGATGAAATCATATTTTAGTCTTAAAATTTTCGAGGTGACAAATTTTTTTTTCAGTTTTTTTGATTTATAAAAAAAACCGTTAATTGAATTTTTTTCCAAAAATATAATTGTTTTGTATCACGTTACAATATATAACATAAAATTTAATTCAAGTCTCTAGCGTCATTGGTTCATGAGATATTTAGGCTTAACCAAAATTTTCACCTTTTTTGACGTGACAACGTCTTAAATTAGGTTGCGGCTGGGAGTCACTTATGAAAAAGTGTAACGCCCGGTAACGTTACGATGAGTCACCGAACGAGAGAGAGGCCCGCCGAATGCCTTGCGTCTCTCTCCCACTCAACTATGATCGGTCTGCCGCGCGCGCAACACTAGAGAATTAGGCGCATTGAATCGGCGCATGCTTGTGTCTCTGTCTTTGTCTTTCTCGAACGTTCTTGGCGTTGGAAAAACAAGAAAGCGTCATAATACAAGTTCACACGTGTGGTTAAAGTATCGTCAGCTGTGTCTGTAGTGAAAATGTGGAGTGCTTAGATTCGTCATTTACAACAACTACAACAATAAAGGTAAATAATTGTACACTGATATTTCATTATCGTAAACTATGATTGATTGATTAATTGTTAGATTGACACAAAAGTTGAGAAACTGAGTTTATAGGTTATGTCATACTATTGATAAATGTTGATAGTGTTAAGTAAATTATTAGTTTAAAAAATTTGTGCAATTCTTATTTTCATTCAATTCCTTGTTCCTATTGTGCAATTTAATTATATTCATATCAATAAATATTCTACCGAGAAAAAGACGTTGTCACGTAAAATCTTCGCCCGTAAAACCGACTTTACAGGCAACCATTTTTTTTAAACTGCTATGGTAAAAAAACCACCCACGCAATTTTCTTGAGAGCCCTTTCTGCATCTTTCTGCCTTATTATCTGTATAACAAAATTTATTTGAAGTCGATATCTCTTCTGGTTCTTGAGCTATGGACGACGAAAAAAACGTCGCGAACGTACGGACGTACGGACGTACAGACGTACGGACGTACGGACGTACGTACACACGCACGCACAGACATCTTTCTAAAAATCTTTTATTTCGACTCTAGGGACCTTGAAACGTCGAGAAATGTCAAAATTTTCAATTTGTCAAATCGGACCCATTACAATAACTTCCTATGGGAAGTTAAAAAAGGATAAAATTAAAATATAAATTATTTTATTTTAAAAAGATTACTAATAAAATGAAAGAGAGTGAGACAGAAAGGGAAAAGCAAGTAGGAAAGAGAGAGAGAGAGCGAGAGAGAGAGAGCGAGAGAGAGAGAGAAAAGAAAATAAGATAGAAAGTGAGAGAGAGTATAATGAAGTGGTATCAGAGAAAGAGAAAGAAAGAAAAAGAGTAAATGAACAAAGAAAAACGCTATGGTCAAGATGAAAGAGGTTCATTTGAGGCTTTCGGCTGTCGTCCTCATTTGATCCTAAACATCGTATTTTGTCCGATAACTGACACTATTAGGTTCAAATGAGGAACAACTTTTAACAGTAAGTGATCCTCTTTTGAATCTCTTTGAACCCCAGAGAACCTGAATTTTGGGGACGAAAATAGGGCCAACATTTCGACTCGGGTTTTTACTTACTACCCGAGTCGAAATTTTGGCCCTATTCTGATCCTTAAAAGGATCTTTTCTCCTCATTTGCTCCTACATACAACAAAATGAACCTCATATCATCCTAAACGATTTTTCATCGTCCTCATTTCGTCCTACATGAATCTTTAGAATTCTTCCGTTTTTCTACGCATATTTTGTGAACCTCATTTTGTCCTAAATGAAGGTTTATCAACATAGAAAATAGATATCGCCCTCTTATCATACTTAGTAAGCCTACCTGGTCATGTACCTGCTTTTTTTTGTTGTCACTGTTGTTGTCACAACAGATAATGACAATGACAACAATGATGGTGGAAATGACAAGGATGGAGATGGTGATAGTGAAAATGGTAACGATGGAGCTAGTGAAGTCGAAGACACCAACGAACGAGGACAGCAACGACGACGACTCCGAAGACGTAGACGACGTAGACGACGACAACGGCGAAGAATTATTCCTTTTAAATTAATCAATAATGTTAATAAAAACTGTTTTTTTTAATGTATAAAAAAGGATAAAATTAAAATATAACTTATTTTATTTTAAAAAGATTCCTAATAAATCAAATGAAAGAGAGAAAGAGAGAAAGGGAAAAGCAGGTAGGAAATAGAGAGAGGGAGAGAAAAAATAAAATAAGAAAGACAGCGAGAGAGAGTCTTATAAACTAGTCTTAGAGAAAGAGAAAGAAAGAGAGAGGGTAAATGAACAAAGAAAAAAAGCTATGGTGAAGATGAAAAAGGTTCATTTGAGGCTTTTTGCTGTCGTCCTCATTTGATCCTAAACATCGTATTTTGTCCGATAACTGCCACTTTTAGGTTCAAATGAGGAGCAACATTTTAACAGTAAGTGATCCCCTTTTGAATCTCTTTGAACCTCAGAGAACCTGAATTTTGGGGACGAAAATAGGGCCAAAATTTCGACTCGGGTATATGGCAAGTTTTGCATTCGTAAAATATTTCGAACTCGAGATTTTAAACAAACATGACATTACGATGGTAGAGAAGTCGACAAAAAGTGGGGTTTGTTACCTGATTCCGTCCGTCTGTCTGTGTACACATTTTGTAATCAACAATCGAAAATTGTTTCTTAATTTGGCTTCTTTTAATTAAAAAAAAAAAATATTTTTGCATTGCTCCAAAAAAGTACTCCCCATAGAACCGTTATTTTGTTCTTAAGTTTTCTCAGGAACTAATCAAATGATTTCAATAATTTTGTTCTTTTTTCAAAAATGTCATTGTTTTTATTAACTTCCCATAGGAAGGTATTGTAATCGGTCTGATTTGTCAAATTGAAAATTTTGACATTTCTCCACGTTTTTGTATAAGTCCGTACGTTCGCGAAGTTTTTTTCATCGTCCATAGCTCAAGAACCAGTAGAGATATAAACTTCAAATAAATTTTGTTATACAGATAATAATGCAGAAAGATGCAGAAAGGACTCTCAAAAAAATTGAGTGGGTGTTTTTTTTTACCATAGCAATTTTCAAAAAATTGAAAATTTTGGTTAAACCAAAATATCTCACGAACCAATAATGCTAGCTACTTGAATTAAATTTTATATTATATATTGTAACGTGATATCAAGCAAGTATATTTTTGGAAAAAACTCCAATAACCGGTTTTTTTATAAATCAAAAAAAAAAAAAACTGAAAAAAAAAATATTTATCACCTCGAATATTTTACGAACAAAAAATGATTTTATCTCCAAAATAATTTTGTGCAACGAAGAATAACGTTTTTGACATCTGGTAAAATTTTGAAAAAAATCGAATTGACAGTTTTTTTCTATAAAAAATAAAAACCTACAAAAATTACTAAAAGTTGGTAAAAACTGATTTTTGACTCAAATATCTTTTCAAAATTTAGGATTATGGCTTCAAACTAAGATTGTCTTATAAGAAATATTGTTTTCAAGATTCGTCAAAATTTTGAGAAAAATCGAATTGACAGTTTTTTAACAAAAAATAAAAAGCTAAAAAAAGCATTTCTAAAATTTAGTAAAAAATTGATTTTCGACTCAAATATCTTTTCAAAAATTTGAGATTTCAAATTAATTTCATTTTATAAAAATATTGTTTTAAACATTCAATACAATTTTGAGAAAAATCGAATCAACAGTTTTCTTACAAGAAATAAAAACCAAAAAAAAAAAATCAATACTAAAGCTTGGTAAAAATTTACTTTCGACTCAAATATCTTTTCAAAAATTTAAAATATTTTCTTCAAACTTATTTAATCTCACAAAAAACTATTTTTGTCGTCATTCAGTAATTTGTTTATAAAAATTCAACAGTCCGGTTTTTCATAAAAAAAATAAAATCTACAAAATATATTACGCAAATTTGGTAAAAATTGATGTTCGGTTCTCAATATCTCGTGAACAATAGAAGATTTTGACTTAAAATTAATTTCATTGATCCAATTTTTATTTGTTTATATAAGAAGTAAAAACTTTTGGGAAATGCTACTAAAAATGGTAAAAATTGGTTTTCGACTAAAAATCTTTGAAACAAGAATAGATTTTGAAATCAAACTATTTCATTATATGCAAAATATTGTTGGAAATTTTAAAATTTATAAGAATAATTCAACTGACAACTTTTTTAACAAAACACAAGAACTTGAAACTTTTAAGCAAGACAAATCGACAGACGGGATCTGAAGTTATCAGTGTGGGTCACATCCCAGCCTCTTTTTTGTATTTTTAATTAAAAAAAATACTTTTTTTTCGAAATTCGATATCTTGAAAATGGGTCATCATTTATTTAAGAAATTGAAACAAAAAACGTATGTTAATAGACTTTAACTGCATACCAAAAATATTTTCAAACTAAAATTGAAAAATTTTGTGCGTATTCAAAATTAATTTAAAAAAATCGCTCTAAGGATTTCAAATACAAAATTTTAAAATTAAGTTTTTTTAGAAATCAAATTTGCAATTGCAAAAAACAACTCACGTTTCCCGTTTCGATCTTCACTAATCACACCTCCAAAATTTTAACTCCGCATTTTACATTTCTTACTGTACACTTAATACTTCCCACTTCGATCATCGCCTTTCATACTTTATGTTTCTAACTCTCACACTTTACACTCTGTGCTTTAGAATTCAGAGTTTTCCGTTTCGCACTTCGCAAACACAAATTTCTATCACATTTTTCATTTGAAGCATCGATTTTCAAAACTATATTTTTAAAACTTTAATTCTTTGTAACTTCGTACTTTGATGTTTTGTACTGTTTGAGCTAATTTTTGGCACTAATGTGTACTATTTTTAAGTGAATCTTAATTTTTTCAAAACCCATACCTATTTTCTTTCAAACACTGATTCTGCTTCATTCAACCAATGTTAAAGAACTTGGTGGTAAAAATAAGGTTTCTGACTATTTTTAATCCTAGACTATTTCCAAATTTAAAAGAAAATCCCAAGAAAACATTAACACAGCGCAGCGTGAGAAATTAAAACATATCATAGACTCACAACAAAAGGTAATTGTAATTGCAACCAACTGTGACTGCTTAATTGTCTTAATTGCGTATAGGATAACAAGCCCAACTTCAACAAAACATTCATATGAACTTATATATACTGTACCGTACATTATATGTTTCTTTTTATGTCTAGTGCATTTGTACCTGATGTTTAAACATACAAACATTAAATAGTATGTACCTACAGGAGAAAGTTTAATGACGTCAAGTCTTGGTATCAACAATCAAACCTTCTAGGTTAATTAAATTATATAAAGTTCAAACCATTAGAGGCTATGTTGATCTGTAATGGTAAGTGCTTCCAATTTTTAACTAGGAACAATATAATAATGTCATATTCAAGACATTATACCCACTAATTGGCTTGTATTGAAAATTTTTCCATAATAAGCGGAAATTTTATATAAAACCCTCGCATATTTTGAATTCCAGAACAAAAACATCACATGACATATGCATATATGTATTATTTACATATATGCGTGTATTTGTCTAGGTAGCTTGCTGTTTTTGTGATCCTAGGTCTTGTCACTATATACTGATGATGATACAGAAAGTATTCACAAGAAGATCGGCATTGATAGAAGTAAGTGCTTCCACATCAACATCTATATCCATATCCTCCTCCACTGGTTTTTCGGATTGACATCGATTGATTGAATATAATTATCTGATTTGAATCAAATAGATTAAAATTACCACATGATTGTACGTACCTATCTAACATAACCTAACCTAACCTTTACATATAGCCTATTTAAAATAAAGGATATGCTCAACTACAAAGGATTTCTAATCATCAGGTGCGTATGTACATAAAGTTGTCGCGACAGTATTATTTTTATTTAAAGTTAAAATTAACAAGGATTTTTTTAATATGTAGTTAACCTTAAAGCTTAAATTTCTCATTAAATGAGCCTAGTTTCCTGTTTTAAGTAAACAAAGGATTATACTCAAGGCAAACTTTTTGTTTAATGATAAAATAAAAGTTATTTGAAGAACCACTGAACCTACTTTGATAAGAAGGACAAGAACTCGAAACTTTGGTTTTTATGAACTTTAGCCTCCTGGAAAAGAAAACTATGACCGTGCTTGTCTTTTTTAAATGCATACCATTCCAACTATAAGACTAAAGCAAAGCCACTTACACCCAAACACATTACCATAAGTGCATAATAAAAGCAATGTAATGAAGAATATGTACATTTCCTTAGAAAAGACTTCACAAATAAATCCAGATATTCCAGAACCTTATACCAGTACAACTAAGTTGAATGGAAGGAACTTATATAGAGAAAAGCTCCAGCTGTGAAAATTAGAATTGTCAAGATAGAAGAAAAATATATATTATCATGGAAGGCATTTTGAGGACAAATAACGTTAATTGAGATTGAGCTCTTCTTCCGAATTCTACGAACCTATACATTTAGGTCGTAGCTGGAAGATTCAACAAAATTGTTGTTTACTTTTAGTTATAAAGTATACTACACAAAAGAGTAAACAAAATATAATTAGGTAAATACTAAGTGTAACTTTAAGGAATATTTAAGAAGGTTTAAATGATATCATATACAATCTTTTAAACCTTCTTAAATATTCCTTAAAGTTACTCTTAGTTTTCTTAGGCTAAACTGTTTCTTTTCATTGATTTTTTAAAATGTTTGTTCGTTGAGCTCTACACTTCACTTGATGTTGATTCAAAGTGACTTTTTTTGAACTGACCCTTAAGCAGCTATTAATTTTTTGGTGGGGGCAAGCTAAAGTTACGAATAAACTGCCAAAGTGACATAAGATGAAAGCTTTGTACATATATGAAAACCATAGTGCTCTAATGGTGGAAGACCAATATGGCGACATCTAGATATTTTTCGTGGAACGTCTAGTTGAAAAAATTTATTTTCAGCCGGGAGACTTAGGAATGTGTCTAGTCTGAATTAATAGGGGTCGAAGTGAAAAAGGAAAACATATTAGCGCAAAATTTTAAACAACATATTGTTAAGGTTTTAACAATTTACTATAACATTTTGCTAAATGTTTAGCAATTTACTCAGGGAGTCCAAAATTTTAAACCGTTATTTTCGTTTGTCTTTTATAAGAAAACGAGCATCCAAACATGTCTAAAAAGTGACAGTTCGTGAAAATTACCAAAGCAAATACGCTTACAGACCTATTAATTTGAATTCCGAGCTTTTGACTGGACCATTCTATCCATTGCTCTTATAACTTGCAACTTGCTAATAGTTAAAGGAGCCATTCCCTGATTTTAACTTTTAGCAAATTGTTAAGAAATATTAAGATGTTAAAATCGATTAAAACTATGTAAATCACCTTTTCAGCTTAGTAAATTGCTAAAAATGGCCATTTTACTAAATCTTTTAAAATTTTGCTCCCATATGTTTTCTATATTTTCACCTCTTTCTTATTATCACATTCGTGATAAATATCTAGATAGGACTGTTTGATTTTGCAACTCATCTGATGTTTGTCTTTTTAAGTGTCAGATACTGAATTTATATTATTATTATTGTATCATATTTTCCTGCAAGATATTTTTTGTAAAATTTGCTTCTATAGGACTTTGATTTAGTTTATACAAAACGTCATCCATTCCTGTCAAAAAATTGTTTAAATAAATTACACTGCATAACAATTTGTTCAATTTGTAGATTTTGGCGCCCCGTGACCATGCGTGGTGGCCATTTTGTTTTGGTGACACCTGTCAAATCTTTTGTTTATTATTCAGTTGTTTATGCCAAATCATCATGGCAAGTTACACTATTGAACAGTACGTTCAAATGATAAAACTTTATTATCAAAATGAGTGTTCGTTAACGCAAACGTTGCGTTGCGCGCATTGCGCCCATTTTACGTTAGTCGTGGAGGCCCTTCACAGTCGACTCTTCAATGTTTGGTGGTCAAATTTGAGACGACCGGTTCAGTAAACAATTAGCTTACACCCGTACGTTCAAGGAACGCAAGATCGGCCGAGAACATCGCCGCGGTCCGTATAAGTGTACATCAGAACCCTAGGTAGTCTATTCCTCGCCGTGCACAAGAACTCGGCCTTTCGCAGACTTCAACTTGGCGAATTTTGCGTCGGGACTTGGGCTTACACCCGAACAAGATCCAACTGACCCAGGAGCTCAAAGTTCATGACAACGCCGTTTGTTCGCTGACTCGGCTTCGAATACCGCAATTTTGGGCGAAAAATCATCTTTAGTGAAGAGGCGCATTTTTGGATGATTGGCTGTGTTAACAAGCAAAATTGCCGTATATGGGACAACACCAATCCACGCGAGGTTTACAAGGTGATAATGCATCCTCAAAAAGCTACCGTTTGGTGTGGATTTTGGGCCGGCGCGGCGCGGTGTAATTTGTCCGTACTTTTTTGAAAACGACCGACGTTAGTGAGGCGGTCACCGTGAACAACGAGCGCTACATAACGATGATAACTAATTTACTTAATTTGACATGTGGTTCCAGCAGGACGGCGGCGGCGCTACGTGCCCACAGCAAACACCACGATTGACATTTTGCATGAACGATTTGAAATAATTTTGTCAATACTTCACGCACAGCTTGTTTTATTACATTACAACATCTATCCGCCCTTATTGAAAAGCCCTTTAGTTTATATCTATGTATTTAAATTAATTTAGTTTCATTAGTAAACATGATTACATTTATTTACTATTTTTTTTTCATAAAAAATGGATAATTGTAAAAATAAAATTCAAAATATATTGTCCAGTTTGAAATTTTTGTAAATTACTAATACATAGCTACTGGAGTATATATTTGTTCTGTTAAATACATTGCCAAAGTTTCTTCCAAACCTTTAATTTATGAAATTATTATTTTACAAACACGATCACAAAAGACAGCTAGAGTTTTGGTCGACATCATCTTGAATTTCTAATGTAGGCTGTTTTTGTTGAACAGAACACAATGCGTTTAAAGTAGGTAAGTAGCTTTAAGTCCACAAGTTCTTCAAAAACATTTTTTTATAGTTAGTACCATGATTTCCGATATTTTAGAAGCCCTATTTTCAAATATATTTTTGGCTATTCTCTATTGTTTACGGATTATTCCCTCTGTTTCATTACTAAAATTGTAAAAATTGGAAAAAATCTCCAAGACGTATAACGAAAAAATACAATTGCTTTGAATATTCATCTTCTTTTCTTCCGTTAAATTAACTTCAATTATTCAAAATATTTTTCAAATTTATTCACCAATCGATTTTTATTTTTAGTTAAATTAAGAAAAGTAGTAAACTAGAGAGCGCTATTCCATCATCGACTATTTCCACAATAAAAAAAAACATTGTCAGCTTTTAGGAGTTTCTAATAGGAAATCTGGTAGTGAGAAGTTTCAATTGGGGCTGTGTATGCCACCTGTTGGGAGATAGGCAAAATAAAAAATAAACGATCATGAAAGAGTTTTGAATTTTCAAACTATGCTAAAGCTTAGCCCTCAATTAAAAGATTTCACTCACATAATTACGGGCATATGCCAATGGAACATGTTCAGCTGCATAAACTGCTGAGTGGGCAGCTGGCAATGATACATATTGACGGGCAATTGGTGTCAAACCACTGACATAGCCAGCATGTTCAGTATGAGCAGGAGCCTGAGGCTGAGGAATTAATCTGCCCAAAAGAGGAGTAGACACAGCTGGAACTAATCCTGCAGCAGCAGCGGCAATGACAGCAAAAAGAATCACCTTTGATTTTAAAGAAGACAAAAGTGTTATCCTAGGTATCAAATAGAGTTTTGTTTAAAAAGAAGAACTTACGAATTTGAACATATTGTTTGGTTGTTTGTAAAAAGTTGTTACTTCTTGAGTGTTTAACGAATGAAACGAATTTGATACCATCCCTAGAATTGTATTAACTATTTATACTATTCTTGAAAAAAAAAAAACACCCAGAAAGTTCTTTTGTTTACGATGATGGACATGGAATACAGGTTCAAGGGCAAAATAGGGCAAAAACAAGAAAAAATGCAACAAAATACAAAAACAATCCCAGAGAAGAAGATTCACTTCGGGCAATAGATGTAAAAACTAGATATCCCAGCAAAATGCATCTGGGAAGACTTATTTTGTGTTTGTGCTTCATTTTCTTCTTTGATGAAAGACAAAGTACAAGGCTGATTCTATCAGCCATTCATTGGAAGGCAAGGGCCCTCCCGTCCGCGTGTCCGGCAGCTCATCATTCTATATGCTTCATTGGTAGGTAATTTGACCTTGCTGCTCATTCCAAATGAAGGAATTGCTCATTCCATTTAAAGTCGTCTTCCCTTTCACTTTTGAACATTCGCTCCATGGTACGTGTAAGTATGTACAACATATGGAAGGCAATTATTCTAGATTTCTACCTGTTTTTACTCTGACCATCTTGAATTATTATTGCCTTAGCGAGAAACGGTTTATCATACAAGTTGTAGGTTTAATGATCTCTCAGTGTCATGCTTCTGATGCACGGAAGCAACCTTCGAATTAACCGTTGGTTGGTGCATATTCTGGAATGATTTAGATGTATTTTGAAGCTTGTTTGCATTGGGTGCGGCGGTGAGAACTTAATGTAATCAATATTGATAATTATTGACCCTTTTTTGCGTAAGTTCTTAAGCTTATGAGGATTTTGTTGTATTTTTAACTTCCCATAGGAAGTTATTGTAATGGGTCCGATTTGTCAAATTGAAAATTTTGACATTTCTCGACGTTTCAAGGTCCCTAGAGTCGAAAAAAAAAAGATTTTTAGAAAGATGTCTGTGCGTGCGTGTGTACGTACGTCCGTACGTTCGCGACGTTTTTTTCGTCGTCCATAGCTCAAGAACCAGAAGAGATATCGACTTCAAATACATTTTGTTATACAGATAATAAGGCAGAAAGATGCAGAAAGGGCTCTCAAGAAAATTGCGTGGGTGGTTTTTTTACCATAGCAGTTTAAAAAAAAAGGTGAAAATTTTGGTTAAACCTAAATATCTCATGAACCAATAACTCTAGAGACTTGAATTAAATTTTATATTATATATTGTGACGTGATACAAAACAATTAAATTTTTGGAAAAAAATCCAATTAACGGTTTTTTTTATAAATCAAAAAAACTGAAAAAAAAAATGTGTCACCTCGAAAATTTTACGACTTAAATATGATTTCATCTCCAAAACAATTTTGTGCAACGAAGAATAATATTTTTGATATCTGATAAAATTTTGAGATAAATCGCATTGACAGTTTTTTTACAAAAAATAAAAACCTAAAAAAAAATTAATAAAAGTTGGTAAAAATTGATTTTTGACTCAAATATCTTTTCATGACTTTGAGATATTGGCTTTAAACTGCTTTTATCTTTCAAAAAATATTGTTTTCAACATTCAGTAAAATTTTGAAAAAAATCGATTTGACAGTTTTGTACAAAAAATTAAAAACCGAAAAAAAAAATTTAACAAAAGTTGGTAAAAATTGATTTTCGACTCAAATATCTTTTCAAAAATTTGAGATTATGGCTTATAACTAATTTTAACTTATAAGAAATATTGTTTTCAACATAAGAAACAATTTTGAGAAAAATCAAATTGACAGTTTTTTTACAAAAAATAAAAACATAAAAAAAAATTAATAAAACTTGGTAAAAAATTATTTTCGACTAAAATATCTTTTCAAGACTTTGAGATATTGGCTTTAAACTACTTTTATCTTTCATTAATATTGTTTTCAACATTCGGTAAAATTTTGAGAAAAATCGAATTGATAGTTTTTTTACAAAAAATTAAAAACTGAAAAAAAAATTTAACAAATGTTGGTAAAAATTGGTTTTCGATTTCAAAAATTAAAAATATTGGCTTCAAACTTATTTTATTTCACAGAAAATATTATTTTTGATATTCAGTAGTTTTTTTTATAAAAATCCAACAGTCCGTTTTGTCATAAAAAAATAAAATCTACAAAAAATAGAACGAAAATTTGGTAAGAATTGATACATTTAGACAAACTTTTAAGCAAGACAAATCGATAGACGGGATGGGAAGTTATCAGCGTGGGTCGCATCCCAGCCTCTTTTTAGATTTTAATTTCGAACAAAAATATCATTTTTCAACTCTAGGAGATATTTTTGTAGATTCTCATATTTGCTCATAGAAAGAGTTCCGAAACATCCCAAGTTGCCATATTTTATTTAAAATTTGTGTATTATTTTTTTTTAAACTTTGTGTAATGGAAATCAAAAAATCTACTGAAAAAAATTTGACTGCAAAAATTAGGAATGGTCCAGTCTACAGTTGGGAATTTCAATTATTAGGCCCGTTTAAGTGTGGTTGCTTTGTTTAACTTTCACGAATTGTAACTTTTTAGATGCACGTTTTTTAATAAAAGGCAATTAGCAATTTACAAAGAAGCAAAACAAAAACAAATGTTTAAAATTTAGCTTTGCTTTAGTAAAATGCTAAATATTAAGCAAATTGTTAACCAGTAAATTGTTAAACCCTTAACAATAGGTTGTTTAAAATGTTGCGTTATTAGTTTTAACAAAAATTAAAATGTGGTCTAAAGATAATACAATTTAAATTACAGTTTAAAGATATTTTGACATATGTGGTTCGGTTTCTACCACCACCACCGTGAGCAGCACAATTGGACCAAACAAGTTTGGCTGTCTGAAAAATCTGTAACTTTTATGTTTCTACGCCAAATTACTTTCTACTATATGTTGAGTATACATTTAGAAACATTTTTAAAATTTATTTATGAGTACACGCAAACATTTTTCAAAATGTTAAAATATAGTTTTTATATAAAACATTTAAGAATGAATAATCTTTGGTTAGTTTTTTGAGTCGATTTAATTTCAGTAAAATAGAAGACTTAAATTTTGAATATAACGGAATTGCAAAAATTATGGCTGAATCACAAACACGCTTCAGCTTCGGCTTCGCCTGACGTTTACGAGTTCAGCCATAGGAATTCAATGCATGCTATCACAATGGAGCTTCGACCTCACGTTTCGTTTGACAATCGTAAGGAAAAGAACCTAATGTAACGTAATGTGACTCCAAACGGAAGCTCTAGTTCAATTATCTGAACATTTGCTTTGTCTGACAGCTCAACAGCTGTAAAAAATGTCAACAAACAAAATATTTGCTCTTTGGAGGGATGAAATAATAGAAATGTCATTCAAAGCAACCCCAAAGCAGGCCCACCGTAACGCAGACGAAGCCGAAGCTGAAGCGTGTTGTGATTCAGCCATTAATATTTAATGTATAAAGAATATAGATAAGGTGATTGGATTTTTTTGACTTCATCCTTTGTTTGATTCCGAAAACCAAAAATTTTGTATTAGAAAATTGGATGCATTATATATTTTAGATTTAACACGTATAAATAAAGTACCAACAAGAAATACATTTTATGAGGTTCCCACTTTTATTAACTTCCCGTAGGAAGTTATTGTAATCGGTCCGATTTGTCGAATTAAAAATTTTGACATTTCTCGACGTTTCAAGGTCCCTAGATTTTGAAATAACATTTTTTTTAGAGAGATGTAGATGCAGTAGAGATATCGACTTCAAATAAATTTTGTTATACAGATAATAATGCAGAAAGATGCAGAAAGGACTCTCAAAAAAATTCAGTGCGTAGTTTTTTTACCATAACAATTTAAAAAAAGGTGGAAATTTTGGTTAAACCAAAATATCTCAAGAACCAATAACGAGACTTGAATTAAACAAACAAATATATTTTTGTAAAAAAATCAAATTAACGGATTTTTTATAAATCACAAAAATTGAAAAAAAAATATTTATCACCTCGAAAATATTACGAACAAAAAATGATTTTATCTCTAAAACAATTTTGTGCTACGAAAAATAAAGTTTTTAACATCTGGTAAAATTTTGAGAAAAATCGAATTGACAGTTTTTTTAATAAAAAAAATTAATAAAAGTTGGTAAAAATTGATTTTCGACTCAAATATCTTTTCAAAAATTTGAAGTTGTGGCTTCAAACTGATTTTATTTTATAAGAAATATTATTTTCGACATTCGGTAATATTTTGGACAAATCGAATTTACAGTTTTTTACAAAAAATAAAATCCTAAAAAAACAATACTAAGACTTGTTTTCAACATTCAGTTAAATTTTGAAAAAAAAAATCAAATTGACTGTTTTTTTAGAAAAAATAAAAAACCTAAAATAAAATTTAAATTAAAATTGGTAAAAATTTACTTTCGACTCAAATATCTTTTCAAAACTAAAAAAAAATCGGATTCAAACTAATTTTATCTCACAGAAAATATTGTTTTCGACATTCAGTAAATTTTTTATAGAAATCCAACAGTCCTTTTTTTCATAAAAAAATTAAAATCTACAACAAATAGTACGCAAATTTGGTAAAAATTGATGTTCGGTTCTCGATATCTCGCCAACAATCGAAGATATTTACTTCAAATTAATTGCATTCATCCAATTTGTATTTGTTTATATAAGAAATAAAAACTTTTGGGAAATGCTAATAAATAAAATTGCTAATAGTAAAAATTGAAATCAAACTTTTTTTTTTAAAATAATTCAACTGACACCTTTTTTAACAAAACACGAATGCAAGACAAATCGACAGACGGGGTGGGAAGTTATTAGTGTGGGTCGCATCCCAGCCTCATTTTTATTATGTTTTTGAATAAAGAATCCATATTTGAAATCGAAAATATTTTGAGAACTTTAAATACTATTGTTTGTTTGAAAAGCAATATACAATAATTGAATATAGTATTAAAGGAAATGAATCTGGAAGAAAAGAGAAATTGGAATAATGTACGGATAAGACGTTCCAAACAACTTATTCTTGAAAAAAAAAAAAATTGATTGATAAATTAATTGGGGAAAGATGTTTGCAAAGTTTTAAATATTCTTCCGAGAAGAGAATTTTACAAATCAAGTCTCTAGGATCTTCTTAAAATCCATAAAAATGAAAAACATTTTTGGACCATTCAAACAAGACTTTGTGATTTTTCCAACAGTCCAGTTTGTAGAAGATTCAAGAAGCACAAGCATCTAATCCTCCGTTTGTAACAGCAGTTAAGCTTCATCAAACAATTCTTTCATTTTTTTTTTTCAGTATAATAATATGTAGTACCCGTGGCATGATGGTTAGTGCGTTGGACTGTCATGCCAGAGGTCTTGGGTTCAATCCCTGCCTGTGCCATCTAAAGTTTTTTTACGGGTACTGCCTCTTGCGAGTAATTGACAATTCTCCAAGAGTAATTGTCATGAAAAGTGCTTTCTCAAATTGGCCGTTCGGATTCGGCTTAAAACTGCATGTCCCTCCATTCCTGAAAACATTACCCGCACACAGGAATGGGAGATAAGAGAGAATTGACCTATTAAGTTAAAATGACGGAAACGTGCGTGTGGTTACCAATTAACCATGTTATGATTTTAGTTTTAGTAAAATACTAGCGGACCCGACAGACTTCGTCCTGTCATAAAGATTTGTAATGTGGCAGTTTTTTGTTTCTACGTACATATTTTATAGTCGTGGCTATAAATTCTCAATAATAAAAAATAATTGAATGAAACATATATAAGGATTTAAAAGTAAGTAATCATGTGAATAATAATTATTATGTAACAAAAATCAGTTTTATTATCATTGTAGTGCTTTGTGATATACGATGTTCTTTGTTTGATTACTTGGCGCATAGACAAACAAATCTGATGGTTTTCCAACACAGGAACAGGCAACATACAATTACCCATGTGAGAAACATGGGTTTTCTAGATTAATACCACAAACACTTAATGATTGCCCCTGGGACTTGTTTATGGTCTGGTCATAGCAAAAGCAAGCCGCACTGGAAACTGCAGTCGTTTAAACTCAAATGGCACATCAGTCGGAATCATTGGGATGCGCGGTATGAGAACATCTTCTCCTTTATACTTTCCTCTGAGTATAGTAGTTCCTTTTATCACGTTGATTAGTAATTTTTTTATTTTATTTTTTATTTTTATTTTCAAAGACGCTGTTGGTTGATATTTCGCAACATTATAACTATTGATCCAACCTTTAATTAAAGATTTTGAGGTGGCAATCCTGGCAAATGCAGCGAGTTTAAAAATTCCGGTGGATAGTTGACTACATCAACTTGGTTAGGAGCCGAATCAACTGATTCATATATCCTCGATTCGCCTGTAATTTGTCCTTGAATTTTGAAAATTAATTCATTTACATCTATGTTTTTTGCAGCCAATATAGCTCGTTCGCTCAACCAATCATGGTAATTTTGAGAAACATCTGGAAACACCTTCTGAATAAGTTTATCTTTTGATTGAGTTCACTGACAAAAACTTTGAGGAAAGTTAATGCAGCCAGTCAATATGTCTATAGGAAATTTGCCATTACCAATGTCAATGGGTTGTTTAGAGAATATGTTTCCAAATTTATCATTTTGCAACTCGACACGCATATTCTTGCTTAAATGAAGTGCTTTGACATGTTTTCACAAATTGGAGGACTTTAGATATGCATTGATTTCATCAACTGGCGTAGATCGTGGAATCACTGCTAATAAAATCATTGCACCACCAAATCTGTTATTATTGCTTCGTAGATCTTTTAAGGTTCTGTCTAAAGCCTCCAAAGATTTTGTATGTGCCATCGCACGTTCATCCTAAATAATCAATTTACATTGCTGCAAAACCTTTGCCATTGCAGAGTTCTTCGAAATGTTGCAGGTTGGAGTTTCATTGCTTTCCATATTTAATGGCAATTTTAGTGCTTAATGGGCTGTTCGACCACCTTCAAGCAAATTTGCTGCGATTCCCGACGAAGCGAGTGCAAGTGCAATTTTATTTTGTGAGCGAATTGTTGCTAATATTCAATTGTTGCTCAATTCAAACTTGCGCGATTATTAGTTGTATGTCGCGCTCGCGCTTCACGCGTTTGTGATATCCGAATTCTTTTACGTTCAATTCGGTCGTCACGTTCTTCTGCAGTACGATTAGATCGGTAATTAGCTTGGTTTGTAGCATTTCGGGTTCTTCTACCTAAATTGCTTCGTCTTATAGGAGGCATATCAAATATAAATTATTTTGTCACTAAACACTAACTAAACATGATATAAGAAGTTGTTTCAGTCGTTTATCAGTTGACAAAAGCAAACTCAGTAGATTGGGCAACAGAAAATCCAAGAAAAACAACACTTGTACACCGGCAAATCGACATCAATACTTTTTTTTTTGTTTTTTTTTTTAATTTGACATGACTTGAAGTTAAATCCTTTAAGCCGACTACGTTTTAGTTAGAAAACATTTGTATGGGAAAAAGAAAAGGGCTGTTCTTATAGTTTTTCCGGCAAATATTCAAATTTTTCTCGCCGTAAAAACCATCCTTGAACTGCAACGAACATTTTAAAAAAAGAATTGGCCAAATTGGTCCAGTCGTTGTTGAGTTATGCGCTTACCAACACATTTAGCGATTCATTTTTATATATAAGAATTAAAATTAATAATAATTCATCATATTAATAAATAGAATAATGTGTGCCTTCGTTTTGACTTTGACAGTTTGGTCATTGCTTTAAGGGTGCGTTTACAGTATAAGTAAATGTTCTTAACTCCGACAGTCACTTTCAGTGCAGGAAAGCTTCTCGCAACCCTCACCATTATTTTTAAACAAAATATTTGCGTACAAAAAGGGTTACCATTTTTAAAAAGAAAATTGCTTATTTTTTCTGAAAATACCCCACAAAAACCAACAAATGGATTTGATCATAAATTGTGTTGAAATCGTTTTCTGCAGAGGAATATGCTGAAATGAAGAATCTGTTGCAGTTTGACAAAAATTAGGAATACACTTAAAGAAAGAAGATCCGAAATCATAAAACGTTATAATTCGAAAAGGATGTGATTTATAATGACCTCAAGAAGCAATAGTTTTCTCAACGGTGTGGCAGTTTGACATCCCTCATTATCAAATAGCTGTTTCAAAGATTTACATGAATCCCTGCTTCATTGGATTAGTAATTACCTTTCGGATCGTTCAATACAAGTAGTATTGGATGGATTCAAGTCTGAAAACCATAAAATAAATATGGGTGTGCCCCAGGGCTCTGTTCTATCTCCAACACTCTTTCTCATTTTTATTAATGATCTCCTGTCTGCAACATCTAATCCAATACATTGTTTCGCTGACGATAGTACTCTTAGCTTTTCATATTCGTTTTCAGATTCACAAGTCACATCCCTCTTCTTCGAATGTGGAATGGAACTGCAACGACAAAATATGATAAACTCATTAAATTCCGACCTAAACAGCATTGTTCAATGGGGATTAAAAAACCGCGTGGAATTTAATGCTTCGAAAACGCAATGCTGTCTTGTATCGTTAAAGCGAGATATACCCCCATTGCCATTATCCATGGATGGCACTTGCATCAATGAGACTGAACACCTCGATATTCTCGGTATGTGTCTCACCAACCACCTCTTGTGGAATGATCACATATGCGATGTCGCCAAAAATGCCGCAAGGTGTTTGGGTTTCCTTAGGCGATGCAAGAAATATTTCACCCCTTCTGATCTGGCTGTTATCTACAAGACTTACATACGTCCAAAGCTTGAGTATAACTCCCATCTCTGGGCTGGTGCTCCTGCAACTTACTTAAGCCTCTTGGATAGTACTGAACGTAGAGCATTTAAATTAAAAAATAAATTAGGTGGCGCAACGGTCAGTTGAGAACTAGGGCCTAGTGACTTTCAACTCTCAACCATTCCTGTGTGCGAGTAATGTTTTCAGGGATGGAGGGGACCTACAGTTTTACGCCGAATCCGAACGGCTAATTTGATAAAGCACTTTTCATGACAAGAATTACTCTTGGAGAATTTGTCAATTCCTCGCAAGAGGCAGTACCCGTGAAAAACTTTAGATGGCACAGGCAGGGATTGAACCCAAGACCTCTGGCATGACAGTCCAACGCACTAACCATCGTGCCACGGGTACTACTGAGTATTTAAATTGATAGATGATAATATCATCATAAGTTCATTTACTTCGCTTGAACATCGTCGTAAGGTCTCTTGTCTGACCCTTTTTTACCGTTATTTTAACGGCTTATGCTCTAGTGAAATAGCCAGTTGCATTCCTCCCCCTAAACAGTTCAACCGTAATACTCGCGCTTCTAGGAATGCTCATCAGTATACCCTCGAGCCCAACTTCGGTTATACTGTCAAATACAGAGATTCGTTCTATAGCCGTACTACGCGAATGTGGAATGCCTTACCATAATCTGTCTTTCCTAGTCATTGCAAAATAAAAAAATTAATAAAATTGGCAAATAAATTAATTTATTTCATATCCGATTGCAATTCAATATTTTTTTTCTCCAGAATTCCATACGTACATAGGTACAAACATGAAGTTTGTACATTTACACCAACATTCAGTCATTGCAATATTCAGGAATTCAAAACCAATGTACACCGACATCTCCTTTTAAACCCTCTCTCCTCTTCCTAGTGCTCACACTGTGCCTCTGCACAATAAGGTTAGTAATATCCCCTTGAGTGTGTGCTTATTATAAAAAAAAAAAAAAAAAATACTGGATAAAATAAATGTTGTAACAATTATAACTTTTAGAACGCTTACAACTTTAATGAGGTGGAGTGATTTAAAAATTGTAAACAAACAACTTATAGAAAAATTCAAGTTATTATATTTATATTTAAAGGTCTTCTTTAATAATTTCGAGACGCAATATGAAGGAAAAATACATTTCGGTGCTTTATGTAAACTGAACATAAAAATAGTACAATCTAAACTATTCGTTTATTAAAATTTTGTGGGCAATTTAAGTGCCTTCAAATTCCATCATACAATGTTATAAATATTTACCGATCATTCTAGAAAATTGAAGACTAAGTTTGATATTAAATAAAGAATTATGAATAGATTGAAAATCCATATACCCTTCTCTACTTCAAACTTCCATTGAAAGATAAATCTCAAACCATCAGCAATAATAATAATTAAACAGTTTATCCATGTTACGCATTTAAACAGATGCCAAGACCTTAAGGACAGATGTTCCTTTGGTTTGAATTGATTTCCAAACAATACATTCAAGTATATTGGTTTTTTATGAATCCTTGCCAACGTCGTCGTCGTCGGTCTTCGTTGCTTGTCTAGTTAGCTGGTAGGGTACTTATGCCACTAGAACAGGAATAAGCTATCAAAAAATACAAAACCCATTGGAAACTCATCAAATTGCACTTGACAACTGAATTGAGGCTGTAATTTTCTATACCCAATACAGAACAGTCTGTTCATTTGGGAAAGACAACAAAATTATATATCTACGAGTATGCTAGCTATTTTGTATTGGCCATAGCTTATAGTCGATATTTAGTTGAATTGAATTCATCATAAAGGGATATGGACATAGATATTCATATAGATATTTGCTCAGTAATACTTTGTGGGCGATTCGAGAAAATGTCATTTTATACGATATATCGATACAAGTATAATGACATTGATTATTTACTTTAAATTATTGTAGATTATTACGATTTAAAATTTTGTTATTATACAATTTCAATTATTATATTTTATCCATCAACCTAGATATAGACAAGGTACGAGTATAATAATGGCCGTTTTAATGTTTTGAAGAACAATCAATTGAGAGTAATCACCATAAGTAATATAAAAGTACCTGAGTAGAGTTTAATGTTTACTGCAGGTACTTATGATGAATATCGAAAATATCTATGTATATTGATTTTTGTTTTAGTAGAACACATATGTATATCAAACAGATAAAAACAATCTATGGCGTAGCTATATGTTATAAAGTTTTTAAGACGAAAAGTGATGTGTGTCATTTTTATGATGCAGAAGAAATCTCGAACGTTTATCTATCAATTGCTTGGAGGGTAAAAAAGTGTACGATTATTTCTATTTTTATATTCAATGTCAAGGACAACTTTTTTATAAGTGATGTTGAAAAAAAAAACATATTTAACTGAAGATATAAATGTCTGTCGTTTATATGTCAATCAAAATATCTGATTTAATGTGTAATGGTGGTATATTTTTATTGATGTTAGACAGTTTAAATAGAGATTACAAATGGATTTTATGTACAAATAATAAACAAACAAATAGAATGATAAATAAGAAAATGTATGTGTACAAAATAAATTTAGCAAATTTTCTTTAAAGAAAATTCTCAAAGATAATAAAACATCAAGGAACAGTATTTAAATTTTAGGATAAATCTTTTTATTCTACGAGTTTGTTAGGTCCAACCACGTGTGTGCTGTTAAAATGATAAATTTGGTTAAGTGGAAGTTTTATGTACGCTCACATTCAAACATGTGAACTTAAGAAAAGAATATCAAAAACAGATATTTATTATGTGATAGCATCTAATGTTTGATAAATGCATTCAAATTTAAACAAATTAATATATTTAAGATAAATTCTGAAGATTCAGAAGAAAAAAAAACAAAAGTTCACTAGGACGTATACGTACTATTTTTTGTTGTTGAATTTAACTAAATATCTTCCCATTAGAATTTGTAATGATTTGTCAAATGGATTTAAAAACTATTTACTCAAGTTTTAAGAGAGATGTGCCTGTGTAGTACATATGCACACAAAAATTGTCAGCTTGAACATTTTGGGGAATGTAAAAGGTGGTTACATTTTATGGGGCGATGTTGATTTTGATTTCAGGAAACTATTGTCATTTCTTTTTATTATGATAATATTGGTATGGTTCCATTATGTATGGAACAAAATATTGGTCAAATGGCCACTGCGATCTTGGCGGCACACCTCCATCCTCTTACTTACTTAAGGTGGCTCTACAGTCCTGTGTGAACTGGGGCCCCACCCAAAAAACTTCTTCATCTAGCTCGGTCCCTACCTAGATGCCTCCAGTTTCGCCCTACGTGACCCAGCCATCTTAGTCGATGGCTAAATCTACGTCGCTTTACAGCCGGTACAGCTCGTCGTTCCATCTTTTCCTCCAATCACCTTCTTTGCATACGGGACCGACCGTAGATCATGCGAAGAACTTTTCTCTCGAAACGACCCAAGGTGCTTTTATCCGCTTTTGTCATAGTTTATGCTTTTGCACCGTAAAGCAGGACGGGGATGATGAGGGTCTTATATAGCTACACTTTGGCCGCCCGAGAGGGGGCTTTGTTACTTAATTGCTTTCTTAGCCCAAAGAAACAGCGGTTAGCAAGAGTTATTCTTCGTCTGATCTCAGGGCTGGTGTTGTTTTTTGCGTTCATAGCGGAGCCTAGGTAGACGAAGTCATTAACTACCTCAAGGTTACGTCTGTCGATTGTGACGTTTTGACCAAGACGTAGGTGTTGTAGGCACTTACTTGATGACAGCATGTACTTTGTTTTGCCCTCATTAACCCTTAAACCCATTTTGCCGCCTCTGCCTTAATACTCACAAAAAGTTTCATTGGCATTACCTTGCCTAAAGCCTTTTTTGACATCGAAAGGTTCTGTTAAGTTATTTCCAACCTTTATGGAGCACCTACATCTGATTTTCTATGCGGTTAATGTGCCGACTTATCTCATCCTTTAGCTCTTGAATTATTACTGGCTTATTGACGTACACCTTTTATTTCAAATAACCCCAACAAGAGAAGTCCAACTGTGTCAAATAATATGATCTTGGCATCCAATTGACATTTGCCTCGGATATTGAAACTGTTGCGCAAAAGAGCCATTATTTCGTTAGCTGTGTGGCAAGTGGCACTGTCCTGTTGAAACCACACATTGTCCACATCTGACCAGCCTCATTTTGGAACAAATACGGCCATTAGTCTGAAATTGAGAAATGTCAAATGAAATGCAAAAAAAACTTGACGCTTAGGTGTGGTTCACATTCAACATCGGCTCTTAAAATTTAACCACCCTTTATAATTGTATGATTGTATAAAATGGTAAATGACGTTTTTGAACAATATTAAATTTAAAGTACATATATTAAGAAAAAATAAACTAAGATTCTTTCAAAGCAAAAAATAAAAAGAGGTTAGGATGCGACCCACACTGATAACTTCCCATCCCGTCTGTCGATTTGTCTTGCTTAAAAGTTTGTAGGTTTTCGTGTTGTGTTAAAAAAGTTGTCAGTTGAATTATTATCAAAAATTTAAAAATTACCACCAATATTTTTCATATAATGAAATAGTTTTATTTCAAAATCTAGTTTTGTTAAATAGATTTTTTTTTTATAGACTTAAATCGGTCAAGAGGCTTGATATCCCTGAACAGACAAAATATAAGCTCTACAGTTGGAGTAATAACAGGACACTGCCTCATAGGGAGACATGCTCTGTGGCTAGGGGTCTACACAAATGACTTCTGTAGAAGCTGCATGGACGAGGAGGAAGAGGAAACAGTCCAACACCTTCTATGTACATGTCCAGCACTCTCCATTAGAAGGAATAGCTTTCTCGGTAATCCCTTCTTCGATAATACCAGTGAACTGGCAACGATTGACACAAAATGTCTCTCTAACTTTATTAAAAGCACAAAATGGTTTGTTTAAATTCATTACTCTCCCATGAGCAACCTCATTAGTGGTAGGTCTAAGTGAGTCAATGACATCTAGACAGCCACTCCAACCTAACCTAACCTAACCTAAATAGATTTTTAGTCAAAATTTTGTATTTCTTATATAAACAAATACAAATTGGATGAATGAAATTAATTTGAGAGATATCGAGAACCGAACATCAATTTTTACCAAATTTGCGTACTATTTTTTGTAGATTTTATTTTTTTATGAAAAAACGGACTGTTATATTTTTATAAAAAAATTACCGAATATCGAAATAAGTTTGAAGCCAATATTTTTAATTTTTGAAAAGAAATGTGAGTCGAAAGTAAATTTTTACCAAGTTTTAATATTGTTTTTTTTTTTAAGTTTTTATTTTTTGTAAAAAAAACTGTCAGTTCGATTCTTTTCAAAATTGTATCGAATGTTGAAAACAATATTTCTTATAAGATAAAAGAAGTTTGAAGCCATAATCTCAAATTTTGAAAAGATAATTGAGTCAAAAATCAATTTTGACCAACTTTTATTAAGTTTTTTTTTATTTTTTTTTTATTCAATTCGTCAATTCGATTTTTTTCAAAATTTTACTGAATGTTGACAACAATATTTTTAAAAGATAAAAGTAGTTTAACGCCAATATCTCAAAGTTTTAAAAAGATATTTGAGTCGAAAATCAATTTTTATTAACTTTTATTAATTTTTTTTTAGGTTTTTATTTTTTGTAAAAAAAAACTGTCAATTCCATTTTTCTCAAAACTTTACCGAATGTTGAAAACAATATTTCTTATAAGATAAAATAAGTTGAAAGCCATAATCTCAAAGTCTTGAAAAGATATTTTAGTCGAAATTCAATTTTTACCAACTTTGAGTGATGTTTTCTTTAGCTTTTTATTTTTTATAAAAAAAACTGTCCATTCGTTTTTCCCAAAATTTAAAAAACGTTATTTTTCGTTGCACAAAATTGTTTGGAAATAAAATCATTTTTTATTCGTAAAATTTTTTCAGTTTTTTTGATTTATAAAAAAAGCGTTAATTGGATTTTTTTTTTCCAAAAATATACATGTTTGGTATCATCTTTACAATATATAATATAAAATGTAATTCAAGTCTCTAGCGTTATTGGTTCGTGAGATATTTAGGGTTAACCAAAATTTTCAATTCGACAAATCGGACCCATTACATTAACTTCCTATAGGAAATTAAAAACACTTAAAAAAATGTTACAACAAATTGGTTATGATTATTTTTTGACTAAAATATCTCAAATATCAAAAAAATCGATAAAGATTTCAATGTTTTATCTTATACCTGCAAAATTATAAAAATATGATATCAAATTAAATCCAAAGTCACAACAGAAATATTTCTAAGTTGATAAATTTTTGGTTGATATTCTTAAATTGACATTTTGATTAATACACAAAAATTCAATTGAATAATTTGTACGATACCAATTTGAAGTTATCAGTATATTTTTGTTTGTTATTTTTGAGCGATATGAAACTCTCTAAAGCTAAGGGTTGCAACATCTCAGAAAATACGACCTCACAAATTTTAAAAACCTTTAGTTTGTGCACAATCCATCATAAATAAGATGCTTAAACTAGAAGATATTTGTATATGCCTATAGTAGTAAGCATATTGTACAAAGAAGAAACAAAACTGGTCCAAATATTGACCCTTGAGGCACATCAAATTATTTGTTTGATTGCGTTGTCGGATTCTTTGATTCAATGTAAATTCAACCAATTTTCTTAAAAGACCTTCAATATACGAGTAATTGGAAAATTATCCATTTATAGGCAATTTTAAAAGTTCGCTTAAAATCCGAAAGATCCAAGGTCTCATTGTAAAAATCACACCTTTATAAATGAAACACAACACCTCCTTTTCCAAAACCATTATTGTTGTCATCATCATGTTTCATCTGCGTCAAACTTAATAAACATAATCCAGTCACAACCACATAATAACAAGATCCCATAATCAGGACCTCAATCAACAGATTGTGTAAAAAAAAAACGTATGTGAATGCATTTCGTTGTAATTTGCAATTTTTCTATTTATTTTATTCAAATGTCTAAAGAAGACCAGCTCTATATCTGCCGGCCTACCTATCTCTGCCTATAAGACTACCTTAGTCAAAGAAGGTTTAAAGTGCTTGTACGATTGTGGACTGTCTGTTTGCCCGCATGTTCGATATCTGTTCATAAAATGGGATTTCTGTGTAGGACGACAACGACGACGACGACGACTAGAGATGGTGTTGATTCTAGGTAGAAAACTATTCGATTACAACTGGTGGTAAGGTAATCCAAGTCAACTTAATATAGTAAATCCCTGTCAATGACCCTTAAACCACACCTTTGGTACAAGTATACAATTGAAGTGTGTATAACAACAAAAGGCATTCCAACCCTCGAAATTTAAATTTCACCCACCAACAAAAGCCACGCTCCATGTCGTCTAAGTGCGTCGCGCCGTCGGTCGCGTCGTCGGGCACACGGACTGACCAGTCCAGTTCAGACCAGAGATAAGAACTACCTTTGGGCCTCTACTAAAAGTGTTCTCAAGAGCCTCCGGACACATTAATTGTCGCATTGTTGCCGCAGTCAAAGTCCACAACAACTTCAGGCACAGAGATTCTAATTGGACACGACTATCATCATCGGCTGTTCCTAAGTAGAAAGGGAACTCATTTAAACTAGATTTACGCACTCCGTAATGACACTTAACTTATAATGACATTGCATGTAAGGTGGAACTTGAAGGGACAGATCGAGGGTGCACGGGATCGTTGGGCGTTGGAAAATAACCGCAAAACGTAGTCTGCGGAGCTCATGCGAAAGTAAAATCATGTTCATGGTCATCGCATCGTCTGTCGTCGCCCCGTGCGTCGCTCGTAAAATCTTGTTCCTTTGCCTACGAAAACAATTTAGAAGGAATAACAAGAAAATTGAAGACAAAAAACTAAGCAAAAAAGAGAGAGGATACTTGGAGGGCTCAGTAGCACGTCTCATCAGGGTTCTTTCGTCTTCTGATGGAAGTAAACAATAATATGGACGGAATGGTCAGAAACTAGAGTATATAAGAATGGATGCAATTCCAATGAAAGGCATCAGTCAGAATTGATAGTTCTATCAGAATTCAACACAGACCTTCAAGCAACCCTTTTTAATAAAATATCAAAATGTTCAAGTTGGTAAGTTTCAAGCCTTCCAGGATCATCACATCGCTTCTCTTAGAAGTCCACACGCACTAAAATTAAATTCTTTTCATCTTCCCATTTTTAGGTGGTGTTGTCTGCTCTCCTCGTCGTTGCTGCTGCTAAGCCAGGCACAATTATCGAAGCTATTTCGGCTCCAATTCTCAAGACAGCGATTGTCCATGAGCCAACCTCAATTGAAGTTCACGAACCAACCATAGCTAAGGTTGGTGAATATGTTGAGAGTGTCCCAACAGCTGTCTCTCATCAGAGTTCAACCATTGTCCATAGTCGGGCTAACCAAATCACCCCGATTGTTGCTCCAGCTGTTCGTACTTATTCCACTCCAGTTGTGAAGACCTATGCTGCTCCAATTCTCGAAAGTGCTCCATTGCTGAAGACCTATGCTGCTGCTGCTCCAGCTACAGCTTCTTTCGTCCAATCACCATATGTTCGTAGCTTGGATGGTAGTTTGGCTGGCTATGGTTATGCTTATGCTCATGGCTCACCTTTGTTGTACTCAGCTCCTTATGGTTATGCTGCTGCTGGAACTTATTACAGAGGTTATTAAAATTGATATACCTTTACTGGGATTAGGAACTAATGAATTGGCAAAAAAAAAAAAATGGCGAAGTAAACTGACTTGATGCAAGATGGTATCTATTGTTCCTAATAATGAATTGATTTGTTTTTATTTTGGAAAGATTAGAACCACGTTATTTTTGGATAAATAAATTAAATGATATTCAAGAAAATATTTCAAATTTTGTATTATTTTTGTTGTTGTAGTTTTAAAAGCTGAAGACGTGAATCTGTTCATTAAATTCTAAAAGACATGGAAGACTCTTGAATTTTGATAGCACTTAAGTCTTTCTCATTTCATTTTTTTGAAGTCTGTCAAAATTTTAACTTTTTCCTTCTACCCGAGTGAATGATATCGACTAAAAAAGGAATTTTACAAAAACATTTTTGAAATTCCTTGAAAATATCCAGTATTCGAAATATCAAGTACTTAAGCGCATACGTTTTTGGAGTTATACCTACAAGTTAATATCAAACTGCTTGAATAACTTTTGTAACAAAGTGCCTCAATTGTGTTTCTCAGTGCTGGACAATTACTTTCTAATTGAGGCTCTAAGGTTCTTGTCCAATACGCTTCTTCTTATACGGGTGGTCCATGGGAATAGGGACAAAAACATAAAACTCATGATGTCTTAGACGTACAATAAAATTGTATTAATATTTTATCACACACAAATAAGTGCCATTTTAAGTTTTGAAATGATCATCGAGCATATGACGTCCATCTTGTTCGTAGCACAAAGAAAATCGGTCCAACAAATTTGAGTGAACGCCTTGAAGCAAGTTTTCGTCTATTAATGCAATTTCCGTTTTTATTGCATCCTTAAGTTCGTCTAGTGTACGAAGTTTTAACTCGTAAATACGTGACTTCAAATAAGCTCGAAGGAAAAAATTGCACACCGTCAAGTCGGGTGATCTAGAAGGACAAAGCATATCACCAAAACGTGAAAAGAGGCGGCCGGGAAACATCTCGTGTACGACATTCATTGTGGCGATTGCAGTGTGAGGAGGTGCTTCATCTTGTTGAAACTAGATATTTGACGGGTTGATAATTCGCCTTCTACTACGCAACTCTGATTTTAAAAAAGTTTTAAGCATCTTAATGTAACGGACAATAATGAAGATCACCGTGTTTTCTTGTTCCTCAAAAAAGTAAAAAGACCAATGATTAATTTTTTTTTCGAAACTGCACACAAAACAGTCACTTTGGGGTAATACAACGGTCGTTCGTGGAGGCTTTGAGGGTTTTCCGCAGCATAATAACGGAAATTTTGCTTATTTACAAGACCGTGGATAATCAGTGGGTTTCAACTGTTAAACAATTGTCAACTTCTAAAAATGGAAGTTCAACTCACGCTTGACGATGCGTCAAACGGAAGAACGATTCATTTGTAAGGCCTGAGCTCGTTTGCTCACCGAGCTTCGTGGACTTTGGAGAACAGCGGTTTTTAACCTTTCCGAATTTTCGAGAGTTATTACATTATGTAAATGTACGGGGCCAGATGCCTTTTTTTTATAATTATTTCCGTACCCGTGACATGATGATTAGTGCGTTGGACTGTCATGCCAGAGGCTCTAGTTCTCAACGGTCCGTTGCGCCACCTGATTTATTAATTTTATTTCCGTTGTTCGAAAAGCAGTGATCCATCTCATAATTTTGTTCCGATCGGAAACAGTACCGTGAAGGCAAATGTTAAAATAAGTTCTGAATTCACGATGTACTTTCACTACCGATTCGTTGTTTTTGACAAATGAGTCTTACGCGAACACACGGTGAAGGACACTCCACGACTCCATTGTGGAAACTAAATGGCGTTATCTAACGGATCGAATGAGACCTTTCCGACTTACTCACACTCAGCCTACGTCCAGAAAAACTCATCTATTTTTAATCGTATTCCCGTGACCAACCCTTTATAAAACAAACAAAATCCTATTATAAATTTGTGATAAAGTTGAAACAATTTTAAGTCAATACGATATAAAGAATTTTAAGGAATTCAAGTATGAAAATACATGGTCCTTGGTATTTGTACCAACGTGGCTTCACGTGGCTCCATAGAACAAAATCGAAAGGTGTTAAAAGAAAATATTGTTATCACCTCTTCAAAGTATAACACGGCTAGGAAACTTTTCTTGCAAAACTGCAAACTATGGTTGATGCGATAAAACCCCCCATCCGAATTCCCGTAGCTTCTGAAGAGTCATCAACGAAGTGTGTGGTCTGGCGTTGTCCCTTCCTGTTGGCCAATTCTGCTTCAAGCGGTCCAGTTGTTCGCAGTAAATGGTAGAATTAAGCGTCCTGGCGATATGAGAGCAGCTCATAGTGGATGATTCCCTTCCAATCCCAACAAAAACACAGGCCAAAACCTTCCTGGCCGCCAATTCCGGCTTGGCCACTGTTTGGGATGATTCACCGGCCTTCGACCACTACCGTTTTCACTTGATATTGTCGTATTTGATTCATTTTTCATTCATTAGAGTTCGTTCTCTTTCAGCAGCATATCGCAGGCGTTGATTCAGTCCAGAAGGTTTTCTTGCGTCAAATCATGCGGCACCCAAGTATCAAGTATCAAGCTTTTTTTTGTATCCAGCCTTCTGCGGATGGTTTAAAATGGTTTGGTGACTAACTCCCATCTCTTGGGCGATGTCATGAGATGCCTTATGCCGGTCTAACTCAATGTTTTCAATGATTTGATCGGTATTCGTCGTCACCGGTCTTCCGCCGGCTGTCTTATCCATGGTGTTGTTTTCACCGGCACTGAATCGTTGAAACCATTCCTCCGCGGTTCGAAGTGATATAGTACCATCCCTTCAAACACACAATTAATCTCACGGAACGTTTTTCTAGCGGATTTGCCTTTAACGAACGGAAACTTTAAAACAGCGCGAGTTTCGACGTTAGTAAACTCCATGTTTACACGTCTATAACTGTTGAACGAAATATCCAAACTAATCATGCATAGCGTCGTTGTAGGGTATGTCAAGACCTTTCAAATGATGTATAGTATTGCCAATTACAAGCTCAGCTGCTAAAAATGAAACCTATTTAAAAAAAAAGAGGTTGGGATGCGACCCACACTGATAACTTCCCATCCTGTCTGTCGATTTGTCTTGCTTAAAAGTTTGTAGGTTTTCGTGTTGGGTTAAGAAAGTTGTCAGTTAAATTATTCTTAAAAATTTTAAAATTACCAAAAATATCTTTCATATAAAGAAATAGTTTAGTTTGAAAATCTAGTTTTGTTAAATAGATTTTTCGTCGAAAACAAATTTTTACCAATTTAAGTAGCATTTCTTAAATTTTTACAAATTGGATGAATGAAATTAATTTAAGAGATATCAAGAACCGAACATCAATTTTTACCAAATTTGCTTACTATTTCTAGTAGATTTTATTTTTTTTATGAAAAAATGGACTGTTGGATTTTTATAAAAAAAAAACTACTAAATATCGAAAACAATATTTTCTGTGAAATAAAATAAGTTTGAAGACAATATTTTTAATTTTTAAAAAGCTATTTGAGTCGTAAATAAATTTTTATCAATTTTTAGTATTGTTTTTTTTTTCTCAAAATTTTACTGAATGTTGACAAACATATTTTTTAAAAGATAAAAGTAGTCTTAAGCCAATATCTCAAAGTTTTGTAAAGATATTTGAGCCGAAAATCAATTTTTACCAACTTTTATTAACTTCCCATAGGAAGTTATTGTAATGGGTCCGATTTGTCAAATTGAAAATTTTGACATTTCTCAACGGTTTAAGGTCCCTAGAGTCGAAATAAAAGATTTTTAAAAAGATGTCTGTGCGTGCGTGTGTACGTACGTCCGTATGTCCGTATGTCCGTATGTCCGTATGTCCGTATGTCCGTATGTCCGTATGTCCGTATGTCCGTACGTCCGTACGTTCGCGACGTTTTTTCGTCGTCCATAGCTCAAGAACCAGAAGAGGTATCGACTTCAAATAAATTTTGTTATACAGATAATAAGGCAGAAAGATGCAGAAAGGGCTCTCAAGAAAATAACGTGGGTGGTTTTTTAACCATAGCAGTTTAAAAAAAGGTGAAAGTTTTGGTTAACCCTAAATATCTTACGAACCAAAAACGCCAGAAAGTTGAATTAAATTTTATATAATATATTGTAACGTGATACCAAACAAGTATATTTTTGGAAAAAATACAATTAACGGTTTTTTTTTTCAATCAAAAAAACTGAAAAAAAAATGTTTCACCTCGAAAATTTTACTACTCAAATATGATTTCATCTCCAAAGCAATTTTGTGCAACGAAGAATAATGTTTCTGACAACTGATAAAATTTTGAGAAAAATCGAATTGACAGTTTTTTTTACAAAAAATAAAAACCAAAAAAAAAAAAAATAATAAAAGTTGGTAAAAATTGATTTTCGACTCAAATATCTTATCAAAACTTTGAGATATTGGCTTCCAACTAATTTTAACTTATAAGAAATATTGTTTTCAACATTCAGAAAAATTTTTAGAAAAATCGAATTGACAGTTTTCTTACTAAAAATAAAAACCTGAATAAAAAAAAAGGGGGTGGGATGCGACCCACACTGATAACTTCCCATCCCGTCTGTCGATTTTAAATTAAATTAAAAGTTAAATTTTCTTTTAAGTTTTTATTTTTTGTAAAAAAACTGTCCATTCGATTTTTTTCAAAATATTACTGAATGTTGAAAACAATATTTTTTAAAACATAAAATTAGTTTGAAGTCAATATCTCAAAGTTTTGAAAAGATATTTGAGTCGAAATTCAATTTTGACCAACTTTGAGTAATGTTTTTTTTAGGTTCTTATTTTTTATAAAAAAAACTGTCAATTCGATTTTTCTCAAAATTTTACCAGATGTTGAAAACGTTATTTTTCTTTGGACAAAATTGTTTTGGTGATAAAATTATTTTGTATTCGTAAAATTTTCGAGGTGACAAATTTTTTTTTTCAGTTTTTTTGATTTATAAAAAAAACCGTTAATTGGATTTTTTTCAAAAAATATACTTGTTTTATATTACGTTACATTATATTATATAAAATTTAATTCAAGTCCCTAGCGTTATTGGTTCGTAAGATATTAAGGTTTAACCAAAATGTTCACCTTTTTTTAAACTGCTATGGTAAAAACCCACTCACGCAATTCTCTTGAGAGTCCTTTCTGCATCTTTCTGCCTTATTATCTGTATAACAAAATTTATTTGAAGTCGATATCTCTTCTGGTTCTTGAGCTATGGACGACGAAAAAAACGTCGCGAACGTACAGACGTACGGACGTACGGACGTACGGACGTACGACTTACGTACACACGCACGCACAGACATCTTTCTAAAAATCTTTTATTTCGACTCTAGGGACCTTGAAACGTTGAGAAATGTCAAAATTTTCAATTTGACAAATCGGACCCATTACAATAACTTCCTATGGGAAGTTAAAAAACTTTTCAAGTCTGGTTATAAATGATTCGAAAATTACTCAAACAAATAAAGTAAATTTAAAGTTGTTATTTTTATTTATCTATTCTTATTCTGCTTAAGTTTTTCTTAATTTCTTCCAAAAGTTTACGAACTGTCAATAGAGCGAGAAATTGAGATAAGTTTGAGTAGGTCATTATTTATATATGTTCCAAAGCTCAACCAAACCTATTAAAATAAAATAGTAATAACTCTTACTTCATAACACCTAGGTAAACAACCTTGCAGCCCAAAAAAACATTATTTCAATTCTTCAATTTTTGTTGGCCTAAATTAAAAACCGGTTCACATTAACTGACACTTAATTACGCCACAAATGCTGCTGTGCGTCGTACTTCTTAACTTTTTAACAGTCAATCTTAATTTTAAAGGGTTTACGTTCAATGTCATTTTAAATGAATGCTTCTCCACTGAGTTTAATAATTTTGGTAATCTTCATTATCTTAATATGTAGACAAGTAATGCACTTTCACAACAAACGTAGACGACGACTGACGATACGAGACGCACGGTAGCAGAGAAGCAGTAGTTTATCATCAAGTTAGCATATAAATTGCATGTGAGCCCTATTTGTCATCGTAGTCTTCGTCGTCGCTCGTCGTCGTTGGTCTCATGATAATTAAAAGCTTTTTGATGTGACGTCAATTGTACCTTCATTGACGAAAGCTGATGTTTAAAATCACCCACAAGTCTGTGTAGATATGTGACTATAAGATTTATAAGGAACAATACCTATGCCAATGGAAAATTACAAAACCTGTTCACAAAATTGTACCATGCATCAGCAGATTGCTTGATGCTTGTTAAATTGATTTGCTTGATTAACCAACAGAAGAAATTAATCATTTAATTAAATAATAGAAATACGCGTTCCAGAGATTGTGAGACATTGAGATTCATTGAAATTAGTTTTTTACTTTAAAGGCTTTATAGAAAATAGTAAATTTAATAGTGATGGTAAAAGGGCTGAAAGAAGTATTATTTTTTTTTTTAATGTGACATAGGGAAGTTGTAAAGTTGTTACACATTGATTAATATTTGATTTGTTATACCATTCATTCTTGAAACTTATGCTAAACAGGGTGTTTCGTATAAAAGAGTATCAAATTACTGAATTACGAGTATATTGCTTCGAGGGTAATGGAAACCTGAATTTTATGAAGGTTAATTTCCTTAAAAAAAATTGTTAATATTAATGGAAAAACTTACAACAGGGTGTTACATAGTTTATTATTCTACAATTTTTTCATTATAATTTTCAAATTGATTAAAATAATTCCAAGAAAGTAGGAAATGGAAATTTGTTTTCAAAAATAAAATAAATTTGAAATGACTATTTTGAAGAAAAACATTTATTAATTTCCCATAGGAAGTTATTGTAATCTGTCCGATTTGTCGAATTGAAAATTTTGACACCCTAAATATCTCACGAACCAATAACGCTAGAGACTTGAATTAAATTTTATATTATGCATTGTAACATGATACTAAATAAATATATTTTTGGAAAAAATTCCAATTAATTTTTTTTTATAAATCAAAAAAAAAAATAAAAAAAAATATTTGTCACCTCGAAAATTGTACGAATAAAAAATGATTTTATCTCCAAAATAATTTTCTGCAACGAAGAATAACATCTTTAACATCTGGTAAGATTTTGAGAAAAATCGAATTGACAGTTTATTTGTAAAAAATAAAAAAAAAACATTACTCAAAGTTGGTAAAAAATGATTTTCGACTCAAATATCTTTTCAAAAATTTGAGATATTGCCTTTAAACTAATTTTATCTCACAGAAAATATTGTTTTCGTTATTCAGTAAATTTTTTGTAAAAATCCAACAGTCCGTTTTTTCATACAAAAATTAAAATCTACGAAAAATAGTACGCAAATTTGGTAAAAATTGATGTTCGGTTCTCGATATCTCGTCAACAATCGAAGATATTGACTTAAAATTAATTTCATTTATGTAATTTGTATTTGTTTATATAAGAAATAAAAACTTTTGGAAAATTCTAATAAAATTGGAAAAAATTGGTTTTCGACTGAAAATCTCGTTAACTATAATACATTTTGAAATAAAAATATTGTTGGTAATTTTAATTTTTTTAAGAATAATTCAACTAACAACTTTTGTAACAAAACACAAGACAAAAAAACGCGAGACAAATCGACAGACGGGAAGGGAAGTTATCAGTGTGGCTCGCATCCAGCCTCTTTTTTTTGTGAATTTGTTCAAGACAAAAAATTAAAAATATTTATGGTTTTTCAAAACAATTAAGTTTACATTTTAAATCTTCATGAAGTGTTTAATATTGGTAAGCAGATAAATAACACTGTAAGGTTTCAATTTTATAGAGCGAACCATTTTTATTTTCCAATAGAAAGTTATTATAATCGGTCCAGTTGTCGAATTGAAAATGTTGACATTTCTCGCCGTTTCAATGTCACTAGACCTTAAATAAAAAGTTTTTACAGAGATGTATTTGTGTGCGTGTGTACTGTACGTACGTTCGGGACTTTATTTCGTCTGTTATATCTCAAGAACCGTCAGATAGTATAACGACATCAAAAAAATTTTGTTTTGCAGATATGAACACGAAAAGATGCAGAAATGATTTTCCAAAAAATTACAACAGCAATTTAAACATTAAGACGTGATACCAATTGGGTACAAATTTGATATATTATGTAACTTCAATCGACTTTTAGAAGAAGAAATGATATTACATCCAAAATAATTGTATGCATCAAAGAATAACGTTTTTGACATCAGGTTAAATTTTTAGAAAAATCAAAGTGTTTTTTACAAAAAATAAGAACATAAACAAAAACATTATTATAGTTTGGTAAAAATTGATTTTTGACACGAATATCTTGGCAACAACTAAAGACATTGTCTTCGATTTAATTGTATCTTATAAAAAACATTGCTATTAAAATTAAGTAATTTTTTTTAGAAAATTTCAACTACCACTTTCTTTTATAGAAAACAAGAATTTACAAAAAAAAAACTACTCAAAATTGGTAAAAACAAACAAAATTTTGTCGTTAACGTAAGATATTGTTTTTAGAAAAATCTAATCGGTATTTCTTCATACAAAATAAAAACTTTTAAAAAATGTTACTAAAATTGGTTTTCGACTAAAATTTTTGGGAAAAAAACTGATATTGAAATCAAACGTATTTTATCATAATGAAAAATATTGTGCTAACTTAATTAATTTTTTACAAAAATTTAACTGACAATATTTTTTACAAAACATGAAAACCTACAAAAACAACACAAGAAATGACAAGAAATGATTTTCGACTCAAGTATTATGAGAACAAAGAAAGATATTTTGACTTCAAAATTATTATTTAAGGTTTAACATTTCTCAACAAAAAAAAAAAATGTACCAAGAATTTAAAAAGAAATAGTTAATCTTATTTATTCGGTCGTGGGCATGGCTTCATTGAATTTTTTTCAAGTCCGTGTAATGAAAAGAAAAATCAAAAAAATTTGAAACATTCTTAATACGCAAATTTCTGATATTGTGTAAATCATGTTGATTTGAAAACATGTTTCAAAAAGAGAGTACAAAATAATATAATAAGACTTTAGAAATACATTTTTAGACCATAGTTTTGAACATTTTTCACAGAGATACAGGATTTTGAAGAATCACTATAATTTCGAATTTGAAATTGATGCATATTAATGTAGGATCTTAAAATAAAAAAAATCAAGGAGGAAATGAAAAGAAGTTTTTTGAGTTCTTGAACGATTTTTTCTCCATATTTGAAATAATTATGCATTGTAACCGAAAAAATATTATAAATGTTTTCCATATTTTTGTAACTATATATGTACGTACATATTTTAAAATGGATGACATTTATTTAAAAGACAAATATTTTTTGGAGGAAAAGATAAATAATTTAAAATTTCAAAAATAAAAATATATCGAAACAATTATTTTGTTTCCACTTTTGGTATTACATTTTTTTGGGAATAAATTTGGAATTCCGTAAAATTAGGTAAATAATTTTAGAATCCTGTCCAAAACTGTTCCGAAAAGAATTCTTCCTTTTAAGGGAAATATTTATTTCAATGATTCAAATGACACCAACCTTTAAATGCTTGTTAGAAAATTTAAGGTTAAAATATTCTTCTTAATATATATATATATGTATCTATGTTTTCAATGTTATTTGTCAAAATAAAATTAATTTTATACTCATATCATTCCATAAATGATGTTTTTAATTTTGTGTTTTGTTGTTTGAATGTGTTTTGAATGTTGAAATTGATGACGGAAGTGAGTAAAGTTACAATAACTTAACTACATTTTTGACTTATTAATATTAATATTAAATTTCATTTATTTTTTTAAAGAGTATTGGCTGCAATCATTTGAGTTGAATCAATATGCACGCTTTGTATAACATCCAGTCAAAAGATTAAAGGACCCTATAGTGACTAATTTCAAAAGACTGAAGTCAAATTACTTATTGAAGGATATTTAATATTACAGGCTGCAGTCAAATTTCCTTTAATTAACTTCAAGTGAGAACTTGGAAAATGACTTAACCTTTTAAAATTTGTTAAATCAAAGCTATTTCGCAATTCAAAAGAGTTTTGAAATAAACCTTAGTCATGGCTTAACTGCAGTCTATTTATTTATTTATTTATTGAATTTGATAAACAAACTAACATTAGAACTTAAGACTAATATTACATTTATTCTTAGATTTATAGATTTACAATGATTTAAGCAATTTGCAAAATAAAAAAGCTCAACTGAAGTATTGAAAAAATTTACTTTAAATGTTTTACTTTTAAAATCATCGCTTACGGAATATATCAAAAAGTAATACTTGTTGTAAACTGAAATCAATTGGTTGAGGGGAGTGTTTTTTCCATAGTTCGAGATTTACCATCTGTTCGACTTGAACGGCTATAAATAAAGTTTAATTGTTCCAAAATTGACGGTGATATGACTGACCCATTGATTAATTTTATAATAAAGCACAGCTGAATGTACTCTCTGTGTTTAGAAAGCAATGGAAGATTTATGAGCGTGAGCCTATGTTTGTATGGTGGAAGTTCGAGCCTATTGGACCATGGGAAGAAACGGAGGCAGAAGCGCTGAATCTTCTTTGTACTCCTTCTATTCTGTTTATATGGACTGAATAAAAGGGAGCCCATATTATGCAGCCATATTCCAATATTTGTCTTACAAATGATATTTAAAGAAATTTAAGAATATAAGGGTCGCGAAAATCATGTGAAAACCGTTTTATAAATCCGAGTGTCTTATTTGCTTTTTTAATAATATAGTCATAATGATTTGTAAAAGTTAATTTTGAGTCAAGAATAATACCTAGGTCAGAGAAAGTAGGGAGTTCAGTCAAATAAGAAGAGTCTAATTGATAATTGAAAGTCAAAACATTTTGTTTGCGTGTAAAACACATTGATTTACATTTGACTATGTTTAGTAAAAGCTTATTTATAAAACACCATTCGCGAAAAAAACTATTTAGATCATCTTGTAGGAGTAAACAGTTGTCAAGTGAGTCAATACGTTTGAAAATTTTAATGTCAACAGCGTAAATTAAAACAGATGAGTGTTTTATAATAGAAGGTAAGTCGTTTACGTACAAATTAAACAGTAAAGGTCCTAAGTGGCTACCTTGTGGTACGACAGAGTTGGTATAAAAATATGATGACCGCTCATTCCTAAAAACTACGGTGTATGATCTATTATATAAGTACGACGAAACCCAACTAACAAATTTATCGTTAAAGCCTTGGGATTTAATTTTGGAAGTTAATGTTTTATGGCACAATTTATCAAATGCCTTACTGAAGTCTGTGAAGACACAGTCAACTTGTTTCCGTTTTTCAAACGAATCTAAGCAAAAAGAACTGAAATGAAAGACTTAGGGATGACGGACAGTTTTGCAATGGGACGATCATTTTTTATTTCATTTTTACTACCCTTTTTATGTATCAGTCTTATGTACGAACTCTTCCAAATTTCAGGAAAAATTGAAGATTTGAGCGATTCATTAAAAAGAATATGAAGAGGGTAGGATAAATAGGATGCGCATTTTTTTCAAAATATAAGAATGTACACCATCTGGACCAGGGCTATAACAAATGTCAAGTTCTGAAGCTTTGCGAACGATTTCATCTTCAGAGATCCAAAGACTAATTGAATGAAGGAAGGAAGGAAAATGAGGGAAATTTTGTGAGAGGCCAATAACTCGGGCGTTTGACATGAGTTCGCTACTTCGAAAGCATCTTTGAAAAAATTTGCAAACATATTTGAAATTTTTTCAGAGTCATGGCTAAGTTCGTTGTTGAAAGACATGCAGTTTGGATACCCGTCAGTATTTCTCTTTCTATTAACATAGCTCCAAAAGTTTTTTGGGTTGTTTTTTATGTCAGTTTCGGTATTTAAAATAAAGTCATTATAAAGAATATCTGAATAGTCAATAAACATATTTCTTAGCTCATTGTATATTACCAAGTCATTATTAGCTTTTGTTTTATTATATTCAATCCAGGCCTTGTTTCTTTTATTTTTTAAGTTTTTTAGACAAGAGTCAAACCATGGAGGAGATTTAGAAATATTGCGTGGTTTTCGCAATGGTGTGGTCTCATAAAAAAAGTTAAAGAGAACACAGTAGAATTTAGAGCACATAGCATTAATGTCACAGTTCTCAAACAAATGATTCCAGTTAACATTACATAACAGGTTGAAAAGATTCAAGATTTTCTTTGGAGCAATTAGGAACATTACATACATTTGAATTAAAAGATAGATCTAATACTGGGTGATGTCGGTCTTAATCGACAAGTAGGGTATTGGCTGAATTTACAGCAATATCAGCATTGAGTGTGTCCGAGAAGAATATAAGGTCCAATATTTTGTTGAAGTTGTTGGCAATCCCATTAATTTGGCTTAGTCCACATGAGGAAAGACCGTCAATTGTCAAGAATTCGTTGGTAGAGGACATGTTAATAGGAGATAGATAGTTCTCATGCGTCTGTTTAGTCCAGATCAAGTTTGGAAGATTGAAATCTCCTAAGACTAGTAACTCGTCTTGTGGCTCCTTCCGTATCCAAGGATGTGTTGTTTAGCCATGTTTCAGTCAAAATGATTATGTCGTGTGATAGAATGGTTATATTTTTGTAGACCTTATTGATCTTTGTCCGTAGTCCGTTGACATTTTGATAATAGATTCGAATTTTTTTAAGCTGCTTCTTTGATGATATGGCATTGTCTGGATATTGCGAAAATGGTTAGAAGATGATATTCTTGTGCTGATTTGCTTATTTTCAAATTCGTGGACTAGTATACCACTAGGCCAGAACTCCAGATCTATATTAGTTACCTTTTTTCTTTTTATAAGATTGTTGTCATAGCTCATACAAGATATGGTATCAAAACTTAGTAATTCTTCGCTAATTAGGTCACCGAGTGATGTTGCTTTTGATTGCCATTTCTACCTGCGCACCTTTTTGCAATTTATCTAGAAATTTCACAAGCAAACTTATGTTTACCTTTAACAAAATATTTTAATTACCAGTACCTTACTTAAGTGTCTTGTTGAAGCGCCGCAGTAAAAACATTTATTCAGACAACTTCTTTGAATAAACATGTCACTTTAATTGAATTGCTAAAATTAAACAAACAAAATTTTGTTATTTTAACAAATACATCAAATAAAAAATCTTGATTTTTAAAGCTGATATAATGTAGAACAACCTATATATTGAGTATTAAACGATTACGGTAATGCCTTTTAGATATTTACATTATATCGTTGTATAGTCTAGAATTGATAATGATCAAACTTGCTTTGTTATCCAAACAAAACATAAAATGCAATTAACATTTAGCGTTTTAACACCCGCTATGCACTGTACCTTGAAATACTTTAATGAATTTTGTGAATATAAAACCTTGTGTGGGTTTAAACTGTCAATCATTCTTGTTAAGAGTTCTTTTGTTTTCAGTTTAGCACACCTATACCTTTTTTTTTTAAATGAAAATGATAGTAAGTAAGTTTGAATATTAACGAAATCTTAATTAGAAATAAAGTATACATTTAACTCATTATGAATTTAAAGATGATTTTGTTGGCCTTAATGGTTCAATCGGATGCTTTTACACCGTTCTTGACGAATTTTGCATTGAATAGTTTTCCTTCGAGCTTGTCCAGAATTATTTCGGAGAAGATTGGATTGCCTATTTATGAAATGCCTGCACAGCCATCAGTACCATCAATTCCGTCAACACCACCGATACCGTCAATTCCTCCGATACCATCAATTCCCTCAATACCGTCAATACCGTCACTTCCATCAATTCCACCAATACCATCGTTACCTTCAATACCATCATTACCGTCAATCCCACCAATATCTTCAACACCATCAGTACCAACAATTCCAATGCCTTCAATACCGACAATACCGTCTTTACCATCATTACCAACAATACCATCAATACCAACAATACCAGCAATGCCACCAGCATCATCGATACCATCATCATCAATGCCTTCAGTACCATCTATTCCATGGATACCATCAATACCGTCGTTTCCTTCAATACCGTCAATACCATCAATATCCTCATCTAAGCCAGCTAAACCTGCTAAGCCATCCAAACCACCAACAGAACCATCCAAACTTTTGACTCAAGTGAATCCTCAAACTAGAACAGTTTTTCAATCTCCCGTTCAATATTACTTTATGATACCAGCAACATTTTACTCTTGAAAGCCTGAACAAAAATTACGAACGAAGTTATCCATCTTTAAATTCGGTAACTCAAAGTGAATATGTGTATATTTAATATTTTCATTTCTTGAAAGTTATTATTTTTGCTAAAAATACACATTTTTAACAAGTAAAACATTATAAAAAGTTCGTTTGAAAAATTTTAAAAAAATAAAGAAACAAAAAAAAATTGAAATTTTTCGTATTTATGTATGTCCCAAAATTTGTAATTTTAAACCATTTATGGGCATTAAAAGTTTTAAAAATATCAAATATTAAAATTTAAAAATGCCTGTCAGCATAAGTCAACATGACAAGTCACAAGTAAAGAAAAAAAATGTTGACATTTTGTAAGTTTCAGCGCACTGAATTGTTTTACAGAAAACTGCCTATTGTTTTTATAACGTGTAAGATTTACGATTCTGTTTTAAAAGGTCATCCACCATACATGACGGCGAAACGTCAAAATTATTCATGTTAGGCCAACCAACCATCGTCTCACTTTTCCCTGAAATGTCAAATTTTCTATAATCAACAGACGATAATTCCATAGAACATAAATACTTCCGAAAATGAAGTCTTAAAACCTTTTAAAGGAAATTTTTTTTGAAATTAAATGTGAACAGACCTTAAAGAAAAAAGTATTAAATTGAAAGCATGTGTAAGAAAATATGACAGTTAGTTGCCTCTCAGCCGGAAGGAACCACATTAATTTGCAGGCAAAGTGGTGTAATTTTGTCTGACACAGACTTCCACATTTCATGACCGATTATTATTTGTATTCACTTTACCTATAGAAACAACACGAAATACCAGGCACAGTGCCCTCAATGTGGGGCGCATGCCTTGCAGATCAAATTTCTTTGTTTGCAAGTCTCTGATGATAAAATAACACTATTAACTGAGATTTGAGCAATAAGGCTGACAAGAGGGTAACCTTTGTAGGACAGTATACCTATTCCATTCATATTATATATATTTAATGAAGGTATGGTAATTGAAGCAACATCATCATCATTTTATCGTTTTAATTATGTATTAATAACGACGCAATATTTAGATACCCTAGGAGTTGTCAATCTAGTTGATGATGGGGTAGATTCTTGAAGAGAGGGAAATCTAAGAATTGAATTTCACAATGAATACACTCCCATCTATAACGCCGCGCTATCGATTTATTGCATTAAGGTTGATTTAGATTTTGCATTTGGATGATTTCAAGATCTAGATTTCTCATGGTTAATACGATCGTATAAAAACAAGATATTGGCAGAAGTTAGGCATCAGTAACGCACTGAATCTTGCATTGGATTTATCACACAAGGTACATCTAATTAGTTTTGAAGAACTTAACTAGAACATCAATCGAGTTAATCAAACCTCTGAGGAATTTAAAGACTTAAAAAACCACTGGAAAATGTTCAAATTGGTAAACTAAGAACTTAGATCTTGGTGGATTATTTGTACGGATACACGAGATTCCTCCTTCTCTCTCTTCTATTCACAGCTCATCGTTTCATCAGTGCTGATGGTAGTTGCTGCAAGTCCCTCATATCAGCTGCTGTCATCTCTGCCACCGGAGGAAACAATTTCGCTCCCTTCGTTGCCCCAGCCAGAGCAGCCATCTGCTGGAATAACATCATCCTCTTCGTCTGAGGAATCAGCTGAGCCTCCAGCATCAACACGAGAGACTCCAGTTCCAACACAATCAGCTCCAACACCAAGTGAGACATCCACTACCACCCCGGAACCATCGCCAGCGATTGAGCCTTTGTCAGAAGACGAATTTAATTTGCTATCGGCTTCAGCTTTGGGAGCCTCCTCATTGGGATCGGCATCAATTCAACATCAAATCCTGCCACCTGAGACAATTTCTCTGCCAATTAGAATAACTACCAGTCCTGGGCTGAGAACAGTCCTTGCTCCCGAGACCATTCGTATCCATCAACCCACTGTCACGAAGGTGGGTGAGCTAGTTCAGAAGATCCCCACAGCAGTGTCACACCAAAGCCAGACCGTGGTCCATAAGCATGCCGAGATTATTACGCCAATTGTTGCTCCAGCTATTCGGACAATCACCTCACAAGTGGTGCGGGCCTATCACACTCCGTTGGTTTATGCTGCACATGCACCGGTTATTAAACTCATTCAGCATTGATTTTGATAACGATGAATCGCCAAAGGCCCAAACCTAGGACCTAGGACCGAATCTATAAATATATAGAATTTTCTTCAAAGACTTTTTCTGCATCATTGACTCGAACCTATAAATATTCTTCTTCTTTTTACATAAATGAATTTTGATGATGGCTTACTTATAATTCAATCTGTTTATTAACTCTTTTGTTTTGTTTTTAAAGAAAAAATAATTTTAAACGCTTAAATTTATATATTTTGTAATAATAAATAATAAGCTCGCGCCTTTGTAATTGATTTAAACAAACAAATAAATGAGATTGAGTGTGTGATAATGATTTAATAAAAAATATTTGTTTCTTTTGGGCGCCAGTTATAGCTAAAATTGGTTTTCGTCATTGAAAACAAACATTGGATTTTTTTGACAGGTCGTTTATAGCGATCATTAGAAATTTCTGTCATTGAAACAAAAATCCTGAATGAAATCCACCGACAAATTTTTACTGACAGAAATCTGTCATTGGAATTATGTGAAATTGGAACACAAATCAGTGGAACGATTCGTTTCTCTTTTGAACATAAAAGTATCAGCTGTTCAGGAAAATGAATTTCCGTCCGGAAAATAGAAAAATACATTTTTAGAGAAAAGTAAATGCTCAATTACACTTCTTTTTCTCAAAAACAAATTCTTTGTTTGATTTCTGATCGATTAGTATAGTATAATTTTCAATTCTAATCAAAGGGAAACACAGTCAAATATCGATTCAAACATTTTTTCGGATCGATTTCAATGATAGCTATAACTGGCCCCTTAATCAACAAACTGGAGTACGATTGAAGGGAAAAGGTTTTAGCAAAGATTAAACTTATTGAAAAAATCAAAAATTATATTACATTGTTATAATCTTGGTTATTGACAAATATACTTGCCCCATTAATTGAGGTCATTTATAATAAGATACATTATTAACATTAATAACTCAATTAAAACCGCACATGAAATATCAAATTTTATTAAAAACCTTTTCTAAAGGCGGTGTTCACATTAGACTCATTTCATTTAAATTATTTTAACACGTCATCATATTTCCTCATTTACGTAGTTCTCACTTCTAAATCTGCTTCTTACAGTAAAGAAGGAGCGAGATAAAATGATCTAACATTTGTCAGTCGAGTAAATAAATTAGGCACGTTCGAGGGCATAAAGCACTAAATTTACACAAAAGGGAACCAATAATTTTATCAGATGTCTTTAAAGCTTCAAGCTTGGTATTTAACTTCAGTAACACTCAGGGCCGTCGAGAGGAATTCCGGGCCCGGGACGGAAAAATCTCGGGCCCCCCCTTATTTACCATTTTTTTCAAAGTTCATGCCTACTGATATGGTATGTGATAATTTCAATTACGAATAGCATGAAATTGGTTGGAATTAACGGAAATAATTATTTTTCATTTGCAAAGTGAACCGAAAAAAAGTGTTAATCATCAAATCAATCTCACGGGTATAGCCCAGTTTAGTTGAAATGGAAGATGGATAGAAAATAATTCTACATGCGAATAGATAGAATCATACATTCAATTCGATCAATCAATCTTTTACCGACCTTTTTGCTAAATTTTTTAAATCATCTTACAATAAATATATAATCGAGGATCTCAATTCTAAGTATAATAAGATATAAATTTTGTTCTTCCGCATTTATCGGTGAATGAAGTCTTAGAGGGTTTATGTGAATTGGACGTTTCTAAAAAAGCAGGCTATGATAAAATTCCGCCCCTTCTCTTATCAAAATGCTCCTCATCTATCTGTTTTCCTCTCACACTCCTTTATAACAAATCACTCTTGTCAGGAGAGTTTGTGGACGAGTGGAAAATATCATTTATCAACCCTATTTATAAAAGTGGCCCCAAACAATTAATTAAAAATTTTAGGCCAATCTCTAAAATTTCAGCTATTCCAAAACTTCTTGAAAAAATTATTACTGATAAATTCTATGCATCCGTGAAACAGTTTTTATCGCCTAGTCAACATGGCTTTATTAAAGGTCGCTCATCGGCCACAAATCTCGTTCTTTTCACTAATTTTTGTTTAAATGAAATCGAAAAGGGATTCCAAGTAGATGTACTCTATACAGATTTTATTGAAGCTTTTCACCGAGTCCACCAACGGTTTACTACTCCAAAAACTTAAGTTGTTAGGTTGTGATAGATATTTTCTTTTATGGTTAGAGTCATACCTATCTGATAGAAGTCAAATCGTTAACATATCTGGGTATTACTCTATTCCTATTAGTGTTGACTCAGGTCTTCCTCAGGGAAGTCACCTTGGTCCATTGCTCTTCCTCATTTTTATTAATGACTTACCCTTAACCTTTCATAAATCTAAATGCTTAATGTATGCTGACGATGTAAACATTTTTTATCCCTTTCGCTCTTTAACTGATTGCTTAAGTTTTCAGATGGATATTGATCTTTTCTTAAACTGGTGCGAATACAATCACCTAGAGTTAAATTCTTTAAAATGCAAGATTTTTAGTGCAACTAGGTCAATTAATGCTATAAATTATTCATATAACTTCAATCATGAACCACTTTCAAGGGTCGAATTGGTGAAGGATCTTGGTGTGTTTGTAGATTCAAAATTGGATTTCAGAGCGCACATAGATTGTGTTGTATCCAAATCGAAAGAATTTAGAGTCGTATATACACTTAAAACCTTATTTAATTCATTAGTTCTCCCCTATCTTGAATATTGTTCTATAATTTGGAGTCCATTTTATGCGAATGGTGTACAAAGAATAGAACGAATTCAGAAAAGATTTATCAGATTCGCACTTCGAAATTTAAATTGGACCGATGATATGCCGAACTATATTTCAAGATGTGCACTTATCGATTTGAAAACGCTTGAAGTTAGAAGAAATACTCAAAGCATAATATTTATTAAAGATATTTTATGTAATCGTATCGATTGTATTGAATTATTGTCTCTTATAAAGTTCTATGTCCCGGAAAGATTACTTCGGAACAGACGTGTCCTTTTTTATGTGTCTAATCATAGAACCAACTATGGCTTAAATGAGCCTATCTCGCGTTCCTTGACATTGTTTAATTCCGTCTGCAATGAAGTCGACATTGTAGTGAGTAGGGATCAATTTAAACGACAAGTACCTATTAGACTTTTTAACTTATCATATGTAAATCTGTATAATCATACCGTTAGTTAATCAATTAATTGTTTTGTATCAAAGCTATGTTTTAATATCTATTATTATCTTGTAAGCTTATTTATCGTATTAAATGTAATCAGCAGACTATAGTCCATTCATGAAATAAATAAATAAATAAATAAATTCGATATTGCCAACGACATGTTTTTTGATAGTGGGGCAACTCTGCTTGACTTGTTTTTTGTAAGTGACATAGACGATGTAGCCTTGTATGATCAACTTTCCGTACCTGCCTTTTCAAAACATGACTTAATTTTTTAACAATCAAATTTAATCTCGAATATTCTGACAAAAAAATATCATACCGTGACTTCAAAAACATTGACTTTCAGTATCTTGAAGAGCATACCTACTAGACTCATCAATTGGGAGAGTATATTTTCTATGCCCTCCACTAACGAACAATGGCAATTCTTAACAAATAATATCCAAACCCTTTTCGATACGCATGTTCCTTTGAAAACAAAAACCCTAAATTCTAATGATAAACCATGGTTCACGCAAAATATTAGACTGTTGATGCAACAACGAGATAATGCATATAACAACTGGAAGCGATATCGGTTGACCGAATTGCGACGCTTGTTTTGTTCACTACGAAACAAAGTCACAGCTGAAATCCGTTTAGCCAAATCTCAAATTTTATCTAATCAACTGAGTTCTTCATTAAACGGACGTAAATTGTGGAGGAACTTGCGAAACGTTGGTATTGGTAAGGCAAGAAATATGCCTACTAACGATGTTGATGTAAACTCACTTAATAAAACTTTCATCTCAGTTCCATCAACCGGGGCGACTTTCTCCGATAATATTTCATTTAGGGAACATTTAGATCACTCTTGTTTCAGTTTTTGTTCGGTGGATGCTGCCGATGTTGTTGAAAGTCTGCTTTCAGTGAAGTCAAGTGCTGTCGGTCTGGACAATATTAACCCCAAATTTTTAAAAATAATCTTGCCAATTTTGTTGCCTTATATTACATTCGCATTTAATACTATTTTGATGTCTGGAGTTTTTCCGGACATTTGGAAGTCAGCAAAAATCATACCACTTCCTAAAAATGCTAAGGGATCTGAATATAGACCTATCTCAATTCTACCCTATTTGTCTAAAGTCTTTGAGAGAATTTTACAGCGACAAATCAACGCTTACCTTACAGCAAACTCTTTGCTCACTCCAAAACAATCTGGTTTTCGGAAGCAGCACAGCTGTACAACAGCACTTCTTTGCGTGACTGAAGAAATAAGACAAGCGCTGGATAAGGGTGATGTAACTTTCTTAGTCTTGCTCGACTTTTCTAAGGCTTTTGACACTGTCCACCACGTAATTCTGTGTAAAAAACTTATGCAGCAGTTTAATTTTTCGGCAAGTTCTGCTAAGCTCGTTTATTCTTACTTGTCTAACAGAAAACAAGCAGTTCAAATTGGTGACAGTTGTTTTTTACCTATTTCGTCCGGTGTTCCTCAAGGGTCGATTTTGGGTCCTCTACTATTCTGTATCTATGTAAATGAACTTCCAGGTCTAATCAAAATCTGTTCCTGTCATCTGTACGCCGACGACTTTCAACTTTATTTCAGTTGTCCCCTGGGACTTATTGAGCATGGCGCCACTAATATCAATGAGGATCTTGATACTATCTCAAACTGGTCTCACTTAAATGGTCTTTTCTTGAACCCCCCTAAGAAATCTAAATGCATAGTAATCTCCAAAAAGATTCTTGATCTCTCTTACTTTCCTTCGATTTTGTTAAGTAATGCCCCCATTGAATATGTTGAAACTGCCAAAAATCTTGGTGTTAACTTTAATCGCTCTTTAACTTGGGACAACCATATAAATGGAATTATAGGCAAAGTTTATGGTGCCCTACGTACTTTATGGGTAACCCAGTATTTCACACCAGTAAACACACGCATGCTGCTTGCCAAGACCTTGTTATTACCAATTTTAATTTATGGTTGTGAACTATATTGCAATTGTTGTTATGAAAGTAAACGTAAACTTAATGTCACTTTTAACAATATTGTTCGCTATGTCTTTTGCTTACGAAGACATGATCGTGTATCCAATTTTGCTACCCTGCTGCTTGATATGACCTTTGATAACTACCTTAAATTTCGTAGTTTGTTGCTATTCGCTGATGTACTGCTTACACACCAACCACAATACTGTTTTGACAAGATAAATTTCCCTACCTCTAGTAGATCTCGTCAATTGATTCATCCTCGCTTCACATGTTTAACATCCGAACGTCAATTCTTTATAAACGCAGTCCGACTCTGGAACTCTCTTCCTCGCGCCATTACGGTAATCCAAAACGCAACAAGAATTAAAAAGATCTTAAAGATCTTAAAGATCATTTTTCACATAGCATTTAAATACTCGAATTTTTTTTTTTTTTACAAATGTATATTTCTGATACTCTAACTTGTTCTTTTTTTCTTTTTTCGCATTACTTAGTTTCAATCGTGTATTATAATATTAGATACTGAATTATTAGCTTGCTCTACCAATTTGTATTATTAGCTTGTAACTATTTTATAAGATATTGTATCTTACAGTTATTAAGTATTCACGAATAAATTAAATGAAAATGAAAATGAATGTTGGTTGGTTGATTAACTATTTAAAAAAAAATAGCATGAAGATCTATTACCTACTATGAAAATAAAATAGACCGAAGTAAAAGTATTTGAAATTTGTCTTTAAAAAAAACTATGTATTTTAAAAGGTTTACATTAAATACTCTTTATTGTTTTTCTTTATATTATCAAATATTATCACAATCTCCTATCTCCTAGCTTTCTGAGCAGCAAAACAACTTATAATTACATCGAAATTTAATTTCATTGCCAAAGGTGCTTTGATACATAGTGTAGCAAGTCCAGAAACACGATCTTGTGATGAGCACACGAACGATAAAAATTCTTTGTTCTGGCAAGGACGCTAAATGAACGTTCGGCGCTAGCTACGGTTACAGGTATGGTGGAAAATACACGGAGAGCAACACAAATGTTGGGGAAAATCGTCTCCAAGTTCTTCGAATAAATAGAATTGAACAAACTCAATGTGTTTCAGATGAATTATTTCTTCTTTCAACTCTTGAGACAAATGCGAGTTATACTTTTGGATGAACTTTGTAGCAGAGTTTTTAATCTCAATTTCGTCCATTGTTGAAAATTGCCATAAAAATAAAAATGTAGCATTCAAATTCTTCATCGTATCGAACCGACGAGAAATTCCAGATATAATTGAATCAACTATGACGTAAAAGGTGTTTTTCTTGAAATTTATTTGTTCGTCTGTTTCAATTTGTTCTCCGGCTCCTCGATTTTCTCCAAAATGTCTCTTTAATTGCCTTTTTTAGTTCGATGGGAACGATTCTGGAAAATCCCCCAATCCAGTAGCAACTGCTTTGCATTCAGATAAATTTGATCTCATCCGTTTCCAATAAAGTTCAAATCGGAGATCCAAGTTGTCAAGATTTCGAATTTCAACGTCAATAGTCATGTTTCTGGCTTGAAGAATGATACTTCTTTCATTTATAGCGCTAAGAACCTTGCACCAAATCGAAGACATCAGGACGCATTCAAATTTGTGCATATATTTTAAAACGCCATTTACATCTCTTCGAGCTTCAGCAGTTAAATTAATATCACTTAAGGCTTCTAATGATGTTCTTAGGTTTTTCAGATGGTTTCACTGCCTCAATTCTAGCTGACCATCTTGTATTGGAAAGTTTGTGAGGGGATCCGGGCACATTTTTCTTAAGAATTTCCCAACGTTGGGCACTGCTGCTAAACAAGTTGAAACACTTTTGAACAACACCAAAAAATGTGATTTTTGTTTAAAATATGACTTTGTGCACCATTACACTGTCCTTTCATATTGCTTCCATTGTCATAGCCTTGTGCACAACAGTCTTCTAAAGAGATTCCGTTCTTTGCCAATGTTTCGCAGATAAAATCAGCTATTGCGGTGCCAGTTTTTTTTTGTTGCAATCGACAAATTCCAAAAACCGTTCTTGGATGGTGAACACATTTTCTTCAAAGCGCAGATAACGCAAAATAAATGTGTTTTGTTCCACATGACTTGAATCGGTTGTTGCATCGACAATTATAGCAAAGTATTTGGCATTTTCAATCTCCTTCAAAATAGCTGAATTCACATGTTGGGCACAAATTTGAATGAACTCATTTTGAATCTCAACGGAAAGGTAGTGGACTTGCAAACGTTTGTGTTCTTTTTGTGAAATTCTTACTTTTTCCAAGTGCTCCTGGAGTAAGGGGTTATAATGACTAATTAATTCCAAAATGCCCAAAAAATTACCATTATTTGGCTCTCCAATAAGATTGCCATCGCCTCGTATTCCTAGTCCCCTGGTGGGATTTTCCGGTCCCCCGAAACCGAATCAAAAATTTCGTTTACAGCAGAAACAAAAATAGAAGAAAAGAAACTTTATAAAAACAGAAACCGAAATAAATATTTGTGTTTTGTTTTAATTTGCCGGGCCCCTTATTTTGACTTTAAAAATTTTCAAAATAAAATAAATTTGAAATTTACGTTAAATCAAATAAGAAAAGCGAAACAATTTATTATAACTTTCTTTCAATAGTTCAGAGTTGCCCAATTTTCCATTAAATATTAACAATAACAAAAATGTACGCCAATAATAATCAGGGGCCCAGATCGGCAAGCTTGTGACTGATAGATTGGTACATAACATGCAAACAGGGGCCCGATTGCGAAAGCATGAATGATTTTAAATTGTCGGGCCTCTAAAAATAAGTGGAAAAAGGTATGTTGATGATAAATATAGAGTATATTCTCATTGCTTTCAATTTTACGGGCCCCTAGAAAATCCCGGGCCCGGAGGGTTTCCCCCTTCTCCCCCCTCTCGACGGGACTGGTAACACTTAATATCAGTTCTTCATACAGAAAATACCATAAACATCATTGGGAACAAACAAACAAAAAAACACAACTTTATTATATACAAATTTAAATAATTTAAGTAAATAAATAATATGCAATGGACTCTTGAAAATGTGATCAGGTCATATTTTGACAAAAGTTAACTTAACTAAAGCCAAATTTTTCTGGGCTGCTTTTCCAGTCTTTTAAAACAAATGCCGTAATTAGAAGACAGTTTTTTGACAGCTTGTCAATTGGATGTTTTCCGATTTGTCTTATCCCTACAGTAATTGTTCCAAAGCGCAGAGAAATTTATTCTGACTTCAATTTGAGGCTCGAAACGATAAGATTTTATTTTTGATATTGCTTTTCAAATTCCAGACGATAAACAAATGGATTTTCTGAATGATTATTGCTCCATTTTCTTTTTACTTTTCTTCACCGAAGGTTGGGAAAATTATATTTTCACTTCGAAAAAAAATTTAACTCATAAAAAGACATCTTAATTTCAGGTGGAAGAGGTTCTGTGCCAGTGCAGTCCTATAAAAATAAATAAATAAATTATTTGCTTTTAAAAAAAGTTGTCAATAACGAAATTAGTCAAAAATGTATGAAACAAATTTATATAAAGGGTGGTTGAATTTTAAATGCCGATGTTGGATTTGAATAAAACACAAATTATTTAGAAAACTATTGTCATTTATTTTTTAACAATAATATTGGTATAATTCAATTATGTGTGAAACAAAATATGGGCCAAAAGGCAACCGTGACCTTACCGGCACACCTTCATCCGATGGTTAAAAATGTCGATGACACTGAGGCATCATTGAAGTTCTATACCGTTAATGTTCCGAATTATCTCATCATTTAGCTCTTGAATTGTTGCTGGCTTATCGACGTACACCTTTTCTTTCAAATTACTCCATAGAAAGAAGTCCAGCAGTGTCAAATCACATGTTCTTGGCGGCCAATTGACCAAGTGATATAACACGGCCATTGAATTTGTAGCTCAAAAAAGCCATTGTTTCGTTAGCTGTGTTACAAGAAGCATCTTTCTGTTGAAACCAACATATTATCCACAGTCACTACCTGATCAGCCTCATTTTGGAAAAAATACGGCCATATGATGCCGTTGGCCCATAAACCTAACCAAACAGTCACTCTTTGTGGTTGCATTGATTTTTCGAATGAGGAAACTCTGCTAATTGAAGAATCCACTGAGGCGAAAACTGAAAATGATTATCATCGAAAATTGATCATCCACTGTTGCCATTTATAAATAATATAAATAAAAATATAATTTAGAAATAAACTTGACATTTAGGTGTGGTTCACATTTAACATCTATCCCTGCCTGTGCCATCTTAATTAAAAAAAAAAGTTTTCACGGGTACTGCCTCTTGCGAGGAATTGACAAATTCTCCAGAGTAATGCTTGTCATGAAAAGTGCTTTCTCAAATAAGCCGTTCGGATTCGGCATAAAACTGTAGGTCCCCTCCATCCCTGCAATTACTCGCATACAGGAATGGTTGAGAGTTGTAAGTCACTAAGCCCTGGTTCTCTACGGACTGTTGCGCCACCTAATTTATTTTATTTATTCACATTCAACATCGGGCCTTAAAATTTAACCACCCCTTATATCATATTTGAAAAACACAATTTGCATTAAAAAATACACGATACAAATACAAAAAAAAAAGAGGCTGGGATGTAACCCACAGTAATAACTTCCCATTCCGTCTGTCGATATGTCTTGCTTAAAAGGTTTTTTTGTTTTGTTAAAAAAGTTGTCAGTTGAATTTTTCTTAAAAATTTAAAAATTACCAACAGTATTTTTCATATAATGAAATAGTTTGAATTCAAAATCTAAAGCCAATTTTAGTAGCATTTCTTAAAAGTTTTTATTTCTTATATAAACAAATACAAATTGGATGAATGAAATTAATTAATTGTTCAAAAGATATCGAGAAACGAACATCAATTTTTACCGAATTTGAGTACTATTTTTTTGTAGATTTTATTATTTTTATGAAAAAAAAGGATTATTGTATTTTTATAAAAATTAACTGAATATTGAAAACAATATTTTCTGTGAGATAAAAACAGTTTGAGCCCAATATTTTTAAATTTAGAGAAGATATTTGAGTCGAAAGTAAATTTTTACCAAGTTTCAGTATTGTTTTTTAGGTTTTTATTTCTTGTAAGAAAACTGTCAATTCGATTTTTGTCAAAATTTTACCCAATATTTAAAACAATATTTCTTATAAGATGAAATTAGTTTGAACACAATATCTCAGGTTTTTTGAAAAGTTATTTGAGTCGAAAATCAATTTTTACCAACTGTTAGTAATGTTTTTTGTTTAGGTTTTTATTTTTTTGCACAAAATTATTTTGGAGATAAAATCATTCGAGGTGACAATTATTTTTTTTTTTTTAAATTTTTTTTTGAATTATTAAAAAAACAGTTGGATTTTTCCAAAAATATAGGTAATAGTTCGGTATCACGTTACATTACAATAAATAATTTAAAAGTCTCTAGCGTTATTGGTTCGTGAGATATTTTGGGTTAACCAAAAAGTTCACCTTTTTTTTTAAACTGGTATGGTAACAAAACCACCCACTCAATTTTTTTGAGAGTCCTTTCTGCATCGTTCTGCATTATTATCTGTATAACAAAATTTGTTTGAAATCGATATCTCTACTGGTTCTTGAGCTATGGACGACGAAAAAAACTTCCCTAACGTACGTACACACGCACGCACAGACATCTTTCTAAAAATCTTTTATTTCGAACTTGAAACGTCGAGAAATGTCAAAATTTTCAGTTAGACAAATCGGGCCCATTACAATAACTTCCTATGGGAAGTTAAAAACTTGCTACGAACGTCTGAGTTGTTAATAAAAATGTATTTAAACAGTTAAATTGTTAGTAACGATATGAACTTGTTAATAATTTTTCTTTAAAATAGTTTTTTATAAAATTTAAGTTTTTATTTTATAAACTAAAAAAAAAAAACAAGTTGCTCAAATGGGACCGGGCATATAATGTTTAAAAAATAAGTTCAAAGCCAAAATTCTAATGTTTTCAAATTTTAGATTACTTGTACTATGAAAAATTAGCTTTAAAATATCTTCAGACAAGTGTGTCTTATTTTTAAAACAGATTTCTTAAAAACAGTTTCAGCCAAAATGGAGATTGTCGGTCGATTTCCTTCAAAAACTCACGGTTTGTAAAAGAATTACCTTTAAGCAAGTATACTGAGCTCGAGAATCATGGTAGGTATCTGAATGGAAAAAAACATTAAACCATCATAAAATGTTATTTGAGCAAAGACAATTAGACTAATTTGTTTGAAACTACTACTCTACAGCCCTGGATATGATTTTCCTTTTACTTTTATAAATTTTGGTTATATAACCAATATTTAAAGCTCTCAATTCGCACGCATGATCATATTTCACTTATTTAACAAACTACCTTTTACTTAACACTCTAAGTGACACACCCTCTTAATTGAAGTGATAGTAATCACTTAATTTAATATCATGCGTAGTTAGTTTGAAGATTGAGTATATTGGTCTTTTTAAATAAGATCGTGGAATATGATGCCAAGTACAGTTTGAAGCTTAAAGATACATACTCGTATATCTCTTTAACAAAAATAGAACTGTTTCTTACCTATTATTTTATTAGCACATACGACGATTTACGAATGACCAACTCAAAATAAGTGATTGTCTTCAAGAGTGAATATTTTTTAATATAAAAACCAATAAACTTTTTCAATCAATCATCAGTATTTTCTGAATTAAAAACAGTGCAGTCGATTGAACTTTGAATTGTCTTGAATATTTAAAATGTTTAAAATTGTAAAATAAATTTAAAGAAAATGTAAATTCTCCTTTAAAAATTAACATATTCTTTTATTTTCCCATTTTAGATAATTTTAATTGGTACTGTCCTTGGAGCAGCTCTATCCCAGCAAGGACTCCAGCAAAAAGAAACTCAAAATATTTGTACACCAACTTTTGTAAGGGTAGGACATTTGATTCAACGTATTCCAACAGCAGTTTCTCATCAAAGTCAGACTGTTGTTCATAACCATGCAAATATAATCAGAGACATTGTTGCACCTGCAACAATTATAAGAAACATTCCAATAACTGATTCAATTCGTGAAAACATAATTCAAAATGAAGAGAAACCTTACAACTCCCCTCAGAATCAAAATCTCGAAAGGATCATCTACTTGAATTATTACTAAAATTTACCAGAACAGCGTCTCACTGTAATCCTTCGACTGTGTAATAAATTTAAATAAATGGAAAACAACATCAAAACCTTACACTTTTAAAATTACAGCTTTTATTTTTCATTTTTGGATGTTTACATTTTACAATAACAATATTTATAGATAATTTTTACAGAACTATTCACCTTTGCCATTTTTCAATGTCACTCCAAGGTACATAGGTACTTAAATGTGTTCCAAATTCTTCATCCTAAAATTTCAAACTAATGTCACGACACTATGTAACTCAATGTACGCACTTTACAAACATCATCTTATGCACTTAGTACTTGGCTTTGATACCGATAAAGCTTGAACCCATGTCTAAGAGGTCAAGAATAGTAAATAAAATGTGTTCCAATTTTTTGATAGGCAAACAAAATAAAAAGATCATCTTTTTTTACTAAGTATAAAAGTGGGCTTATAGCATCTTTAATTATATCAGTTGTAGGTTTGAATTTGAATTGACAACAACATGAACATTTTGGTGAGATAAACAATGAATTACAAAAAATTTGTATCTAAGCTTTCTTCATCTTTTAGATACTTTTTTCTGTGATTTTTGGAGTGACTTTAGCCCAGGCTATAAAGGATTGTGATCACGGAAATGGTGGAGTTTTAGGGCGTCATTCTCATCATCAGGATATCTACCAAAGACCTTCAGATTATGATTCAGAAGACTATACTCCCCACACATCGTATGGTCCTCCTGATCCTCCTCGACGCAACAACTATCCACAGGATTCATCCGATGGAGAAAGTAATGCTCGACTAACATACTCTCAGAATGTAAATCGTCCAGCTCCAGTCTATGGTCCTCCTCCATCACGGTCGCGAGTGGCAGCTGCAGCTGGTATCTATGATGACTATGAAGACATTCTCTATGCTCAACCACCTGCCACATCTCGTCGTTATAACTTGAACTATGCTCAAAGGGAACCCTATTACCCTAAATACGAAACATACCCCACCATTCGTCGTCCTGAATATCGTGTCCCAGTGTATTATTCTCCACTTATTCCCGATGGATTTATTCCAGTTCACTCCCATTCTCCGACAACTGGAAAACCAGCTATAACAACTGGGACTCCATCATCAACTTCTGAAACATATCAAAGTGAGCATCAACATGGCAGTGCTTCGACATCGTCATCGACAGAACAAGAAAACTATGATGATGGTCAAGTTAGGAGACAACAACCAACAGTTGTTGTTGCAGGAACCACTTCACCAATCCAAAATGAGCTCAAAAGATATTTGTTCAGAAAACCATTTAGAGGCATAAGGAAATTATTTCAAGGATCTATTTTGGCCAAAAGGAATAAAATCGGATTGATTCCTTCATTTATTCAAGGAGCAACTAGTAATTTTTAAGAAATCAATACGCAAAACCAAGTACAAGTACCTTAATAAACAGTAAGAGCAGGGGCGGCTCCAGGATTTATTTTTAGGGTAGGCACAACCTAACCTAACCTAACTAGTTTCGTGACTTAGCTAATTTTCAATTAATGTACAGATAACATATATATATATGCTGAATAAACAATCAAATTTTAGAATTTTTGAAAAATGTATTCAATATGAAGTAAAATTATAACAGCTTATTAGAATAAATATTTAAGGTGTTAAACAGTTTTAAATCAAAATCTATCTCGATACTTAAGATCCTTAAGCAATCAACCATTTACATAAGTAACCAACTAAATTCTTTCTGCGGTTGCCGTAGAGACAGGCATTGCCATTAAAATCGTCTAAGTCTTTTAACACATCCAAACCATCTTAAGCGCTGCTAAACATTGATTTTCCCAAACTACACTGCACTTTTAAGGTGGATAAGAAGTCTGTGTCCTTTCCTTGAAGCTCAGCAAAACTACACAACACTTGTGGATTTAAAAAGTCTGGTGATTTAGGGTCACAAGCTGATATGCAAATAATTGGTATTTCATTGTCAATAAATCTCTTACCCATTTCACCTAATACTCGTATGTTGTCTAAGACACTTAAACACTCTGCTTTTAATTTCATGAAATTACTCTCAAACTCGGCCTCATGTCTGCCTTTTCCAATTGTGTCCATGATTACATAAGCATCGAAGCTTCCCGTTGGCTTTTGTTTGCGGCGACTATTGCCAGAGTCTGTGTTGAGGTCAATATATTGTTGCTTTTACAAGCTTAATGCATTTGCCTATATCTATGGTTGAGGGCTGCAGTTGTTTTGATAGAATATTAACAAGTTGTAAAATACCCTCAAGACACACTAGGGCGAAAGCTACATCGTACGATTTGATTTGTGCCAAAAGCCCTCTAGCCTCAGCAGATTCTCTTGGTTTAGTACTTAGAGCACATTTTTGCAAAGCATTAATAACACTGCCGAGTTGATTTTTTAAGAACTGTACGCCTTTATATTTGGCAACCCATCTAGTATCGCTGTGTTGAGGCACTGTAATGATTTTTTTACCAGTCTCAGTCTCTTTTGAGAAAACGAACAGTTCGTGCCGAAAAGTAGAACAAGATTGGAAAGCATAAATTGCCTCTAATAGACCCATCGTTTCACCAATTATTTTAACGTTTTTCGCAACATCAACCAAGACCAAGTTCAATCTATGAGCGTGGCAATGTACGTAAAAACAAAGATTGTTAGCCATTTCTCTGATCAATGTGTGCAAACCATTACATCTTCCTAACATAACAGACGCACCATCAAAAGATTGGCTTACACAATTCTTTAAATCCAAACCAATCGATTCTAAAAACTCTTTGATTTTACTTGCCAAAGATTCAGCGGTAAGTTATTGCAACTCAACAAACCCAAGAAACCTCTCCTTTATTTTTGATTCATGAATGTATCGGCAACATAATATACTCATTTGTTCCTTGCATCCTTCGTCTCGGGCTTCATCAACTATAATACTATATATATTGCTGGCGTTAATTTCATCAACTATGCCCTTAGTAACTAGTTTTGTTGCTGCATCTAATATATCATTTTGGATGTCTTTAGACGTATACTTTGCATTTTTTGGCATATTTTTGAGATTGGTATGAAAATCACTGTTTTCCAAACAAAGTAAATTTACTAATTCTTTAAAATTACCCCGATTACTTCCCTCTGGACAGTTACCCCCTTCATCATCTGTGCTATTGTTATCGGTATCTTCGTCTTCCTTTTAACATTTTTTAACCTCCCTATGTCCTCTTAAAGCTATGTCCTGGCGGGCACAAAACAACACGCTTCTAATTAGTGTTTTTATAGTTTGTGTATTTTTTTCAACAGTTTAAGCCATATGCTCATTGATTTTAATAGATACAGAGCCCGATTTTTGGGAATCCAACCATCCCTTGTATTTTATCAAACAATTTTTGTGGAAGTTTGAGTTTTCATGTTTTTCTGCCATTTTACTTATATTTTTCCAATCATTAAAACCTGTATTAGTAAGGCTTTCCCTGTTGTGGTTTTCGCTGTGGTTGGTTTGTTTCTCTGTTGCAGAGAAATGATGGCAGAAAAAAACAAAATATCGCATAATTTTTTTCTAAAAAGTTGATGAAGGTTAGCTGAAGCGGAAATTTCTTTAATGAACATACTTACAATATTATTGGCTTTCTTAAAAATATTTTTCTATACTAACCTCTGCTTTATCTGAAAACTATTGTTTATGTATATTTTCTTCTATGTTTTGTATTTATAAAATATAATCTACGGTAGTATTTATTATATTAAGAAAAGCAAAAAAATATACGTAAAACGCATTAATTTGTTTTCATTATTAGCAGCATTTTTACTAAACATACCCTTCAAACAATAATAAGTAAACTTGAACTTTGGTAACTAAACATTTTTAAGGAATGAATAAAAATTGTATTTTGCGTTAAACTGTGATAATTTTTTTGCCATAAATATTTTTGAAAATTTAGGGTAGGCCCGGACCTACCCGGCCTACCCGCTGGAGCCGCCACTGAGTTAGAGTATAGAATTGAATGAAAATATTTTTGTTTGATTAACAGTACTGTGAGAAAAAAAAATGACAAATCTTCAAAAACAAAAAAAAAGGTCAAAAAGAGAACGCTTGATAAACGAACATCAGTGGATCTTCTGTCAGTTTCAACAATGTGATTATTTTGACGTTTGTGAAAAAATGGCTAATCGAAATATCGGAAATATCAATTCAAGATTAAATCGAAACTAGATGAGACCGAAATGAGATTGAGGTGAGGCTTGGATTACGGGATTTTACAATGCAAATTCATTAATTCATCATTATCTGGTCCTGGTCTGGCCTCATACAACAAGTCTCTCCATTTATCACGATCGCGAACCGACGCCATTCAATTGCGCACCCCAAGGGTTCTGTCATCCTTGTCTACGCCGGCTATTTCTACAGCGTAAGCACTCTGTCTCCGGAATTGTCCTTCCTTATATAATTGTTCGGAAGGCCTTTCTCTCGCACACGCCTAAGAGGTCGGAGTGCCTTTTACTAAGCACCCAGGTCTCGGATCCACATACCAGTACTGTCAGAACCATCTTCCTGTACAGCAGCAGCTTACTCGTAAGAATAATGGATTTAATAAGCTTTGACAGACTGAAGTTGGCTTCGAAATGCAAATAAAAATATTGAATGTAAAGGGCACTACATTCAAAGTACTGTGCCTTTACAGTTTTCCAAAAAATCAACTTTAAGCAATAATTTCACTTAGCTCCCCATTTTTATGCGATCACACTTTATTCTTCACTTTTCTTTAATTCAATTACTCTGAACCCTCACATCATAAGCCCGGTCGATAAACTGGCCCATACGATGGCGCTGCATATTTTTGTCCCACAGCAACAGTTTGGAAATCCCTTACGGCTGGTATCACTGCTGGAGCATTATAAGATCGTCCAGAACCCCTCGATGGAGTTACCACAACTTTTCCATTTAATTGTGAATAGCTCTGATGATAGACCACTGATGGTGCTGTATCGATGACTACTCCAGCTTTGGCATCTAATGGTTCAATGACCTTGAGATTGCCTAGATAACTTGACTGGGCAGTAGTTGCAACTAACAGAAGTCCCATAACGGAATAAATCTGCAACATGACAGGTATTTTAGAGAAACACAATATTTTTAACAGAAATGAATCGCACACTCACAAAATAAATTAACATCTTTTTATGTTTCGACTTAAAATATAGGTCAACTTCGGAGGCATCCACACACGGTCCAAGAGAAAAGTGGGTGTACTTATGGAATTTAACTTATATAAGTCTATGCAAGAAAACCGCGAGCGAACTATAACCAGAAACGTTCCACAATCTTGTCTTGACTGTGGACCAGTGCGAAGTTGGCACTTGCTTGAAGGTGCTTTCGTACCTAGGTTATGGGTATAGGTAGGTACATTCGAATGTTCATAATATAAATGAAGGACGGTGGGGTTGTCTGATGCTGGTCATGGTTTAGTTGGTTATGGTACTTTTTTGAACTTAATAAAAATTGTTTATAAAAAAATAAACAACACACAAAACCTGTGAGTCATTCACTTGAGTGATTTTTTCTAGACTACAGAAGTGAAAACTGGTAACAGGATATCAATAAGTAGTATTATAAAACACAATTTTTATAGTGGAGCCCCCACCACCAAGCCGCCGGCCACGCCGCCGTCGTCGCTGGTCCGCAATCAATCGATCTGGATATTGTTTTATTTTAATTTGTTTTTATTGTGGCTTATGTTGGTCTGAATAAAATTAAGAGAAACAAAATTAAATAAAGAAATTGAGGTGCGTCGCGTCGATCGTGGATTAAAGAAAAGAGAAACAGATTTGAATCAAATAGATTGCATACAAATTTGAAATAAATGTATTTATTAATTAAATTAAATTGAAATATAGAGTGTCATCAGTTGAGCGAATTAGCTTATTAGGTAAGATATTTTTATATTACTTAATGGATATGGTACATCCAAGTCAAATTCGAAATTTGATGGAAAAACAAAGTACATGGCAGCATCGACTGCGAGTTGGTTAAACAACCAAGGTAGCGGAGCATGAATTTGAAGTAGTGCGATCCTTCAAATATCTTGGGTCAATAGTAGTAACGGATATGAACATAGTACAAGTAATACGCGGGCGGGGTGGTGGCGGCGGCCCAAAGCCAACAGAACCTATTATAGTCTGTCAAAACTTTTTAAACCCAGAAACCTTACCATAACTTCTAAGCTACTGCTGTACAGGAGGATATGGTTCTGCCATTACTCACATATGGATCCAAAATCTGGGTGCTTAGTAAAAGTCTTGGAGAATTTTTGGCCCCTTATGTGAGGAAGGACGATTCCGGAGACGTTACAATCATGAACTGTATGTAATCTACCTCAAAGCAGATACGTTCAAACAAGTTAATCTCTGTAGATTCGGGTGGGCTAGATACCTAGCTCTCATGAGCGAAGAGCAACGGTAAGTCTTTTGTAGTACGTCTTACGGTAGACGATAGCGCGGAAGACCATGCTTACGCTGGATAGATGCCGTAGACTAAGACACCCGAAGCCTTGAGGTGCTCAACTGGATCGCGATTGAGATAAACGGAGATACTTGTTGTATAAGGTCAGGTCCGGATCCCTGTTATCGAGCCGACGATGATAAATTAATGAATTTGCATAATAAAATTTCGTATTGGTCCAGCTGATGATGAGGATTAAGTTACGTTTACCCCCTTTTAAGTTACCCAGAATTGTGAAGTGGAATAATGGTATGCATGAAAAGCTATATTATCAGAATAGTGGCCACCTTTAGGAACTTTAGAGGAATGCTTATAAAAACAGTATCATGAACATACACTGAGATAGGGAAATGTTTTGTTATTGGTTAAGCAACACAATAAGGATGGGACCTCAGTGGCAACCTTTAGGAACCCAAGAAGAAGATGATGAATCTAAAAAGAACATTGCATTAAAAAGTAACGATGCCTTATACCCACAGTGAATAACTTATAAAGTGTATGTCTATTCAAAATGTTGTCAATAATGTTTCTAAAACCGCATAAATAATAGCAATCTGAAAATAATGATACAATACGAAAAAAACACGTTTGTACTTTACACATTTTCATTTTCCAGAGTTTGGGGCTGCTATTGGGTTACGTGACAAGGTCATTCAAAATCTTAGAAATAAAAATGTGAGTCTAGATATTGACCTTCAAAAAGCCTGCGATTAACTTTGGCATCAGGGAATTCTAGCTCTTAATAAAATTGAACGCAGGTTGCCACTTATCGAAAACTATTTCAAAAAATGGAGATTAAAAATCAATATAAATAAGTGTGGATTGATTTGTTTCAAAAAACTCCAGCGGAAAAGAACACTATCTCGCTGTTTAAGAGAGCAAGTTCCTAGATCTCAAAATAAATAACGCAGCAATCCCACTACGTCTAGAAACGAACTACCTAGGAATAAACTTCCAGAACCGATTTCAATTCAATAAACATGCTAGGATAATACTAAAAGAAGCAAAAATGGCTACCGCATTATTAAGACACTTATTAGGCCGATTCTGACATACAGTTTTTGTACTTGGTTCACCATATAACCGACGCTTGCAAATTAATTAATTTATTTATTGAAATAATTTACAAACTTAATTTATAAATTATTTTTAGAAAGGCATCAGGGTAGCCAGACCATATGATGCCGTCTCTTAACTATTTACATATTTACATTTAATTATCAAATTCTATATTTCAGGTTACTTTAAGTTAAGTAAAACAAAATTGTAAAAAAAAAAAAAAATAATTTAATTATGTTTAATTGAGAAGTGAAAAACAAGAAAAAAACAAAATTTTATATTTCATTAAATTTTTGGTGAGCGGATGTGGCATCTTTTATGTACTCAATGGATCGTTCATCTGATGGATTCAAGATTTCGGCAAGTTTTTCGGTTATGTTGTCTGATGATACTTCAATTTGGCGAGATATAGGACATTCGACAAGGATATGCCAAACAGAGAGTATCGTTCCACAATTCGAACATTGCTCAGGATCTCCAGCATTATAGTAATGTTGAGTGTTAAAAATAGCTTTTCCAACTCTTATTCGGAAGAGTTTTATGCTATCTTCTCTGTTTAGAGACCGATTGTATGGTATACGCGAGTAAGTAGGTTGATGTTTTTTTAGAAAAGCTTCAGAGTTTTGCCAGCTTTCGATAAGCTCTTTCTTATGATCCTGAATCAAAGATCTGCGTAGGAGCTTATACAATTTGGGATACTCTACAATGAGTGGATAGTTTGTAGCAGTTCTTGCTGCAAGGTCTGCTGCCTCATTTCCTTTGATTCCGGAATGTCCAGGTATCCATGTAAGAATAATATTTTTATTGGCGAATAAACATCTTCTTATAAGCTCCAGAGAAGAGCATTTATTTGTCGCATTTTTAAGACCCATGAGGATACCAAGATTATCGGTTACAATGAGGGATCGGTTAGAGTATTGTTGGGCAACAGATATGCCTTTATAAATTGCTATTAACTCTGCAATGTAGCTGTTCGCAGATTCTGGTAAAAAAGCTTGGTGAATTATAGATGTTTCAGAATTTGGTTGTAACTGAATGACTGCGTATGAACACCAATTGTCTTCTTTGTACGAACCGTCTGTATAGAAGATTCTATCATCGTTATAGGCAGAGATCATTTCTTGGTGAAGCATTCTAAATATGTCGTCAGTAGTATTTTCCTTTTTGTACTTAGCAAGATTAGTGTTAATGGGAAGTATATGTCTTTTCCAAGGTGGTAGATTACCTCCTAATGTCTGCGTATTATTGAATGAGAAAGAGCTAAGATTGGGAACTATAGATGTCATTTTTATAAGGGCAGATTTGGAATATTTCTTGATCGGTTTTGTAGCGTTAATCACATCTTCAGCAGCCTTGAAGAGGGGATGGACTGGATCTGTAAGTATTTTGCTGATTAGGTTAATTGCCCTTTTTTTTCCAAAGTGTTCAAAAGATTCATAGCCTGCTTCTAATCTTAGGGCTTCTATTTTAGTGGCTCTTAAAGCTCCAGAGGCTGTTCGAAAACAATCGTTGATGGCTGAGTCAATATTGCTAATATTTCTTAACGTGGTCCACATACAAATGTTGTGTTGTAGGGTACCAGAGACAAGAGTTTTCGCAATTTGCAGTGCAGTTTCTAGATGTGGACCTTTTCGCTTTGAGCTTGCAAATTAATTTTAAGGGTTTGACAGAAAAATATTAAGGTTTTGTTGTGGATTGTGCCGAAAGCCTAATAAAAAATAATATTCAAATAACTGATGAAGTACCAAATGAGTCTTCTCTTTAAAAAACTTTCTAAAATAAATTTGCATGTAAACCCATTGATAAGATACCTAATAGATTCTAATGCCAATAATAGTGTAGTTGACAAATATTATCTGTCAACATTTAATATTCTTAATGAGGGGTCAATCGCTGTTTTAAGACCAGACACAAACGTTAACCAAATCACTTTTTATGTAAAAGCTTCCCCTTACAATTACAGAGGGTGATATTGTTAAAATCTATAAAAAAGTGTTGCTAACATAAACTATTGCAAATATCGGTAAAGTTTTGTTTTCTTTAAATTGTACTGTTTTTTATTTGCCTCAATAAAACTTGAACTTGAAAAAATGAAAAAGCTCAAAATTATTTCCTCTGGGTTTCCATAGCAACCTCAAAGATTTATGTACTGGAAACTTACTCCGAGATTCTGCCATACGGATATACATACAAAACTCCGAACATTTACAAAAAAATTGTATTACCATTTATACAAGCGAATAACTTCTTATAAGATTTCAAAACATAACGTTGTTTTTTATTAATGTTTTTGTTCAGAAAATATTAACGTAGTTCTAAATATTGTCGTAAGATTTGTAACGAAGACTACTTTAATTTTTCCTTATTTTCTGCACTGCTTTTAATAAAAGAGAATTCATATTTTAGTATCTAACAAGGAATTAATCTGTTGGTGGAAGTAAATAATTTGAAAATTGCTAGCAAATCAAATGTTAAGCCCTTAACAAAACTTTGCTTCAAAATAAAATTACTTCTGAAGTAATTCAGTACATGTTTTATCTATTCAGTGAAGTGCACTTAAAAAATTAGAAAGATCTCGAAAATTTCAAGTTATTCTCAAAAAACTGTTTTTGTTCTGCTTACATGTTTTAATACTTTTTTTTTTATTTTTTGACTGATTTTTCAAAAAGAATTTGTATGTTTTGAGAACATGTATTTTTGCTTAAGGATCAAAGATTAAATAGAAGAGCAATTTAATTATATCCCTGACAAAATTACTCGCACACAGGAATGGTTGAGAGTTGTAAGTGTAAGTCACTAGGCCCTAGTTCTCAATGGACTGTTGAGCCACCCAATTTTTTTTTTTAATTTAATTAAAAATAAATTTAAAATAAAAAACAATAAATTTCTATCACATGCCGAGATTTATTTGAATTTAAATTTTCGTTTCATTTTTCAATTTGATTAATTTTGTTTTTTAATGGTGTAGAGCGTATGCATGGGGGGCAGCATGGACAGAGTGGACAAGTGGAGCTGAGTGGACAGAGTGAACAACTGGAGCAGCATGAACTGAGTGGACAACTGGAGCAGAGTGGACAACTGGAGCGGAGTGAACAGCATGAACGGAGTGAACAACTGGAGCAGTCTGAACAACTGACGAGCTATGAACAACTGGAGCAGCATGAACAACTGGAGCAGCAACATAAGATTTGACAACTGGAGCAACAACTGGAGATACCACAGCGGTATTGTGCACCCTTGTAAATGATTGTGATGACACTGCAGATGGTACAGAATGAACAACTGATCCCACATAAGCCGATTCAACTGTGCTGTGTGTTGCCAAATGTCCTGGTTTGGCAGCAGCAACAGCGATCAATGCAAAGAGTGTGACCTTAAAAGGAAACAAAAAAAAAGGTAAATCATAGTTTTTGTGAGCTTCAAAATAATATAAGACTTACGAATTTGAACATTTTGATTGGGATTGAGATTTTTGTGTTTGGCTGCCTGATGACAAAAACGTTGACTGAGTTCAACTGATGCCTTATTCAAATGCCAACAGCAGTATTTATACCCGCCTCCATGTAATCAACAATCAACACCTCTTGAAGATCAAAATTTTAAGTCCCATTCATAGGCACACCCATTTCAAACACTCGACACTCACATAAGCACCTTAGAAAAAAAAACAACCAAAAATTGTTATCTTTTTGAGTTAGGTACTGGTACATAACCGAACATAAAATTTCATTGACATTTCTAATATTCCTTGTTATAGACATTTAACACAGCTTTTAATTATTTCAGTTACGCAATATTAATGATCCTACAATTGATTTCGACAAAGCCTAATCCGTCCTTCAAGCGAAAACAAAACATAACTTCAAGAAAAAAAAAGATAAAAATAGATATCTTTTTTTTTTTTTTAAATTATATTATCTATAAAAATTTCGTTGAAACCTCAGTCAAGGTAAGCCAAGTTATGTGCCACAATTATTGTTTGACTGACACTTTATGATTTTAACAACAACTTAAAAACTAACTTGACGCTGGCGTTATTGGTAAAGACAGTGAGTCGAATGCATGAGAGTGATATGATGGTCAAATGGGAAGTTGCAGAGATACATAATTGAAAACCATAAAACAACCATTATGATGCCTGAGCTCAATGATCAAATGAAGTATAAAAGTAACTGTTTCGGATGAAATAAGCATCAGTTATCTGTCAATTCGCTTTCAAGCAACTTTGTACCTTAAACAAAAAATCTAAACAACTTCAAAATGTTCAAATTCGTAAGTTATACTTTATTTTGGAGTTAATTTTAAGGAAATTATATATTTTTCATTTTGTATGTTTGTATATTTTAGATTGCCATCCTTGCTTTTGCCACTGTTGCTATTGCTGCCCCTGGCCATCTCAGCACTCACTCAGTTGTTGAAAATGTTGTAGTTGGAGCATCAGTTCACTCTGCACCCAGTGCAGTTTCCCACCAGAGTCAAACTCAGTACCATAGCAAATCGGTTGTGACTCCAGTCTTGGCTCCAGTCGTTAAGTCCTATGTTGCCGCCCCAGTTGTTCATGCTGCTCCAGTTGTCCATGCTGCTGCACCAGTTGTACACTCTGTCGTCCACAGTGCTCCAGTTGTTCACTCTGCTCCAGTTTTGTCTGCTGCTCCAGTTGTCCACTCTGTCCATCATGCTGCTCCAGTTGTTCACTCCGTCCACCATGCTGCTCCTGTTGTTCACACCGTCCACCATGCTGCTCCCCTTGTCCACTCCGTTCATGCTGTTCCCCATCATGCTACCATCAGTGTGCACCACTAAGTTTGTAAATTGAATTTGTTGATTTTGGAAAATTTTGATTAAAATAAAAATATTAAGAAACTAAATTCTGACTTGTACGTGTTGTTATTTTTTAATAGTTATATTTACAATTAATACGAGTACCTTAGAGTTCAGGTATAAATTAAAAAAAAATCAGTAGGTTCATTTTAAACAGGTATTTAATAAAGGTTTTTATTTCAAACGAAAGAGCTGAACAACAAACTTCTTTTATGAACTTTTATCTATTTAATCCAAAAAATAATCATAAAATTCGGGGTTGACATTAATTAAAAATAATTTCATGCTTTAAATAAAATTATGTGCTTTCCATCTTTAAAAAAAGTCAAATCAAATTGCCCTAAAAATATGCATTTCGTACCAATTTGTTTGCATAAATCCATCATAAAAAAACGTTAATTTATGTCAAAACAGTTATGGTTAAAATTCACACATATGTATACAATTTCATACATTTATATAAAATTTAGTTTCAGGTCAAATGGATTAAATTTCTTTCATTACTTCCTATATTATGATAGGCGTTAAATGGTTGTTGAACTTTTACTTCAATCTGTCAGGTATAACCTTCGCAAAATTGTCTTTGGCATACGCCAGGCACCCGTAGAAATTATATAGTGCCGCAGGCATTTCAAAATTTACGAAGGTAAGTAATAATTATTGTAAAATGTATTTTTAGTTTGTGGTTGAAATATGAAATTTGTATAAAAGTATTTAATACATTGCAGTTCATTTTCAAACGCATTTCAACCTAAATTATAAAATTATATCCATCATTTAAAAGTATGTAATGAGTGATCTTTTTTTCATAAAAAATTTGAAAATATATATGTAAAGATAATGAATTCGCTGGAGGCATTGCAACAACACGCTCATTATTGCCTATACGTTTTTCACTAACACACCTCTTCTAATCCATATGAAGACTTTATTAAAAATGTCAAAATGAAGAGAAGAAACTTATAAAAGAGAAGACTGAAGGAATACCTTGGCAAGTATACATTTTTGACAGATGTCAACCGTAAACCGCATCAGACTAGTCCAGTTGCGTCAGATCTTAAACTCCCCTAAAAAGAATTGAAGAAGACTAAATTTCAATAAATAATTTAATAATTGTTTCGATTAAAAATAGTCTAATTTAATAATCTCGATTTCTTTTAGACTTTTTAGAAAGTCAAAAGAGATTTGAATGTAAGACAAGTTTATAGTCATTGATTAGTCTACTTTAAAAATAATTTTTGAATTAAAGTTATTTTTTGGAAAGGTCATTGGAAAGTAAATAAAAGCAACATTTTCTTAAAATGAACTTATGTTAAAATATCACATCAAAATATTAACTTTCCATAGGAAGTTATTGTAATGGGTCCGATTTGTCAAATTGAAAATTTTGACATTTCTCGACGTTTCAAGGTCCCTAGAGTCGAAATAAAAGATTTTTAGGAAGATTTCTGTGCGTGCGTGTGTACGTACGTTCGTACGTCCGTATGTCCGTACGTTCGCGACGTTTTTTTCGTCGTCCATAGCTCAAGAACCAGAAGAGATATCGACTTCAAATAAATTTTGTTATACAGATAATAAGAAAGAAAGAAATAAAGGGCTCTCAAGAAAATTGCGTGGGTGGTTTTTTTACCATAGCAGTTTAAAAAAAGGTGAACATTTTGGTTAAACCTAAATATCCCATGAACCAATGGCGCTAGAGACTTGAATTAAATTTTATATTATATATTGTAACGTGATACCAAACAAGTATTTTTTTGGAAAAAAATCCAATTAACGGTTTTTTTATAAATCAAAAAAACTGAACAAATTTTGTCACCTCGAAAATTTTACGACTAAAATATGATTTCATCTCCAAAACAATTTTTTGCAACGAAGAATAATGTTTTTGACATGTGATAAAATTTTGAAAAAAATCTAATTGACAGTTTTTTTTATAAAAAATAAAAACCTAAAAAAAACATTACTCAAAGTTGGTAAAAATTGAATTTCGACTAAATTATCTTTTCAAAAACTTGAGATTAAGGCTTTAAACTTATTTTATCTTATAAGAAATATTGTTTTCAACATTCTGAAAAATGTTGAGAAAAATCGAATTGAAGGTTCTTTTTAAAAAAAATTTAAAACCTAAAAAAAATTAATAAAAGTTGGTAAAAATTGATTTTCGACTCAAATATCTCTTTAAAACTTTGAGATATTGGCTTTAAACTACTTTTATCTTTCCAAAAATATTGTTGTCAACATTCAGTAAAACTTTGAGAAAAATCGAATGGACAGTTTTTTTTTACAAACAATAAAAACCTAAAAAAAAAATTAATAAAAGTTGGTAAAAATTGACTTTGGACTCAAATATCTCTTCAAAAATTTGAGATTATGTTTTCCAACTAATTTTAACTTATAAGAAATATTGTTTTCAACATTAGGACAAATTTTGAGAAAAATCTAATTGACAGTTTTTTTTACAAAAAATAAAAATCTAAAAAAAAAACAATACTAAAACTTGGTAAAAATTTACTTTCGAATCAAAAAGCTTCTCAAAAATTAAAAATATTGTCTTCAAACTTTTTTTATTTCATAGAAAATATTGTTTTCGATATTCAGTAGTTTTTTTTATAAAAATCCAACAGTCCGTTTTTTCATAAAAAAATAAAATCTACAAGAAATAGTACGCAAATTTGGTAAAAATTGATGATCGGTTCTTGATATCTCTCAAATTAATTTCATTCATCCAATTTGTAAAAATTTAAGAAATGCTACCAAAATTGGTAAAAATTTGTTTTCGACTAAAAATCTATTTAACAAAACTAGATTTTCAAATTAAACTATTTCTTTATATGAAAAATATTGTTGGTAATTTTAATTTTTTTAAGAATGATTTAACTGACAACTTTCTTAACCCAACACGAAAACCTACAAACTTTTAAGCAAGACAAATCGACAGACGGGATGGGAAGTTATCAGTGTGGATCGCATCCCAGCCTCTTTTATTTGGCAGTTTCAAGTATCTTAAAAGAAATCAACCTCGGTAATAATTGTGATATGGGAAATGTGCAGTGAAATCTGTTGATATTCATAATAAACTTGTAAGGATATAATTTCATTAGGTGTACGTACATCATGTCCTGAGGTAAAAATAAAACAAAAAATTTATGTAAATGCAAGTTGCTCAACAGTTTTAAGAACTATCGGGTGATTTTTTTGAGGTTAGGATTTTCATGCATTAGTATTTGACAGATCACGCGGGATTTCAGACATGGTGTCAAAGAGAAAGATGCTCAGTATGCTTTGACATTTCATCATGAATAGACTTACTAACGAGCAACGCTTGCAAATCATTGAATTTTATTACCAAAATCAGTGTTCGGTTCGAAATGTGAAAATCCGCTTTTTTATCGACAAATTTTGTTCAGCGATGAGGCTCATTTCTGGTTGAATGGCTACGTAAATAAGCAAAATTGCCGCATTTGGAGTGAAGAGCAACCAGAAGCCGTTCAAGAACTGCCCATGCATCCCGAAAAATGCACTGTTTGGTGTGGTTTGTACGCTGGTGGAATCATTGGACCGTATTTTTTCAAAGATGCTGTTGGACGCAACGTTACGGTGAATGGCGATCGCTATCGTTCAATGCTAACAAACTTTTTGTTGCCAAAAATGGAAGAACTGAACTTGGTTGACATGTGGTTTCAACAAGATGGCGCTACATGCCACACAGCTCGCGATTCTATGGCCATTTTGAGGGAAAACTTCGGAGAACAATTCATCTCAAGGAATGGACCGGTAAGTTGGCCACCAAGATCATGCGATTTGACGCCTTTAGACTATTTTTTGTGGGGCTACGTCAAGTCTAAAGTCTACACAAATAAGCCAGCAACTATTCCAGCTTTGGAAGACAACATTTCCGAAGAAATTCGGGCTATTCCGGCCGAAATGCTCGAAAAAGTTACCCAAAATTGGACTTTCCGAATGGACCACCTAAGACGCAGCCGCGGTCAACATTTAAATGAAATTATCTTCAAAAAGTAAATGTCATGGACCAATCTAACGTTTCAAATAAAGAATCGATGAGATTTTGCAAATTTTATGCGTTTTTTTTTAAAAAAAGTTCTCAAGCTCTTAAAAAATCACCCATTATTACAATTCGAGCCATCTTAAACTAATTAATCAAAAAAAAACCGGTATTTGACTAACAACGGAAAGTTATGCGACAAAAATTGTCCATAACTCAAATAAACTGGGAAAAGAATATTATCACGTGGTTTTTAGGATGCAAAACTATGTATGTAATCGCCCTTATAAATGTCAACCTTATACTTTCACGATTCGAGAAAATAAAATTGGTTTTTAAAGTTTCATCATAGCCGTAATGGATGTGTTGTCATATGAAGAGCTGTCAGTTATTATGGAACAGTTAACATTGAGCTCTATACCTACATCAAAATTTACTGCAGCTGAGCACATGATGAGAACATGCGATAACGCGTAATTCAATCGGTGCGCATCATGAATGCTCGAACAGAGGAGCAAAATTTGCAGATCATTTGATGACTACCCTACTCATCTGGTCTAAAAATTATTAAGTATAGGGTGATTGGTACCCCAGTTAATGAGGGTGGTTTTCAGTTTGAAGACAAGGAATCCTTAATTTCTAGAATTAAGTTAGCGAGGAGCGAAATTACGTTGAACTATATAAAAAAGCTGTAGGATTCATACTGCAACTAACTTACGAAATCAAAAGTAAAGGCGGAAGTACTCACTACCAAAAACTCGTTTTAGTCAAATCCAATAACAATTTTAATTTTGACGTGACAACGTCTTAAATTAGGTTGCGGCTGGGAGTCACTTATGAAAAAGTGTAACGCCCGGTAACGTTACGATGAGTCACCGAACGAGAGAGAGGCCCGCCGAATGCCTTGCGTCTCTCTCCCACTCAACTATGATCGGTCTGCCGCGCGCGCAGCACTAGAGAATTAGGCGCATGCTTGTGTCTCTGTCTTTGTCTTTCTCGAACGTTCTTGGCGTTGGAAAAACAAGAAAGCGTCATAATACAAGTTCACACGTGTGGTTAAAGTATCGTCAGCTGTGTCTGTAGTGAAAATGTGGAGTGCTTAGATTCGTCATTTACAACAACTACAACAATAAAGGTAAATAATTGTACACTGATATTTCATTATCGTAAACTATGATTGATTGATTAATTGTTAGATTGACACAAAAGTTGAGAAACTGAGTTTATAGGTTATGTCATACTATTGATAAATGTTGATAGTGTTAAGTAAATTATTAGTTTAAAAAATTTGTGCAATTCTTATTTTCATTCAATTCCTTGTTCCTATTGTGCAATTTAATTATATTCATATCAATAAATATTCTACCGAGAAAAAGACGTTGTCACGTAAAATCTTCGCCCGTAAAACCGACTTTACAGGCAACCATTTTTTTTATGATTCTTTTAAAAATATTTTCTTAACATCTTAGGGGAGCACAAAAAGCTGGCACAAAAACCCGCAATATTTGAAAAAATGTAAAAAGTATTTTCAAAAATAATTGTGCGTATTCAGTTGAAGCGGAGTGTATGTACATCACTAATTAATTTTTTGTTTTTATTTTTATTCAAATTCAGTCTTCATCTCTTGTTATTGTATTTTAATGTTGAATAGCGTAAGTCACTGACACAATGATCTTGACTTTATAGTGACACATGCACAATTGGAGCGGTGGCATAAATAATTATTGTTAAAGCATACGTTTTCACAAGAGGTGCGGCAGCTACATATTGCACATACGAGACAACTCGATTAGTGCAACTCTAAAAGTTTTAAAAAAGTGTTGAACAGAAAAAGTTTTCACAACTGGAGCAAAGATTTCAGTAACATGAGCTTTGTTGTGAATCCTGTTAAGACTTTGATGAGAGACTGCAGATAGTGCCTACACTACCTACTTTGTCATGAGTTGGCTTTAAAATAAGATTTATTGTAATGATTCCAGTACTTGCCCTTCTGATGGCAAATGCAAAAATAGAAAGAAAAACAGTCTAGAAAACAGATATGAATAAAAAAAAGAGGCTGGGATGCGCACCACACTGATAACTTCCCATCCCGTCTGTCGATTTGTCTTGCTTAAAAGTTTGTCTATATGTATCAATTTTTACCAAATTTGCGTACTATTTTTTGTAGATTTTATTTTTTTATGAAAAAACGGACTGTTGGAGTTTTATAAAAAAAAATACTAAATATCGAAAACAATATTTTCTGTGAAATAAAATAAGTTTGAAGCCAATATTTGTAATTTTTGAAAAGCTATTTGAGTCGAAAGTAAATTTTTACCAAGTTTTAGTATTGTTTTTTTTTAGGTTTTTATTTTTTGTAAAAAAAAAACTGTCAATTCGATTTTTCTCAAAATTTTATCGAATGTTGAAAACAATATTTCTTATAAGTTAAAATTAGTTAGAAGCCATTATCTGAAATTTTTGAAAAGATATTTGAGTCGAAAATCAATTTTTACCAACTTTTATTAAATTTTTTTTAGGTTTTTAATTTTTTGTACAAAAGCTGTCACTTCGATTTTTTTAAAAATTTTACTGAATGTTGGCAACAATATTTTTTGAAAGATTAAAGTAGTTTAAAGCCAATATCTCAAAGTTTTGAAAAGATATTTGAGTCGAAAATCAATTTTTACCACCTTTTATAAATTTTTTTTAGGTTTTTTTTTTTTGTAAAAAAACTGTCAATTCGATTTTTCTCAAAATTTGTCCTAATGTTGAAAACAATATTTCTTATAAGATAAGATTACTTAGGATCCATTATCTCAAATTTTTGAAAAGATATTGGAGTCGAAAATCAATTTTTAACAACTTTTGTTAAATTTTTTTTAGGTTTTTAATTTTTGTAAAAAAAACTGTCAATTCGATTTTTCTCAAAATTTGTCCTAATGTTGAAAACAATATTTCTTATAAGATAAGATTACTTAGAATCCATTATCTCAAATTTTTGAAAAGATATTCGAGTCGAAAATCAATTTTTAACAACTTTTGTTAAATTTTTTTTAGGTTTTTAATTTTTTGTACAAAAGCTGTCACTTCGATTTTTTTAAAAATTTTACTGAATGTTGAAAAAAATATATTTTGAAAGATAAAAGTAGTTTAAAGCCAATATCTCAAAGTTTTGAAAAGATATTTGAGTCGAAAATCAATTTTTACCACCTTTTATAAATTTTTGTTTAGGTTTTTATTTTTTGTAAAAAAACTGTCAATTCGTTTTTTCTCAACATTTTTCAGAATGTTGAAAACAATATTTCTTATAAGATAAAATAAGTTTGAAGCCTTACTCTCAAGTTTTTGAAAAGATATTTTAGTCGAAATTTAATTTTTACCAACTTTAAGTAATGTTTTTTTAGGTTTTTATTTTGTATAAAAAAGTTGTCAATTAGATTTTTCTCAAAATTTTATCAGTTGTCAAAAACATTATTCTTTGTTGCACAAATTTTTTTTTTTTTTTTTGGAGATGAAATCATATTTTAGTCGTAAAATTTTTGAGGTGACAAATTTTTTTTTCAGTTTTTTTGATTTATAAAAAAAAACTATAATTGGATTTTTTTCCAAAAATATAATTGTTTTGTATCACGTTACAATATATAATATAAAATTTAATTCAAGTCTCTAGCGCCATTGGTTCATGAGATATTTAGGGTTAACCAAAATTTTCACCTTTTTTTTAAACTGCTATGGTAAAAAACCACTTACGCAATTTTCTTGAGAGCCATTTCTGAATCTTTCTGCCTTATTATCTGTGTAACAAAATTTATTTGAAGTCGATATCTCTTCTGGTTCTTGAGCTATGGACGACGAAAAAACGTCGCGAACGTACGTACACACGCATGCACAGACATCTCTCTAAAAATCTTTTATTTCGACTCTAGAAATGTCAAAATTTTCAATTCGACGAATCGGACCTATTACAATAACTTCCTATGGGAAGTTAATAAAGATTTGTCTATGTTTTTATTGAACAATTTGTCACTTAATGGTTTGAACATAATTTATTTCTTTTTTGGTGCGTTGAGATTTTTGCAAAAATGTCAAATTGCATTTGATAATGAACTATGCAATTTAAGAAGTATTTGTATACAAATCTTTAAGTCTGACTCATCTAAAAGTAAAAGTTATGAACAATTGAAAATTAAAAGTCTAAGGCACACAAAGTACAACAAAAATTGAAGCATTTTGCGAGGTGAAGGTTGTTCGTTTTTAAGAGTAAAACTATATTTAAGTTCATTGACCAAGAGAGCGTTTGGTTTGGAACCCAAAAAAAGAAATACCTTAAAGAGTTCTATTCATTTGTTGATGGTCGAATAAATGGCAGTGTAAGTTTTGCATTCTTAAAACTGTTTGATTTGAAAAAGTATCATAAGTGTATTGTTGTTAAAAACTAATCTCTTAAATGATTTCTTAAAATGTATTTTCAACAAACTTTTGAATCAATTTTAAAGACAATTTAGTTAATTTTACTCATTTTAAAGCACATAGTAACAGAATTACTTGAATTGTTCATGAGTTTCCTTAAGGTAAATTCTTAAAAAAGCTTTTGTGCCAGTACTATTATCTTATAAATATAATCTGTTATACCTAACACTTTATATCTACCTCCCTAAAATAAACACAATTTACCTCGAAATATAAAGTATCAAATTGAAGGACAAACTCGCTACTAGGTGGCTCTATCCATACATAATGATCAATCGATAATTATGCTTTTTATTTTTTTTTTTTCGTTTTGTCAAATTACGGTAGGTAGGTACTTAAAGGTGATTAAATCAATGAAATGTTTGGGTCCATAATCTCTGCTCACGAATGAGCATATGTAGTACATAAAATATTAACCTAGAGCTATAGAGGTGTGCCTTGAGTATTGGTGATTGATGGGTTTATGATGTTTCCCTTGAACTTGAAAATCTATAAGCTTGTTTTTGTTGTTGAAGAATGATGATCAGTGAGGTATAAATAGTGTTAGATGGCAACTAGTATATCATCAGTTGAGTCTAACTATTCAACATTTAGCAACAAAAATGTTCAAATTCGTAAGAATATACATATGTACATACATATATGTATGTATGTACATAATTTGTAATTTTTCATTTTAATCAATTCTTTTTTCGTTTTTTTTTTTTTTTTTTTTTTTTTGAACAGATCACATTCTTTGCATTGATTGCTGTGACTTTTGCCAAACCAGGGCATTTGACAACACACAGTGTAGTTGAAGAAGCTCATGTCGGTTCTGTGGTGCATTCTGTACCATCATCAGCAATTTCTCATCAATCAATTACCCGAGTTCACAACTCAGCTCATGTTGCTCCAATTGTAACTCCAGTTATTAAGACTTACCATGCTGCTATTGCTGCTGAGCCAGTTCCAATTGTTCATGCTGCACCAATTGTTCAAGCACCTGTAGTCCATTCAGCATCAGTTCTTCACACCAATGTTCATTCTGCTCCGGTTGTGCATACAGCTCAGGCTTACCATGCTGCTCCAGTTGTTCATGCTGCCCCAGTACTTCACTCAACAGTTCTTCATGCATCTCCATCTTTCCACCAACATTATTAAAAATATTTAAATATTTGGACGCAATGAAAATAAAAGAATGTATATTCTACTGTGATAAAACGAACAGTTACCTTAAGATATTTTGCTCTTATTTTCATGTGTCACCAATTTTCATTCTTGCCTACTGATAAAATTACTGACTTCCGTTACAAACGTAATGATCCCTTGGAAAGATAGGGATCTGAATCCCAATATGGGTATAATAGCGTTCAAAATTGGGAATTCTTTTATTCTTTGGCACTCTTTGGATCTTTAAACAGCTCAAATTCTTCCCTATAGAATCCTATTCCTGGATTAATCAATTTCGTTTATTTTGGAAGAGGCTCTTGTTTTTGGTCAAGAAAATTTTCCTTACCTACGATTTATGGTCATTGGGACGTACCGAATTTCTTCAACCCAAATTAATTGATACCCTTGGGTGTGAATTTAATTTCAATACTAACCCACTTTTATTAGAACACCCTTTACATAGCTAAAAACCTTTTTTTTTTGTCATTATTTTGCTTTAAACTACTTTTTAACCTAACAGGAAATTGGAAAATCCACTTCTGTCATTTTACCAAGATCACACAAATAGACAGTACCATTTTTGCATAATTCAATTGCTTTAACAATATTTAAAGCACAATCTTCTGGTGTTTGATGTTCAGCATCTTTGAATAGTTTTAAAGTTTCTTTCGAATTTGGCGTGTATGTTTCTGTGGTAAATTGAATAGAAAGGCTTGTTGTTGTAATTCCAGGACAAATAGAGATAAATGAAACACCATGTTTAGACAAGTTTAATTTGTCCTGAAAAAAAAAACAAAACACAAATAAAAAAATATTAAATTATTGTTTCCTGCAGAAAATAAATTGAATTTTTGTTTCTTACAGCCATTGCTCTTGTATATGAAACAACTCCGGCTTTTGTCGCACTATAAATTGGAGTTGGAGGAAATCCATCTAATCCAGCTTTTGATGCTATATTCACAATTAAGCCTCCACTTTGTGGTCTTTTCATTAAGTCTAGACCAATCTGGCAACTGTTAATCAATCCTAACTGAAATGAGAATTTTAACTTGTGCAGAAATATTGGAATCAAAATTTTGTACTCTTACCAAATTAACCCCGATAGGTATTTCAGCACGAAATTCATTGCATACCCCACTTCCGTTGATAAGAACATCAATTGTTTTAGTTTTAGAGATGACTTCCGTGAGACATTTCTTGATGTTGTCCCGATCACAAATATCTATGCGCAAGAAAAATACCTTAGTCGAAGGATTAATTGTTGTAAGTTCTTTGATTAATACAGCATTTTCTACAACATCCAACACGGCTAAATTCTGTAACAAAATAGGAACAAAATATGAAGTTTTCTACTTTTGTCGGTACCAAGAAGAAGACTCACAGCAACTTTCTTATTCACAAGTAATTTACAAGTGGCGCTACCTATTCCTCCACATCCTCCGATGTAAACGATGTTTTTTCCATTTAAATCCATATTTAAATATTGTGTTTGAAATAAATTCAAATTAAGTCTGATTCTACTTAAGGCTTGCAAGCAACTGAAGTATTATTTAGTCTTTAAATACGAACATTTTATCAACTACGCAATTACAACAAAAAAATGCTCTTAGAGTTTATATTAGGGTAGAGCACGAAAAAAGACAGTTTTATTAATAAATTTAATAATAGTTATTTTGCTTTGAGTAATTATTTATTAATGATGTACAGTACATGTTCTTATTTTTTGTGATGAGGATGATAAAAAATAATGTTTACTTTAGGTATAGAATTTTAACGAATGAAGTCATTTAATGGTAGTATAAGACCAGTTCATGGATTCTTTGAAAATAAATTCATTCAATACATATTCATCACTATGTACTTCTTTACAAAGCAGAATTGTATTTGTGAAAAACCACCATTCATCCATCCTTAACGTCTTACTGCATGCTGTATGATTGGATTGTGTCAGATTACACTTTCTTAGACTTCAGGGTAGTTTTTCAAAATAAGAACCTTCCTATCTCTAGGATCAACGTGATACAAACAAATTGGCAAAACAATTGGCAAATTTCAAGGTATAATAGTTGTTAACTCATGTTTTAATTCTTTTTATCTGTTTTTAACTTTTATCGAAAATTAATATCGATGTGATAGTTACAGAACACACTCAGAATTAACTTTTTACTGTCGAAAATATGATATGAATGATATCTTTAGACACGCCTAATTCCCTAAAAGTCACAATGACGTTTGAATTAGTTTAGTCTGACAAATGTTATAGTTTTCCGCAACAAAATCAAATTGAAAAATGTAACCAAATTTATGTTAACTTTTTCACATACGAGTTCAAAAATTGACACTTAATTTATCAAAAGGTTAACGTATCCAAATGGTAAACTAACTTAGTGTTTTACGACGCTCCACGAATACCATAATGTACACAATACTGTAACTTTCTATAGCCTAATGCCCGATTCATTGCATATTTTTAGGTGCCCTAAAAAAAATACTTGCAACGATTTATCAGAGTAAAGGGTACTGCACACGATCAAACAGTTTTAATTTTTTTTTAAGTAGTCAACAGATTAATGGACTAAAAATTTGTTTACTTCTCTAAATTGAACTGGAATTCCAGTTTTCTTTGCTTTTTCTTCCTAATTGATAGAAATAAAATGCACAGCTGGGTCGCACGAACTTGCTCATGTATCCAAAGAGTCGGTTTAAAAATATTTCCTTTGTTTTAAAATTTCAAAATTTATCTCCAAAAAAAAATTTTGTTTTCAAACATTTTAATGCCATTTGATTTCTTAAAATTTTATTTGAAAATCGTTAGAGCGGATTTTTTTTATTATTTTTTAAATATATAAAATTTTTCAATTTGAGTTTAAAAATATTTTTAGTTTGATTATCAAAATAGTATAACACTGTGTAGAAAAAAATTATTGAAATCGGTTTATTAGTTTTTGAAATAACTTAAACCAAAAAAACGGTTCTATAGCGGGTATCCTTTTGGAACAATAAAAAAGTTTTTTTTTTTAAAGCCAGGTCAAGAAAAAAAAAATTAGAAAAAAATGAATACAAATGTATTGGTCCGTTTTTAAGAAAATTCTAATTTTCGATTTTTATTCTTGAAATCTGCCGAAATTTGTCGTGTCGCTAGTTATTTTTATCGATATTTTTTTTATTTTTTTATTTTTTTTTTTTTTTTTAATATCAATTAGAGTTTACAATCTCAAATAGACTAATGAAATTTTTAAAATATTCATTGAATCATTATAAAATTATAGCTATATACAAAAAAATTACAATTATTTAATTACATTATTCAATTTGTTAAAATGTACAAGTTTAACATATTTTTGAATGAGTTTCGACTTAAATGAAAATTGAAATCTATATTATGTGATACATTATTAATCTCCCTAACACTGCGAGTTATGGGTTCATTAAACGCATAATTTACTCTATGAACGTTTTCCCGGAATAATGTTCGAATTCTTAGTTCTCTAGAAGGAGCGTAAAGATCAATAAGTGATAATAAATAAGGACAATCAATATGATATGATAAAATATCTCTGACAAAATTTATGGCAAACATCTTACGGCGGTTTTCTAATGTCTGCATACCAATAAGCTGACATCTAACGTTATACGAAGGCATTTCAATGTTCCAGCCTAGTTTGTGTACTACAAATCTTGTACTTTTTTTTGGACATTTTCTATTCTTGTAATATGAACATTGTAATGAGGATTCCACACTACGCAGCAATGTTCAAGGATTGATCTAACATAAGCAACATAAAGAGCTTTAAGTGTGTAGGGGTCCCTAAGACCAAACGAATTACGAAAAATAAAACCCAACATAGAGTTGGCTTTGTTCACCATGAATTCTGTATGTTGTACAAAGTTTAGCTTGTAATCAAAAATGACTCCAAGGCCTTTTTTAATAGAAACTCTATCAAGGACATGACTTTGCATATTGTAGTCGTAAACGATAGGTAACAAACGACGGGTAAACGAACAACATTGACATTTGGATATGTTTAGAGCTAATTGGTTTATATTGCACCAGTTGATAAGATTGTTTACATCATTTTGGAGAAGTGTACAGTCAGTTAAGTTTTTTACACGTCTAAAAAATTTTAAATCATCCGCAAACATAAGACGCATTGAGTTTGTAAGGACATCAGGTAGGTCATTAATAAAAATAAGGAACAGCATCGGACCTAAATGACTCCCTTGCGGAACGCCAGAAGTTACAGAAAAGGGATGAGAGGTAATGGAATCAATTGAAACAAGTTGACTGCGCCCTGTAAGATAAGCTGTCAGCCATTTTAGCATGTTGGAATGGAAACCTATGATCTCTAATTTTTTTAATAAAATTTTATGATGCACCCTATCAAACGCTTTTGCAAAATCGGTGTAGATAACGTCCACTTGGTAACCCTTTTCTAATGAATTGAGAATACAATTCGTGAAAATGGTTAGGTTAGTGGAAGTTGATCTACCGGGTACAAAACCGTGTTGGTACGGGGATATGATTTCTTTTAATAAAAAATTCAATTTATCGCAAACAATTTTTTCAAATACTTTTGGTATCGAGGACAATTTACTAATAGGTCGGTAGTTTGTTATTTCCTGTTTTGGACCACATTTGTGAATAGGAGTAACAAAGGACGTTTTCCATTCTGGCAAAAAAACACCAAATGTTAACGAACTATTAAACACAAAATACAAAACTCTAGACAGAGCGACGGAACATTTTTTTAAAACAATAGGTGGAATTTCATCCGGACCAGAATTTTTGTCTTCAGTTAGGCCAGATAGAGCCAATTCTACTTCTGATAAGGTAACACTTAAATTTCCTATGTTTAGACTATTTAGGGACTGGCAAAAAGAGGCGTTAGTGACATTATTAGAATCAATATAATTTGACTTAAAAAACTTAGCAAAGGCATCGCAGATAGATGGTAGACTTGTTAAAGTCGAACCTAAATATTGCATACTTTTAGGGAATCCATTTGATTTTTTTTTATTTTTAATGAAACTCCAAAAACATTTACTATTAACTCTTAACTTGGATTCCATAGAGTAAATATAGTTTTGACGTGACAACGTCTTAAATTAGGTTGCGGCTGGGAGTCACTTATGAAAAAGTGTAACGCCCGGTAACGTTACGATGAGTCACCGAACGAGAGAGAGGCCCGCCGAATGCCTTGCGTCTCTCTCCCACTCAACTATGATCGGTCTGCCGCGCGCGCAGCACTAGAGAATTAGGCGCATTGAATCGGCGCATGCTTGTGTCTCTGTCTTTGTCTTTCTCGAACGTTCTTGGCGTTGGAAAAACAAGAAAGCGTCATAATACAAGTTCACACGTGTGGTTAAAGTATCGTCAGCTGTGTCTGTAGTGAAAATGTGGAGTGCTTAGATTCGTCATTTACAACAACTACAACAATAAAGGTAAATAATTGTACACTGATATTTCATTATCGTAAACTATGATTGATTGATTAATTGTTAGATTGACACAAAAGTTGAGAAACTGAGTTTATAGGTTATGTCATACTATTGATAAATGTTGATAGTGTTAAGTAAATTATTAGTTTAAAAAATTTGTGCAATTCTTATTTTCATTCAATTCCTTGTTCCTATTGTGCAATTTAATTATATTCATATCAATAAATATTCTACCGAGAAAAAGACGTTGTCACGTAAAATCTTCGCCCGTAAAACCGACTTTACAGGCAACTATTTTTTTATATAAAAATTTATTTAGAACATTGAAATTCCTTTCACATTCATTATAAATGCTGCGCAAATTGGCATCAGAATAACACTTTCTTAAACATTTGTAAGCTTTATTCTTTTTATTATTTAAATTAATTAATCAAATGTTATACCAAGGAGGCTTAGAAGCATTTTTCAATTTAGTTTTAGGAACAAATACCTAGATCAATGGCCGTCTTAAGAGAACTAAGAAAATTGTTGTAAAAACTTGATAATTCCCAAGATTGAATAAAAGTTGAAGGCAGTACTACATTATTATTAATATAACTCGCAATGTTGTTAAAATTAGCTTTGGAGAAATTATATCTATAATTAAAAAGCATTTTTGGTTTGAAAAAGTTCAGTATTTTAAATTCAAAAATCAAAGCAATGTGATGTAAAGTGTTTGGAAATATCGGAAAAATAGAATTATTTACGAACAAATTTATAAGTCTTTAATAATAAATCAAGTGTTCTATTTAAACTATTTTTACAATTGTTCATTTGAACCAAATTAACAGTTAAAAGCGAATCAATAAATAAAGAATCACACTCATTATTTACATTAAAAGGAACAAGAAGACCTTCATCAGAATCAAATACCCAATTTAAATTCGGCAAGTTAAAATCACCTACTAAGATGACATGCTGTTTACTATTAAGCTTAGAAATATAATATATACAGTTATTTATATGTTCTTTGTACAAATCTATATGACTCTTTGGCGGAATATAACTCACTATTAGAAAAATATCTTTTTTACAATTTAACGATACCTTGATAATAATTTGATCAATGTCAAAAGATGAATTATTTGATGTTGGCAATGATAATTCGGTACAGGCATATAAGGAGCGCACAGCAAGCAGCACCCCTCCTCCTCTTTCTAGTCCAGTGGATACAGAACATCTGTCTTTACGAAACACAGAGTATTGATGACTATTAAACATCTCTGCATTGTTGTGATTCTTGGTTAGCCATGTCTCAGTAAACGCAAAGAAATCAAACTGCTCAGATGATGACGATAGAAGCAATTGTTGCATTTTTGTGCGCATTCCACGAACGTTTTGATAATAACCAAGGAAATTGTATGAATCAGAATGAGAAGGCAAATGAGAAGCAGAAGCATTAGTTAAGAGTAATGAATTGTTGCAGTGGGAAGTTTCTGTTGATGACGATGGTGACGGTGGTGGTGATGGCTGTGGCGATGGCTGTGGCGGCGGCGGCGACGGCGACGATAATAGCGGCGGTGTTGAAGGTGCAGAAAGAGTCGATCTTATTGAGAATGGTGTGATGGGAGAAAGCGATGAAGATGAAGGCGATAATAGCCGCGTTTTATTATCACCATGATCTGATCCGGATCTTGAATTTACATGCATTACAACAACAACACAAGATCCTGATTTGTGTATGGATCTCAATTTGAGATCCAAAATTTAATTCTTTTTTTCACAACAAGGAGCGCTTTATCATTGTTATTTCACATGTACATGTTGGTATCATTGCAAACAAATTAAATAAAACCTGTATTGCCAAATAAACATTTCCATTTGACTGAAATAAAATATTTTTTAAATAGAAAGCGAGAAGCTTTATATTTATTTATTTGGTATAATAATCCATGAAATAATTAGATTTTTTAACAAAACTAGATATTAATTGGTAAAATTAAAATAATTAAGTCCAAAAAATGTATATTTGACATAATTTATGGGTATTAATTTCCCCCAAAAAAAGGAACAAAAAAAATCATCGAGCAAAATGTTCTTTGGGCAACCCTGCTTTAAATGTCAAAAAATATAAATAAAATCGAGAAAGCTGTAGCACAAATGGGAGAAAAGATGTTCAAACAAATTGTAAGTAATCTCCAAATTAAATTATTTAAGTGTCACAATTATTAAAAGGCCAAAAAGAATCTGGACTACATGTGAGACCAAAGCGTTCCTGGATGCTTTGAGTTTGAGAGTGCAATGGTGATTTGCAAAAACATTTTAAAAAGTTGTGAAGCTTCCATTTTTGGTATGTGTTTGTTTTTTTTTTTGCTTCGAAATGTCACTTTTGAAAGAACGAATTTGAAACTGCTACTAAACTTTAAATAATAAAAAATATGATGATCCAATGCTGTTTTATTATCATGATCTGATCCGCATCAGATCATGGTGATAAAAAAACGCGGCTAATGATGACGATGGTGAAGTTGGTGTTTGGCAAATTATGATTGATCTAAGAGACTAGGAGGCTCGGGATGTAGCGTTTTCTCTTTTTTGTCCAGAGTTAAAAAATATTTAACTTGAACATGAATGGGCCAGAGCGAAGAGTCCATGACTGTTGATAAATGTTCATGTGACACACTCAATTTAAATGTAACATATTTAAGTTCAGAAACATTTGCATCCTTTTTTAATAAGCAATGTGTTATTAAAAAAAAGCTGTCGCACCCCTCAAATTATTCAGCCGTAATACTGACACTTCTAGGAATTCCCATTGGTTTCTCCTAAAGCTACATTTCCGATGTACTGTCAGCCATAGAATTTCTTTTTCAGCCGCACATTAGGGATGTGGAATGCTTTACAGAACTTTTTTAAATTTTTACATTCAAAACTTTAAGACAAATTAATTACCAATGGTGTCTTTTCTCTAATTCTTGCCTATTTTAGTAAAGCATTCACTGTGTTTAGCCATGGCAGTTATAATATTCCTATTGCGTGTAAATTATGAAGAAAATATAATTTAAATTTTTATTACAAAAGGGTCACACTATTCACTAATGTCTTTTATTCGGAATTTGAGATAAAAAGGAACCAAATGCTTTACAATTTGTTTTCATTGAAAGGTTTAATAATTGAGAAGCTTCACTGTAATCCAACACTTAAATAAAAGTTATTTTTTTATATTTTTTTTGTATTTATTCATATTGTGAAATACCTCAATTTGTATTTTATTCCTTTTGTGAAATACCCCCATTTCTCCTATCATTTATTTTTATTTATCAGTTCTTATCATAATGTAGTACTATGCAGGTAATTTTTAACATTTGAAATAAAAGTTTGAGTTTGACGTGTGCTTAGTGCTATAACTCTTGCTACTTGAATAGAACTAGTTTGATCCGGAAAATCTTGATAATAGGTGATAACTGACCCGCTTCACTATTTTTCACTACTGATAAATATTATTAACTTCCATTACAAACCTTAAAGATTAAAATGTTAGGGGTGTTTAAAACAAAATGAAATATAGTTGACGTATAGCTTTACCCTTAGTAGGTATAAGAAAGTCAAAATGGGATATTATAATTTAAGGAGACAGGGTTTCTTATTTAATAATGCTCTTAACTAATTGACACATTCGCCCTTGAGCAGCACATGCTCCATATCACCCTATTTGACCATACATCGTATCAAGTTAATAACTTTAGGAAACGCCATTCATTCATTTCTGATCTTTCAAAAGCGAAATTTTGGTCAGCGCCGATTTTTGGTCATTCGTCTGCACTTCTTGAAAACCATGGGGAGGCCAATAACCGATTCAGCGATATTCATGTTCATGTGAGATGCTTCTACTTCTTCGTCTTTGTTCTAAACATCGAAAATCACTTAGAAAGACATTTTGTAGAAACAATTTAGAAATAAGTACATTGTTATTTAGAGCAGATATAACCCGATTTTTTTTAGCAAGATCCCGTCTTGTAGATCCATGTCGACTAGAGTCAACAATCGATCGATATCTTCTAAGTCAACATAGCAACAAAGCGTTCGCTGAAATTCTAGGACGTGTCTTTTCGAAAGAAAATGTGTACGCTTTTTGGATCTTTTGTTTTTGTTACTAGTTTTGTGTATACTGGTATGAAGTGGTTGGTTTTAAAATTACAAAAATATTTCATGAATATCTCATATACACTTTGTTTTATTATATTTAAACACTTTGCCCCACTTTTATTCGAAACCCCTTTACATACATATTTAATTTTCACATTTATGTTCTTACGTTCAAATCTTTTTTTTGTCAATATTTAGCTTTTAACTATTTTTGTACATCCCAAAAAACTGGAAATTGAACTTCAGTCATTTTACCAAGATCACACAAATAAGCAGCACCATTTTTGCATAATTCAATTGCTTTAACAATATTTAAAGCACATTCTTCTGGTGTTTGATTTTTAGCTTCATTGAATTCTTTTAAAGTTGCTTTCGAGTTTGGAGTGTTTTTATCGGTAGTAAATTGATCCATAAAGCTTGTTTTTGTAATTCCAGGACAAATAGATATAAATGAAACACCATGTTTAGAAAAGTTCACTTTGTCCTAAAAGAAAAAAAAAAAGAAAAATATGTGAAAATATGGTTTTCTGCAGAAAATCAATTGAATTTTGATTTCTTACACCCATTGCTCTAGTAAATGAAACAACTCCAGCTTTTGTTGCACCATAAACTGGAGCTAGTGGAAATGGATCTAATCCAGCTGTTGATGCTATATTCACAATTAAGCCTCCTCCTTGTGGTGTTTTCATTAAGTCTAGACCAATTTGGCAACTGTTAATCAATCCTAACTGAAATGCAATATTAACTTGTGCAGAAATATTGGAATCGAATTGCTGTACTCTTACCAAATTAACCCCGATTGGTATTTCAGCACGAAATTCATTGCATATTCCACTTCCGTTGATAAGAACATCAATTGTTTTCGTCTTAGAGATGACTTCCGTGAGACATTTATTGATGTTGTCCCGATCACAAATATCTATGCGCCAGAAAAATACCTTAGTCGAAGGATTAAGTGTTGTAAGTTCTTTGATTAATACAGCATTTTCTACAACATCCAACACGGCTAAATTCTGTAACGAAATAGGAACAAAATATGAAGTTTCCTATTTTTATTGGTAACAAGAAGACTCACAGCAACTTTCTTATTGACGAGCAATTTGCAAGTGGCGCCACCTATTCCTCCACAACCTCCAATATAAACTACGTTTTTTCCATTTAAATCCATAATATTGTATTTTTAACTTCCCATAGGAAGTTATTGTAATGGGTCCGATTTGACAAATTGAAAATTTTGACATTTCTCGACGTTTCAAGGTCCCTAGAGTCGAAATAAAAGATTTTTAGAAAGATGTCTGTGCGTCGTCCATAGCTCAAGAACCAGAAGAGATATCGACTTCAAATAAATTTTGTTATACAGATAATAAGGCAGAAAGATGCAGAAAGGGCTCTCAAGAAAATTGCGTGGGTGGTTTTTTTACCATAGCAGTTTAAAAAAAAGGTGAAAATTTTGGTCAACCCTAAATATCTCATGAACCAATGACGCTAGAGACTTGAATTAAATTTTGTATTATATATTGTAACGTGATACAAAACAATTATATTTTTGGAAAAAAATTCAATTAACGGTTTTTTTTATAAATCAAAAAAACTGAAAAAAAAAATTTGTCACTTCGAAAATTTTACGACTAAAATATGATTTCATCTCCAAAACAATTTTGTGCAACGAAGAATAATGTTTTTGACATCTGATAAAATTTTGAGAAAAATCGAATTGACAGTTTTTTTTACAAAAAATAATAACCTAAAAAAAAATAAAAAAAAATTGGTAAAAATTGAGTTTTGACTCAAATATCTTTTCAAAACTTTGAGATATTGGCTTTAAACTACTTTTATCTTTCAAAAAATATTGGTTTCAACATTCAGTAAAATTTTGAAAAAAATAGAATTGACAGTTTTCTTACAAAAAATTAAAAACCGAAAAAAAAAATTAACAAAAGTTGGCAAAAATTGATTTTCGACTTAAATATCTTTTAAAAAATTTGAGATTATGGCTTCTAACTAATTTTAACTTATAAGAAATATTGTTTTCAACAGTAGGAAAAATTTTAAGAAAAATCGAATTGACAGTTTTTTTTACAAAAAATAATAACCTAAAAAAAAAATAAAAAAAAAAGTTGGTAAAAATTGAGTTTTGACTCAAATATCTTTTCAAGACTTTGAGATATTGGCTTTAAACTACTTTTATCTTTCAAAAAATATTGTTTTCAACATTCAGTAATATTTTAAAAAAAATAGAATTGACAGTTTTTTTACAAAAAATTAAAAACCGAAAAAAAAATTTAACAAAAGTTGGTAAAAATTGATTTTCGACTTAAATATCTTTTCAAAAATTTGAGATTATGGCTTCTAACTAATTTTAACTTATAAGAAATATTGTTTTCAACATTAGGACAAATTTTGAGAAAAATCGAATTGACAGTTTTTTTACAAAAAATAAAAACCTAAACAAAAAAATTAATAAAAGTTGGTAAAAATTGATTTTCGGCTCAAAAAGCTTTTCAAAAATTAAAAATATTGGCTTCAAACTTATTTTATTTCACAGAAAATATTGTTTTTTATATTCAATAATTTTTTTATAAAAATCCAACAGTCCGTTTTTTCATAAAAAAAATAAAATTTACAAAAAATAGAACGCAAATTTGGTAAGAATTGATACATTTAGACAAACTTTTAAGCAAGACAAATCGATAGACGGGATGGGAAGTTATCAGTGTGGGTCGCATCCCAGCCTCTTTTTATTAAATTCGATTAAAGTCTGATTCTACTTTGATTGATGCCTTAAGCCGACTACTGATCAGTTCGCCTGAGACCTGACTAAATGCAGCACCACCTTGGAAGCAACTAAAGTATTAGTTAGTGTTCAAATACGATAATGTTATCAACTATGAAATTGCAACAAAAACGAACTTAGAATGTTGATTAGAGTAGTGCATGAAAATAGACAATTTTATTAATATATTTAATAATAGTATTATTCTGCTTTTGAGTATTTATTTATTAATAGTGTAAATGTTCTTATTTGTTGTGATGAGAATGATAAAGAAATAATGTTTGCTTTGTTGAATTTTAACAAATGCAATAACGTTCAAGTAATTTAAGACTTGTTTATGGATTCTTTAAAAAAAAATGTCTTACTCAATATTTTAATATCACGATGCAGATGCAATTGGTATAGGGAAGGGCAGCTATGCGTTCGTTCCACGGAAAAGAACTCCAATTCACCTTCACCATTTCTTTGTGATATTATCCCCAACAAAAGTCAATACTGATACGAAACGAAAAATCCTAATGAAAAATTATAAAACAATGTTAAAAAAATTTACATTTCCTTTGGCAAAAACACACTATTTCCTGAATTTACAGGTCTTCAAAAATTCTATTAAATTGGTTTTTTGTATTATATTTCGAAAAAGAGGCTGGGATGCGACCCACACTGATGATTTGTCTTGCTTAAAAGTTTGTAGGTTTTCGTGTTGTGTTAAAAAAGTTGTCAGTTGAATTATTCTTAAACATTTCAAAATTACCAACAATGTTTTCCATATAATGAAATCGTTTAGTTTCAAAATCTAGTTTTATTAAATAGATTTTTAGTTGAAAACCAAATTTTTACCAATTTTAGTAGCATTTCTTAAAATTTTTTATTTCTTATATAAACAAATACAAATTGGATGAACGAAATTAATTTGAGAGATATCGAGAACCGAACATCAATTTTTACTAAATTTGCGTACTATTTTTTGTAGATTTTATTTTTTTTATGAAAAAATGGATTGTTGGATTTTTATAAAAAAAATTACTGAATATCGAAAACAATATTTTCTGTGAAATAAAATAAGTTTGAAGCCAATATTTTTTTTAATTTTTGAAAAGCTATTTAAATCGAAAGTAAATTTTTTATTTTAGGTTTTTATTTTTTATAAAAAAAACTGTCATTTCGATTTTTCTCAAAATATTACTGCATGTTGTCAACAATATTTTTCAAAAGATAAAATTAGTTTAAAGCCTATATCTCAAAGCTTTGAAAAGATATTTGAGTCGAAAATCAATTTTTACTAACTTTTATTAATTTTTTTTAGGTTTTTATTTTTTGTAAAAAACTGTTAATTCGATTTTTTTTTTCAAAATTTTACCGAATGTTGAAAACAATATTTCTTCTAAGTTAAAATTAGTTTGAAGCCAATATCTCATAGTTTTGAAAAGATATTTACGTCGCAAACCAATTTTTAGCAACTTTTGTTAGGTTTTTATTTTTTTGTAAAAAAACTGTCAATTCGATTTTTATCAAAATTTGTCCGAATTATAAAAACAATATTTCTTATAATGTAAAATTATTTGGAAGCCATAATCTCAAATTTTTGAAAAGATATTTGAGTCGAAAATCAATTTTTAACATATTTTGTTAAATTTTTCTTAGGTTTTTAATTTTTTGTAAAAAAAACTGTCAATTCGATTTTTCTCAAAATATTTCTTCTAAGATTAAATAAGTTGGAAGCCATAATATAAAAGTTTTGAAAAGATAGGTTTTTATTTTGTATAAAAAAAACTGTCAATTTGATTTTTTTATAAATTTTATCAGATGTTAAAAACGTTATTTTTCGTTGCACAAAATTGTTTTGGAGATGAAATCATTTTTTATTTGTAAAATTTTGGAGGTGAAAAATTTTTTTTTCAGTTTTTTTGATTTATACAAAAAACCGTTAATTGGATTTTTTTCCAAAAATATAATATTTGTTTGGTATCACGTTCCAATATATAATATAAAATTTAATTCAAGTCTCTAGCGTCATTGGTTCATGACATATTTAGGGTTAAGCAAAATTTTCACATTTTTTTTAAGCTGCTATGGTAAAAAAACCACCCACGCAATTTTCTTGAGAGCCCTTTCTGCATCTTTCTGCATTATTATCTGTATAACAAAATTTATTTGAAGTTTATATCTCTACTGGTTCTTGAGCTATTGACGACGAAAAAAGCGTCGCGAACGTACGAACGTACGAACGTACGTACACATGCACGCACAGACATCTCTCTAAAAATCTTCTGTTTCGACTCTAGGGACCTTGAAACGTCGAGAAATGGCAAAATTTTCAATTCGACAAATCGGACCCATTAGGTACAATAACTTCCTATGGGAAGCTAAATGATATTTTATGCAGCTAAATGATATTTTAGTAGTCGATATCTAAAATCCAGTATTAATTAAGAATCAGTAATATGAGCATTCGATATGTTAAACGATCGACATTTTCAGAATCAATGTTTTAGCTGTCTGTTTTCTAAAAATTGATATTTTATACGCCTAATGGAAAACATCAAGAAAAGGCGACAGCTTGATCTGTTATCACTAACGCTGACTTTTTGGGAAAAGTCAAAATGAAAAAAAAATTTATAAAATAATGAAAAAAAAAAAATAAATTATTTCAATGCCAGTATAGGCTACTTAAATTTTCAATTTCTTATTTCAAATTTCAAGCAATTACGTGCAACTTAGAAGTGTGGCATTTGTTTAACTCTACATTATTTACATGGCAACGCATATTACTTATATTTTTGTATGTAGAATTAGAATAACAATTTAATTTATCATTAAATATAGTTGTTAAAAAGCAAGTTGTATTATTTGATTGTTGCGTTTGCATTAAGTGGTACATATTTTAAATATTTATTAAGTTTTCGTTTGCTCTTTGTCTTTTAAATGAATAGGAAAAGATGTATAATATTGTACTAAGATATATAATACCAATAAGAACATAACATAATTTTTAATAAGGGCTCTTAATGCAATTGATATCATTCCATTGTTTATAATCGATATATGTAACTATCTTCTAACAGTAAGACTTTTGTTACAATTTAAGTGTAAGCATTTTCTTAATTTATTTGAATTTAGAAAAGTGTGAAAAAATATGAGATTTTTAAGCTATTTGTAATATAAGTTTCAGGTTCCATTAGAAAGTTTTCCAAGAGAATGTAATTTACATTTATTTGAAATTAATTTTGAATGAAAATATTGCAATCATTTTGACTGAAAATTTTGATTTAATTCACAATATTTGCAAATAAAACGGAAATACATTTATTTCCATCTCAAGACTAAATGCATAAGGTACTTATTATTTTTCAAATTCTTGTCTATACCAGTTCTTTCTCAAAAATTGAAATTATTGAATTTGTTTTATATTTGTAGACTACTGATAATTTCTTACTAACAACGGAATTTGAAACCTTACCTTATGTCCTGTTTCTTGTACTAACTTAAAATTCTCAAGTATCTTTGGGAAATTTTCTTTCTACCATATGATGACAAACATTTTTTTTTGATCAAAGAATTTCATAGCCCAGTTGTACATGTTTATGAATTATATCGGCATTCGGACTCAGATTATTCTTCCAAATCTTCCGAATTTCTTATCAAAAGGAAAAAAGAGGCTGGGATGCGACCCACACTGATAACTTCCCATCCCGTCTATCGATTTGTCTTGCTTAAAAGTTTGTCTAAATGTATCAATTCTTGCCAAATTTGCGTTCTATTTTTTGTAGATTTTATTTTTTTTATGAAAAAAACGGACTGTTGGATTTTTATAAAAAAATTACTGAATATAAAAAACAATATTTTCTGTGAAATAAAATAAGTTTGAAGACAATATTTTTAATTTTTGAAAAGCTATTTGAGCCGAAAATCAATTTTTACCAACTTTTATTAATTTTTTTGTTTAGGTTTTTATTTTTTGTAAAAAAACTGTCAGTTCGATTTTTCTCAAAATTTTTCCTAATGTTGAAAACAATATTTCTTATAAGTTAAAATTAGTTAGAAGCCATAATCTCAAATTTTTGAAAAGATATTTAAGTCGAAAATCAATTTTTACCAATTTTTACCAACTTTTGTTAAATTTTTTTTTCGGTTTTTAATTTTTTGTAAAAAAACTGTCAATTCTATTTTTTTCAAAATTTTACTGAATGTTGAAAACAACATTTTTTGAAAGATAAAAGTAGTGTAAAGCCAATATCTCAAAGTCTTGAAAAGATATTTGAGTCAAAACTCAATTTTTACCAACTTTTTTTTTATTTTTTTTAAGGTTATTATTTTTTGTAAAAAAACTGTCATTTCGATTTTTCTCAAAATTTTATCAGATGTCAAAAACATTATTCTTCATTGCACAAAATTGTTTTGGAAATGAAATCATATTTTAGTCGTAAAATTTTCGAAGTGACAAATTTTTTTTTTCAGTTTTTTTGATTTATAAAAAAAACCGTTAATTGAATTTTTTTTCCAAAAATATAATTGTTTTGTATCACGTTACAATATAAAATATAAAATTTAATTCAAGTCTCTAGCGTCATTGGTTCATGAGATATTTAGGGTTAACCAAAATTTTCACCTTTTTTTTAAACTGCTATGGTAAAAAAACCACCCACGCAATTTTCTTGAGAGCCCTTTCTGCATCTTTCTGCCTTATTATCTGTATAACAAAATTTATTTGAAGTCGATATCTCTTCTGGTTCTTGAGCTATGGACGACGAAAAAAACGTCGCGAACGTACGGACGTACGGACGTACGGACGTACGGACGTACGGACGTACAGACGTACGGACGTACGTACACACGCACGCACAGACATCTTTCTAAAAATCTTTTATTTCGACTCCAGGGACCTTGAAACGTCGAGAAATGTCAAAATTTTCAATTTGTCAAATCGGACCCATTACAATAACTTCCTATGGGAAGTTAAAAAAAATCATTTAAAGTTTCTAACCAAACTCAACTTTTGACTTCGCTGTTTACAATATAAAAACAAAAATATATAAAATGAATATAAAGAAAATTTTAAAGTTCGTTTTAAAAAATACTCTACTTTTTTAGTAGATTTTTTATTTTCTCACTTTCATTTTAACATACAAACAATTTGAATAAATTAATTAAATAATAAAATTAATTTTTTTTATTTTACTTATATTTATTCAGGCTTTTGGAATACAGAATAAAGTTCGGCACCAGGGAATGAAACCTCATTACGTTTTCCATACCGGCACAAGTAAACAGCTCCATTTTTGTTCTCCTCAATTGCTCCGATAACATTTTCTGCTAATTGATCACACGTCTGAGCTGTTGTTTCAACGAAATTCTTCTTAATAGCTGCGGAATTTGGTGTCAAATCATCGGAGGTGAATTGCTGGATAAGTCCGGTGGGTGTCATGCCAGGACAAATACAAATGAAAGAAATACCATGGCGTGAGAAGTTAACTTCATCCTGAAAAGGTCAAAGAAATGTGAATGGTTGTTCGAGTAGAACATTACTGAGGTAGGTATACTTACTGCCATTGCTCTTGAATAGGAAACAAGACCAGCTTTGGTTGCACTATAAATGGGAGTTGGTGGATATGGTTCTAAACCACCTGTTGAAGCAATATTCACAACCATTCCTCCCTTTTTACCTTTCGATTTTTCCATAAATGCCATTGTACAGAACATTACTCCCAACTATGGTAAAAAAGCCAAATTTTTAGATGTACAATAAATAAGAAAAAAATTGTCTTACCAAATTAACACCAACAGTAATTTCAGGCTTGAATTCATTACACAATCCACTTCCATTAAATAAGATGTCGATATGTTTCAATTTGTTAAATAGTTCATCAAAACACTTAATAACTTTTTCTTTGTTGCTTATGTCAAGTTTGACAAAGAAAACATTGGTAGAAGGATTAAGGGCAGCCATTTCTTTGATTAATTCAGGTTTTTCAACCACATCAACTACAGCAATGTTCTATAAGGTTTGAATCATTTAAAGTTTATTCATATTTATAAATCACCAAAGTACTTACTGAAACTTTCTTTTGAACAAGATGCCTGCAGATAGCTGCACCAATTCCACCACAACCACCAACATAGACACAATTTTTGTTTTTTAGATCCATTATTTAATTTAAATTTTAGTATTTTCTTCTTTTTGCTTCAAATGTTGTGTAGATCAGTGTAGAATATCACATTAAGACTGATACTTTCCCTCACTTTTCGGCAGACTTTTTATATGAAGCTTATCTAAGTGCGTTAGATTGTAGGGTTTATTTGGCTTTGAAGTGTTTTCAAAACAATCATTGTGCGCATGTCTATAACACTTAAATTTTTGATTGTCATTTTTTCTGTTATCAGAATAATGTTTACAACTAATAAATGTCAGTCAAGTAGCTCTATAAGCTTCTACTCTTGAATGAACGATCAATAAGTTCTCTTATAACAATGCTTTATACTTTATTGACAATGTTTCATTTGAATAGTTAAGTTTAAAATTGATTCTACGACTAGAAAAACAATTCTGTTAATGACAAAAATTATTCTGGCACATAAGGTTACACATATATGATTTTAAAGTTAATAAAAATAAGCATAAACTATGTTCATTAAATTAATAATAAAGGGTGTCCCAAAATTAACGCAAGATTTGAATTTGCCGCCATTTGTGCAGTGAAGTGTTGGCAACCCTGAAAAAAAAGCAATTTGACAGCTAACAGTATAGGGTTATTAAAAATGGAGCGTTACACGAGAGAACAACGTGTCTTCATTATTAAAGAATATTTCAAAAACAGTGAAAGCTTGGCGGCTGCAGTTCGAAAATTTCATACAAAATATGGTCGGAATAGTGTTTTAACTTCGTCAACTGTGAAGAGATTAATTGAAAAATTCATGAAGACTGGATCCGTTGGAGATGCCAAACACACTGGTCGTCCAAAAACAAGCCGTTCAAATGTGAATGTCGAAGCAGTGCGTGAGAGTGTTGCTGACCCTGATTTTTCGAGCAAAATCATCCTAAGCGATGAAGCACATTTTCATCTTGATGGCTTTGTCAATCGCCAAAATTGCCGTGGTGTGGATTTTGGGCTGGAGGCATAATTGGGCCATATTTTTTTTGAAAATGATGCTGGTCAAGCAGTGACTGTTACTGGTGCTCGATATCGCGACATGATTACACAGTTCTTTCTGCCAAAATTGGATGATATGGATGTGTCCAATATGTGGTTTCAACAAGACGGTGCCACATGTCATACAGCCCGTGAAACAATTTAATTACTGCATGAGACATTTCCAGGTCGTGTACTCTCTCGTTTCGGTGATCAAAATTGGCCTCCTAGATTGTGTGATTTAACACCATTAGACTTCTTTTTATGGGGTTATTTGAAATCACAAGTCTATGTCAACAAGCCCACAACCACCCGTGCATTAAAGGAGGAGATTCAACGCTGCATCAACGAAATTCAGCCACATTTATGCAGAATGGTCATGGAAAATTTCAACAAAAGAGTGCGCATGTGCAGTGCATGCAAAGCCGTGGAGGCCATTTGTCCGATGTGTTATTCCATACATAACCCTATCCTATGTAATTTACGAGTCAATAAAAATATAACTATCAAAAGACTAAAAACGGCGTTTTCTATTTAATTCAAATCTTGCGTTAATTTTGGGACACCCTTTATGTATGCTTTTGTAAACACTCGCAAAAGCTTAAAGTTAATTTAATAGGAGTAGTAGGTATCCATATCCATATATGAGCATCAAGAAAACGTTGTGAAGGTGTTGCCATTGTTTCTCAAAAACTGCGTTTCTAAAAAGCGGATGTATGAAAACTAAAACAGACACGATTCTCAGGCCTAGCAATAAAATGCACGTCTGGATCCCACGAACTTGCTCATTTAAATATTTCCTATATTTTAAGATTTAAAAATGAACCCGCAAAAAGAGTTTGTTTTCAAAAATGTAAATGCAATTTGATTTCTCAAAAAAAACCTTAGTTTTTCAGAATTTTTATTTGAAAATCGTTACAGCTGTTTTTTTTTCAATTATTTTTTAAATACAAAATTTTTCAATTTGAGTTTAAAAATATTTTTAGTATGATTTTTGAAAAAAATTGAATATTTTTTTTTAAAGTAAATAGCTTGTGCAGAAAACAAATTATTGAAATCAGTTGATTAGTTCTTGAGAAAACTTAAAAACAGTTTGGCGGTTCCTTTCTGGAGCAACACAAATATATGTTTGTTTTTTCATTGAAAGAAGCCAAGTTAAGAACCAAATTTTTAGAGAGAATTTAATAAAAATCTATCGGTTCGTTTTTGAGAAAATTTTGGATTTTGACCAAAACATTTGTATGGGGACTACTGTTATTTTTAGTATAAAAAAAAATGCCTAGTACGAATCAGCTCAAATTTAATTTCCAAATTTGACCTCAATCGACCCAATGGGTTTGTGTTGTAGAGGCGAGAACGGACAGATGGACGTAATCGTAGAATCTATGTTTTTCGACTTCTCTACCATCGTAATGCCATGTTTGATTAAAATTTCGAGTTCGAAAAGTTTTACGAATGCAATACTTGCCACATAATTCCTATGTGTCGCAAGTAAAAATTATCCAGTGAAGTCTTACATTTTTGTGAACATATTTCAAGACTTCATTGTCATTTAAAATTGTCAGATCTTGGTTTCTAAATCATAAAAACAAGGATGACAATTATTAAATTACAAAATAAATATATCTTCTACGCGGACGTTTTATTACAATAGAAACAAATAGTTACAAAAAAAACTTCTTTGAACCATCAAAAACCTGTTTTCCAAGATAAGAAAGAATTAGAGAAATTACCAAAAAGTGAAGTGAAATTTAATTGGCATTTCGGATCGGAGTGTTTTTCCGAATTGGAAAAAAAATATATACTTATTTTCTAACCAAAATAAGCTTTGTTGACACCTATGCTATAAATGTTAGCCCAGAGATTTCATAAGCATCTTCTCCTGAATAAATGATCAAAAAGTTCACTAATTACAGTTATTCAGCTGAATAAATCAGCTTTAATTTAATTCTATTATTAAAAAGAGAATTGATTTGACAATGACAAACGAACAATCATAAAGTTTGTTGTAAAATTAACAAACGCAAACCGAAATTCTTTATTATTATATTTATCTATTTATTTATTTAAACAACACAAAATATGAAAACGATTTAAATAATTTGCAATAGGTAGCCGGCGCGCACGAGTGGATACCTACTTCTTATTGCAAACAATGGTAAATGTCAAATTCCAAAAAGGTTGGTTTGTTAATTTTACACCGACAGCAAAAACAGTGCTGTCACCCAGTAGCTCAGTTTGGGGGTGGGTTTGGAAAAAGGTAGATTTTATTAATCGAACTCGATTAATAAAATCGAAATTAATTATAAACCTAATAAAAGATACTACACAGGGGCGTAGCAAAAATAATGTTAATGGGCGCCAGGAAGTATTATGGTACTTACCATCACCAATCAAGAAAAAAATAAAGAAAGCGGAAACTTACTTCCCAATTCAAATAAAATTCAAAAGTAATTTTTCACTAAGAAAAGGTTAAGATATTTTATTTTGTATCTGGGAAACCTTTATAAGTATAGGTAGAAAACCCAGAATTTTTTCAAAAAAAATTGTTGTACAATTTAAATTGATACAAAGAACAAAAAAAAGAAAGAGAACAATTGTTGTGTAACAAAGGACACAAAGAAAGGTCACCTTGGGAAAGTTCCCGAAGAACAAAGAATTTTTTATGGACGCGGGTCCCGCAATCTCGGGAGACAAAAGAAACGACCGAAAGTCTAACAGGTTAAATTTTGGCTCTTTATAGCCAACCACAAATTACCAGGAAATATAGACGCACAAAACTCACTCGAAAGAAATAAAAATATACTTAGCTTCTTTCTGTTTGCAAAAATAGATCCTGCCTCTCCTTTTCCTCTCTTCTTAAAAACGCCTTCCTCACAAATTGTATGTTTTTCTTTATCAATTTTTAATCTTTTTCTCACTCAACGCACTAACACGATTTTTTTCTTTTCTCCAAAATTTTTCACAACCTTTTTTTCTCCTCAAAAATCCTTCACCACTTTTACTTTTTTTTTGACCTCACTCTTCTAAGCTTCTCCAAAAAAGTGCCATATTCATGGCGAACTTCCCTCATCCAAGAGGCCACGACAAATATGCCATCCTACTCTGACCTTTTGTTATGATCTGGTTTTCTCTTTCGGTCTAACTGCGACACCCGGCTTTTTCGCTGGGGTGCATGCCAATTTCAAAAACCAGCCAAACCTTTGTGGTCTCTTTCATATTGGTGATTTGAACACCAACCTTGGCTTGATGGACGAGTTCAAATCTTATCCGTCAAATCCAATTGGTCTAAAAAGTAAACGAAGAATTTTTGAGTGTTCGCGAGTAAAATCCCCAGCCCAAACCGGCCCAGTTTAATAACTTGAGGAAAGCGTTCTTGTAATTAGGAACCTTGGAATTTCTCAACCAAGAATAAGAGGCAGGGTCCGATAGTTTTAAATTTAGACTCTAAACCCTTAGACTTCCGTGCAGACAATTTTAAGGGAAGGGAAACACATCGCAAGGTGACCTTACTTAGTATTCCGACACTTTAGGGTGGGCATTAAGCCATACTAATTTTAGGGTGGTGTGCCAATTAGATAAACGATGCACACTGTCCGTTGAACATGGGTAAACTCAACTCTTCATGTTATTCTCCTTGTGTGGACCACCTGTCGCACACTCAATAAAGCCGTCTTTGTGACTCATCCGTCACACAATTATGCATTTTGTGACCGCCCGTCACAAATTTTAAAAGTAACTTAAAATGTGGACCCTCTGTCACACAACTCCGCATTACCAATGAAAGACCTATTTTGTTTGCTTTTCCAAAATACAATAAGAGCAGGACACTGACTGATGGAAAGCAGGATTCTACTGAACTCTTAAAATATTTTGGAGCCGCAACTACGAAAGGAAGGTTAAAAATAAGGAAAAAGGATATGAGATAGGCTAGTGAAACTTGTTGTGGTAAATTTTACCGCAACAAGTTTTCTCCGTAATAAAAAAGAGGCTGGGATGCGACCCACACTGATAACTTCCCATCCCGTCTGTCGATTTGTCTTGCTTAAAAGTTTGTAGGATTGGGTTAAAAAAGTTGTAAGTTGAATTATTCTTAAAAATTTTAAAATTACCAACAATATTTTTCATATAAAGAAATAGTTTAGTTTGAAAATCTAGTTTTGTTAGATAGATTTTTAGTCAAAAACAAATTTTTATCAATTTAAGTAGCATTTCTTAAATTTTTACAAGTTGGATGAATGAAATTAATTTGAGATATATCAATTTTTACCAAATTTGCGTACTATTTTTTGTAGATTTTATTTTTTTTATGAAAAACGACTGAATATCGAAAACAATATTTTCTGTGAAATAAAAAAGTTTATAAGGTTTTAGGTTTAGTTTGTTAGGTTTTTATTTTTTGTAAAAAAACTGTCAATTCGGTTTTTCTTAAAATTTTAATGAATGACAACAATATTTTTGAAAGATAAAGTAGTTTAAAGCCAATATCTCAAAGTTTTGAAAAGATATTTAAGTCGAAAATCAATTTTTACTAACTTTTATTAATTTTCTTGTTTAGGTTTTTATTTTTTGTAAAAAAAACTGGCAATTCGATTTTTCTAACAATTTTTTCGAATGGTGAAAACAATATTTATTATGAGTTAAAATTACATAGTTGGAAGCCATAATCTCAAATTTTTGAAAAGATATTTGAGTTGAAAATCAATTCCCACCAACTTTTGTTAAATTTTCTTTTAAGCTTTTATTTTTTGTAAAAAAATTGTCAATTCGATTTTTCTCAAAATTTTACTGAATATTGAAAACAATATTTTTTAAAAGATAAAATTAGTTTAAAGTCAATATCTCAAAGTTTTGAAAAGATATTTGAGTCGAAAATCAATTTTTACCAACTTTTGTTAAATTTTCTTTAAAGTTTTTAATTTTTGCAAAAAAAAAACTGTTAATTAGATTTTTCTCAAAATGTTTCCAAATGTTGAAAATAATATTTCTTATAAGTTTAAAGTAGTTGAAAGCCATAATCTCAAATTTTTGAAAAGATATTTGAGTCGAAATTCAATTTTTACCAACTTTGAGCAATGTTTTTTTAGGTTTTTATTTGTTATAAAAAAAACTGTCAATTCGATTTTTCTCAAAATCTTACCAGATGTTAAAAACGTTATTTTTTGTTGCACAAAATTGTTTTGGAGATAAAATCATTTTGTTTTCGTAAAATTTTCGAGGTTTTTTTATTTATAAAAAAACCGTTAATTGGATTTTTTTCAAAAAATATACTTGTTTGGTATCACGTTACAATATATTATATACAATTTTATTCTCTATCGTCCATGTTCATGAGATATTTAGGGTTATCAAAATTTTCACCTTTTTTTAAAACTGCTATGGTAAAAAAACCACCCACGCAATTTTCTTGAGAGCCCTTTCTGCATATGCCTTATTATCTGTATAACAAAATTTATTTGAAGCCGATATCTCTTCTGGTTCTTGAGCTATTGACGAAAAAAGCGTCGCGAACGTACGAACGTACGTACACACGCACGCACAGATATCTTTCTAAAAATCGTTTATTTCGATTCTAAGGACCTTGAAACGTCGAGAAATGTCAAAATTTTCAATTTGACAAATCGGACCCATTACAATAACTTCCTATGGGAAGTTCATAATATTTGTTTATAAAAACAAAAAGCTTAGTGTTAATTGAGTAAGAGAAATATGGGTACGAATATGTTCTTCAATAAAACGTTGTGTAGGTGTTGCATTAATACTTGAAAATTGCGTTTTTATGTTCTAGGGACTTTGAAATGTGCAGAAATGTCCAAATTTAAATAAATGGGAAGTTAATAATTTTTCATCCATAATTAATATAAACTCTTCTATAAATAAATACATAATTTTTTATCAGAAGTCTCCAGCATAAAATCCTGTTTTGTATGCAGACAAATGCAACTGAAGTTGAAGAACTGATGTGAACAGATGACAGTTGAAAATCCCATAGTTTTGACAGCTCAGCTTGACCGAGATTCTGGGAATTACATATATTCAACTAATTACTACTCTTTAAAGAGTTTTGACAGTTTTATCAGTTCATAATCGGAATTAATTCTTAGAACTGTCATCATTTTGCATTTTAATCTAGATCTGTCAAAACAATTCTTGGGAGAAACGAACAAACAGTTCCTGCAATAGATAGATTCTGTATTTTTGACGGTGTTCACATTGGACTTATTTTATTTGAGCCATATTGTAATCTCATTGTATTATTGTACTCCCACTCATTAAAAAAAAAAATATATGGGTTGATTGGAATATTGTTAGACTGGTATAAAGTTCCGAGTGAATAATATTTTCTGTATTTGTTGTTCAAAATTTTCAAAAATAATATCACATTGTATTTAATTAAGGAAGAAGAACAAATTGTATAATACCTGTACACAAAATAAGTTTTAATTTTATTAATTAAAAACACTGAAACACTAAATCGATGTTCTTTAAAAAAAAAATTAAACAAATTCCTAAATAATTCCTAATAGTTTACGATTTTAGGTATCCAAAACTCCGGAATTTTGATTTCTTCAATTTCAGCAACATCACAAATATAAACAGCGCCATTTTTATTCAATTCAATTGCTTTCATAATGCTTTGAGCACATTCATTTTTGGTCTGTTTTCTTGTGACACTAAAAAGTTGAGTGGTTAATTCTGCAAAATGACCTTTATTTCCCGAGGTAAAATGATCTAGCAGATTAGTTTCTGTTAATCCAGGACAAATTGTTATAAATGAAATACCACTTTTTTTCAAATCGGATTGTTCCTAAAAAATTAAAAGAAAACAAATTTATAACAAGTGATTTTGGAAACTTAAAGTAAAAATAAATAAAAATAAAAGTCATCAAACAAACGTCAACGTCAGAATTGTTTTTAAAAGTATAAATTATTGCTTTTTCAAGTTCAATGGCCGTGTTTACTTTGGAATCTTTAGATGTCACTCATTTTGTATTTCATTCCAAGTTGATAGTTAAGTAGAGACAGGAAATTAAAAGATAAAATTATGAAATGTCAAAAAAGTTAAATATGACAACATTCTAAAATTTCTTTGAACTTACTGCCATTGATCTTGTGAACGCAATAAGTCCTGCCTTCGATGCACTATAAATTGGTGATGTCTTTATAGGACTAAGACCGGCAACAGATGCGATATTAACAATCGTCCATCCACCAGGGTTATCCTCTAATGTGTCCATTAAATTCATTGCTATTGAGGTTGTGTTTATAACTCCCAACTAAAACAAAAGTTTTATATCTCTTTGATTTGAGATTATGAAAATACATATTCCTACCAAATTTACTCCAATAGTTAAATCGGCATCCATTTCGTTAAATAATCCACTTCCATTGACCAAAATGTCAATATGTCCAATTCTAGACACAACTTTATTCAGACATTCAGCAATGTTTTCTTTACAACGTAGATCAATTTCCAGAAAGAATACAATCGTCATGGGGTTGTTGATTTTGATATCGTTTACAAGATTGACATTCTCCTCTAAATCCAACATTGCGAGATTCTGAAATAAAACAAAAAGTGTTGACAATCTTTGGTTTGATATTTGAGCTTGTTGATTTGATTGAGTAAACTGAAGTTCAACTGAGTTCAAAGTTTAAAAATTGATGCTTCAACAACCCTAAACCTAAGTTGAACTTCAATAAACCCACCGAAATCTTTGAATACAAATTACTAAACCAAGGCTAAAATATTAAATCAAGGTTTTTTACAATAACACTTTTATCTTACTGCAACTTTCTTTTGTGCAAAGAGTTTACACATCGTAGAACCAATTCCACCACAACCTCCAATGTAAACGATGTTTTTCCCTGCAATATCCATATTATTCTGCAGATCTCCAGACTCAAAAGCAGAAAGTATTGAAATTGAGTTTACAAAACGAAGATTTAAGTAAGACTGATCAATCATTTAGATTGGAATATATGAGAAACTTACGGACGAACTAATTTTACAAATAGAACATTATTTTTAAATACAAATTATCATTATTATCTAAGCAGTAATTAAGCTGGCCGCGTGTTGTTGGTTTTCAATATTTCAACCTACCACAAGCTATTTTGTAATTGTGATATAAAATGGTTCAAATAAGTTAGACGGAGCAACATGCGATGGGGGTTGAATCATTGTACAAATAACACGAACAGACTGTGTAGAAAATTTAGTTTAAATATTTACTTTTATTGTCTTCGAACATTTAATTTAATTATTTGAAATTATTGAAGGTTTTGTTCGATATGATCTTGGTTAATTTTTAAAACATGTTAAGGGGTAGTTCAACAATTTTCAACAAGGTTATGAAACTGTCATTCAAATTATACTTTTTTTGATCGATTTAGGTTGAAAACGACTTAAAAATCAAACTATCGCGTCAAGTTTTTGAGTTCAAAAATTCAGCTCTAAAACGAATAATTCAAAACCATAATGGAATTACATTCAGGGTATGTCAAGACTTTAGATAGAGCCAAATGAAGTTACATACATACATAAGTAACCTCATAACTCATGAGTTCCATCCCTTCCTGTGCCCTGTGTTTTTACTTGCGACATACATTTGTATATGGCAAGTTTTGCATTAAACTTTTCTAACTTGAGATTTCAATCACACATGACATGACGATGGTAGAGAAATTGAAAAATATGAGTTCCCTATTCCGTCCGTCTGTCTGTCTGTATGTCTGTCCTCGCCCCTACATCCCAAACCAATCAATGGGTCGATTAAGTTCAAACTTGGAAAATAAGGTTTTAAGCTGATTCGCGTTAGGCGTTTTTTTTTCATTTTTTGGTCAAAAATCGAAAATTAAAATTTTCTCGGAAACAAACTCATTGATTTTTTTTTTTAATTTTCTATAAAAATTTTGTTCTTAATTATTACTTTTAATATAAGACAAACATTTTTGTATTGCTAGAGAAGAGTACACCCCATAGAACTGTTATTAACTTCCCATAGGAAGTTATTGTAATCGGTCCGATTTGTCGAATTGAAAATTTTGACATTTCTCGAAAAAAAAAAAGATTTTTAGAGAGATGTCCCTGCGTGCGTGTGTCCGTACGTTCGGGAAGTTTTATTCGTCGTCCATAGCTCAAGAACCAGTAGAGATATCGACTTCAAATAAATTTTGTTATACAGATAATAATGCAGAAAGATGCAAAAAGGACTCTCAAAAAAATTGAGTGGGTGGTTTTTTTACCAAAGCAATTTAAAAAAAAGGTGAAAATTTTGGTTAACCCAAAATATCTCATATTGTAACGTGATACCAAACAAAAATATTTTTGGAAAAAATTCCAATTAACGGTTTTTTTATAAATCAAGAAAACTGAAAAAAAAAAATATTTGTCACCTCGACAATTTTACGAACAAAAAATGATTTTATTTACAAAACAATTGTGTGCAACGAATAATAACGTTTTTAACATCTGATACAATTTTGAGCAAAATCGAATTGACAGTTTTTTTTATAAAAAATAAAAACTTAAGAAAAAAAAACATTACTGAAAGTTGGTAAAAATTGATTTTCGACTCAAATATCTTTTCAAAAATTTGGGAATATGGCTTCCAACTAATTTTATCTTATAAGGAATATTGTTTTCAACATTCGATAAAATTTTGAGAAAAATCGAATTAACAGTTTTCTTACAAAAAATAAAAACCTAAAGAAAAACAATACTAAAACTTTGTAAAAATTTACTTTCGACTCAAATATCTTTTCAAAAATTTAAAAATATTGGCTTCAAACTAACTTTATCTCAAAGAAAATATTGTTTTCGACATTCAGTACATTTTTTATAAGAATCCAACAGTCCGTTTTTTTTTATAAAAAAAAACTACAAAAAAAAGTACGAAAATTTGGTAAAAATTGATGTTCGGTTCTCGATATCTCGTGAACAATAGAAGGGTATTGACTTCAAATTCATTCCATTCATCCAATTTGTATTTGTTTATATAAGAAATAAAATTTTTTAGGAAATGCTACTAGAATTGCTAAAAATTGGTTTTCGACTTAAAATCTCGTTAACAAAAATAGATCTGGAAATCAAAGTATTTCATCATACGAGTATGCAAATTATTGTTGGTATTTTAAAATTTTTAAGAATAATTCAACTGACAATTTTTTTAACAAAACACGATAACCTACAAATTTTTAAGTAAGACAAATCGACAGACGGGATGGGAAGTTATCAGTGTGGGTCTTACCAAGCCTTTTTTTGTTTTTGAGTCTTCTCACGAACTAATCAACCGATTTCAATAGTTTGTTTTCTGCACAAGCATTGATACTGTCTAAATCAGATTTGATGTTTTTATTTTCGATTTTTAAAGAAATATTAATTTTTTTTTTGAAATTCGATATCTTGAAAATGGGACATCATATTTTTACGAAATTGAAATGTATAAGCACGGTCTTTCACGCAGTCTGACAAAAAAAGGCCAGCGGTGTAAAATCGCAAGTTTTTTTTTTTAATTTTTATTTTTATTTTATCAAAATCTTCAAACTATCTTAAAGCTAGACAAAAATTACTAAAAAACTAGTGTACATTTCAAAAACTTAAAAAATATCTTACTGGCCCTATGTGCGGGTGCTCTTAGTTAATCCACTATCTTATAACTACTGCCTTTCAGCCTAAGAACAATTTTAATACTAAATAACGAGAACTTAATCTAAAGCAAAGAAAATATAAAAAAAAAACTTGGTAGGTATCTTTATAAAAATAAAAAAAAAAACCAAAACCCATTATAATACTTAAGCTTCTTAAAACTGACCAAAACCAATAATACTACTTAAAATTACTTAAAACTACTTAAAAACTAGAACAGCCTAAGCTTCTTTTTTAACTTCCCATAGGAAGTTATTGTAATGGGTCCGATTTGTCAAATTGAAAATTTTGACATTTCTCGACGTTTCAAGGTCCCTAGAGTCGAAATAAAAGATTTTTAGAAGGATGTCTGTGCGTGCGTGTGTACGTACGTTCGTACGTCCGTATGTCCGTACGTCCGTACGTTCGCGACGTTTTTTTCGTCGTCCATAGCTCAAGAACCAGAAGAGATATCGACTTCAAATAAAATTTGTTATACAGATAATAAGGCAGAAAGATGCAGAAAGGGCTCTCAAGAAAATGGCGTGGGTGGTTTTTTTACCATAGCAGTTTAAAAAAAAGGTGAAAATTTTGGTTAACCCTAAATATCTCATGAACCAATGGCGCTAGAGACTTGAATTAAATTTTATATTATATATTGTAACGTGATACAAAAGAAGTATATTTTTTGAAAAAAAAACCCAATTAACTGTTCTTTTTATAAATCAAAAAAACTGAAAAAAAATTTGTCACCTCGAAAATTTTACGACTAAAATATGATTTCATCTCCAAAACAATTTTGTACAAAGAAGCATTATGTTTTTGACATCTGATAAGATGTTGAGAAAAATCGAATTGACAGTTTTTTTATAAAAAATAAAAACCTAAAAAAAACATAACTCAAAGTTGGTAAAAATTGAATTTCGACTCAAATATCTTTTCAAGAACTTGAGATTAAGGCTTCAAACTTATTTTATCTTATAAGAACTATTGTTTTCAACATTCTGAAAAATGTTGACAAAAATCGAATTGACAGCTTTTTTACAAAAAATAAAAACCCAAACAAAAAATTAATAAAAGTTGGTAAAAATTGATTTTCGACTCAAATATCTTTTCAAAGATATAAGAAATATTGTTTTTAACATTAGGAAACATTTTGAGAAAAATCGAATTGACAGTTTTTTTTTTTTAAATAAAAACCTAAAAAAAAAATGTATAAAAGTTGGTAAAAATTGATTTTCGACTCAAATATCTTTTCAAAACTTTGAGATATTGGCTTTAAACTACTTTTATCTTTTAAGAAATATTGTTTTCAACGTTCTATAAAATTTTGAGAAAAATCGAATTGACAGTTTTTTTTACAAAAAATAAAAACCTAAAAAAAAAAAAACAATACTAAAACTTGTAAAAATTTACTTTCGACTAAAATAGCTTTTCAAAAATTACAAATATTGGCTTCAAACTTATTTTATTTCACAGAAAATATTGTTTTCGATATTCAGTAATTTTTTTTTATAAAAATCCAACAGTCCGTTTTTTCATAAAAAAAAATAAAATCTACAAAAAATAGTACGCAAATTTGGTAAAAATTGATACATATAGACAAACTTTTAAGCAAGACAAATCGACAGACGGGATGGGAAGTTATCAGTGTGGGTCGCATCCCAGCCTCTTTTTTTTTTTTTTAAATAATTTTTTTTTGGTGCCACCCTGAATGTTCCTAACCTAATCGTTAAACCTATGTAAGCCGGCCAAGACCAAACACCCTAGATAACTTTAAATGAGATTCTCAATTTGAAGCCACCAAAACTGGTTCTCCTGCCTCACCCAATATCTCTTCGGTCCCTATCGGAAACAGTCCTACTGAACCGAAGTGCGAGGACGTCTCGACTGTAAAGAAGTCGCATGATCTTGGTGGCCAGTTGATATCGCCACGACGAGAAATTACTTGGTCCGGAAATGTCTCTTGCAATAAAGCCATATTTGCTCGACTTGTGTGGCATGTGGCACTGTCTTGTTGGAACCACATATTCTCCAAGTCGTATTGTTCAATAGCAGGCAAAAAAGTCTGTTATTGTATCGTTCCATCGTCACGTCGTTTTCGAAGAAGTAAGGTCCAATCACACCTCCTGACCAAAGAACGCACCAAACAGTGACTTTTTGTGGATGTAATGGCCTCTCTTTAATTACTTGAGGATTCTCAGAACCCCAAATACGACAATTTTGTTTATTAACATACCCACCGGCCACCGAGTGAGAAATGTGCTTCGTCGCTGAAAAAAATTTTGTTCAAAAATCGCCGTCCACCACTTATTGTTCAAGCACGCATTCGGCGTACATATCTACGACTTTGTAAATGGTCAGCTGGCTTCAGTTGTTGTGTGAACTGGATTTTATATGGATGGAGGTGTAGATTCAAATACAAAATACGCCGTAATGTGCCGTAAGACAGTCCTCATTCCTGAAAACGACGAGGAATCGACACATTCGGGTCTTCGGAAATACTTTCAGCAGCGATATTTTCAGTGGTACGAGCGAAACGATGCATGATACACAGGCCTTAAAATATCTGTAACTAATCCAGTCTCTTCAAATTTCTTCACAATTTTGCCAATAGCTTGGGTATAGTTTGACGATTATTTAATCACCATTTTTGTAGCAGGTTTTAACAATTTTTATGCGTTGTGCTATAGTTAAGCGATCGAATTTCGTAAATGTCGGACTTTTATCTGAAAAAAAAAAATTGTTTTAACAATTTAGTATTTCCATAACTTAAGCTAAGTATGGGCGATTGTTACACTCTACAATATTTTCAGATCAGCCAACGCTAAAAACATAGCCCGCTAATGGACTGAAAATATTCAAAAACTTTTTAATGAAAAAATATTTGTTTACATGATTGGTTGATTTTGTGCAAAAGACTGTAAATTGGATGATTCAATTTTGTGTCCGCGTAAAAGATGTATTTACGATTATGAAGAAATTGTCACCAATATGTTTATTCATGTGTCTTATTATCTGAATTAAGCTTCACTATTCTTAGGAAAATTCATCCAACCGTACTAAATTTACTCTTTTTAATTTTTTTAATATTCGATTTTAATGTGGTCGAAATGTGGATTTCGATATTGACATCTTGTTAATCTATCTATAAAGCTTTGAGACGAACTCTTACGCAAATAAATTCTCTGACTTACACCCACATTATTATTCTGGTGCAATAAGTTTTTATTGCAAAAGTGGTTTGTTCTCTTTGAAACCGAAAACGATTTTGCATAATGTCAACAACACTTGACAACAAACATACGCAATTGTGGTTTCATATTGCATCAATATAGCTCTCTAGATGACAAGAGACACACTGCACCACATTAATGTAAATTTTCATAGACTTTAAAGTAGACTAGTCTATATTAGTCAAAGTGGTACAGTGACCTTCTGGAAAAATTGTCTCAGTCTCAGTCTAAGTATCAATTTCTCTATATGGTGCACATGGCGGAAGAGAAAGACAGACTTATGACGATAGTTTCGAAGTAAAAAAGATCAGGAAAAGGGTGGAATATACGCATACGCACCATTCTTTTTTTTTGAGTTGGTATAAAAGCAGGGGTTCAAGACTTGATAGACATCAAACACACTTTAAGTTTTGACAAACTAACAAGTCACTAATTTAATAAACTTTGCAAAAATGTTCAAATTGGTAAGACCAACTCAAACTGAAAATTAAATATTCTTTTTCTTATTAATTTATATAATTTATTCCATAGATTGTATTGTCCGCTGTTCTCGCCGTAGTTGCTGCCCGTCCAGGACTTCTCGGAGCTACTTCCGTTCTAGAACCAATCGGCTCAATTGTGCGTACTATTCCCACAGCCATCTCACACTCTAGTCAGACCCAAGTTCACAGCAGTCCCATTGTCACTCCAGTTGTGTCACCAGTAATTAGGACTATCGCTGCTCCAACTATCATTCGCAGTTCACCAATTCTGACTGCTGCACCAGCTTCTATTCTTGGTTCAGCTTCAATTATCTCAGCTGGCGGACCAATTCTAAGTGCAGGCTCACCCCTCTTGGGCTCAGATTTGGGTTTGGGCTTGGGTCTGGGATTGAAATTGCATTAAGTTGTAAGTCATTCATACATCATCATCACCATTCGGAGTTATTGTTGTTAGTGTGTTTTAAATTAAAGGAAATTATAAGCGCCATGCAATAGATTTTGAACAAATTTACATAAAGACTTTTTATTTATTTGCTTCGAGTTTAACTTTTACTAATTATTGGAGAAACTAGTTTCTCGTTTATACACTTTTATGCATCTCAAAAGACTTCTGGGTACAAAACTGCAAACATAAAGTGAAACACTAAACGACCTTTCACCATTAATTGTATTTGCATTAATAAGAATACGATACGGTGAATAGAGTAATTGATTTTCATATCGATTTGACGGTGCTTTGTTTTTAGTTAAACTCTCAAAAAACCTTGAAATAAGAGAAAAATATTAGACTGAGACAGTTTTTGAATATAAATTAGAAGTAATTTACGATCAGATAGGGATCTGTAGGTTGCGCTTCTGCATGAAAATATATAAAATACACGACCGACGCACGTGATCACCACAATCCCACGAACTAGCTCTAATGGTTTAAGCTTTTAATTGTTTAGAACTAGGCCTTGTCGTTCCTATATTTTTCCAATGAATAGTTATGTTGCATTTTTAAAAAAAGTGTTACCTATTATCTATGTTTCGTTTCAAAGATGACGGGGTCAAGTTTTTTAAAGGGCAATTTTTTCCCTTTTAGACTCTTAATTTTCAGAACAAGCTTTTTTAAAGATTAAACACGATCGTTCTTTTTCTTACTTTTTCGGATAAAATTGTTTATATAATGAAATTTTCCATGACCAATTCACACATTTGGCATAGCATTATAATGCTTAAGGCATTAAAGTGCCTGATCTAGTTGGCGATTTGTGATCATTTCTTCGGAAAATAACTCGAACAGAAAAATTTTCTTGCAACAAAAATACAAGCAAAAATATTAAGCACATGTTGGTAGTGCAAGGAATTCACTGTAAGACCTAAGTCTTAAGATTAAAGTCTTAGAAAAATACTATATAATGACGTTCGTGGAATGCCTAATTGGAGAGACCGACGATGAATTGACAATCGGCTAAAGCAACAATATTTTCAAATGTTCGGATCTGTTCTGATATGTACACGGTTAAAATTCACATATCACATATTTGACATCTGATAAAATTTTGAGAAAAGTCTAATTGACAGTTTTTTTATAAAAAATAAAATCCTAAAAAAAAAACATTACTCATTGTTGGTAAAAATTGAATTTCGACGCAAATATCTTTTCAAAAACTTGAAATTAAGGCTTTAAACTTTTTTTATCTTATAAGAAATATTGTTTTCAACATTTTGAAAAATGTTGAGAAAAATCGAATTGACAGTTTTAAAAAAAATAAAAACCTAAAAAAAATTAATAAAAGTTGGTAAAAATTGATTTCGACTCAAATATCTTTTCAAAAATGGCTTCTAATTAATTTTAACTTATAAGAAATATTGTTTTCAACATTCAGTAAAATTTTGAGGAAAATCGAATTGACAGTTTTTCTTACAAAAAATAAAAACCTAAAAAAAAAATTATAAAAGGTGGTAAAAATTGATTTTCGACTCAAATATCTTTTCAAAACTTGGAGATGTTGGCTTTAAACTACTTTAATCTTTCAAAAAATATTGTTGTCAACATTCAGTAAAATTTTGAAAAAATCGAATTTGTACAAAAAATTAAAAACCTAAGAAAAATTAACAAAAGTTGGTAAAAATTGATTTTCGACTCAAATATCTTTTCAAAAATTTGAGATTATGGCTTCTAACTAATTTTAACTTATAAGAAATATTGTTTTCAACATTCGATAAAATTTTGAGAAAAATTGAATTGACAGTTTTTTTTACAAAAAATAGAAACCTAAAAAAAGACAATACTAAAACTTGGTAAAAATTTACTTTCGACTCAAATAGCTTTTCAAAAATTACAAATATTGGCTTCAAACTTATTTTATTTCACAGAAAATATTGTTTTCGATATTCATATATCATTCGATATAAAAATCCAACAGTCCGTTTTTTCATAAAAAAATAAAATCTATAAAAAACAGTACGCAAATTTGGTAAAAATTGATACATATAGACAAACTATTAAGCAAGACAAATCGACAGACGGGACGGGAAGTTATCAGTTATCAGAGGCATCCCAGCCTCTTTTTTTAAAGGATTTAGTTATCCTCAATTCGAATCCCGCCGGAAAATTTTGTTAACACATCACGTTTTTATAAATGCAAAAGACAACTAAAAACAGGGTCTTTACGGCTAAGGTATGATCCAGTGTAGATATAATTACAAGTATGATTCGTTTGGGAGTGGAAAACTTTATCCCAAATAGGGTTAAAAGTATTAAACTCAAGGCTAAGTCATGGTTTGATTCGAGCTACAAAGAAGTTATCCAGGAGAAAGAGGTGAGCTTACGGTGTTTTAGAGCCAACCCAACTGAAGAAAACCGGAAAAGGTGAAAGCCAGGAAGGCCTGCAACGCCCATATTCGAAGAACCAAATTTTTGCATGACCAAAAATCACGGCAAAAATACTGCAATGGCCCAAAGACAGTAAGAATCTTTAATCATTCGTAAAAAACATGATGAATTACGAGTATTCCTCTTTCTCAGTTCCTACGCTTGTTGTCGATGACACTCCTTTAGTTAGCTCTATAGATAAAACTAACTTGTTTGCAAGGCAGTTCCCTGAAAATTCCACCTTACCAGATAGTGTCATGGCCAGTGTTGGGACCTCGCAGAAGCAAAAGAGTGGTAGAAATGATGTCAAAAAGGTTTTAGAAAAGTGGTAGAAATTAAAACCCATTTTTATGTAGTAAATCTTATATTTAATAACTTATTAAAAAATAAAAAAAATTAAATAAACAATAATTCAGTTCTTTAAGTTTCAAATATCACAATGCACAATAATTAAATTAGTTAGAAAAACTTAAAATTTATTTTTGCTATATAGACCGCCGGAAAATTTAAATTTTGAAGCATATTTCAGTAATGCTTCCGAAGGATGAAAATTCTGAAAATTTACTGAAATTTCCCTTGCAGCCAAAATGTTGTGAACGGTTGTAGTTTTTAATTTATTTCTTTTTTCATTTTTTATATTTTTTAAATCTGAAAATAGCGCTGCTATGCGGTAAGCAACAAAGCTCCAACATATAAGAAGATATGTTTTCAAAAATTAAATTGTCCATTCCGTTTTTTAAGTTTCTTATCAAAAGCCATTGTGAAACAATGTCATCAGTTTTACAAATTTGGAGTAATTGATTTTCTCCAATTAATTTTCTCCACTCATTAACTCTAGTTCTAAGTTATTTATAGTTGGTGAAAAATATTTCGTGAGACCTAAAACTGATGGCATTGTTCCATCAATGACGTTTTTCGGGATTAAATATTTGAAAAATTTTAGTTCACCGTTTGAAAGGTTAAACCTTTCTCCAATTTGAACACATAATTCAATATAATAGCTGCACATAACTTTTCGTAGTTGCATTACATCTTGTTCAACAATATCATTTTCAATAAGTACCTTTCAAAGTAAAGGCCAAAATACATTTGAGAATATGGTAAATAGTTTTCACTGTTTTTTATATTTGTGTTTACATTCATATTTTCTGGTTTTACAAAATTTTTCAATAAATTTAATTTTAATGTAGTCATTCTTTCGAATATCAAGTGTATTTTTTGTTCTCAGATTGAAATGTTTTATTTAACTCGTTTATAATTTTAAGATTTATTGACAAAAAATTTAAATATACTATAAATATTAAAAGGTAGAGTTTAATGATAGGTGAACGGTGAGTTGCAAAAAGTGGTAGAATTTGCTTTTTAGGTGGTAGATTTTCATGAACACCAAAAAGTGGTAGAAATACCACTTAAGTGGTAGAAGTCCCAACACTGGTCATGGCTCCCCCAGTTCTTAAACACGTAAATGATTCTATGGGACCAATCTTTTTTCGTACTCGAACTGTGGCGAGAGTTCTAAAAGATCTTAGCATTCATAAATCCAATGTACCTTAATATTATCACTTAATATTTCAAAGGGATTGGATAGAGTCTGGCATCTTGCTCTCTTATAAAAAATGCGTGCTTTGGTTATTGACGAATCTCTTCTTCGTTGTTTTAGAAATTTCCTTTCGAACAGTTCAATACAAGTTGTTTTGGATGGATTCAAGTCTAAGCCCATAAAATAAACGCTGGTGTGCCCAGGGCTCCGTTTTGTCTCCGACCCTTTTCCTCATTTTTATAAATGATCTCCTGTCTGCAATTTCTAATCCAATAAATTGTTTCGCTGACGATAGCACTCTTAGCTTTTCATTTTCATATTCATTTCCAGACTCATAGCCCTCCTCTTCGGATGTGGAACTGTAACGACAAAATATGATAAGCTCATTTATTCCGACCTACACAGCATTTTACAGTGGGGAATAAAAAACCGTGTGGAATTTAATGCTTCGAAACCCCAATGCTGTCTTGTATCGTTAAAGCGAGATATACCCTCTTTGTCAATATCTATGAGTGCAAGAAATTTGTATCTCCGTCTGATCTGGCTACAATCTACAAGACCTTTATATGTCCAAAAATTGAATATAATTCCCATCTCTGGGCTGATGCTCCAGTAACTTATTTAAACCTCTTGGACAGTATTCAAAGAAGAGCTTTTAAAATGTTTGTTGACATTAACATCATCAACTCAATTACGTCACTCGAATATCTTCGGAAAGTTTCGGTACAAAAGCGTGAGTTTTGTACCGTTATTATAATGGTATATGCTCTAGTGAATTAGCCAGTTGCATTCCTCCCCCTAAAAAATTTAACCGTAATACCCACGCTTCAATTAATGTCCATCAGTTTACCCTTGTGTTCAGCCGTACTATGAAGTACAGAGATTCATTTTTTAAGCCGTACTACGCGAATGTGAATTTAGATTTTTCAATATATTTCAAAAACTTGGTGTGATAGAATTTTTTAAAGGATGGAAAAAATGGCTTTCAAAAGATTTTTGCATTTTTCTATAGAAAACCGTTTTAGCATTAATATAATGGTTCAGCGTTTCTTTAAGACTTATGTGAGATGGGTGAAATTTAACAACTTATGAATATTTAATGAAGTTAGATATCTTCAAAAAACCTTATTATGTGATGGTTTTTTTCAAATTTTAAAAATATAATACCCCAAAAACCTAACATAGAGTAATTTTAGGTTCGTACTTGAATTAAGGCCTCCAAAAATCTTTGAAAAGTGCAATTTGAACAGTGCACAGGAACAAAACCTTGATCAGTAGAATTTTTTATTTGTAACAAGTCAAAAGTTGAAAGATTGCCAGCTGCTTAATTTCGGGCCTCTCAAAATAAAACATCTTACTGAAGAACGGTTTCTAACTGGAGAACTTCTTGAAAAGCGAAGAAGGAAATTATTTCGTTCAGTACACGGCGCTAGTCATAAATAGAAACTAAATATTAAATACACTAAAAATCTAAAATTCAAAAAAACAAATACCAAAAAATCGAGGAATTTTAAATCGCAGGCAGCGTTGCCAAAATATTACAAGTGTAACAAAAGTGTTACACTTTTCTTAATTTGTTTGTATTTGTTACTATGTTACTTTTTTTTCTTTTTGTTACACTTTTTTCTCCAAACTTTTTTTTTCTTTAAAAATTTACTTTATGATTTTTTTAATCAGTGTGAAGTGCGCTTAAACAACACTTCCACCTACTTGTAGACCTACGTCCTAAATTGAGTTGAAATCACCTTCATTCGACTCGATCGAACCAATTTAACCAATAGGTATCACTTGAATACCATTGAATCAATAATGTTTGCAAAACAAATAAAAGATCAATTCTCTTAATTTGCCTAAATATGTTTTATGTAAAACTTAAAATGTGTCTTACTTATAATAATTTATTAACTTATTATTTAATGTATAGTTTTGTACTGAATTTAAAAACTGTGATGAAGAAAACTTATGTTCCTATTAAAAATAAAAAATTTAGTTCAAGAGCATTCTTTGATTTAAATAATTTTTTTTTCAATTTGTTACATTTTTTTCGCTTTTGTTACGTTTTTCAAAAAAATGTGTTACACTTTAATTATAAAAATTTTGAAATTGAAAATTTTTAAACTTAGCATAAAAAACATTTCAAATTTTTTTCATTTTGGGATTTAATTTTTTTTTATAATAAGCACACACTCAAGGGGATATTACTACCCTTATTATGCAGAGGCACAGTGTGAGCACCAGGAAGAGGAGAGAGGGTTTAAAAGGAGATGTCGGTGCACATTGGTTTTGAATTCCTGAATAATGCAATGACTAGGAAAGACAGAGTTTGGTAAGGCATTCCACATTCGCGTAGTAAGGCTAAAGAACGAATCTCTGTATTTGACAGTACGGCCGAAGTTGGGCTCGAGGGTATACTGATGAGCATTCCTAGAAGCGCGAGTATTACGGTTGAACTGTTTAAGGGGAGGAATGCAACTGGCTATTTCACTAGAGCATAAGCCGTTAAAATAACGGTAAAAAAGGGTCAGACAAGAGACCTTACGACGATGTTCAAGCGAAGTAAATGAACTTATGATGATATTATCATCTATCAATTTAAATGCTCTACGTTCAATACTATCCAAGAGGCTTAAGTAAGTTGCAGGAGCACCAGCCCAGAGATGGGAGTTATACTCAAGCTTTGGACGTATGTAAGTCTTGTAGATAACAGCCAGATCAGAAGGGGTGAAATATTTCTTGCATCGCCTAAGGAAACCCAAACACCTTGCGGCATTTTTGGCGACATCGCATATGTGATCATTCCACAAGAGGTGGTTGGTGAGACACATACCGAGAATATCGAGGTGTTCAGTCTCATTGATGCAAGTGCCATCCATGGATAATGGCAATGGGGGTATATCTCGCTTTAACGATACAAGACAGCATTGCGTTTTCGAAGCATTAAATTCCACGCGGTTTTTTAATCCCCATTGAACAATGCTGTTTAGGTCGGAATTTAATGAGTTTATCATATTTTGTCGTTGCAGTTCCATTCCACATCCGAAGAAGAGGGATGTGACATGTGAGTCTGAAAACGAAACGAATATGAAAAGCTAAGAGTACTATCGTCAGCGAAAAAATGTATTGGATTAGATGTTGCAGACAGGAGATCATTAATAAAAATGAGAAAGAGTGTTGGAGATAGAACAGAGCCCTGGGGCACACCCGCATTTATTTTATGGTTTTCAGACTTGAACTCATCCAATACTACTTGTATTGAACGATCCGAAAGGTAATTACTAATCCAATGAAGCAGAGATTCGTGAAAACCGAAAGCACGCATTTTCGATAAGAGGGCCTGATGCCAAACCCTATCAAATGCTTTTGAAATATCAAGTGCAATAATCTTACTTTCTCCAAAGAGATGTAAAGATTTGTTCCACTGTTCGGTGAGATGAACCATGAGATCACCAGTGGACCTATTGCTGCGAAAGCCGTACTGCCGGTCATTGAAGCTTTCGATCTTCGAGATATTTCTTAAGCTGATAATTTATCAGCGTTTCCATGACCTTGGAAAGAAGGGACGTAAGTGCAATCGGTCGATAATTAGAGGGTGAAGAAGATTCGCCTTTTTTGGGAATAGGCTGGACAAATGCAGTTTTCCATCCGCTCGGAATGAGACCTGAGGAGTAGGACAGATGAAAAAGCTTACGCAGTGGTTTTGCCAGCATTGAAGAACACCTCTTCAGAACAATAGCGGGGATACCATCCGGATTTATGTGTGTTTAGATCTGTAAGGACTCTTGCCACAGTACGAGTGCGAAAAAAGATTGGTCCCATAGAATCACTAACTCGCTCAAGTACAGGCGGAATCATAACACTCACTCCTTAGGTCTGATACTTTTAACACTGTTCGGTATAAAAGTTCTCATTCCCAGGAGAATTAAACTTGTGATCATATCAGCGCTGGCGTCAACGTTACTATCGAGGAAGCATAGTGACCAGTTAAAGATCCTGAAGTAATTATTGAGACCGTCTCAGTTGGCTTTCTCGTATTGCCAAACGGTTCTCTTAGGAGCTCTTTCTTTAACTGAACAGTTTTGACACGAGAAATTTGCTAATACAACACAATGGTCAGATGTGCCTAGAGGAGATAGAACACTAACAGTGTACTTATCAGGGTCAGAGATAAGAAACAAGTCAAGAGTGTTTTCTGCTCGACCTTCAACGTCCGATATTCGGGTGGGCTCGTTGACCAGCTGAGTTAGGTGGTTCAACTCAGCGAAGATTTCTGCACACACTCCATCGGGTGTTGTCTGGCCTGAATGTTGAAGCCATGAAGAATTGTGTACATTGAAATCGCCCGTAACAACGATTTCAGTGCGAAGATTTTGATGTTCTGGATTTTCGATATTTTATACAAGTTTGGTCAAAATTGAATGAAACAAATCAACCGTATTCACTTTGGAAAAATATATTTTAATAGAACAACAGATAATAAAATAAAAACAAAAATAAAACAAAACAATAATTTTCAAATAAGAAACTGTACAAAAATATTGATGATCCCTTTCTTCTTTGCCAAACCCAGCTCAATATATTTCTTCACGATAACTCCTCTTTATCTTACACCTCATCTTCTTTTCTTTTCATTACCTCTCGAACTCGCTTATAGATTTTGAAATATGTACAAACATGATGATGATTTAATGATAATGTCCACCCAAATGCAGACCATGATATGGACTCAACAATGGAGCTGAATGGTAAGCTGGAGCGATGACAGTTTTTACAGCTGGAGCTAGAATTGGTGCGGCAATAACATGTGGATGGCCATGGACAATTGTTGAGCTTGAATGTGAGATGGCTGGTGGAAGAACATGCACAGCCTTGATGATTGGTGCTGCATGAACTACCGGAGCATGAGCATAACTCAGAAGGGGAGCATGTAGCGGCGCTCCGTGCAGATAGCCAGGACGAGCTACAACCAAGGTGCAAAGAGTTGAAATCGCAACGAACTGTTGAAAAATAAGAGAGTTTTTTTAAAGGATATCTTTTGGTTTCTTTTTCGTTTCTTACCAATTTGAACATTTTTAGGCTTTGGATTGTGTTGGGTCTATAAAAAGTACCTTACTACGAACTTGGTAAGACAAAAGTCAACTGATGTCGTTGCATATCGAATGCAGCTCTTTTATATATTTTTTCAGATTCGCACAAATTACAATGCAATGCGACTCATTAATCATTGCTCTACAATCAGATGCTGAGTTGTTACAAATCCCCAGCTTCCATCCTCAAGAATTGCACCAGCATCTGTTTCTTGTTTCTTGTTTATAGGTTTATGTTGTTTGTTTGTTTTTTGTTTTGTGTCCAAAGACCCGGTGACTTAGATTCAGATTCAATGTTGCACAACGCTCGCTAATGCCAATATGACTTGCTAACCTATTAAAAGCAAGCGTGCTCTGTTGCTCCTTTGTTAGATGACATACGGATGATGGCGGCGACGACCGACCACGGCTTTGGTGCTTGCATTCAGTGATGTGGTGAAGGGCGGCGGGTGGTCGGTGTGGTGCAGCGACACTGCACGGAATAGTGTTGATAGTGCCGCAGCACATGGTGTAGGTGACTTCTTTGGTACGACCTTCAGGAAAAATTAAAACAAAAACAAACAACAATTTCCATGCCAAAGTTTTCCCAAACCGAATCAGTTCAAATCGAAAGAGTATAAGGTACCCTACGATAAACATACATATATAACAATATCACATGAATGCTTATATGATGCAGAACATGCCCGGCAACTTCGTCTACGCCACTAGACTAGGCCATGAATGATGGAAGCAAACCTATACATGGCGCAGTAGACCAGTTAATTGTGTGATCTTTTGCAAAGTTTGTTTTGGTTTGGGACCCCCCCCCCCAGAGTAGCTCAAAAGTCGTGCGCTCCAATGTGACACGGAAAGAACTCCAGGAGGTACCTACCTACTACTTGGCTCTATGCTGTCCCTCACTCCTCGATTCATCAAGATGTTAGGTTACAGCAGGTTTCCATATATTGATAGTTTTTAATAATTGAAAAGTGCAAAAGAATGCTCGCAGTTCACACAATATTTTCCGTTTTCCTCTGAAGCATAGAATTTGTTATGAGCCTAAGCTATAATAGTTATGTTGCATAATTATATCCGCTTATAAAATTCAAATTATATATATGAAGTCGCAATTCGTGTATCGTATAATCGTATGTTTTACCACACTCCATCACACTAACACTTGAGTTCATCCACATCTATTGTTGACTTTGGAAAAAGTCTATAAAATACGATTATTTGTTGAAGTTGGACTTAGATTTTTGCTAAAGTTCGCTGAAGGCACTTCTGAGGTACCATTTTTGTATCTTAAGTTTTGATAAACAATACAAAATAGTTATTTTTGCTTTGTTTCGTAACTGGCAAAGTGCGGAAGTACTCGTATTTATTTTTTTTAAACGGTGTTCCTGTTCACATTGGACTTTTTTGGGGAGACTCATTTTAAAGATTCATCATTTCATTTGTTTAAAACAAAATTATAAACTCTGCCTTAACTTCCTGTCTGCGTTATTAAATGGAAACCAGACAGATATATTAAACGTCAATATAAGTCGCCTAAAAAATCATCTCAAAAGAGTCACATCAAAAGAGTCTTACTCGAAAACCACCTTTTACTATAGCAAAATGACCATTTTAAGGAAGTTCATGAAAAACAGGGAGAATACAAATTTATTCTTATCTATAGAGATATTTCCATTGGTAAAATAAATTTATCTATTTTTAAATTGAATCTGTCAAAATGTCAATTTTTTTTTTCATTCTATTACCCTTTTCTGAATTTTAGTCAAACTCGCAAATCTAAGTTGTCGGGAAAATGTAACAATGCAAAATTACAACCAATCAATTCGGAACTGTCAGTGGTCGAAGCTATGAAGTGACAGCGAAATTATAGTTTGTGTTTCATTCGCCAAGATAAAAATCAATTTTTAATGTAAATCAAAATTAATTTCAAATGAAAATAGATGCAAATTTTATGTGTCATGTATCCGAGTTTATTTGACATTTATGCAACAATCTAAAATTACACCAAGGGAAAAAACATTAAAATTTTATTTTTCGTCGATCAAAGTTCTTTTTTTTTGACATTTGTTCATTCAGAAAAGAGTTCAGCGGCGGAAGAAGATAAAACCTCTTTTCGATTGGCAAATTGACACAAGTAAACAGCTCCATTTTTGTTTTCCTCAACTGCTTCGATAACATTCTTTGCTAATTCATTACAAGTTTGAGTAGTTATTTGATCAAAAGTTTCCTTAATGGTAGCAGAATGTGGAGTCAATTTATCCGAAGTGAATTGATCGATAAGTCTTGTTTGTGTCATGCCAGGGCAGATGCAAATGAATGTTGTCCCATGCAGGGAGAAGTTAACTTCAGCCTAAAATGGTCATAATACAAAACGTATCAAATAATCAAATATATAGCTAATGATATTTGAAACTTACTGCCATTGATCGTGAGTATGATATGAGTCCAGCTTTGGTTGCACAATAAATTGGTGCGGGTGGATAAGCTTCCAAACCACCAGCAGAAGCAATATTCACAACCATTCCTCCTTTTTTGCCTTTTAGTTTGTCCAAAAATGCCATTGTGCAGAATATGACTGCCAACTTTCCAACAGAAAAAAATTGTCATTAGTTTTGAACCGAAAACAATTATTTTTTCTTACCAAGTTTACACCAACAGTAATTGCGGGTTCAATTTCATTGAAAACTCCACCGCCATTGAAGAGGATATCGATATGTTTTAATTTTGAAAATAGCTCAGTAAATCCTTGAATAACATTTTCTTTGCTAGAAATGTCAACATTTACGAAGAAAACATTCGTTGAAGGATTCAGATCAGCCATTTTTTTATCAGTTCAGGTTTTTCCACTACATCAAGGACAGCAAGGTTCTGTTTAGATAATAATCGAATTATTTTACTTAAAATAGCAGATATTTCCAAATCATCATCAAAATCTTACTGAAACTTTCTTTTGAATAAGATGTTTGCAAATAGTTGCACCGATTCCACCACAACCCCCAACATAAACAACATTTTTATTCATTAAATCCATCAATTTTGATATCAAAGTTAATATGAATTAATTTAAACGCACCGCTGGCGATGTTGGTCAGAGCTCAACTATCAAATCAGCAAGACGAAGACTGATGGCATTTTATGTTTAATCAGAGATTTTTATTTATGAATGACCTCATCTCCAAAATTTTGAAGCTCTTCTGAGTGATTTCTGAATGAGGTGCATTGCAAAAATAATCTTTCGCCAGAGGAATATTTTTAGTTGCGACGTATTGGAACTAAATATGTACATATATGGCAAGCATTGGATTCATACAAAATTTCGAGCTCGGGATTTTAATCAAACAACCATTACGATAATAGAGAAAAAGAGGGTCCTCCGATTCCGTCTGTCTGTCTGTATTGGCCCCTACCCTACAGCCCAAAAAACACTGCATTGGGTCGATTGACATCAAATTTGGAAATTAAGGCTTTGAACCGATTTGCACTAGGCGTTTTTTTCATTTTATTTAAGGCTAAAAATAACAGTAGTCAACATACAAATTTTTTGGTCAAGAATCGGACATTCAAATTTTCTCAAAAACAAACCAATTGATTTTTTTTTAATTTTGGTTAAAATGTTTTTTCTTAATTTGGCTCCTTTCAATAAATAAAACATATTTTTGTATTGCTCCAGAAGGGTACCTCCCATAGAACCATTTTTTTGATTTTAAGTTTTCTCAAGAAGTAATGAACCGATTTTAATAAAAAAATTTTCCTCAAGCTTTTATATTTACTATCTTAACTGTATTTGATGACCAAACATTTTTTTTTTTGAATATTTAAAAAATATTTAATTTTTTTTTTCATCGATCATCGAAAATGGGTCAACATTTTTTAACGAAATAAAAATTTAAAACGTATGTTTATAAACAATCAAAAACTAAAACCAAAATTATAAAAAAAAACATTCTAACGATTTTCGAAAAAAAAAAATCAACAATTTAAGGTTTTTTGATTAATTAACTGATTTTAAAAGTACATTTTGAAATGTTTTAATAAAATTACTATTTATAGATAGGGTCTTAGGATGCAAGAGCAAGTTTGTGTGATCCAGTCGTGCACTTTATTTATTAAGATTATACTTTTTTTTGCTTTGTTTAAATTCAGTGTTGCCAAAGAAGTATTTAGTAGTAGTAATGAAAAATTTTATTTTTTGACATATTAGCGTATAATTGCAATTTTTTTTATCTCGAACCATAACAAAATAAATAGTAAATTTAAAAACAAATTTATTATACTATGACAAAACTACAGATGGTGACACGTCAGAGTTGACATCTTATTAAATATTGAGGGTTTCACATTGTCTGATAAGAAACAATGCATTACAAAAAAATAATCAGACACCTATGTCTTTAAAACTACTTACAATAATTTGATACAAAATATGATACATTTGTCTTATTGTACGCTTGACATCCAAAGAATTTGTTTTAATTTTTTTTTTAAATTTTAAATGAAAGTTTTAACTTACGAAGAAATAAAATCGAAACATCTTTCAACTTTCTTTATTCCTTTTTTCCTGGTAAAATTTGTTCTGTCCAACAACAACAGCATTTCGACTTCCAAATGAGATGCAGCGAATTTTGATTATTATTTTAATTTTACATCTAAAACCATGCCAAACAAACATAGAACTAAATGATGTAAAGTAAATGTCATTAAATAATATGATCCCTCCGAAGTTAACAAAATGACAGCACTGTTTTTCTCACAATCTCTACACCAACACTTAGTGAATATACATATTTTTATTTGTTAACTACAAGGGAACTTTTTATAAACAGTATTTCACGCTTAATTGCACTTACCTGAACTGGCCAACCGTTTCAATTGAGCGCATACCAATTTACCGTACCTATTTTCCATAATTTGAAGGTGAAAAAAAAAGTCAAAAAGAGGCTGGGATGCGACCCACACTGATAACTTCCCATCCCGTCTGTCGATTTGTCTTGCTTTACCAAATTCGCGTATTATTTTTTGTAGATTTTATTTTTTATGAAAAAACGGACTGTTGGATTTTTATAAAAAAAATTACTGAATATCGAAAACAGTATTTTCTGTGAAATAAAATAAGTTTGAAGCCAATATTTTTTATTTTTGAAAATCTATTTGAGTCGAAAGTAAATTTTTACAAGTTTTAGTATTGTTTTTTTTTTAGGTTTTTATTTTTTGTAAAAAAAACTGTCAATTTGTTTTTTCTCAAAATTTTATCGAATGTTCAAAACAATATTTCTTAAAAGATAAAATTAGTTTGAAGCCATAATCTCAAATTTTTGAAAAGATATTTGAGTCGAAAATCAATTTTTACCAACTTTTGTTAAATTTTTTTTAGGTTTTTAATTTTTTGTAAAAAAACTGTTAATTCGATTTTTTTTTAAATTTTACTAAATATTGACAACAATATTTTTTGAAAGATAAAAGTAGTTAAAAGCCAATATCTCAAAGTTTTGAAAAGATATTTGTGTCGAAAATCAATTTTTACCAAGTTTTATACATTTTTTTTTAGGTTTTTATTTTTTGTAAAAAAACTGTCAATTCGATTTTTCTCAAAATTTTTTCGAATGTTGAAAATAATATTTCTTAAATGATAAAATAAGATTGAAAGCATAATCTCAAGGTTTTGAAAAGATATTTGAGTCGAAATTCAATTTTTACCAACTTTGAGTAATGTTTTTTTTAGGTTTTATTTTTTATAAAAAAACTGTCAATTAGATTTTTCTCAAAATTTTATCAGATATCAAAAACATTATTCTTCGTTGTACAAAATTGTTTTGGAGATGAAATCATATTTTAGTCGTAAAATTTTCGAGGTGACACATTTTTTTTTCAGTTTTTTTGATTTATAAAAAAACCGTTAATTGGATTTTTTTTCGAAAAATATATTTGTTTTGTATCACGTTACAATATATAGTATAAAATTTAATTCAAGTCTCTAGCGTTATTGGTTCATGAGATATTTAGGGTTACCCAAAATTTTCACCTTTTTTTTAAACTGCAATGGTACAAAAACCACCCTTGTAATTTTCTTGAGAGCCCTGTCTGCATCTTTCTGCCTTATTATCTGTATAACACAATTTATTTGAAGTCGATATCTCTTCTGTTTCTTGAGCTCTGTAAGACGAAAAAAAACGTCGCGAACGTACGGACGTACGAACGGACGTACGGACGTACGAACGTACGTACACACACACGTACAGGCATCTTTCTAGAAATCTTTTATTTCGACTCTAGGGACCTTGAAACGTCGAGAAATGTCAAAATTTTCAATTTGACAAATCGGACCCGGGAAGTTAATAATAAAAAACACACTGTTATAATGGGTGATTTTTTTGAGGTTAGGATTTTCATGCATTAGTATTTGACAGATCACGCGGGATTTCAGACATGGTGTCAAAGAGAAAGATGCTCAGTATGCTTTGACATTTCATCATGAATAGACTTACTAACGAGCAACGCTTGCAAATCATTGAATTTTATTACCAAAATCAGTGTTCGGTTCGAAATGTGTTTCGCGCTTTTTTATCGACAAATTTTGTTCAGCGATGAGGCTCATTTCTGGTTGAATGGCTACGTAAATAAGCAAACTTGCCGCATTTGGAGTGAAGAGCAACCAGAAGCCGTTCAAGAACTGCCCATGCATCCCGAAAAATGCACTGTTTGGTGTGGTTTGTACGCTGGTGGAATCATTGGACCGTATTTTTTCAAAGATGCTGTTGGACGCAACGTTACGGTGAATGGCGATCGCTATCGTTCAATGCTAACAAACTTTTTGTTGCCAAAAATGGAAGAACTGAACTTGGTTGACATGTGGTTTCAACAAGATGGCGCTACATGCCACACAGCTCGCGATTCTATGGCCATTTTGAGGGAAAACTTCGGAGAACAATTCATCTCAAGGAATGGACCGGTAAGTTGGCCACCAAGATCATGCGATTTGACGCCTTTAGACTATTTTTTGTGGGGCTACGTCAAGTCTAAAGTCTACACAAATAAGCCATCAACTATTCCAGCTTTGGAAGACAACATTTCCGAAGAAATTCGGGCTATTCCGGCGGAAATGCTCGAAAAAGTTACCCAAAATTGGACTTTCCGAATGGACCAGCTAAGACGCAGCCGCGGTCAACATTTAAATGAAATTATCTTCAAAAAGTAAATGTCATGGACCAATCTAGTTTCAAATAAAGAATCGATGAGATTTTGCAAATTGTATGCATTTTTTTAAAAAAAAAAGTTCTCAAGCTCTTAAAAAATCACCCGATAGTTCAACCGTTACAATACATCACTTTCATACAAAATATTATAATACGTAATTGATATTTCTTATTTCACTCTACAAATCTAATCTTTTACACTTTTTGCCCGATTTTGAAAATGAAACGAAATTAAATGAGCATTAAAAGAACATTAAATTAAACATTAAAGAAATTGAAAAAGACACATTGCCTAAACTGCCTTCAAATTAAAACATTACATAAAAATAGTGCAATTCCTATATTAATTTAAAAAATGTACACTTTATTTTAAAAGTTTTAGCAAAAAATTTTTAGTATTTAAATAAATTTCAAAACAATTCTAAATCTGCCAAAAATTAAAATAAAAATCACAGAGACGAGGAAGTTTAAAAAAAAACAGTTTTTCTATAGAATCATTTGAGATTTCGAGGTCTAGGAAAGAAATGATCTACAATGGTACTGGTCAATTTAGAAGTAATTAAAATCTTTGTTTTTGTAACACGATGTTTCTTAACTGTCAATAATGATAACTTTTCGTAATTTATTTATTATTATTTAAATTTAATTACAAGTAATTAAAAATTTGCCTTTTTTATATTAAAATTACACACAATTGTAGTTGAAAAATGTACGAGTACATTTTAATAACTTGTTATTGTAATTGAAATAAAATTCACAATTGAGTCCAACGAACTTGCTCATGTATCAAAAGAACCTGTTTTAAAATATTTCCTGTATTTTAAGATTAAAAAAAATTACCAGCAAAAAAAGTTTGTTTTCAAAAATCTAAATGCAATTTGATTTACCAAAAAACCTGAATCTTTCAAAATTTGTAATTGAAATTCGTTAGAGTGTTTTTCTTAAATAAAATAATTTTGTATATATAAAATTTTCAAATTGAGTTTAAAAATATTTTTAGTATGCAGTTATTAATATACATTTAACATTTCAATTTCGTAAAAAAATGATGACCCATTTTCGAGATATCAAATTTCCAAACAAATAATTTATTTTTTTTTAATCAAAATTAGTACAACGACATTTTTAATCATTAGTTCTTGAGAAAACAAAAAAAAAAAAAACAAAATAACGGCTCTATGAAGGGTACCATTCTGAAAGAACACAAAAATATTTTTTTTTTATAGAAAGAGGCCAAATTTAAAATAAAAATTTTAACAAAAATCAAACAAAAAACTGTCGGTTTGTTTTTGAGAAAAAATTTGTACTCTTATTTTAAGTCTTAAAAAAATGAAAAAACGCTCCACGCGAATATGCTCAAAACCTTAACTTCCAAATTTAAAGTCAATCGTCCCAATGGTTTGGGCTGTAGGGCGACGACAGACAGACGAATGGATTCGGGAGACCCACTTTTTTCGACTTCTCTACCATCGTAATGTCATGTTTGATTAAAATCTCGACTTCGATATTTTAACGAATGCAAACCATACTTGAAACATCAGTTCCTGTATGTCGCAAGTAAAAATTGTATTGAGCAAGAAAACATATTTGCAGCTTGAAATACTTATTTTCTCATGGGGCACCAAAAACCCTGGCTCTTATCAAACTCTCAGGGGGACTTACATATACAGATAAGGTACACAATTAATAATCAGATAGAAACCGTTTATCTCATACAGGAAGTGTAAAATCTTAACAATTTTTTTTCTCAAGCTATTAACCTAAAAACCAACTTATTTTCCAGCATCAGAAATCAAAAAATCAGACAATACCCTGTTATTGCCTTATAGCAAACAATTTACCGTGCAAATTGCCCCACACTATAGAGTAACCTATGTACTCTAATATATGTACATTGTACATACCAATCACTCCCATTTAATTTACCATAAAGTCAGACACCCAGAGCTACCGTATATCTGACGGTAACACCTTTATATGAAGGCGCGGAATGGCAACAATCAGCATAACTAGGTACTATACCAAACTTAAAAGTCCCATGCAAATCATGTTGCATATATGTACGAGTAACAGCAGCGCCAGCATAGCATACCCAATTCAATCTATCGGTTATAGTATAGGGTATGCTGGGTATGCATTAGACCAAATGAATTGCAGCTTTTATGGAAATAATAATAATAACAATAGAGGTGATGTGAAAATCGACCAACAGGGGGTTCGGTGGGAAATATATGGTCTTAAAGACTCAAACCTTTGAAGCCTCGCTTATACCTGTCCCATTGGAAATAATTGAGAAATCCCAGCTGCCGTCGCGTCAGTCTCAGCGTGCGGACTTTGGAGTCAACAAAAATGACTATCAGCCAAAAAAAAAAAAAAAACTGTATTTCTGACTAATGCCATATAGACCTGCTGGGTTAACGGTATAGCCAGCAGCGGCGTGATGCTAGTAAGGCCCCCTGTGGTGGTGGTGGTAGTGGTGTTCAATATTCGTGTTAGCTTAGCGCACATGCTGCATAATCGAATTATGAAATCTCTTCAAGGAATTTGACCAAATGCACGCCTGACATGGGACAAACAGTACACGACATGCAGTAGTTGAATTCAAATTTGTAGCTGAAATGACCTTTAACCTCGACAAAGATGTTGATGCTGATGATGGTGGCGAGTTGGTGGTACAGAGTTTTCTATTAACATAAAAACACAAAATATCCTGCTCTTAATGTGAATAGGACCTTGCGTCGTTCGTTAGGCCGCCTGGTTCGTATATTGTTGATTTTCAAACAAATATATATTTAGTGGTTACAATAACGGTATTTGGTTAGTTTAGTTTAAATTAATTATTTTTTTTTTCTCTTATACTAACGACCTAATTGGAGATGGAATTTTGCAAAGCACCTTTAAAACATACTAACCATTTCGTCAAAAGCATTCCATGGAAAATCCCGGAAATGAAGTGTCCCCGATCCACCCATGCGCACGTTTAGGCCAAATTCAAATGGGATTGTATACTCTTGGCCATCACATTAGGACAAAAATATTTCGTGACCACAGATGTGGAACAAGCAAACAATAAAATTTATTTTATTTCGTTGCATGTGCAGCGATTTAATCGCCAAAATAAAACACTGTGGCAATATGGTATTAGTAGATTCATTTGTGGCAGGCAGCCGGCCCCGGCATGCATCGGCATGCAGCAGACGTGGCTGAGGCTAAAGCTGAGGCTGGCTGCCACGTTTGGTCGCAATAAAACTATTTTGTTGCTGTTATTTTGAAAAGTGCTAGTAATAATGACACTATCAGTCAATTATCTGGAATGGCGATTACGATGGCAACAGAAACACCAACGGTGCGATGGTCGATAGCCGGTGGTGGCGTCGGCGTTGGTCGTCGTCGGTCCAATGTCCAAGCGAAAGGGTCTACACCGAAAATCTCATTAGTGATGCCTGCAGTCTGTAGGTACTGTATTTGTAAGGGAAAGCAAGGCTTTCAATTTCAACTTCACTTGAATTAAATGGAAAAATTGTAATTCATAAGCAATTGCTCTGAGGGCAAGAAAAGTTAGTTTTATGATCCCGAACGTGTGTTGGTTAGTTCAGCTATGTTCGGGTGTGATCACTTTGAAATGGATTTGTATCATTTTTATTGTTGTAAGCGCTATTGCATAATTGGGTCAACTTAAGATGTAATTTAGTATACATTAAGCTTTTGTATAATAAAACAAAATAATGTATAATAGTAGTTCATGAATAACTGCACGTAGATATGTTTACCTTTAAAAAGTGTTTAAATAAAGAAGTTTAATTAAACTTATCCTCATATAAGACCTTGACATAAAGTAGACAGCTGTTTAAAATTATATGAAATTACTTTGACAACTCACACGATGTTTCGCAACATGGAGTAATGCAACATAAAATAAACCTTTTTTGGTCTGACAGCTTTTCCTCAAGGAAAAGAGTTTCAGTAACGTGACACAAACAAAAAAAAAAAACGGTGAAACAAGGAGGCAGTACCATCTTGGTGTGGAGTTGCTTTTTCTTTGTTTACTGTTGGACCGATCTTCCAAATTAATAATAATCATGACCAATGAAACATTTCGTGATATTTTGAAAGATGTAATGCTTCCATATGCTGAGGACAATGTGCCACTTAGATATAGCGTTTTTAGCAAGGTACGATCAAGTACTTTTTAAAATTGTTGAGTGTTTGGAATCGCGATTATCGAATTTCTGAGCTACCCTAGCCAACGCAATCGCCCGATCTCAATCCGATTGAGAATTTGTTAGAGGATCATGGTTTTCAACAATAGGCAACAACTATGGCTGGAAATCCAAAAACAATGGAACGTATTTTTAACTTCCCATAGGAAGTTATTATAATCGGTCCGATTTGTCGAATTGAAAATATTGACATTTCTCGACGTTTCAAGGTCCCTAGAGCCGAAATAAAAGATTTTTAGAGAGATGTCTGTGCGAGCGTGTGTACGTATGATCGCGAAATTTTTTTTTTAATAGTCCATAGCTCAAGAACCAGTGGAGATATCGACTTCAAATAAATTTTGCTATACAGAAATAATAATGCAGAAAAATGAAGAAAGGACTCTCAAAAAAATTGCGTGATTTTATCTCCAAAATAATTTTGTCCAACGAAGAATAACGTTTTTCCAATCTGGTATAATTTTGAGAAAAATCGAATTGACAGTTTTTTTTTATAAAAAATAAAAACCTAAAAAAAGACACTACTAAAAGTTGGTAAAAATTGATTTTCAACTCAAATATCTTTTCAAAATTTGAAAATGTTGGCTTCAAACTATTTTTATCTCATAGAAAATATTGTTTGTTTGACTTTCAGTTAATTTTTATAAAAATCCAACAGTCAGTTTTTTCCTAAAAAAATCAAATGTACAAAAAATAGTACGCATTATTATTATTGGTAAAAATTGATGTTCGGTTTTCGATATCTCGTGAATAATAGAAGACATTGACTTCAAATTAATTTCATCCATTCAATTTGTATTTGTTTATATAAGAAATAAAAACTACTAAAAACTACTAAAAGTTGGTAAAAATTGGTTTTCGACTAAAAATCTTGTTTACAAAAATAGATTTGAAAACCAAACTATTTTATCATATGAAAAAATATAGTTGGTAATTTTTAAACTTTTAAGAATAATTCAACTGACAACTTTTTTAACAAAACACAAAAGCCTACAAACCTTTTAAGCAAGACAAATCGGCAGACGGGATGGGAAGTTATCAGTGTGGGTCGCATCCCAGCCTCTTTTTTTAAAACTGACTAAATTAAATTTGCCAATTTACACACTTAGTTTAAAATACGCAAGATGCTTGTGGTCACACTTGTGTCTGTGTACATAAATGTGTGCTGTGTGTGGGCTGGAGCAGACAACGATTTCCGGTGTCAGATACGGAGCGAGTAGAATCAAACAGTCCAAACGAAAAACGACAGACCTATGTATTCGAATGTATTTAGAATTTTTTAATTTTGTAGCTTTTACATTCTAGCTAAGGCTCTACTTTAATAGTAAGGATTGTGCTTATCGGTCGTCTCTTTGGTAATTGTATGTATGAAGTGTCATCCGAATTTTCATATCATTTTTAGAAGAAATATGAATAAAGTAAAATCGTTTTAAAAGAATTTTAAGCTTGTAGATGAGAAAGAACGCGTTGACACTCTGAACGTAAAAATGTAGTCAAAATATGTCCCAATGGTGTTGTCTATTTGTCAACGAAAAATGTTGTCAACGCATTTTTGATGAGTACATTGACCGCTGACATTTTTCTGTGATTGTGTAATCTCAAATTCAATATACACGATGACTCGGGACCTTCCTCGGCATCGCATTGACAGTGCCTTAAAATTGAAACGGCAAAATTTAATACCGAGTCAATGCATGTTTTTAATGTTATTCTGTTGCAACGTTCAATATGAAATTAAGTTGCAGACGCAGATCAATAAATTCAATTCCAGATAAAATTCATAGCATTTGCAAAGGAATCCTCAAAACTGACATACAATTTGAATTCTCATTAATTTTTGTAACAAAAACTTGGGAACCTTTAATACAATTTGATGGTTGAAAATTTATATTTTTTTTTTGTGCAATGGTTTACGATTCATGACAAAGCAATTGTATTCATTCTTCAAAAAGGCTTCAAGAATTTCAAAAGTTCGGAAAAAGTATTGCTGTCGCTATTTTTACTTTCGAGAAAACAATTAAATAAGGAATATTGATTGAACTATACTGATGCTTAGCCCACTGGATGTCGAAAAACAATAGACCCAAATTTGATGTTCGATGTTATTAACTTTTTCATAGGAAGTTATTGTTATGGGTCTGATTTGTCGAATTAAAAATTTTGACATTTCCCGACGTTTCAAGGACCCTAGAGTCGAAATAAAAGATTTTTAGGAAGATGTCTGTGCGTGCGTGTGTACGTACGTTCGTACGTCCGTACGTCTGTACGTTCGCGACGTTTTTTTCGTCCTCCATAGCTCAAGAACCAGAAGAGATATCGACTTCAAATAAATTTTGTTATACAGATAATAAGGCAGAAAGATGCAAAAAGGGCTCTCAAGAAAATGGCGTGGGTTGTTTTTTTACCATAGCAGTTTAAAAAAAAGGTGACAATTTTGGTTAACCCTAAATATCTCATTAACCAATGACGCTAGAGACTTGAATTAAATTTTATATTATATATTGGGACGTGATACAAAACAAGTATATTTTTAGAAAAAATCCAATTAACGGTTTTTTTTTTATAAATCAAAAAACTGAAAGAAAAAATTTGTCACCTCGAAAATTTTACGACTAAAATATGATTTCATCTCCAAAACAATTTTGTACAACGAAGAATAATGTTTTTGATATCTGATAAAATTTTGAGAAAAATCTAATTGACGTTTTTTTTTTTTATAAAAAATAGAAACCTAAAAAAAACATTACTCAAAGTTGGTAAAAATTGAATTTCGACTCGAATATCTTTTCAAAAACTTTGAGATATTGGCTTTAAGCTACTTTTATCTTTCAAAAAATATTGTTGTCAATTTTCAGTAAAATTTGGAAAAAAATCGAATTGACAGTTTATTTTAAACAAAAAATTAAAAACCTAAAAAAAAATTTAACAAAAGTTGGTAAAAATTGATTTTTGACTCAAATATCTTTTAAAATTTTTGAGATATTGACTTCAAGCTACTTTTATCTTTCAAAAAATATTGTTGTCAACATTCAGTAAAATTTTGAAAAAAATCGAGTTGATAGTTTTCTTACAAAAAATAAAATCTTAAAAGAAAATTTAACAAAAGTTGGTAAAAATTGATTTTCGACTCAAATATCTTTTCAAAAATTTTGAGATTATGGCTTCCAACGAATTTTAACTTATAAGAATTATTGTTTTCAACATTCGGAAAAATTTTGAGAAAAATAGAATTGACAGTTTTTTTACAAAAAATAAAAACCTAACAAAAAAACAATACTAAAACTTGGTAAAAATTTACTTTCGACTCAAATAGCTTTTCAAAAATTAAAAATATTGTCTTCAAACTTTTTTTATTTCACAGAAAATATTGTTTTCGATATTCAGTGGTTTTTTATAAAAATCCAACAGTCCATTTTTTCATAAAAAAATAAAATCTACAAGAAATAGTACGCAAATTTGGTAAAAATTGATGTTCGGTTCTTGATATCTCTCAAATTAATTTAATTCATCTAATTAGTAAAAATTTAAGAAATGCTACTAAAATTGGTAAACATTTGTTTTTCACTAAAAATCTATTTAACAAAACTAGATTTTCAAACTAAACTATTTCTTTATATGAAAAATATTGTTGGTAATTTTAAAATTTTTAAGAATAATTCAACTGACAACTTTTTTAACCCAACACGAAAACCTACAAACTTTGAAGCAAGACAAATCGACAGACGGGATGGGAAGTTTTCAGTGTGGGTCGCATCCCAGCCTTTTTTTTTTTTTAAATCCAACAGTCCGTTTTTTCATAAAAAAATAAAATCTACAAAAAATAGTACGCAAATTTGGTAAAAATTGATACATATAGACAAACTTTTAAGCAAGTCAAATCGACAGCCGGGATGGGAAGTTATCAGTGTGGGTCTTATCCCAGTCTCTTTTTTTATGTATAACGGGTTATCTATTTTGCGATTTTAAGAGTATAAGGCTGGAGTTCGACATTTGGCACACTAAGTTGTTAAACCAATTTTATTTTCAGTTGAAAGTCTGATATTTACAATAATGGATCGCTTAACTATAGCACAACGCATACAAATTTTTAAATAATACTACAAAAATTGTGATTCTACCATAGCCACAAATCGTGCTTTAAGAGGAGATTATGGTTTACATAATCGTACAACTACGCAAGCTGTTGGAAAAATTGTGAAGAAATTTGAAGAGACTCATCATCATCGTTTCGCTGAAAATATTGCTGCTGTAAGTGAAAGTGTTGCCGAAGACCTTAATGTGTCGATTCCCTTTCGTTCTCTGGAATTAGGACTGTCTTACGGCACATTATGGTCCAGCTCACACAAAAACTGAAGCTAGCTGATCATTCACAACGTGCCTCGTAGATACGTCGAATGGGTGCAACAGGCGGTGGTCGGCGATTTTTCGAACAAAATTTTCTTCAGCGACGAAGCCCATTTCTCACTCGTAGGGTATGTTTATAAGCAAAATTGTCATATTTGGGATTCCGAGAATCCTCAAAGAATTGAAGAGAGGTCATTACATTCACAAAAAGTCACTGTTTGGTGGGCTCTTTGGTCCGGAGATGTGATTGGACCTTACTTCTTCGAAAACGACGATTGAACGATTGTCACCGTCAATTCGGAGGTCATGGTCATATGATAACCGACTTTTTTTGCCTGCTATTGAAGAATACGACTTGGAGAATATGTGGTTTTAAAAAGACGGTGCCAAATGCTACACAACTCGAGTAAATATGGCTTTGTTGCAAAAAACATCTCCTGGCCATGTAGTTTCTCGTCGTGGCGATATCAAGTGGCCACCAAGATCATGCGATTTGACACTGCTGGACTTTTCTTTGTGGGGCTATGCGAAAGACCGTGTATATGAACTTTAATTTTGAGCACTTTGAAACAGACATTCGTCAAGTTAGGCTGAGATACCGCCCAATATGTGTCAAAAAGTGATCGAAAATTACCTCAAAATAATCGATGTTTGCAACAATTCGCGTGGTGGTCATTTAAATGATGTAGTGTTTCACATATAATGTCAACGTTTAAACTTGTTAATAGATAGGAAATATCATGAAATACGTTAAATTTTGAAACCGTACAATGGATAACCCTGTATTTTTTTAATTTTGTACAACTATGTAAACACTCAAGTGCGTATCTCAAACTTAACGAGTAAAAATCGTGACAAATTGAAATCCTTTGTAAGATCTTATAAGACAACAGATTTTTAAACCCAGGCATATTTTTGTTCGTTTTCTTTTTTCAAAACTTTAACATTTAAAAGAATGCCAAAGTAAGGATCACGTTACTGTGTTGGTGTTTAAAAGAATGTTAAGCCTGTTTTCATTCCATACAAAAGGCAAGTTAAAGGTTTTTTTTTTTTAAATCATTTTATTATTTTATCACAACACACAAAGTATCCCTGAATAAACAATTCTCAGTCCAATCTCTAGCCATCCGGTCAGTCTTCATTTTTCTTACCAAGCTTGGTAACCAAGAGGAGCATTGTAAAGTGTCTGGACCAAAGGTGAAAGATGTGCCCTGGCAAGTCCATTCAATGGAGCACTGACAGAAACATGGTTGGTATAGTCTGGGGCCTGAATGGTGTGAGTGTATTCGTATCCGCTTGATGGCAAACCAGCAGAGTAAACCAATTCAGAGCCCAAACCTAAGTGTCCGGCGGCAGCAATGGCGAGAAGAGCAAAAAACACCACCTTTTTTAAAAAAAGAAGAATAGAATTTAATTTTAGAAAAACACCTTTTTAAATGTAAAAAATTCTTGAACTTATAAGATATACTCGTGGGGGTACTTACAAACTTGAACATTTTGAAAATTGTAGTTATTGTTCTCGTGAGTCTGTGTTACTTGAACAGGGAACTTGGAGCGTATGATTTAGTTCCGAGAGGCTTCGTTCGTTTTATACCAGAAAATTGTGAGTTCACTGAAAGAAATAAAAAATTGGATCAACCCACCTGGGTGGACGATGACGGTAACGACAACGTGCAATACCCACCTGTGTTTTTCTTTTTCTCCCCACTTCCAATACTTGTGGTTTAGAATGTCATGGAAAATACAATAAGCAATTACTAACTTGCTCGAGTATATACTCAGACCGAGACGCACTGATCTACGACCACGACCTTCATACACAACTTGCGTGTTGTTTATTTTACTTGCACTCACTTTGGAGTTCTGATGTCTGACGTTGGAAAACCTAAACAAGGCATAAACTTCACTTATTTTACAGTGCCGGCTCGTATGTATCTTTTCATACTTAATTAAAAAATAAAAATAAAAAATAAATGGATTCCTTTCTTATGCTTAGTCATTGAGTTGTTTTGATGAAGTTTATTTTAGCTCGGTTAACAGTTTGATTTGAATAATACAATTCTAATTAGCGAAGCGAGCAATTGAACTTGATCACCCAAAACCTGTTGAGACTTTTTCTAACGCCTTGCCTTGATTATTGGTAATTCCAAAATTCCTACCGGTTATTTTGTTCTATAGGTAAGGTAGTGTCTAAGCCGGAGTTATATTTTTTTAATCGGATTAAATGGTTGAAATTTGATTTATTTTTGGCTGACTTTTTGATTGAATTTGTATTGTTATGGATACATAAGTTGGTACATAGGTGGTTGATTGTTCTTTTTGTATAATTTTTAATAGTTGATACTTTTTTCCGGATCTGAATTTATTGACAATTAAAAATGATTAGTACAGGACATGCAATTTTTGACTGCCATATGTTAATTCTTGTGTATAGATATATAAGGAAGGTACTGATTCCGGAAGCTTTTAAGAACTGAAATGGTCTTAAATGTATGAATAAAGTGAATTTAATAAGAAAATCAATTATTTTCCAATAAGAGTTTTCATTTTAAACAGGCCGCTTTTTAGGCAGTTGTCACTTTTGATCGTCATCATTTGACATTTTATAAGTTAACTTGAATTTTACAAAAATCTTGAAAATTGATGGCTTTAATAACGCTTTAAATGTTAAAAAATGTAATAAGAAAAGTGTAAATCTAAAACACTTTTTAGTCGTCATAAGCACCCGTAGCCGTGTCATCCGTTTGGCAGATATCGTTTTCCATTGATAATGATAAACTCCAGCAGTTCAAAATGAAAGGGAAAATTACAAAAAAATTTTAAAAAACAATACGAACGAATAGCGTCATGTTATTATTTTATAAATAAAACGTGCAATTTTTGATTTGTGTTTGCAATTTTGCATAATTCCTAAAATAATTTCATTTATGCCAAATTTGTTTTTTTTTTTTCGTTTTGGAGTGTTCAAAACAAAATAAAAGGGATTTTTAAACTAAGTGTGTGGATTGTTCAAATTTAATTAAGTAACACTCAGTTTTAAATCAAAAAATGTTTTATTATTTTTTTTTAATTTTTGTATCGCCTCTCTACGACGCAGTATGGACTCATCAAGTTTTTGACATTAACTTGATGGAATCGCTCTGGTATTTCAAGCCCTAGTTGGTGTTTATTGTTGAAAACCATGGTGGCTAAAGTGTTTTTCAGATCCGCTAACAAATTCTCAATCGGGGAACTGAGTAGGTCAGTGGACCTCAGAAATTCGATGATCGCGAATCCAAGCGCTCACCAATTTTAAAGAGGCTTAATCGTTATATTGCTAGAAATGTAAAAATGCTATCTAAGTGGCGTATTGTCCTCAGTATCCGGAAGCATTACCTCTTTCAAAAAATCACGATATGTTTCATTGGTCATTAGTGTGGAAGATCGGTCCAAAACTAAACAAAGAAAAGAGGCTGGGATGCGACCCACACTGATAACTTCCCATCCCGTCTGTCGATTTGTCTTGCTTAAAAGGTTTGTAGGTTTATGTGTTTTGTTGAAAAAGTTGTCAGTTGAATTATTCTAAAATGCTTAAAAACTACCAATAATATTTTGCATATGATGAAATAGTTTGATGTCAAAATCTATTTTTGCTAACGAGTTTTTTAGTCGAAAACCAATTTTTACCAATTTTAGTAGCATTTCATAAAAGTTTTTATTTCTTATATTAACAAATACAAATTGGATGAATGAAACTTATTTGAAGTCAATATCTTCTATTGTTCACGAGATATCGAGAACCGAACATCAGTTTTTAACAATTTTGCGTACTGTTTTTTATAAATTATAATAGAGATAGTCGAAAACAGCATTATATTTTTATTTTTGAAAAGATATTTGAGTCCAAGATCAATCTTTACCAACCTTTTAGTACCTAATGCTTTTTTTAGGTTTTTATTTTTTGTAAAAAACTGTCAATTCGATTTTTCGAAAAATTTTATTGAATGTTCAAAACAATATTTTTTATAAGATAAAGCTATCAAGCTATCAAAATCAATTTTTACCAACTTATATTAATTTTTTTTAGCTTTTTTATTTTTGTTAAGAAATTGTCAATTCGATTTTTCTTAAAAAATTACCGAATGTTGAAAACAATATTTCTTATAAGACAAAAATAGTTTTAACCCAATATCTCAAATTTTTGAAAAGTTATTTGCGTCGAAAATCAATTTTTACGGACTTTTATTAATTTTTTTTAGCTTTTTATTTTTTGTAAAAAAACTGTCGATTCGATTGTTCTCAAAATTTTACCAGATGTTTAAAAAGCTATTACATACAATTATTTTGGAGATAAAATCATTTTTTGTTCGCAAAATATTCAAGGTAACAAATATTTTTTTGATAGGTAAGGTATATAAAAAACCCGTTAATTGGATTTTTTCCAAAAATATAATAGTTTTGTATCACGTTACAATATATAATTTAAAATTTAATTCAAGTCTTTAGCGTTATTAGTTCGTGAGATATTTTGGCTTAACCAACTTTTTCACCCTTTTTTAAATAGCTATGGTAAAAAAACCACCCACTCAATTTTTTTGAGAGTCCTTTCTGCATTATTGTTATCTGTATAACAAAATTTATATGAAGTCGATATCTCTACTGGTTATTTAGCTTAGGACGACGAAAAAACTTCTCGAACGTACGTACACACGCACGTACAGACAGCTATTTAAAAATCTTTTATTTCGACTCTAGGGACGTCGAGAAATATCAACATTTTCAATTCGACAAAACGGACCGATTACAATAACTTCCTATGGGAAGTTAAAAAGCAACCCCACATCATGATGCTACTGCCTCCATGTTTCGCCGTTTTTTGTATGACGGATATAAAACTAATTTCATTGAGGACGCCTAACATTTTTTCCAGAGGTAGACGCAAAAAGGTTTAGTTTTGTTATTTTACTTGATTATTAATTTTTGTAAACCTTACTATCAATTTTCTATACATTTGAATTTATTTAAAAAATTAAACCTCTTATTGTCCTCTAGATTTGTCCAAGAAGAGATTTTTATAGTGTTTAAAAAACAAACCAAAAATATTTTACATAATGACGAGTATAAAAACCTATCGTCAGAATTGTATAGGTTAAGTACTTACTTTTGGTGGGGATTATCTTTTTTTTTAAATTTTTAAAATCTGTCAAGTTTTTTTGTCAAAATTTTCCAATCAATCAAGTAAGAAAATGTTTACATACTACTTATTAACTTCCCATAGGAAGTTATTGTAATGGGTCCGATTTGCCAAATTGAAAATTTTGACATTTCTCGACGTTTCAAGGTCCCTAGAGTCGAAATAAAAGATTTTTAGAAAGATGTCTGTGCGTGCGTGTGTACGTACGTCCGTACGTCCGTACGTCTGTACGTCCGTACGTCCGTACGTCCGTACGTTCGCGACGTTTTTTTCGTCGTCCATAGCTCAAGAACCAGAAGAGATATCGACTTCAAATAAATTTTGTTATACAGATAATAAGGCAGAAAGATGCAGAAAGGGCTCTCAAGAAAATTGCGTGGGTGGTTTTTTTTACCATAGCAGTTTAAAAAAAAGGTGAAAATTTTGGTTAACCCTAAATATCTCATGAACCAATGACGCTAGAGACTTGAATTAAATTTTATATTATATATTGTAACGTGATACAAAACTATTATATTTTTGGAAAAAAATCCAATTAACGGTTTTCTTATAAATCAAAAAAACTGAAAAAAAAAATTTGTCACCTCGAAAATTTTACGACTAAAATATGATTTCATCTCCAAAACAAATTTTTGTGCAACGAAGAATAATGTTTTTGACATCTGATAAAATTTTGAGAAAAATCGAATTGACAGTTTTTTTACAAAAAATAAAAACCTAAACAAAAAAATTAATAAAAGTTGGTAAAAATTGATTTTCGACTCAAATATCTTTTCAAAACTTTGAGATATTGGCTTTTATCTTTTAAAAAAAATTGTTTTCAACATTCAGTAAAATTTTAATAAAAATCTAATTGACAGTTTTTTTACAAAAAATAAAAACCTAACAAAAAAACAATACTACTTGGTAAAAATTTACTTTCGACTCAAATAGCTTTTCAAAAATTAAAAATATTGTCTTCAAACTTTTTTTATTTCACAGAAAATATTGTTTTCGATATTAAGTGGTTTTTTATAAAAATCCAACAGTCCATTTTTTCATAAAAAAATAAAATCTACAAGAAATAGTACGCAAATTTGGTAAAAATTGATGTTCGGTTCTTGATATCTCTCAAATTAATTTAATTCATCTAATTAGTAAAAATTTAAGAAATGCTACTAAAATTGGTAAAAATTTGTTTTTCACTAAAAATCTATTTAACAAAACTAGATTTTCAAACTAAACTATTTCTTTATATGAAAAATATTGTTGGTAATTTTAAAATTTTTAAGAATAATTCAACTGACAACTTTTTTAACCCAACACGAAAACCTACAAACTTTGAAGCAAGACAAATCGACAGACGGGATGGGAAGTTTTCAGTGTGGGTCGCATCCCAGCCTCTTTTTATTCATTGGAATGATCTGATATTCTGCATTATCGACAATCATTTTTCCTTCTGTACAATTATTTCTGGCTACAGAGAAAAATATATTGTCCTTAAATGAATATTGAATTTGTATCGCTCAGATTTCTTACTACACACAAAATCTTGCTCTACAGAAATGTAAATAATTTATTTTTTCAACAACAGAATGTTGTAAATTTTTGTTTATAAATAATGATGAAATGCGATGAACCTTAAAAATCATTGCATCTTCTAAGACATACAGTGTTGCATGAAAGAATTGTCAAAATATTTGTGGGAAAATATTTGAAAGAAATTTTTATTATAGAACTAGAAGTTCTAGTTCTTATACCCTATCTTCCTCAGATAAGTATAATTCTCTAATCAAATCAGCAAAAAGTTTTAAATCTTTGAATCTTCTTCTTCTTCCAGTAGCAATAATCAAAAGAAAAGTCGATGGCTCCAAATTTTAAGAAACCTATTGTGTAGTGCTTAGTAATCTTAAAATTTACAGTTAATTAAAAAAAAAAACAGAACAAATAAACTTACATCTTGGAAACGGCCCTATTTTTAAGAAATGTTAAACATTTTGTAACTTATTAAAATGATGTTAAGAATTTACAAAATCCATTAAAAAGTATGTCCTATTTAATCAAAAATGTATCGCTTTTTACTGAACTGTTTGTTTTTGCCAGTTGTTAGAAGGGTTTCAAAATGTAGACTCTGTTCACACTAAGGATAAAAGGAATTGTATACCTACTTTTTTTTTCCATTTCAGTTGCATATTACATAATAATTTAGACAACTACAATAACAGTCGGCTCGATTTGGCAACTTTTTAGTGAAATATTTTTAACCTGCACCATTTTCAATATCCGTCAAATGCAATACAACTTTAAACAGAAAATTCTTCTTGAACAGTTTTAGTCATTCAAAAGATTTGACTAGTCCCAATCGTTTGGATTTTTAACTATTTCGAAATCCAAATAGTTCTAGTACCCGTACCGTGATGGTTAGTGCGTTGGACTGTCATGCAAGGGGTCTTGGGTTCAATCCCTGCCTGTGCCATCTAACTTTTTTCACGGGTACTGCCTCTTGCGAGGAATTGACAAATCCTCCAAGAGTAATTCTTGTCATGAAAAGTGCTTTCTCAAATTAGCCGTTCGGATTCGGCATATAAACTGTAGGTCCCTGCCATCTCTGACAACATTACACGCACAAAGGAATGGTTGAGAGTTGTAAGTCACTAGGGCCTGGTTCTTCATGAACTGTTGCGCCACCTAATTTACTTATTTTTAAATAGTTCAAAATGACTTAAACGACCCCAATCACTCGAGGCAATTGGGCTCGACAGCAGGCTATTTATATACCTTGACAGTTTGAGATTAATTTTGGTTTGCATTTGCTTACTCGTCATTTGAGCAGGAAATTACTTTTAAAAAAGATTTATTCATGTGTTGTTAAAACTTGAAGTTTTTGAATTGCTGCAATTTTTTTATATACATACATAAGATCAAGACAAAAACACATTTAATTTTCGTTTCATTTATAATAGTTTATTTATGTATGTACATTTAATTTTTTTTTAAATTATCGCCGTCATTCGTTTTAACAAATAAATAATTTAACTGTCCAACTGCCCGTTTCGTTTCGTCAAAATATCAAGCAATTTACCAACCATGGCCATAAGCATAAGCTGATGGAGCCGAATGCAAAGCAATTGGTGCTGAATGGATTGCAAGAGGCGATGCAGCAGCATAGCTGATGTGAGCTGGAGCGGCCAAAGAAGCGTATGATGAGTGAACCAATGGAGCACTATGGATTGGAGCAGCAGCATAGGTCTTTACAACTGGAGCAACAATTGGTTGGACAACATGAGCTGAATCGTGGACAACAGTGGAGCTCTGGTGGGAAACAGCTGTTGGGATACTCTTGACGATGGCGCCTACCTTGGCAAGTGAGTGTTCTTGCACAATGGATGGAGCTGAGTAAACCAATGGGCTAGCTTCATGGTAGAGTCCCGGACGGGCAGCAGCTACAGCGAGAAGAGCAGACAACACCACCTGTTGAGAGAAAAATGCAAAATTAAAAATAAAGACCTATGGCATATCTTGATTTTTTTCAAAACTTACCAACTTGAACATTTTGTAAAGATTTTTGGGTTTTGTTTGAGGAGGTCTGTGTTGACAGAAGAACAAATGGGTTGCTAATGTTTTTTACCACGGAGGTGCTTAGCTTTTATACTCAAGTCTTTCAGTGTCAAAAAATGTACTTTTGCTTTCAACTCAAGGAAATGCTATAAACTTTACTCGTACTAACGGAGCTCTTACTCTGATTCACTATTGATACGAGTATTGTCCGCAAGTGCACCGCAGTGACGGCGCGCGGCGCGGGCGGTGCCGCACATAAACACACATGTGGTCCAATTTCTTGCGTCACAATCACAACTCGTAAAAATGAAATATAAAAATAATATAAACTCTATTACGGGTAGGTAATTGCAATAAGTAACTTTATAATGACTTAATACTTGTTTTTAACTCTTTTTGTTGTTGTCTTTTCTGTAGGCTTCAGCTACCGACAATGTACTTGGTTAACAGAGGGTAATATGTCCGGTATAGATTGTTAGTGAGGAATTGTTTTCGTGGTTTTCTTTCTTTTCTGATTTTTATTGTGACCGTGAAAAGTTGAGATTCGAAACGTGAGATGCAGGGCGTAGGTACGTAGGTATGTATATTGTTATTTTTATATCTCGTGCGATGATGTTTTGAATTGGTTGGCCCAGGTGTGCTATAATCGCTTTATTCGATTTCCTTCTGCATTTTCATATATATATTTCAATTCATTTTGATTTGAGGATAATATACGAGTATGTATTGACCTACAAAACATATTCGATAGATTGATGCAATTGTTTATAATTTAAATAGTTGCATTCTTTTGTAAGTTTGAATTAATTGATTTTTGGTTTATGGTTTGAATTTTTGTTTGGCTTAAGCATCGCGTATAATTAATTGAATAGGACAATTGGATACGAGGATAGATATCACTTGCGTACTTGCAAACTTTTTTGGATGACAAAATATGTTAGTGAGGTCAGATTTTTGAATTCCACAATAATTAATTGATTTTAAACAAAGAACGCATAGGACACTTAAAGTAGAGTTTTACTGCTGACTAAAATTGAGAGAAATATCTTCTTGAATTACAATAATTAGTTTAAAATTGAAAATTGAAAATTGTTTTAATTGGTCTGATTTTTCTGATTGAAATCTTTGACATTTATCGATATTTTAAGGAACCTAATAGTCTGGTTCCTGATCAAAGGTTTTTAGAGAGATGTGTATTGTTTACGTACATGTGTACATTACATTGGTATACGTCCGTGCGTTTGGAATACTTTTTTTCGACTTCCATATCTTAAGAACTTTATATAAATTTTGTTTTGCAGATAATAACATCAAGATGTTCTGAAAAGGCTTTCTTTTTTGTATATTACTTAGAATTTTCAAGAGTTTATTACGAAATTGATTGAATTGAGAATATATGAACGCTTTCCTTGATATGCACTAGTTGAGGTTACCGTTTAGCGACTTAAATGCTGTATTGCATGCACTACTTCTACTACTCTCTTTTTTAAATTTAAATGGTTTTCGACAACCTTCTAAATTCGAAACCAATAACAAAGGTAGAAAGTTTATTTAATGTAATTTTTATTGAGTTAGTTGTAGAAACATACTTCATTAAAATTTTAACTTTATAATACAAGTAGTTATTGAGATCTAGCAATCCAAAAATGGTAACTGACTGACTGATTATCAAATTTATGACGTAGGTACTTCACAACAACGCAGAATCTTGAAAATCGGCAAATTTTTGGTTTTCACAGATAAATAAAATGCACGACTGGATCGCACGAACCTGCTCGAGTCTATTTAAAAATAGTACCTGTAATTTAAGATTTAAAAATAAAACTAAGTTTGTCTTCAAAAATTCAAATGCATAAAATCATAATTTTCCAATTTTGGTCCTCAAATATTATTTAGGCAATATGAGAGCTTAAGCATACAAAAAATTATTATAATCGGTTAATGAGTTTCTGAAAAAAAATTCAAAGCAAACTAATATTTATATAGGGGGTTTCCCTTCTTGAGAAATACTGGTTTAATTGAAAGAAGCCAAGTTAAAAAAAAAATGTAATAGAACATTTAATGAAAATCTATTGGTTCTTCGTTTTTGAGGAAATTCCAATTTTCGATGTTCTGCCAAAAAATTTGTGTGGAGTCTGCTGTTATTTTTGATTTAATAAAAAAAAGAGGCTGGGATGCCACCCACACTGATAACTTCCCATCCCGTCTGTCGATTTGTCTTGTTAAAAAGTTTGTAGGTTTTCGTGTTATGTTAAGAAAGTGTTGTCAGTTGAATTATTCTTAAAAATTTCAAAATTATCAACAATGTTTTGCATATGGTGAAATTAGTTTAAAGCCAATATCTCAAAGTTTAGAAAAGATATTTTTTTTTATTTTCAATTTTTACCAATTTTTATTAATTTTTGTTTAGGTAGGTTCTTATTTTTTGTAAAAAAACTGTCACTGCGATTTTTCTCAAAATTTTACCAGATGTCAAAAACGTTATTTAAATTATTTTGGGGATAAAATGGTTTTTTGTTCGTAAATTATTCGAGGTGACAAATATTTGTGTTCAGTTTTTTTGATTTATAAAAGTTTTGATAAGAAAATGCTTGTTTGGAATCACGTTACAATACATAATTTAACATTTAGTTCAAGTCGCTAACGTTATTGTTATTGGTTTGTGATATATTTGGGGTTAACCAAAATTTTCACCTTTTTTAAATTGCTTTGGTAAAAAAAACACCCACTTAATTGTTTTGAGAGTCCTTTCTGCATTTTTCTGCATTATTATCTGTATAACAAAATTTATTTGGATTCGATATCTCTCTACTGGTGCTTGAGCTATGGACGACGAAAAAAACTTCGCAACGTACGGACGTACGAACGTGCGTACACACGCACGCACAGACATCTTTCTAAAAATTTTTTATTTCGACTCTAGGAACTTTGAAACGTCGAGGAATGTCAAAATTTTCAATTTGACAAATCGGACCAATTACAATAACTTTCTATGGGAAGTTACAAAGAATTGTTAAATCCAAAAATAATGTTAAAATTTTTGGTCCTCAAATATTATTAAGGCAATATGAGAGCTTGTGCATAAAACAAATTATTTTAATCGCTTTATCAGTTTCTGAGAAAATCTAAAGAAAATCTTTAGCAATAAATAAATATTTGTTATTAAAATAAGCAAAGTTAAAAAAAAGAGAGTTATGTAAGAGACAATGTAATAAAAATCTATTGGTTCTTCGTTTTTGAAGAAATTTGAGTTTTGGATGTTTGACCAAACAGTTGTCTGGAGTCTGCTGTTATTTTTGATTTAAGGAAAAACTTTAAAAATGGCTAACGAGAAACTGCTTAAGACCTTATTTTCAAAGTTGGAAATTTATAGAATGGTTTGGGCTGAAGGGGCGAGGACAGACATACGAAATCGGGGACAAACTTTTTTGACTTCTCTACCATCGTATCGTTATATTTGATTAAAATCTCGAGTTAAACATTTCGCAATTAAAAACAGCAAAACCTTGAAAATTCATAATTTTGGCAAATTCCAAAGCTTATTTTATCCTACAAATGAAACCAAAGAAAGTTTGTAAAAGAAATTCTCCATCATAATGACATGCATAATATACTTGCAATTAAATCAATATTATGAACAACTTTGGTCACAGGAAGTTGGCTAACATTTCTGTCAACCTGCGACAGTTTAAGATAATTGCTCACAACAACAACTCCTGGCGGTGAGCCCTATTTGATGGCAAGCTTTTAAACTTGCTGCCCCTGGCATTGTTTTGTCGCTTAGTTTTTGAAATTCGCTAAAAGTATTTCATAAGATTTACCCTCGCTTCTTCAAAAATGCTTCGAGTGAGTTCCTCTTTCTAAGCTACCAAGATTTAACAAACGCTACCAATTTGTTAACCTTTGGTCTTGGATTTTTCTATCTAAGTATTGCTTTTCCCTGGGTAAACAATGAAAAACCAATACCCTATGCATATAGGATAAACCACAGCCACCACGATACTCTCACAAGGAGGCCATCCCAGATATGTTCATGTCATTAACAATGGGGCTGTAACATATCCCGTGGTACCATATCTGCAATGGTGTGTTAATTTAGGTGTTTGATGTGGAGCCATCTAGGGAAGATAACCCTAGAAGTGGTGGCTCTATTTCATGTGGGACACAATCCACCGAGCTTTATCTACAATTACATCATTCTTTTATTATAAAATGATTTTTACTTCCATTCCAGACTTTTATCTTAAATGAAATACCGACTCAATTGTCGATTTGTATATTTACTGATTTTTATGGATTTTTTTTATAATTTATATCAGTAAGTCTACCTCCAACCCACGAGGCAGGACGACGGTCTCTCGTTACCATCGATCATAAGATTTTTAATTTTAGGAAGCAAGATAACTATAACTTCTTGCGTTCGCTCACAAGTAGAGAATTTAGTCAGTGCAGTTCTAAGCTTTGCATTTTTCAATAACTAACATGCTAAATTTAGCTGATCGACCCAAACAGGAATGGTGGTGCATTCAAATTCCGAGTATATGCTCAGTTCTATAGGTTATTTAGTTTATTGACATCATACAAAATAATGATCTGATCGAATTAAAGCACAAAATTCCCAACAGCATAATCTTTCTCCGATATAACTCTTAAAAATCGTAAGAAAATTGCTCAAGTAAAGCAGTAGAGAAAATAGTTTTTGAAATGCACTCAAAACTACTTTGTATTTAATATGTTACAAAATAAAACAACATAGACAACAATAAAATCGACAAAATACTTGAGGATTGTCAAATTTGTAAAACATCGTTATGCTTTAGTAATTTTTAGGTTTATTGAATTACAAAATAAAAGAATCAATGACTTTCAATTATAACTCTGGTCATAAATTACATTAATTTAAGAAATAAAATCATATCAAGTTGAGTGAAACGTGGTAAAGGCATATACTTGATTTTGAATTTATAAAAAAAAAAACAAACAATTTTTTACCTTCATCTTTTCGTTGTGATTTATTATGATATGAATAGAGGCTAATTGATTGGGCTACTATTCAGGTGTTCAATAAGTCAGAAAGTTTGAAAAAATATATGTAGCTTACATTATTTTTCTAATTAACGATATTTATTTTTTCCATAACTTTATACAAAACAATTCAATTAAATTCCTATTCTATAGTAGCGATTTCGTTTTTCTTACCACGAAGCAGCATACGAGAATGGTGAGGAGTGTCCATAGGAATAGTGAGCTGGAGTTGAATCATGGAAGGAGTAGTGTTCTGGGGTAGACTCAAGGTATTCATAATGAGCTGATGGAGCTGAATAGCTGTGATGAATTGGTGAGGCAGCGTATGAGGTGTAAGGACTGTAGACAGACTTGACGATAGGAGAAGCATATGACTTGACAATAGGAGCAGAATAAGATTTGACGATGGGATGGGATGCGTAGGTCTTCACAACTGGAGCAATAATTGGTTCAACGTAATGTGCTGAATCATGGATGATGCTTGAACTGTGATGCGACACTGTGCTGGGCAAGCTCTTGATATAAGATCCACCATATTTGCTATAGCTATGGTCATGGACAATTGGAGATGAGTAGACCACAGGAGCTGATTCAAGGTATCCAGGACGGGCAATAGCTACAGCGAAGAGAACAGATAGAACCACCTACGTTTTAAGGAGAAATAAGAATTAAAGTCCACTGTTTCGATCCTTAGAAGTGGTGATTTTGAAAAAAAAAGGAGAAAACTTACAAATTTGAACATTTTGATTAGATTTTTAAGTCTTTTTGGAGTCCGTGTGTTGACTGAAAGATAATAAAACTTTATTTGATGCTTCTTCTCAAATTGTTGAGATCTTTTATAGTTACCAACAAATTATATTTTGATGAATTCGAATTTCTATGAAGTCTAAGCCATTGAATTCGGATTCATCTGACAACAAAAGTGGTAAGCTTCTTCTTCTTCGTCGTCGTCTTCTTCTAATGATGTCATTTAAAATGACCGTGAATTAAGATCTCCATTGTTTTCAGGAGAGGCCTTTTTTGCATTTTCTTTTGTTTTCGGTTTTTGTTTTGGTCCGAAATTGTGGCACGCAACTTCATCAAGTTCATGGTTTTCAGCATCACTTAAAATTGACTGACTGCGATTTTTCTTTTGTTATTAATCTTTTTTTAAAACGAAATTAACTTAATCATTTTTTCACCAAAGTCAAAGATATCTTTTGTGGTCAAATCTCATACTTTTTGGTAGGTTTGAGATTAAAAATGTTTTTTTGTGTAAAAAATAGGCGTTGATGGGATGAAGTTATTTGTGTTGAATAAGTTCGCAAATTTAATTGCAAAGTAATGAGATCTTTTGTTGAGATTAATGAGTGGGCAAGGCGGTAGATATTTGTTTGTATTTTTTTTTAATTTAATTTGAACCAATTATGTTATGAAAAAAAAATAAAAAATAGAAATCATTGACCCCAGGTAAAATGTAAATACGCTATGTTTATTAAAATTCAAACTCAATTTAGATCCTAAGTAGAAACACAAGTTTTAATTAAAGTAATTTATGTGAAATAAATGCGGCGCCCAAATGATTGACCTCCAAATAAGTTTATTGCAGTTTATATATTAAATAAATATTTGGCTATGGGCTAAGTTTATATAATTTTTTCTCATTCAATATTTCTAGTAGATTTTAGTTTACAACTGATTGATCGATTGTATTTAAAAATTTTGTCATGCATGATCATATGCTGTTCTGTGTATTTTACGATACTCAACAAAGTAATAATTTTATTAGTTTGTTTTATCTTGAGCATTAGCTATCCGAGAACCACACCCTCAGAAGCGTTGTACACTCTCCTCCATCTGACTACTCTCGACATATTCAGCAAACAAGTGGCAGCGAGTACAGCTATTAGACTCAACGCCTCATCTCAATGGGCCAACAACAATGTTGGGCACTCCATCATTCTGAACCTCTTTGGTTCTATACCAAAGTACATAGACTACACTATCCCAAAACCCAAATTTGGAAAAAACTTCCAGGTATCCATTCCATCCAGAGATGAATGGGAAGACAAAAAACTCCTGGATGACAAAAGTATCCATTTTTACACAGATGGATCCAAGACAAATGAGGGAGTTGGTAGTGGTGTGTACTCAGAAAAGCTTAATTTATCTCATTCCGCCTCCCTAATCATTGTAGCGTCTTCCAAGCGGAAATTTTAGCGATCAAAGAGGATCTCTCCTGGCTAAGAGAAAACGTGATATCAACTTCTGATATCCGCATCTTCTCTGACAGTCAGGCTGCTATCAAGTCTCTTGACGGCGTCTCAACCAAATCTCTAACGGCCCTCGATTGTCGATCGTCTCTTATGGAGATGGCGCAGCAATTTAACATTCACCTATGCTGGGTGCCGGGCCACAGAGACATCGCAGGAAATTGTAGAGCCGATGAACTCGCTAAAAATGGAACCTTCATACCTATTTCAACTGAAAGGGAGAAGATAGGTATACCGATAGCTGCATGTAAACTTCTGCTAAAAGAAACAGCTTTCGAGATAGCAAACTCTAGGTGGTACAATTTACCAACATGCGCAGCCACAAAACTAATATGGCCTTCACTGGACCTAAAGCGCTCTAAAGACTTGTTATCTCAAAGCAGATTTCATATTAGCTCCCTAATAGGTGTCCTTACGGGACACTTTCTTATAGGCAGACATGCAATACGACTTGGTGTAGCCTCAAATGACTTCTGTAGGAGCTGCATGGACGAGGAAGAAGAAGAAACAATCTCTCACCTCCTCTGCACCTGCCCTGCTCTTTCACGAAGACGCAAACTTCATCTGGGAGAATACTCTTTTGATGATCCCAGTGAACTAGCTAAAAAGGATATCAGATATCTCCTTCGCTTTATAAAAAGCTCAAAATGGTTCGAATAGTGGGAAGTAATTTCTCTAGATTCATGTGGTATCACAATGGGCCTTTTCTTCTGGCCTAAGTGTGTGGTTTTTGTATCCGCAGCCACTTTAACCTAGCTATCCGACTTTTTGAAATAATTGATACAATTAAAACCTAATTATAACAACTTATTTTATTTAAAATAACCATCATTTGTGCTATAACTTATTTAACATGGGTTTTTCGCAAATTCAGGTTTTCTTCCCAGTTCTTTTGTTTGCTATGAAAATAACAAGTAAAATGAGTAACAATAGAAAAACAACAAATGTTTGGGGAAATTTGAAAGTTGCAACTTATTTCATATTCAAAACAACTTTCTTTAAAACATTTGTATTGCATGAACTTGATTGAAATTAATATAATTATAGCATAATTACTTACATGTTACGTTTTGTAATATTTGACACCTTAGATTTTCAACTGCTTTATACAAAACAATTGAGTGTTTTACTTTTTCTTAAACTTTACAAAACAAACTTATTCAAGTATGACTCAGCATTGAAGTTAAAAGTGAGATGAAGGTCTTAAGCCTTTAAAAAATTATAAGTTTTCCAAATTAAAATATTTTTGTATTCTTTTAAGATGTCAATCAAACTACCGTTTTTGATCAATTAACTTTTTATGATCAGCATCTACAAAAGAATGATTTCAAATTTAAAAAAAAAAAGTTTTGTATTTATTTTATCTCTTCACTTTGAATGTTTATATAAAATTTTAAAGAATATCATTTTTGATTTTGTTGCTCATAAAATGTTCATCATTTAAAATTTAAAAGAAAATATTTATGGTCCATGGAAATAACGACAAAAATGTTGTTTTCTAAAAAACGGAGATATTGTTATGTATATCCAATGTTAACTTGCGACATAAGTAAATTCATATACCAGTTCAGTAAATTGTTGGTTTGTCGATTATGATACAAATTATATTTTGGCTCATAACGTGATGTTGTGTCAAGGATTTGTAAAATTGAAACAAACATTTCTGAATCCTTTTTTAAAGTTTTTTAAAATAAATTAGGTCACAGAAACTCATAGTCACTCACGCGAAACTGTTGAAGAACATGAATTGCTCGAATAATAAAAAAATAATTAACTTAATATTGTAATTTACAGACCACAACCTAGATTTGTTATCTTTATCAAAAACTAAAAAACAAAGCCTCATTAAACCGATATTGATCAAAATTAACCACAACACAACCAAGCCGTTCGTCGCCATACACGCATATTGAACTCATATGTGATAATGAAAAAACCATTAACCTTTTGATCGCACAAAAATTCCTCTCACTAGCCATACTATGTAACCGGTAAGTATATTTTCTTTTGAGCAGCAATGGTTAAATGGTAAGTCTTTCTTACATCATGCGTGCAATGTCCGCAAATAGTGAACCAGTATGTATTTTTCACGGTCAGAGCAACTGTTGGCTTGCAGACATGAGTGTCTGTATAGATCTTTATTTTTGATTCAAAACACACCTGGTCATACTGACCAAAAAAGCTTTTTTACTTGTCAATATGTAGGTAATGTGGCTTTGCTCTTATTTTCTTGCAACAGTTTAAGACTTTTATGACTCAGTGAGGCAAAATTAATGATGGATATTTCTTTTTGTTCACCGAGTTTCATATTGGCTGTACCTACCTCTACCTACTTCTTGTTGTCTGGGTCATTTATGCCTAAATAAGTATAAAAGCAATTGAGCAGCTGCAAAACGGTATCAATTGAATTCCAAACACATTCAACACAGACCTCCTAAACAAACCAAACAAAAAAAAAAAAACAAAATGTTCAAGTTGGTAAGTTTCTACGCCCACAGCCAGGTTATGTAAGACCTTTTTATTGACACTGCATTTGTGTTTTATTTACAGGTGGTGTTGTGTGTTCTCTTCGCTGTAGCTGCTGCCCGTCCAGGACTCTTGCATTCATCCCCAGTCGTCTACTCTGCTCCCATCATTCAGGAGCATAGTTACGCTAATGTTGGATCTATCGTTAAGAGTGTACCGACCGCTGTTTCGCATCAAAGCTCAACTGTGGTACATGACCAAGCCCACTATGTGCAACCCATCGTTGCACCCGTAGTCAAGACCTATGCTGCACCTCTGGTCCAAACTTACCATGCTGCTCCAGTGCTGAAGACCATTTCAGCTCCAATCCTTAAGACTTATGCTGCTGCTGGTCCAGCTCATTACACCTATGGTGCTGCTCCATTGGCTTATGCTTCCGCGTGGTAATCAAATTCCTGACGGGTCGTTGGACCGAAAAATTGTTGATATTTTTTGTAATGACTGAGAATAAATTTAAAAAATAATACTCGAAAATACTTTCTTATTATTTCGTTGTGATTTCTTGGGTGTGTAAAGAACGAGCCAAATGATAGGAAAATTGTTTGTCGATTTTTGAAAATTGATTCCAAGACATTGAATAAGTTCCAGTTCCAACTAAAAATTATTTTAAGTAGTGTGTGAAAAATTTGGAAAAACATTACGAATTAATTAAAAAATTCTTTGATTTTGGAATGACTATATTTTAAAGGCCATATTAAAATAGGAAAAAAATGTTTTGTTTTATTTAATTTTAAAAAAGAGGCTGGGATGCGACCCACACTGATAACTTCCCATCCCGTCTGTCGATTTGTCTTGCTTAAAAGTTTGAAGGTTTTCGTGTTGGGTTAAAAAAGTTGAATTATTCTTAAAAATTTTAAAATTACCAACAATATATTTCATATAAAGAAATAGTTTAGTTTGAAAATTTATTAAATAGATTTTTAGTCAAAAACATATTTTTACCAATTTAAGTAGCATTTCTTAAATTTTTTCAAATTGGATGAATGAAATTAATTTGAGAGATATCAAGAACCGAACATCAATTTTTACCAAATTTGCGTACTCTTTTTTGTAGATTTTATTTTTTTATGAAAAAACGGATTGTTGGATTTTTATAAAAAAAATACTGAATATCGAAAACAAATATTTCTGTGAAATAAAAAGAGTTTGGAGACAATATTTTTAATTTTTGAAAAGCTATTTGAGTCGTAAGTAAATTTTTACCAAGTTTTAGTATTGTTTTTTATTTTTGTTAGGTTTTTATTTTTTGTAAAAAACTTGTCAATTAGATTTTTCTCAAAATTTTACTGAATGTAGACAACAATATTTTTTAAAAAATAAGAGTGGTTTAAGTCAATATCTCAAAGTTTTGAAAAAATATTTGAGTCGAAAATCAATTTTAACCAACTTTTATTAATTTGTTTGTTAAGTTTTTATTTTTTTTTTAACAAAACTGTCAATTCGATTTTTCTCAAAATTTTTCCGAATGTTGAAAATAATATTTCTTATAAGTTAAAATTAATAAGAAGCCATTATCTTAAATTTTCCAAAAGATATTTGAGTCGAAAATCAATTTTTACCAAACTTTTATTAATTTTTTTTAGGTTTTTATTTTTTTTTTCGCTTTTTCTCAAAATTTTACCAGATGTTGAAAACGTTATTTTTCTTTGCACAAAATTGTTTTGGTGATAAAATCATTTTGTATTCGTAAAATTTTCGAGGTGACAAATTTTTTTTTCAGTTTGTTTGATTTATAAAAAAAAACGTTAATTGGATTTTTTTCAAAAAATATACTTGTTTGGTATCACGTTACAATATATAATATAAAATTTAATTCAAGTCTCTAGCGTTTTTGGTTCGTAAGATATTTAGGGTTAACCAAAATTTTCACCTTTTTTTTAAACTGCTATGGTAAAAAAACCACCCACGTAATTTTCTTGAGAGCCCTTTCTGCATCTTTCTGCCTTATTATCTGTATAACAAAATTTATTTGAAGTCGAAATCTCTTCTGGTTCTTGAGCTATGGACGACGAAAAAAACGTCGCGAACGTACGGACGTACGGAGGTACGGACGTACGGACATACGGACATACGGACATACGGACATACGGACATACGGACATACGGACATACGGACGTACGAACGTACGTACACACGCACGCACAGACATCTTTCTAGAAATCTTTTATTTCGACTCTAGAGATTTTGAAACGTCGAGAAATGTCAAAATTTTCAATTTGACAAATCGGACCCATTACAATAACTTCCTATGGGAAGTTAAAAAATAATGTACAAAAATGAAAGACACAGACATTTAAAAATTGTATTTCTGTAGACCTGAAAAACAAACAACTTGTAAGAGTCCAAAACATTTTCTTTTCATGTTATTTTTTCAGGATTTTTACAAAAAAAACTCCGACAAATTTTAAAATTAACAAGTTCCTGGGTCTGAAAACAATTAATTAGACTCTTTTATGTTTAGCAGATACTCGTATACAAACGTTATAGATTCAATAAATGAACCCGTCTTGGAAATCCCAGCAATTAAATACAATCTACGTATTTTAACCCAGAATTCATAAAGTTCTATTGGGTCTATGTCTAGTTGTTGTCAACATTTTAAATTGTATATAATTTTTTCTATAATTTTCGATAACTTTACATTAATCATATGAAGTTACCCAAAGCGCATGGCCTAAAGTAAAGTAAAAAACAATTTATTTAAGTATGAATAAAATCTGGAATGTCAAAATGTCAGACAACTCAGATTAAATATGTACGTACATAGAATAGAAAAATGGTATATGAATTTGGAGTGAAATTTCGTCTGGCAAATTTTGATGTAACATAACTCGCAGCTTAACTTTTAAAGAAAGCTGGCTCAAGTTAGCAGGTTGTTGCAATACTTAATTACAGAGGGTTCAACTATTTATGTATTTCAAATCGGCATAATACTTAATCTTTTATCATCAGATTTTTAAGTATTTTTGTTACATTTGATTGATCTTGAAAACGAGATAAACATATTTTATTGTTTCGAATAGAATAAAACAACATTTTTTATTTTAAAGGGTCCACAGGTCTTTTTCCGAGTGGATGGAAAACAGCCATGTTTATGGAAACGCTTATAAATCTTCTGCTTAATTAAATTCCTGAAGAACTGTCTTTTATCTGAAACTTCTAATTCACTAAATTGTTTCGCTAACGACAGTAGCTTGTCCTTCTTATGTTAACCACCAACTGCAGCGTTTGATAAGCTCATAAAATTCTGATATTGAAAGCATTTTGCAATGGGGAATTAGTGTAGAATTTATTCGAAAACTTAACGCTGTCTACTGTCACAAAAAAGTAAAACTCCTCTAGTGAAACTATCCATGGGTAGTGCTTGCTTCGAGGAGACTGGACAGCTTTCAGTTCTTTTTCATAGTGAGCACATATTTAAAGTCGCCAAAAACGTTGCTAAGTGTTTAGGTTTTCTTCGCCCATGCAAGAAATTTTGTACCCTTTCTGATAAAGTTAAAATTTATAAAACCTGTATTCTTTTGAAACTCGACTACATTTTCTATATATGAACAGGTTGCAGTAACCCACATGATTCTCTTGGAAAGAATTAAAAAGAGAGCACCAAAAATGATAAGTGACCGTTGTCTTACTAAAACATTTCTATCTCTTGAGCAGCTTCGCAAAATTTCGTGTCATTATTTAATCGCTATTTTCATAAACAATAGTGAAATATTCAATTGAATTCCACCCCTCAAAGAATTAAACCGTAATGCCCGTACTTGGTCATCAGTTTACCCGTTGCGTTAGCTAAACTTCAGACGTACTGTAAAGCACATAGATTTCTTTTTTAGTTGCACTATACAATGTGGAGCGCTTAAGCAGACTCAGTATTTCCCACTCATTGCAAAATGCAGACATTCAAAACCATTGTTCATCGGTATTCTAATCCTGTATCCCTTTCTTAATTGCTAGAGCTCTGTTTAATCATTATAAGGGTATTCATGATCTCTTGAGTACGCGCACAGATACAAATAAAATTCCTGCCTCAATTCTTCTCCACATTAGACATAAATTAATTTCAACCACACGTAGAAAGATACATTCAAGATAGTGAATGAAAACATTAACCTTTTTACTCTTGCTTTCAATATTATCTCACGATCAAGTTTATTGAATAAAAAGCTTCTGCATCGCATATACGCAATACGCATTGTCCGCATGTTCGTAGATGAACTTTTCACGGTCATCAATGTTGTAATTCGGTTTTGGTACAATTGACCATGCGTCTCATTGTGGTAACTTCTTTCCATAGGTTTTTACTTTACTTTCAGGTCGACCAAAAGACTGGTTTCTTCTGATATACTTTTGGACTTTCATGACTCAGTACTCAGCATACATGAAAATGTATGATGTGAGTATTGTAGGTCGTTTAGCCAAAATAATTTAGATTGGTATATAAGACACTGTGCAGCTGCAAAACAGTATCAATTGAATTCCAACCTCATTCAACACAGACCTCCTTAACAAAACTAAAAAAAAAAAAACAAATCAAAATGTTCAAGTTGGTAAGTTTCTACGCCCACCACAGCCGCAGTCTTATGTAAGACGTTTTATTGACAAATGCATTTCTTTTTTTATTTACAGGTGGTGTTGTCTGTTCTCTTCGCTGTAGCTGCTGCCCGTCCAGGACTCTTGCATTCTTCTCCAGTCGTCTACTCTGCTCCCATCATTCAGGAGCATAGTTACGCTAATGTTGGATCTATCGTTAAGAGTGTACCGACCGCTGTTTCGCATCAAAGCTCAACTGTAGTACATAACCAAGCCCACTACGTGCAACCCATTGTCGCACCTGTAGTCAAGACCTATGCTGCTCCTCTGGTACAAACCTACCATGCTGCTCCAGTACTGAAGACCATTTCAACTCCAATCCTTAAGAGTTATGCTCCAGCTCATTATAGCTATGCTACAGCTCCATTGGCTTATGCTTCCGCGTGGTAATAAAATTCCTGACGGGTCGTTGGACCGAAACATTTTTTGTTGATGTATATTTAAGCTTATTGAAAAATTAAAAAAAAAAAAAAACAAATATTTAAATAATTTTTGTCTTCATTATTATTTACACTGACTTAAATTCGTTTAAGAAAAACTAATAGACATGTAATATTAGAAGTTTCAATAAAAAATGTTAGCTCTGAGAATATTAGAAATGTTTTCTTTCATTCAACATTTTTATAACAGTATGGTTCTGCAAATTAATGACCTCTTTATGTATCAAGCATGGGTCAAATTTTTGGCTTATTGAATCCATTCTCTTGGCTCTTCTTTGCATAATATTGACAATACACAGTCCGCAATTGTGCAAGTATTTAGATGACATAGGCACTTATCCCTCCATTGTCAAAAAGTTACTTTTAAATGCCTAAATTCCAAGACCTAATTAGTTTTCAACTATTATTTAGATTTAACTTTCAATTCAATTTAATTAATTTGTTAACAAAACGAAAACATTTGTTTCTGAATGAAAGGAATTCTATCGATTTAACTTATGAGTACCTTTTGAATATGAAAAAAAAACCTTTTTGTCGAATTTAATGTTTTGAATGTGATTTTCGTGGTATCAGGTGAAACAATGCAATATTTTGTTCTAACCACACGTGATAACAAATGTTTTTGAGTTCTTTTTTGAAAGAGACTTTATTAATAAAGATACTGTACTTGTTGAGTTGATTGACTTGTAGTGAATGCTCGCCTGATATCTTGAAGATCTTGAACCTCTTTATATTTGAAAGTAATAAACAAGTGAGTTTTAACAAAGATATTCCAAAGTAGGTTAAAATTCCTAAAACAATAATACTAAAGTTTCATTTAGTTCAATTAAATGTTTAGGAATAGTTTACTTAATGGTATAGAAACCAGGAGATTACAAATAAAATTTAGGGGAGAGTACGATAACTCAGGCGACAAAGTTTAATGACGGATTTGTATAGAACAGTTAAAAACAAGCAATTTTTACTATGGGAGGGGGGTCTATCACCCCCCGTTTAGGCGGTAGGGGCAATTTAAAAACATAATGTACGTTAAATGGAAAAAAATAATTAAAAAATATTGGTAATATTTACAACTAAGTTTTATAAATTTTTTTAAAGCCAACACTTTTGTCTATAAGCTTGTTTTTAAATCAAGTCAAAACTACGCATAGTTTTTTGAAAAAAAAAAATTGTTTTAAACTCAAAATTTGTGCAAAAAAAAGTAAAAAAAAAGGTTTAAAGTGTAATTTTTCAAAGCTTTAAGATTATCTACCATTGTTAACTTCCCATAGGAAGTTATTGTAATGGGTCCGATTTGTCAAATTGAAAATTTTGACATTTCTCGACGTTTCAAGGTCCCTAGAGTGGAAATAAAAGATTTTTAGAAAGATGTCTGTGCGTGCCTGTGTACGTACGTTCGTACGTCCGTACGTTCGCGACGTTTTTTTCGTCGTCCATAGCTCAAGAACCAGAAGAGATATCGATTTCAAATAAATTTTGTTATACAGATAATAAGGCAGAAAGATGCAGAAAGGGCTCTCAAGAAAATTGCGTGGGTGGTTTTTTTACCATATCAGTTTAAAAAAAAGGTGAACATTTTGGTTAACCCTAAATATCTCATGAACCAATGACGCTAGAGACTTGAATTAAATTTTATGTTATATATTGTAACGTGATACAAAACAATTATATTTTTGGAAAAAAATTCAATTAACGGTTTTTTTTATAAATCAAAAAAACTGAAAAAAAAATTTGTCACTTCGAAAATTTTACGACTAAAATATGATTTCATCTCCAAAACAATTTTGTGCAACGAAGAATAATGTTTTTGACATCTGATAAAATTTTGAGAAAAATCGAATTGACAGTTTTTTTTACAAAAAATAATAACCTAAAAAAAAAAATAAAAAAAAGTTGGTAAAAATTGAGTTTTGACTCAAATATCTTTTCAAAACTTTGAGATATTGGCTTAAAACTACTTTTATCTTTCAAAAATATTGTTTTCAACATTCAGTAAAATTTTGAAAAAAATAGAATTGACAGTTTTTTTACAAAAACTTAAAAACCGAAAAAAAAATTTAACAAAAGTTGGTAAAAATTGATTTTCGACTTAAATATCTTTTCAAAAATTTGAGATTATGGCTTCTAACCAATTTTAACTTATAAGAAATATTGTTTTCAACATTAGGAAAAATTTTGAGAAAAATCGAATTGACAGTTTTTTTACAAAAAATAAAAACCTAAACAAAAAAATTAATAAAAGTTTGTAAAAATTGATTTTCGGCTCAAATAGCTTTTCAAAAATTAAAAATATTGGCTTCAAACTTATTTTATTTCACAAAAAATATTGTTTTTTATATTCAATAATTTTTTTTATAAAAATCCAACAGTCCGTTTTTTCATAAAAAAAAATAAAATCTACAAAAAATAGAACGCAAATTTGGTAAGAATTGATACATTTAGACAAACTTTTAAGCAAGACAAATCGATAGACGGGATGGGAAGTTATCAGTGTGGGTCGCATCCCAGCCTCTTTTTTTTTTAGAATTCAATGCTCTTATTTGTTTTTGATCAAAAACTAAAAACTAGATGATTTTATGTCTTCTAGTTCTTGAGAAAATTGAATATTACCAAAAAAAAAAATATTTTAATATTTTAATTAAATTACTTACTACTTGAGTATTTACGTAGTCTTATTTTGATAGTAATAATCGAACATGGATTAAGATATACCTAGGGTAAATTAATTTTTCTTAAATCCAACTTATTTAAATGCAAAAGAAACTTTGCATGCACCCCATCTTGCACCCACCGCACCTTGCACCCTCCCCACCTTGCACCCACTCCACCTTGCACCCACCCCAAATACTATTACACTTTAAACCTTTTTTTAATTTTTTTCAATCAAATTTTGAGTTTAAAATTAATTTTTTTCAAAAACTACGCATAGTTTTGACTTGATTTAACAACTGCCTAATAGAACAGAATGTTGGCTTTAAAAAAATGTATAATACTTAATTGTAAGTATTACCGTTATTTTTGAACTTTTTTTCCCTCCCGCTTAAACGGGAGAAGATAGACCCCCCTCCCATAGTAAAAAATGCTTGTTTTTAACTGTTCTTAAAAAATCCGTTATAATATCTTGTCGCTTGAGTTATCGTACTCTTGCAAAAATTTAAGATTAAGTTCTTCAGAACAATAGTTAAACGATGTACATAGAAGTTTAAGATACCTTCAGGAAATCGGAAATTCGTAATCGACACATATACATACACATACATATGTAATTTAGCTAATTCAGATGAAAGTACCAGAAGGGTTTGAACAGGGCCGGCCCAAGCCAAACTTGCGCCCTGTGCAAGATTTGTAGAAAGCGCCCCTTTTTTATATTTTTTTTACACATAAACTGATACACAAGCATAAGCCTTTCCCAGATTACCCAGGAGGTAGACTTTCAATGCGTTTTTTTTTATTGAGGTATCCCCAGGAGGCCTAAACCATTAAACTAAAACGCAGCGAAGAAATGAGCAGAGGGGAAACTTTTAAACTTGGAAACTTACTTTTCTGGCCTTACATTTTGCAAATTCAGAAATGAGATCATCAAAGTCTAAAGAATTTAATAATTTCTTTTCAATGGACATTATAGATAAACCTACCAATCTCTCTTGAGTCATGGTTGTCCTAAGATAATTTTTAATAATTTTAAGTTTAGAAAAACTACGTTCTCCTGAAGCTACCGTGACCGGGATTGTATTAAGGATTTGGAGAGCAGTTACTAAATTCGGAGCAAAATCTTCAAGGTTTGAACTAAAAATAAAATTTGAGCTTTGTGGCGTAACAAGCTGGGATATTACGGTTAACTCTTGAAACAATTCTTCTCCATCTAAATATTTAAAACTACTTTATGTTAAAACATTCTGCAAATTAAGGCATGAAGCACGTACATTTTTATTTTTTAAACATTCGCTTATGTTACTCAAAAATGTAAAATTGATACTATACGTATCAAACCTTTCAAGTATTTGAAAAAAAAATTCAACTTTGAATCTTTGTTTCGGCTAATATAGTTTCAGGACATTCATCAGCATAAAGTATTTTTCTCCGTTGAGATCGCAATGATGAAGCTACAAGAAACATATTTGGTATTTCTAGGGAACTAGCAATACGCTCGGTTAATTGAACATACCTACTCATTAAATTTTTCATCGGAACGCATTAAAATCAAACTGTTTTTTGTATTTTCTAAAACTGTTATGCCAGTTGACAGATTAACGGACGAACTTTGCAAATATTTACTAGTTTAATTTATATTTTCTAAAATATCAAACCAAATTAGCAGGCAGCAAATAAATGTAAAATCAAAAATTTTATTTCCTAACGATTCTGCAATGTTTTTTGCCTCTAGATTTCTTAATTCTATAGGGCTTCATATATTTCTTGAATTGAAAAAAAGTTAAACAAACATTGAATTGTATCGAAAATTTTAACTGCATAAAATGAGAACCGAGCAGCATCATTAACCACTAAATTTAAGGAATGCGGGCAACATGGAACCAAAAATGCTCTTGGTTCCAGGGTTCGAATTCGATTCTGAACACCCGCTTCTTTTCCTTTCATATTCATATTCGAACCATTATCATAACTTTGGCTTGTCTTGTCTTCAAAATACGTCACTTCTATTAAAAACTGGTAGCTATTTATTTAATATTAATTAACCAACAAAGCGAAAAAACAATTGAAACAATCTGCATTCTGCACCAGACTAGATATACATTAAAAGTAGCCGTTACAATAGTCATTAACTTTCAAACAAAAAAAAAACAAACTGCCTGCGCAAGAACAATTCGACTCCAAATAGAATCATCCCTCTTTAATTTTTAAGCTCTATGCTCCTTTTCCATTCTATTAAAAATTTCATCTCCTGTAATCAGGCACTTAACTCTTACACAGTGTGCAATAAGAAAACCTGCACGCTCTGATCCATATGATTCCGTATAAATAAGTTTTTTTTTAAATATCTCCCATGTTAGTTTCGATACTCAGTGTGCAAAAAAGAAAACTTGCACATCCATTCACCATTATTTGTAGCAAAGACACCTACCTACCTAATTTCCAAATATAATGGGTGATTTTTTTGAGGTTAGGATTTTCATGCATTAGTATTTGACAGATCACGCGGGATTTCAGACATGGTGTCAAAGAGAAAGATGCTCAGTATGCTTTGACATTTCATCATGAATAGACTTACTAACGAGCAACGCTTGCAAATCATTGAATTTTATTACCAAAATCAGTGTTCGGTTCGAAATGTGTTTCGCGCTTTACGTCCGATTTATGGTCTACATAATCGACCAAGTGAGCAAACAATTAATGCGATTGTGACCAAGTTTCGCACTCAGTTTACTTTATTGGACATTAAACCAACCACACGAATGCGTACAGTGCGTACAGAAGAGAATATTGCGTCTGTTTCTGAGAGTGTTGCTGAAGACCGTGAAATGTCGATTCGTCGCCGTTCGCAGCAATTGGGTTTGTGTTATTCGACCACATGGAAGATTTTACGCAAAGATCTTGGTGTAAAACCGTATAAAATACAGCTCGTGCAAGAACTGAAGCCGAACGATCTGCCACAACGTCGAATTTTCAGTGAATGGGCCCTAGAAAAGTTGGCAGAAAATCCGCTTTTTTATCGACAAATTTTGTTCAGCGATGAGGCTCATTTCTGGTTGAATGGCTACGTAAATAAGTAAAATTGCCGCATTTGGAGTGAAGAGCAACCAGAAGCCGTTCAAGAACTGCCCATGCATCCCGAAAAATGCACTGTTTGGTGTGGTTTGTACGCTGGTGGAATCATTGGACCGTATTTTTTCAAAGATGCTGTTGGACGCAACGTTACGGTGAATGGCGATCGCTATCGTTCAATGCTAACAAACTTTTTGTTGCCAAAAATGGAAGAACTGAACTTGGTTGACATGTGGTTTCAACAAGATGGCGCTACATGCCACACAGCTCGCGATTCTATGGCCATTTTGAGGGAAAACTTCGGAGAACAATTCATCTCAAGGAATGGACCGGTAAGTTGGCCACCAATATCATGCGATTTGACGCCTTTAGACTATTTTTTGTGGGGCTACGTCAAGTCTAAAGTCTACACAAATAAGCCAGCAACTATTCCAGCTTTGGAAGACAACATTTCCGAAGAAATTCGGGCTATTCCGGCCGAAATGCTCGAAAAAGTTACCCAAAATTGGACTTTCCAAATGGACCACCTAAGACGCAGCCGCGGTCAACATTTAAATGAAATTATCTTCAAAAAGTAAATGTCATGGACCAATCTAACGTTTCAAATAAAGAATCGATGAGATTTTGCAAATTTTATGCGTTTTTTTTTTAAAAAAAGTTCTCAAGCTCTTAAAAAATCACCCGATATCACCCTGTTCATACAAGAGAAAAAATCTCAACACAAAAAAGTTCCATGCCACCTCATATGTGCAAGATATATTTTATGCACACCGAGTCCCAAAATTAACATAGAAGTATGACGAAGCAAAATACTTATTCATATTGAATCGTATGGGCTAGAACGTGCAGGTCTTGTATCACGCACAGTACCCTGTATGTGAGACTCACATGAGACATTGTGAGTTCTCATCTACAAAGAAAACAACAAAAAAATGTCTCTGAAAAAAGAGAACAGGTAGGTTTCTGTATTCTGTGCTACCTTCTACTACAAATCAAAGACACAGCAAACAGCATATATTTTTTTTGTTGTTTTCTTTGTAGATGAGAACTCACAATGTCTCATGTGAGTCTCACATACAGGGTACTGTGCGTGATACAAAACCTGCACGTTCTAGCCCATACGATTCAATATGAATAAGTATTTTGCTTCGTCATACTTCTATGTTAATTTTGGGACTCGGTGTGCATAAAATATATCTTGCACATATGAGGTGGCATGGAACTTTTTTGTGTTGAGATTTTTTCTTCTTTTCTCTTGCATGGAATTTTTTTGTGTTGAGATTTTTTTCTTTTTTTCTCTTGTACGAACAGGGTGAAATATTTGGAAATGAGGTAGGTAGAATTTTTAGTTCTGCGATATCTTGAGTTAAATTTTCATAGAATGCAACAATGAAAGTGATGTTAGTTAGTGCGCAAGAGATAACTTAGGACAGTTGTGATGGATGTTTTTTTGAGATTATTTTAAGAATGTTTGTGGTTAAAGAATGGCAAATATGTAGTAGTACATATTTGTTTGCAAGATCAGATTACATTTTCTTGCTCCTGGCAATGCGCCCCCAGAATTCTGCGCCCTGTGCATTTGCACATCTTGCACATATGCTTTGTCCGGCCCTGGGTTTGAATAAACAATGTATGTAATAGTTAAATGTATGATCTACTACAGTACCCAATCGAAAACTTGGTGACAATCAATCCTAAACTAAATTCATCTGTTAAATAAAAGCACCATAACTGAAAATGTTAATGCAATGGAATTCTTTTCAATAATTCAAAAAGAAAATTCAGTAAATAATTTAATACCAAATTAAAGAGCTTATAACTTAAAAAATAAGTCGATAAAAGAAGAATATTAACAAAAATATTAATTTTGAAAGATTCCATTAAAATATGAAATAACTTATTTTATTTTTCTAAGATGGGATGTGTCTAATCGCTAATAAGGCATCAGTGTTGGCGATCACCAAAATAGAGCTTCCGTTCAAACAAATATTGACCATAAGAAAACCTAAACCGCAAGTTGTTGTCATGATGTGTTCATTTTGTTATTTGCTCTTCCTCTTCGACCCTTATAATGTAATGATTTCTTAAGCCAACAGTTCACGCCATCAGCTTCATGGCTTATATATAAACGTATATACATATGTTTTATTATAAATGCAATTATTCAGATAAATTTTAAATATTTATCTAAAATACCTCTATACTGATCGTAACATAAACTTTATGGATATTTTACTTAAACATCATATAAGATAGTGATTTCAATAAATTCTTAGACCAGTTAGAAAAAAAGAACAAAGGAACGAAAATATTTGTTTCAATCATTTTTATTTTTTAGTTTTCCAGTCAGCAAAGAAAAGTATATCACCAATTGTTCGGTCCAACGACCCGTCAGGAATTTTATTACCACGCGGAAGCATAAGCCAATGGAGCGGCACCATAACCATAAGTGTAATGAGCTGGACCAGAAGCAGCGTAAGTCTTAAGGATTGGAGCTGAAATGGTCTTCAAAACTGGAGCAGTGTGGTAGGTTTGCACCAGAGGGGCAGCATAGGTCTTAACCACAGGTGCAGCGTAAGTCTTGACTACAGGAGCAACGATAGGTTGCACGTAGTGGGCTTGGTCATGCACCACAGTTGAGCTTTGATGCGAAACAGCGGTCGGTACACTCTTGACGATAGATCCAACATTAGCGTAACTATGCTCCTGAATAATAGGAGCAGAGTAGACGACTGGGGATGAATGCAAGAGTCCTGGACGGGCAGCAGCTACAGCGAAGAGAACAGACAACACCACCTATAAATAAAAAAAGAAATGCATTTGGTCAATAAAACGGCTTACATAAGACTGCGGCTGTGGTGGGCGTAGAAACTTACCAACTTGAACATTTTGATTTGTTTTTTTTTTTTGAGTTTTGTTAAGGAGGTCTGTGTTGAATGAGGTTGGAATTCAATTGATACCGTTTTGCAGCTGCACAGTGTCTTATATATACAAATCAACTTTATGTTGGCTAAACGACCTACAATACTCGCACCGCACTTTCTTGTGAGCTGATTGCTGAGTCATGGAAGTCGAAAAGTATATCAGAAGAAACCAGTCTTTTTGGTCAACATGATAGCTTAAGCGAAATGGAAAGAAGTTACCGAGAGACGCATGGCCTATTGTACCAAAACTGAATTACGGCATGGATGACCGTGAAAAGTTCATTTACGAACATGCGGATATTGCGTACATGCGATGCAAAAGCTTTTTGTTTTTGATAAACTTGATGGTGAGATAAAATAGAAAAAAGATCTTTTACGATTTGTGGTGAATGTTAATGTTATCATTCACTATCTTCGATGTATCTTTAAGCGTGTGGTTAAAATTAATTAATGTCTAATGTGGGGCAGGATAGATGCTGGAGTTCCAAGGTGTTTCTTTTTCAATTTCAATCAGCTGACAATAATAAGTGTTATAAAGTTTAGGTACATTAATTAAACAAAATTAGCATACAGACTTTTCTAAATTTTAAATACTCGTTTCAATGTTACTATTACCTGATTTGTGTTATTTTTTTAATAAGAGCTTATTGAATTTTATTTTTATTAGAACGATAAGAGGGACATAAGGATCTCGAAAAATAAATTAACTTTGTTAGTCATGATTTTACATCAAGTGGTATGATACGAGTATTTGGCATTAGTTCTTTTTGCAAAGTGAAATGTAGCCGAATTCGTGTCTTTATTTCATTCAACTTTATTTGTTAGTATGATGATGACAATTTGGAAACTTGATGTTTTTTCTTTAAAGTTATTTTATGGCACCTTATTTCATCGAACCTATGAATAACATCGTTATCAGAAAATTGTTACCAATATCGAAAATCTATAACAGACGTGATGAACAACGTAGTGGAATAACTGCTTATTGTGCAAAAGTTTGTATAGGATCTGGAAAATGTTTATATTCTTAGGATTTAAAGTCATCTTAGTTCTGAATGTATGATAACAAATTTTGAAAAAAAAACAATCTTTACACCAAAACAACTGTCGCAAAAAATTATCACAGTGTAAAGTAAACATAAATGTCATCTATCATGAAGATGCCGTTGTAAAATAGTTTTTTAGAGTATAATTCTTGCTTGGACAAAGACCGGTCCGAATTGAAGTGAATCGTTAAAAATCAGTCCAAGTGTTCTTAAGTTATAGGCGCAAAGCAACTTTCGTTACGTTTTTTTTTTGCGATTGATTTTGATTCTTAGTTGGAATTCTCATTTGGAACTCCAGTCGACTTAATTTATTTTTAAAATCTAGGTTGGTTACTAATATTTGACATTAAGATTTGTATAATTTCTTTTCGAATACAACGATCGACAATATTTGAAAAATTAACTAGGAATCATTTAATATGTGAACTTTTTATTTGGTTTTTGAAATGGTTTAAAAGATATAGAACTACTACAACTAATTAACAATAAATTATTGGGAAATTATCCACTTATCTAACCATTTTCGGTAGGTGAATGTTGTATATGTACACAGGTAACCTGCATGAAACTAATTTAAAACATGTTGGTTTAACTTAATTGCCGGGATTTCCAAGATGATTTTAATTTATGAATGTATGTCCATTACGTTTTGAATCGGATAATTAGCTTCATAAATGTTAACTTCGTTGTAAGTGTTTACATTTTACATAAGAGTTTTAAAATTGAATACGAAAGACCAGTAAGATCCAGAAACTTTTAAAAATTCCAAAATTATCATGTGAAAACCCCCTATCAGTTAGAGGATGCCATAACTAGGACGTGTCCTTTGGTGGATCAGTATAAAATTTACAACACTGATTTGCTAAAAATTGTCTTTAGTGTACATTACAAAAGGAAGAAAAGAGGCTGGGATGCGACCCACACTGATAACTTCCCATCCCGTCTGTCGATTTGTCTTGCTTAAAAGTTTGTCTATATGTATCAAAATTACTGAATATCGAAAACAATATTTTCTGTGAAATAAAATAAGTTTGAAGCCAATATTTTTAATTTTTGAAACGCTATTTGAGCCGAAAGTAGATTTTTACAAGTTAGTTAGTATTGTTTTTTTTTTAGGTTTTTATTTTTTGTAAAAAAAAACTGTCAATTCGAATTTTCTCAAAATTTTATAGAATGTTGAAAACAATATTTCTTAAAAGATAAAATTAGTTTGATACCAATGTCTCAAATTTTTGAAAAGATATTTACGTCGAAAAACAATTTTTACCAACTTTTATAATTTTTTTTTTAGGTTTTTATTTTTCGTAAAAAAAAACTGTCAATTCGATTTTTCTCAAAATTGTTTCTGTTGTTGAAAACAATATTTCTTATACGTTTAAAGTAGTAAGAAGCCATTATCTCAAATTTTTGAAAAGATATTAGAGTCAAGATAGATAGATTTTATTTCGCAAAAAATAACTTAAAGGTGGTGTAACCGCACATTTTACAATTCAGCGATTTGATTAAACTTATCTCACATCTGAAACATTATCTTGTTTTTATTTGAAAAATTCATTTGGGCAATAATTTATTTGAAGGAAAATGCTTATGAAAAAACAATTTTTGTTAATTTTTTTTTCGGTTTTTAATTTTTTGCAAAAAAAATGTCAATTCGATTTTTTTCAAAATTTTACTGAATATTTACAACAATATTTTCTGAAAGATTAAAGTAGTTTAAAGCCAATATCTCGAAGTTTTGAAAAGATATTTGAGTCGAAAATCAATTTTTACCAACTTTTAAAACATTTTTTTTTTGGTTTTTCTTTTTTGTAAAAAAACTGTCAATTCAATTTTTCTCAACATTTTTCAGAATGTTGAAAACAATATTTCTTATAAGATAAAATAAGTTTGAAACCTTAATCTCAAGTTTTTGAAAAGATATTTGAGTCGAAATTCAATTTTTACCAACTTTGAGTAATGTTTTTTTTAGGTTTTTATTTTTTATAAAAAAAACTGTCAATTAGATTTTTCTCAAAATTTTATCAGATGTCAAAAGCATTATTCTTCGTTGTACAAAATTGTTTTGGAGATGAAATCATATTTTAGTCGTAAAATTTTCGAGGTGACAAATTTTTTTTTCAGTTTTTTTGATTTATAAAAAAAAAACGTTAATTGGATTTTTTTCAAAAAATATACTTCTTTTGTATCACGTTACAATATATGATATAAAATTTAATTCAAGTCTCTAGCGTCATTGGTTCATGAGATATTTAGGGTTAACCAAAATTGTCACTTTTTTTTAAACTGATATGGTAAAAAAAACACCCACGCAATTTTTTTGAGAGCGCTTTCTGCATCTTTCTGCCTCATTATCTGTATAACAAAATTTATTTGAAGTTGATATCTCTTCTGGTTCTTGAGCTATGGACGACGAAAAAAACGTCGCGAACGTACGGACGTACGGACATACGGACATAAGGACATACGAACGTACGTACACACGCACGCACATACATCTGTCTAAAAATCTTTTATTTCGACTCTAGGGACCTTGAAACGTCGAGAAATGTCAAAATTTTCAATTTGACAAATCGGACCCATTACAATAACTTCCTATGGGAAGTTAGTAATACCAATTTTCAGCAGTTGATTATATTGCACTTTGACAAAGTGAAATAAGGCCATATCGTTTCGAGAAATAAGACCATATTCTTTTTAAACAGAAGGAAAAGCACGCAACATTATGAACATAAGTTTGAATAAACAACTCCTGAAAATTGGCCTAATTGCACTTTACAAAAAAGAAATTACTCCAATTTTTATTTTTTTGTATTGGGTTATTGTTGGTTTAATTTCAATGTATCAATTAACATCGCATCAGTGTGGTCATTTTTATATTGTGTCGATAGCCATCAACTAAAGCAGCATTAAATTATCGTATGTGGGCGAAATACATTGCACTAAAAGTTTCAAAATAATCGAGACTTCTAAGTTTTCCCTCCTCTTGTGACCAGTACATGCAAGTACCTTTATGATGTGGCTATTCCAGAAGTAAAAAACAGGTGTTTTTTGAGTTTAAAATTAATTTTATTTATATTTCAGTCAGCAAAAAAAAAATATCAACAGTTATTCGGTCCAACGACCCGTCAGGAATTTTATTACCACGCGGAAGCATAAGCCAATGGAGAAGCAGCATAGCTATAATGAGCTGGAGCATAACTCTTAAGGATTGGAGCTGAAATGGTCTTCAGCACTGGAGCAGTGTGGTAGGTCTGCACCAGAGGGGCAGCATAGGTCTTGACTACAGGTGCGACAATGGGTTGCACGTAGTGGGCTTGGTTATGTACCACAGTTGAGCTTTGATGCGAAACAGCGGTCGGTACACTCTTGACAATAGATCCAACATTGGCGTAACCATGTTCCTGAATAATGGGAGCAGAGTAGATGACTGGGGATGAATGCAAGAGTCCTGGACGGGCAGCAGCTACAGCGAAGAGAACAGACAACACCACCTGTAAATAAAAAAGAAATGCATTTGGTCAATAAAACGTCTTACATAAGACTGCGGCTGTGGTGGGCGTAGAAACTTACCAACTTGAACATTTTGATTTGTTTTTTTTTATTGAGTCTTGTTAAGGAGGTCTGTGTTGAATGAGGTTGGAATTCAATTGATACCGTTTTGCAGCTGCACAGTTTCTTTTATACTCATTTTGGCCATAAATGACCCAGACAACAAGTACCCAAAGCTGTGTGTTTCTGGTTCAAAGAAAATGCTCAACTACATTGGCTTTCTGAGTCATAAAATCAAAAGAAAAAATGTTGCAACCCAAACATGAAAAAGTCTTTTGATCTCTCAACATGTAGACGACGAAAAGGTAACGCATGGAGCTCTAATACTAGAGTTTCAACATAGATGACCGTGAAAAGTCTGTCCAGCGTGTACATATTCGTAGATAGATATTCTCTGCAGACATTGCACGCATGATGCAAGTTGTAATAGGTACTCAAGAAATGATGGAGTTGAAAGCAAGAGGAGAAGTTGTTATTAAGAGTCAATGTTAATGTTTGTTTTTCATTATCATCGCTCTTAGACATTTTATTCGATGTGTGTGGCTAAAATTAATTGACAATTTAAATGTAGGGCAGCAGCAACATTTTTTTTTTGAAATATTGTAGCTTGTTAAACGGAAACAAAAATCAATTTGTTAATAATTTTACAGTCGGTTTCTGGACAGAGTTTTGAATTTATAATTTTAACCAATTTTCTCCATAATCAAGCTTAATGGCTAGATTTTCATGATTGTTTGGGAAGTTGAACTGCAATCTATGGGCTGTATGAACACTGAACAGAGTGATTATATTATCAGATATTTAATTGTAAATTTGTATTATTATTATGAAATAACATCACTTCAAATAATAAATTCTAAACTTTTCGTTCAGTACTTCAATCAAAGCTTATATCAAATGAACTGGTTAGGTCATGTGCAATCAACAGTATTTTCATCAATGGCTAATACAAATTTAAGCCAGATTGCTAAAAAATTTTATCCGGAAATAAGATTTAAGCTACTGGTGCGTGACAAGCTCATTATTATTCTCAACGCCAGATAATTTTCGTTTAACTGTTCAAATATTTTAACATTGTTATAATTGTGGTAATTTTTTCCACTAATTTACATCTAATAGGTCTAAAACATTATCCAAAGTCCATAACTTTGCACGAACTTTAAACATTTTCAAAGCACACATAGAATGTTTTTAAGAATCAACCAAAAACATTTCATTCATATTTCCGTATTATTTATAATAATTTCAAACCCTTCACATGCTGGCAGACAATTCCCATGGCCATGGAATTTATTTCGGAAAAAAGTTGATCATTATGATCGAGAAATTGAAAATAAAGCTAAATTAAAAGCAGTGAGTTAAGTAATATTTTTATGTTTACAATATTTTCTAGAAATATTCTTTTTTTTTCAAAAGGACGAATGGATTAAAAAAGCCAACTTACCTTGTGAAATATATGAAGTCCAAACAGAAGATGGATATATTCTGGTTTTGTATAGAATTCCAAAGCCAGGACATCAACCTATTCTATTGGTGCATGGTTTATTGACATCTTCGTTAAGTTTCGTAATGCTTGGAGCTGAGAATAGTTTAGGTACGGAAGGGGCTTGCAAACAATTTAAATTTACGACATTTCATTCTTATATTTGTAGCTTTTCAGCTTGCTTCGAGTGATTATGATGTCTGGCTTATAAATACACGAGGCACTGTTCAGAGTCGTAATCACACTTCTTTGACTCCTCGAAATCCCTTGTTTTGGAAGTTTAGTTTTCATGAAATCGGTATTTATGATATTTCGGCTACAATTGATAAAATTCGTGATGTCACATCATTTCATCAACTCATCTATATTGGACATTCACAGGGAGCCACAGCTCTATTAGCACTTTGTACTTTACGGCCAGAGTACAATGATCGTATTCTACTCTTTCAAGCTCTGGCACCAATAGTGTTGCTGAGAAATTTCGTCAAGTTTTCACCAGAAACAATCACTTTTGTCAAACGTTTTGTTAAGGTAGAAATTTTGTGTAAACAAAAGCTATATCCATGCTGACATTTTTTCAAATTCCTTAAGTCAAAAATTAAATCTAAGGCATTTGAGTCATTTGCTCAAGGACAAATTCTGGAGAAATGTTCAATAAATTCAGAAGAAAATGTAAAGTGTTTGGAACTTGTGTCAGAAATATTCGGTGTTGGGCAGTACAATCAGGTTTGTATAGTTCTAAGTTTGTGTCCAATTTCGAACTAAAGCTTTTTATTGCAGTCTTTGGACCCAATAGCCCTTGGGACAGTAACAGCTGGAGGTTCTGTTCAGGAAATTGAACACTTTCTTCAGATTTTAAAATCTGGTGATTTTGTTTCATATGATCGTGGTTTAGAAGGAAATCTTGAATTCTATCATCGAGTTGAACCGGATGGATACAATTTGACAAAAATTACAATGCCCATAATTTTGCATTACAGTCGAACTGATGCATTGGCCACGGCCAGAGCTGTGCATGAACTTTATAAGTACTTGCCATCTACAGTGGGTGTTTATGGAGTGCCAGCTGACAAATTTAATCATTTTGATTTTATCTGGTCGCCATCTTTACGCAATTTGCTGAATACAAACATTGTTAGGCTATGTGAAGAGTTCTTAAATGGCACTTTGAAATATAGAATTGAATAAAAATAGTGAAATTTGTATGTGAATTCAGATTTTTTGCAGTTTTTTTGGACAGAAGAAATGCAAGTGTATACTGCAGTGCATACGGGTTTTGAGTTTATAACATATTTTTTCAATACAAATAATACGATTTTGACAGATATAACTAGAGCCTTAAAGTCATTGCATTACTTATAATGTTAAACCTTAGAAAATGGAAGTAACCCAAAGCCTAATGGTATTGACAAGTTTATAAATCCAAAACGATGTTTCTTAATGAATTTAATTCGAAGAAGATTATACTTATCAAAGATTCAATTTTGCATGGAAAAGTGACAAATATTTAATCATTTAAAATGTATAAAACAAACAATTCGTTTAAAGTTAATTTATTTAGTTGCATAAGAAAAATAATTTAATTTTAAAAGATATTCCTAATTCGGTACTGCCCCATATTACCCTTTAATTGATTTTAATTACACGCATAAAGATTACTTAAAGATAGTGAATGAAAACATTAATTTTAATTCCTCGTAAAAATTCGTTTGCAATTTTATCTTACGTTTATGAAACGAAAAGCTTCTGCATCGCATGTACGCAAAGTCCGCATGTTTATGAATGAACTTATCACGGTCATCTATGCTGTAATTGGGCTTTGGTACAATTGACCATGCATCTCTTAGTAATTTATGTCCATTTTACTTAAGCTATAATGTTGACCAAAAAGACTGGTTTCTTCTGATACACTTTTTGATTTTGACTCAGCACTTAGCTCACAAGAAAGTGCGGTGAATTGTAGGTCGTTTAGCCAACATAATGTTGATTTGTATATAAGACACAGTGCAGCTGCAAAACGGTATCAATTGAATTCCAACCTCATTCAACACAGACCTCCTTAACAAAACTCAAAAAAAACCAAATCAAAATGTTCAAGTTGGTAAGTTTCTACGCCCACCACAGCCACAGTCTTATGTAAGACGTTTTATTGACCAAATGCATTTCTTTTTTTATTTACAGGTGGTGTTGTCTGTTCTCTTCGCTGTAGCTGCTGCCCGTCCAGGACTCTTGCATTCATCCCCAGTCGTCTACTCTGCTCCTATTATTCATGAGCATAGTTACGCTAATGTTGGATCTATCGTCAAGAGTGTACCGACCGCTGTTTCGCATCAAAGCTCAACTGTGGTGCATGACCAAGCCCACTACGTGCAACCTATCGTTGCTCCTGTAGTCAAGACATACGCTGCACCTGTGGTTAAGACCTATGCTGCCCCTCTGGTGCAAACCTACCAAACTGCTCCAGTTTTGAAGACCATTTCAGCTCCAATCCTTAAGACTTATGCTGCTTCTGGTCCAGCTCATTACACTTATGGTTATGGTGCCGCTCCATTGGCTTATGCTTCCGCGTGGTAATAAAATTCCTGACGGGTCGTTGGTTGGACCGAACAATCGTTGATATATTTTAATTTGCTGACTGAAATAAATAAAAATACAATAAAATTCAAAGAAACTTATGATGTGTTATTTTGGTAGACCTAAGCTCATGATTTAAGACATAGGCTTCAAGAACTTTCATCATTTGTTTTAATCTAACATTCACCAATAACTTATTTTAATCAACCAATGAAAAAGAAATGGATTGATCTTCAAACTTAAACGGAAAGTGCCAGAAATATTGGATCAGAACAGATCAATTTTGTAAGGTTCAAAAACAACGAATTCATAAAAATAAGCTATGACTATAAGACTGCTCACAAGCAAGGAAAAAATCATTTGCTTGGTTAAAGCTTGTAAGGAAGTACCCTCAAAACCCCTTTCTAAAGCGAGAATATTTGTCCGCTAACAAAACTTTAAAAGCCTTGCTTAAGTCTAAGCGTCAAGCATACTTTGAGAACATTGCACACGATCTTTCAAGTTGCAGGAACGCGTCACAGTTTTGGAGCAAAGTACGCCTTATTAACAACGACAGTCAATTACCGCGACCTGCCTACCGATCGAGCTGAAGGATTTATGCGAACATTTCAAAAACCTCACAAAGGACAAGTTTACTACGAGCTTCCAATTTGCTATCCCTTTTCAGGCGGATGACGCCTTGGACGCCCCCTTCTGTATCTTAGAGGTAAAGGCAGTTTTGGATGAACTGAAATGTAACAAAGCTCCAGGATCCAACGGTATACCGCCGGAATTTTACAAATTCAGCACACCCTCATTCATCGAACACTTTACTCTAGCGCTTAACCAGGCTTACGAAGACGGATGCATACCTACTTATTTTAAGGATTCCATCGTCACTCCCATATTCAAGAAAGGTGACCGCACTGATCCCGCAAACTATAGAGGAATATCCTTGCTGAACACTTCAATGAAAATTCTGACAAGGCTTCTATACAAAAGACTCTACGGTTGGGTTCAAGCAAATCATCTCCTTGGTGAGTCTCAAGCCGGGTTCCGCAAGAACTACTCAACGATAGACCAAATCTACTCACTCACATCCATTGCGGACATCTTCATTAAAGATAAAAAGAAGCTGTATGCCTTCTTTATAGATTTTAAAGCTGCCTTCGACACCATCGACAGAAAAGCTCTAATGCTTAAACTTTACAACAAAGGTGTTTCAACAAAATTTGGACGCATTTTGGAAAAATTTTATGAATCTACAACATCTACAATCTCTTTCAACAACGATATAGCGGAATCATACGAAGTGGAAGTAGGAGTAAGACAAGGTTGCAACTTAAGCCCTCTTTTGTTTGCACTCTTCATAGACGACATGGATGACGATCTACAGGGTGGAGCAAAAGTTACAGCAAATCTTCTTGTGAAATCCTTAAAATTCGCCGATGACATTGTTATATTTGCTGAAACGCCTGAAAGTCTCCAGTTGATGATAAACAGAATAGCTGCATACTGCTACAAATGGAGGCTTCAGGTAAACCTTAGCAAATCCAAGGTTATGATCTTTCGTAACGGTGGAGGCCCAAACTGTCGCAACGAAAAGTGGAGATTTGATAGCAAGGAAATCGAAGTAGTAAGTGACTATAACTACCTAGGAGTAAAGATATCAAGAAATCTGAATCTGAGAAACCACATTGTAGAGAAACTAGCCAAATCAAAAAATGCACTAAATGCAACGTGGAAGTCCATTATGCACAACAAAGACGTTCATTTCAATTCAAAGTTCCGAATTTTTGAAACAACGGCGAAGGCAGTTATGTGCTACGCCGCACAAGTATGGGGTCACAAAGAATTCAGTGAGGTGGAACATCTTTTGAGATATTTTCTAAAGAGAACTTTGAAGCTTCCAAACAGTACTCCAAATCACATTCTCATGCTCGAGACGGGTCTTCCTCCTCTATTCATTTCGACACTTAAAATGCAAGTAGACTACATAATAAAGACGTTAACCATGAACGAGAACAGGCTGCCCAAAAAAATAACTATGGTCATTTTAAGAAGGAAGTCATCTTGGTTCGAGAGCTGGAGTAGCTTAGCTACTCTTTGTGACCGTCAGCTAACTCTAAACGAAAATAGGCCAGATCAATGGAAAGCTGAACTTTATGATCTCATAAGTGCAGTTGATGTGAAGAAAAGAGAGGAATTCATTACAAAAGCTAGAGAGTCGACAAGCAGACGTATTTACACAATGCTCGATTACAATCTTGCAACCAGAAGTTATTTTAAGGAAGAGTACTCATCCGACCTCATGTCACTGGTTTTAAAAACAAGAGGAGAGTTGCTGCCACTCAACTTTATGCCGCATAGAGAAGAACGCTCGGAAATCTGCAATCTGTGCAACCAAGGAGAAAGGGAAAACATCTACCACTTCCTTTGCAGATGCCCGATATTAATGGAATCTCGGAGGAGTGTTTTTGGGAAGAGTTTACTGAGTGAAGATGAAATGATAACCATTCTCAATGGAGCTGATTGGAAAGTCCTGTTTCAATTTGTCAAGCTTGCCCTTTCATACAGAAAAAGAATTACAGATGAACTTTTTTAAATACAAAAAAAAAAATTACTTAAAATCTACTTTAAAGTTTATATTGTCAACTGGCAGACGGCTTAGGCCATGCTCTAAAAATGTTAGTTTATTATTATATATATATATAATCTGTAAAAGACTTAAAGAAAAATAAAACATTTGTTAATCTAATCTAAATCTATAAGTTTCAAAAATTTTGGAAAACCTAAGTAGTACACGTGATTTACACATCCTTTAATAGAAATATTTACCATGAAAAGTGCTATCCGTTGGGATTTGGCATCTGTCTGAACTGTATGTCTCTTCCATCGCTGGAATAAATAAATAAAGTTTTAAGTTCTTCGCGAGCCGTAAAGTGTCAATATTTTTATTTTCGAACACTCCTTTTTGTTTTTACTAATTCGAAATAGGTGGGTTACAAGAGTATTTAAAATTAGATTACAATTTTCAAATCGTCTGATATTTATTTATGGGTATATGATAACAATTTTATAGTTTAAAGCATTTTGCTTAAATCTTCTTGATGTTAATTCAAAGTTAATAAAAATTTGATTCGTATGTTTAAACAATTTTTTGAGGAATTTAAACTTAACGCATATTAAAAATTTCATAAACCACATCATTCTGAAAAAAAAGTTATTCATAATAAAGTATTTATTTTTTGTTTCTGAACAGATCCTAAAATGTCAATCTCAAAATTATATTTATTTTTTTTTAGAGCTTAAAAGTTGTATTTATTCAAAAGTCTGATTATAAGTGATCAATAATTTGGTAAAAAAGTCTAATCGTACTGAATAAAATCGCTGACAACGAATGAAAATTCTCAAATCAATGGCAAAGAAGTTGAATTTTTTGAAAAATAAATAATTCAGTAATTTACAAATTAATAAAAAATCATAAATTAATTTTAAATGCGCAAATGTATTTCAAAACGAAATATGAGTGTTGTTAATAGAACATTCAGAGCAGACTTTGAATTGATCGTGCTCAGTATGCTTTGCACACTCAGAGTTCACGTCTCTAAACTAAAAAAGTAAAACCTTTTGAAGTGTCATTGTCGTTGCAATGCCAAAAAGTGAAGTTGCCATTTTCTGGTTTGACAATTATTTTTTTTTTCTTTGAAATTAGTAGAGCCTATTGTTAGTTCTTAATAGACTTTTATTTACCACCTTTACCTTATTTTAATCATAGGAAGTATTTATATATTTATTTCTATGGCACCTTTTATTAAAATCAAGTATAGATAAGTTTTTCAATTGAATTAATTTCTCACTATAGATATTTATTAATTAAATTCAATCAATAAAAAAATAAAATATTAAAATTACTGATCAACAGTTCCAAGTGTAACATAAAGTGCCATTCATAAAATCCTGTTTTAATTAAATAAAAAACAAAAATACAAAAGACTTTAATAAAAGATTGAAAAATTCAACAACACAACAATATGTTTACACAAATAAATCAAATTAATCAAGTTGTGTGGCCGTGAAAAGAAAATAAAATGCACGACTGGGTCGCACGAACTTGCTCCTGTATGCAAAGAGTCTGTTTAAAAAAGCACCTATATAAGATTTAAAATTATACCTTTAAAACAAGTTTGTCTTCAAAGATTTAAATGCTATTCGATTTGTCAAAAAAACCGCGCGATTCATCCCAAGACACAACTCATCCTAGGACAACTCATCCCGGAAATGAATTGGTATTTACAATAGTTATAGTTATAAACAATACATACATATGTACCAAATGCATTATCTAATTTGGATAAAAGATAGTAATCAGCCCTATCATGAATTCCATCGTAGTCGGAATTTTTACGAATCCCGAAAAACTGTATCATGAAATCCGTTCGTAATGCAAAATTGTATGAGATTTTCCACTACGAACGGATTTCATGATACAGTTTTTCGGGATTCGTAAAAATTTCCGATTACGATGGAATTCATGATAAGGCTGAATATAATAAAAGTTTTGTCAATGTAATGCGCTCTTTCGGGCTCACGCACAGGATTTGATCTGGTGAGATGGGAGGGGATTACATTTAATGCAGTTAAAATAATTAAAAAAAAAAAACTATTTTAAGATTCAAAACTTTACCTGAAAAATAAGTTTGTCTTCAAAAATTTAGATGCCATTTTATAAATCAAAAAACCCTTGATTTTTCAAAAAATTTTTTTGAAAATCGTTAGAGCGGTTTTTTTTTAAATTAATTTTTTATATATAAAATTTTTAAATTTTGTTCTAAAAATATTTTTGGTATGCAGTTGTTTAGTGATTGTAAATATACGCTCTACATTTGAATTTCGTAAAAAAATGTTGACCCGTTTTTGAGATATAGAATTTTGAAAAAAAAAAATTCAATATTTTTTTAAAAATCCAAACAATAAAAAATTTCACTTTTGATAATCAAATATTGTTAAGGCAATATAAGAGCTTATTCAGAAAAGAAATTATTGAAATCGGTTGATAAGTTGCTGAGAAAATTAAGAAACAAAATAACGGTTCTATGAGCGGTACCTTTCCTGAGCAATACAAAAATATGTTTTTCTTATGAAAAGAAGCCAAGTTTAAAAATAAAATTTTAGAGAAAATTTAAAAAAAATCTATCGGTTTGTTTTTGAGAAAATTCGAATTTTCGTTTTTTGACCAAAAAAATTGTATGGGGGCCACTGTTAGTTTTGGTCTTTAAAAAAAAATGAAAAAAACGCCTAACGCGAATCTGCTGAAAACCTTAACTTCCAAGTTTGAACTCAATCGACCCAATGGTTTAGGCTGTAGGAGCGTGGACAGACAGACAAAACAGACCGGACGGAATCGCGGGACCCACTTTTTTCGACTTCTCTACCATCGTAATATCATGTTTGATTAAAATCTCGAGTTCGAAATTTTGCACGAATGCAAAACTTGCCATATAGTTCCTATATGTCGCAAGTAAAAAATCTGAAGTGGCTTTAAATATAATTAAATAAAATGGATTATAATAATTGTTTGTTTATCCAAGAAATTCACCTTTGAATGATATCTCTCTTAATGTTAATGTTAATTGATTCAGATCAACAGTTGAAGTGTTGATGGCTCTATTATCCCTTTTATATTGGCAATTGGCATTCATTACAATATTAAAAATGAAAATAATAAAATTAATGTAGGTTTTGTAAATTTCTGAAATAATGATAGCTCTAAATTGCGTACTCTGATGCAGAGTAGAGGTCTTAATAAATTTCAATAAGATAATAAATGAACTTTTAATAATTGATGATGATCATCATCATTATCATCACTAATCAATTAATAGGTACATATATTTACCTGTTTCTGCTTCTGGACATTGAATTGGATATATTTATTGTGTTTAATTAGTTTGGTTTGATTTGAAAGGTGTTTTGAGAATAAAAATTGGTGTGGGTTTACTTAATTGTTTGTTTATTGTTTTAGAAAGTGCATTAATTGCTGATAAAAAAATATGATAAATTTTGTTTGGGTTTAAATAATTGACGCAAGGTAATTTTGTATGCAAATATTTGATTTCTAGTATTTGACGCATTTAGAATTGTTTGCCTCTAAATTAAAGAGTGTTTAAATTTTAAGGGCCGATGTTGATTTTGAATAAAACACATATATCTAAGGAAATTACTGTTATTTTCAACTTCAAATAGGAAGTTATTGTAATGGGTCTGATTTGTCAAATTGAAAATTTTGACATTTCTCGACGTTTCAAGGTCCTTAGAGTCGAAATAAAAGATAGTTAAACAAAAATGTGAAAATTCTGGTTAACCCTAAATATCTCAGGAACCAATAACGCTAGAGACTTGAATTAAGTTTCATATTATATTATACCAAACAAATATATTTTTGGAAAAAAATCCAATTTACTTTTTTTTTTATAAATCAAAAAAACTGAAAAAAAAACAATTTGTCACCTCAAAATTTGTACGAATAAAAAATTAATTTTAACTAAAAAACAAGTTTGTGCAACGAAGAATAACGTTTTTAACATCTGGTAAAATTTTGAGAAAAAATTAATTGACAGTTTTTTTTATTGGTAAAAATTCATTTTCGACTCAAATACGAGTATCTTTTCAAAAATTTGATATTATGGCTTCAAACTAATTTTAACTTATAAGAAATATTGTTTTCAACATTCTTGTAAAAAAAAATCGAATTGACACTTCTTTTTTTACAAAAAATAAAAACCAAAACAAAATTTAAAAAAAGTTGGTAAAAATTGTTTTTTGACGAAAATATATTTTCAAAACTTTGAGATATAAGCTTCAAATTAATTTTATCTTATAAGAAATATTGTTTTCAACATTCGATAAAATTTTAAGAAAAATCGAATTGATAGTTCTTTTTTACAAAAAATAAAACCCAAAAAAAAAAAAAACAATACTAAAACTTGGTAAAAATTTACTTTCGACTCAAATCTCTTTTAAAAATCAAAAATATTGGCTTCAAACTTATTTTATTTTACAGAAAATATTGTTCTCGGAGTTCAGTAATTTTTTTTTTACAAATTCAACAGTCCGTTTTTTCGTAAAAAAATAAAATCTACAAAAAATAGTATAAGAAAATTTGGTATAAATTGATGTTCGCTTCTCGATATCGATATCTCTCAAATTAATTTCATTCATCCAATTTGTATCTGTTTATATAATAAATAAAAGAAATAAGAAATGCTACTAAAATTGGTAAAAATTTGTTTTCGACTAAAAATCTATTTAACAAAACTAGATTTTGAAATAAAATTATTTCATTATATGAAAAATATTGTTGGTAATTTTGAAATTTTTAAGAATAATTCAACTGACAACTTTTTTAACACAACACGAAAACCTACAAACTTTTAAGGAAGACAAACCGACAGACGGGATGGGAAGTTATCAGTGTGATAATTATTAGAATAATATTGGTATTGTTTTATTATGTATGAAACATAATATCGGCCAAATGGCCAACGCGACTTTGGCAGCACATTTCCATCCAATGATCCAAATTTTCGATGACAGTGAGGCATAATTTAGGTTCTATGCCTTGCTCACCCTTTATATTTTGAATTGTTACTGGCTTATCGACGTACACCTTTTCTTTAAAATAACATCAAAGATAGAAGTCCAGTGGTCAAATCACATGATTTTGGGGGCCAATTGACATCGCCACCACCTGAGATAGTAAGGTCATCGAATTTGTTCAAGGAGCCAATGTTTTGTTAGCTGTGTGGCAAGAAGCACCGACCTGTTGAAACCACATATCGTCCTCATCCACATCTTTCAATTCAAGCCAAAAAAAGTTCGTTATCGTCTCACTATAGCGAACACCATTCAGAGTAACTGCCTAATTTGGAAAAAATACGGCGCGATGACGCCGCTAGCTTGTAAACCACATGAAACAGTCACTATGTGTGGGTGCATTGATTTTGTGCCAATCACGCTTGGATTATCATTCGCCCAAATGCGGCAATCGACGAAGCCACTGAGGTGAAAATGTGACGATTTACTTTGAAAATTGATCATCCACTGTTGTCAGTTCTAGTTCTTGCCACCATTCTGACCATTGACCAGCCCCACTATCGCGAACTCCCATTCTCATAAAAAGCCTGAATAACTTTAACTCATTGCTAGATTCTGTATCTTTATATGGTTAAGTTGAGTTTAGGTTGGATTAGTCTGAAATTTAGAAATGTCAAATGAAATGCGAAAAATAAACTTGACGTGAATGTAACCACCCTTTACTCCATTTTAATAATTGTTGCTTGGTCGTCGACGTCTCTGTTCCTGCTCCCAATATTGCTCTTTCGCTGCGCTAGCTCATGAACAACTCGTTTAATAAGCTCTTCCTTCGGTTCCGTAAGCTAATACAAAAATAGTAATTAATGTTTTGCAAACAAACCTGCACTTTGATCTTGTTGTAAAAGTACACGCATATTAGGTGTCAATTTTAGTCTCTTTACATAATGTATGTTCACAAATTAGATGATTTCAAACACACGTTAAGTGCATTACCTGCAGTTTATCGTAGAATAACTGGAAAAATCTGACAAATACAAAGGACAACAAAATCATAGCTCCACCAAAAAATTTTTGGTTATTATCTTTCAAAGTTCTATCCAGTGCGTATAGTGACCTTTTGTGATATACTTCTTAATCGAAATTGGTCGAGGCGTGAAGTAATTATTATATTATATAAAAAGATATAATTTTCCAATAAGAGGTTTCATTTTGATCTTAAAAAAAAGAGGAATTAGATAAAAATCAATGGATGTTTATTCCATTGTAAAGAAATAAGTACTCATGCTATTAACAAATAATGTCTTTTATTGCAGCACCATATAACGGGTTATTCATTTTGCGGTTGTTGAGTTAATAAACCAATTTTTTTTTCAGTTGAAAGTCTGACATTTACGAAAATGGATCGCACAATGCATACAAATTGTTAAAACCTACTACAAAAATGGTGCTTCTGCAACAGCCACATATCGTAATTTAAGAGGAGATTATGGTTTACATAAACGTCCATAACTACGCAAGCAATTGACTCTTTGTTCCGGAGGTGTGATTGGACCTTATTTCTTCGAAAACGAATGACTATGTCACTGTAAATTCAGAGCTTTATGGTTTTATGATAACCGAATTTTTTTTGCCTGCCATTGAAGAATACGACTTGTAGAATAAGTGGTTTCAACAAGACGGTGTCAAATGCCACTCAACTCGAGCGAATATGGATTTATTGCAAGAGACATTTCCTGTCCGCGTAATTTCTCGTCGTGGCGATATCAACTGGCTACCAAGATCATGCGATTTGAAAAACGCTGGACATTTTTTTGTAGGGCTACACGAAAGACCGAGTTTATGCAGATAAACCTTGAACTTTTGATCACTTAAAACCAACATTCGTCAAGTTACATCTGGGATACCGCCCAATATGTGTCAAAAAGTGGTCGAAAATTACCTTAAAAGAATCGTTGCTTGCAACAATTCGCATGGTGGTCATTTAAATGATGTAGTGTTTCACACATAATTTTAAAGTTCAAACTTCATAATAAAAAGAAAATATCATGAAATAAAATATTTTATATGTACACTGTACTTTTCGTAAAATTTTTGATGTCCAATTTGTACCAAGTTTGACCCGTGGCGTGATGGTAAGTGCGTTTTTCACCACCTTATTAACTTCCCATAGGAAGTTATTGTAATGGGTCCGATTTGTCAAATTGAAAATTTTGACATTTCTCGACGTTTCAAGGTCCCTAGAGTCGAAATAAAAGATTTTTAGAAAGATGTCTGTGCGTGCCTGTGTACGTACGTTCGTACGTCCGTATGTCCGTATGTCCGTATGTCCGTATGTCCGTATGTCCGTATGTCCGTATGTCCGTATGTCCGTATGTCCGTACGTCCGTACGTTCGCGACGTTTTTTTCGTCGTCCATAGCTCAAGAACCAGAAGAGACATCGACTTCAAATAAATTTTGTTATACAGATAATAAGACAGAAAGATGCAAAAAGGGCTCTCAAGAAAATTGCGTGGGTGGTTTTTTTACCATAGCAGTTTAAAAAAAAGGTGAAAATTTTGGTTAACCCTAAATATCTCACGAACCAATAACGCTAGAGACTTGAATTAAGTTTTATATTATATATTGTAACGTGATACCAAACAAATATATTTTTGGAAAAAAATCCAATTTACTTTTTTTGACGTGACAACGTCTTAAATTAGGTTGCGGCTGGGAGTCACTTATGAAAAAGTGTAACGCCCGGTAACGTTACGATGAGTCACCGAACGAGAGAGAGGCCCGCCGAATGCCTTGCGTCTCTCTCCCACTCAACTATGATCGGTCTGCCGCGCGCGCAGCACTAGAGAATTAGGCGCATTGAATCGGCGCATGCTTGTGTCTCTGTCTTTGTCTTTCTCGAACGTTCTTGGCGTTGGAAAAACAAGAAAACGTCATAATACAAGTTCACACGTGTGGTTAAAGTATCGTCAGCTGTGTCTGTAGTGAAAATGTGGAGTGCTTAGATTCGTCATTTACAACAACTACAACAATAAAGGTAAATAATTGTACACTGATATTTCATTATCGTAAACTATGATTGATTGATTAATTGTTAGATTGACACAAAAGTTGAGAAACTGAGTTTATAGGTTATGTGATGTCATACTATTGATAAATGTTGATAGTGTTAAGTAAATTATTAGTTTAAAAAATTTGTGCAATTCTTATTTTCATTCAATTCCTTGTTCCTATTGTGCAATTTAATTATATTCATATCAATAAATATTCTACCGAGAAAAAGACGTTGTCACGTAAAATCTTCGCCCGTAAAACCGACTTTACAGGCAACCATTTTTTTTTTTTTATAAATCAAAAAAACTGAAAAAAAAAATGTGTCACCTCGAAAATGTTACGACTAAAATATTATTTCATCTCCAAAACAATTTTGTAAAACGAAGAATATTGCTTTTGACATCTGATAAAATTTTGAGAAAAATCTAATTGACAGTTTTTTTTTATAAAAAATAAAAACCAAAAAAAAAACATTACTGAAAGCTGGTAAAAATTGAATTTCGGCTCAAATATCTTTTCAAAAACTTGAGATTATGCTTAAAGCTTATTTTATCTTATAAGAAATATTGTTTTTAACATTCTGAAAAATGTTGAGAAAAATGGAATTGACAGTTTTTTTACAAAAAATAAAAACCAAAAAAAAAAAAATTATTTAAAAGTTGGTAAAAATTGATTTTCGACTCAAATATCTTTTCAAAACTTCGAGATATTGGCTTTAAACTACTTTAATCTTTCAAAAAATATTGTTGTCAACATTCAGTAAAATTTGGAAATGAATGTCACTATCACAAAGGATCACAAAAGTAAAGAAAGTTCTCGCGCACGTAGCGGTAATCGTCACTCACAAAGATAGAAGGATACATTCATAGAATATCGTTACCATGATCGTAACACAATATCGTCAATCGTAATACTTTTTTCCGTGTTCTGATTTTTTTATTTATTTTTTTGGAGTTTACCTTTAAGCCATAAATCTCCGTGTTCTGAAGTGCGACAGAATGATTGACATATTAGTTGGTTGTCAAATCTAATGTCAAATATTATGGTTGTGTTCAGAAACTTAATTTGTGACAAAACTTAAGATTTATCAAACTTAAAAAAATAATCTGATACAGTTACAACTGAAGTTAGCTAAAATTAAGTTTCGCGAAGCCGACCAAATTAATTGGAAATCAGTACTACTAATAGTTTATTACATTTTTTGTCGCTGGACATAACGTCCAGCTGAGTAATATATTTTGTATTGTTTGCTTAAACTGCATCTTGACAAAAGAATAAATCGCACAATGGTACAATGTTTGTTTGAATATCTTGAATTTTTTGTTTTAAGCCATTCAACTTACCAAAAAAGCAAAAGTATAGACATTTTTGTTGGTTATACATATGTATATCTCTAAGGCCTGATAAATATCTTAAATATTAGCTATTGAAGGTAGAGATTTAAAATTTTAACCACAGCTAACTTACATACTCAAATATTATTAATTTTTTCTTATGAATGAAATATAAGATCAAATCACCAAACCCACTCACATACCGCGTTAGACATCACACCAACAATTATTATCAAGCAGCTCTATAGTAAACCAGAGGCTGGCGAATTCGAACTTTGCATATGCCTCCTATTTGTAAAGCGTATGGCTTATTATGGTAAATGACAAGACAATAAATCATGGTCAATTGGTATACACTACATAGATACTTATTGACAATAATTCACGCCCCGCAATAACCAGAAATATGTACTAAATCTTGTTTTGTTTTTTTCTTTTTCATCTCTCTCAAGACAACACAAAAGCTATTGTATTGACGAAAGACAAGGCAAGACAGTAATAAGATTATGTAAAGTACGCAAGCGTAAGTAGGTACCTAAACTGGGTATGTCCGGCATATAGACGACAAACTTCAACTTTAACGAACTGTGCGTATAAATAGCAACATTTCGCAAGGAATTGGTATCAGTTCATTCTACGAATAATTCAAGTCAACACAGACCTCCTTTTTCAAAAATAACCTAAATCAATCAAAATGTTTAAGTTGGTAAGTGTACCGAGTGCCCACGTCAAAGTGTCCCATTTTTGACACTTTTCTTATAAGAATTTAAAATCTTATTGATTTGTTCCTTCTTGTAGGTGGTGTTGTCTGTTCTCCTCGCTGTAGCTGCTGCCCGTCCAGGACTTATTGGCTCCCCAGTGGTTTACTCTTCCCCAATTGTCCAGGAACACAGTGTGGCCCATGTCGGCTCTGTGGTCAAGAGTGTTCCAACTGCTGTGTCTCACCAAAGCTCCACTGTTGTCCACAACTCAGCTAATGTCGTCGAACCAATTGTCGCTCCAGTTGTCAAGACCTACGCTGCTGCTCCAGTCCACGCTCCATTGGTCCAAACCTATGCTGCTGCTGCTCCTCTCGTGAGTACCTATGCTGCCGCTGCTCCAGCTCACATCAGCTATGCTGCTGCTCCAGCTCATGTCAGCTATGCTGCTGCACCTGCTGCTCACCTCACCTATGCTGCCGCTGCTCCAGTTGCTTACGCTAGTGCTTGGTAAACATACACAAAAAAAAGCTAATAAAGTTCCTGAAGACGGGTGGTTGGACGGTAAAACCCTTCCTTCCCCTCACCTTAATAATACTTCTCTGCAACAAAACATCATGTGCATAATGTACATAAATGTATTAAGCTCCGTAATGATTTCTAAATAAATAAAAACCAGAACTGTCTCCATTGAAATTTTGTTGTTTTGACTTTGTGATTATTTTGTTTCCGGCTTTGACTTCGACTTCTAATGACTTTACGATTTGAACAAAAAAGAGTTATTGGTGTTGGCCTTCGGTACATGTTCGGTACTTGATACGGAGCGTACACACTACAATTCTTAAGAACAAAGATAATTATCGTATGTTGTTGTTGATGTCAAGACGCCTGTGTAGCGTACAACTTCTCTGATATGTGGCTGTCGCGGATGTAAATTCTCAAAAAGCATTATTGGTTTTGTAGTTGATTTAGATCTGTAACGAAATTACAGCATAGTTATTTATATTTCGAAAGCTGTTGTTGTTGCTCATTTGGCTTAAAATTATTTGAAGTTAAGTTAGCACCGACATTTTAGATTTTTAATTTTCAAGTAGTTCAATGATCAAGTGAATAGAAGAATTAAGGCTTAAACTTCTTGAATTTTAAAACTAGATTTTGTGTGAACAAATTTTGAAATACGTTGTAATTTACGTTTTCTAAATGGGCTTGCAATAAGACGTTTCAATTTGAATAACCCGCTATTTGAGTAGCTGTCTTGAATCTATCATCTTTTGACACTTGACAAAACTAAAAATAGGACGAAATATTCTTCAACAACGCATTAAAATTGTGAAAATTTACTACAAAATTGGTAAGCATTTTTTTGTCGGAGTTCGCAAAACTATAGGGTCCGCCATCTAACGTTTTTTTTTAACTAGTACTTATTTCGTGAATGGTAACACTTAGCTCTTGTCTGATTTGACAGATGATTAGTTTTATCCTTCCACTGAAGGAATATTGTTGCTGTATACGCTTGAACAACGCTGGAAACAACGCTTAGAGAAGATGCCGATTTTGCCAAAAAAATCATCTTTTCAGATGAAGCTCATTTTGATCTTGGCGGGTTTGTAAACAAGCAAAATTGTCGCATTTGGGGCGCGAAAATTGAAAAGCCGATACACCCAAAACGAGTCACTGTTTGGTGCGAATTTTGGTCCAGAGGCATAATTGGGACAAAGTGGCCGTTATACAGTCAATGGCGATCGTTATCGGGCCATGTTGATTGAATGTTTGTTCACAAAAGGAGAAGGAGGATATTGGCAACATTTGGTTTCAACAGGACGGGCGCTATGTGCCCGACAGCCGAAGCTACACTCGATGTTTTTATAGCATTTTCAAAAAAAAGAAAAAGGCGGACCCTAGATACATATATAAGACACTTTTGGGTCGCCCATATCACCTTCTCCCAATCCTCAACTTGTCACTAGTGTATACGATTTTTGGGGTGAACGATGTGATTGGACCTTACTTATTGAAAAATGATATTGATGCATCTGTAACTATGATAAATTGTGCTTCTGAGATATGGTTACTGATTTCTTTGTTATGGCCGTAGTTTAAAAGATATTGATGTGGGCAACGTTTAATTTCTAAAAGATTTTACAACAATAGGGAATCAAGATATTTTTATTTAAAACCTTTACACCACGTGAAAGATAAGTTTTATGCCTATGCTCCACAGCCCATAATCGAATCAGACCTTTAGAGGGAATGCAGGAAGTTATGTATCGAGGACTCACAAGAGCAAATGAAAGAATTGGTAATGGATTTTTTTTTGCTGTAGCTTGTAGCTATAGAAGTCATTAAGTTGATGTAGTTTTACTGTTTTTAGTGGCAAACCTTCCCCTTTATGGAATAAAGTTTAATTTATTTCAATTAAAAAAATAAAAGTTTGTTAACATTAAAATTAAATCTCTTACAGAAAAACCCTATCTGTTCAGCTCAAACTTCTTTAATTTAATAAAACAAGCAAAAAATAAATCTAAATACATTTTAAGATCGATACGAAACTCCTACTGACCATTTTTCTAATCCAACCAGGAAGTCGAATAATTTAATTTGAAAAAAACAAAAGATTCAATTAATGTTAACTTCTATTTAACAAAATTGACAAAAACGACATTTATGAATGGTTTAACGTCACCATAAAAGTTCTAAAGAATTATTCATAAATCTTTAACTTAAGTTGCAACAATCTGATAATTCTTAGTGGGTATCTGGCTAACCAGTTTGTTGTTGTTGTCGTCTGTTGTGGTGGGGCGTTTATAGCAGTAGGTCAATGGCGAGTGAAGCAGCAAAATGCAATGGAGCAGTGGCGTTAAAGTGGAAGTCAGAGGCGCGGTTTAAGTTAGTGAAACTGAATGGGCAATAACTGGACCATGAGGTGAGGCAGCATAAATCTTAACCGAGCTCTGGGGCAACGAACGGTTGCACAATTTCTGATTACCGTGGCCGTGAAAATGACCATCTGACTTGGAAGTTGTAAGCAGCGGTTTGCCTTTGGGGTATATTGGCAAGAACAAATTCTTATATATGTACATATTTAGTAGTTACTCGTAGCTATATTAAAGGGTAATGTACAGAATGGGACTTGACTTTGCCACAACCGTAGATCAGATAACAAATAAAAAAAAATTTGATAAACTCGGACTCCAAGTCTTGGGGAATGGCCTAGAAAAATATGAACGCTTTAAATTCTATTGGTTTGCAAGTTTTTTTATAATAGACTGAAATTATTTTCCTACGTCAAAGTTGTACAAAAATAGATAAACATTAAAATAACAGCTAATAGCTATTGCAAGTTATTGTTCCCCAAAATGTAAAGATGACATTAAATCTTGAAATATTTATTTGCAAGATCCAGTTGTCTCTTGGTAATTGGAGGTGAACGGTAATCCACTTTGTAGTTTGGACATTGGAGCAGCTTAAATGTGAAAACTAAATTGTTCGAAAATTAATAATTTCGGGAGTCGGAAAATTCGAAGTCGAGAAGGTCATGAATCATTGGACCCTTTTTTTCGAAATTTAGTTTGGGAACAACATTGTAGTTCACGACTGTGGGGGTTTAACGACCTCTGGTTCCTTTATAATGGTGCGTTCTGCCTTACAGTCTATCTCATAATTGATCTTTTGCGCATCAAGTTTCGAAATCATGTTACCAGCTGTCTTGAAAATGGGTTTGGAGGACAAGTAAAACAATTTTAAATTAAAGCCTTAGAATTAAAAAAACAATTAACTTTTACAAGTTCTTTTGATGTCAAAATTTCGTCTGATGGTTCCAACTTGAGAATTTTGGTTATTTCTCTTTGAAAAAATTGTATTTGTACCTTGTATGAGCCAGGTGTATAAATTTATAGTTATAGGAAAACAAGTTATCGAGTTGCGTAGGTGGGTTTAACCAAAAACAATAAATATGTAAACACAACGTAAATATTTGTTTGTGCGTACAAGAATGTTTGTATGTATGTGAATTTCACAAGTAATGTTTTTGTACATTGCAACATCGGTGATGGCTTTTGACACCAATTTATAAAATAATAAATGAAGTGTGACCTGATCTGGGAGTTGTAGTAATTACGTTAATATAGTTTTAATAAAACGAAACGTAAATTAAAAAGAGGCTGCGATCCTACCCACACTGATAACTTCCCATACCGTCTGTCGATTTGTCTTGCTTAAAAGTTTGTAGGGTTTCGTGTTTTGTTTCTTAAAAATTTAAAAATTACGAACAGTATTTTGCATATAATGAAATAGTTTGATTTCAAAATCAATTTTTGTTAACGAGATTTTTAGTCGAAAACCAATTTTTAACTTCCCATAGGAAGTTATTGTAATGGGTCCGATTTGTCAAATTGAAAATTTTGACATTTCTCGACGTTTCAAGGTCCCTAGAGTCGAAATAAAAGATTTTTAGAAAGATTTCTGTGCGTGCGTGTGTACGTACGTTCGTACGTCCGTACGTCTGTACGTTCGCGATGTTTTTTCGTCGTCCAAAGCTCAAGAACCAGAAGAGATATCGACTTCAAATAAATTTTGTTACACAGATAATAAGGCAGAAAGATGCAGAAAGGGCTCTCAAGAAAATTGCGTGGGTGGTTTTTTTACCATAGCAGTTTAAAAAAAAGGTGAAAATTTTGGTTAACACTAAATATCTCATGAACCAATGATGCTAAAGACTTGAATTAAATTTTATATTATATATTGTAACGTGATATAAAACAATTATATTTTTGGAAAAAATGCAATTAACGGTTTTTTTTTATAAATCAAAATAACTGAAAAAAAAAATTTGTCACCTCGAAAATTTTACGACTAAAATATGGTTTCATTTCCAAAACAATTTTGTGCAACGAAGAATAATGTTTTTGATATCTGATAAAATTTTGAGAAAAATCGAATTGACAGTTTTTTTTTTATAAAAAATAAAAGCCTAAAAAAAAACATTACTCAAAAGTTGGTAAAAATTGATTTCCACTTAAATATCTTTTCGAAAATTTAAGATTATGGCTTCCATTTTATTTTGTCTTATAAGAAATGTTATTTTCAACATTGGCTAATATTTTGAGAAAAATCGAATTGACACTTTTTTTACAAAAAATTAAAACCTAAAAAAATATTAATAAAAGTTGGTAAACATTTATTTTCGACTTAAATATCTTTTCAAAACTTTGAGATATTGGTCTTAAACTAATTTTACATTTTAAAATATATTGTTGTCAACATTCAGTAAAATTTTGAGAAAAATCGAATTGACAGTTTTTTTAACAAAAAAATAAAAACGAAACAAAAATTAATAAAAGTTGTTAATAATTGATTTTCGACTCAAATCTCTTTTAAAGACTGTAAGATATTGGCTTTAAACTAATTTTTTATTATAAGCAATATTGTTTTCAATGTTCGGTAAAATTTTGAGAAAAATCGAATTGACAGTTTTTTACAAAAAATAAAAACCTAAAAAAAAACAATACTACAACTTAGTAAAAATTTACTTTCGACTTATTATTATCTCATAGAAAATATTGTTTCCGACTTTCAGTACATTTTTTATAAAAATCCAACAGTCAGTCAGTTTTTTCATAAAAAATTAAAATCTACAAAAAATAGTACGCAAAATTGGTAAAAATTGATGTTCGATTTTCGATATCTCGTGAACAATAGAAGATATTGACTTCAAATTAATTTCATTCATCCAATTTATATTTGTGTATATAAGAAATATGTTTTTTTTAAGAAATGCTACTAAAATTGGTAAAAATTGGTTTTCGACTAAAAATCTCGTTAACAAAAAAATAATAAAACTATTTCATTATATGGAAAATATTATTGGTAGTTTTCAAATTTTTTAAGAATAATTCAACTGATAACTTTTTTAACAAAACACGAAAACCTACAAACTTTTAAGCAAGACTAATCGACAGACAGGATGGGAAGTTATCAGTGTGGGTCGCATTCCAGCCTATTTTTACCAATTTAAATAGCATTTCTCAAAAGTTTTTATTTCTTATACTATGTATACGAGTATAAACAAATACAAATTGGATGAATGAAACTAATTTAAAGTCAATATCTTCTATTGTTCACGAGATATCGAGAACCGATCATCAGATTTTAATAATTTGGGTACTTTTGTTTGCAGATTTTATTTTTCATAGAAAAAACTGACTGTTGGATTTTAATACAAAATTAACTGAATGTCGAAAATTATATTTTCTGTGAGTAAAATTAGTTTAAAGCCAATATTTTTAATTTTAAAAAAGATAATTGAGTCGAAAGTCTATTTTTACCTACTTTTGTTAATTTTTTTAATTAATTTTGTTTAGGTTTTTATTTTTTGTAAGAAAATTGTCAATTCGATTTTTGTCAAAATTTTACTGAATGTTGAAAACAATATTTTTCATAAGATAAAATTAGTTTAAAGCCAATATCGCAAAGTATTGAAAAGATATTTAAGTCAAAAATCAATTTTTACCAACTTTTGTTAATTTTTTTTTAGGTTTTTCATTTTTTGTAAAAAACACTGTCAATTCGATTTTTCTCAAAATGTTACTGAATGTTGAAACAATATTCTTTAAAAATAAAATTAGTTTAAGGCCAATGTCTCAAATTTTTGAAAAGTTATTTGAGTCGAAAATCAATTTTTACTAACGTTTATTCATTTTTTGTTTTAGGTTTTTAATTTTTATAAGAAAACTGTCAATTCGATTTTTGTCAAAATCTTACCAGATATTGAAAACGTTATTCTTCGTTGCACAAAATTATTTTGGAGATATAATAATTTTTTATTCGTAAAATTTTCGAGGTGACAAATATGTATTTTTTTTTTTCAGTTTTATTGATTTATAAACAAAACCGTTAATTGGATTTTTTTCCAAAAATATATTTGTTTGGTATCACATTACTATATATCGGGTGATTTTTTAAGAGCTTGAGAACTTTTTTAAAAAAAAAACGCAAAAAATTTGCAAAATCTCATCGATTCTTTATTTGAAACGTTAGATTGGTCCATGACATTTACTTTTTGAAGATAATTTCATTTAAATGTTGACCGCGGCTGCGTCTTAGGTGGTCCATTCGGAAAGTCCAATTTTGGGTAACTTTTTCGAGCATTTCGGCCGGAATAGCCCGAATTTCTTCGGAAATGTTGTCTTCCAAAGCTGGAATAGTTGCTGGCTTATTTGTGTAGACTTTAGACTTGACGTAGCCCCACAAAAAATAGTCTAAAGGCGTCAAATCGCATGATCTTGGTGGCCAACTTACCGGTCCATTCCTTGAGATGAATTGTTCTCCGAAGTTTTCCCTCAAAATGGCCATAGAATCGCGAGCTGTGTGGCATGTAGCGCCATCTTGTTGAAACCACATGTCAACCAAGTTCAGTTCTTCCATTTTTGGCAACAAAAAGTTTGTTAGCATTGAACGATAGCGATCGCCATTCACCGTAACGTTGCGTCCAACAGCATCTTTGAAAAAATACGGTCCAATGATTCCACCAGCGTACAAACCACACCAAACAGTGCATTTTTCGGGATGCATGGGCAGTTCTTGAACGGCTTCTGGTTGCTCTTCACTCCAAATGCGGCAATTTTGCTTATTTACGTAGCCATTCAACCATAAATGAGCCTCATCGCTCATCGGACGTAAAGCGAGAAACACATTTCGAACCGAACACTGATTTTGGTAATAAAATTCAATGATTTGCAAGCGTTGCTCGTTAGTAAGTCTATTCATGATGAAATGTCAAAGCATACTGAGCATCTTTCTCTTTGACACCATGTCTGAAATCCCGCGTGATCTGTCAAATACTAATGCATGAAAATCCTAACCTCAAAAAAATCACCCATTATAATATAAAATTTAAATCAAGTCTCTATCGTTATTGGTTCGTGAGATATTTAGGGTTAACCAAAATTTTCACATTTTTTTTAAACTGCTATGTGTATAAAAAAAAAATTATTTGAAGTCGATATCTCTTCTGGTTCTTGAGCTATGGACGATGAAAAAAACCTACGCACGCACATACAGTTGTAAAAACTGCAGTCTTTTTGGGACTGCAGTTAAGTCACGAATAAGACTTTTTTTCATTAGTCTTTTAACTTACAAAAGTACTTGAACTGCAAAAAAACAGTCAGCAGTCAGTACTTACTTTCTGACTTGGCAGTTAAAAAAAGTAGTTAATTGACTTAAAGTTAATTAACTGCAGTTCTTTTAACTGGTTTTAGTTTTTTTAGTCAGTACAAATTCTTTTGTACTGGGGTATTAGAATTTTTAGTCAGTAAGTCTTTTCACTGCAGTTAATTAACTTTAAGTCAATTAACTTTTTTTTAGTCTTTTGACTTCTTTTAGTCTTTATAAGTCCAAAGAGTATTAAGAGTACGTCGTTTGAGAGTGTATTGTAAATCGAAAAACAAAGTAAAGAGATAAATATAACAATAAGAAATACATGTGTATTTCTGTTTTTTTTTTTTTTCAAAAAGTTTGAATACTAATGCGTTTTGAAAACGCGTTTAAAGATGTTGTTCAGATTTGTCATACATTCATGTATACATAGTATATGTATAATATATTGTTGTAATAGTTAAATAATATTTTGGTTTTCCCAAATGATCTGATATCATTGAAATATGCTGATTCAGTTTTAGAAACAAAAAAACATGAGCAGATGCTTCTATTTCTTGCTTGATTGATATGTTTCGGGTGGTCGTTAGAAAAAGTTCGTGTTGAATGGGCCTAAATTACTTCCAAATAAAGGCATACAAATTCTTTTATTTTGTTTCAAAATTAAGTTGTAATCAAATAATTTTTAAAAAATTGATTATCAAATCCAAAATTAAATAAAAAGTTGAAAAAGATGAATTTTTCAAGTTTTTATGTATTTAACTGTTAATTTTGTTTCCTGTATTTGATTTTTTTTAACTTTTAGTCTAATGCCAAAACTCGAAAGCCAAATGAATGAAAATTGAGTATTTTTTCTTAAAACAATGTCCTTCCCACCCAAAAGATTGTAAATAGACCCCCTCCCAAAAAGTCTAGTCCCAGTCTGCATGTGTACCGAATTACCCTGTGCAGTGGAGCGGCTTTTTTCCATTGCTGGGCTTATTGCCACCTCTAGAAGAGCAGCACTTTCAGACAGCAATTTTCAAAAAACTGCGGCTACTAAAAGTTAACTCTTCAATAGTTAAAAATTAATTTTATTTATAAAACAAACTGTTATTAAAAAATTTTGATTTTTTAGAGTACATAGACATAATTTAAAAAGAATAAAATATTTAATTTTGCGAAAGAACAACTTTTATTTCCTAAAAATATTATTGTTTTGTTCGACATGCTCAATAAACATTTGCCACACAAACAATGCAACAAAGAACTAATGCCAAAAGCATTCTATAGCAAACCTCATTGTTGTTAGACAAACAGCATTGTTACCTCATTGCATAGGTACCTCATATATATTTAATATTATTTTCAAATCCCTGTAGTATCTTCTTAGTCAAAAGACTAAAAAAAGTTAATTGACTTAAAGTTAATTAACTGCAGTGAAAAGACTTACTGACTAAAAATTCTAATACCCCAGTACAAAAGAATTTGTACTGACTAAAAAAACTAAAACCAGTTAAAAGAACTGCAGTTAATTAACTTTAAGTCAATTAACTACTTTTTTTAACTGCCAAGTCAGAAAGTAAGTACTGACTGCTGACTGTTTTTTTGCAGTTAAATTTTCCAGTCGCAGTATTAACTTGCATTCAAAAAATTTGTTAATTAACTGCGACTTAATTGAATGCATTACCCAAAAGACTGCAGTCTTTAAAAGTCTCTACAAATCTTTTATTAAGATTTAGGAACCTTGACGCTTCGAGAAATGTCAAAATTTTCAATTCGACAAATTACAATAACTTCCTATGGAAAGTTAAAAATCTCATCGGAAGTCACTGTGGCGTATGTGTAACTTGTTTATTTCAATGCTCAAAGTTGTAATAATTGGAACATATAGGTGTAAATTCTCTTCACTTTTTAAAATTGTTTCTACCATTAATAACACTTTTTAACATAGTTTTAAATACAGTTTAGAATATGACGATTCGTAACCGCGTTAATAATAACATTCAACTTCCAAGCCCTTAAGAAATTCCCCTTACAACATATCTTTTATCTTCATCAAAGAACAATTTAAATCTGGCTTATTACAATTTGGAGGCTAAGAAAATATAAAGTCAACTTCTTTCCCTGTACAAACAAAACAAACATCAAACACGCATTCAACATTCGTGTGGTGGTATTCAATCTTCGACCATTATACCTTTTGATATCATAGGTATAAAGCTAATTACTGGACAAACCCAAACCCAAACCAAAAACCACTTTGGTTGTGGGTAACAAAGCTCTTTTACCGCAAACGAGCTGCGAGAATTATGCGTTTTCAAGGTCACAATCACAATTTCAATTCGCTCACAATATAAAAACTTACTTTTGATATGATATTGAATTGAAAGTAATTTTGGTTTGGTAATTAATTTTAATTGAAGCAAAAGCAAGAGTGAGAGGATTATTATTATTTCGAACTTGGGCTACTCATGCGGATCGTCTTTGACCACAGATTGTAACGATAGTAAACCAAGGCGCATTACAGAGACCAACAGCGAAAGAGAGAACGGAACAGATTACACCGCTGAATAATAATGATATTATGCCCCTTTCCAATGTTGCATTATTATATTTATTATTTATTTGATTGAGTTTAAATTAATTAATTTAATTTTGATAAAAGTTTTGATTTAGTTTAAAGGTATAAAAGAACTTGAGTTCTTTGGTAAAGATATTCAGTTCGTTAGTTCTGCCATTCAATACAGACCTCCTTTGACAACAACAACAAAACCAAAACCAAACAAAATGTTCAAATTGGTATGAAAAAAGTTTAAATATATTATTTTAATTGCTTTGATTTTGAATATCCTTCTTTTTGTGTTGTGTTGCAGGTGGTATTGTCTGCTCTCCTTGCCGTAGCTGCTGCTCGTCCAGGTCTTTTACATTCATCCCCAGTGGTGTATTCATCCCCTATTGTGCACCAACATGGTCTGGCTAGTGTTGGAACGATTGTGAAGAGTATCCCAACTGCTGTATCTCACCAGAGCTCCTCTGTTGTGCATGGTTCAGCTCACGTTGTGCAACCAATTGTTGCTCCAGTTTTGAAGACCTATTCAGCTCCAGTGCTGCACACATCCTACTCATCTCCAATTGTTAGCTCTCCATTGGCTTATTCTGCACCACATTTATCTTATGCTCATGCATCACCAGTTCATTATGCATCTCCTTATGGATACACCTCAGGCGGTTGGTAGATGTTCTGCTTTTGAAGGATCGAACGGTTTCAGGACGGAAAATATAAACAAATTCTAAACAACAATGTAAATAATTCTTAAAATAAATAAAAACAAAAATTACCCATATAAATATAGAACATTCTTTCGATATTATTTTTGAAATAGCCACAATTATTATGAGTGCTCTTGTGGTTTTTGTCATTTTTAAGAAACACGAATTGTGAAGTTCAGATTTAACACATTGAAATTAGATTATACTCCAGTTTTTAGTTCAGGAAATTAAGATACAAAAATGTCTTCTCTTGAAAAAAAATCAACAAAACTTCTTAGTTTTAGAACAAAATTGTCGAATTCATTGGCTTGCAGTTCATTTAATCATTGGTGGAATTTTTTGATTAGTTTATGTTTGGAAAAATATTTGTTTATTTAGAACCAAGTTTCCTAGTGGTCCCGGAAGCCAAATAACACATCACATCTGGGCTACAATAGATTTAAGGCCGTCAAGGTGCTTACTATCTCTAAGCAGATTGCTTATAAGCTCAATAATAGGCGTCATAACCGGGCACTGTCTTAAATCATTTTTTCAAATGCTGTTTGGATAAGTAAGAGGAGAAAACAGTTCTTCACCTCCTGTGTATATGCCATGTTCTAGCTCAAAAACCAAAGATCTTCCAAGGAGAATTCTTCTGTAACGATCTAAATGATCTCAACCATACTAACATAATCAGTCATTCATGTTTCGTATAAGGGACTCAAACTGGTTTTATTCAGCTCTGAAGAAAGCCTCGAGATTTATCTGGTATCACAATGCGCCAATAAACTGGTCTAAGTGTGTGTCCTACTCCATTCCGGACAGCCACTTTAACCTAACCTATAATCGTCTTCAAATATTCACATTACGGCAGATCCTGGAAAAAACCCAAGAACATCAAATCGATACCCACCATCTCTTCATTGATTTCAAGGCCGAATATAGCAGGGACGAGCTGTACAGAGCCATGTCTAGTTTTGGCATCCCTGCCAAATTCTTCCGTTTGTGCAAGATGACCATGGAGAATTCACGCTACTCCATAAAGGGTGGAACCAACTAAACAGAACGTTTCGATGAAAAAAAAGGCTTTAGACAAGGTGATGCGCTGTCATGCGATTTTTTTTAACATCGTACTTGAAAGAATAGTACAGAGCTCCCAAGTCAACTCTAGAGGCACTATCTTTCAAAAGTCTGTCCAATTACTAGAATACGCTGATGACATTGACATAATCGGAAGAACTCAGCGTGCTGTCAATGGGGCTTTTGTGAGTATTGAGGCAGAGGCGACAAAAATGGGGTTAACGATTAATGAGGACAAAACAAAATACATGCTGTCGTCGTCAAGAAAGGACTACAACACCGACGTCTTGGTCAAAACGTCACTATCGACAGACGTAACTTTGAGGTAGTCAAGGACTTCGTCTACCTAGGCTCCACTATAAACGCAGAAAGCAACACCAGCGCTGAGATCAAACGAAGAATAATTCTTTGGGCTAAGAAAGCAATTGAGTAGCAAAATCCTCTCTCGAGGGACCAAAGTGTCGCTATATGAGACCCTCATCATCCCCGTCGTGTTATACGGTGCAGAAGCATGGACTATGACAAAAGCACCTTGTGTTGTTTCGAGAAAAAAGTTTTTCGTGTGATCTACGGTCCCGTATGCATAAAAGGGGTGTGAAGGGGAAGATGGAACGACGAGCTGTATGGGCTGTACAACAAAGTAGACTTAGCCAGAAGGGTAAAAGTCCAACGACTAAGATGGCTGGGTCACGTAGAGCGCATGGAAACCAATGCTCCGGCCCGGAAAGTCTTCGAAAAATTAATATTTTCAGCGTCCATATTTATTTTTGGTAAAACAAATTGAAGAGTGCTCAAAATTAAGTTTTCGTAATCCTGGGGTGGAATCGGCTGAGGTGATTGTTGATAAATGACAGTCAAAATAATCGAATTCGATCTATGTAAGCTGATAGTCAAATTGATACCTAAAAAGCTTTCAAAACAAAAATTTGATAGTCATTATCCTACAAATATGTCGTTACTGAAAAGAGCTACCAGACGCTTACAAAAAACGAATAGAAATTTTTGTCAGTTACCTTTTTAAGGTACAGAAACACATTCTTGTGTTTCATTTTAAAATTTCACCATAGCAACAATGAATTTTGACAATTATAATCTGAAATTGTTCAATCGAATTGAATAGAGTTGAATCATCTTACACAGACGGAATAAAAATGATAGTCAAATTTGCCTATCAAATATATGATAGTCAATTATCACCTTAGCCGATTCCACCCCTGCTTTTAAAAATTCTCAAAGAAAAATCTACTTTATTCCTTATTCATTTAGAAAATAATTGATTGCTTTTAAATCTATTTTTTTGAGTCAAATGAAAGATGCTCAAAAAACATTTTTATAGCGAATCAAAATGAAATTAAATTTTATTTTGACGCATTTGTATTATATTAAGCTCAATAAACAAAAATATAATTTTCAGATAATAATACTCGTAACATATTAATAAACTGTTCGAATGTTTAAAAAAGAAATCTGTTTTAACAAATTCAAAAAATAATATAATAAATATTTAAAAAAAAATTAATAACACGCTTTTGAAATTATGTCTTGAAAAGCATAACCTTAAAAATTTGTATTTGGAACTCAAACGTATACAAAACAATATTGAAAACGGACTATTGACCAAAGAATGTTTAGATTGATAAAATGTTGATCTTAATTTCAACAACAATTTTATTTGTATGTCTCGTCCTAAAGTTAAATAAATTAAGCACTTTCGAACAACCTTGTATCTAAAGCCTAGTACGCTGCTGATGCGAAACGAAAATTCCCATACAAAAATGACATGACGAAATCATAAACGAAAAATTTCGCTGTGCTTTTCGTTTTTCAGTACGCTGCTGAACGACGAAATGTGACATTTTAGTGGATAGCTGTACTAGATTTCTTAGTACAATTCTCCACTCTTTTCGTTCTCAATTTAATTGCCCAGCACATTAATTGCTTGCGAAATTTTGACGTTTAATTTTTTTATTGAAAAAAAGAATTACTCGTGACTTTCGGTGTTTTGACTTTGATTTATATTTGATTTAAAATTTAAAATAAAATGGATTTGTCTAATGTGTTCCAACATTGCATTTCTGAATCGGAAACTCAGGATGTTATTGGTGATGTGCAAGAAGTGATGAAGACAAGCAGTGAAATTCAACTTCCAGACAGAACTCTCCACAAATATTTTTCCGCTGTGGTTTTCGTTTTAATTTCGCTCTGCACTTGGAGACCGCCGAAAAATTTCGTTTCGCATCAGCAGCGTACTAGGCTTAAGGCTTAAGAATTCTAAGTTTTTAAAGCTTCAATAATTTGTCATTCAATCACTGGAAACAAAATTAAGTTTGCTATCTGCCAATTATTGTCAACAATTTTTTTTCAAAATAATATTTTCCTTTTTGCAATTTTTAACATTTATGAATTTTGTGATTTAAGTTTTAATTTTGGAACAAAAGGTGGACTTTTTTTTAAATAACTTATGATATATTTTAATCAAAAATCAAATTAGTTAACATTCCATTTCGTTGATTTTTTTTTCTTTCGATAAAGGTTTTTATCAATTCGTTGCATGGGTGAAAAAGCAATCGCAATATCTATCATCAGGCAAAATCAATGATGCCAAGAAAAATAATCGCCAGGGCCTAAATTGTTTATTTCTTTTTGCGTCTATATTTTATATCCAAATTCTTTCAAAAACATTAAGTTTTTGTTATCTCAACGTTTTTTTAAGAGTTCTTGAAATTTTCAAAGTCCTTATAAGTTCTTTTTGATCTATTGGACTTTTTTCTTCTCTAATTTAACAATCACTGATACTTTTGCTTCCACAAAACAAAACACAAACACTTTTGGATTTCTTACACAATTCACTTTATTTTATTTAAAAAATTCAAGAAAAATGTAAAATCTACCACTGGTTCCAACCTCCTCCGTATGCTGATGCAGTTCTAAAACCACCATACCCACTTCCCCATCCATTGTAGTACGGTGACGATACTATTTCTGATGGTACTGCATAAGTGTTCAACACCGGCACCGGGACGTGTTCAACAATTGGTCTTAAATAAGGGCGCTTCTCGTGTACAATAGTTTGACTTTGATGAGATACCGCTGTTGGAATAGAATGCAATGTATGTCCAACTACCTGGGGTTCCAATGCGTATCCATATGGAACGACAGAAGTGTGCAAGTAGCTAGGACGAGCTAATGCTAATGTCACAGTTGTCAAAGCAAGGATCTAAAAGGATGATGGAGTTTTACTTTTTTCTTATTCAAACTTATTAAAAACAAATGAAAACTCACAATAATTCTTAACATATTTTTAAAACTTCTTTACACTGTTTCTTTGGTAATCCACAATTCGAAACTGTGCCAAAATTGGCCACCACTAACCTCTTTTATAAAGATATCGCCACCATCTTAGGGGGATTCAACAAATTTCCTCATGGATTCTTTCAAACAATTGGACAATAACTCAGCGGGTCTTAAGCCGACTCTTAAAAACGAATGAGAAACAAACAAACGATATAAACAATTCGCAAAATGTTGCGATTTTCCCGTAGCCTTGCGTTGTTCTTATAGTCTAAAGGTATGTTCCAACAAAACATTTGGGGCTTTGGCTTGGTTTGTATCGCATGACGATATGATGGACTTTATCGACCTAAACGCTTCCAAATCACAATTTGACTAAAATTAACATAAATGTCTGGTTTTTGAAATAGAGACTCGTTCCTATTGTGGTATTGGACCGTGACAGCAACCAACAAGCTATAGGTTAGATAGTACCTTTAACCTATGTAGATAGTTTTCATCTTAAAGCAAGCAAATTACGTCATAGGGAGGGTAGTATATAGGAACATATGAATTTATCTGTATTTGAATCTGAACCTCATTGCATAAAATGATGAAGTTAATTATTTTTCCTCATCAAAATGTAGGCGTAAATACGTAAAATTTTGAATGTATTATTATGTTAGATGTGTTTTAGTTCCGCTTTGGTCAACAATATTTTTGTTATCATATGAATAAATGCTGAGTTGAAATGTACCCCCTTCTTTACCATGCAGCGTTAAGCGATTGGGTTAATCTAAGTCATGCATATAATTTGAATTTAGGGAATGCTTATTTTTAGTAATGCTAGGTTTTAGCGTGTTAATGTATGGGCTTACATCTTCAATTTTCCTATTGAATATTTTATCATTTGTGCGTTGCTGAAATAATTCTGTAACGCAAAACTATGCGGCTTCTAGAAGTTTACTTCAATAAATCAATTGTGGCACGAGATGTGTGACATGCTGCGCCTTGTCACACAGTTTGTTGATACCCCATCTTCTGCACATCGTAGTTGTTTAATTGATAAACGAAAAAGTCAGTTATCATAGCTCTATATCACCTTTGGCTGCACGTTTTGGCCAGCTTCGTTTTTAAAGAAGTACGGACCAATTATCCTACCAACCCACGCATAAATCACACCCAAAATTCAGTTTTTGTGGATTTAAAGATGCCTGAACAAATATTTCCATAGGAAAATAATGTAATATTGTAATCAGTCTGGTTTTTCGAATTAAAAATGTTGACATTTCTCGACGTTTAAAGGCCCCTAGAATAGATTCTAGTTTCGAATTAAAATAGAATAGATTCTAGGGATTTTTAGAGAGATGTCTTAGTGTGCGTGTGTAGCAAAATTTATTAAAAAGGATATTGATATTAGTTTTTTTTTTTTTCAAATTTTCTAATAAATAAAAAAAATAAAATTTAATTGAAGTAAAATAGATCTTAGGGCCGAAAGGCATTAGTATTAAGTGTTATAGTTTAACTTAAAGTGTCCGTATGGGACCAGTAAGTTAGTCGTAAGTAAGTTAGGATAGTTTTATGAATTTTTGTCTAGCTTTAAGATAGGTTTAAGATTGAAGTAATAAAAATGAATTAAAAAAAAAAGCAAAATTAATTTTCGACTCGAATATCTTGACAAAAATTAAAAATACTACCTAAAAACTAATTATGAAAAATATCGCGTTTTCAAAATTTGGTAAAATTGTAAGAAAAATCCAATTGAAAATTTTTCAAAAATAAGAACACAAAAAATACTATACGAAAAATTGGTAAAAAGTGAAGTTCGATTCGAATATTTCGAGAATAGACGAAAGTAAAGACTTCAAAATGATTTCATTCTATACAAAATATTTGTTGTAAACGTAAGATAAATGCGCTTAGAAAAATCAATTGGATGTTTTATTAACTTCTTATAGGAAGTTATTGTTTTTGAAATTTTTGTCGTCGTCCATAGCTTAAGAACCAGTAAATATATCGACTTCAAATAAATTTTATTAAACAGATAATAATGCAGAATGGACTCTCAAAAAAATTTCATGGGTGTTTTTTTACCATAGCAATTTAAAAAATAGGTAAAAATTTTGGTTAACCCAAAATATCTCATAAACCAATAACGCTTGCGACTTGAATTACATTATATATTGTAACGTGTAACTAAACAAACGACAAATAATTAACGGTTTTTTTATAATAAAAAAAAATCGAATATTTTACGAGCAAAAAATTATTTTATCTCCAAAATAATTGTATGCAACGAAGAATAACGTTTTTAACACCTGTTAAAATTTTGACAAAAATCTAATTTTTTTATAAAAAACAAAATCCTAAAAAAACATTACTAAAAGTTGGTAAAAATTAATTCACTACTCAAATATCTTTTCAAAAATTTGAGATCTTGGCTTCTAACTAATTTTAATTTTATCTTATAAGAAATATTGTTTTCAAATTTCAGTAAGATTTTGAGAAAAATCGAATTGACAGTTTTCTTACAAAAAGTAAAAACCTAAACAAAACATTAATAAAAGTTGGTAAAATTAAAATTGATTTTCAACTCAAATATCTTTTCAAAAGTTTGAGATTATAGCTTCAAACTAATTTTATCTTTTAGGAAATATTGTTTTCAACATTCGGTTAAATTTTTAAAAAAAATCGAATTGACAGTTTTTTACAAAAAATAAAAACTTAAAAAAACAATACTAAACTTGGTAAAAATTTACTTTCTACTCAAATTTCTTTTCAAAAATTAAAAATATTGACTTCAAACTAATTTTATTTCACAGAAAATATTGTTTTGACATTCAGTACATTTTTTATAAAAATCCAACAGACAATTTTTTCATAAAAAAATAAAATCTACAAAAAATAGTACTTGAATTATACTAAATTTTGAAAAAAATGGTTTTTGATTAAAAATCTCGTTAGCAAAAATAGATTTTGAAATCAAACTATTTCATCATATGCAACCAATTTACGTTTGGCACGTACTGGCATACCAATCGCTATATGTACTTGTAAACTTTTGCTAATGCAAGACGCTGTGAGGAGGGCAGGCAGCAGGTGGAACAACATTACCACGTGTCAAGTCACAAAAAACATCTGGCCAACACTGGATTTAAAACGTTCAAGGTGCTTGCTCTCTCTAAGCAGATCACATATAAGCTCGATAATAGGTGTCATAACCGGACACTGTCTAATAGGAAAGCACACCACGAGACTAGGGGCATTTTCAAATGACTTTTGCAGAAGCTGTATGGACGAGGAAGAGGAAGAAACAGTTCTTCATCTTCTCTGCACATGCCCTGCTCTGGCTCGAAAACGCAAGAATTACCTAAGAGAATTCTTCTTAAACGATCTAAATCATATCAGCATAATCAGTCTATCACGTTTCGTAAGAGACTCAAACTGGTTCCATTGAGCTAAGGAGGAAGCCTCAAGATTCATGTGGTATCACAATGGGCCATTAAACTGGCCTAAGTGTGTCCGTTTCCATCTTGGACAGCCTCTATAACCTAACCTAACCTATCATATGCAAAATATTGTTGGTAATTTTTACATTTCTAAGAATAATTCAACTGACAACTTCTTTAAAAAAACACGAAAACCTACAAACCTTTTAAGCGCACGGAAAGAAATACATTGCGAATATTACAACGTCATGTCAGTATGGGTGTGAACGCAATACTGTATGGCTTAGAATATTTCCATATTGCATAAAAAGTTGTAAGCATAGTTAATTTGGCCATTATTAGAATAGTAACGTCGACAATAGTTATAGCCGATACGCCAATGCCAGTTTGGGAGTCAGGCCGATACTGACTGGCTAGCGATTCTGACTCCTAGCAGAAAAGTCTATCCATTATTTTTATGTCCCTTATGCTTACATTGGAGTAATAACAATATTACGTAAATCAATGAAATAAATTATATAGGTTATGTTCGATAAATAATATTTAAAAATTTGTATTTAAGGAGCAAAAATACAAAGTAATTTCAAAGTAATTAAATATTAATGTGTACAAGGAAAACAATGAAAAAGTTTGTATGATTTTTTTTATTATTTATTTAGCTCAATATATTTGATTCAATCTGAGTACTTACAATTTCAAAAAAATTAACACAAATAATTGTTTAAATTTTACTCGGACTGTTTTTATACTGTTTATTATTTATAATCACCTTTCGTCTTACAGGTAGGTAAGCACGTTTATTTTCGTTTTATTAATTATTGTAGAAATATGTCGATATAGTAGTTATACCCATGCACTATTGACAGTAATCCAATAACGGTATCGGTTATCACGACATAAATTATCGCGGGAAAAACTAGTAGCATTGCGACATCTCCGGTACAGTATGGGGCTGAAGGCAATGCTGTCTCGTCAAACGTACTATGCGCCCTCTTGTTACAAGCAAAGATTGTGGTACCATACAGTATAGTACATAATCCCATACTAATAGGAGTTGTTGCAAGACAATGTAGGAATATCACCGATACTTTTTTAGTATGGGTCTCCGTGCGAGACAAATCGACAGACGGGATGGGAAGTTATCGGTGTGGGTCGTTCCAGCCTTTTTTTATAACAAATAAAAAGTTACAAAAAACGTTGCCTAAATTGATAACAAATTTTTCGACTAAAAATATCGGGAACAAAAAAACCGATATTGAAATCAAATTTATTTTATCATACGCAAAACATTGTTGCTTACTTTCAGTTATGTTTTTTTATAGTATTGCCAACTTAAAGTTCCATAACTCTAAAAAAGCCTTTACATTATTGTTTCATAATCTTGCTCATACGAAAAACTACGTAAAGTACCCAACATTTGTGTGCAATTTCGGTATTCCTCGTTTAGGAGGATGAAGGTCTTATTAATTTTGTTCTACCACTTTTCTGTTAGATTATTCAATTTTTGGAAATGACACTTAAGACCTCCATCTTTTCTAAACGCCTTAATTGATTGATCATACATTTGATATTTCTACGCCACAAGGAAGCCTATGAGATATTATGTTAAAAATATTGTTTGTGGTCACTTATTTTAGTTGCAAATCAGGTAGGTACAAATTGTTTGCCTGCCTTTTTAAAACTAATGACATAAAACATTTGGAATTGTAATAGTCGGAGCATTTGACCTCTTGCGCTAATTTGAATGAAACACTAATAAAAACAAAAATCACATCAAGTATTTCCGGCAAATTAAAAAAATCTCTGGAATGTTGTTTCATACATCAACCAAATTTGTTACAAATGTTGGTGCTAATTTTCAAATTATTCGACTGTTAAATGTGTAAATTAACTGTCGGAAATACAATGTAAGTAGGTTGGTACCAGAAGTGCGGTTAATTCTTCCTTCTTTTTTTTAAATTTGGTTTTAACTTAAACCACAAACAAATTACCACCTAGTGTGTCTAACACACAAATTTAAAACGATATACCCTGAAGCAAGACGCAAGAGTCACCATCATTAAAGTTCATTTAATTTTTATGATCTTGTTATTTAAGTAAGTGTAACTCCACACCCTAATTTCTTTAAACCAAAAACAAAAATTGTTGAAATAAACCCACAAAATTGTTTGTAAACATTATATTTTAGTTTGTTGTAAAAGACGCTAACAGACGAGTCATGGCCAAACAAAATAAATAAACTTAAATTTTTTTCAACAAAATTTTAATTCAACGGAGTAAAAACATATGAAAGTCTTACAAAGCAGCATAAGGCAAGTAATCTGGATGGTATTGTGGACCAGGGATGACATACTGGACTCTTGGTTGACTGGCATAGACAATTGGATAGTTGTTATAACCGATGCGCAAGTATTCCTGATTCAGGGCATTGATGTGTTGAGCACGAGCTGCAGCGACTTCTGGAGTATATTGTACTTGGACGGGAAGTTGTCCAACGATTGTTTGGGGTAGGACATTAAGTCCACGAAGAGCTTGTTGGTATGCTTCTAAGTGTTCAGCTCTAGCTACTTTCACCTCGGGGGTATCATCAATTGGAACACTTGCTGGAGCTACCATAATGTTTTCAACATTCTGTACAGGTTCTGGAACTTGAGGGATATTCGATCCGGAAGCCACAAATCCATTATGTTTATCAGCTGTGTAACTGACTGTCTGAACTTCTCCATTGGCATCAACGTAACGATAGGCTCCTCGAACAACTCCTTCTGCAGAGCGCTCTTCCTGGCGAGCCAGACGACCGTCATTAAAACCAAAACGATATGCACCGTTTTCGTTGCTCGTAGAAAAGTCGTTCTCTCTTAATTTAAGGGAAATATCGGCTGAACATACAGCAATTGAAGCAACAATTAAAATTGCAGTGAAAGTCTTCATGATAGTTTGCAGAAAAGTAGGAACTGTGTTAATGAAAGAAGATTAATCGACTGATGACATCTGGACAATTTAGCGAGGTTTTATAGTTGAAAATACTTCCCAAATTGCAATGAAAACTTGTGCCAAAAAATGCAGGTAAGTTTTGAACGTTACAATGTACCGGTTTCTAAACTAGAAGTTTTCCTAATTACTGAACAAGTATTCCACAATCATTAATAGAATTTTAAACTATAAAAAGGTCAGTGGTTCATTTAAATGTCATCAGTAAAACAATCTTCTTCAACTAACACACTTCTTAATATTCTCGAAATTTCTAAATTCTAAAAATCATGAAGACTTTTACTGCAATTTTCTTTGTTTCTGCAGTTGTTTTATGTTCAGCTGACATTTCACTCAAGCTTCGAGAGAATGATTTCTCTACCAGCAATGAACAAGGTGCATATCACTTTGGTTTCAATGACGGTCGTCTTGCTCGCCAGGAAGAACGTTCGGCTGAAGGAGTTGTTCGTGGAGCCTATCGATACATTGATGCGAATGGAGAAGTTCAGACAGTCAGTTACACAGCTGATAAGCACAATGGATTTGTGGCTTCTGGATCGAATATCCCTCAAGTTTCAGAACCTCTACAGAATGGTGGTAACATCGAAGTAGCTCCCGCAAGTGCTCCAATTGATGATACACCCGAGGTGAAGGTGGCAAGAGCTGAACACTTGGAAGCATACCAACGAGCACTTCGTGGTCTTAGTGTCCTACCACAACCAATTGTTGGACAACTTCCCGTCCAGGTACAATATACTCCAGAAGTCGCCGCAGCTCGTGCTCAACACATCAATACCCTGAATCAGGAATACTTACGCATCGGTTATAATAACTACCCAAATGTCTATATCAGTCAACCAAGTGCCCAGTATGTCATCCCTGGTCCACAATACCATCCAGATTACTTGCCTTATGCTGCTTTGTAAGAAAGTTATATTTAAGGATTTTTGAAATACAAAAATAACTTTTTATTCCAAGTTTTTGAGTTTTATTACCTTTAACCCTTATACGTAGATTATGATTTACGAATGAAAGTTCTTCAAAAGTTTTGTCCATTCTTATGCTCTATTTTAAATTCCTATCTGAGCTAACACTGCTTGTAATCTTGCCATACATTTTAGTTTTGTTTACGTTTTTTAAGAAATCCAGTTCTTAAGACTTCTGGTGTGCTATTTCTATTCAAAACATTTGTGTTATTTTGCTCAAACATCAAAATATATAAATTTTAATAAAATCAAACTTGAGTTTGCATATGTTCAATTCATTGGTGACATAACTTATTTTTTCTCAGGAAACCAAAACAATGAAAAATGGTATCTTAAGTCGATCAGAAAACAATAATCGTGCCATTTATGGTTGAGTTGTGACCTTTGGGAGCACAATGCACGATTGATTCGAGACCGCACATATGGTGCTAAAAGTCTAAAGAAAAAGTAGCAGCCACAAAACACATGAAATGCAACATTAACAGAGGTCTTATAGTTTTATATTTTTCAACGTTATAAAAGAAAGAATAATGCAAATCTATAAAGAATATCTTAGACTTAAAGCCAAAAGGTTGCTAATTGGTGATTTGAACGCTATTTAACTTAGCAAACAATGGATTAATAATACCATCTGTGATATGTGTGTTTTGTGTGTCTCCATTATAATATAGGAAAGATTATGTTAATTTTTAAAGATTTTATAGAGAGATTAATAGTTTATTGTTATATTTATAGTTTATGACGACAACGCACAAGATAAAGAAAAATGTGCACCTTAATATTATATATTCGTAAGAAGATAAACTATTACTATATGGTAAACGGGCGATTGAGATAAGAACTAATAGAGACATAAAATATTAAATTTATTCAGTTTTATAATTTATTGCTAGTTTAGAACCAAAAATCATTACTTCCGGAAAATATTAGCTACAAATCATCAGAAACCGAAAAAAACATAAACGAATATTTGTAGGACTATTTAATCTTTAAAACTTGAATAAATTCAAGGTTTTAGGTTAATATGAGTAAAAATTATTCAAAAGTAGAACTAAATAGTTGTATAACTTAAAAAGTGTTAATCAATGTTTGTTTTTTAGATTCAAGTATTTAAAATTTATTTTTAATAATTTATAAGAAAGCAGAAGTTTAAATTTTGAATACAATTTGATAAAACATAACTTTTTAAATGTAAACTTTGCTGAACATAATGATGTGATTTTATGTGGCTATTTAATGTTTTTACCAAACTCAGGTTAAAAAGTGTTGGTTAACATTAAACTCTTTGAATTTATTTGTCTGCAAAAGCAGGCTCTAATTAATTCTTAAAGTACGCTTGGGCGTATACGTTACATTTGTATCCACTTAATTTGTTTCGTTTTTGGTAAAACTTACACCTGTTTCCTAATTCCTGAGCTCAAATTAAGAATGTTTTGGTCATATAGATAGCTAATTATCGATCTTTGCTGGTCTTATCGAGTTAAGTTATTCCTTTATGGTCTTTAGGAAGATATTAATAATTTTATTGAGCTATCAACGTTTGTTAACTTCCCATAGGAAGTTATTGTAATCGTTCGGATTTGTCGAATTGAATATTTTCACATTTCTTGACGTTTCAAGGTCCCTGGAGCCTAAATAAAAGATTTTTAGAGAGATGTCTGTGCGTGCGTTCGTACGTCCGTACGTTCGGGAAGTTTTTTTCATCGTGCAAGAACTAGTAGAGATATCGACCTCAAATAAATTTTGTTATACAGATAATAATGCAGAAAGATGCCAAAAGGACTCTCAAAAAATTGTGTGGGTGTTTTTTTTACCATAATAGTTTAAAAAAAAGGTAAAAATTTTGGTTAACCCAAAATATCTCACTAACCAATATTGCTTGAGACTTGAATTAAATTTTATTATTTGTATTGTAACGTGATACCAAATAAATATATTTTTGGAAAAAAATCCAATTAACGGTTTTTTTTATAAATCAAAAAAAAACTGAAAAAAAAATTTGTCACCTCGAAAATCTTACGACTAAAATATGATTTCATCTTCAAAACAATTTTGTGCAACGAAGAATAAAGTTTTTGACATCTGATAAAATTTTGAGAAAAATCTAATTGACAATTTTTTTTATAAAAAATAAAAACCTAAAAAAAAATATTACTCAAAGTTGATAAAAATTGATTTTCGACTCAAATATCTTTTCAAAACTTTGAGATATTGGCTTTAAACTACTTTTATTTTCAAAAAATATTGTTGTCAATATTCAGTAAAATTTTGAAAAAAAATCGAATTGACAGTTTTTGTACAAAAAAATTAAAAATCTTAAAAAAATTAACAAAAGTTGGTAAAAATTGATTTTCGACTCAAATATCTTTCCAAAAATTTGAGATTATGGCTTCCAACTAATTTTAACTTATAAAAAATATTGTTTTTTGATCATTAGGACAAATTTTGAGAAAAATCGAATTGACAATTTTTTTTACAAAAAATAAAAACCTAAAAAAAAATGTATAAAAGGTGGTAAAAATTGATTTTCGACTCAAATATCTTTTCAAAACTTTGGGGTATTGGCTTTAAACTACTTTAATCTTTCAAAAAATATTTTTGTCAATATTCAGTAAAATTTTGAAAAAATCGAATTGACAGTTTTTGTACAAAAAACTAAAAACCTAAAAAAAAATTCAACAAAAGTTGGTAAAAATTGATTTTCGCCTCAAATATCTTTTCAAAAATTTGAGATAATGGCTTCTAACTAATTTTAACCTATAAGAAATATTGTTTTCAACATTCGATAAAATTTTGAGAAAATCGAATTGACAGTTTTTTTTTACAAAAAATAAAAACCTAAAAAAAAAACAATACTAAAACTTGGTACAAATTTACTTTACTCTCAAATACATAGCTTTTCAAAAATTACAAATGTTGGCTTCAAACTTATTTTATTTCACAGAAAATATTGTTTTCGATATTCAGCATTTTTTTTATAAAAATCCAACAGTCCGTTTTTCATAAAAAAATAGTACGCAAATTTAGTAAAAATTGGTACATATAGACAAACTTTTAAGCAAGACAAATCGACAGACGCGATGGGAAGTTATTAGTGTGGGTCACATCGCCGCCTCTTTTTTGTTTTGAAGTTTGAAACATTTGTGATAGTCAGTCGTGCACTTTATTTAATCTAAACTTTGCTGAACAGAAGCCTCGATCTTGTGTGGGATTTCGATAATTTGTATCAAACTTATGTTATGAATTCTTATCATAATCCTTTCATTTATTTGTTTGTAAAACGCTGGGGCTGATTAATTCTTGTGGTACACTTGGGCGTATGGGTTACATTTTTATCCACTCAATTTTTATAGCGTTTTTTTTTAAGTTGTTGGTGTAAAATTCACACATGTTTTTAAATTCCTAACTTAAATTTAGAAAATGTTTTGGTCATATTGATAATAATCGATCGATAATCGATCTATGTATGTACGTACATTACATAGGTGTTCTTCCTCTTAGATGTTGTAGCAGGTCTTGGTTACTTTAATATCTTTATTAATTCTAGTTATTGTTGTCTAAATAGTCCTGTGATTTTAAACAAAAAAAAAATTTATTTTTGTCAAACTTAATTGAAACTAGGTGAGAAAAACTTGTAAGCAAACCACAGCAACACTGTTAATATGCTTGTAAAGCTTCGTAATAAAATAAAAACAGATTGCAAGGCGTTTTAATATGTTGAATAATTTTATTGACTAACTCCTTAAAGTATACTCCAAAGAAGTAACTTGGGATAGTTTAATATTTAAATGGTTTGAATCTTAACTAATGCTTGATGTTGTTGAAAAATATGGTTCGTTGAATAGTTGATTTTTTTTTCCATTTACACACGAAGCTTGTTAAGAACTTTAAAGTCTAGCTTTGAATTTTTATTTTTAATTGTTTCGCTTACAGAGATACATATTTTGTAAACGATTTAAATTTCGTAACTTTATATTTTTAAAAGAAGATACATTTATGATTGTCAGAAAATCAAACATTTCTTCTCTTAATTGTACTAAAATCAATTCTTCACATACTTTTACGCAATTCAATTTAAAAGGGGTTAAATTGCCTATTAAAATGCATGACAGATAACGAATTAGCAGGTACACTTTTGGAAAACATAATAAATCAATGAAAGAATAGATGACACTTATCTTGACAAAACAATACTCCGAATGTTCTGAATGAGAGTGCTTTACAAAAAACCATTATAATCACTGATCTACAGTAAAAATTTCACCTAGATTCGGTAGATACTGTAACTAGGTATATCCTATGACTTTCGTACACTTGAAAATCTCAAGTTATTTTCAAAATATTGTTTCTTTTACTTTTACAATTTTCCGATTAGACCAATTCCTGATATCTTAATAGTTTAATAAAAAATGAATATGCACAAAACTGAGTTTTGAATAGACTCATAGCTTAAATCAAAGCTTCTACAATTTAAGTACAATGTTGATAAATGATAACTCAAAGAATTGAGCACAACATTTTCTAAAATGAATTTCACAGTACAGGAATTTATTTTTAAAGTACTAAAATTTTCAAATGGGTCAAAAATTAAATAGAATTAACAATTATTAAAACGTTAAAGTAAAAAATAAAGTTTTAAGGGTAACTTGAGATTTTTGAGGTCTACGAAAGTCTTGAAACTTTTATATTTTCGTAAGACAGTGTTATTTTTCATTTGTACAATTTTGTATTGACAATATGTTAATTGTACATTTCTTGAAAATATTTTAATATGTTTTGATCTTCTTGATTTGAGATTCAAGCTTTTAAATATTTTTAGAACGTAGAAAATAAAAATCAAACAAACAAACAATTAAATCATTTCAATACTTGCGACATATACATAGGATCTATGTGGCAAGTATTGCATTTGTAAAAATTTTGAAATCAAGATTTTAATCAAACATGACATTAAGATGGTAGTCGAAAAAAGTAGGTCCCCTGATTCGGTCTGTCTCACTGTCCACACCCTTACAGCCCAAACCGTTGGATCAATTGAGTTCAAACTTCATAATTAAAGTTGCAGATTGACGTTAGACGTTTTTTAATTGTTTTTTAGACAAAAATAACACTAGTCCCCCATACATTTGTTTGCCCAAAAACTGAAAATTAGAATTTTCTCACAAAGGAGTTAGATTTTTATTAAATTTTCTTAATTTTTTTTAAATTTTTTTTTTCAATAAAAAAAAGAATATTTTTGTATTGGTCCAGAAGGGTACCCGCCATAGAACCGTTATTTTGTTTTGAAGTTTTCTCAAGAATTAAGCAACCGACTTCAGTCATTTTCTGTACGCTCTTATACTTTTTCAATTATATTCGATAAATCAAAAATGCTATTATTTTAATTTTTTGATTTAAAAAAATATAAAACATTTTTTGTTTTGAAATTTGATGTCTTGAAAATGAGCCGTTATTTTTTACGAAATTGAAATTTAAAACGTATTTTAATAATTAAACTGAAACTGAAAAATTTTATGAAAACCGCTCTAAACATTTTCAAATAAAAGTTTTGTAAAATTAAAGTTTGTTTGAGAAGCCAATTGGCATTTAAATTTTTGAAAAAAAAACAAACTTTTTTTGCAGATTTATTTTTAAATTTTAAAATACAGGAAATATTTTTAAACAGACTCTTTGAATACATGGGCAAGTTCGTGCGACCCAGTCGTGCATTTTTATTTATTTTTAGACCTAATGTATGTATAAGTCATTTGGAATTCATATAACGTTTGAATTTTGATATTTCAAATTAATAGGTTTGTTCCTCAGGTTGAGGAAAGATTTGTATTTTTGTATGTAACGAATAAACTCAAAAAGTACTGGACCGATTTTAATAATTCTTTTTTCATTAGAAAGCTACATTATCTGTACCTATTTATGTCTACCCGTGCGAAGCCGGGACGGGCCGCTAGTTTTTAATAAAAATGAATTCGTATTTGAGTAGTTAGCAAAGGTTTACAATTTTTTCTACAGAAGGTTGGTTATTCGGCATTTTAAGCCAGTAAATGTTGAATAAAAATATAGACAGTAATAATCTCACAATATGAGATTTTTTTCTTTTTCAATTAAAGAATTAAAACTTTCCAAATCCTTTTTTTCAAACTAAAGAAAACAAATTGTTCAGAAACTTATGTACTTAGTTCCAAAATAATGTTCTCTAGGTATGATTCGTGTTTGGAAAAACATCGCAAACGGCAGTAAACTAATCATTGGATTCCATTAGTGCCCACTCACGCATAAGACACAAAGATTTATTTTACCATACATCCCCATAAACACCGAAAGTGCTGCCAAAAGTATATTGACATGGAAACAAATTTGTTCGCCCAACCTCTAACAAACTAAAAATAATAATTATTATTATAATCTCCGGCTTTTTATGCCCCGAAACCTAAAGCGCAGCTCTAAACCAGCTATTATAGTATAGATACATATATTATTCCAAAGATCTTTTATTTTGTTTTTCATTACGTTAGTTAGTGACTATAAGACAGCCGACAGGTGTTGCTGTTCGAGTCTATACGGATTGATAAACTGTTTGATTCGAACGAGTTTAACCGCCTTCACCATAAATCACCAGCGGCAACAATGGGTGGATGGTGGATACTGGATACGTGTTCGGCTTTGGATTAACTGTATAAATTCAGTGAAGTATAGTATAATTATCACCAACATAGGTACATAGATATACTAAGTTAGGTAGCCTCTGGGCAAAAATCATTTCTCACGATCACCACACCATCATCGTCACAGCATCATTTATCTGAGTCATGTCATGTGGGAAAGAAAATGCATGTCTATAAAGCTGCGATGCTTTGGATATTTTAATCAGAATATTAATTTGGACAATTTAAGCTGAATTAAGATCCTCTGGGCATTTTATACTATCTATCAAATGTGAATGCGTAAAAAAGTGCGTTTAGTATAGTTAGAGAGGTAAGGTTGCAATAAACATACTTACATTTATCGATTTGTTGAAATTTAAAGTTGCAATTTGTGTTGACTTAATTTTGACTGAAATAAAACTTAGCAATTAAATAAAATTCTTTAACTAGAAATTTGTAATTTTATATCCCTGACTGTAAGAATAAAATTAAGTTTAGGAAATTGAATTGAATGGAGTTACTCTCGTAGGCGCCGCCGCTGCAGCAAATTGAGGAATTATTGCCGAAGGGTAATCTTTCGTATACCAATTGGAAGCATTCAGAACTAGTTTTCGAAAAAAAAAAAACAGACTTAATGTTTTTTCCGTCACTATTTAATAGTTACTTTTAAAAAGATTATATTCTTTAATTTTTGTTCGTAAACAGCTTAGCCTACAGCCTACCTTTAGCGTCATTAGCAAAAAAAGGCAAAGTGAAAAAGTGAATGTTGCTTTTCCTTAGCCAAAGAAAAGCGAAAGTGCGTTTGCTTTAAATCATGTTAGGTTCATTATAAATATCATAATAGCAAATAATAGTGTTATGTAGTTCCATAGAATTTAAAATACTTAACTTAATTGCTAGAAATGTTTGAAGAAATAGATTTAATTTCTATTAAATTATATTTGGTTAGATTTGTTGTGTAACTGACTTAAAGAATTTATGAGCGGAAGAAATTCCTCTACAATGGACGTCATTTTTATATTCACACACTTATAAAGCAGATGTAACACCTTAGTATAATTATTCAAACCAACATTAAAGAAACGCACACAGTGATTTTTGCTATCATAATAAGGACTCCATTAAAGAGATGTTCCGTTTCAAGCATTGTCTTCAATATAGCTTTCAATTTTAATGCACAATTGTTTGCATCTCATTGAATTAATCTCTTTATTTTAAGTCAGAAATTCATACAATTTTATACAAATAATAAAAGAATTCCTATTTTAAATGGTTATGGCACTAAAGTTAAATGAAAGTGAATAATTTTGGGCTTAATAGGAACAAAGTTAAATTTAGCTAATTTAACTTATTTCGTTGTTTTTATTGTTTGTTGAGAAAGTGTTTGTAACCAATACAATTTTGGAAAAAAATTAAAACACATACAGTTTTACACTTTGATATCGAACTTTTTATGGTCCGAATTAGAAGATATGGATATCGACGATATGTTGTTTCAACATTAAGGAGCCACCTGCCATACAGCTAACGAAACAATGCCTCTTTTGAGCTACAAATTCAATAGTCGTGTTATTTCAAGCGATCGCAGTATACGTCGATAAGCTGTAGCAATAATTCAAGAGCTAAAAGATGATATAATTCGGCACATTAAGGTTATAGAACCTCAATTATGTCTCAGCGTCATAGAAAGTTTGGAGCATCGGAGGTAACGGTGGCCATTTGGCCGATATTTTGTTCCATACATAATTGAACTATACTAATATTATATAATAATTTAAATAATTTGTGTTTTCGTCAAAATCAACATCGGCCTTTAGAATTTAAGCACCCTTTAGTAACATACAAAAATGCAACTCATTTTTAAATCTCTAAACGTTGGAACACTTTGACGACGAACTAATTTTTTTATATGAAAGTCTTCAACACTTGGTAATAAACGGTATTGAGTAGTGTGAGACTCTTACAGAACTAAAAGCAAGGGTTAATCAGGATGAATCTATGAAAGATCGATTTAAGATTTAGTTTAATACGCCATTTTACTTTATCGACTCCATTGTGCAATTATAGTGAAGTCCTTGCAACGGATCTATCTGGCACCAACATTGCAGTATCATCAGCAAAGGTTACCATCATAAAATTTGTATCCATTGAAATATATATGTATGTATATACATACATATATATATATATACATATATATTTATATATAAAAGATACAAGGTTGGCCCTAGTACACTTCCTTGCGCTACACCGGCTTTTTAACTTGCCATTGGAAGTTATTGTAATCGGTCCGATTTGTCGAATTGAATATTTTGACATTTCTCGACGTTTCAAGGTCCCTAGAGTCAAAATAAAAGATTTTTAGAGGGATGTCTGTGCGTGCGTGTGTACGTACGTTCGGGAGGCTTTTTCGTCGTCCATAGCTCAAGAACTAGTAGAGATATCGACTTCAACTAATTTTTTTTATACAGATAATAATTCAGAAAGATGCAGAAATGACTATCAAAAAACTGTGTGGGTGATTTTTTTACCATAGCAATTTAAAAAAAAGGTGGACATTTTGGTAAACCCTTAATATCTTACGAACCAATATCGCTAGAGACTTGAATTAAATTTACCGTGTACCGTGTCCGTGATACCAAAGAAATATATTTTTGAAAACAATTCCAATTAACGTTTTTTTTATAAATCAAAAAAACTGAAAACAAAAATATTTGTCATCTCGATAATCTTATGAACAAAAACTGATTTTATCTCTAAAACAAATTTGTGTTTTTGACATCTGGTAAAATTTTGAGAAAAATTGAATTGACAGTTTTTTTTTATAAAAAAATAAAAACCTAAAAAATACATTATTCAAAGTTGGTAAAAATTGATTTTCGACTCAAATAACTTTTCAAAAATATAAGATTATGGCTTTCAATTAATTTTATCTTATAAGAAATATTGTTTTCAACATTTAGTAAAATTTTGAGAAAAATCGAATTGACAGTTTTTGTACAAAAAATAAAAATCTAAAAAAAGCATAACTAAGAGTTCGTAAAAATTGATTTTCGACTAAAATATCTTTTTTTAAATTTAAGGTATTGGCTTTAAACTTATTTCATCTTATAGAAATTATTGTTTTCGACATTCAGTAAGTTTTTTATAAAAATCTAAAAATTCGCTTTTTTCATAAAAAAATAAAATCTAAACAAAATAGAACGCAAATTTTGTAAAAATTGATGTTCGGTTCTCGATATCTCGTGAACAATAGAAGATATTGATTTCAAATTAATTTCATTCATCCAATTTGTATTTGTTTATATAAGAAATACAAATTTTTAAGAAATTCTACTAAAATTGGTAAGAATTGGTTTTCAACTAAAAATTTCGTTAACAAAAATAGATTTCGAAATCAAACTTCCTTGCGGTACACCGGCTTCTATTTTCTTTAATTCCTAGTAGTTTTGGTCGTACCGTACTCTAAAGAGTCGTTTCGTAACATACAATTTTAATATTTCGTTGTTATGCCTAGGCAGGTCAATATGCAATTTATACTCAAGTCCTAAGTGCCAAACCAAGGGCCCAAGCAACATCTAATAACATAGCCAGGCATACTTATTTTTCTTCAAGTGCCTTTTCTACCACATCCGCGATTCGTTGTACTTGGTCTATCGTGGAATGTTTAATTCTAGAGCCAAACTGATGGTTTGGAATTGTTTTTCCGTCTTATATTATTTTGCTGAGCCTTTTATTACCAGTTTTTCGAAAACTTTTGCCATGATTGGTATAATCAATATTGTCCTGCAAGATGTTATTTCTGTTGGTAACCTACCTTGTTTAGGTACAACAATACCTCTGCAATGACAGAAGAAATCAAAGAAAACATACAATTAGTAATCTTTTTGTACCTCATCTCCTACTAAATTATTTTATTGTACTATAGATTTTGGGGCACGTTTAAGAAACTGTTAAAAAAATCAAAAATTAAGCTTTCCACCAAAGTTCAGCTTTCTCGGATTTTTTAATGAAATGTCTGATTTTCCAGAATTTGTTGAATTCACTACAAAAATAAATTGTACTGTTTCATAAAATTCATATGATACATACATACATAGATATAAAATTAAAATTAAAAAAAGAGGCTGGGATGCGACCCACACTGATAACTTCCCATCCCATATGTCGATTTGTCTTGCTTAAAAGTTTGTCTATATGTATCAATTTTTACCAAATTTGCGTACTATTTTTTGTAGATTTTATTTTTTTATGAAAAAACGGACTGTTGGATTTTTATATCGAATGATATATGAATATCGAAAACAATATTTTCTGTGAAATAAAATAAGTTTGAAGCCAATATTTGTAATTTTTGAAAAGCTATTTGAGTCGAAAGTAAATTTTTACCAAGTTTTAGTATTGTTTTTTTTTTTAGGTTTTTATTTTTTGTAAAAAAAACTGTCAATTCGATTTTTCACAAAATTTTATCGAATGTTGAAAACAATATTTCTTATAAGTTAAAATTAGTTAGAAGCCATTATCTCAAATTTTTGAAAAGATATTTGAGTCAAAAATCAATTTTTACCAACTTTTGTTAAATTTTTTTAGGTTTTTAATTTTTTGAACAAAAGCTGTCAATTCGATTTTTTTCAAAATTTTACCGAATGTTGACAACAATATTTTTTGAAAGATTAAAGTAGTTTAAAACCTATATCTCCAAGTTTTGAAAAGATATTTGAGTCGAAAATCAATTTTTACCACCTTTTATAACTTTTTTTAGGTTTTTATTTTTTGTAAAAAAAACTGTCAATTCGATTTTTCACAAAATTTTATCGAATGTTGAAAACAATATTTCTTATAAGTTAAAATTAGTTAGAAGCCATTATCTCAAATTTTTGAAAAGATATTTGAGTCGAAAATCAATTTTTACCAACTTTTGTTAAATTTGTTTAGGTTTTTAATTTTTTGAACAAAAGCTGTCAATTCGATTTTTTTCAAAATTTTACTGAATGTTGACAACAATATTTTTTGAAAATAAAAGTAGTTTAAAGCCTATATCTCCAAGTTTTGAAAAGATATTTGAGTCGAAAATCAATTTTTACCACCTTTTATAACTTTTTTTAGGTTTTTATTTTTTGTAAAAAAAACTGTCAATTCGATTTTTCACAAAATTTTATCGAATGTTGAAAACAATATTTCTTATAAGTTAAAATTAGTTAGAAGCCATTATCTCAAATTTTTGAAAAGATATTTGAGTCGAAAATCAATTTTTACCAACTTTTATTAATTTTTTTTAGGTTTTTATTTTTTTTTTTAAACTGTCAATTCGATTTTTCTCAACATTTTTCAGAATGTTGAAAACTATATTTCTTATAAGATTAAAAAAATTTGAAGCCTTAATCTCAAGTTTTTGAAAAGATATTTGCGTCGAAATTCTATTTTTACCAACTACGAGTAAATTTTTGTTTAGGATTTTATTTTTTATAAAAATAACTGTCAATGCGATTTTTCTCAAAATTTTATCAGATGTCAAAAACATTATTCTTCGTTGCACAAAATTGTTTTGGAGATGAAATCATATTTTGGTTTTAAAATTTTCGAGGTGACAAATTTTTTTTTCAGTTTTTTTGATTTATAAAAAAAACCGTTAATTGGATTTTTTTCCAAAAATATAATTGTTTTGTATTACGTTACAATATATATTATAAAATTTAATTCAAGTCTCTAGCATCATTGGTTCATGAGATATTTAGGTTTAACCAAAATTTTCACCTTTTAAAAAAAAAAAAAAACACCCACGCAATTTTCTTGAGAGCCCTTTCTGCATCTTTCTGCCTTATTATCTGTATAACAAAATTTATTTGAAGTTGATATCTCTACTGGTTCTTGAAGTATGGACGACGAAAAAACTTTGCGAACGTACGAACGTACGTACAACACACGCACGCACAGACATTTTTCTAAAAATCTTTTGTTTCGACTCTAGGGACCTTGAAACGTCGAGAATTGTCAAAATTTTCAATTTGACAAATCGGACCCATTACAATAACTTCTTATGGGAAGTTAAAACTGGCTCTTTTGCACGACAAATTAAATGGCCGTGTTATCTAACGTGGTAGCGATATGTCAATTGGCCGCCAAGATAATGTGAATTGACACCGTTGGATTTCGTTCTTTGGGGTTATTTAAAAAAGTATTACGTCGATAAGCAAGCAACAATTCAAGAGCTAAAGGATGAGATATCATCGGATCATCGGAAATTTGGAATATCGGATAGAGGTGTACGGTGTACCACAGAGGTTTCGGCGATGTTTTGTTCCATACATAATTGAACTATATCAATATTATCACAATAAAAAGAAGTGACACCAATTTTCTAAATAATCTGTATTTTATTCAAAATCAATTTAACCACCCTTTAGTATTATAAAAAAGTCCAAGTGTGCAAGTCCAACTTTCGAACGATTTGACGACGAACTAATTTTCTTCGTATCCCATAAAAGTCTTCAACACTCGCTAAGAATCCACATCGAGTAGTGTGAGTTACAGAACTAAAAGCAACGGTTAATCAGGACCGATCTATGAGAGATTCTCTCAAAAAGAAAGGTACCAACAAAAAAGGAATATAGCCAAGCATAATTGTATTTCTTTAACTGCCTTCTCCACCACATCCATTTGTACTTGGTAATTGTTCTACCGTTGAATGTTAATATCTATTCTATAAACATTAATGGTTCGGAATTATTCTTCTGTCTTCTATTATTTTGCTGAACCTGTCCACTATCAGTTAGTAGAAAACTTTTGTCATTATTATAAGTGACATTGGTTTATAAGAAGTTACTTCCGTTGGTGGCTCATATTGTTTAGGTATAATAATGCCTCTCCAATGACAGAAAAAATTGAAGAAAAAAAGTAGTAATCTTATTTTTACCTCATTTCCTCCTACATTATTTTATTGTACTCCAAGTTTTGGGGCACGTTTAAGGAACTGTTAAACAACAGTTCAGATTTTTAAATGTCTAGTTTTCCTAAACTCTTATGAACTTGTTAGATTCACTACAAAAACAAATTGTACGGTTTTATAAAATGTTTGTCTTTAGACTTAACTTTTTTTAATCTCTTCTTCAACGTCTTTCTGGAGCTCACAGAACAAGAACAAACTTTTTAATTTGATTAAAAACATGCATTTTTTTGAACATTTTTAAGATAAGTTAATATGTTTAGTATGTGACAATAGCTCTTAATTTTAAGACAACGTATTAAGGCTGAATTGAAAATTGCAGACATGAAACCGAAGAGAAAGATTGTTATCAAAATTTTAATATATTTTTCGAAGATTATTAATAAATGAAAATGTATTCAAAAATTCAACAAAGTCGTGTATTATATTTTTTTCATCTATTCAACAGAAAAATGGACAAACAACAAAACACCTTAAGACAAATCAATATTTACAACTCAATTTCAACAAAAAGTGTTTGATTTACGTCCAATTGCCTCTGACAGATTAATAGCAACGATTATAATGCGTGTATCAGTTTTCACAATAATAAATAAAAATACATATCTCTATCAATATTATAGCTATAAGACTTAAATATGCCGCCAAGCTACGTATGAAATCGATTCTATAGCTTTTGTGTAACCACTGCTGCAGGTGCATTTTAAGACCACTCAAAGAGTCTCTTCATATCTTTGAAAAAATAATAGAAGGGAGTTTCAATAAATTGATTACAGGAAATTGGTCAATTCAGAAAAAATCTTTAACGCTGATGACATTATTGTGTTCTTACGATGCCATAAGCTATTTACCTACCGGATGCTGAACATTAATTAAGACGTTCTCGTTCTTGAAATACTAAGTGCGAATGCGAAATAAGTATCAAATGTTCAAATGCATTGAAATTTCCTGCAGAATTAATTGAAAACAAATAAAAAGCTTTTAAAATTAAATTTAAAGTTTCTTATTTTGGTGCCGATGTTTGTAGAATAATACAAAAAATAAAAACATTAATTTAAGAATTAATTTCGATCTGATTAAATAAATATCCAAGGCCAGTTTTTGTTTCACTTTACTTTGTTTTACTTTTAAGTAATTTAATTTAAGTACCCATGTTAATTGACTATATGGTGGAGTATAGTTAAAATGAAAACAACAACAAATACAAAAACTTTCGGAACAGCCAATGAAATTAGATCAAACAGCTTAGATAATGATTGTTCAATTAAATTGCACTTTAATGATTCATTCTCCCATCAAGCAAACACCATGCGTCGCGTCACGTCGACCACCTGTCAAGCAATTTACATGGCCTACTGCAGTTAAGGTATGTCGGTATTGATGCATAGTTTTCTTAAAAAAGAGATACCTATACATAAAATTGAAAATAATTGTTGCGCTATTATTGTCATGGATGCAGAGATTGGGAGCATAATAATAATGGGGTGTTCTTTGACATCGTGTTAACACCAAGAATTATAATACTATGTTATTATGATTGTCAACATTAATATAAATGGTTACAACTAAAATTATGTTATGGATAGCATGCACGATAAATAAAGGGTGTTTTTTTTAGACGAGTTTACAGTTTCAAGAAGAAATTAAACACATATATGTATGCTTTAATGTTGTGTCTAAGAATTTAGATTTATTAATAAATATAAGTGTTTGCGATTAGTGGTCACCGCGTATGGCTCGAATAAATTCCAGCAGAGGCCCACATTTTCGACCACATTTTGAATCAATTGGGTGCGTATGTCGGTAAAGACGCACCGAATATTATCTTCCAGGGAATAATACGCTTCGGCTTATGTGCGTAGACAAACGACTTTACATAACCCCACAAAAATCGAACGATCTTGGAGGTTTAGTCACGACACGAGATAATGCGTTCATCAACAATTTATTTCAATAAATGTATTGTTTCGTTGGCTGTTTGGCATGTAGTGCTGCGGTTTTTGTAGGAAGGTCGTCCATATCAACATCCTCCAATTCAGGCAGCAAACAAATTATAAATCATAAATCATTTTTGAACAAAATATGGACTAATGATTCCCTCTGTCCATAGAACACACCAAACAGTATAGCTTTTTAATGATCACTCTAAAATCGGGATATTGGGCCATCTAGTTTCGGATCCATTCACCGAACGCGCTTGATGGTCGTTCGGCTTCAATTCTTGCACAAGTCCGAAAATGTTCACCGAATATTGAACGCAGCGCGCCATGCGTCGCCCGTAATAAATTTGAACGATTTGAATAAGTTGTTCAGGTGTAAGTCTATTCATTATGAAATGGCAAGTTAAGCTGAGCATCAATCATAAGTGACAGCTGTTAAAAAGAACAACTCTGAAAAAAGTATTGCCAGATTGAAAACTACTTCTTACTAATAAATTTCTGTCTCTCTATATTTTGTATTACGTTAGTGTTCATAGAGTTCAAAATAAAAAAAAATGCACGATTAGGTCGCACGAATTTGCTCATGTATCAAAAGACTATGTTTAAAAATATTTTCTGTATTTTAAGATCTAAAAATGTACCTGCAACAAGGTTTGTTTTCAAATTTATTTGATTTCCCAAAAAAAAACTTAATTTTTCAATGTTTTTATTTAATAATAGGTTTTTTTTTTAAATAATTTCTTATATTTAATTTTATTAACTTCCCATAGGAAGTTATTGTAATGGGTCCGATTTGTCGAATTGAAAATTTTGACATTTCTCGACGTTTCAAGGTCTCTAGAGTCTAAATAAAAGATTTTTAGAAAGATGTCTGTGCGTGCGTGTGTACGTACGTTCGTACGTCCGTACGTCTGTACGTTCGCGACGTTTTTTTCGTCATCCATAGCTCAAGAACCAGAAGAGATATCGACTCCAAATAAATTTTGTTATACAGATAATAAGGCAGAAAGATGCAGAAAGGGCTCTCAAGCAAATTGCGTGGGTGGTTTTTTTTACCATAGCAGTTTAAAAAAAAGGTGAAAATTTTGGTTAACCCTAAATATCTCATGAACCAATAACGCTAGGGACTTGAATTAAATTTTATATTACATATTGTAACGTGATACAAAACAAGTATATTTTTGGAAAAAAAAACCAATAAACGGTTTTTTTTTAATCAAAACAACTGAAAAATAAATTTGTCACCTCGAAAATTTTACGACTAAAATATGATTTCATCTCCAAACCAATTTTGAGCGACGAAGAATTATGTTTTTGACATTTGATAAAATTTTGAGAAAAATCGAATTGACAGTTTTTTTTATAAAAAATAAAAACCTAAAAAAAAAACATTACTCAAAGTTGGTCAAAATTGAATTTCGACTCAAATATCTTTCAAAAATTTGATGTTAAGGCTTCAAACTTATTTTGTCTTATAAAAAATATTGTTTTCAACATTTTGAAAAATTTTGAGAAAAATGGAATTACAGTTTTTTACAAAAAATAAAAACTTAAAAAAAAAATTAATAAAAGTTGGTAAAAATTGATTTTCGACTCAAATATGTTTTCAAAAATTTGAGATATAGGCTTTAAACTACCTTTATATTTCAAAACATATTGTTTACAACATTCAGTAAAATTTTGAAAAAAAATCGAATTGACAGTTATTGTACATAAAATTAAAACCTAAAATAAATTTAAGAAAAGTTGGTAAAAATTATTTTCGACGGACGTAAATATCTTTTCAAAACTTTGAAACATTGGATTCAAACTAATTTTATCTTATAAGAAATATTGTTTTCAACATTCGGTAAAATTTTGAGAAAAATCGAATTGACAGTTCTTTATTATACTAAAAATAAAAACCAAAAAAAAAAAAACAATACTAAAACTTGGTAAACATTTACTTTCGACTCAAATATCTTTTCAAAAATTAAAAATATTGGCTTCAAACTTATTTATTTCACAGAAAATATTGTTTTCGATATTCAGTAATTTTTTATAAAAATCCAACAGTCCGTTTTTTTCAAAAAAAAAATAATATCTATTAAAAATTTGGTAAAAATTGATACATATAGACAAAATTTTAAGCAAGACAAATCGACAGACGGGATGGGAAGTTATCAGTGTGAGTCGCATCCCAGCCACTTTTTTTTTAAATAGAAAATAAAAATGACATTTTTGATCATCAAATATTATTGAGAAAGTATAAGAGCTTGTGCAGAAAATTAAATAGGTTATCATTATCATCACACCGTTGATTGGCGGTGTGGTTATGGCCTGGCAAAAGGCGTTCTCAAAGTATTATGATTGACGTTCCTAGGCCCAAATCCACAATGAACTATGCCTTTTTTGGAAAGCATATCTTGCTGTATCGCTATCTTCTTGAATTCGACAATTTTAGGTTGTACATAATTATACTCATTCATTTAGAAATGGGATTCATCGCAGCGCTGATTGACTAAAATTAAGGTCCAGTTATCAAAGGCTTAAGGGTCCATTCACATGAACACACTTCGTATTCCTTCAAATACCCGGCCACTTTAGCCCAATCCGAGTGAAATTGGAATTCTTGTGAAGGACGCCAAATTGACTGGCTTGGATATATAAACAAATTTCACTTCCAACAGCGATGTTTTCGAAGCAAAATAAGTGTTGCCAGGTGAAAACTTCAAAATCAAGATAAGAAGAAATTGTTTTCTTTTTTTTAATTTAAAAACAGCATTTTTTAGACACAACCCAGCAATACGTCTTGCTTAATTTCACAGCTCATGTTGTTACGACATACTTTTCAAATTAGATAAATACAAAGAGGCTGTGATGGAACTCACACTGGTAACTTCCCATCCCATCTGTCGAATTGCTTAGAACCTTAAAAAATGTCCACATCAATATTTTGTGTGAGATAAATAATTTTAAGTCAATATCTTCCATTGTTCGCCTAATATTTAAGTCAAAAACTATTTCTTATCAGTTTTTTTGTTGTTTTTGTAGGTTTTCTTGTTCTGTTAAAAAAGTATTCAGTTGAATTTTTCAAATAAACTAAAAATTACCAACAATATTTTTCATATGATCAAAAAGATTGATTGCAAAACATCAATATTTACCAATTTTGCGTACTATTTTTTGTAGGTTTTAATTGTTATGAAAAAAATGGTTGTCGGATTTTCACAAAAATTTTACAGAATGTCGAATTCCATAGGATAAAATCAGTTTGAAACCAATATCTTAAATTTTTTAAAATATTTGAGTCGAAAACCATTTTTTACCAACTTTAAGTAATGTTAAACATGATATTTTTTTAATAAGATGGAATTAGTTTCAAGCCAATATCTTTAATATTTAAAAAATATTTAAGTCGAAAATCAATTTTTACTAACTTTTAGTAATGTTTTCTTTAGGTTTTTATTTTTTGTAAAAAACAAACTGCCAATTCGGTTTTTCTTAAAATATTACGTTATTTTTCGTTGCAAAAAAATGTTTTGGAGAGAAAATCATTTTTTTTTCGTAAAATATTCGAAGTGACAATATTTTTTTTTTCAGTTTTTTGATTTATAAAAAATCGTTAGTTGAATTTTTTCCAAAATTTTATTAGTTTGGTATCACATCACAATATATAATATAACATTTAATTCAAGTCGTTAGTATTATTGATTCGAGAGATATTTTGGTTTAACTAACATTTTCACTTTTTATTTAAATTTTTTTTTTATAATTAACGGCACACAAGGGGTTATTAATACCCTTAACATGTTTAAAGTTTAAACACAGTGCGAGTTTTAGGAAAATAGGGAAGGATTAAAGAGGAGATACCGATGCACATTGGTCTTAAAGTTTTGAATATCAAAATGATAGGGAAAAACAGAGCTGGGTAAAGCATTCCACATTCTCGATGTGCGGTTAAAAAAAGAATCTCTATACTTGACAGTACGTCCGAAATTTAAATTGCTAAGTTAAAAAACCCACTCACTCAAATTTGTTGAGAGACCTTTCTGCATCTTCCTGCATAATTATCTGTATACAAAAATTTATTTGAAGTCTACATCTCCACTGGTTTTTGAGATATGGACAGCAAGAAAAGCTTACGAACGTACACACACACGCACGCACCGACATCTCTCTAAAATCTTTTATTTAGACTCTAGGGACCTTGAAACGTCGAAAAATATCAAAATTTCCAATTCGATAAATCGGACAGATTACAATAACTTCCAAGAGGAAGTTAATTAAAATAAATTTATATTGCATTTATTGCAATTAAAAATAAAATGAAACGAATTTAAAATATTATTTCTAGCTTACATTACTATTCGGCCTAAGAGCGAAAAACGTTTTCCGAACACAACACTCATAATTATAAAAAAGCAACAAAAGTAATATGTGCTATTGAATGCTTTAGTCACTTACGATAATTAAAAAAAAAAGTTAATGACAATAAATTTGACAAAAAATAAAAGTCTTTTAACAATATTTTTGACATCAAATTATCATTTTAAGACTATACAATTATTACACCTTTTTAATAAATATTAAAATACTCTTTGGTGTTAGTTTATTTCACGTGATCATAATTAGGATAAATTTTCACCTTAAAAGGAAATCATAATGTAATTGAATTACCAATTGCACTAGAACAACTTATTTAGTATGTATTTTAACCAACCTAAGTAAAGAGGCTAGTGATACGAACATGCAAAACCAATCCCTCATCTATAAGCTAAAGACTTTAATACACAACTAACATACAAATTATTATATCTCCACCTACTCTACTTTAATCAATTGCCGACTTAGTAGTTGTATACTTAATTTGAAGCTGCACGCAAACAAAATGCAATAAACCACCATCAACGTACCGCCAGCAGCTATAAATTTTACATTCGAAATCGATTTATGTCCGTCTTGATGCAGCCGATGTTTCGATACACAAAACTTCAAAAATACATACAGCTAGTCTAGTATACGAGTATCTCTATGCCTCCCTTCAATCAATCAATACCTTACCTACTTTGTGGCGGCGAAATAGAAAGAAAGGTGTGTCCTCCACTGTTATCTTTCGTGCAGAAAACACACCTGAACTATACATATGTCTTTTTGGTTCATTGTTTTAACGTTCAGTGGGTAACTAGCGTAGTGAATTTTTTAAAGGATAGTTATATTGTATTTTTGAAAAAAAGTTGTACTTCTTGCTAATGAAAGAAAATAAAGTATTTCTACTGCTTCTCTAATAACAATTGATAATTAAATTTGATAATTCAATTAGCTTACAAGTGGCATACGTTTAAAAAAGCATAAGTGTTCTGAATAACAGCCCTTTCTATTTTGATCCATAAAACCTTAAACATGCAACCCAACGTTGCTTTATAAATTTGGTTGAATCATTCATCTAGTTTATATACCAAATGGATTTAGTAGACAGAGTAGATCACGACTTACAATGACTTTAAAACTGATTTACCTCTAAAAACACAACTTAAACCAAGCAAAATAACAATTCTTTTCCCAAGTGATTTTGCGCGCTACGTATAATGTATAAGGTCTATATAAACTGATCCAATGATATCACAATTGACAACCATAATTATCACAAGATTTGGAAAGATAATAATCAGATATATCTATTATCTATATCGGTTCATTTAAAAGTCCCACTTGCGTTCATGTCATGTTGAGACTTTGATTGAAATCTCCAGTCGTCAAAAAATAAAACACCAACTCTTTCGTAACACTTAAGTACAAAACTATATACAAAAACAAAACAACATTTTAATTCCTTTATATGCGGCAAAGTGTTAAGATATTTAATTCGTTATTGTAACAAAAATATCTTAAACTACTACTAGTGTATACAGAGAGTGGCATATTGCTATCTTTGGAACACCACAAATTAAATTTAAAATAAAAAACCAAGAGATTATCTATTTAATGAGAACCTTATATCTCACACATCACACATCATAGACGTTAGACATCACGTATCAACCTTAACGAAAAAATGCAGTCGAAAACTAAAAATGGCGATTTCATATCATGTCGGTTGAATTTTTTGACATCTTTTACAAGATCAGTGAGGAAAATTATCCCTGAATAAGGCCGCGGTGTGATACTTGCACGTTTTTGATGGAATGCGTTCTTAAAAGTTAGTCAAAAAATTAGTGGCCAACAAATACCATTGGTGTCACCTGAGCCTCAGTTGGAGTCACATATGTACATTGTACTTACATATGTGCGCAATAGGCTCTACGATATATCGATTCAGATTATGTTGGCTAGATAAGCTGAACGAAAGGCAGGCGAACATAACTGATTTATGCAAAACCGGAGGCGTATATGCCAAAAAGTTAAGCTTACGATAAAAATGATTCATTTGGACTTTTGAGCAACAATTTCTTGGTTTTTTTTTTTTTGAATTTTTTAATTTATGGGGCCACGTGTTGAAAAGTGAACGAAATGAAATTAAGATTGGCATTTATTAAACTTCTGTCACAAATAATTATTTACTATAAATCGATGCACAAACGGATAAACATTTTGATCAAGGTGCTCTAAAATTATTCAAGTGATAAGCCATCAGGCAAGTTGCATACCATACTATACCATACCAATAGCAACCAACTTACTTAACTATTACTCTTATTTCTTGTATGTTGCAACTTATAACAACTTATCAATCAGCTACTTAAATTGCTAAGTTTGGCATATGTTATATGACATCGGAAGCCTGAGGGTATGTCATTTTAATAATTTAAAATTTATAAATATGGGACTTTCATTTTTTTTTCGGCTAGTTTTCAAGTTAAAACTCATGAATATGAATTAATTAAATTAACAATAAATCTCATAAATTTATTAATAGAAACAAATTATTGACATACACATTTTGAAAATTTATTGGAACCAGTGAGCATTTAACATTTTTAACAAGTGTTGGAAAAATTAGTTTCTACAAGGAGAAAAAAAACCGATGAAGTATTTTATGCGGTGGGAGACTCCAATTTGTTGTAATAATTTATAATAAAACAACTTTTAAGTGCCGGATTTTAATTAAGATTGATGTGCATTAAAATTTTGAATTTAATTTAATGTATAAATATAATAGGTAGAGCGTTACGATGTTCCTTAAACATTGTTTTTAGATACAGGGTGACTGACTTTTTTCCGACTTTGAAAAAGACGCTCTTTTTATTGATAATAAATTACATTACACTCTAAATGTTATTTGACTTTTACAGAAAATTCTGAATTATGAAATAATTCTAATAGATTAGATTAGATTTTATTTCTTTACATTATAATATCGGGTGATTTTTTAAGAGCTTGAGAACTTTTTAAAAAAAAAAAACGCATGTGGCATGTAGCGCCATCTTGTTGAAACCACATGTCAACCAAGTTCAGTTCTTCCATTTTCGGCAACAAAAAGTTTGTTAGCATTGAACGATAGCGATCGCCATTCACCGTAACGTTGCGTCCAACAGCATCTTTGAAAAAATACGGTCCAATGATTCCACCAGCGTACAAACCACACCAAACAGTGCATTTTTCGGGATGCATGGGCAGTTCTTGAACGGCTTCTGGTTGCTCTTCACTCCAAATGCAGCAATTTTGCTTATTTACGTAGCCATTCAACCAGAAATGAGCCTCATCGCTGAACAAAATTTGTCGATAAAAAAGCGCGAAACACATTTCGAACCGAACACTGATTTTGGTAATAAAATTCAATGATTTGCAAGCGTTGCTCGTTAGTAAGTCTATTCATGATGAAATGTCAAAGCATACTGAGCATCTTTCTCTTTGACACCATGTCTGAAATCCCGCGTGATCTGTCAAATACTAATGCATGAAAATCCTAACCTCAAAAAAATCACCCATTATAACATAAGTATGTACATATTTTACAATAATAAAGCATGGCTATTTGCCGTCTACCTGATTGACAACTTTCTTTTAATTTATATAATTTTATTATTCTTTATTTTAAAAAAAATTTCTTTTATAATTCTGTTTCTATAAGCTAATGCTATTAAAAGTAAAGTATAGGAACATCAATTTCATTAAGATGATGAATCATAACCTCTTCTGATAGATAATCACACCCAAAGATATTTTTTCTTGTTTCTCGAAGAACAGGACATCTACCCATAAAATGAAAAATGTTCTCTCTTTCGCCCATATTACACAATTCGCACAGCAAAGGCAGCTCTTCCCGATGCGGAATGAAGTTAAGATTAAGGAGTTCACCTCTTAATCTAAATATCATTGATATTTGATCTGTCGTGTAGTCGTCACGGAAGTAGTTTTTGTGGTTTAGATTGTAATTTAGCTTGCTGTATGTGTTTCTGTAGATGGATTCTTCTGCTTCAGCTGCGAACTCACATCTTAATCGATCATCTATAATAGAAATTAGCTGATACAGAGAGGGTTTCCACATTAAGAAATCATCAGGTGCAAGATCTAAAGGGTGTCCCAAAATTAACGCAAGATTTGAATTAAATAGAAAACGCCGTTTTTAGTCTTTTGATAGTTATATTTTTATTGACTCGTAAAGTACATAGGATAGGGTTATGTATGGAATAACACATCGGACAAATGGCCTCCACGGCTTTGCATGCACATGCGCACTCTTTTGTTGAAATTTTCCATGACCATTCTGCATAAATGTGGCTGAATTTCGTTGATGCAGCGTTGAATCTCCTCCTTTAATGCACGGGTGGTTGTGGGCTTGTTGACATAGACTTGTGATTTCAAATAACCCCATAAAAAGAAGTCTAATGGTGTTAAATCACACGATCTAGGAGGCCAATTTTGATCACCGAAACGAGAGAGTACACGACCTGGAAATGTCTCATGCAGTAATTGAATTGTTTCACGGGCTGTATGACATGTGGCACCGTCTTGTTGAAACTACATATTGGACACATCAATATCATCCAATTTTGGCAGAAAGAACTGTGTAATCATGTCGCGATATCGAGCACCAGTAACAGTCACTGCTTGACCAGCATCATTTTCAAAAAAATATGGCCCAATTATGCCTCCAGCCCAAAATCCACACCATACAGTCACGCGTTGTGGATGCATTTGTTTTTCGACAATCACATGCGGCAATTTTGGCGATTGACAAAGCCATCAAGATGAAAATGTGCTTCATCGCTTAGGATGATTTTGCTCGAAAAATCAGGGTCCATTTGTTGATGTTCAATAATCCATTCAACGAACTCTCTTCTCTGTCCATGGTCATTAGGCTTCAATTGTTGTGTTAATTGAATTTTGTAAGCATGAAGACACAGATCTTTGGTGAGTATACACTGTAGAGAGGTTCTTGAAATTTGCAATTCTTGTCCACGACGTCGAATTGAGGTTCCTGGATTGTCAGCAACACTCTCACGCACTGCTTCGACATTCACATTTGAACGGCTTGTTTTTGGACGACCAGTGTGTTTGGCGTCTCCAACGGATCCAGTCTCCATGAATTTTTCAATTAATCTCTTCACAGTTGACGAAGTTAAAACACTATTCCGACCATATTTTGTATGAAATTTTCGAACTGCAGCCGCCAAGCTTTCACTATTTTTGAAATATTCTTTAATAATGAAGACACGTTGTTCTCTCGTGTAACGCTCCATTTTAAATAACCCTATACTGTTAGCTGTCAAATTGCTTTTTTTCAGGGTTGCCAACACTTCACTGCACAAATGGCGGCAAATTCAAATCTTGCGTTAATTTTGGGACACCCTTTATATTGGCTTCTTCCGCTAGCTCTATCCAATCTTTTAACCAACTTGATTTGCTATTTATCGCCTGAAGTGCTGCTTTTTTAGGGAGACGCTCATCAGACATTTTAAGGACATTACATATAGTCAACTTGAATTTTAAGGGTTTTAATAAATAGTGGCGATATACCGGTTTCCAGCATAAGCATGTAGTTCGGAGCATTAGGTGGTAGCCGAAATATTCTCTTGATATAAAATCGGAGAAGTTTTTCTGCGGTATCATATTTTTTACTACCCCACACTTGGGCTGCATACATCAATGTTGACTCAGCTATCGATTCAAATACTTTGTATTTACTGCTGTGAGCTATGTGTTTATTGGTAAAGATGTTTCTCCAAGCAATATTAATTGTATTTTTGGCTTTTTGTAGTTTTTCGGTGAGATGTCTTTCCATATTGTTATTTTTTGTGATAATAATCTCTAAATATTTGTATTCGTTAACGACTTCGATTCTCTCATTGTTAAATGTCCACCGCTCTTGCCCACCTAATCTTCCTCCACCTTTCCGAAAAACCATAATCTTCGACTTCTCTAGACTGACAACTAATTTCCACGTTCTACAATACTCACTAAGTTTATTAATCATTAGTTGCAGCGGTTTGGGTGAGTAAGCAAACAACACTATGTCATCCGCAAAAAGAAGGGCCTTGATGATAGTTCCAGCATATTCCACTCCTCCCGGCAAACAATCGGTGATATCGTCGATAAAAAGTGCAAATAAGCTTGGACTTAACATACAACCTTGCCTCACACCTGTCATCGTTTCAAACCAATCGGAAACGTTTTCTCCATCCCATACAGCTGCTTTGGTATCCATATAGATGTTTTGCAGTACTCGTCCAAACTTATATGACATTCCCATTTTATACAACTTATACATCAAAGCATTTCGGTCTAAATCCTTATACATTTCTTCATATCTAGATCTTAATCAATTTTCATTCAAATTCAAAATATACTCTAAATTTTCCTTGGACGTAAATTGTGAACTCAAGTGTGTGATAATGGGTAATTTGTTTGCTATTTTCTTTTTGACAACACTGGCTTTGACAGCTCGAGTACGTTTCGTGTTTTGTGTCATTGTCAGGCATTTTTAGGTTGGTCTATAATTTAGCCATGAATCGGCTTACGAACGAACAACGATTGCAAATTATTGAATTATATTATCAAAATGCGTGCTCTGTTAAGAAAGTTCATCGCACGTTTCACCCATTTTATAAATAAACTAGCTGACCTGACAAACGTTGTTTTGTCATATAAATAATTTTTAGAGAATATTTTGCTAGAAATAAATAACTTATTGTAAGTGTGTAAAGATGTTGTATATAAGTGGGTGAGATATAGAGCACTGTAAACGGTGACAAAATATTAAAATAACAAATCACTAAGCAAATTTTTTTAATTTAATAAAATTAATTCTTTAAAATTGTATACATATCGCTAATTATGACAATACTACCAAAAAAAAAAAACAATATCAATCCCTTAATGCAACAGAGTGTACAATATTTTGTTTGATCCCATCTTTCCCCAATACAAACAAACTGGATGGTTTGCCCTCTCGAGAGCACGCCCCGTATAATTGTCCATGTGAAAAACATGAAGTGCTCAAATCTAAGCCGCAGAAAGACATCGTTTGGCTTTGAGACTTATTGATAGTCATTGCAAATGCCAATCTAATTGGAAATTGAAGGCTTTTGAATTAAATTGGCACATCTGTGGGTATAAAGGCATTTCCGGTAGTAATATATTTTCACCTCGGAATTTGCCATTTAGAATTATGGCTTCGATAACATTTTTCATCAATTTTGTAATACTAATCGCGTGCCCTTGCACAACCGTGGTGGGTTCAAATTACGAAGCAAAATTACCGGAGATCCAACCTTCAGTTGTTAGTTATGCGGTGGCATGCCTGGTAAATCTAATTCGTTGACATCCATATTTTTTGCTGCTAAAATTGCTCTTTTTGCCGGCCACTTATGATTTGTATATTGTCTGAGTACATCGGGAAATATCTGGTCAATGAGAGCATCTTGTAAATCAATAATCGTGCAGAAATCCACCGGTAATTTTATGCATCCAGATTCATCTGTAGTAACTTTTCCGTCGCCTATATCTAACAGTTGTTTTAAGAATGTTTCAGCGGAAGGATCTTAAAGCATTTGAACACGCATATTTACTTTCAGTTGTACTTTTTCAACATTACGCGCGTCGCGCCGCCGCGCGCCACCGCCGCCGTGGCGATGATCTCATCAGCCAACGTTGAACGCGGAATAACGGCAAGTCTTTGTCTGGAATCACCTGAAAGGAGTAACAGAGTGCAGCCAAATAGTCTGTCGTTGATTTTTTTATCTTTCAATGTCCTGTTCAACGCCTCAAGCGAATGTTTGTGTATGCCATAGTGCATTCTTACCAGATGATAATTTTACACTGTTTCAGCACTGTGGCCATGGATGATTTTTTTTTTATATTGCACACCGCGTCTCGGTTATTTTGAATATTCAGTAGCAGTTTAAATATACTAAATGAGCTGTTCTGCCTCCATCCAATAAAGTTGCCGCAATCTCAGAAGATGCAACAGCCAATGCGATACCATTATTTGATCGTATTTTGGCAAGAATTAGTGAAAAAAGGAATGTTTTGCCAGTTCCACCTGGTGCATCCAAAAGCCATTTCTAAAGTATTGTATTGTAGTTCACGATTTAATTCAGTGCCTATTAAATCAGATGCATTTCGAATTGGTGAATGCATACCGAAATGACTGAGTGGTAAGTTGGCAATGATAATGCAAAGATCCTCAATAGCAATCAATGCATCATTGTACATAGCGTCACTGAATACTATCGTAAGATCGTTGCACCGTGTACGATGTTGATGCAATTAAACAATAGCCTACATACCTATACCGAATGTACCTATATGCAAAATTTCACTGAAATTGGTTAACCTGTTTCGGAGGAGTATGGCAACTAACACTGTGACAGGAGAATTTTATATATTAGATAAAATAAATTAGGTGGCGCAACAGTCCGTTGAGAACTAGGGTCTCGACTTACAACTCTCAACCATTCCTGTGTGCGAGTACTGTTGTCAGGGATAGAGGAGACCTACAATTTTAAGCCGAATTCGAACGGCTAATGTGAGAAGACACTTTTCATGACTTGGAGTATTTGTCAATTACTCGCAAGAGGCAGTACCCGTGAAAAAAGCTTTAGATGGCACAGACAGGGATTTAACCTAATGACCTCTGACATGACAGCCCAATGCACTAACTATCGTACCATCGTGCCACGGGTACTACCATTTAATCCACATCTGCAAACTCAGCTGTACGGGCTATTGTGATTGAATTTCGCAACAAACGCTTACGTAGAGTGCCAACTGAGGAAAATATCGCAGCTGTATAATCCAGTCTTAGTATTGACCGTAAATTATTGATTCAGCGACTTTCACAGCAATTGGGCATTTGTGGTGTAACAGTACGTGGAAAATTTTGGGAAAGAATTAAGGTTTTAAGCCTTTCGAAACACAAATGGTACAAGGCTGAAGCTCTACTTTTTTATAGACAACTTTTTTTTTAGCGACGAAGCTCATTGCAAAAGATACTAATGCATCCAGCGAATAACTGTTTGTGTTTTAATTTTAAATTTCCGATAGCTTTGAAAAAAATTAATATTTTTAAAATGTTTTTATTTAAAAAATAAACTCGAAAATGCTATAGTATGGTTTTAGGTTAACGAATAACACCGAATTCACTTTAAGCCCAGACTTCAGATTTTGTCATGCAAAGGAATCCAATAGGAAACAAAAACATCGAGTGTCCGAAGCATGAATAGAAGTATTCGCTAGAGGAGGACCCTCTAAGGCAGCGAATTTTCACATTAATATTTGTACTTCCACACCCAAAGCCTTCAACCTTTTGTGTGTTAATTTAAACAAATTTTAGCACCTTTTTGGGGTTAGACTTCAGTAATTTAAGTTTTTTAACTTCCCATAGGAAGTTATTGTAATGGGTCCGATTTGACAAATTGAAAATTTTGACATTTCTCGACGTTTCAAGGTCCCTAGAGTCGAAATAAAAGATTTTTAGAAAGATGTCTGTGCGTGCGTGTGTACGTACGTCCGTACGTCCGTACGTCTGTACGTCCGTACGTCCGTACGTCCGTACGTTCGCGACGTTTTTTTCGTCGTCCATAGCTCAAGAACCAGAAGAGATATCGACTTCAAATAAATTTTGTTATACAGATAATAAGGCAGAAAGATGCAGAAAGGGCTCTCAAGAAAATTGCGTGGGTGGTTTTTTTACCATAGCAGTTTAAAAAAAAGGTGAAAATTTTGGTTAACCCTAAATATCTCATGAACCAATGACGCTAGAGACTTGAATTAAATTTTATGTTATATATTGTAACGTGATACAAAACAATTATATTTTTGGAAAAAAATTCAATTAACGGTTTTTTTTATAAATCAAAAAAACTGAAAAAAAAAATTTGTCACCTCGAAAATTTTACGACTTAAATATGATTTCATCTCCAAAACAATTTTGTGCAATGAAGAATAATGTTTTTGATATCTGATAAAATTTTGAGAAAAATCTAATTGACAGTTTTTTTTACAAAAAATAAAAACCTAAAAAAAAATTAATAAAAGTTGGTAAAAATTGATTTTCGACTCAAATATCTTTTCAAAACTTTGAGTTATTGGCTTTAAACTACTTTTATCTTTCAAAAATATTGTTGTCAACGTTCAGTAAAATTTTGAAATAAATCGAATTGACAGGTTTTTTACAAAAAATTAAAAACCGAAAAAAAAAATTAAAAAAAGTTGTTAAAAATTGATTTTCGACTTAAATATCTTTTCAAAAATTTGAGATAACGGCTTCTGACTAATTTTAACTTATAAGAAATATTTATTTCAACATTCGATAAAATTTTGAGAAAAATCGAATTGACAGTTTTTTTTACAAAAAATAAAAACCTAAAAAAAAACAATACTAAAACTTGGTAAAAATTTACTTTCGACTCAAACAGCTTTTCAAAAATTAAAAATATTGGCTTCAAACTTATTTTATTTCACAGAAAATATTGTTTCCGATATTCAGTAATTTTTTTTATAAAAATTCAACAGTCCGTTTTTTCATAAAAAAATAAAATCTACAAAAAATAGTACGCAAATTTGGTAAAAATTGATACATATAGACAAACTTTTAAGCAAGACAAATCGACAGACGGGATGGGAAGTTATCAGTGTGGGTCGCATCCTAGCCTCTTTTTTAAATTTCAGGAGTTTGGGGGTTGTTCACTTGAACAATGTATTTGCACCGTCCTTAAAGTCTAACGCTGTCAAATCGCATTATCTTTTTGGTAAATTCACATTGAAAAAATTTTAACCACCACGTGTCATTCAATAACTTCAAATGCCGGGAAAACTATTAATCCGGGTCATCAGCAACAGTTCACTTGAAGCACCAATATATCTAACTGATGATGGTGCATAATAGTAAATAAAGTGTTTTAAGATCTTATTCACATAAGAAGCACAACATAAATTAAGCTGTCATGTTATTTTTCTTAAAAAATAATATTATTCAATATATTTTCAATTTTAAAGGATAAATAAAAAGGAACGTTTTTTGAAATTATGTATTAAAATTATTGTAATTTTAAATGAAATTTTCAATTTATTTTTAGCTGTCAAAAACTTGACTTTTTGTATTTATATGCTACAATTATTGAGGGTCAAAATGAGTAAAAATACGAACATTTATTTGGAGCGAATTTAAACAGTCACACTGTATTATTCTATTATAGGCAGAGTAATATTATAGGTTCTTCGAGATTTATAGCTGCGATGATAAGATTTATGTTATGAATGAACTTGAACAGCGTTAATTCTCCTGTTAGTAAAAACTAAGTGGTTATTTGCATATTAGTCTATAGTTTAGTTTAGTTTTAGTTTAGTTTAGTTTAGTTTATTTAATTCATTGATATGCTATACACATTAAGATACAATATCATATTAAAAAGTAATAGCTTAAATAATGTACAAATTTGATAACAAAAGCTAACTTTAATTTAATACAATAGCAAGCAAGTATATGCAAAATTATAAAATAGAAATTACATTTTAATGGAAAAAACTGAGCAGTTTAATTTAATTGGTATCACCATTGATTTAAATTAAATTAATAAAGGTAAAACCTCACAAATAACTAAAACGAAGAAAAGTAGAGTTTAAGTTTGTTTTCAAATATTTTAACATTTTCAAGTCTTCTTATATCACTTGGCAAGGAGTTCCAAAGGCGAATGGCGTTGACAAAGAACTGTCGCTCGGATGTAAGGCATGAATGTCGTGGGATTATAAGTGTATTTGATCTATTAGAAATTGGGAATTGTAATCTATAAAAAAGGTACTGTGGTTGACGCGTCTGCATAAGGTTAAAAAGAAAAAGAAGGGTTCGGTAGTGAAGAAAATGCTTGAACTGCATATTGTATAAAGAGTTAGCAAAGCCAGAGATGTGGTCATACCTTTTTAGACAATATACGTATCTTATTGTGTTGTTGAACGCAACTGTAAGTTTTCGTCTACTCTCAGCATCACAGTTACAATAGATTTCACAACCATGCGTGAGTATAGGGATGATCAATGTTTTTGCTAGCATCTTTCTAGTATTTATAGGCGTTATGTGTTGGGAATTTTGAAGAATTCTAAGAGCTCCATATACCTTACCAACAGTAGTATTAATGTGATTTTTCCATGTTAACGACCTGTTAAAAACTACTCCAAGATTCTTAGCTGTCTCTACAAATTCAATAGTGGCATTATCATTTAGTTTTGGTGGGGTTTAAGAAAAGACCATTTTGCAGGGACCAAGTGTGAATGCTTTGAAGGTCCTGGTTTATGTTATGGATGCAATTTTCAATAAGACCAAGCGAACTACTCAAATAAAGTTGCACATCATCTGCATACATGTGTGTGAGGGAGAACTTCAAAATAGATAGCAGTTCATTTATATAAAGTGAAAAAAGAATTGGGCCCAAAATCGAACCTTGTGGAACACCTTTCAAGACTGGCAAAAACGGAGAGAGCGTATTGGAGACGGATACAGCCTGCTTTCTATCACTTAGATATGAAAGTACCAGATTTGTTGCAGAAGACGAAAAATTAAAATGGTGTTTTAGCTTACGTATAAGAATAGAGTGGTCAATTGTGTCAAAAGCTTTTGAAAAATCCAGTAGAACCAAAAAAATCACCTTATCGTCATCAATAGCTTGCCTTAGGTCTTCAGTCACAGTGATTAGTGCTGTCGTACAGCTATGCTTACGACGAAAACCAGACTGAAAAGGTGTCAGTAAATTGGCTCCACTAAGATGTATACTTATTTGCTTTTGTATAATCCTTTCCAAGACCTTGGTGAGAAAGGGAAGAAGAGAAATTGGACGAAACTCTTTGCCATTGGAAGTTTTGGGTACAGGAACTATTTTTGTTAACTTCCAAAGCTTGGGAAAGATTCCAGTTGTTAATACAGTGTTAAACACGTGTGTGACGTAAGGCAAAATCAAGGGAAGTAAAGCTCGAATAAATACGGGGTCTACACCATCAACTCCAACCGCATTCGATTTCACCAACATAAAACTTTCAACAACGTCAGTACAATTTATCCCAGAAAATTCAAACCTAGGCACAGTATCAGAGATATGATCTTCATTAATTACAACATTATGATTAAGCGAGGACGTACCGGGCAGAGTTAGGAATTTTTTGTTCAACTCACTACTATCGATGTTATAACAGTCATTTGAACTTTTTTGTTTGCCAATTCCGACCTCGCGTAGGTTGTTCCACAGTTTTCGGCCATTCATTTTCAAATTAAGGCGACTTTTAAAAAAAATTGACTTCTCTGAGCGTATCTTACAAACAACTTTGTTTCTTAACAAACAGTATAATCTGTGAAGGTCATCTAACCTGTATCTTTTCCACCGAAGGTACGCTTGGTTTCGGCGGTACATGAGCGAGGATATTTCTGGAGTAAACCACGGTCGAGATTGATGAGTTAGGCATTTTTGTTTAAGTGGAACATAAGTATTAAAGATATGATCCATATTAGATTGAAGGAATTCCACTTGTTCATTAGCTGATGACATATAGTAAATTCTATCCCATTCAACCGTTGAAACATTTCTCTCAAGAGCAGGAATATCAATGTTTTTGAAATCTCTATATTGGAAAACTGTTATAGGGCTTATTATATTGAAATTAAAAGTTAGAAATATAAGTTCATGTTTTGAAAAAGCAGGTGCAATAAGTTGATCGTAGAAAAGAACATCACTCATATTACTAACGAAAATAACATCAATGAGCGAACTGGAACTACTTGTAAAATGAGTTGGCGTATGCACATTTACCGGTGACATATTAAAAGATCCCATAGTGTCAATTAATATACTCTCATGTAGAAGATTACTATTAATGTCTCCACACAAAACAATTTTAGTTGACATCAAAGCTATTTGTTCCACGAGAGATACGAGGGGTGAAAAATCAACGTATCTGTTCGGCCTGTAGACCGTCCCAAGGAAGAGTTTATCTTCTCCAGACACCATATCCAAAAAAATAGATTCAATTTCACTATCAGGGTTTGACATACAATTTATCCTACAGGTAATACCATCTCTAACATAGATTGCAACTCCTCGTCCTCTATCACCTCTATCAGCCCTAAAAAGTCTGTAACCATTTAGCTTAAACATATTGTTTGGAAAATAATGGGAAACCAAGTTTCAGAGACACAGATAGCATCAACTCCAGAACCTTCAAAAACATATCTTAGCTCGTCAATTTTTTTACGAAGACTTTGTGCATTTATATGACAAACTCTAAATCCCATGCACTGATTGCAGAACACCCTAAGCATAGAACGCAACACCAAGCCATCACCAACACCTGAGGAATTCATGCCAAAAAACTCAAAATATATCGTATAGTTTAAAAAGTATAGTAAGAGCTTTACCAATAATTTACAGCAAAAGAAAACAAAGAAATACAAAAGTAAATACAAATATATGAGTATTTAAAAATTAAGAAAATTTATAGATAAAAAATGAAAAACTAGAAAAATATAGTTCAACTTACTTAGTTATGAAAAAATTGTAAATTAAAATCAGAAGAGAAAAATAAATTTAAATGAATGAATATAGACCAGTGTTTGTAGTAAAAACATTTTTTTTGAATCTTATGAAGAATTGAAATTGAAAAAGAATAAATCTCATAAAACCTTGTCTTGGTGAAAGACATGATCAGGTCACCATGAACTTTTATAAAGAATGCATATAGAAGTTAACATGAGTTTCAAAGAAATGAAAAAATTGTGTGAACGCAATTTTCAAAATCATAAATTGAATTTAACTCAAAGAATCAATTCATTTGATTGCATTGTTGTTATTGTTAACATTATTTAAAACATTAGTCTCTTATTATTACAAACAACTTTTTGGCGTCAAACGATAGAGAAAAATATGATTACAATATATTAAAAAGCTAATTTTTGGTGAATACAAAATTGCAACAGTATAAATTTTAATTCAATGAATACGAGTATATAATAATTTTTAACTTGAATTTTTGAATTAATTTAATTATGGGTAACTTCTGCTACTGTGAGCTGATTTTTCACATTTGTGCATTATAAAAATTCAAGTATAGCGGAATAATCGAGTCGAGCTTACATTACCGTCAAGATTTATTTTTACCTTCGATCATAACAGGGGTGAATCACCACTCATTTTTATTTAATTTTTATTATACATTTGATTTTTGCTTCACGCATTTCGTAGATTTTCTATAAGAGATATAATTTTTGTTTGTCGAAAATGAGAGCGTATCGGAATCCCGCTTTTTAAAATCCCGAAAAAAAAGTTGTTTAATCCCGTCTTCTAAAATACCGATTTTTTGAAATCCCGTCTTTTAAAATCCCGCTTATTCAAAATCCCGATCAATTACAATCCCGCTTCTTAAAATCCCGTCAAATTCCGACAATCCCGTTTTTTTTTTTTTACAAAATACGTGCATTAAACTGAATAACAATAGGGGTCAAAGGTTTGAATTATAAATTACTTGACTAATATACAGGGTGGGCCGTTAATAAGTGCACTTTTTGTCTCGCTCTAACTCCCGAACGAAATAACCGAGACGCGCGGGGATGGTATCTCCTTGCAGCTCGAGATCTAAATTTTTAGTCGCAATGAGTCCGTTCACGGGAGAGCAGCGCGATTTCTGCGTTCGCGCCTTTTATGAAAACAATCGCTCATACGTGACTGTTCGTCGGCTTTTTCGGGTAAAGTTTGGATTACGCAACATCACCGAGTGTCCAAGTACGAATGTAATCAAAAAATGGATCGTAACATTCGAGGCAACGGGATCAACGCAAAAACTTCGACCTACAGGACGCCCACATTCCAGGCGGACTGCAGAAACAATTGAACGCGTACAAGCTTCTGTGCGCGAGGATCCAAGAAGCTCTACACGGAAACGCGCTGCGGACCTGGGAGTACCCAGAACGACTTTACGTCGCATTTTACGGGATGATTTGAAGTTATACCCTTACAAAATTCAGATTGTCCAAGATTTGAAAGAATCCGATTTTGTTTCACGGTTCAATTTCGCAACAGAAATGTTACGGAGATTCCCTCACTTCAATAACATTATCTTCTCAGACGAAGCTCATTTTCATGTCAACGGATTTGTTAATCGAAAAAATTGTCGATACTGGGGAACAGAAAATCCACGCTTAAAACATGGACGACCGTTACACTCTCCGAAAGTGACCGTTTGGGCCGGAATAGCCAAGTGGGGGATCATAGGGCCGTATTTTTATGAAGATCGATACGGGCATAATGTTACTTTTAATTCAGAGCGTTATGTTTCGATGCTTAGAGATTTTTTAGCTCCAAAACTGCAAGAATCGAGTGGTTACACTATTCACACCTGGTTCCAGCAAGATGGCGCTACCTGCCATACAAGTAACGACTCTCTGGAGGTCGTTAGAGAAATGTTTCCTCGAAGGTTGATATCGAGGAGGGGTGATATTGCTTGGCCACCCAGGAGCCCTGACTTAACGCCACCGGATTTCTTTTTATGGGGCTACCTCAAGAGTAAGGTGTACTCTAATAATCCTTCAACGACGGCTGAATTAAAAGCGAACATTGAAGAAGAAATCCGCTTAATCACTCCGCAACTTTTGACAAAAGTGTTCCAAAATCTCAGAGTCAGATTGGAAGAGTGCTGTAGGCGAAATGGACAATATTTGGATGATTTAATTTTTAAAAAATAAAAATTCATTTCGTTTTGTATAATTTAAAATAAATATTTCATTTAAAAGCGCTACAGTTGTATTAATATAATTTTTTTTTAAGTGCACTTATTTACGGCCCACCCTGTATAATAATTACAAATAAAACTTATATATAATAACATAGTAATTTGTTTTGTTTTGACAGTACTTAAACAATAATTTACAATATTAATTCTTGCACAAACAAAATGCATCCTACAGCAAATCTACCTCTCGATAACGGTCTTACCACTATCGTTGACTTTGTTAATTTTTAATTTGTTATTTTGTTTTAAAAGAATACTACTTAACTTTATATTTTTATTTTTTGATATGTTATGTATATTTGTTATAGGTTACAATAAAATGAATCAAGAAAAATACCTAATTTTTTAATTTGTTTTAATTTTTTATAATTTCAATTTTTCAATCAAAACTAGTTGTTTAATTTTAAAAAAATCGCGCGATTTTTAAAAATTAAACATCTAGTTTTGATGGCAAAATCGGGATAATAAAAAGCGGGATTATAAAAAATGGGATTATAAGAAACGGGATTACAAAAAGCGGGATTATAAAAAATCGGGATTATAAAAAGCAGGATTATAAAAGACGGGATTTTAAAATCGGAATTTTAAGAAACGTTGTTGTGGTGCATGTTTGTTTTAAATGCCTTGTTGTCGGAAATTTAACCATTTGTTGACAACATAGAATGGTTAGCTTTATTATTAATTTTTCTTGTTATGAATTAACTCATATTCTTAAAAAAAAAAACAATTAAATTAATTGTTAGGTCTTCGTTTGTATAAATTAAAAAAAAATAAAGAACTTATTCAAGCTTGTAATCAAAGACTCTAGGTCAAGGTACATATAGTTGTACATGTTATGTTACTATTAAAAACTATTATATTCATTAATTAAACAGACATACAAAAAACATAAGAAACAAAAAACAAACAGGTTAATTAGTCACGGAAAAAACTTTAATTTCACCACCCCGTTAAATAAATAATGACAAAATGTAACTTAAATACCAACTAATCGTAAAGACATTTTTTTTTGTTTGTTCAAAAACATGAAGTTGAAGATAATAATGTGTATAAAACAAAATAAACTCCAGCTCTGAATTATTACTTATGTACAAACTCATGAATAAAACGTCACACATATGTTACAGATATATATGTACATAGATGTTTAAACAGTAGCTTCAACAAGTACTTTTGATCTAGAAAAAGAAAAAAAAAAACAATATTGCCAACTTTGTCCAATATTTTAGATTTATGGAAAATTTAAAAGTAATGTCAAAGACTAGACTTATTTGACACTTGAGCTTGCTTTTAACACAGAAGATGAATTTTTCATAATAATTAAAAGAAAAAAGTTTAAGAGTGCAGAGTTATGTATGTACGCACGTATTTAAAAAAAAAAAAACATAAAAGAAGTAAAAGGAAAAAACTGAGGTCCGAACTTTTATTTAATACCCGATTCATACAAGTTTTTAATTTGTATTTAAAAAAGGCAATGTTTCAAACTCAATATTCCAGTTTATTTAAAATTTAAATATAATTTCGAAATCAAGACCAATATAAGGTAAAGGTAATCGTATAAAGTAAACTTAATTCACTTGATCTTTATTCCCTTTAAGTTTTATAATTAACCCAAGTTGGCAATCATGATTTGTTCACATGCATCTTGTGGAATTATTATAAAAGTGCAAAGTAAAGACAGATAGCTACACCGATGTCGTTTGCATGTTTCCACGGTTTACTGAATTAAGATTCGCATGAATTCTTGCAGAGGCGTTGAAACTTATGTACATAGATTTGGTATCGAAATGGAAATCAACCTTTTGAAGGTCGTTCTATACCAAATCATGCCTAGCTATTGGCTGTTGACGGTTTTTTTTTTGATATAAGTTTAAATTTGCAGAAGTAATTGTGGAGCGGTGATCTTATGTAATTATGGAAGTTGAAGGAGCTTCATATCGTCGTCGTCGTCGTTCCGTTAAGATAACACATCATAATAATGAATGCAAAATTATTATACGATGCCTAAAAAAAGGGGTATGGCAAGATGTGATAAATGTATGCGATATAATAAGTTTATGTCTGGGAAACTATGGAACTGTGGCGTGGGGGCAAAGATTGAGATATATTTTTGATGTGAGAAAATTATATGAGTAGGTGGAGTTTCCATTAGAAAAGAAAAATATCCAATAACATTTCATAAATAATTACACTATCGATTGCTAGTGCTCTTTTCTTGATAAAAATGTAATTCAAATAAAAAGCGTTTTGTTAAACTTTGGTCTATTTTTGAGACAACATTGTATTTTTGAGTATTTGAAATGAAATACATGGTGATTATTTAATTAGCGCTCTCAATTAAAAAAAAAAAGAGAATACATTCAAAAGCTGTAGCAGCATTGTCAGTTGAATTATATACCACGACCATCAAATGTTTGATTGCATCATTAGCTAGGTCCATTTGAGTAAGTTGGTATGCATTTGCTTAGCCTTATTTACTTTATTTGTAACTATCGCCCATATTTAATGAATTCGCAAATCCTAGGTAAACTCCCCTTTTTTGGTAAAACTCTTGTTGAAGTTGTAGATATGTGTGAACATCAATTTTCCACAGTCAGATTTACTTGTTTAACCAAATTAGAATTAGGTAAGCAGATAAAATTTGCTGTTATAGCAATCAATTACTTGTTATCCTGCTGTTACTCGTATACATACAAACAAAAATTAAAAAATTGATTGCCTGAGGAAAAAAAAAATAAGAAACGGATTTCATTTTTTAAAAAATGTGGAAAAAAGGTTATGTGTAGCTGATGAAAAATAAATTTGCGGTTGTTTTTGATATTAATTAAAACTTAAAAAAAAAACTCTAACAAGAGTGCTTAATTTCTGCGTACATACCTTTTACAAATCAGGTAACAGAAAAAGAATTCAAATTACGTGATCTTATTTTAAACTGTTTTTGTAACAGCACGACCGACGCGACGCACTGCGTCGACGGTCGTTATATTTTGAATGAATTTATGTTTGTTCATTTTGCATTTATTTTTCATCAAGAGTTTAAAATGCAGTGTTATTAATGGTCACTCAACATATTCACGCATTGAAAATCTATAAACGAACAAATTAAACGAAAGAGCTGAGGTTCGAACTTTTATTTAATATTCCAAAAATGTTGATCGTTTCCAAACAAAATACATCAATTAGGTGGTGCAACAGTTCGTAGATAACCAGGGCCTAGTGACTTACAACGTTCAACTATTCTTGTATGCAAATAATGTCAGGGATGAAGGAGACCTACAGTTTTTATGACGAATCAGAACGGCTTATTTCAGAAGCACTTTTAATGCCAAGAATTTATTTTTGGAGGATTTGTCAATTCCTTGCAAGAGGAAGTACCCGGGAAAAAAACTTTAGATAGCACAGGCAGGGATTGAACCTCTTACATGACAGCCCTATGCACTAACCATCATGCCACGGTACAGTAGTTCCTTATTACATTTTCGAAAACTTTGTCGAAAAATTCAAAGCTAAAATGATGAACGATAAAATTTACCTTATTTTTCGATGATTCGAAAAATTGAGAATTGAACAGAAAATAAGAGTGTAATACCCTCATTTTTGCCTTACTTTAATCTCTTGCATAATTTTCCTTCTTAAAGTGTATAAACCTTTATTGTGTCTCGTTGATATCATCAAACGAAAAGAACAAAATATTCCAAAATAAAAGATTTAAATGCGCCCTGTCGTGTTGTCTGACAAACAAAACTCAAAAATCATGTGTTTATGTTTCTACCTTCTCATTTGAATAAAACTTAATAGACAAACCGACTCAAAACACAACACAATCTGTCAGTACGAATCATAACGATTTGAAATAAAAATTTATTTTTCTCTGAATTTAATTGCCCGCAAGATATTTGTCAGTTGGTGGGTATTATAGAGTAAGTAGTGTTTTTTTTTTTTATGACGCACATCCAGATGTCTATAGATTTTATCCAACCTACAAACAAACAGAAATACTTATGTACCTTTCACATCGTGAAAAACTAAGCTTAAACATCGACCCGGACTCGAAGTCGTTGAAGCTACCATAATTTGCCTGACTGACTGACTATAAGGTACGTAACATTAATGTTCTATTGAAGGTCTAGTGACCGCCTTTTATTTTTCAAATAATGCAACAATATGGACTTCAGAAATACATAATTTGAAAATACTACAATACCAAAAAATAGTAGGTTAGGTGTCTCTATCTCTATCAGTCTTGATGCAGTCGTCAGTTGGTTTGGCATAGTTGGTAAGTTGTACAATAATATACTAACCTAAAATATATATCTTCTCTCTAAAAATGTGCAGGTAGGTATGTACGAGTATATCGCTATTCGGTTGTATAGCGTGCGAAAATTAATCTAAACGTATCCACTTTCGATAATTGTTTGTTGGTAAGCGAGTTGGTTTTGATGGTTGCTATAGGCCGTACGATGGCTGCTGCTGTGACTGATCGCTGATGTAATTCGTTTTTTTTTTTACTTTTAAGTCTGTACTTAGTTTAATGTGTTACACCAAGTTATGGACGACCAGATGGTAGTCATAGTAGTTTTGATAGAAGCTATTAAGAGTTGATTGCTCTTCATCTAAAGGGTGTCCCAAAATTAACGCAAGATTTGAATTTGCCGCCATTTGTGCAGTGAAGTGTTGGCAACCCTGAAAAAAAAGCAATTTGACAGCTAACAGTATAGGGTTATTAAAAATGGAGCGTTACACGATAGAACAACGTGTCTTCATTATTAAAGAATATTTCAAAAATAGTAAAAGCTTGGCGGCTGATTTTTCGAGCAAAATCATCCTAAGCGATGAAGCACATTTTCATCTTGATGGCTTTGTGAATCGCCAAAATTGCCGCATTTGGGGTTCGGAGAACCCACATGTGATTGTCGAAAAACAAATGCATCCACAACGCGTGACTGTATGGTGTGGATTTTGGGCTGGAGGCATAATTGGGTCATATTTTTTTGAAAATGATGCTGGTCAAGCAGTGACTGTTACTGGTGCTCGATATCGCGACATGATTACACAGTTCTTTCTGCCAAAATTGGATGATATTGATGTGTCCAATATGTGGTTTCAACAAGACGGTGCCACATGTCATACAGCCCGTGAAACAATTCAATTACTGCATGAGACATTTCCAGGTCGTGTACTCTCTCGTTTCGGTGATCAAAATTGGCCTCCTAGATCGTGTGATTTAACACCATTAGACTTCTTTTTATGGGGTTATTGGAAATCACAAGTCTATGTCAACAAGCCCACAACCACCCGTGCATTAAAGGAGGAGATTCAACGCTGCATCAACGAAATTCAGCCACATTTATGCAGAATGGTCATGGAAAATTTCAACAAAAGAGTGCGCATGTGCATGCAAAGCCGTGGAGGCCATTTGTCCGATGTGTTATTCCATACATAACCCTATCCTATGTACTTTACGAGTCAATAAAAATATAACTATCAAAAGACTAAAAACGGCGTTTTCTATTTAATTCAAATCTTGCGTTAATTTTGGGACACCCTTTACTTTTTTTTTTGGTTTGCAACAAGAAACTAAGGCAATGACAAGAACATTATTATGTTCTTTAAAAAACAAACATGTGAAACACTTTTACAGGTTATTATTAGTCTTACGAAATTTCGTATTAAATATGATACGCTACGAAAATCATTTAAAATGAATAGAGGGTATACATTAATTGTTCTTTTTATTAAAACCGCTACAATTAAAAAATGTAAATAGTAAAATAAGGATTTTATGTCGAAATAAGAGAAAACTCGTGATTGCCTTTCTTTTTGGCATTTTTTCGTAAAATATGAAATGTCAAAAGCTGCTTAAATCTCTCTTTGATATTATTCAAAATGTGAAGAACAATTTCCAAAAATGTTTGTCTTGAAAAACTTCTCCGAGGTAGAGGGTAAAGAGCTGTGCTTTTTTATCTCTGAAACGTTTAAGCTCTTAACTCTTTGCTTTGTTTTATTGGACGATAATATGGCATTTAAAGTAACACCCACTTAGTTTTTGGTGTGTTTAAGCCAGAATTTTCAAATAGAGTTTTTAATATGGATTACTAAAAAGTTCTCAGTGTAAACTATTTGTAGGTTTATAGAGATATGCCCTAGGAAAAGCAACAATCTTGTCCGGATCTCCATATATTGTATTTGGGTTTAAACTTGTATAAGAAGGAAGGCAAAGAGATATTTAATTACGGAATTCCTTAAGAATTCATTGGGAATTTCACAGAATTCCTTGCTAGCAATATAACAAGGTCGCGTTACAAGCCTGAAAGATTCATTTCTTTTCCTAGCTTAAGTGGAAATTTACGAGTAAATGATAAGTGTCTTTATTTATTTTTATTTATTTATCAAAAAATAACTTACAAAAATAAATTTATAAAATTATTTATATTGAAGACATCAGGGCGGCAAGACCATAGATGTCGTATTTTTTTTTTTTTAAGTAAAAAAATTAATAATTTATGAAAAAATTAACATCGAAAAAAAATATGATGTAATATTATGTTATTTATTTATAAAAAAAAAAATTAACTAATATTAAAGTTTAAATATCTTTAAATTTGTTGTGTAGGGTTGTTATTGATTTTATGCGTTGATAAGTATTAATGTCAGATGGGTTTAGTATTTCGCCCATCTGTTTCTGCTTGTCTTCCAATGAGTTGGTATTTTTTATTAGGCGAGAAATCGGACATTCTGCAAAAATATGCCAAATTGAGAGAAATTCTTTACAATTTTCGCACTCCTCTGGGGGATCGTTTGTGAAGAAATGGCGACTCGTAAACAAAGTTTTTCCAACTCTGATCCGAAATAGTGAAATACATTCTTCTCTGGTTAGGTTTTTGTTGTATGGAGTTCTGAGGTGTGTTGAGTGGTGTTTTCGAAGAAAGTTCTCCTCTTTTAGCCAAGAGCTTTTGAGTTCTTCTTGCTCATTAGCCATGAACATTTTACGGATAAGCTGAGATATAGGTGGCAGTTCTTTTAAATACGGATGGTTAGTGGCTTCTTTTGCTGCAATATCTGCTAGCTCATTTCCTCTTATACCAGCGTGGCCTGGTATCCAAGCTAGGGTTATGTTGGTTTTGTCATAGAGGATGCTCCGGATGTAATTAAGAGTGGAGCAGTTATTAGTTGCACTTTTGATTCCGGAAAGGATACTTAGGCTGTCAGTGAGTATCAATGTCCTTTCTGCCCAGGTTTTTGCCACGGACAGTGCTTTCATTATTGCTGTTAGTTCTGCTAGATAGCTGCCAGCCGCGTCTGGAAGGAGACCTTGAAAAGTGATGATTTCTTCGTGGTTCGCTTTGAGCTCGATGACTGCGTATGTTGAGGTTTTATCCCTATAGGATCCATCTGTGTACAAAATTCTCACAGGATTGATGTTTTCAATCAGCTCACGGTGAAGCATAAGGAAGTGTTCCTTTGGAGTGTTTTCTTTCTTGTGACTAGAGAGGCTAGTGTCGATTGGCAGTAAGTGTCTTTTCCATGGAGGGGGGGACGAATAGTTGAGCTTCAAAGACGTTTCTAAAGGCATACTTCCATGAGCCGAAACAAGGCTTAATATTTTGCTAAGGGAAGATATTGAATTCTTCCTGTTTTGTTTTGGTCTGTGTTGAACTTCTTGTGAAGCAGAATAAAGAGGGTGATTTATGTCTGTAAGTGCTTTACTTATTAAATTAATTGCTCTTTTTTGTCCTAGCCTATTAATTGTTTTATAGCCAGCTTCTATTCTGAGAGCTTCAATTGGAGTTGTTTTAAGTGCTCCTGTAGCAGTTCGGTAGCACTCATTTATGGCTATATCGATGCTTTCCAGGTTTTTTTTAGTTGTCCACATAAAAAGAGTGAGTCCATGCTGGAGCGTTCCTTCAACTAAGGTTTTGGCTATTTTTAGGGCCGTTTCTAGATGTGGTCCTTTCCGGCGGGAACATATCATTCTCAGAGCATTGTTCCGATTCTTAAGTTGGTTGATGGTGTGTTTTATATGGAGATCCCATTTAAGATTACTATTGAAAGTAACACCAAGGACTCTGAGTTCTTTTTTGATGTTGACTGTGGAGTTACGAATCGTAAGAGGAGTAATTGAACATTTTTTTTTCCGACAAAGGTGAAGCGCTTCTGTTTTGGTAGGTGGAACTTTCGCACCGGTTTCCTGTGTCCAAGCATAGATTATAGAATCTGCAGATTTCAAAATTTCGTTTACATTTGATGGATCACCAGAGGCTACCATGAAGATATTATCTACATATAGACCGACAAAATCTAGACCGTGTTTTGGTAGTGAAAGCTCTCTAATGAGTGCATCAATATAAGCATTATAGAGATACACAGACAAGGGAGATCCTTGTGGAGTTCCGTTTTCCAGTTTTAGCTTTTTTGAAGTAAAGCCGTTGACATCAACACAAAAAGTTCTTCCGGATAAAAATGATATTATAACCTTTAACATTTGCTTAGGGACTCCCCATTTGTGTAATTGTTCGATGATAGGAAATGTGGTAACGCGGTCAAAAGCTTTCTCGAGGTCAGATGACATGACTAAACTGTGCTTACAAGATGAGAGGTTATCTGATAGTTTATGTTCCATTAGGTGGATTAAGGATTGAACTCCTCTGTTCGGTCTAAAAGCATGTTGTTCATTACTTACAGTTTCTTCCATAAACCAGCCTATTCTACGTCCAATAATTTTTTCAAAAATTTTTGAGAGAACAGGGAGAAGAGATATCGGTCGATACCCTTCTATGTGGTGATAATTATGGGAGCTCTTGGGAATCGGCTTGAGTATAGCTTTCTTCCAATCGTGAGGAAAGATACCAGTCCGAAGAATGTTGTTATATAACGCGCAGATTCGGTTTTTGAGATTATCGGCAGCTGATTTAACCATATTATATGTGATTTTATCATCTCCAGGGGTAGTTCCGTTAAGCGTTCGTAACGTCGTGTCAAACTCTATTCTGGAAATATCATCTGCGAGGTGTGAGTACAAGTTTTCTTGAAGAGGGAGGTCATTTAAGTTAGATGTCAGTTTCTTCCTAATAACGTTGTCCGGAAAAGTTTTATTTTCACTATAGCTTGCCCATGTTTTTGAGAACGTATTGGCTATTTTTTCTGGATCGTTTTCTAATGAGCCATCTAGAAAAATATATGGAAAGTTTTGAACTGAATTGGATGATCGCAATGATTTTATTCTATTCCAAAGTGTTTTTGAGTCTAAAGCCGGATCCATGGTATTCACGAAGTTTTCCCACGATGATCTTTTTGCTTTAATAGATTCAAATTTAACTTTGGCACAAGCCTTCCTATATGCTATACAATTAACGGATGTGGGATATCTACGCGCATTTTTCCAGGCTACATTTTTTGTTTTGACTAAAGTCTGAATATATGAATTAAACCATACTGGATTTTTTTTAGGAGTGTCTTGTGTTTGTCTAGTTGTTGGCATTGATTTCGTAGCTGCACTTCTTAGGATTTTTTTGATTTTGGCTGCTTCTTGGTTGGTGTTGTTGGATGTAGGGATAGTTGCGCATAGAGAATGTGTTGATGAGACAAAAAGGTTCCAGTTAGCCTGACTTTCTTTGAATCTTACAGATCGTTTATTCAACAGTTTTCTTTCTTGGGTACGTATCATTATTGGAATATGGTCTCTATTTTCCGCATAAGGAAGTACCTCCCATTGAAGAAGTGGAGCTAAATCTTCAGAAGCAAATGTTACATCAACAGCAGAGAAGGTGTTTCTTGTATTAAATAGAGTAGGTGAACCATCGTTTAAAACAACCAGGCCTTTATCATTAGCAAAATTTTCAAAAAGAGTACCTAACCTGTTAGTTGTTTTAGAGCCCCAAATTGTGTTTTTGGCATTTAAATCTCCTAAGATCAAATGATGATTGTTTTTATCACTTCGGATGTCATCAAGAATTTCACTTGTAATGTAAACATCGTGCTCTCTATAAATATTTGTTAGCTTAATTGGTATTTTTGCGGGAATTTCTATTGAATGGTAGAGAAGATTTGTAGATGAAATGGTGTGGGAGGTGACAGGTATACTAGTTTTAACTAAGAACCCTACGCCTGATTTCGAGTAGTCATAGCCTTTATTATGATGAAATGGTTTATAGTTTTTAATTTTAAACATGTATGAATTTGAAGCAATGAAGTGTGTTTCCTGTAGTGCTATGATGTGTGGATTGTATTTTGCGATTAATCGTTCTAGAGTATGTTTGTTATTAGTATAGCCTTGGATGTTCCATTGGAGGATAATGAAATCATTATCCAGCAGAGTCATTATTGTTTTTTAAAGTTTTTAGTTGAGTGAGTATAGTTTGTTGAGTTGGTTTGGTTGGTGAGTGAGAGTGAGTTGTATGTATTTTCTTTTGCAGAAGTAGAGTTAGAATGCGAGTTATCGGAGTCAGAAATATCACACATTTCTGTGTCAGATAGCGATGACAGTTGTGTTTCTTCTGTATGAGTATTGTGTGCGTAATTTTCGGATTGTGTAGGAATGGGAGTGATGAGAGATTTGTCAACTGAGCTCAGCTCTTCCATAAGAGAGTGATGCTGCAGGTTTGAGGATTGAGTTGTGGGTTCATTGTTAATTTCGGTTTCGATGAGAGAGAGCTTAGATTGTGTTAGATTTTGGTCGTGATTTAAATCGAGAGTCGTTTTGATTGTAGTTGGTGGTGATGTTATTGAGGTAGGAGCGGGATTTGAAGATTGGAGAATGTTTGAGAGAATTTTCTCATTTTCAATTCTCTTTTTTATTATCTCTGCCATTGATGGCTTCAAACTATTTCTTTTTTTAGGTGGTGGTAGCTGATGAAGATTAGGATTATCATTATAAATTTGCCAAGCGTCGCGAACAGTGCAACGACGATCCGCTTTGATTTTGTTGACGGACTTGTACCTGAGGAAGGCAGGGCAGGAGGGATCATATGAAGTGTGATTTTCGTCGTTGCAATTAATGCAGAAAATACGAACACATTTGTCATGAGGTGGAGGGAGACAGCAATCTTTGCAAATCACCGAATTTGTGCATCGGTTTTTGGTGTGGCCAAGCTTTTGACAACTGACACAACGCATTGGATTTTGTATATATTCCTCGACCTTGCAGTTCAGCCAACCTATTTTAACTTCATTTGGACGGCGAATTTGATCGAAAGTGAGGATAGCTGCTCCGGTTGCAACTAATAAATCATTTTCTTTTTTCATCATTTTTCGGACCTCGATAACCTTGAATTTTTTTAGTTCTTCGAGTAATTCCTCTTCGGTTATATTTTTGATGTGAATGGAATAAATTCTACCCTGAACAGAATTAAGGCTAACGTGATTTGTCACTTTGACTGGGATTGAGTCGATAAGTTTACATTTAATGAATTTATCAGCTGTTGCAACATTAAGTACTTTTAGTAGCAAGTCACCTGACCTCATTGACTTAACCTCCAATATGTCTTTGGAAATGTGCTCTAATCCGCGATTGATTCGAATAGGATTGTAGGTAGATAATTTACGCAATTGATCGCCTTCTTTTTCTAAACCAGTGATGACGATGTATCGAGGCACATTATCATCGTTTTGAATTACCGGTAGATTAGGGAAATCATCACCATTATATTTTCTTTTGTGTTTTTTATTCCGGTTTAAAATTACCTCTGATTCGAGGATTTTAAACCGGTTATGATTGGGGGGATCCGTCCCCCCGTTCATAATAGAAATTTTTGTGTGAGATTTATTGAATATTTGCTTTTCTTAAAAATTTATAATTCACTCACCGCAGATGGTAATAAATTGAGTGGAAAAAATAATTAGGAGTCTTTAAGAGTAAATCACAGCTCACACAGTTATAAACTCACGTCTGTTCACGGCGTTTGCCAGCTTAGGACTGTGATAAGTGTCTTATTATATCTTATTAACTTCCCATATGAAGTTATTGTAATGGGTCCGATTTGTCAAATTAAAAATTTTGACATTTCTCGACGTTACAAGGCCTCTAGAGTCTAAATAAAAGATTTTTAGAAAGATGTCTGTGCGTGCGTGTGTACGTACGTTCGCGATGTTTTTTTCGTCGTCCATAGCTCAGTAACCAGAAGAGATATCGACTTCAAATAAATTTTGTTATACAGATAATAAGTCAGAAAGATGCAGAAAGGGCTCTCAAGAAAATTGCGTGGGTGGTTTTTTTACCATAGCAGTTTAAAAAAAAGTGAACATTTTGGTTAACCCTAAATATCTCACGAACCAATAACGATAGAAACTAGAATTAAATTTTATATTATATATTGTAACGTGATACAAAACAAGTATATTTTTGGAAAAAAATGCAATTAATTGTTTTTTTTATAAATCAAAAAAACTGAAAAAAAAATATTTGTCACCTCGTAAATTTTACGAATAAAAAATAATTTTATCTCCAAAACAATTTCGTGCAGTGAAAAATAACGTTTTCAACATTTGGTAAAATTTTGAGAAAAATCAAATTGACAGTTTTTTTTATAAAAAATAAAAACCTAAAAAACCATTACTCAAAGTTGGTAAAAATTGATTTTAGACTTAAATATCTTTTCGAAAATGTGAAATTATGGCTTCCAACTGATTTTATCTTATAAGAAATATTGTTTTCGATAAATCGAGTTGATAGTTTTATTACACAAAATAAAAACCTAAAACAAAAAATGAATAAAAGTTCGTAAAAATTGATTTTCGACTCAAATAACTTTTCAAAAATTTGAGACATTGGCCTTAAACTAATTTCATTTTTTAAAAAATATTCTTTTCAACAACATTTTGAGAAAAATCGAATTGACAATTTTCTTACAAAAAATAAAAACCTAAAAAAAAATTAATAAAAGTTCGTAAAAATTGATTTTCGACTCAAATATTTTTTTTTAAATTAAATTAACTAATTTTACTCACAGAAAATATAATTTTCGACATTCAGTAATTTTTTTTAAATCCAACAGTCAGTTTTTTTCATAAAAAAAAAATAAAATCTACAAATAAAAAAATAAAATCTACGTAAAATTGGTAAAAAATGTTGTTCGGTTCTCGATATCTCGTGAACTATAGAAGATATTGACTTCAAATTAATTTTATTCATCCAATTTGTATTTGTTTGTATAAGAAATAAAACTTTTTAAGAAATGCTTCTAAAATTGGTAAAAATTGGTTTTCGCCTAAAAAAACAAAAATAGATTTTAAAAACAAACTATTTCATTATATGCAAAATATTGTTGGTAATTTTCAAATTGTTTTAAATAATTCAACTGATAACGTTTTTAATAAAACACTAAAACCTACAAGGTTTTAAGCAAGACAAATCGACAGACGGGATGGGATGGGAAGTTATGAGTGTGTGTCGCATCCCAGCCTCTTTTTTTATGTTTAAAAAACATCGAAAAGATTGTCTAAAATGTTTAAACATTAAGCCACAAATTACAAAATAATCATTATGAGAAAGGCTTAACTCTTAGTCTTACTAGAAAGCAATTTTGAAAATATTTAGCAATTTAATAGCTATTCAAAAATGTTTATCTTTTGTTAACTATGAAATTTCAAAAACCTAAACAAAATGTCATAAGACTAAAAGTTATTTTAACAATGAAATCAAGAAGAACATATCTCTGTTTCAAACGCATTTCTTACATTTAAGTAAATATGAAGATTAAAAAATATTAAAAATAGTTTTCTAAACTACAAAAAGTTCCTGGCAATGTAATGACACTATACATATTTAATTTTAATATTAAACAAAAGTTAAATTCTTTTAAAACATGCTAAGCATGTTCAGACATTTATTTCATACAAATTAAAAAAGGCAAAGACCCATAATTATTAAATGCGGGATTTGCTCACAATATTTGAAGAGTTTTTACAATTAAAATTATGTTGAAACCTTTGTTCTAGAGTTAACTACCTTAAGGTCGACTTTAAATTGAAAAACTTGGCTTATTTTGTAATAAGGCACAAATCTAAAAAACCATTTATTATTGTCTGAAATAGCCCATTTCTGTTACACTTTACCAAATAGAGGGACACAAAATTAAATGCATGCTTTTCAAAATTAATTTTTCATACCGAAACAATTCTTTTAACCATCGTATTTACTTAAAAGGAGTTCCACTCCCTATTTATCAATAAAATAAATTAATATAATTCAATTTTAAATTATTTTTTGTTTTTCTTTCAAAATTATGAACATGAATTAACCATAAGCAGATTTTTTTTTTAAATAAAATTCGTCTGCCATATTGTGCGCTCGCATCACAAATCACAAAACCAAAATGATCGGTCACAAGGGCGTGCGTCGTCGGTCGTCGTCATCGGCTATCGGCATCGTGATTAAAAATCAAGTGATCTCAAGACAAACTCAATAAAACAGCTGAACAACTAAAATAAGTAAAATAAAAAGAGATCACTTAACAAATGCCAAACAACTATTAAAATTGTTAACTATTCGAGTTACCAATTCAACCGTCTCCTTCATGTGAAGTCAATTGATCAACATCAGAATCACCACACCATCACCAGCAACATCGGCAAACAACATGAATAACTTCTTGGAAGCTTTTTCCCTTCCGGTCTTTATGCAGCAGCATTACCACCAAGTTGCACAGCTATCTAACAAAGCTTACAAACTCATACAATAATTCGGTGCATGCGTTGAATGTGAGTCAACTTCCCACGAGGGGAGTTGCATGAGGAACGACGATTTTCCCGCCAATTTGGTTGAACTATTTGTGACTGGCTTTGGGTTGCCGAAGTCGTAGTCGAAGTCGAAGCCGATGTCTGTGTCGATTTTCCGACGTTTCTTTCCTTTTGGCTTTGGAAGTTTAGGTCTGTGTTTGTGTTTTCTTTTTGTCAAGATAGACAGAAGGTGATTGCTGTAGCCAACCTCCACCTCCTCCTCCTTCTTCTGCTTCATGCGTTAGCTTCGGAGTCAACGCCGCCGCCGCTGGTACTCATGACGAAGAATTCGCAAGTTGTATAAATACGTGCATCGGTTACCGAATCGGAATCATTCCAACTTCAACTCTAGATCTCTAACTAGTAACAGTTAAACAATAATTCTTAGCAACATGTTCAAATTGGTAAGTTAAGCGATTCTGGTGGTTCTCTCCAAAAAGGATACAAAGGATTATTCTGTTCGTTTCAGTTCGTTGTATTGTCCGCTCTCGTCGCCGTTGCCTCAGCTGGATTCCTTGGAGGCGGATACAGTCTTGGAGGTGGTTATGGAGGTGGCTATGGACATGGACTTGGAGGTGGTATTGGCATCAGCTATGCTGCTGCCGCCCCTGCTGTGGCCTACCACGCCGCTCCAGCAGTAGCCGTTGCTGCCCCAGTTGTCAAGGCTATTGCCGCCCCAGCCGTTGCTACTTCATACGCCAACACCTACAAGGTCTCCCTATCAGCTGCTCCAGTTGCAGTTAAGGCCATCGCTGCTGCTCCAGCCATCTCATACGCTGCTCCAGCTGTATCATACGCCGCTCCAGCCGTCTCATACGCCGCTGCCCCAGCTGTGTCCTACGCCGCTGCTCCAGCCGTCTCATACGCCGCTCCAGCTGTCTCATACTCTGCTCCAGCTGTCTCCTACGCTGCTCCAGCCGTCTCATACGCTGCTCCAGCCGTCTCATACGCCGCTCCAGCTGTCTCATACTCTGCTCCAGCTGTCTCCTACGCTGCTCCAGCCGTCTCATACGCTGCCCCAGCCGTCTCTTACGCCGCAGCTCCAGCCATCAGTGTAGGATACGGTGGTGGTTATGGATACGGTGGTGGTTACGGACACGGTTTGGGAGGACTCTCCGCCATCTCCTTGGGACACTCATACGGACACCATTAAGTGCATTAATCCTGCTAAATCCAAAAAACAAAATACTCAGTTACCAGAAACAAGAAAAAAAAGAGACAAAAAACAAAAAAAAAGGACAAAAACAGCGAAATCCCAAAATTCAGTGAACTGTGCAATGAGGATTGTGTAACTTTCCACTGTAACTTTTGTTTTTTCTTAAAATATGTTGTTTTGTAAATAATATTTAATGTGTTTTATTTTTAATAATAATTATTTAATTTGCTTGTTTTGTTTTGCAATTAATTAACTTCTTATGTTTCATTTGCGAATACATACATTCTATTTAAAATAACCATAATAATTATTATTTTCTGTTTGATGTTGGAATGAGAGTGTGAAGTGAGAAGAGCAAAATAATAAAATAGTTTCAAAATGACTCAAAAGTTATAATAATGTTTTTATTGAGCAGTTTGATTACCTACAAACCTCTTACTCATGCTAATGATAGAATTTGTGCATTTAAAAAACAATATTTTTCAAATCAAGTTATTGTTTAGTAGTTCCTCATACACTATAGTGCAGTAAATATAGCAGCTTTGTTCTATTTATCATAGAAAAAGATTGTTAAGTCCTTTATGCATAATTATGAATCACTTTCGGGTTGATAGTTCGGGTATAATGTTCCTTATAGTTGGGTTTGAAATATGATTTCAAAAGATTTTTGAGAGTGAATCGATACACTTTGAGAACAATATAAAATCTTATTAAAGTTCATCAAAATAGAGAAGTTTTATAAAAATCGTGTGTGGAGAGATTTTTTTGTGCTCTTTGGAAAATCGACATGTTGCAAGAATAGCAAATTTTACGTGTTGTGTTCTTTTTATTTTCAAATAGGTTTATTTAAATTCCAATTGGTCATAATTGCATAAGAAAATGGAAGCAGAACATTACTATTTTACTAAACCAATAAAAAATAGATTACTCAACTGTAATAGAATGTATTTAAAAAATTAATAGAACGAAAGCAGTTTGACTATGATGAATATTTTGTGTGCAACTATTACTACAAGAACTCGCAGGATAAGGAGATACAAAATTCCATTTGTCAACCCTCCCCATATTGAAGGAATCCAATTAAAATTCTCAGACGAGGCTAAATACCTGGGACTTGTCTTAGATAAAAAACTAAATTGGAAACGCAACGTACAGGAAAGAGTCAAAAAAGCTACTGTAGCTCTCTTTTCTTGCAAAAAAGCCATCGGTAATAAATGGGGCTTACAACCCAGAATCACGCACTGGCTATACACATCGGTAATCAGACCGATTTTAATGTACGGTGTGGCAGTATGGTGGACTGCTTTAGAGAAAGGTATAAACTGGGATAAATTAAATAAAGTCCAACGTTCAGCTTGCCTATGTATAAGCGGATCGCTTCGCACGACCCCATCTGCGGCACTGGACACCTAACTCTACCTAACACCTCTAGACATTTTTAGCAAACAAATAGCTGCAAGCTCTGCTATTCGGCTCAAAGCTTCGTCGCAGTGGACTAACAACAACATTGACCACTCCGTAATTCTTAGTTATTTAGAATCAATTCCAAAGCACACAGACTACACCATCCCCCAACTGCAATTCGACAGAAATTTCCAGATTTCTATACCTCCCAGATCTTTTTGGGAGGATAGGACATTCCTGGAAGATGAGTCATTCCATTTATTTACAGATGGGTCAAAAACAAAAGAAGGGGTTGGTGGAAATGTGTACTCTGAACGACTGAAATTAAGTCTCTCATTCCGCCTTCCTAATCATTATTGTAGCGTGTTCCAGGCGGAACTTTTGGCGATAAAGGAAGTCTTGTCCTGGCTTAAAGAAAACGTGATATCAACATCTGATATCCGTATTTTCTCATATAGCCAGGCCGCTATCAAATCTCTGGACTCTGTCTCCACAAACTCTATAACAGTCCATAACTGTCGATCATCTCTAAGGGAGATGGCACAACAGTTTAATATTCACCTTTGCTGGGTGCCGGGCCATAGAGACATTACAGGTAACTGTAAGGCAGATGAACTCGCCAGGAACGGTACAGTACAGCCCATGCCCATCCTACCACGTTTGGCACGTACTGGCATACCAATCGCTACTTGTAAACTGTTGCTAATGCAAGACGCTGTGAGGAGGGCAGGCACCAGGTGGAACAACATCACCACGTGTCAAGTCACAAAAAACATCTGGCCAACACTGGATTTAAAACGTTCAAGGTGCTTGCTCTCTCTAAGCAGATCGCATATAAGCTCGATAATAGGTGTCATAACCGGACACTGTCTAATAGGAAAGCACGCCACGAGATTAGGCGTATTCTCAAATGACTTTTGCAGAAGCTGCATGGACGAGGAAAAGGAAGAAACAGTTCTTCATCTTCTCTGCACATGCCCTGCTCTGGCTCGAAAACGCAAGAATTACCTAGGAGAATTCTTCTTTAACGATCTAAATCATATCAGCATTATCAGCCTCTCACGTTTCGTAAGGGACTCAAACTGGTTCCATTGAGCTTAGGAGGAAGCCTCAAGATTCATGTGGTATCACAATGGGCCATTAAACTAGCCTAAGTGTGTCCGTTTCCATCTTGGACAGCTACTATAACCTAACCTAACCTAACCTAACCTAGCAACAATATTTTGCATGTGATAAAATAAGTTTGAGTTCAATATCTGTATTTCTTCGCGTGATTTTTAGTCGAAAACCAATTTTTACAAATTTTAATAGCACTTTTTAAAAGTTTTTATTTCTTATATGAAAAGTATAGACTGTGTTTTTTTTTTTTGTAAAAAACTGTTACTTTGATTCTTATCAACATTTTATCAGATGTCAAAAACGTTATTCTTTGTTGCATACAATTACTTTGGAGATAAAATCATTTTCTGTTAGTAAAATATTCGAGTTATATTTATATAAGGTCCGCCAAATAACTTTTTTTTTGAAAATCCTATAAAAATATCGAGTGTAGCTTCGGCTGTGTGGCACGAAGCGCCATACTGTTGAAACCAAATGTTGCCAATATTCTCCTCTTCAATTTTTGTGAACAAAAACTCGTTCAACATGGCCCGATAACTCCTTGCCCAATTATGCCTCTGGACCAAAATCCGCACCAAACAGTGACTCGTTTTGGGTGTTTCGGCTTTTTAATGTATGCGTGCGGGTTTCCTGTGCCCCAAATTCGACAATTTTGCTTGTTTAGATGTCCGCCAAGATCAAAAAGAGCTTCATCTGAAAAGATGATTTTTTTTGGCAAAATCGGCAACTTCTCTAAGCGTTGTTCAAGCGTATACACTATACACAACCATATTCGTTCAGCGGAAGGATCTGTCAAATCAGACATGAGCTACATAAGTGTTACCATTCACAAAATAAGCACTAGTTGACAAAAAAAAAATTAGATGGGTAACCGTTTATTTTTTTTCAAAATTTTACTAGTTTGGTATGACGTCACATTATATAATATAAAATTTACTTGAAGTCGCTAGTGTTATTGGTCCATGAGATATTTTGGATCAACGAAAATTTTAACTTTTTTACTTGCGACTTATAGGAACTTAATGGCAAGTATTGCATTTGTAAAATATTTCGAACTCGAGATTTTAATCAAACATGATATTACGATGGTAGAGAAGAGAAGTCGATAAAAGTGGGACCCCCGATTCCGTCCGTCTGTCTGTCATACTCAATTATATTTAAACTCATACTAAAAATTGTATACATAAAAGCCTATTAAAAAAAAAAGCTCTAACGATTTTCAAATAAAAATTTTGAAAAATTAAATTTTTTTTTGAGAAATCAAACGGCATTTAAATTTTTGAAAACAATTTTTTTCTGTTACATTTTTAAATTTTAAATATTTTTAAACAGAGTCTTTGGACACATGAGCAAGTTCATTTGACTCAAGCTCTGTTTTAATTTTATTTGGTGATCAAAAATGTTATTGCTTATTTTTGGAATTTTAAACAAATATTATTTTTTTTTCAAAATTCGATATCTCCGAAATGAATCATCATTTTCTTACGAAAATTGAAAATGTAAAACGTATATTAATAAGCTCTAAATAACTGCATACTAAAAATATTTTTAAACTAAAACTAGGCAAACTTATTTGACAGCTACATTTTTAAGTAAGTTCTATTTGTATAGAGTTTTTGTATACAGGGCAAGTTCGAGTGACCCATTCGTGCATTTTATTTTTAAAAGGCTTTCCCAAAATCTATCATTTTATGAAAAAATTGAATTTTCATTTTTTTTTTTTGAAAAAAAATCAATTTAAAAAAGTTTTTGCATATATATTCGACCTATGCATTTAATTCCCAATGATTGAGAACAAATATTGTACAGGTTAGGTTTGCTATCCGTTCAGATTTTGTACATGTACTCTCTTTTCCACTATGTGAAGGATGTCCGGGATATTTTTTGTTAATTTTCCTAGATTTTACTCTTGTTACCCATTAACTATCTTTTTACTTTTATGCCACTTATAATTACATTTAATTCATAAATTTTCTTAAGTCTCAATCAAGTTATCTTGCGGCAGTAAGAACTGATCTTTTTAATTTCTCTGCTGAAGCTCAATTGTTTTTTTTTTCTAAAAACTTGTGGACACAAGAACGTTAGATTTTGTACCTTTTTTTTAATATTTGTAATCTTTTCTCTGGAAAAGTCCGGTTTTTTTTTAAGTTATTACTAGTTTTATCTACACATTTCTGACTACCCTACATTACATAAAAATCTGCAATATAATTGTTTTCATTTTAAAATAAAACTTTTTTGACATTTCAGAAACATTTTGTACATTCGATTTATTTTATCATTCAATATTCTTTTAGTACTCGTGGCATGATGGTAAGTGCGTTGGACTGTCATGCCAGAGGTCTTGGGTTCAATACCTGCCTGTGCCAGTTTTTTTTTTTCACTTGGAACTGCCTGTTGCGAGGAATTGACAAATCCTGCAAGAGTAATTGATGTCATGAAAAGTGCTTTCTCAAATTAGCCGTTCGGATTCGGATTAAATCTGTAGGTCCCCTCCATCCCTGACAACATTACTCGCACACAGGAATGGTTGAGAGTTGTAATTCCACTAGGCCCTAAATCTCAACGGACTATTTCCAATTCGATATATATGTTTTTCTTAACGAATATAAATAATAATTTCTGCAGTAATTTTTAGTCAGTTTAAAATTTTAGAAAATTAATTTTTCTCAATAAAAACAAATTTCAAAATCGATTATTCCATTATTTAAAACTACTAATTTCATGAAAGTCTTCATAATAATCTATTTAAATATCTTTTTTTTTTTTCAGGAAGAACTTATGTTCACAAAGCTTTCAAATTGATTAAATCACTACTGCAGTTTAAAGTTATATTAGTAAAAATTAAAAAACTATTGTCCTTAAGCAACATGTTATTTTTTTGCTTACCTTACCTTGTAAACAGATCCTATGAGGAAAAATTTTAAAACTGTCATTCAAAACATTTTGTTGCTCAATCTGGTATTTCCCAGGGAATCCATCTTGGCCCATGTCTGCGCTCATTTTTACTGATGACATGAAGATTTTTAAAACAATAAAGTCCACCCATGATCGTATCCTTTTACAAGCCGACATTGATAGTTTCATATTTTGGTGTGGGAAAAATAGCCTTGCCCTCAACCCTTTAAAATGCCAGGCGATAACTTTTACTAAAAAAAAAACAAATCGGTAGTGTATTTGATTATTGTATATCACAGCAAAAACTCTGTCGCGTCTTCACATTTAAAGGTTTAGGTGTTTATTTCTGTTCCAACTTAGAATTTACACATCACATTAATTTTATTGTCAATAAGTTCAAATTCTTTTCTTGGTTTTATAAAACCATCAAAGGCGTGTTAATAATGATTTAATATTTTTTCATCGCCTTGATGGACCTTTTTTCCTATTTTTTTTACATTTGAATTACCGAGGCGGAACTCATCACTGTTCATCGATAGATTTTAATCTATATAAGTTAGGTTAGGTTAATGTGGCTGTGGATACAAAAACCACACACTTAGGCCAGAAGAAAGGCCCATTGTGATACCACATGAATCTAGAGAATTACTTCCCACTAGTCGAACCATTTTGAGCTTTTTATAAAGCGAAGGAGATATCTGATATCCTTTTTAGCTAGTTCACTGGGATCATCAAAAGAGTATTCTCCCAGATGAAGTTTGCGTCTTCGTGAAAGAGCAGGCCAGGTGCAGAGGAGGTGAGAGATTGATTCTTCTTCTTCCTCGTCCATGCAGCTCCTGCAGAAGTCATTTGAGGCTACACCAAGTCGTATTGCATGTCTGCCTATAAGAAAGTGTCCCGTAAGGACACCTATTAGGGAGCTAATATGAAGTCTGCTTTGGGATAACAAGTCTTTAGAGCGCTTTAGGTCCAATGAAGGCCATATTAGTTTTGTGGCTGCGCATGTTGGTAAATTGTGCCACCTAGAGTTTGCTATCGCAAAAGCTGTTTCTTTTAGCAGAAATTTACATGCAGCTATCGGTATACCTATCTTCTCCCTTTCAGTTGAAATAGGTATGAAGGTTCCATTTTTAGCGAGTTCATCGGCTCTACAATTTCCTGCGATGTCTCTGTGGCCCGGCACCCAGCATAGGTGAATGTTAAATTGCTGCGCCATCTCCATAAGAGATGATCGACAATCGAGGGCCGTTAGAGAGTTGGTTGAGACACCGTCAAGAGACTTGATAGCAGCCTGACTGTCAGAGAAGATGCGGATATCAGAAGTTGATATCACGTTTTCTCTTAGCCAGGAGAGAACCTCTTTGATCGCTAAAATTTCCGCTTGGAAGACGCTACAATGATTAGGGAGGCGGAATGAGATGCTTAGATTAAGCTTTTCTGAGTACATACCACTACCAACTCCCTCATTTGTCTTGGATCCATCTGTATAAAAATGGATGCTTTTGTCATCCAGGAGTTTTTTATCTTCCCATTCATCCCTGGATGGAATGGATACCTGGAAGTTTTTACCAAATTGGGGTTTTGGGATAGTGTAGTCTATGTACTTTGGTATAGAACCAAAGAGGTTCAGAATGATGGAGTGCCCAACATTGTTGTTGGTCCACTGAGATGAGGCGTTGAGTCTTATGGCTGTACTCGCTGCCAATCTATATAAGGTGCGATTAAAATCATTGTTTAAAACCAGTGCTCCACTATTGTAAATGTCTCTATTTTAGTTTTTGTCCTGTTATAGTTCATGTTGAATGTTAATTATGCTTTGTATTTTGTGTGTGTGTTAGGCTATAATTGTATTATTTTCTTACTAACAACTAACACATGAACTTATGATAAGCCTCTGATCGAAGTTAACTACTCGTATTAATTTGTGTATAAGTTATTTTGTAACAGCTTTTCAAAAGAAGCGTGTTTTTTTTTTTGCTAAAAGATGTCAATTTCCATGGAAAGATCGCTAAAATGTCAATGGATTGAAATTAAGATGAATCAAAGCGTTAACCCTGAAATTCAAAAATCATGTTTTTTGCTAAATTCGTAAACATTATCAATACTATTTTTGCAATTTAGTTTTTAATATTCCCTCTATTTCTAGATATAATGTTTCAAATCAAGAATCCTTTAAATAAAACAGCCAGTTGGTTGTAGTTTGCATAAACTTTAACATTTGAATGCTCTCCAAGGGATTGCACCACTAACCACTTAAACATTAAATTAAAATTCCAAGTCCGAAAACAATCCCTAGAGATTTGAGTAGAAGTTTTTCTTTAATCTCTTTCCAAGAATTATTTTTCTATGAATTAGAATATCACAACAATTTCCTACTACGTTCGTGCTTCTATGGGAAAGTGGGGATTGATGTTTAACTAAAGAATATTTCAAGGTAGAAATGGCTGTCCTGCTTCGCGCAGGACACAATTAGCGCTGAGTGCGCCGTTTTGATAAAGAATATTTCAAAGTTAACTTTTATTATTGTTTAACATCTGGGGTGCCAGCACGTAAATTGATACAACCGAGTTAAGTCGATACAATCGACCATTGGCAGCACACATTTTGGTTCAATCGAGTATCCTCGATTGTTTCGCTAGATTTGGCAGCACACAAACTTCAAATTGACGTTTGAAACAAAATTTTTCACTCGACAGAAATTAGTTATCGTCGGCAGTGATTTTTGTATGAGAAAAATGGAAAAACAAAATAATATGTCAATAAATAAAACACAGACTGAGATTTTGACCAATTTTATGAGTTCTCACGTTGATTTAGCGAGGGCAATTCTTAAAACTGCCCTTAAACTGGTCTTAAAATAGGAATATGAGTACCATCAACGCAGCCCACTATTCCCGGTAGTTTAAATTTCCTATAATAATACTCCTTGTTGTCTCCAAATTTAGAGCTATCAAATTTAATCCATTGCGGACAAAACTTATTTTCCAGGAGACTCAACGTTCGGTGAAAGAACTTGGAAACTGTTGTCTGTGCCATACTTAGCAAAAAAATTGTTCCAACATTGTTTTGGTAACTCCCACTGGCTAGGAGATTTAATGTTGCACACAAAAACACTCTAGTAAAGATATAAATCCTCGGTAGCCATATTAGTTTGCCTACAAGCTAAACCGGAAACTGGCCTCATAAAGTATTTCTTAGTGTGCATGTAATTTCTCCTCTAATTTATGAAATTTCCCCTAAAAACTCAGTAAATGTGTCTATGTATGCGTGAAAACACGTCAATTTTACTCGTTGAATTCTTCCACATTACAAATACAACAATGTAAACAACTGGGTTTTGAAGGGTGATACGTACGAAGGATTTATATCTTCATTAGAGTGTTTTTGGTTGCACAAAGCTGTAGAACTGGTGGAACTGACGTTCTTCTTCTGTCTTCTGGAAGATCTAACTAGCTGAGTATCGTGTGAAAACATTCCTTGTTGACTCTAAACTGCTGCACAAAGCTAAAAAAAAAATTGTTTTACAAATGTTATACATGATTTTTTTTTCTTTTTGAATATTTACTCATTTTCACTCAACTCGAATGGGTTGGTATTATCTCTCAAATATCTTCTTTTGATTTTAGCACAGGACACTTCTTCGCCTTCACTTTCACTCTCCGAATCAAAAAAAAAAAAACATTTCGAAAAAAACTTAAAATTGAAACTAGAATGAAATAATTTCAAAGAAAACTCATTTGACATTTCATTTTATAGTTCACAATGACTTTTTTAAGTAAAAGTCACAATGGAACTCGTCTCAAATTACGTGCTGTCAAAAACAATTTGTTTCGAGTTGATCGACGATCGACAATCCTCGATTGTATCAAGTTACGTGCTGGCACCCCTGGATCTTTTTGTTATAAGGTCAACTTTAATACAGTTGTATCATTATTTCGAAGAATTTAAAACATATTGAAAACAAGTTGATTTTGTTCCGAAAATCTTTGGTTTACTCAAACTAATTTTAATCAATTCTGTCAGTTGTCTGATTGTTCTGCCCTTCAAATCCACGAATTCCAAAACAAATATTTTAATAACCACCCTAAAGCAACTCCGTCAAAAACACAGCCTTAAAGTTAAACTAATTACATCTTAACATATATGTCTGTTAAAATACATTGATTTAAAAACGAAATATCCACTTTAAAAAAAAATTGTTTCTTTCAAAAACTTGACACGCAGAGCAGGTGTGCTCCAGATCTCATGTGAACTCTGTGTTGGGAATTATTTCTTTTGATGGTTAATATGTTCTGATATGAATTTCCATTTCCATCACGCTATTGTGACTCTGATATTATATCGCGCAAATAAATATATTCATCAATTGTTTCTTCATAGCCGAGATACGAGCGAGTAGGTATACCTACATGGAATGGTGAAAAGGTCACCATCATGAATCCACGACAATATAATAGAGTCAGCAATTGAATAGAGTCTCCCATAACTCCAACATCATCCGTACCGCAGCTTCCAGTGCAACTAGTGTAGTTGCTATATGGGTATCATCTTCTTATTTGAACAATTTGCGTGATTTATTCACGCATTGTCAGCCATGTCGAAGAATCTCTCAATTTTTGTTATTGTAAAAATGGACGTTGGACAGCTTTGTGTAGGTAGCTGGTTTTGAAATTATTTAATTTTTTTCTTGTTTCGCTTGGGCAAAACAAAAACATACAAAAAAGTCTCCATCGTCAGTGTTCGTGTTGAGATTAACCCAAATGTTAAAGCTTAACCATACCACCATCAGGCAACAGTAGCAACAGCAGCGTAAGCCTTTTGGTTTTGAATGACATGGACATTAATTTGCTGGTACAGAAAAGTGTGCCTTTAGGCATGCAATATGGATGGCCTTAAGGTCAGAGCATGAAATTTAATTTTTTTTTTTAACTTATAAAGATGCAATGCGCGACTACCTACGCTATGCTTTTGATAAACCGAAGACGATAGCGACGTGTGGTGTTTTGTTTTTTTTCTTCTTGTGTAGCGATAAAGATAGAGTAGGTTAGGTATGTTGCTTCTATTGCTTTATGTAAATAAAAACAGAAGCGATGATCATATTGATTGTATCTTTATTACATGGCTATCAATCTTCTAAATAAATACGAGTAGGTATCTATGCAAGTTTAGTTTGATTGAGACTGGTATTTTTAACCTTTGGCTTTGAAGATCAACAAATCTTGCTCTTGTTTTTTACTTCTTTTATGTGTGTTAAGTAGGTAAGGGGGCTTTTGTTGGCATAGACAAAATCACGATAAAAATCTAAATTGTTCTAACGATAAAACAGATGTTTGTTAAAAATGTTTTGAAATTTTATTTTAAAAAGAATACATTTTATACCAAAAGTTCTTATTATCCTTAGTGAATAATTCATGATAAATTTAACCTGAGCCAACACTGCTTCATGAAATTTTAAAGGGAATTCCTACTAGTATCCGGACAGTGATATTATCCGGATAAGGTTCAGTGTCAGCCTGTCAGGTTCATCAACTTTGTGACGTAAATATGAAAATCTACACAACCTCTCATTCGAAAAAAAAAACACTTTTATTAATAATAAATGAATGAGGAAAAAATATATTGAGACGAATTTCTGGAGCTATACAGGGAATATCCGGCTCTTTCGAAAGTTAAGAGTCCTGATTATAGCAACAGGATAATGAAAAATACTACCGCCTATATCAGAAATTAGAAGAAAAAATATATATTTTGAATGAAGGTTTTTTTCGTATTTTCCTTCGACTCTTCTTCTTATGTATTTATTATATTTTTTTTTCCAAAGATAATGTTTCAGTTGTAAGATATAAATTATCAAATCTCTGAATTGTAAAATGAGCGGTCATAGACTTTTTTGAAAATATTTTACGAAATAAAGAAACTAACTCTAAGAAGAAAAATATCCAAATGCCGACCGACGGTGAGATAACTGTGAAAAGGAAATATAAACAAATCTGTCGGTCCGTTTTTGATAAAATCGTAATGTCATATTTTTAACTTTCCATAAGAAGTTATTGTAATCGGTACGATTTGTCGAATTGAAAATGTTGCCATTTTTCGACGTTTCAAGGTCCCTAGAGTCGAAATAAAAGATTTTTAGAGAGATGTCTGTGCGTGCGTGTGTACGTACATCCGTACGTTCGTGAAGTTTTTTCGTCGTCCATAGCTCTAGAACTAGTACTATGGAGAGAGTACAATAACTCTATCGACAAAGTTTAATGACGGACAAGCATTTTTTACTATTTCTATCTCCCCCCGTTTAGGCGGTAGGGGCAATTTAAAAAAATATATACGTTAAATTGAAAAAAAAAAAATTAAAAAATAACGGTAATACGCACAATTAAGTTTTATACATTTTTTTAAAGCCAACACTTTTGTCTATTAGCTTTTTTTTAAATCAAGTCAAAACTATGTATAGTTTTTGAAAAAAAAAAACGGTTTTAAACTCAAAATTTGGACAAAAAAAAGTTAAAAATAAGGTTTAAAGTGTAATTTTTCAAAACCTTAAGATTATCTACTGCTGTTTTTTTTTTTAGAATTAATTGCTCTTATTTGTTTTTGATCAAAAACTGAAAACTAGATGATTTTATGTCTTTTAGTTCTTGAGAAAATTGAAAATTACCAAAAAAAAAAATCTTTTAATTAAATTATTTTTTCCTTGCTTGAGTATTTACGTAGTCTTATTTTGATAGTTATAATCGAATATGGATTAAGATATAAATAATAAATAAATAAAATAGGTGGCGCAACAGTCCATGAAGAACCAGGGCCTAGTGACTTACAACTCTCAACCATTCCTGTGTGCGAGTAATGTTGTCAGAGATGGAAGGGATGAGAAAGCACTTTTCATGACAAGAATTACTCTTGGAGGATTTGTCAATTTCTTGCAAGAGGCAGTACCCGTGAAAAAAGTTAGGTGGCACAGGCAGGGATTGAACCCAAGACCCCTTGCATGACAGTCCAACGCACTAACCATCACGCTACGGATTAAATACCAAGGATAAATTCATTTTTCTCAAATCCAGCTTATTTAAATGCAAAAGAAACTTTGCATGCACCCCATCTTGCACCCACCGCACCTTTCACCCTCCCCATCTTGCACCCACTCCACCTCGCACCCACTCCAAATCCTATAGTGTGCCCAAGCAGTGGGGTTGCAGGGGGGTTGCAGGGGGGCAGCATGTCCCCCATACACACCTCGGTGTGGCATACACCCACACTCGCACACACCCCACTGTTGCATGCACCCAAACTCACACCTACAATTATTACTATCAAAAAAAGACCACTAAAGCAAAAAAAAATAATTAAATTAAAATAGTAGTTGTAGTTATTTTCAATTTTCTCAAAAACTAAAAGACATAAAATCATCTAGTTTTCAGTTTTTGATCAAAAACAAATAAGAGCAATAAATTCTAAAACAAAAACAATAGTAGATAATCTTGAAGTATTGAAAAAGTACACTTTAAACCTTTTTTTAACTTTTTTTTTTACTCAAAATTTGAGTTTAAAATTAAATTTTTCAAAAACTATGCATAGTTTTGACTTGATGAAAACTTGAAAACTGACTAATAGAACAGAATGTTGGCTTTAAAAAAATGTATAATACTTAATTGTTAGTATTACCGTTATTTTTTAAGTATTTTTTTCCATTTTTAGTAATAATTTTTTTAAATTGCCCCTCCTGCCTAAACGGGGGGAGATAGACCACCCCCCCTCCCATGGTAAAAAGTGCTTGTTTTTAACTGTTCTCAAAAAATCCGTTATAGTATCTTGTCGCCTTAGTTATCGTACTCTTACCAATTTTGTTATACAGATGATAATGCAGAAACGACTCTCAAAAAAATTGGGTGGGTGTTTTTTTTACCATAGCAATTTAAAAAAAAGGTAAAAATTTTTGGTAAACCCAAAATATCTCACGAACCAATAACGCTAGAGACTTGAATTGATTTTTATATTATATATTGTAACGCGATATCGAACAAATATATTTTTGGAAAAAATTCCAATTAACTTTTTTTTTATAAATCAAAAAAACTGACAAGAAAATATTTGTCACCTCGAATGTTTTACGAACAAAAAATGATTTTGTGCAACGAAGAATAACGTTTTTAACATCTGGTAAAATTTTGAGAAAAATCGAAGTGACACTTTTTTAATAAAAAAATAAAAACCTAAAAAAAACATTACTCTAAGTTGGTAAAAATTGATTTTCGGCTCAAATATCTTTACAAAAATGTAAGATTATGACTTCCATCTTATTTTATTTTATAAGAAATATTTGTTTCAACATTCGAACAAATTTTGAGAAAAATCGAATTCACAGTTTTCTTACAAAAAATGAAAACCTACAAAAAAAAATTAATAAAAGTTGTTAAAAATTGATTTTCGACTCAAATATGTTTCTTTTCAAAGCTTTGAGAAATTGGCTTTAAATTAATTTAACCTTTTAAAAAATATTGTTTTCAACATTCGGAAAAACTTGGAGAAAAATCAAATTGACAGTTTTTTTTTACAAAAAATAAAAACCTAAAAAAAAATTAATAAAATTTGTTAATTGATTTTCGACTCAAATATCTTTACAAAACTTTGAGATATTGACTGTAAAATAATTTTATCTATTAAAAAATAGTGTTTTTAACATTCAGTTAAATTTTTAAAAAAGTCGAATTGATTTTTTTACAAAAAAATAAAAACATACAAAAAACAATACTAAAGCTTGGTAAAAATTTACTTTTGACTCAAATATCTTTTCAAAAATTAAAAATATTGCCTTCAAACTAATTTTATCTCACAGAGAATGTTTTAGACATTCAGTAAATTTTGTATAAAAATCCAACAGTCCGTTTTTTTGAAACAAAAATAAAATATACAAAAAAAATAAAAAGGAATAAAAACTTTTAAGAAATGCTACTAAAATTGGTAAAAATTGATTTTCGACTAAAAATCTCGGTAACAAAAAAAAAAAAAAAAATTGAAATAAAACTATTTGCATATGATGCAAAATATTGTTGGTAATTTTTTAATTAAAATCTTGAGTTCGAATTTTTTTACGAATGCGTAAGGGTAAGTGCATAGGACTGTCATGCAAGAGGTCTTAGGTCCAATCCCTTCCTGTGCCATCTTAAGTTTTTTTCATGAGTACTGCCTCTTGTGAGAAATTGACAAATCTTCCAAGGGTAGTTCTTGTCAATAAGAGTGCTTTCTTAAATCAGCCTTCCATCCCTGTAAACATTACTCGCACCCACCCAGGAATGGTTAAGAGTTTCAAGTCACTAGGCAATTGTTCTAAAGGGACTTTTGCCACCTAATTTATTTATTTTTAATACTTGCCATATAGCTCCTATATGTCACAAGTAAAAAAGTATGAAAGATATTGAAAAAATGCTTAAAAATGTATAGTTTTGGACTTTTCAAATAAAAGTTGAATTAAGCCTGATACAGTTCGCAAAATTAAATCATTTTTGCGTCTTAGTGCCTCGACCTCTGCCAAAAATAGTGAATTCGAGCTGGTGGGAAAATTTAGTTATGTGTTCAAGGACCACTGAGAATATTGAAAAATGATCCGGATTTTCATCTAAAAATCATTCTAAGTAAGGAATCTTATTTTCACCTCGGAGACTACGTTGTTGGTTAGGGGAATTTTCGCTTTTGGAGCTTGATAAACACAAGAATTAATGTCGAAACGCGTGTCACCGAATCTGTCCTTGGTGGAGTTTTTGAGGTATGAATGGTGAAGCGTGTGCATCGTTCAAGGACAACTGAGGAGAATGAAAAAAATGAGCCGGATTTTTATCGAAAAATCATTTTAAGTGAGGAATCCTATTTTCATCTTGGATACTACGTTGGTTTAGAGCTTTGGGAGCTTGAAAAACCCAAGAATTATTGTTGAAAAGCGTGCCACCGAATCTATGCCTGGTGGCATTTATGGCTGTACGTAAAAACAACAACAACAACAAAATGGTTAATGATTTTAAAACAAAGTACATGGTGTCATCAAAAAAGGATCAATAAAATCTACGTGTTGTGACGATGTTACGTGAGACACAAGCAACGAAACAATCGAAATATTGCTTGAAAAGCTTCCGGACCGTGTTATTTTACTAAGAGGTGATCACAATTAACTTGTTTTTGGATCCACATGAAATATATTAGATTAGTTCCAATGTTCCAAAACCAGCTACTTATGGAATTCGTGAAGTTATCGTGGACATAGTGTTTCTAATGTGCAAACTGGCCAAGGAAAAGTTCATGAAAGGGATATGATGCTGCAACCGTAGCTGTGCAAGCCATTTTGCTGCCAAGGTATTGAAATATAAATGGCATGTCCCCTTCTGTACAATAAAATGAATATCCAATGTATTATTTTTAACAACACACTTGATTTTCTTAATATCAAAATGTAACCTCTTATTGCAAAACCCAGTACAAAAATAAATTTTAAATCCTTATAATAATTTCTTCTGTGACTACTTTTGTCCATTTTTGTTTAGGAATGGGTGTAATGATATTATTATTTTCATAAAAATTATATGTTTTAAGAAGTAAACAAAATGTACATACATAAACAAACTATAAGCTGGAAATTAATTATTACGTAATTTCTTCTCACTAACCTACTAACTGACTGTTGTTAGTATTTATCCAAAACATTTAATGACAGACTTTGCATTATGACAACTTCAAGACAAAAACTACATTCGAATCATTACTATCTTTAATCTTACCATTTGAAATCCAGTTTATTAAATTAATGTTCATATATAATAATTATTTAGATATTAAAACCCAGTTATCCGTCAACTTACATCATAATGTTAATGGAAGTCTGACATAAGTAGGTAAACTCTTTTGTCTCCACAAAATGCCTTATAATTCAATCTTCTTCTTCTTCGATTGATTAAATAATAATAATTTATAACATTTTTGATTGTAATGCATTTCTCTTCAACTTCCCTTTCCCCTGACCTTAGGTTAGGTTAGGTTAAAGTGGCTGTTGGTTTGGGACGTCCAACACACTTAGACCAAAGTATGGTCCGTTGTGATACCACATGGATCAGTTAATCAGCTTAACTCGTTGAACCAATTGGAGCTTCGAATGAAGCGTAGGAGACAAGTAATGTCTGAATTTTTTAGATCACTGGTATCGTTAAAGTAGTAGTCTCCAAGATGGATTCTACGTCTTTGTGATAAGGCAGGGCATGTGCACAGAAGATGAGAGATTGTCTCCTCTTCTTCTTCGTCCATGCAACTCCTACAAAAATCATTTGCAGGGGCTCCAAGTCGAATAGCATGTCTTCCTATTAAGCAGTGCCCAGTCAGGACACCTATAACGTAGCTAATGTGCAATCTACTCAGAGAGATTAATTGTTTTGAGCGCTTGGCGCTAAGATTAGGCCAAATTCGTTTAGTCGCTACACAGGTGGTGGTGTTATTCCACCTGAAGTTTGTTTTCTCTATGGTATCTTGCTTTAGCATGAGTTTACATGTAGCTAAGGGGATACCTATGCTAGCATTGTGAGCCAGCAGAGGTAAAGTTGTTCCGCTTTTTGCAAGTTCGTCAGCTTTGCAATTTCCTGGAATGTCTCTATGGCCCGGCACCCAGAAAAGGTGAATGTTGAACTGTGTAGCCATCTCCGTAAGAGATGATCGACAATTAAGGGCTGTTAGTGAATTTGTAGAGACAGAGTCTAAGGATTTTAACGCAGCTTGGCTATCCGAGAAGATGCGTATATCATTTGTTGATATTACGTTTTCTCTAAGCCAGGATAGGACTTCTTTTATAGCCAGGATTTCAGCTTGGAACACGCTACAATGATCGGGTAGACGAAAGGAGAGACTTAAGTTAAGTCTATCTGAGTATACGCCACCACCAACCCCATCCTCCGTTTTTGATCCGTCTGTGTAAAAGTTTATAGGACCATCGTCCAAAAATGATGTATTCTCCCAAGAAGACCTGGGAGGTATAGTCACTTTGAAGCTATAGTTGTTGAACTGAGGATGGGGTATGGTGTAGTCAATATTACTATTTATAGTTCTGAACGAGTTCAAAATAGTGGTGTGGCCAATTCCATTATTGATCCACAGAGAGGAGGCCTGAAGCCGTATGGCAGTATTAGCGGCCGTTTGCTTGCTGAAAAAGTCCAGCGGTATTAGATGGAACAGAACATCTAGTGAAGCGGAGGGGGTGGAGCGAAGTGCTCCTCCCATACACAGGCAGGCTGTTCGTTGGACTTTGCTGAGTTTATCGCGATTTGTCGCTGTATCTAGCGCCGTCCACCATACCACTATTCCATGAGTAAGGATCGGTCTTATGACCGAGATGTATAGCCAGTGCGTAATTCGGGGCTGTAGGCCCCATTTATTACCAATGGCCTTTTTACAGGAGAACAGGGCTACTGTGGCTTTGTTTATTCTCTCTTGAATATTAGGTTTCCAACTTAATTTCTTATCTAAAATGAGACCCAAGTATTTTGCTTGATCAGAGAATTTAAGTGGTACACCGTTTATGAGGGGAGGGTCAATGTGTGGGACTTTGTATTTCCTTGTGAAGAGGACAAGGTCGGTTTTTTGAGGGTTAACACCTAGTCCACACCGATTAGTCCATCTGGTGAGCTTATTTAAAGCGTTTTGTAAGAGTTCTTTTAGTATATTGGGATGTTTACCCGTTATTGCAATAGCAACATCGTCCGCATAGGCAAACACTCTGTATCCCTCTCTTTCTAGAGTAGTTAGTAATTCATTTATTACTAAATTCCAGAGGAGAGGGGATAGGACACCACCTTGTGGCGTACCTCTGCTGACACCCCTTTGTGTAGTAAAATCGCCCATTTTTGAATTGATAATCCTGCTTATCAGCATCTGATTGATCAATTCGCTGATCGACTTATCTACCTTCAGAGATGTCAATACACGTGCAATTGCAGATGTGTCGACATTGTTAAATGCACCTTCTATGTCTAAGAAGGCAACTAAGGTGTACTCTTTATGATGGAGGGAATATTCGATTGTACGTACTATACTGTGTAGAGCCGTTTCAACTGATTTCCCTTTGTTGTAGGCATGTTGAGCCTTTGAAGGGAGGTACTTATCAATACTTTCCCTTAAGTAAATATCGATCAAACGCTCAAAAGTTTTGAGAAGGAATGATGATAAGCTGATGGGTCTTAAGTCTTTAGGGTTAACGTGACTGGATTTTCCAGCTTTTGGAATAAAGACAACTTTAACTTGTCTCCAAGACATCGGGATGTATGCCAAATTAAGGCAACCCTTGAAGATGTTTTCTAGGATGGGTATTAGAAAACTTGCATTTTCTTGCAGTTCGGCTGGAATTACACCATCCGGACCAGCAGATTTGTATGGTTTAAAGCTGTTAATAGCCCATTTGAGTTTTTCCCTAGTGACTAGACCTTGTGGGGGTTGTAGAGTATTGTCACCATTGTTAAATGCAATATTATTAATAATATTAGAGCTACCAGGAAAGTGGACGTCTAGTAGCAAGTTGAGCGATTCTTCGCTTGAATTGGTCCAGAGGCCAGAGGCGTTTTTCATGCAGCTTGGCATGATTGGATTTTTGGAGAGGATTTTGCGCAGCCTGGATGCTTCGGAGCAATCTTCCACGTTGTTACAGAAGTTTCTCCAAGACGATCGTTTGGTTTTCCTCAGTTCTTTTTTATAAATCTTCAGTGATTCTTTATATGAGTCCCAGTCAGACATGTCTCTAGAAGCTTTGGCTCTGTTAAAGAGTTTTCTGCATTCTTTTCGAAGTGGATCCAGCCCTGAGTTCCACCAGTGTGGCTTCTTTTTACCTCTTACTTGTATAAGAGGGCATGCAGTATCTAGAGCTTTGTTTAGGGCTAATGTTAGATTATTGACTTTGTCGTCAAGATCTTCGATGTTGGAGGGAGTATTAAAAAGTTCAGGTTTTATTAAACTATTTAACGTTCTCTTATATTTTGGCCAATTTGTTCTTTTCAGATTTCGAAAGATCGGTTGGCAAGGTGGTTCATTTATAAAGTCAAACTGGATGTATCTATGATCAGAAAAGGAATGATCTTTAGATACCTTCCAGTTTAAAATATTATTATTAATGAATTCGGAGACAAGAGTTATATCTAAAACTTCTTGTCGATTTTTAGTAATAAAGGTTGGCTCATTACCAACGTTACTTACGAGTAGGTTAGTGTTAAGAATATAGTCGAAAAGAGACTCACCTCTGTCGTTTATATCCGTGCTACCCCATACTGTATGGTGGGCGTTAGCGTCACTACCGATGATGAGGCCGATGTTGAGCCTTTGTGATTCAGCTATCAGTCTCTCCAGAGTATCTCCCGGGAGAGGGCCAAGATGGTCGTGGCCAAGATACGCCGACGCCAGCCAGAATGTTCCTCTGGCTGTTTCCAGACTTGCGGCGGTGGTATCTCGATCGCTGAAATTAGGGAGTAAATATACATTTAGGCTGCGTTTTACTAATATGCAAGATCTGGGTTCATCCTCACCTGATGCATACAGCACGCAGTATTTGGGAGTCCTGATTCCTCGAACAATGGATTTAACAATCCAGGGTTCTTGAATCAGGACGATATCTTCATCGCTGCTGGATAAGCGAAGAAGAAGGGAGGCCGAAGCCTTTATGGAGTGTTGGAGGTTAATCTGGAGTAACCGCAGCATTTTCGCTACTGTTCTCCCGATCAGCCTCCAACACAGTTATGTCGGAGTCATCCATATCAGAGGACGATTCTAACAGAATGTCCTCATCTCCGCTTTCGTAGACCTCGGCCTCCATTGCGGAAAAACCTTGGTCGGTGTTTGGTGCTTCCACTGCTACTGGGGGTACCTGAGATGCATCGTCTTCCAATGAAGGAAGTGTGACCGATGCGCCAGGCACCTCAGTAACCGTTTCCGCTTGTGTGGGTGGGGGAGGGGGAAGGGTTTGTGCCTCGGCCCCATCTTTTTTGTAGACCCTTAGCGTAATTTCATCAAACCCAAACCTAATCACACCTTTTGATTGCGCCAGAGGAGAAAGGGACTCTGCATTGATGATCACAATTGCACCTTTATAGGGTCCCTTTGCGTCCTCTAGTTTCGCAACCTTCCAGTTGTGAGTAGGAAGGGTTGGATTGGAGAGCCGGATTACCTTGAGAACGTGGTCAGCTTCCTTGAATATGGCCGGAACCGTGATGCGAGCTCTTGGTCTGCAAGGAATGTCTTCCTTTGCTACAACCTCGAGCTTAGCACCAGGCCAGACCTCTCCAAGTCGGCTGACCGCCAGCGTCAGTAGGTCGCACGACCTCTGATCATCACAGACCATCAACTTGATGTGTCCCTGATGCCAGCCGCCATCTTTTGTGATGGGCGGTGGTCCCGGATTGTCAGACATAATGTCTATAAAACTGAAGGCCAGCTGACCTTTGGCCAATGTCCAGTTTTCGGCAGAGATCGTGCCATCTACATCATTTCTGTCGATGATCGCGACTACCATTTTATCCTTCAGAACGTCACTGAAGGACATTTTTGCCTTGCGAGGGTCGATTGAAGTGCTGATGTTTAGCACCTTGGGGCGTTTGGGTAGTGGAACACTACCTTCCATGGACCTTTGTCGCTTCGACGTTGAGTCTTGGCTGGTCTTTATATTATTTTTGGCCAGGAAATTCTGGGCCCAAGCTATCTTAGCGTCATGCTGAGAGTTTCCTCCAGCGCCTAGTTTTTCACCAAACGTCTGGAGAATCCTCTTAGCATTACGCAAGTCCCTGTAGTAGGCCTTGGAGGGTCTAAGCTTACGCCCATCTCCCCCAGGACCTTCTTTAGGAGCCTTTGCTTTGGAGGTAGAAGGACCTGGCATCACAGCCCTGCTACCTCCGACTCGAGGTGTTGACGATTTGAGAGGTTTACTCTCAGTGGTAGTAGAGGAGCCGTTCTTCACAACTGCCTCACTACAGGAAGAAGGTAATTTTACCGGATTATCCGATGTTCCACTGGCGACAACAGGGCTATGAGTGTCCACAGCCATGTCAGCACCAGTGGAAGAGGGATGAACAGCAGACAACTTTGCCGTCGTACTGCTGGCCGGTACAGCAGACAACTTTGCCGTCGTACTGCTGGCCGATATTGTTTTTTGGTTTTGTTTTGTTTGTTTTGTTTGTTTTGTTTTATTCATTTGAAATCCCACGAGTAGCGGATAAGGGGTGGTCCATCTGTACAGAGATCCGTGTATACAGATAAGGCTGGTTAATCCGGAGGTCGCCAGGTATCCGGATACTCCGTTCACGACTGAGCTAGTTTTTTAATTGGGCCCTCAGCCTGGCTGATCATCGGCACGGGTCGTATAACACCTTAGATCCAGCCCAATTGGGAAGTTTAAGGGAAGGATATGTTTTGAGAAAGGAGAGACGAACAGCAATTAAGCCATAAGCGTCCCAGGAAGGAAACTAGGCATGACAGACAGTTATACACCATACAGTCAGGGGGTGAGGAGACATCAGCCAGCATAATAGCACAGATCTGACGGAGGAGGGGGTAAAGGATTGGGAAGGGGAGGGGCGAGCGACCTTTGGTTTCAGGACTCTTCTGGAGAAATAATTCCCGAGAATCATTGACCTTACTCAGCTTCTACAACTCGACAAGTTCGACGCTCAGGTAGAAGTTCCCCTGACCTTACAACGCATAAAACTAATCATAACAACTTTAAACCTTGTTCCCGCATCTTAAGCATTTAAAATTTGATGTAACTATAATTCCATTGTAACGAACGATTGCCTTTCTTTGGCTGAGTATAGTTATACCTCTGGATAGATATAAATTTTAGTTAAAGTCCACAATTTTATGAAAAACTTCTTTTGTTTTCCTTCCGCATCTTGTATCTGTGTATATCAATTACCACAGCGTCATGGTCTAGACTTTGTACAAAAGATTGACAACAAATACTTTTCACATCTCTCCAGAGATGGATGTGGCATCGCATAGGGAAAACTTTTGCATTGAACGAGGTATAATGAAATCAATCCACTGCTGTAGTGGCATTACACTACTTACTTAACAATAATAATTGATAAAACTCATTCACTTCATTGATATCATTGATTAAATCAAAATCAGTTCGAACTTCGTAGAAGAAACAACCAGCCAGAAGCGAGGCTAATAGTAGAATATAAAAGATAAACCTTTGTCCAATTCTAATGCTTTATTCTGTCTGCCTGCCTGCATAACACATTCTGGATTTGGTTTGGATTCAGGATGGCCCGAACCACAGATTCGGAGATCGGATCTATCCCAGCTTTGTATGGTATTCTCATCTTGCCTAACGCTAACGGGTATAATTTCAATTTGATATCATAGCAGAAGGACATGAAGGGGGTACCAATACCGGTCGGTCCAATGTTGGAAAGGATATTTGCATTGTGATTATATGAATGTTGTCCAGCAAAATAATTACATTTAGGTACATTTATATTTATATTTTCTTTACTCAAGTAAAACAAACAACAATAATAACAATGGATTACAGCAGCAGCAGAAATTTGATTGAGAATATAATATATATGTTGTTGTTGGGTGAATTAATAATAAGTCTGCATAACAGGTGGGCCTTCCGAGAAATCGAATATCTTTTTTGTTGTTTATGGTTTGGAAGATGTAGACAGAGTGTTGCATGTATATCTATGTTTTTCGATGTTTTCTGTAAAATTCATTAAGTCTTGAAATCTTTAATATACTCACGGCTATATGTATGTCTTTTTCAATCAATGGGTTTCCAAGACGGACGGTTGAAATCATTTTGTTTTGATTACGTCTGTCAGGACTAATGTTTTCCAATTGGAAGTTTAATTTTGTTATTGAAAATTCTTATCATAATTTCACGTATTTCACCTTCTGGGCCTTTTATTTATTGTGAAGCATTGAAGTTGCTTTTCATGTAGCTTACTTATTGTTAACGTAGCATCCGAGTTGAAAATGGGCCTCACTACAGAAAATTCGATGAAATTCGAATCATTGTTTGCTTTTCAAGGACCCAATTAGCCGCTGGTGATCCAATCGGCTTGAGTTCTTGTGTTTATTGATCTTTAACAGCCTTAAGTCCGCATGCAAAGTACGTTGTAATGTCAGTCGTTTGTGGAATGCCTATAGTTCCAAAGATTGACGAGCAACCCATCAACCTCGGCTTTCGTCAACACTACGGGCTACAGCAAGAATATAGCCCTCAGAAATGCACAAGTTTTCGATAATTCGCATCACTAACTTCTGACAATAGCTTACATTTTTCCACCAGTTCAATATTTCCAGTCGAGAATGTTCTTTACGACGATTCAAAAGTTCTTTAGTTTTCCAAACTGTGAGTGAAAAATTTTGAACATTTTTACTTGGAACATATAGGAACTATGTGTCAAGTATTGCATTCGTAAAAAATTTCGAACTTGAGAGAAATCGAAAAAAGGGGGTGTGCCGATTTCGTCCGTCTGTCCTCGCCCACAGCCTAAAACATTGGGTCGATTGACTTCAAATTTGGAAATTAATGGTTTGAGCCTATTCGCGTTATTTTTCATTTTTTTAGGACTAAAAATTACAATAGTCCCCATAAAAATAAATTTGTTGTTCAAAAACCGAAAATTCGAAAGAACCGGTAATTTGTTTTTATGTTTTCTCAACCGATTTCAATAATTTTTGATGATCAAAAATGTCATTGTGTTTATTTTTGATTTAAAAAAAATTAACTTTTTTCGAAATTTGATATCTCGAAAATGGGTCGATAGTTTTTCACAAAATTGAAATTTAAAAGTTATATTAATAAGCTCAAAATAATTGCATACTAAAAATATTTTTAAAAAATTAATGTACAAAAAATAACCAAAAAATACAAATAAAGAAAAATAAACGTTTTTTGAGAAATGGGACTTACATTTTTTAAACCAAACTTTTTTGCAGGTATATTTTTAAATTTTAAAGTGCAGGAAATATTTTTAAACAAACTTTTTGAATACATGAGAAAGTTCGTGCTACTCAGTCGTGCATTTTATTTTTAGTCATTAACTTCCCATGGGTCCGATTTGTCGAATTGAAAATATTGACATTTCTCGACGTTTCAAGGCTCCTAGAGTCGAAATCAGAGATTTTTAGAGAGATGTCTGTGCGTGCGTGTGTACGTATGTACGTTCGTACGTCTGTACGTTCGCGAAGTTTTTTTCGTCGTCAATAGCTCAAGAACCAGTAAAGATATAGACTTCAAATAAATTTTGTTATACAGACAATAATTCAGAAAGATGCAGAAATTACTCTAAAAAAAATCGAGTGGTTGGTTTTTACCATCATCTATCAATTAAAAAAAGAGGCTGGGATGCGACCCACACTGATAACTTCCCATCCCGTCTGTCGATTTGTCTTGCTTAAAAGTTTGTCTATATGTATCAATTTTTACCAAATTTCGTACTATTTTTTGTAGACTTTATTTTTTATGAAAAAACGGACTGTTGGATTTTTATAACAAAAATTACTAAATATCGACAAATTTTCTGTGAAATAAAAAGAGTTTGAAGACAATATTTTTAATTTTTGAAAAGCTATTTGAGCCGTAAGTAAATTTTTACCAAGTTTTAGCATTGTTTTTTTGTTAGGTTTTTATTTTTTGTAAAAAACCTGTCAATTAAATTTTTCTCAAAATTTTAGTGAATGTTGACAACAATATTTTTTAAAAGTTAAAAGTAGTTTTAAGCCAATATCTTAAAGTTTTGAAAAGCAAAAATCAATTTTTACCAACTTTTGTTAAATTTTCTTTTAGGTTTTTATTTTTTGTAAAAAAACTGTCAATTCGATTTTTCTTAAAATTTTAATGAATGTTAACAACAATATTTTTTGAAAGATAAAAGTAGTTTAAAGCCAATATCTCAAAGTTTTGAAAAGATATTTGAGTCGAAAATCAATTTTTACCAACTTTGAGTAATGTTTTGTTTAGGTTTTTATATTTTATAAAAAAAACTGTCAACTTGATTTTTCTGAAAATTTTTCAGAATGTTGAAAACGTTATTTTTCTTTGAATAAAATTGTTTTGGTGATAAAAACATTTTGTATTCGTAAAATTTTCGAGGTGACAATTTTTTTCCAGTTTTTTGATTTATAAAAAAAGCGTTAATTGGATTTTTTTTTTTCAAAAAATATACTTGTTTGGTATGACGTTACAGTATATTATATAAAATTTAATTCAAGTCTCTAGCGTTTTTGGTTCGTAAGATATTTAGGGTTAAGCAAAATTGTCATCTTTTTTTGAAACTGCTTTGGTAAAAAAAACCACCCACGCAATTTTCTTGAGAGCCCTTTCTGCATCTTTCTGCCTTATTATCTGTATAACAAAATTTATTTGAAGTCGATATGTCTTCTGTTTCTTGAGCTATAGACGACGAAAAAAACGTCGCGAACGTACGGACGTACGGACATACGGACATATGGACATACGGACATACGGACGTACGTACACACGCACGCACAGACATCTTTCTAAAAATCTTTTATTTCGACTCTAGGGACCTTGAAACGTGGAGAAATGTCAAAATTTTTAATTTGACAAATCGGACCCATTACAATAACTTCCTATGGGAAGTTAAAAATATTTGTCAGCTCGAATATTTTACGAAAAAAAATGATTTTTTCTCCAAAATAATTTTGTGCAACGAAGAAGAACGTTTTTGACATCTCGAAAATTTTTAGAAAAATCGAATTGACAGTTTTTTTTATAAAAAATAAAAACCTAAAAAAACGTTACCAAAAGTTCTTGTTAAAATTGATTTTCGATTCAAATATCTTTTGAGATTATGGCTCCAAACTAATTTTATAATAAACATTGTTTTCAACTTTCGAAAAACATTTGCGAATAATCGAATTGACAGTTTTTTTTTACAAAAAATAAAAACCTAAAAAGGCATTACCAAAATTTGGTAAAAATTGATTTTCGGCTCAAACATCTTTTCAAAACTTTGAGATTATGGCTTCAAACTAATTTTGTTTTATAAAAAATATTGTTTTCGACATTCAGTCATTTTTTTTTTGTATAAAAATCCAACAGTCAGTTTTTTCATAAGCAAATAAAATCTACAAAAAATAGTACGCAAATTTGGTAGAAATTGATGTTCGGTTCTCGATATCTCGTGAACAATAGAAGATATTGACTTTAAATTAGCTTCATTCATCCAATTTGTATTTGTTTATATAAGAAATAAAAACTTTTAAGAAATGTTACTAAAATTGGTAAAAATTGGTTTTGGACTAAAAATCTCGTTTACGAAAATAGATTTTGAAATCAAACTATTTCATTATATGCAAAATATTGTTGGTAATTTTAAAATTTTTAAGAATAATTCAACTGACAACTTTTTTAACACAACACGAAAACCTACAAACCTTTTATGCAATACAAATCGATAGACGGGATGGGAAGTTATCCTCTTTTTTTAGCCTCTTTTTTTTTGTATTTTAAGTAATGGCGAAGTTTTTTATTGTCAAATTTCAAAAGATAACAAGCTCAAAAGTAACAGCTGCCCACATAGCAGGGTCTTAAAAATGAAACCTCTAATCTTATTTAAGACAAAACTAATTAAATTTAGATCACTCATTTCACAAATGCTACCTAGCTTCTCCAAAAAGTGGAAAGTATCAAATAACTTGATAAAAATGCGTCATTAAAAAATATTGTTCTACTTAAAGTATAGTTTTATTTTATGTTTGCAACGCCTTCCCAGCAGATATTTCTTCAGAGAACTTCACAAGGATTTTTGGCCAAATGGAACAATATGCTCCTAAATGAATTAAGTTAGCACGGGGTCGGGCATAATAACTATAGAGTATTATCAATCAAGAACATGCGATTTTCAACCTGTAACACTTTTTTCTTGTGAAGACAAAACGATGTCGCAAATATCAAAATAATTTAAGCAATCCTTCCAAAATCTGTCAAAAGTTTTCGTAAAGGTTATTTTAAAAATAGATTTCATCGAAAGACCAACTACAAAAAAATGCCTCTGATATTATAAAAATATTATATTTTTCAGCAGCTCTGTTAAAAAAAAATAATATTTTTTTAATACCATTTACTCAACACGGTTTAACATGAAGCCATTCTTATTTTCTTTAAATCTTTTACTAATAACCAATTTGTGAAAAAATAAATGGATTTAAAAAGTAAAAACAAAAAATGTGAAAACAGTTGGGAGAGAAATATGTCAAACGATATTCAGATTATTTTCAACTCTGAGTTGATATTCAATCAAAAAATTGTGATTTAAAAAATAACAAAATTATTAAGAATTTTTGTTAATTAATGCAAACCCAACCCTGACCCAAAAAAAAAAATAAAAAATTGCAATAATTCTTACATAATTATTCACCCATACCTTATGTAATCTTACTTAACAAAGTTTGCCAATTAAAATTCCAACTTTGTTTAAAAACACTCGTATTGCAAGCTTAAAGAATGTGACTTTACATTTAAGATTACCATCAAACATTACAGACATTAGACAAACACACAGACAACGACAACGACAACGACGAACGGACGGCGGCGGCGGCGGATGCCGATGATGATGATGATGATGATGATGATGATGATATGCCCAATTGAAGTTCGATAAATTATAGCATCGAGATCATAATTCGCTCCCAATACCCATAATGTCTCGTGATTCGAGATTCGTATGCCGCATTTGGACAAATCAACCACTCGATTAAGTCACGAATGCGAATGACATATAGTACGATGGCGAGTGTCTGATGCGGGCTCTATGGACTTCTACAACTCGTGAGGATTTACCAATGTGGTTTGGTGTGGACTCTTAAGAAATCTAGCCACCAAAACGTTTTAAATTTAAAAGTCAGTTGCATAATCCATCTACCCAAAAGTACAAATTTTCTTCATAAGCATTCCAGACTAGAACCACCATTACCCATGCCAGCCATAAGCCATTGTAGCAGTGCCAGTAATGGTAAAAGGTGAAATGTAAATGACTAATTTATTTCACTATTTGCGATTATGATGGATGAGATCATTTTGTGAAAAGTGCGTGATAATCCGCTAGAGACGTGTGGAATTTTCCAATAAAAGCCAACCACCTGTCCGCCAAGGGATGCATTCGCTTTTGATCCACTAGCCGATAGCCAGAGCTCTCATTGATCTGTCATCGATGACAGCTGCAGTGTAAACTTTCATATTTCAGCCATCAGCAAACATACTGACGCGACGTCCAGATTGCAATTTATTGATTATTATTTCTTCATATCATACTCGAATTAAAAGTGAACAAGGAACTTGGAAAAATGATGAATACCGTCCGGTCAATCCTGTCGTTCGTCGCCGTTAGCTGACAGACCGTCTCTGTCCCGACCCGACCAACATGAATGTTAATGCGTTGCATTTCTTTGATATCATTTTATATTGATTGTTTGTAAAAGTCGTTGTCAATCGCCATTCGCGTTGCCGTGGCGTCGTGATGATTATATAATAGCAGAAAATTGACTGACCGACTAAATGGCAGTTGGAAAAAATATGAAACAATGATTAATAAATTGATGCAATTGTTGAAAATACATCACAAAAGAAAAAACTGAAGTAGGTTTGTGATATGAAACATGCATCACTGTCAGCATATACAATACTTCAGCCCTGGCGTTTGGCAATAATGCTGAGACGTAGCAGATTTAATCAGCTTTATTGAGAGATTAGGTTGGTATAATAATTTTACGTGTGAGCTCTCTGATTGAAAAGCTATGATAATCCTTTCCACACACAACACCACACTCGTTTTTATTCACTTTTTAAATTGTTTTCATAGTTAGAAAAGGCATAATAGTCATTATAACGACTGACGCGACGCTAATTGGCATATTTTTGTATGAACAAAAAGAAATTCTTTACAATATAAAACTCTTTTAATTGGATTATACTCGTTGTATACATATTCCACTTTCAGGAACTTTAACAATACTTTGCTTTGGTGTATGGGATTCAAATATGCTTTTGTTGAATTACTACGTGCAGTTATGTGGAATTGTGGATGAATATTTTCTGTGTAAAAATTCAAATTAATGTTCAAAATTCATCAACGTTAAAATAAAAAAACATAAACAAACAATGGATAAATTAAATTTAACAGATATATGGAAAAACTACAGACAGTAGGTTATGTTGAAAAAATGTATTCGGCGATTTTTTCCGTTTTCATTCATTGATTTTTAAAGTAAACATTTCCATATGTACATTAGGTAGGGGATTGGAAAAAAAGTCACAAATAAATTTCTCTTTCGTATACAGGCGATTTTTATTCAAAATTAATCCATAATTATTATTACACATATTATATAATCGAAATTTTAATTAAAAAATTCATAGTAATTTGAATTTTTAATCATTGTTATGAATAAAGCTTATCACCTGGTTTCGTTCGGGCGCCATTTAACTTTGGAGAGTGTGGAAAACGACTTTTAAATTAAACTTATATCCTTTTTGAAATATACAAGTAAGGTCAAACTTATACATTTACATACACTCTCAATTAGCTTCTTGAAAACTACTACAATATAATACAAATGGCGGATTTCAATTAATTAATAAATGGGAATTTGTTCTCTTTTATTCTGAAATAAAAAATTTGCTGAAGGAATTTAAATTTAATTTTGTTGAATTTTTGAAATATTTTAAAATAAATAACAAAAAAAGCTGTCAGTTGAATCATTTAAAAAAAGTTTAAATTACCCACAATATTCTGCAAATGATGTAATAGTTTGATTTCAAAATCTATTTTAGTTAACGAGATTTTAAGTCGAAAACCAATTTTTACTTATTTTTAGTAGAATTTCTTAAAAGTTTTTATTTCTCATATAAACAAATACAAGTAATACAAGTTGTACTATTCAACGAGATATCGAAAACCGAGCATCAATTTTTACCAATTTTTTGTAGATTTTAATTTTTTATGAAACATTTTTATAAAAAAATACTGAATATCAAAAGCAATATTTTCTGTGAGATAAAAATAATTTGCAGATAATATTTTTAAATTTTAAGAAGATATTTGAGCCGAAAGTAAATTTTTACCAAGTTTTATTATTGTTTTAACGTGACAACGTCTTAAATTAGGTTGCGGCTGGGAGTCACTTATGAAAAAGTGTAACGCCCGGTAACGTTACGATGAGTCACCGAACGAGAGAGAGGCCCGCCGAATGCCTTGCGTCTCTCTCCCACTCAACTATGATCGGTCTGCCGCGCGCGCAGCACTAGAGAATTAGGCGCATTGAATCGGCGCATGCTTGTGTCTCTGTCTTTGTCTTTCTCGAACGTTCTTGGCGTTGGAAAAACAAGAAAGCGTCATAATACAAGTTCACACGTGTGGTTAAAGTATCGTCAGCTGTGTCTGTAGTGAAAATGTGGAGTGCTTAGATTCGTCATTTACAACAACTACAACAATAAAGGTAAATAATTGTACACTGATATTTCATTATCGTAAACTATGATTGATTGATTAATTGTTAGATTGACACAAAAGTTGAGAAACTGAGTTTATAGGTTATGTCATCCTATTGATAAATGTTGATAGTGTTAAGTAAATTATTAGTTTAAAAAATTTGTGTAATTCTTATTTTCATTCAATTCCTTGTTCCTATTGTGCAATTTAATTATATTCATATCAATAAATATTCTACCGAGAAAAAGACGTTGTCACGTAAAATCTTCGCCCGTAAAACCGACTTTACAGGCAACCATTTTTTTTTTTTAAGGTTTTTATTTTTTTTTTTTGTAAAAAAAAACTGTCAATTTAATTTTTCTCAAAATTTTACCGAATGTTGAAAACAATATTTCTTATAAAGAAAGATTAGTTCAAAGCTATAATCTCAAAATTTTGAAAAGAATTTGAGTCGAAAATTACTTAAGGCTTAGGTACCAACTTTTAGTATATATATATACAATAGGTTGTTATTTTTTGTAAAAACCTATCAATAACATTTTTCTCAAAATTTAACTGAATGTTGAAAACAATACTTTTTGTAACTTAAAATTAACATAAATCCAATATCTCAAATTTTTGAAAAGATATTTGAGTCGAAAATCAATTTTTAATAACTTTTATTAATTTTTTTTAGGTTTTTATTTTTTGTAAAAAAAAAATGTCAATTCGATTTTTCTCAATATTTTACTAAACGTTGACAACAATATTTTTTTAAAAGATAAAATTAGTTTAAAGCCAATATCTCAAAGTTTTAAAAAGATATTTGAGTCGAAAATCAATTCTTACCAGCTTTGAGTAATGTTTTTTTTTAGGTTTTTTATTTTTGATAAAAAAAACTATCAATTCGATTTTTCTCAAAATTAGATGTCAAAAACGTTATTTCTCGTTGACCGAAATTGTTTAAAATCTTTTTTTTTCGTAAAATTTTCGAGGTGGCATATATTTTTTGTCAGTTTTTTTGATTTATAAAAAAAAAGTTTATTGGACTTTTTTCCAAAAATATATTTGTTTGGTATCGCTTTACAATATATAATATAACATTTAATTGAAGTCTCTAGCGTAATTGGTTCGTGAGATATTTAGGGTTAACCGAAATTTAAATTTAATTTCTTTTAAATTGCTATAGTAAAAAAAAAACACCCATTCAATTTTTTTGAGAGTCTTTTCTGCATCTTTCTGCATTATTATTTTTGTATAACAAAATTTATTTGAAGTCTATATCTCTACTGATTCTTGAGCTATGGACGACGAAAAAAACTTCCCGAACGTACGCACTGATTACAATAACTTCCTATGGGAAGTTATAAGTTAATAAGTGAAACAGGCAAATGGTTTTCCAATAAGAACTATAAGGAACGACTTCAGTTTGATCCTTACATATCCTTACACAAGATTTGTGGTCTGATCAATGATCAGTCAAGTGGCAAGTCTTTATTAGAAAACGCAATGTATGAGTATTTATATCTTAAACTGAAGTGATTTTATTTTTTTTTTTTTTTTTGAAAATTTGCTGAGATATTTTTGGTGGCATAGAACTGCATAAAAATACAGGAAGGATCATACGAAGTTAATAAATTAAATCTTTGTATTTTAAAACGTGGTTCTTGTCTTATTTTTAAGTTATTACTTTTATAGCTGTCATCATAGTTTGACATTTGACAAGTTAAAACTACCCCATTACTTGAAATGGAACGAACGATGCTTTAAAAGGCTTGCAGAAGTTAGACTAGCTTCAGTTAGCACAAATAATGAACTTTAGGTTATCGCAAGGAATGGTCTTTACCGCAAATTCGACAAGTAAAAACTTCGCCATAACTTGAAATTGAACGATGCTTCAAAAAGCCATTTAAAAAGTTAGAATAGCTACAATTAGCAAAAATAATGAATCTTCTTGGCAAGATTTGTGGAAAAATAAGACTTGTATGACAAGCTAATGTTGACGAAAAAAACAGATTCTTAATTTGTCGTCTTGAATAAGCCATTCCGCAATCATCTTTACACAGTTTTTGTTGTTTTAGTGAAAACTAAGGTTTTGAGGCTTTTAAAGTTCTTGAAATGCATACAAATTATCCGGATTTTCATAGAAAGAATGTCTTCAGTGATAAATCCAATTTTCACCTTGTACAAGCTATGTTAATAAGCAATATTGTCACATTTGGGACTGGAAAGATCTTAAACGAGCATAAGTGGAATTAGAAGATTTGGATGTGGACAAACATTTTTTTAAATAAGACGACCGGCGCCGTTACGTTTCCCACAAGCAACGAAACAGTCGTCGCAATTTTGCAAGAAAATTTTTCTAACAGTGTGGTTTCTCAACAAGTTGATAATAATAGTCCACTTAGTCTGCAAATATACGAGTTAGTCGTGAAAGATATCATGAAAAGGATATGGTGCTGAAGAAACCGATGAACATTTTGTTAGCTAATAATGGGTGATTTTTTTGAGGTTAGGATTTTCATGCATTAGTATTTGACAGATCACGCGGGATTTCAGACATGGTGTCAAAAAGAAAGATGCTCAGTATGCTTTGACATTTCATCATGAATAGACTTACTAACGAGCAACGCTTGCAAATCATTGAATTTTATTACCAAAATCAGTGTTCGGTTCGAAATATGTTTCGCGCTTTTTTATCGACAAATTTTGTTCAGCGATGAGGCTCATTTCTCGTTGAATGGCTACGTAAATAAGCAAAATTGCCGCATTTGGAGTGAAGAGCAACCAGAAGCCGTTCAAGAACTGCCCATGCATCCCGAAAAATGCACTGTTTGGTGTGGTTTGTACGCTGGTGGAATCATTGGACCGTATTTTTTCAAAGATGCTGTTGGACGCAACGTTACGGTAAATGGCGATCGCTATCGTTCAATGCTAACAAACTTTTTGTTGCCAAAAATGGAAGAACTGAACTTGGTTGACATGTGGTTTCAACAAGATGGCGCTACATGCCACACAGCTCGCGATTCTATGGCCATTTTGAGGGAAAACTTCGGAGAACAATTCATCTCAAGGAATGGACCGGTAAGTTGGCCACCAAGATCATGCGATTTGACGCCTTTAGACTATTTTTTGTGGGGCTACGTCAAGTCTAAAGTCTACACAAATAAGCCAGCAACTATTCCAGCTTTGGAAGACAACATTTCCGAAGAAATTCGGGCTATTCCGGCCGAAATGCTCGAAAAAGTTACCCAAAATTGGACTTTCCGAATGGACCACCTAAGACGCAGCCGCGGTCAACATTTAAATGAAATTTTCTTCAAAAAGTAAATGTCATGGACCAATCTAACGTTTCAAATAAAGAATCGATGAGATTTTGCAAATTGTATGCGTTTTTTTAAAAAAAAAAGTTCTCAAGCTCTTAAAAAATCACCCGATATAAAACTGACTATTTTTAGTTTCTTAAAGTTAAAGACAAACTGTAAAACAAAAGTATCAATAGTAATTTCTGTTCAGATAGCCTGATTTAATAATTCTTTTAAACGACACAATACTTTAATTAAAATTGAATTTTTTCAATTCCAAACATTATGAGCTTGAATATACAAAAATCAGTATAAACATTATGAAATAATATGATACATATTCTTTCGGAAGGATTTTCTCTCTCAAAACAAAAATATTAATTTACTATAGGTGTTACTTGAATCATCACAATCACGTACTTGTTTGATATTATTTTGATTGCTAAAAATATCTCAACGTCGTCAGTGTGTCACATTATTATATGCTTTAATGCAACGTGTTTTCCTTAGTATCCTTGAATATAAAATCCAATTCATATAACATTCAAAAATTCCCAGACATTTTATACCATACCTCATCTAAAATTAATTAATTTTTCGTCTATCTGCCTTGAAGCGTCATAAACTTGCCCATGTAATCACAAATCAATGCGTGCGTAGTATCAAGTCTTCTCAAATAATTCGATTTCAGAATTTACCTATAAAAATGCAGAATGTATATCAACATAAATACATATACAACATTATTGTACTTGTGATTTCTTATTAATTAATCAAAACAAACAAAAAACAAAACAATATAAATATTATTATGCAACTAAGAGTAACTTGGTGGACCATGATAGGGTTTTGTTTGGTGTCGTCTTGCGTGTGTACATAAACATCGGATTAATTTCAATAAGGGTTTAAATGTCATAGTTATAATTATTATGCACATTTAACTCACAATAAAACAGATTAAATAATTATAAAACAACAAATGTAATACTTTTCCAAACTTATTCACGTCGAGTTTATTGTTTACGTAAAAAAGTTTAAAGTCGAAGTTGTTACAGTAAAAAATATGTCATTCATAATTATGACTTCCTTTAAAATTTTTGCCAACATTTAAAATTGTTTCAAGGACATTTTGTGACACAGCTCATAAATTTTAAAATACAAAAATAATACAATCTCTCTATTTTTCCAAGAAAAATTTAAATTTAATATATACATGCATGAATTTTAAATTTGGTTTGTGAATGTATTTCATGATATGACATCTTGTACTTGCTGAACATTTCCAGCGAAATTATTTGTTCAGCTATGAGGGCGGGTCAATAAGTCCGTGACTTTTTGAATTTCTGACCTCTTTACTGAAACAGCAACACTGCTCCTGTCAACAGGCATCTGTCAGTTGACTCCTGTCAAAATTTAAACTTGCTGCGTCAGTTAGTTTGTGTTTGACAGCTATTTTTATCAGACTACTCACTAATTTGAGGAGAAAATGGAAAAAATTTCGTGTGCTTATTAAGCATTATTTCTTGCGAAAAAAAACCATTACCGAGACCAAGGCTAAGCTTGATAAATGCTATGGGGACTCTGCACCATCGATTTCAATGGTAAAAAAGTGGTTTACTGAATTTCGTTGTGGCCGTACAAGCACTGAAGATGCCGAACGTCCTGGACGCCCAGTTGAGGTCTGTACACCCGAAACAATCGAAAAAATTCACGATATGGTGTTGGCCGACCGAAGATTGAAAGTTGGAGAGATTGTGGAAGCCGTAGGGATCTCGCATGGCTCAGTGGTTTCAATTTTAAATGATCACTTGGGCATGAGAAAGCTTTTCGCAAGATGGGAGCCGCGTTTGCTCACAATGCAAGGGTGCACACATGTGCAGTTGCCATGGCAAAAATCCATGAATTGGGCTATGAATTGCTCCCTCATCCACCCTATTCTCCAGATTTGGCTCCGAGCGACTACTTCTTGTTCCCAAACCTGAAGAAATGGCTTGGTGGAAAAAGATTTGACTCCAATGATGAAGTCATCTCGCAAACAAAGGCCTATTTTGAGGACCTCGACAAATCATTTTTTTGGAAGGGATACAAAAATTGGAGAAGCGTTGGACAAAGTGTATAGAGCTCAAGGGAGACTACGTTGAAAAATAAAATAATTTTTTTATCAAAAAATCTGTGTTTTATTCCAAAAGTCACGGACTTATTGACCCGCCTATGAAGTTCTCAGCAACTAAAAGCTCTTGTGGTTTTCCACCACAAAAAAGTCAAAAAGCATGACAGGATTAAGCGAATACCAACTGGAACAATAATAGGAAAGAGAAAATGATTGTTGTTATGCTATGGAGCCTTCCAGCCATGAGTTTGAACAAAGAAGCTAAAATATTGATGAAAAAGGTGATATAAGGCTTGTTATATGATTGAAAGATTGCCAAAATCGTGTGTGTTGATGTTACGAATTATTAATTATTGAGTTCATGAAAGTTATTGCCTCAAATTTTAAAAGAACTAATTGTTAAGAGTTTAGAATTTGCTAGTCAGCAATTTGATATAAATATTTAGCAATTTACTGGGAGTCCAAAATTTTAAAATTTTGCCAAATAGTAAATTGCTAATTGCCTTTTATTAAAAAAGTGAGCCAACAAACATGTCTAATATGTGACAATTCGTAAAAATAAACAAAACTTAAACAGACCTATTAATTGGAATTCCAGACTGTTGACTGGACCATTCCATCCACTGCTCTTAATTTTAAAGAAACACTTTTTTCAAGCACTGATTTCAAGATCAAAAGAGGCTGGGATGCGACTCACACTGATAACTTCACATCCCGTTTGGCATTTTGTCTTGCTTAAAAGGCTTGTAGGTTTTCTTGTTTTGTTAAAAAAGGCGTCAGTTGAATTATTTCAAAAAATGTTAAAATTACCAACAATATTTTGCATATGATAAAATAGTCTGATTTCAAAATCTATTTTTGTTAACAAGATTTTTAGCCGAAAACCAATTTTAACCAATTTTAGTAGCATTTTCCTTAAAGATTTTTTTTTCTTTAATAAACAACTACAAATTGGATGAATGAAAAATTGTTTTAAGTCAATATCTTCTATTATTTACGAGATAACGAAAACCGAACATCAATTTTTACCAAATTTGCGTGCTAGTTTTTGTAGATTTTATTTTTTTTTATAGAAAAACGGACTGTTGGATTTTTATAAGAAATTTACTGCATGTCGAAAACAATATTTTCTGTGATAAAATTAGTTTAAAGGCAATATTTTTCATTTTTGAAAAGGTATTTGAGTCGAAAGTATATTTTTACTAAGTTTTAGCATTGTTTTTTTTTTTAGATTTCTTTTTTTTTGTAATAAAAACTGTCAATTCGATTTTCCTCAAAATTTTACCGAATGTTGAAAACAGTATTTTTTAAGACAAAATTAGTTTAAAGCCATAATCTCACAGTTTTGAAAAGATATTTAAGTCGAAAATCAATTCTTACCACTTTTTATTCATTTTTTTAATTTTTTGTAAAAAAAGTGTCAATTCGATATTTCTCATAATTTTACCGAATGTTAAAAACAGTAGCTCTTTTAGAACAAAATTGGTTTAAAGCCATAGTCTCAAATTTTTGAATAGATATATAAGTCGAAAATCAATTTTTACCAACTTTTATTAATTTTTGTTTGGCTTTTTTATTTTTTGTAAAAAAAAATGGTTAGTTCAATTTTCCTCAAAATTTGACCGAATGTTGAAAACAATATTTCTTATAAAATAAAATAAGTTTGAAGCCACAAGCACAAATTTTTGAAAAGATATTTGAGTCCAAATTAATTTTTACGAACTTTTATTATTTTTTTAGGTTTTTATTTTTTGTTAAAAAACTGTCAATTTGATTTTTCTCAAAACTTTACTGAATGTTGAAAACAATATTTCTTATAAGAAGCCATAATCATAAATTTTTAAAATACATTTGAGTCGACAGTCAATATTTACCAACTTTTTGTAATGTTTTTTTTTTAGGTTTTTATTTTTTGTAAAAAAAACTGTCAGTTTAATTTTTGTCAAAATTTTACTAGATGTTAAAAATTTTGTTTTACGTTGCACAAAATTCAAAAAACATATTTGTTTGGTAACACGTTACAACATATAATATAGAATTTAATCCAAGTCTCTAGCGTTATTGGTTCGTGAGATATTTTGGGTTAACCAAAATTTTCACATTTTTAACTTCCCATAGGAAGTTATTGTAATGGGTCCGATTTGTCAAATTGAAAATTTTGACATTTCTCGACGTTTCAAGGTCCCTAAAGTCGAAATAAAAGATTTTTAGAAAGATGTCTGTGCGTCCGTGTGTACGTACGTTCATACGTCCGTACGTCCGTATGTCCGTACGTCCGTACGTTCGCGACGTTTTTATCGTCGTCCATAGCTCAAGAACCAGAAGAGATATCGACTTCAAATAAATTTTGTTATACAGATAATAAGGCAGAAAGATGCAGAAAGGGCTCTCAAGAAAATTGCGTAGGTGGTTTTTTTACCATAGCAGTTTAAAAAAAAGGTGAACATTCTGGTTAAACCTAAATATCTCATGAACCAATGACGCGAGAGACTTGAATTAAATTTTATATTATATATTGTAACGTGATACAAAACAATTATATTTTTGGAAAAAAATCCAATTAACGTTTTTTTTATAAATCAAAAAAAAAAAATGAAAAAAAATTTGTTACCTCGAAAATTTTACGACTAAAATATGATTTCATCTCCAAAACAATTTTGTGCAATGAAGAATAATGTTTTTGACACCTGATAAAATTTTGAGAAAAATCTAATTGACAGTTTTTTTTTATAAAAAATAAAATCCTAAAAAAACCATTAGGTACTCATAGTTGGTAAAAATTGAATTCCGACTCAAATTTCTTTTCAAAAACTTGAGATTAAGGCTTCAATCTTTTTTTAACTTATAAGAAATATTGTTTTCAACATTCAGTAAAATTTTGAAAAAAATCGAATTGACAGCTTTTGTTCAAAAAATTAAAAACCTAAAAAAAATTTAACAAAAGTTGGTAAAAATTGATTTTTGACTCAAATATCTTTTCAAAAATTTGAGATAATGGCTTCTAACTAATTTTAACTTATAAGAAATATTGTTTTCAACATTCGATAAAATTTTGTGAAAAATCGAATTGACAGTTTTTTTTACAAAAAATAAAAACCTAAACAAAAACAATACTAAAACTTGGTAAAAATTTACTTTCGACTCAAATAGCTTTTCAAAAATTACAAATATTGGCTTCAAACTTATTTTATTTCACAGAAAATATTGTTTTCGATATTCATATATCGTTCGATATAAAAATCCAACAGTCCGTTTTTTCATAAAAAAATAAAATCTACAAAAAATAGTACGCAAATTTGGTAAAAATTGATACATATAGAGTTATTAGTGTGGGTCGCATCCCAGCCTCTTTTTTTGTAAATTGCTATTGTAAAAACACCACCCCCTCAATTTTTTTGAGAGTCCTTTCTGGATCTTTCTGAATTATTATCTGTATACAAAAATTTATTTATTTATTTTATAGGGACCTTCAAACATCGAGAAATGTCAAAATTTTCTATTCGACAAACCGGACCGATTAGAATTACTTCCTATGGTAAGTTTATAAGTACATGAATCGAAACACTCCCATGAGAGATCTTGAAAATATGTAGTTTTAATGTTGCAAACTCTATTATCCTGTTACACTCTAGATTAGAAACGACAAATTTAATTTGTTGAAATTTAAGAAAATAAAAAATGCGTATACGCCCAGGTGTAACACTAGTTTTTTTCGTGCATAGAAAAATTGATTTACATATAATTTAATTTTGTATTTTAACTTTACGATGAGTAAGTTCCAATGATTTATTATTCCTTATTTTGTAAAGATAAGATTCTCTCATGAAAATAAGAGTTTTTGAGATTTGTTCGAATACCAATCAATATAAACCTTTTTTAAATATCATGTCATCAAATATCATGAATCTCTAAAATATTATCATTAGAATCTCACTAGACCTCACCTATGTGTAATTTATTCAAGTATAAACTGCAATAGCTTAGAAAAGCAATAAACATAAACTGTTATAAACATCATATAAAATATCGACAACCTGCTATATTAACGGTATCTATTTTATACACTACTCAAATAAATTGTATTATTTATAAATCTAATCAATTCCACCTTCTATTCAATACAGAGTTACATAGAGATTTACTTATAAATACAGTGGTGTTCGCTTAGTTCTGACGAAAACCCAGGATTGTCGATTTCTTCCCGATCTTTGATATTAGGCATTTCACAAACGACAGTACGCAATATTTTTTCTTAGACTTATAGTTATGGACTCAAGTCGATCGATCGTATACTCGCTTATTGGGTTCTGGGAATACATTAAAATCATTCAAATTTTCATCGAAAAATTATCTTCATTTCTTGGAGAGGTGATGATCTTTTGAATTAACATCGTTAGACGTTTTTTAACGCCTCGTATGAGATAAAAATGAGAATCATTTATACTGAGTAAAATGTTGTGGTAAAATAGACTCTTGTTGAATCTTTTGCTTAAAGATGCAATTTAATTAGGAACACTACACTGTCATATCCCCGCACCCTCAACTATTTCATCTTTTTATTTTGTATCTCAAACAATACCCATATCACCTACATCCTACATAACTGTGTTGTCACTTAAATAAACAATTTTAAATGAATAAGTGTCATTTTCTTGCGTAGGATTTCAGGTATCAATCGCTTTTCTTTTTAGATTTCGAAACATTATATTGATTTGATTTTTTGCTGTAGGAGGTACACCAAGTTGTGGTGATTTGTTACGAGTTAAATGAAAACCACAATCCATTTGATATTTTAAAATGTCTTAGAGAATGGCCTACCGCAAACAAACAACAAAACCATCAAATAATAAATTCTCGCTATGCTCTGACTGTCGTTAGAGGAAGCATCAAAGCAACAATCATATCGTCCGTCATCGACGACGACATGACCGACGCGACGTGATAAACTGAATAGCCTGTGGTTTTGAAAGTGCAAAGCGAAAAAATGGTCAGATTTAAATTGACCACATAAGACAAAATAAACACTATGGTCACTAAGTATCTATATAAAATTGTATTAATTTAATTCAGATTTTTTCTTAAGAGGATGGGTTTCACATGAACTCATAACCAACAATGACGAAAAAAAATCTTTTTTTAATTACCTTTGATCTATTTGGTGACATTTTGGTATGCTATGAGGAAATAGGTACATAAAATTGTTATAACCGATAGACTTGAGAGTTTTGTTTCAGTTTGATAAAAAAATTATTACAGGAAAGTAATGACAAGACTTAAATATTCAATAGTTGACTTTTTTATTTGACCACGTTTGGTATAAAGTTGAATGAAATTCCTCATCCATTTGTGATGCGTTTTTTTGTTTGTTTAATTCGTCTGTTTCTTGTCATGCCTGTCAAATGGATACATTTGAAATAGCAACCTGTATCGTTATACGCATAAGTACAGAAGTGGTTTGATATTACAATGATCAGGGGATTTAAATAGCAGCACATTTAAGTTTTGGATGGAATTTGTGAGTTATTAATCATCGTTATGCCTTATATTTTATGAATATCAGCCCCTTTTTGATATTCATTTGAAGAAAAATCAATGGATCTTTATTTCATTGTACATAGAAACGTAGCCCTTTAGTCTTTCAAAAATTCATACAATTTTCCTGACTTTTAACATATTTGCATCCATTTCTGAGCCAAAAAATGGTAAAATTCTGTTTACTAACGCAGCCTCCCGAAGTGAAAATGGAACTTATTGTTGAATACTAGCGGCCCGTCCCGGCTTCGCACGGGTAGATATAAATAGGTACAGATAATGTAGCTTTCTAATGAAAAAAGAATTATTAAAATCGGTCCAGTACTTTTTGAGTTTATTCGTTACATACAAAAATACAAAAGTACAAATCTTTCTTCTTTATATTATTAGTGCGGAACTGTAGATTATTGTAGATGATTTTTCGGTGATGCGTTCCAAACATCAAATCAATGAAGAGAATCTACTTTATTTATTGAGTAAACTAATTTTTTTAAAGCATTAAAACCCTTTAAGGTTTAATGTTGTTTGTTAAGTGTCCAATTACATTGATGCGAAATCGATAAACCCGGGCTTTTGGTAGTAAATTGTTCGGGAGTTTCTGAGAGTGTATCATTTAATTTTTAGAAAAGTTGTAGTTTTACCTTTAAAATTTCAAAATATGTAATAGCATTAACAGTAGCAGCTTCCCGAATAGCGGGTTGTATAGAATGAAACCCTTAATCAATTTGAGAATAGAAGCATTGACATACTAAAAACGTATTGGCTTGTATCTTTTTGAAATTATCTTCAAAACTATTGAAATGTCGAGATTAAAAATGATTTTAAATTTGTTTTTTCAATTAAGGAAAATCATCATTGTTTTACGGACTTAAAAAATCGGTGAGCGATCTTAAGTCCTTCCAAAACATTAGTTTATATGCTAAACTAGTTAAACATAAATTTTGCTATATATACACATTCTGGAATTTCCAATTATCAATTCTTCAATATCAATCAATTCTTAAAAATGATTGAACAATCTGGAAGTATATCAGAGGTAGCATAAAAAGGACAACTCTTTAAACCTCAAATTTGAACCAATATAAATTTAGTTCGAATTGACGTGAGTGGGAAACAGCATTTGTCCAGCCTGTCCCTAAAAAAGGCGACTCCTCCTAACCTTCTAAACATAGTCCAATTGCACTGACATCCCTTCTTTCCAGGTCATGTAAACGCTTTCGGACCGTTTAATTCAAGTATTATTGGTAGAGCTTACAAAAAAAACGCTGGTATACCCCAGGGTTCCGTGTTGTCTCCAACACTTTAAATGATTTTTTGTCTGAAACTTCTACGCCAATAAATTGTTTCTCCGTTGACAGAACCCTAAGCTTTTCATATTCATTTTTAGATTCTCATCCTTGTTCTTTAGATGTGGACTACCAACGGCAGCTTAACCCTCCCCCAATGCCACTATCAAGGATGGAACTTGCATCAAAGAAACTGAACAGCTTTCAATTCTAGGTTTGTGCATCACAAATCACTTGGTGTGGAGGGATTACATATTCGACATCGCCAAAAATACTCGTAAGAGCTTAGGTTTTCTCCGACATTACAAGAAGTTTTTTTATCCCTTCTGATCTGATCTGGCTATAATTTACAAAGCTTTCATTCCTCCAAAATATATAATTCTCACATTTAAGCTGGTGCTCCAATATCTTACATGAGTTTTTTGAATAGAATTGAAAAAGAGCATTGAGAACGATAGGTGATATTTCTATTACTGAGACATTTGTTTCTCTTGAACACCGCCACAAGCTTTCTTGCCTATCTTATCGATATTCTTACAAACAATTCAACTGTAATACCCGTATTTCTAGAAATGTTCATCAGTTTACCCTTGAACCCAATTTAAGACCTACTGTTAAGTATAGTGATTCTTTCTTAAGCCGCACTACACGAATTTGGAACGCTCTACCAGGCTCAATATTTTCCGTTCTTGGCAATATGCAGACATTCAAAATCAATATAAATATCAGTGTCTCCTTTCTAATCCCCTCCTCCTTTCCTAATTGTTCGCAATGTTTTTAATCATTTTAAGGGTATTCATAACCCCTTGAGTGCGCGCAAAATATATACAAAATAAAATGCACGACTGGGTCGCACGAACTTGCTCCTGTATGCAAAGAGTCTGTTTAAAACAGCACCTATATAAGATTTAAAATTATACCTTTAAAACAAGTTTGTCTTCAAAGATTTAAATGCTATTCGATTTGTCAAAAAAACCGCGCGATTCATCCCAAGACACAGCTCATCCTAGGACAACTCATCCCGGAAATGAATTGGTATTTACAATAGTTATAGTTATAAACAATACATACATATGTACCAAATGCATTATCTAATTTGGATAAAAGATAGTAATCAGCCCTATCATGAATTCCATCGTAGTCGGAATTTTTACGAATCCCGAAAAACTGTATCATGAAATCCGTTCGTAATGCAAAATTGTATGAGATTTTCCACTACGAACGGATTTCATGATACAGTTTTTCGGGATTCGTAAAAATTTCAGATTACGATGGAACTCATGATAGGGCTGAATATAATAAAAGTTTTGTCAATGTAATGCGCTCTTTCGGGCTCATGTATAAGATTTGATCTGGTGAGATGGGAGGGGATTACATTTAATGCAGTTAAAATAATTTAAAAAAAAAAACTATTTTAAGATTCAAAACTTTACCTGAAAAATAAGTTTGTCTTCAAAAATTTAGATGCCATTTTATAAATCAAAAAACCCTTCATTTTTCAAAAAATTTTTTTGAAAATCGTTAGAGCGGTTTTTTTTTAAATTAATTTTTATATATAAAATTTTTAAATTTTGTTCTAAAAATATTTTTGGTATGCAGTTGTTTAGTGATTGTAAATATACGCTCTTTATTTGAATTTCGTAAAAAAATGTTGACCCGTTTTTTAGATATAGAATTTTGAAAAAAAAAATTCAATATTTTTTTAAAAATCCAAACAATAAAAAATTTCACTTTTGATAATCAAATATTGTTAAGGCAATATAAGAGCTTATTCAGAAAAAAAATTATTGAAATCGGTTGATAAGTTGCTGAGAAAATTAAGAAACAAAATAACGGTTCTATGAGCGGTACCTTTCCTGAGCAATACAAAAATATGTTTTTCTTATGAAAAGAAGCCAAGTTTAAAAATAAAATTTTAGAGAAAATTTGAAAAAAATCTATCGGTTTGTTTTTGAGAAAATTCGAATTTTCGTTTTTTGACCAAAAAAATTGTATGGGGGCCACTGTTAGTTTTGGTCTTAAAAAAAAATGAAAAAAACGCCTAACGCGAATCTGCTGAAAACCTTAAGCTTTTCTGGAATTTTTTTGAAGTAAATATTTTACGATAAAGAATATTTTACTTAACCAATTAAAATTAAAGCCCCTTCAAAATTAAAGCCCCCAAAACACTCTCATTTATAATTTATGAAGCACATTTTCCATCAAAAATAATCGATCTACAATGTGCCTCGTTTACCTTTTATTTGGTATAGATTAAGTGAAGAAAATTGCGTAAAAACAGCAGTTAATATTATTTATTTTTATATACAGGTACCTCTAGGCCAATTGACCATAATAATGCGAGTTGGTATAGTTTGCGTGCAATGCATGCAGTGAGCCTGAGCAGTGCGTTGTGTGTTGTGGCGCGTTGCGTATCTCCCAGATGGCTGTTCAATATGTATCTATTTAGCAGTTAATCAACATTCAGATCACATTCACTCAAAAAGCAATATAATTCCATCCATTTTCTTTCATATGTAACGTATGCATTGAAAAACCAACAACCTATAAAGTAAAACTTCTGTCGCAGCAGTTGTTGCAGCCCCTTTAACCCAGAGTGGGTATATATTCGATTCGTGCCACATTTTCGTGGTTGAATATTATTATTGTGGTCAGTTTAACAAGGAGATAAAAATCGATATAAATTCGAAGCTTCACTCTGCTTAACCACAATTTACTATCGGGCTCTTCTAGCTGTCGGCTCGTTTGGTCGATTACTCTCACAAAGTCTACAAAATATAGTATAGAAGTTGTTATAGACCTTGTATTTTGTTTTGTTTTCTGCCTTTTTTCATCTCCTTTGAACTCAAACAAAACAAACAGACATCTGGCATAACACCCAAGCATCAGGGCATAGAAATTAGAAAAATTCCAACTACGCCATTTCTCGTATCCTTTTTCGTTTCATCGTATCCTGGGAGACAATATTTATGTATTTATTGAACTACTCGTATTTTGTTCTACGCATCAAAATCATCAGCAAGAGTATTCGATTCCACGCTTTCTTTTATGGCGGCTGATGTCCTAGTTTTTTTTTTTTTCAAGTTGTGTTGATTTGATGATGAAAATTTCACTATCATATCCTTGGAATTTGAATTTATTTCAAAACACGCGCCATAAGAGCATAGTATTAACATCAATGTCAACATAAACACAACACAAAAACAATCAACACAAAGTGAATACAATTTTGTAATTAAAAAGCAGCAAAATTGTTGATGGCTTATGGGTTGGTCAATGTTTTCCAAGCGAAGAGGGATTTGAAACAAAAAATTGTTTGTTTATATAAACTGCAGAATTAACTGTCTATTCTATTTAATTCAATACAAATACAAAAATGTAATAAACATGCCACGGTACTGACAATTACAGTTTTATTAAATAAGTATAGCAAAATTATTAAAAATAATTTTATAAAATTCAGAAGGAACATTTACGCTAAACAATCGGTAATTAATACGTTTTTCAGAGAATCACTTTTAACTTTTAAGCCCACCATTTAAATTTGACCTTGATTTTCTCCGAAATAATCATACATTTTTATTAAAATATTATTTTAATGTGAGAGAAAATGATTAATTTGCTTGGTACATTATAAATTTTCTATTATTCAATATGAAAATAAAACAGATTTTAGGGAATTGAATTTAAGAAACAGTTCAGTCTACAAAACAAAATTAGCCACATGATTGTATTTGGTTTACTTTGTTGTATATGGTTTTACGTGTTGTGGTTTTCAACTTATTAAAAGATTTTCAATTTCCTTGATGTTAATATCAGACAAAATTGTATAAATTTGTATAACCTTGATGATAGAAAATTAATTTCCCAAAGATTTTCTAAGAAATAATAAAAGGTTTGAAATATTCATATAAAGCGATTTTCTCTTATCCTAGGGTTGGGTTTATTTTGTATTAATTGAAACATGTTTCAAATAATAAAACATAAACCCATATACACTAAGGATGTAGTTATTGTGGAAGTAATATGTATTAATAATATTATATACATAAAAGGAGCAAATGACTGTTCCAGAGTCACCACCTTAACACATGAACTATTTTTTTTTCATTCCGAAACTATATTCTAGGAGTCTGTTCAAAAATATTTCCTGTATTTTAAGATTTAAAAAGAGGCTGGGATGCGACCCACACTGATAAGTTCCCACCCCGTTTGTCGATTTGTCTTGCTTAAAAGTTTGTCTATATGTATCAATTTTTACCAAATTTGCGTACTATTTTTTGTAGATTTTATTTTTTTATAAAAAAACGGACTGTTGGATTTTTATATCGAATGATATATGAACATTGAAAACAATATTTTCTGTGAAATAAAATAAGTTTGAAGCCAATATTTGTAATTTTTGAAAAGCTGTTTGAGTCGAAAGTAAATTTTTACCAAGTTTTAATATTGTTTTTTTTTTTAGGTTTTTATTTTTTGTAAAAAAAACTGTCAATTTGATTTTTCTAAAAAATTTTATCGAATGTTGAAAGAAATATTTCTTATAAGTTAAAATTAGTTAGAAGCCATTATCTCAAATTTTTGAAAAGATATTTGAGTAGAAAATCAAGGGTGTCGTATTGAATCCCCAAAAAAAAGAATCCCCACGGGATAATATCCCCAAACAAATTTAATCCATTTTGATAATATCCCCAGAGACATAAGACAAATGGACAAAATCACCAACTTAATAATTTATTTTGCCAAAATCCCCACGAAATCTCCAAATCCCCAGTATCCGTGCATATCTTCATTTATGCATGCAGTTTTTAGAAAAACTCTTATGAAATTCTCTTATTGTGATATTTATAAATGATAATGATAAACAGTTTCTAAACAAAAAATCACTATGAAGGCATGCACTTCTCAGTCTGACTTTAGTATTGATAGAGAATCATTGTATTCGTAGTGCTTGTTTAGTGCTGTCTAAGCGTTGTTTTGTAGTGTCGAGTATTTCTTTAATTTTAAAATAAAAATTGAAATGGATGATGTTATTGTTTCCAAATCTTTTGCTTGCATTTCATGCAATATAAATGAAATTTAATATATTCAAAACAATTATGTTCAAGTAGTGAATCATGCGATTAAATTGCGAGCGCGATTTAATCGCATGATTCCCTACTTGAACATAATTGTTTTGGGGATATTCACTTGGGGATTTTCGCCCTGGGTATTTTCTCTTTGGGAATTTTGCTGCTGGGGATTTCGATTTGGGGATTATGGATTTGGGGATTTTCCTTTAGGGATTATATCTTGGGGGATATTATCACCAACCCGAAAATCAATTTTTACCTACCAACTTTTTTTAATTTTTTTTCGGTTTTTAATTTTTTGTAAAAAAACTGTCAATTCGATTTATTTCAAAATTTTACTAAATGTTAACAACAATATTTTTTGAAAGATAAAAGTAGTTTAAAGCCAATAACTCAAAGTTTTGAAAAGATATTCGAGTCGAAAATCAATTTTTACTAACTTTTGTTAATTTTTTGTTTAGGTTTTTATTTTTTAAAAAAAAACTGTCAATAAGATTGTTCTCAAAATTTTATCAGATATCAAAAACATTATTCTTCATTGCATAAAATTGTTTTGGAGATGAAATCATATTTTAGTCGTAAAATTTTCGAGGTGACAATTTTTTTTTTTTCAGTTTTTTTGTTTTCAAGTCTCTAACGTTATTGTTTCATGAGATATTTAGGTTTAACCAAAATTTTCACCTTTTTTTTAAACTGCTATGGTAAAAAAACCATTTTTTGAAAGATAAAAGTAGTTTAAAGCCAATAACTCAAAGTTTTGAAAAGATATTCGAGTCGAAAATCAATTTTTACCAACTTTTGTTAATTTTTTGTTTAGGTTTTTATTTTTTTTAAAAAACTGTCAATAAGATTGTTCTCAAAATTTTATCAGATGTCAAAAACATTATTCTTCATTGCATAAAATTGTTTTGGAGATGAAATCATATTTTAGTCGTAAAATTTTCGAGGTGACAATTTTTTTTTTCATTTTTTTTTGATTTATAAAAAAACAATTGAGTTTTTTTTCCAAAAATATAATTGTTTTGTATCACGTTACAATATATAATATAAAATTTAATTCAAGTCTCTAACGTCATTGTTTCATGAGATATTTAGGTTTAACCAAAATTTTCACCTTTTTTTTAAACTGCTATGGTAAAAAAACCATACCCACGAAATTTTCTTGAGAGCCCTTCTTGCATCTTTCTGCCTTATTATCTGTATAACAAAATTTATTTGAAGTCGATATCTCTTCTGGTTCTTGAGCTATGGACAACGAAAAAAACGTCGCGAACGTACGGACGTACGGACATACGGACGTACGGACACACGCACGCACAGACATCTTTCTAAAAATATTTTAATTCGACAAATCGGACCCATTACAATAACTACCTATGGGAAGTTAAAAAGTATCTGCATTAAAGTTTATGTTCAAAAATTTTGATGCCATTTGATGTCTCAAAAAAAAAACGTTAATTTTTCAAATTATTGTTTGAAATTCGTTGGAGCGTTTTATTTTTAAACTGATTTTTTTGTTTTATAAGAGCAAATTTTAAAAAAATCTATCGATTTGTTTTTGAGAAAATTCGAATTTTTGAGGGGACTACTGTTATTTTTAGTCTAAAAAAATGAATAAAACGCCAAAAGCTAATCGGCTTAAAATCTTAATTTCCAAGTTTGGCTTTGGACACAATGAAAAAAAAAAACTGGAAATTAAGATTTTAAGCCGATTCGCGTTAGGCGTTTGTATGTATGTTCTTTTTGCCTTAAGCTACAAAATAAAAACTTACTATTGGTTACCGTCTGTCGATATTTCTAAAAGTCTTACCAAATATAAATATCTAACAACATTTTTTGTAAGATATAAAAAAGATTTGTAGTCAATACATATCTTTATTCTTAAGATAGTTGTGTCGAAAATCTATTTTTTATCAGTTTTTAGTTGTTTATCATATTAATTGGATTTTTTAAAATACATAACTAAAAGTTAACAGCCACATTTCACGTATGGAATAATAATTTTGATTTCAATATCTATTTTTGTTACCCAGTTATTTAAGTAGAAAATTTATCAATTGTTAGTAGAATTTGTTGAAGGTTTTTATTCCTTATAAAAAATGGAGATTCAATTTTTCTAAGAAAATTACTTACTTGTATAGAATGAAATTTTGAAGCCAATTACTTCATTTATGCTCAAGATATTCTAGTCAATAATCAATTTTGAACATTTTTTAGTCAGATTTTTTGTAATTTTATTTTTCTACAAGAAAATTGTCAATTGGACTTTTATACAAATTTTGATCTCAACATTGGTAAAAAAAACAGTGCTTTTTATAAGATAAAATAAATTGGAAAGCACAATTTGTAATTGTTGCGAAGATATTCCAGTCAATTGATTACCAACTTATGTAGGTATTATTTCTTTTAGGTTATTATTTTTTGTCAAAAAGGTTATTCTTCGTTGCATGCAACTATTTTTGGAGTTATATAATTTTTTGTTTTGAGTTTTTTGATTTATGAAAAATAGCATTTACTTATTTTCTTTTTAATTCATCATTTAGTATCATAATCTTAATATATATAAATTACGTGTCACGATGTTTGTTTGCGATGGACTTCTAAACTACTAAACTGATTTTAATTAAATTTGTTCACCATTTGCAGTCTGATCCAACTTAAAAGATAACATAGCTTACATCTTAATTTATGATCGCAAAATTTTTTTATTGCAAATTATTTGTCTATTATTTGACAGTCACAATTATCTCTTATAAGAAAACTCAAGGTAGTTCTTTTGTCGACCGATGGTTTATTTCAATTGAACTTAGAACTAGACAGTTGGTTTCTTATAAGGTAAAAACATAAGATTAAGACAGTTATTTTCTTAGAAGGTAAATACATAAGATTAAGAAACATGTTATACATATAATGTCGCATCGTAAGATCGATGACGTGCCTTATTAATTTCTTGACGATTTCTTTGATGTTTTACATAAACGAGCATACATGAGTACAGACCTAGGAGATGATTGATGGGAGTACATTTTGAATGAATGATGATTGTCTTAAGATCCTTACACTCTTTTGCTTCGAACTATTTTAACAGATGGCGACATCTGTTGACTGGATTGAGTAAGTATTTAATAGATGGGAACGGTAGAATTAGAACTGCAACCAAATGCGCAATGCATTAAACTACCGAGCAATTTCTGCACTGTTCTTCAGGAAAAAATGAGTTCAGGGTATTTTTTTCGGATATACAGAGTAATTACTTGAATCATAACTGTCTCAGTCATGGGGCTATATTGACTGCCAAAAATGTTGATGTTGAAGAAATTAACATCCAAATACAACAATTTTTACCAGGCGATCTGATGTCTTTTAAATCAATCGATACTGTTGTTAATGAAAATGATAGTGTAAGTTTTCCAATTAAAGTTTTAAATTCAATCGATATACCAGGAATGCCACCACGTATAATATTCGATAAAGATCGGTTCACCTATTACTCCCCTCCGTAATTTGAATCCACCTTAATTATGCAATTAATAATAATAATTTGGTCATCAAAAAGATCACAGGAAATATTCTTGAAGTAACCATTTTAATTGGAAAAGTTAAAGGAAAAGTAATCCTGTTGCCACGTATCCCAATAATACAGATTGTACCATATCCTTTAGAAGTTTACAGTTTCCAATTCGTTTAGCTTTTGCCATGTCTATAAATAAGTCTTAAGACCAAACAATGTCCATTTGTGGTTTAGACTTGGAAAATCCATGTTTTTCTTATAGGAAGCTATATATGTTGCATGTTCACGTGTAGAAAAATAATTTGACCTATTTGTGTTAGAGAAAGAAAAGTTAACCAAAAATATTCTAAAATTTGTAGTCCGAAAAAAGCGTTTTTAATAAAATTTAATGAAAAATATTTAATGTCCGACTATGCGTTTCAATCTAAATTACTGAAAAAAACTTAAAGGGTAATTTTTGTGAGCTATTTGAAACCAATAGAAGAATTTGTTTTTGAATTTTAATTTAAATTCAAAGTTAAAAACTCTTTTCATAAAGTAGTGAACAAACCGGAAATAGTGAAAAGACTTGATTTTTATTACTTTTCTATAATATCGACCGTCTACTGTATTTAATTACAATAATTGAAGGTTGGAGGTTAACAATAACATCTAATATGCTTAAAGCAAAATGAGATTGTACAAAATATAAATTCAGTACAAAATTTTAAGGAAAACTCCATTTCTTCTACATGTAGCTTGAAGATAACCAAGTTACAATTTTATCTCAGTTCAAAATTACATACTCGTATGTATGTCCAAACTGGACTAACTCTGTTAAAGATTAACTACTCTAAAATGAAGAACATTTTAAATTATTCAGGAAACTTTAATTCTATAGGATTTAATATGTTTCCAATTGACACACTTAAACTTAACTTAGCACAAAACAAAACTCACACAAAATGATCTCAGTTACAGCTCTCATGAAAAGATGCAACAGATTCCTACACATTTTCACTCAAATTGCTACATTTTGCCTTAATTTATAGAAAAGCTTTCAAGTAGATTATTACAACATTTATTGACTCTACGAGTAAAGTGTGTACCGTCCCCTCTTCGTAAATATTTCACTACTTTGTTTACAATAAAATAATGTTTTTGCTGGAATACAAAGAAAAACTAATTTATATCAGCAAAGTGCAGCGCCTTTCCTTGCCTTACCTTTGTTGAATGCAAATTTGAAAAATGTTGTTTTAATATCGTTGATTGCATCTCAACGAGGAACTATTTATGTACGCATAGGAAGTCTATATACAGATGGCTCTTACTACACTACGAACTATAAGTGCTATTAATAAATTAATCTAAAGGAATGTAACATAATATAAACAAATAGGCAGAAACTATTTTCTAGAATGCAATGCGAGCTTTCGAGCTGCAGTTCTATAAGGCAAGGTCTTTAGTTGCTCATCACAAAGCAGTGAGTCAAGTTCAAAGCCGAAACAAGCAAAATTTCCATAAAGTCTCGTAAGATGAACAAAATGGATTTCCAAGACAAAAACGTCGTTTACGTTGGTGGTTTTGGTGGAATTGGTTTTGCTACATGCAAATTACTTGTTAAGAAAAATGTTGCGGTAAATTAATGGCTCAAAAACACTAAAATATTATTGGTCATATATTTTGTTAAATGTGTAAATGTTAATAAATCATTTCAGAACTTGACTATCCTTGATGTCAAGGAGAATGCTGCCTTTTTGAAAGAACTCACGGCATTGAATCCCCGAACGAATGTGTTGTTCATGCAACTGGACTTGTGCAACAAGGAGCAGATTGAAAAGGTCGTCAAGGATGTGATCGAAAAGATGAAGTATGTGGATGTTCTGGTCAATGGAAGTGGCATGATCAATGACAAGAAGCCAGAAATGACAATGGGTGTTAACTTGGCAAGAATTTGTTTTGGATATTTTTTGACTTTTTCTCTAAAAATCATATCACGTTAGCTTGGTTTGATCCATACCACTATGAACATGATTCCTCATATGGATATGGCGAATGGAGGACGTGGTGGAATGATTGTGAATATTGCCTCAGTTTTGGGATTGGAACCTGGTCCAATGCTTGCCATCTATACCGCTTCAAAACATGGTGTTATGGGATTCAGTCGGTCCATTTCGGTAAGTTTCTCACCAACTTTCTCTTGAACTTGTTTTTAAGAATTCTTTTGTTTTTTTTTTCAGGATGAACATTATTTCAAACGAACAGGAATTGCCATTATGACAATTTGCCCTGGAATCACTGTGACAGGTTTGTGGGATACCTTCCATGGAAATGATACCTTCCCATATTCTAAAAAACTTACCGATGAATTTAGTTCTGCTAAGAATCAAAATGCTGAAGAACGTTCTGTGAATTTTATGAAAGCCATGGAAACAAAGAAAAATGGATCGATTTGGATTCTTGATTTGGGTAAATTGGAAGAAGTCAAACCACACAAGTACTGGGGTTTACAATTTTAAGATGAAAGATTGGTTATAGGAATTTTTGGAATATTTTATTGTTTTAAGGGTGAGGTTTTGAAGTGGAAAAGAAATAAATGCACATATGAACGGATGTGAAGAAGGTGTTTAGTTTTTGTTTGAAAATTTTTGACTGAAATGAAAAATGATCTCTTATACTTTTTAATTAAACCTTAAAACGAAAATTAGTTTAAAGGGTGTTTTAATAAAAATTAAACATTTTTGTTTGAAAACTTTTCATTCAACGTTTATGTTGTCAGTATTGTTACTAACTGAAAACTTTCACCGCCTTCTTAAAAATTAAAATTAATTAAGTGTTGTCACTTGAATAAAAAACTAGAAATAAGTTGAAGGCTTATTTAGAAAAATTTCTAAAAACGAAGAATTTTCAAAAAAAAAGTACATTTGTTTGGAGAAATTTTAAAGATAATTTAAAAGATCAGTAGGTTTTCTAAATCTCTAATTTTCAGATTTTTAAACTTTTCAATTTTTAGTTTTCAGGATTTTAGACATTTGTTCACAATTTTATTTTCTATACCTTTAAAATGCCAAAAGCATAAGTGTACACATACATTGGCTTTGAATTCTTACACATTGTAATGATAGAAAAAGGTAGAGCGTAATAAGACTTTTTACACGTTCATTCGCATAGTGCAGCTAAAGAACGAATCTCTACACTTCGTGATACTGCCCAAGTTGAGCTCAAGGGTAAACTGATGTGTATTCCTATAAGAGCCAGTATTACGGTTAAAATGTTTAAATGCAGGAATTCAACTTTCTGTTTCACTAAGACAAATTAAGTTAAAACAACGGTAAGAAAAAGGTGGGGCATGAAACCTAACGACGATGTTCGAGTGACGTAATTGAATTGAAGATATTTTTGTCAGCAATTATTATGAAAGGTCTTCTTTGAATACTGTCCAAGAGGTTTAAGGACGTTTCTGGAACAACATCCCAGAGTTAAGAGTTATTTTCAAGATTTGGGTTTCAATATTCTGTCTCCTAATTTGTTGCAAAAACAGTTTTATATGTGATTCAACGAAATACAACAAAAAAAAAACAAACACACATTTTCAGTATCAAAAATGTTTATAACCTATTGCTTCATTAAATTAATCCCATATTAAAAAATTTGATTTCTAATAACATAAAGAATATTTGTGTACTCGCTCTACTTCCATAAATTGTAGTTAGCAGGGAATCCGGCTTGATAAGCAAATTGAGCTGGTGCATGTAGGAAATGTGGTGCTGGTGCATGAATCAAGTGTGGTGCTGCAACTGGACCAGACAAGAATGGATGAGCATGTGCTGAAAATGCAACTGGAGCTGGAGCTGCCACTACAGCTGGTGCTGGAGCAGCTACGGCAACTGGTGCTGGAGCAGCTACGGCAACTGGTGCTGGAGCATGAACTGGCAAAGGTACAGCAACTGGAGCGGGAGCAAGAAGTGGATGAGCTACTGCATGGTTAATGTGATGAGCATTGTACGAGGATGCGTAAGGTGCCACAAAAGCTTGATGACCAATAATACCAGCCTGGCTAGATGAAGCAATAGCTGCTAGGATAACAATGATCTAAAAAAAGGGAAAAACACCTCCATTTACAACCTCCGTCATAGGGTTTCAAAAAATATTGTTCCTTACCATACTGTGGGATACCATCTTGGGTTTTTTTTTCTTCGTTTCGGAAAAAGTGTTGTTTGATGTAAAAAGGTTAACTTGGCTTTGATATTGTTTTAATGAAGACACAACCCTTTTATATGAAAAACTAAAATTTGAATGCAACATCCATCATTGCTGATAGAATACCAATTGTCTCAATACTCCATCCATACTCAGTTATTCAGTCATTCATTAATTTATTAGTCACAAAAAATAAAATAAAATATCGATATGGCATGAAGAATTAAGTAAGCAAATTATCGAAACAACAAGTAGCCATAAGCCTCCCATTGAGTGAGGCGGGTGTTTTGAAATTTGATATTATCGAATTGAGTACTCAGACACATAATTCGGCACGCAAATTGAATTCCCAATCGCACGCATTATTTGGGAAGTACCTAAGTATCAACATATGTATATGTACGTGCTAAGGTGGGAGGTATATTATATCGGCTAGGCAAGGTACTGTGGTACTATAGCTAATTATCTTGTTAATTACCAGAGCTTACGCGCCCGTATAGTCTATTGCTATGATTTTCATCAAAAGTTACGCATTTGTCACGTGGTTATGATGGAAACTTAGGATATGTCATGATTACAGATTACTTATTGGAAAACGAGCAATCTTGCCTTAGGAAAAACGATGTTTTTTTTCAAGTAGATATCTAGATACATATGTATATATAAGACAGGTAGATAAGCTGGTACCCCAAGAAAAGTATGGATGATGATGATGCGTCCGCCATTGGCAATAAATGTTCAATTACAATATTTGAATTGAGATTATATAATTTTTGTTTTTCGTTTTGATGCCGTCCATCATTTAGGACAGATTATCCAAAAGACAATTCAAAAGAAAAATTCTGGAAGACCCTCGTTTTTACGAACGTGTGCGTTGCATTTGAAGAGTGATGGAATTATTTTTATTCAATGTTTATTATATCACACGCAAATATTATTTACATGTAGGTATTGTTTTTTTTTTTTTGTTTTTTTTTTTTTATGTACATAGTATATGTATTTGATTTACGATTTAGACAGATTCAACGTGAGGAAAACACTGGAAAATTCGACATAATGACGTTTTGTGGGACAATCCATGCCTAGAGGGATTTTAGGTTTCTCAAGAAATATTGTTGATTTATAGAAAGAAACAGACTTATGATATCAAATTGCCGAATTTATGAATATGAAAACGAATGGAAAAGGAAAATCAAAGCTTATCTAAATTTAAATTTAATATTAAAGATATAAAAACCAATAAATGCTGGAAATGTGCTTTAAGTTAAAGCCATTGTTACAATAATCAATGTTTCATATATGTATGTTCGTCTAGTGACGAAGAAGAGGCTGGGTGCGTCCTACACTGGTAAAGGTAACTTCCCATTGGCACCCTTGAAAACATACACCTTATATTTCTTGTGATAATAAATTAGCATTTAAAAAATTAATTAAAGTTTGAGAGATAATTAAGACGTAAGAGAATTTTGAGTTGTTTTTTGGTAATTCTTTATTTTTTGGAAAAAATGGTGAATTGGATTTATATTAAAAACTTTACCGGTTCCTTATAACATCAAATTTAAAATTTTGTCAAGATCGTTTAAAACAATTAGAAGTTAAAATAGAATTTTCTTAGATACAGGTTTTCTAACATAAAAAAAAATCAAATCCAACATTTATTAAAAATTTTGTTTCGACACAATTTCGGGTTTCAAGGTTAAATTTGTTTATTTTTTGGGATCGTTTTCAATTTTTGAACGATGAAATCGTTTTCAATGAACAGCTGATTTTTGATTTCATAGTTCGGAACATAACCGTTCGACTGAAGGTTCCATTTGGATTTGATTTAAATGATAAACTATAACCTCAAACGCTTGATTGCAATCAGGAAATTTTGTTTCAATGAAAGAAATGTTCAATAATCGTCAAAAAATTCAAATTATTGTTTTAAATGATGAAAACCCAGAAGGAGTTTTAAACTGGCAACAACAAGTCTCGTGTATGTTATGTTAAGTGTTAATTTTCCCTTTTGTTTTTATAAAAAAATGATAATGATATTTTCATTCTTCTTCGAACGAAATCATTATTTTTATTGTTATTATTTGTATTGTACTATTCGTACTAGAATGTCAGCTTGTTAGACTTGACCATTCCTTTTAATTTCATTGAATGTTTTTGAATGTTTGTTTTTATTTTGGCGTGTCAATAATTCCAAACTATTGTATGTTCTTCAAAATTCACAAGATTGTCAATCTACTGAAAACAACCGGTAAAATTTAAGAGGTAAAACAAAAAAATAAAGAATCGATTCACGCTGAAAACTTCCCATCTGTCGAAGTATAAACAAATTGTAATACCAACATTTCGTACAGGATACAAAAAATTTAAGTCAATATCTTTTTATGTTCTCTTTGTTTTTTGTAGGTTTTCGTGTTTTGTAAAAAAATTTGGCAGTTGGATTTTTCTAAAAAATTAACAAAATATTAAAAACAATTTTATTTTATTTTATTTTTATTAAAAAAAATAAAAAAAATAAAATAAAATAAAAACAATTTAGTTTATGCGAAATGTCAAAAATCAAATTTAACCAACTCTTAGTAGTATTTTTCACAAAGTATTCGAATTGACAAATATTTTGTAAATTTTTTTGTATACCAATTTGGTACAAAATAAAATTAAAAAAGAGGCTGAGATGCGTCCCACACTGATAACTTCCCATCCCGTCTGTCGATTTGTCTTGCTTAAAATGTTTGTAGGTTTTCGTGTTTTATTAAAAGAGTTATCAGTTAATTTATTCTTAAAAATTTAAAAATAACCAACAATATTTTGCATATGATGAAATAGTTTGATTTCAAAATATATTTTTGTTAACGAGATTTTTAGTCGTTAACGAATTTTTATCAATTTTAGTAGCATTTCTTAAAAGTTTTTATTTCTTATATAAACAAATACAAATTGGATAAATTAAATTAATTTGAAATAAATATCTTCTATTATTCACGAGATATCGAGAACCGAGATTTTATTTTTTTATGAAAAAAACGGAATGTTGGATTCTTATACAAAAATTATTGAATATCGAAAACAATATTTTCTGTGAGATAAAATAAGTTTGAAGCCAATATTTTTAATTTTTGAAAAGCTATTTGAGTCGAAAGTAAATGTTTAGCAAGTTAAAGTATTGTGTTTTTTTTTAGGTTTTTATTTATTTTTTATAAGATACAATTAGTTTGATGTAATGTAATGTAATGATATTTGAGTCGAAAATCAATTTTTACTAACTTTTGTTAATTTTTGTAGGTTTTTTGTAAAAAAACTGTCTATTCGATTTTTCTCAAAATTTTACCAGATGTTGAAAACGTTATTCGTCGTTGCGCAAAATTGTTTTGGAGATAAAATCATGTTTTGTTCGTAAAATGTTCGAGGTGATAATTGGAATTTTTTCCAATTAGACAAAAAAGCCTTCCCGTCGCCTCCGTGTGTAAGAGGTGTAACTGACAGGAAGGGAAAGTTTTAAACCGATATGGTATAACATCCATATTTTGACCACAGTAATTAATTACCTTCAATCACCAAAAGACCGATTCCCTCTACAAACACCTGGATATGGGGTACCCTGCAGTTGTGGTTCGTCATATACGGGACAGACTCAGAGACACGTTTAAAAGAACACATTAGCGCTGTAAGTACATAACAATCGAAACGACAGGTTTAATCTGTCGCGAATTTGGGATCCCATTTTAAACTCTTAACAGTCGATCCAACTGCAGCTGAACACCAACAGGGATACAGTGAGCACGGTTTGCTCCCAACTTGCGTTTCACCACCAATAACAACAGCAAGAGATAGAACCTCCAACGCTAAGGTACAACTTGCGTAGCAAACATCGGTCATAACATTTTTATGGTAGGTCCTTAAAGAAATACTATTTTGTTGATTGAGCTATAAAAACTTATCACTTAAAATAATGCGCCTTAAGATGGTGCCCAAAAGCAATTTTTAACACGCGCATACTTTCCTAAAACTAACAACGAAGTATTAAGTTATTTCCTAGAATTTGTTTTGATTGTTTGTTTATTCTTTTGACGTACATATATCACACTTTGAACTTAATTAATAAAAGGTCATTCAAATAAGCTTCACCACATGAATACAGCAACAAGGAACTGATGCATTTTAATTTTAAAATATATTGAATATTTTAAGGTTCAAATGAGAGGTTATCTCTAAAAAATTTTTGATATAGGTTGAACAAATATTTATTTTCTTAAAAAAAATAAACACACAATCAAATGAAGTTTCATAAAAACAGATTTCTATGAACTTAGCAGCAGTTTAAAATAAAAAGTAATTTTATTGACATATTATAAATTAGATGTAGAAACAAGAAAATCTGAATAAATCCAGAAATGAAAGCTTCTAATCTTTGTAAGTATGTTTTCTTCCCTAAGTGTCGTCACTCGTCTTGATACATTTTTTAATTGCGGTCGGCAATAAATTAGCATAAACATCAACAGTGAAATCAAAACATTGACTTACACTTGCCTTATGCTAACCTAAATCAGCAAGTGCTGACACCCAAATAAATAAAACAGAAACAAAATAAATAAAAACAATTAAAAGATGCGCCTCTCTCAGAAAACAAAACAATTAAAATTTCTAAAAATAGATTTGTTTATTTTATGTTAAACATAGATACATACAACTCTCTTAAAATGCCTTTTGCCTCTTACAATTATTTAAGAAAAGTACATAAAATTAAATTCTCTACTAAAATGATAAGCTTTTACATGCGTCGCTATTTATAGGAATTTTGCTTCTAATTTTTATTCAACGACCTTGAGTGAGTCATTAAAGAAAGATTTTTTAAATTTACAACTGAACATTAACCTACTTTTGTTTTTTGAACTACATAAGTCTAAAAGTTGTTTAAATTTTGGTAACATAACAGTCTGCATTATGAAGGCTTATAAAAGTCTTTCTAATTGGAGCTATTCCCGCCATCAAATGATCCCGAAAGCCATATGAAGCTGTAAATAATTATGTTGGAGTCAATATTCGTAAAACATTTACTGTCTTAATATAAATAAATTACGTGTCACGATGCTTGTCCGTGATGGACTCCTAAACTACTTAACCGATTTTAATCAAATTTGTACACCGTATGCAGCTTGATCTAACTTGAAAGATAGAATAGCTTACATCTCAATTTATGATCGCAATATTTTTTTATTGCAAATTATTTGTCTATTATTTGACAGTCACAATTATCTGCGTTCTTCAGGAAAAAAATAATTGATTAAGAGTATTTTTCCAGATATACAGAGTAATTACTTGAATCAAAACTGGCTCATCGAGCTATATTACTTAGTTAAGGTGGCGCTACAGTCCTATGTGAACTAGGGCCTCACCCAACAAACTACTCCATCTAGCTCAATTGCTTTCTGAGCCTAAAGAAACAGCGGTAAGCAAGAGTAATTCTTCGTTTGATCTCAACGCTGGTATTGTTTTCTGCGTTCATAGCGGAGCCTAGGTAGACGAAGTCCTTAACTCTCTCAAAGTCACGTCTGTCGATGATGAAGTTTTGACCGAGAAGTCGGTGTTGTAAGTCTTTTGAAAGATAGTGCCTCTAGTGTTGACGTGGTAGCTCTGCACTATTCTTTCAAGTACGATGTTAAAAAAATCACATCACATCATTACGTTGGCTATATTGACATTCAAAAATGTTGATGTTGATGAAATTAACTTCCAGATACAAAATTTGAATCCACCTTTATTATGCAATGGAACACGTTTGGTCATCAAAAAGATCACTGCAAATATTCTTGAAGTAACCATTTTAACTGAAAAGTTAAAAGTAAAAGTGGTTCTATTGCCACGTATTCCAGATTCAGAATCTACCATTCTCTTGAGAAGTTAACAGTTTTTAATTCCTTTAGATTTTGCCATGTCTATAAATAAGTTTCAAGGCCAAACAATGTCCATTTTCCACGTTTTTCTTTAAGCACGCTGTATGTTTTAGCGAAAGACAATTGTGTTCAAAATCCTCCCCCAGTAAATTTTTAATTTTCGTTCGTATATAATAATTTCATTATAATAAGCGGTAACGGTAGTAGAAAATCATTCATGAAGGTCGCCATGTTTTTTTACAAATGGCGTCTATTTAAAAAAGCATGGTGGTGCCCATGTCTGATGTTCTCCTACCGTTCGTTCCCCTTAAATAGTTTACAACAATGTAATATGTCGAAAACCGACACAGCAACGAATGGCCGGGTCTGCTAGTGTTCATATAAAATATTTTAATATACTACAAAATATTTTGTTCCGCATTTTATAATTTAGGAAAACACTAAAACTACTAAACGATTTGTCAAAGAAGAAAAAGTAAGTTCAACTTTTGTTTTAAAGAAAATAACATAATCTACAAAGTTTACTTAACAATCTTTTTAATAACATTAACCGTTTATAAGTTATAATCATAAAACCCAAGTTTTAGACAAAAACCATGAATAACTTGTTTTGCTCAAAGGGATTTTTGAAGGGCTATTGTCATAATGATGTCTTACACTTTTGTAACAATTTCCGAAGTTTTCAGAATCTTGTGTCTATTTCGACAGAACTAAAAACTACAAACATCAGTTTTTGAATAAAATCACTTAGCAGCAACCCTACATTCTCATCATTTATAATGAATTGTACTGCCTAATAGTATGCAATAAAAATTATCAATTAGCAACTTTGAAAATACCGCCACCATTGTGGTTATTTTGTTTTATCTCGACTTCTGCATGGTAAAGTGATATATAATTTCCAAGCCATATGCTTACATATACACTGTGCACTTCTCCTCTAATTCTAAGAATTATTTTAATCTCATTTATGCGTTGATAACGATGCCGATGCTGGTTCTTATCATAATTTTGTTTTTTTTTGTCTTTTGGACAAAATAATAAAATCATTGGTTGTGTGAGTTATTGTTAATCGCAAATCACAAATCGCAATTGAATCCTAATTCGAAATAGAAGTCTTCAAGCTAACCAAAGCCATGACATTTAAATCAGTAGTAAGTGACATCTCGTTGAATCAAGGTCATTCAAAAGTTATAGAAAATGGAAATGCAAGGTAAAAATGTTGTTTATGTTGGTGGTTTCGGTGGAATTGGTTTTGCCACTTGCAAGCTTCTAATTCAAAAGAAAGTTGCTGTAAGTTTGTTAAGAGTTTTGTGGAGCTATACACGATTAATGTAAAATTAACATTGTTGTTTTATATTGTAGAACTTGTTCGTCATTGATCTTGTCCTAAATGAACCTTTGATGAAGGAATTGAAGGCCTTGGGTGCTTCCTCTGGCACTCAGGTTAACTTCGAACAATTGGATCTTTGCAAAAAGGAACAAATTCCTGAGGTGTTAAAGAAAATCATTGCTCAAATTAGTTACATTGATATTTTGGTCAATGGAAGTGGTATGATCAATGACCATAAACCAGAACAGACCATGGGAGTTAATTTGGTAAGTTCAAAAAATCTTTAAGTTGGATTTATCCCTCTTAGGTATATTATTTTGTTTTCTTCATTGTCAGATGGGATTGATTTACACTACTCTAGCTGCAATTCCTTACATGGACAAGTCTAATGGAGGACGTGGTGGTATGATTGTTAACATTGCTTCCGTCCTTGGACTGGAACCATGTTCGTGTTTGGCTATTTACACTGCTTCCAAACATGGAGTTATGGGATTCACTCGTTCAATTGCCGTAAGAAGACAACAAATTGTATTTCAAAAAGTGAAATTTTAAATGTTTGTTCTTCTTTTTAAAAAGGATGAATTCTATTATGAAAAGACCGGAATTGCTGTTATGGCAATTTGTCCTGGCATTACCATGACTGGCTTGTGGCATGAATTTGATGGTAATGATACTTTCCCATATTCAACTCAATTGAGTAAGAAATTCTTTTCGGCTGAACATCAAAGTGCTGAAGAATGTGCTGTTAATTTTGTTAAAGCTATGGAAACAGGAAAGAATGATTCTATATGGATTTTGGATTTGGGTAAACTTGAAGAGGTTAAGCCTAAGGTTTATTGGACTACAACCCATAACAATTAATTTAACAATAAAATATTTGTTTGCTTAAGAACTTTTCAAATGAGGCAAAACTAAATTATGTATATCATGCAAGTATGTAATGATACAAAAAATGTATAATAAATAATAACTAAATGTTTAAAATTCTTTTATAAAATTCTTAAAGGGACTTATATTTAAACTTTTTGAAAAAAATGACATAAAGGTAAGAACTCGCATAGAACTACAATTTCTCTAGATAAGTGGATTCTATCTGTTGTAATGAAAAGGGATTGGAAAATTGATGCAGTGTAAAGGTCAATCCAAAAATTTAGAAATGAAGGACAAAAATTAAATTTCATCTGTTGTTGATAAACATTTTTGAAAGATGAAATTCAAAATGAAAATAAATTGTTTTGTATATTCTTTAATAAGACCCTTAATTCCAGTATTATACAATACAAAATTGTCCCTCAGGATTAGGTTCGAAGGCCTTCTTTTTATTCTTTTAACCAGGTCAATTTCACTGTACAGCAAGTAAGTTCGTCGTTGTATCTTCTCCTCCCTTCTCCATTTATGCAGACGGGGCCAAAAATCAAAAATCACCCGAAGAATTTTTCTCTCGAAGCTTAATTTTTCTTTGTTAGGATCCAAGCCTCAGTGGTATACATGAGAACCGGGATGATAAAGGTTTTATAGATAGTGATTTTGAATGCTTAAGAGAGGACTTTACTACTCAATTGCCTTCTAAGTCCAAAAAAAGCAGCTATTTGTAAGAGTTATTCTTCCTTTCATTTCAGCGCTAGTGTCGTTTTCTGAATTTATAGCAGTGCCTAGGTAGACAAACCCCTTAACTACCTCAAAGTATTGCTGTCCATGGTGACTTTTTGTACCCAAGACGTCGTTGTTCAATGTCCTTTTTTGATGACAGCATATACTTGGTCTTGCCCTCATTGACCACTAAACCCATCTTCACCGCTATCGTCGCAATGCTCAAAAACGAACCACTAAAATTACGCCTTAATCTTTCAATTATGTCAATATCATCGGCGGCGTATCCGAGTAATTGGATGGACCTTTAGAAGACTGCCTTGTCTAAAACCTTTTTTTGACATCAAATACATCTGTGAGATATTTTCCGATCTTGATAGAGCAGCGTGTATTCTCCATCGTCATTTTGCAGAAACAGATAAGTTTGCTCTGTAAAGCTCTTTCCTGTGACAGCATATACGCGGCTTTAAAATGAATAAAGGGATGGTGGTTATCGATTTGAAGTTTCTGGTTTTTTTCCAAGATCTGCAGTAATGTAAATATTTATTCAATGGTGGACTTTTCTAATCTGAAGCTAGATTCTACGAGTAACACAAATAGTCACAAAATTCTTTTCCTCTAATTTTTCAACAAAGGATGTGATAATATTGATCTCTAAAGAGACTGTTGTGTATGTGTATACCTCTTTAAAATGGTAAATAGGTAAAACTTTGTTTCATGCTTAATAAGTTATTAAATATTTAGTTTTACCATATTCAATACCTTACAATTAACTATTCTAAGATGTATGTCAACATCAAAACAGTTTTTACAAATGGTCACTGTTCACAACACTTAATAATTCAAATGCATATCAAAACCTGCCTAACCTACAATAAGGGCATTGCTCCACTTATTGGTCAAAATAACAAATTATTTGAACTTCAAATAAATTATACTTACTCCGAGCTTAAAAACAATATATACTGTTATTAAGCTCTTTACCTTTCCAAATAATAATAATAACCGATTACATAAATTATGACATATAACGTCTTATAGATAGGTGTATGCTTTTAACTTCTATCATAAGCATAAGGTCTGTGTAACACTTCTGTTTTCGACTCAATTCAATATGAGGTAACTAATTATAAACAATAATAATAATTTTTCATATGTTTGTAACCGTTTTATGTTGGTTTTTATATATTGAGTGACAAAATTAAAGGTGTAGTCACGAAGACGACTTCATTGGCTTTGAAAAAAAAACTATTGTTCCCTTAAATGGTTTACAACGTGCATCGACGAAAGTGAAACTGTTAACTGGCGATTTTTGAATGGAGCTGGTCGATCGGCTCGTATCTACATAATGTCTGATTTGTTAATAACTATTGAATGCAATTTTAATATAAATTATGAACACAATTAATAAACAGTCAACATTCGACATTTAGTTAAAGAGTTGATAACAAGTTTTTAACAGTTTTAATATTTACAATAAGCAACAAATTAAAATAAAAGTAGCTTGATTTTTTTCGTTTAAGAAGGATTTTTTAAATTTGTTAAACAATATGTCTCTGTTAAAATTGGTGAGTAAACATTTTCAACTTAAAAAAGAAATAATATAACAAAAACAAAATGTTTCGTCTTCAAGGTTTTTCTCTTCTTGGCTGTGACTGCAACTAGCATCAATGCAAGTATTGGACCACATTTTGATCTAGCACCTGCACCTGGAGTTTACGGGGCGCCTACATTCTTACCTCCTCCGGTCCTACCACCACCTGTATTCCCAGGACAAGGACTTCCTGTCGCACCAACATCACCTCTTTGGCCATCACCAGCACCAGTTCTACCAGCTCCAGCACCTTTATGGCCTGCACCGGTTCTTCCTGACCCAACAACACCATTCTGGCCAGGACCAGCCCCAGTCTCGTATTTCCCTGCCCCAGCTCCCTTAGCTGCAGCACCACTTCCACCAGTCTTCGATCCTATCCCATTCTCTGTTCCTACCTACCGTGCCATCCCCGGACCCATAACAAAACATCATCATCTTTCTCTTGGATTTGCCCATCCAGTTCAAGTTCAATCGGCCAAGGTTATTGCAGCTCCAGCACCCCATGTTCATCCACTTAAATTAGTCGATGCTCACTCGCACGCCCATGTTCACACACATTCGGCGTCACTACTTAGTCTACCACATCATCACCATCAATGGTGATTTTTTGAGTTATAGTTTAAGTAGAAACCTTCCCTAAATTGGAGAGGACGAAAATTTGTATGTGTACCAAAGAATATTAAAGTTTTAATATTGAATATTTGTTTCTGTTATCTTAGTAAATTTTATGTGTAAGGATTAAAAATGTACAAAATATCTATTTTATGTTCTTAATACCTGTGAGTTATAATATCAAATGATAGAAGCAGAAGAAGAAATACATTTTAGCAGATTGAACTTATAATTCCAAATAAATTAAAAAAAGAACGAGTTAATGTGTGTTTTATTGAACTGAAAGTAGTTTCAACGGGCTCGACTTTAGAATCATCAAGGGTCATTATGTCACTTAATCGATAGAGCTACCCAAAATATACCTAAAAAAGAAAATACTAGTTCCCTTTTATACCTATACAACCACAGAACTTTCTTGATGCATTTTCTTAGAGTTCGAGGTTAAAATGAGTGCCAAATTAAAGAAACGAATTATGAATTTCAATTTTCTGAATGCAATGAAATGGAACTGTATATCATACAAACACAAGAGAGGAAAACCATATTTTTAATCTAAAAGAAAAAAGACAACAAAACGTTAGCATTTGCCAAATTTCTAAGAAAAATATAAATTTTAAAAAATCTGGGCAGTCTACTCGTACTCCGTTTTGGATATCAATTAAATTGTTCTGCAGTAAAAAGTTACTTTTGAGATGATGTTGTTATTATTTTGCAGGCATTGAAAATCTGAAGTTATTCTCGAAAAACTGTTTCCTTTTTTCTATTTTTACATTGGAATGATACTTAATTTTTAGTTTTTAACCGATTTTGGAATTTATTTAGGTTTTTGAAAGCAAAATGTATCTTCTTTTTAAAAATATTATCGTACCCGTTCAGGAACTCCAGCAACCAAATATTGATAATTAGTTATATTTCTCAAGCTTACTGTAGTTAGTAATCTCATGACTTATAACCCAAATTAAGAAAAGAGGCTGGGATGCGACCCACACTGATAACTTCCCATCCCGTCTGTCGATTTGTCTTGCTTAAAAGTTTGTCTATATGTATCCATTTTTACCAAATTTGCGTACTATTTTTTGTAGATTTTATTTTTTTATGAAAAAACGGACTATTGAATTTTTATAAAAAAATTACTGAATATCGAAAACAATATTTTCTGTGAAATAAAATAAGTTTGAAGCCAATATTTGTAATTTTTGAAAAGCTGTTTGAGTCGAAAGTAAATTTTTACCCAGTTTTAATATTGTTTTTTTTTAGGTTTTTATTTTTTGTAAAAAAAACTGTCAATTCGATTTTTCTCAAAATTTTATCGAATGTTGAAAGAAATATTTCTTATGAGTTAAAATTAGTTAGAAACCATTCTCTCAAATTTTTGAATTGATATTTGAGTCGAAAATCAATTTTTACCAACTTTTATTATTTTTTTTTTTAGGTTTTTATTTTTTGTAAAAAAACTGTCAATTCGATTTTTCTCAACATTTTTCAGAATGCTGAAAACAATATTTCTTATAGGATAAAATAAGTTTGAAGCCTTAATCTCAAGTTTTTGAAAAGATATATGAGTCGAAATTCAATTTTTACCAACTTTGAGTAATGTTTTTTTTAAGGATTTTATTTTTTATAAAAAAAACTGTCAATTAGATTTTTCTCAAAATTTTATCAGATGTCAAAAACATTATTCTTCGTTGCACAAAATTGTTTTGGAGATGAAATCATATTTTAGTCGTAAAATTTTCGAGGTAAAAAATTTTTTTTCATTTTTTTTTTTGATTTATAAAAAAAACGTTAATTGGATTTTTTTCCAAAAATATACTTGTTTGGTATCACGTTTCAATATATAATATAAAATTTAATTCAAGTCTCTAACGTCATTAGTTCATGAGATATTTAGGTTTAACCAAAATTTTCACCATTTTTTTAAACTGCTATGGTAAAAAACCACCTTCGCAATTTTCTTGAGAGCCCTTTCTGCATCTTTCTGCCTTATTATTAAATTTATTTGAAGTCGATATCTCTTCTGGTTCTTGAGCTATGGACAACGAAATAAACGTCGCGAACGTACGGACGTACGTACACAAGCACGCACAGACATCTTTCTAAAAAATTTTTATTTCGACTCTAGGAACCTTGAAACGTCGAGAAATGTCAAAATTTTCAATTCGACAAATAGGACCCATTACAATAACTTCCTATGGGAAGTTAGAAATACAGTTACACCTTCTTCCACGATAATGAAACATTTAAAAAGAATTTGAATTCACCCCAATGGAATAGGAAAGATAAAAAAATAAATTAGGTGGCGCAACAGTCAGTAGAGAACCAGGGCCTAGTGACTTACAACTCTCAACCATTCCTGTGTGCGAGTAATTGGAGGGATGGAGGGGACCTACAGTTTATATGCCGAATCCGAACGGCTAATTTGAGAAAGCACTTTTTTATGACAAGAATTACTCTTGGAGAATTTGTCAATTCCTCGCAAGAGGCAGTACCCGTGAAAAAAACTTTAGGTGGCACAGGCAGGGATCGAACCCAAGACCTCTCGCATGACAGTCCAACGCACTAACCATCATACCACGGGTACTAGGAAAGATGCAAACAATTAGTCTTCGATTACTAGTGTTACATTTTTCTTGAGATGAGTTTTTGTTTCCAGTTTGAGGTGTTCCTGAGATGGGCTACGTTCACACCGCCTACAAAAATATTCCGCACGGTTCTTTCTCTGGCTAAGCTCGCACTAAAACCTTTCATATCGTCAGAAAGAACTCGTCCCAACGAATAAAAAGAGAAATATAAAAAACCTTCACTTCTCATATTTTTATTATTATAAAAAGTCAAGTTTTTCAACAAATTATAAACGTATATTCAATATCAATGTAATTCGTATGGCGTACAGAAAATTCTCTTTCTTTTGACACCTTTTTTATTAAAATTGGTTTAATGTGAGACCTAAAAAAGGAAAATCTACGTACTAAATAATATATTTAGATCGTTTTGGAGAAAGTAAGATCATTGCACTTGATATTTCAAAAGCATTTGATATAGTTTGGCAGCAAGATCTCTTATCGAAAATGTGTGCTTTTGTTATTGATGAATCTCTTCTTCGTTGGACTAGAAACTACCCTTCTAACCGTTGAATACAAGTTCTATTGGATGGGTTTAAACTGTAATTCATAAAATAAATGCTGGTGTGCCCCAGCGCTCCGTTTTGTCACCAAATCTATTCCTGGTATTCACTAACGATCTCTTGCCTGCCACTTCTAATCCATTAAACTGTATCGCTTACGATATTACTCAGCTTTTTATATACGTTTCTAGATTTGCATCTTTGTTCTTCGGACGTGGAACTTCAACAGCAGCGTATGATAATCTCATTAAGTTCTCATCATTATGTTAAAAAACTCAATGCTGTCTCTTGTCGTTAAAGCAGAATCCACCCCCGATGCCATTATCCAAGGGCGGCACTCACATAGAGAAAACTAATCAACTTTCAGAACTCGGTATGTGTATCACCAATCACTTGTTATGGAATGATCTTATATTCGACATTTCCAAAAATGCTGATAGGTGCTTAAGATTTTTCACCCCTTATGATTAGACTGTAACTTACAAAACCTTCATTCGTCCGAAACTTGCATATAACTCGCATATTTAGGCAGGTGTTCCTTAATCAAGTTTAAGTTTTTAGGATAGAACCAAAGAAAGAGCTATGAAAATGATAGGTGATAGAACTATAACCGAATCATTTACATCACTAAAACACCGACGCAATGTTTCTTGCATTTCGTTGTCCTACCCATATTTTTCCAAATAATTTTCTGTCGAATTATCCATTTGCATTCACCCCCCCCCCCTCCACTCTTAAACAATGTAGCTGTAATAATCTCACTTCCAGTAATGCTCATCAGTTTACCCTTGAGGTTAATTTCGGACGCACTGTTAAACAAAAATCCTATTTTAACCACACATCGTGAATGTGGAATGCTTTACCGAACTCTGTTTTTTCCTCTCATTTTGATTTTAAAAACTTTAAGACCTATTTGGCGAAAGCTCGCACTGCGCTTATGCTTTAAACATGTTAAGGGTATATAATAACCCCTTGAGTGCCCGTTAATTATGATAATAATACATCCTCAATAATGCATTATCTCTAATAAGGCCCGATGATACAAAATATCATTATCTACAGGTTAAATGACAAATCTGAAAAGGTAATTTGAGAAAAAATGTTCATGAAAATGTTTAATCTCAAAATATTTTTCAATTTTCACAAAGGCCCGACGACGGTAGCTTTTCTTAAAGTTCGGAAAAATATACTTTCTCTAATTTTTTTTTTTCAAAATAAAATTTGTGTGAGTGTTGATAAAATTTCTCAGATTAAATATATTTTAAGCGCGCTTTGATTTTAACAAAACTGTTAACAAAATTAAGAAGTAACTGTTAGGTGTGCCTTATTTGGGTCCTTTCCAGATTACAATAATATATCATTTATTCCAACCATATTTGTGTCTTGTGTTATTATTAAAAATTGATTTTATTTTATTAGTAACTAGCGGACCCGACAGACTTCGTCCTGTCATAAATATTTGTAATGTGGCAGTTTTTTGTCCCTACGTATTTTATAGTCAAGGCTAAAAATTCTCCTGAACAGAACCGTCACCCTGGTGATAGGGCGTTGTGAATAAAAAATAATTAAATGAAACATATATGAGGATTTAAAAGTAAGTAATCGCTTTATTGTTAATCATGTGAATCATAATAATTATTAACAGAAATCATTTTTATTATCATTGTAGTGCTTTGTGATATACAATGTTTTTTGTTTGATTACTTGGCACATAGACAAACAAATCTGATGGTTTTCCAACACGAGAACAGTCAACATACAATTGACCATGTGAGAAACATGGGTTTTCTAGATTAATAGCACAAACACTGGGACTTGTTTATGGTCATAGCAAAAGCAAGCCTCGCTGGAAACTGTAGTCGTTTAAGCTCAAATTGCACATTAGTCGGAATCATTGGGATGCGCGGTATGAGAATATCTTCTCCTTTATACTTTTCTTTGAGTATAGTTGCTTCTTTCATATTGTTTAGTAATTTTTTTTATCGCTAACCGTGTACCGTTGCAAAGGCGCGGTTGGTTGATATTTCCCAACATCATAACTATTGATCCAATCTTTAATTGAAGATTGTGAGGTGGCAATCCTGGCAAATCCAGCGAGTTTAAAAATTCCGGTAGATAGTTGACTACATCATCTTGGTTAGAATCTAGATTTATATATCCTCGATTCGCCTGTAATTTGTTCTTGAATTTTGAAATTTAATTCATTTACATCTATGTTTTTTGCAGTCAATATATCGGGTGATTTTTTAAGAGCTTGAGAACTTTTTTAAAAAAAAAAAACGCATAAAATTTGCAAAATCTCATCGATTCTTTATTTGAAACGTTAGATTGGTCCATGACATTTACTTTTTGAAGATAATTTCATTTAAATGTTGACCGCGGCTGCGTCTTAGGTGGTCCATTCGGAAAGTCCAATTTTGGGTAACTTTTTCGAGCATTTCGGCCGGAATAGCCCGAATTTCTTCGGAAATGTTGTCTTCCAAAGCTGGAATAGTTGCTGGCTTATTTGTGTAGACTTTAGACTTGACGTAGCCCCACAAAAAATAGTCTAAAGGCGTCAAATCGCATGATCTTGGTGGCCAACTTACCGGTCCATTCCTTGAGATGAATTGTTCTCCGAAGTTTTCCCTCAAAATGGCCATAGAATCGCGAGCTGTGTGGCATGTAGCGCCATCTTGTTGAAACCACATGTCAACCAAGTTCAGTTTTTCCATTTTTGGCAACAAAAAGTTTGTTAGCATTGAACGATAGCGATCGCCATTCACCGTAACGTTGCGTCCAACAGCATCTTTGAAAAAATACGGTCCAATAATTCCACCAGCGTACAAACCACACCAAACAGTGCATTTTTCGGGATGCATGGGCAGTTCTTGAACGGCTTCTGGTTGCTCTTCACTCCAAATGCGGCAATTTTGCTTATTTACGTAGCCATTCAACCAGAAATGAGCCTCATCGCTGAACAAAATTTGTCGATAAAACATTTCGAACCGAACACTGATTTTGGTAATAAAATTCAATGATTTGCAAGCGTTGCTCGTTAGTAAGTCTATTCATGATGAAATGTCAAAGCATACTGAGCATCTTTCTCTTTGACACCATGTCTGAAATCCTGCGTGATCTGTCAAATACTAATGCATGAAAATCCTAACCTCAAAAAAATCACCCATTAGCTCGTTCGCTCAACCAATCATGGTTTCTGTAATTTTGAGAAACATCTGGAAACACCTTCTGAATATGTTCATCTTTTGTTTGCGTTAACTGACAAAAACTTTGAGGAAAGTTAATGCAGCCAGTCAACATGTCTATAGGAAATTTGCCATTACCAATGTCAATGAGTTGTTTAGAGAATATGTTTCCAGATTGGTCATTTTGCAACACTACACGCATATTCTTGCTTAAAGGAAGTACTCTGACATTTTCCCACAAATTGGAGGGCTTTAGACATGCTTTCATTTCATCAGCTGGCGTTGATCGTGGAATCACTGGCAATGTTTGACGAAAATCTTCTGCTAATAAAATCATTGCACCACAAAAGCTGTTATTATTTCTAATATTAATGAAAACAAAAAAGTTTTTCCTGTACCACCTGGTGCATCTAAGAAGTAAATCCCTCCAGTTTCATCATTTGATACTTTCATAAGAGTATCAAATACATACTCCTGTTGTTCATTCAAGGTCAGGCCTAATTGACGTTAGGAACACACCTACATTGCTTAGGCAACAGTGACTACGTTTTAGTTAGAAAACATTTATATGGGAAAAGAAAAGGGCTGTTTTTATGGTTTTTTCGGCAATTATTCGAATTTTTATCGCTATAGAAACCATCCTTGAACTTCAACGAACATTTAAAAAAAAGAATTGGCCAAATTGGTCCAGGCGCTGTTGAGTTATGCGCTTACCAACACATTTTGCTATTCATTTTTATATATAAGATTTGTTGTTCGATTGTTTTTTGATGCATGTTATAAATTAAAATATTTTCTATGCAAACAAAAACTTAGAATTTCAAAATAAATGCCATAATTGGATTTTCTTGTTTAAATTTCATTAAAAATTGGAAAATTACTATTTGGTTAAAAATAAAGAAAATAATAAATAATTTACATCATAAATACAAGAGAGACTAATCAAAAATTTGTAGGCCCGTCAAAATTCAAAGCATAAAGAATTTTTCAAATGGAGATTGTTGGAGGCATTTTTAAGATAATCATCTTCATCGCCACTGAAGACGGATAGACAGACAAATTTTGTGAACTCTCTCTTTTTATTAAATTTGTTTTTTTTTAAATTATGTGTGATTGTTTCCGTAAATTCGATTTTGTTTCTATGAACTCAAAACTTATGCAAGAAAAAATATCAAATAGAAGTTGATTCATTTCCAATGATCATTCAAGAAAATATATTTCGACATTATGTTAAGCCTCGCACCTCAATGTTTTTATAATTGAACTTATTTCAGGGGAATGTCTGGATTAAGCGCGTGTTTTTACGTTCTTTTATTCGTAATACTTTTCATCTTCATTCATATCTCAAGATTGTGTAAGAATATGGACTAAAAATAAATTTTGTTTAACAGATAATATCACCAAGATGCGCAAGGACTTTCAAAAAAACTGAACATTTTATGACTTAACAACTCCTTTAGTTCAAAGTTGGTTATCAATAAAAAAAAAATACTTTAACAATTTTTCGATAGAGAAACAATTTTGAAATTAAACATATCTTCAGTATCAAAAAGTTTTCATGGCCACATAAAATGAATCACAAGTGGCAAATTTTTCAATGGTTATTAACAAACCCTCACTTCACAGTCTTCTAATTTTTTGTTCGCATATGAAGGAATCTTCTAAAGAACCGAGATAATTCTATTGGATTTTTATTCTAATTTTTTTTTAAATTAATAGACATTTAACAAAAAATCTAAATTCTGATTTAACTCTGTCAAGCCTAAAATTGTCATTTTGAATTGATTATTTATTAATCTATTTTTGTTGTTGTTGTTGTGGTATGCCTAGTTCCATTAGTGCTGATTATTAATTCTCTAGGTTATAATCAGAAGCAGAAATCATTAACGCGTTTTAATTTTGTGTTATACTCTTGTATCCATGTCTTGTTATTTCATGCGTATCTTCATTTATACATATGTTTGCGTATGTTTCATTCGACCTAAGCCTACTGACTTAAGCGTTGCGTTGTTGTCAATAGATTGAATTTCTTTTTAAATATACATAGCTCTATTGAGCTATGATAGGTACCTATATTGATGGTAACTGATCGAACTAGCAAAACAAGTTTAACTTCCCCGAAACATAATATACTTACCTACTAACGTCCAACAACGTACCAGTTGGAATAATTTATAAAATATTATTTAAAAAAAAGATAAATTTTGTTTTCGTTTTTGTTTCTGATTAGGTACATTTAATGTTCAAATAGAAGACCGCCAAAATAAACAAACAAATTGCATTCATTATTTTCAATCTTTATATACATATTTCCAACTTCAAATTGTACAACCTATGGATTTGCAGCATATAAGAAACGTAAACGTGCTCGGAATCAATGTGTTGTATATGACTCGCCAAATATTCATATTACATGTTAAAATATAGGCATACATTTTTTATTGCTATAATCTTGGTGAAAACGACTTTTTTTTAAATTAAGAACAAAACACAAACAAAAGGTGGAAAACATATAAAAGAGGTGTGTTGTGGTCGCACAAACTGGTTTCTCTATTTAAAATGTATTATTCAAGTTTAGAAAAAAGAAATAAAAAAATAGTATGCAAATATTAAGTATGGCAAAGATTGAAAAAGTACCACATTTTTGAAAGACAAATGTACTAAAAAATAAACTTATGGAAAACAAACCTTATGAAAAAAGGCAGTTAAGATTCTGGAAACGTTTTACTTTATTCTTCATTTTTTCCTGTCAGAGAAGTTAATGAATGATCAATATTTTGACGTAGGGTTCCATAAATACATAAGGCATTTAAAAAAAAAAATATTTATATCTACTACAAAAACATAATGTTGTTTAATATTTTGAAAATCAGAATTTAAGCTTTCATGATGCTAAATTGTGATAGCCTGATCTTGAACTGGAGGTTGAACAAGTTTAAAGTTGACATATTGAAAATATGATAGTTGCAAAATAAAGGGTTTTTCAATAAGGGCGGGTAGCTGTTGAAATGGAATAAAACAAGCTGTGAATAAGAAAAGCATTTTTTTTATTAGGTGCATGTATGCCATTAAGTGTGTAATATGACATTATTCAAATGCCCGCTCCGGTTTCTTACGGTGGAACGGATCCGAGTGGTCCAATTTTCAATGACTCTTCCGCATAGATCCGGCCGAATTCTAGCCATGGCCTGTGTTATGTTCACCTTTAGGACATTGGTCGATTGTGATTTATTTGCATAGACCTGTGACTTCAATAAATCCCACAGGAAAAAGTCTAGCGGTGTCAAATCGCATGGCCTTGGTGGCCAAATCACATCACCCTTGCGAGAGATAACCTTACCCTCAAATCGTTCATGCAAAATGTCAATCGTTGCGTTTGCTATGTGGCACGTAGCGCCGCCATCCTGCTGGAACCACTTACGTCTAGGTCCATATGGTTCAATTTGGGCCATAAGAAATTAGTTATCATCGTAATATAGCGGTCGCTATTGACGGTGACCACCTCACTAACGTCGTTTTCAAAAAAGTACAGATCAATTACGCCACCGGCCGACCCAAAATCCACACCAAACGGTAACTTTTTGAGGATGCATTATCACCTGGTGAACCTCGCGTGTGTTGGTGTCGTCCCATATACGACAATTTTGCTTGTTAACACAGACATTCATCCAAAAATGCGCCTCGTCACTAAATGATTTTTCGGCCAAAATTGGGGTCCTCTTCCAAACGATTCGAAGCCCAGTCAGCGAACAAACAGCGAACTTTGACCTCCTGGGTCAGTTAGACTTGGATCTTGTACGGGTGTAGGCCCAAGTCCTGACTTAAAATTCGCCAAGTTTAAGTCTGCGAAAGACCGAGTTCTTGTGCACGGCGGGGAATAGACTGCCTCGGGTTCTGCTGTACACTTTCACGGACCGCGGCGATGTTCTCGGCCGATTGTTTACTGAACCGGTCGTCTGAAATTTGGCCACCAAACTTTGAAGAGTCAACTGTGAAGGGCCACCACGTCTACCGTAAAATGGGCGCAATGCGCGCAACGTTTGCGTTAACCAACACTCATTTTGATAATAAAGTTTTATCATTTGAAGGTGGTGTTAAATCGTGTTACTTGTCATGATGATTTATCATAAACAACTGAATAATAAACAAAAGATTTGACACATGTCACCAAAACAAAATGGCTGCCACGGGGCACCAAAATCTACTCGCGTTAATTGAAAAACCCTTAGAATAAATAAAACAGATTTGTATGAAATATTTTTAAAAAAGAGGCTGGGATGCGACCCACACTGATAACTTCCCATCCCGTCTGTCGATTTGTCTTGCTCAAAAGTTTGTCTATATGTATCAATTTTAACCAAATTTGCGTACTATTTTTTGTAGATTTTTTTTTATGAAGAAACGGACTGTTGGATTTTTATAAAAAAAATTACTGAAAACAATATTTTCTGTGAAATCAAATAAGTTTGAAGGCAATATTTGTAATTTTTGAAACCCTATTTGAGCCGAAAGTAAATTTTTACAAGTTTTAGTATCTATTGTTTTTTTTTTTTATTTTTATTTTTTGTAAAAAAAAAACTGTCAATTCGATTTTTCTCAAAATTTTATAGAATGTTGAAAACAATATTTCTTAAAAGATAAAATTAGTTTGATGCCAATGTCTCAAATTTTTGAAAAGATATTTGAGTCGAAAATCAATTTTTACCAACTTTTAAAAATTTTTTTTTTGGTTTTTATTTTTTGTAAAAAAAACTGTCAATTTGATTTTTCTCAACATTTTTCAAAATGTTGAAAACAATATTTCTTATAAGATGAAATAAGTTTGAAGCCTTAATCTCAAGTTTTTGAAAAGATATTTGAGTCGAAATTCTATTTTTACCAACTTTGAGTAATGTTTTTTTTAGGTTTTTATTTTTTATAAAAAAAACTGTCAATTAGTTTTTTCTCAAAATTTTATCAGATATCAAAAGCATTATTCTTCGTTGCACAAAATTGTTTTTCTTCTTTTGTATCACGTTACAGTATATAATCCAAAATTTAATTCAAGTCTCTAGCGTCATTGGTTCATGAGATATTTAGGGTTAACCAAAATTGTCACCTTTTTTTAAACTGCTATGGTAAAAAAACCACCCACGCAATTTTCTTGAGAGCCCTTTCTGCATCTTTCTGCCTTATTATCTGTATAACAAAATTTATTTGAAGTCGATATCTCTTCTGGTTCTTGAGCTATGGACGACGAAAAAAACGTCGCGAACGTACGGACGTACGGACATACGGACATACGGACATACGGACATACGGACATACGGACATACGGGCATACGGACATACGGACATACGGACATACGGACATACGGACATACGGACATACGGACATACGGACATACGGACATACGGACATACGGACATACGGACATACGGCCATACGGCCATACGGACATACGGACGTACGAACGTACGTACACACGCACGCACAGACATCTTTTTAAAAATCTTTTATTTCGACTCTAGGGACCTTGAAACGTCGATAAATGTCAAAATTTTCAATTTGACAAATCGGACCCATTACAATAACTTCCTATGGGAAGTTAAAAATTTATATTTCAAACAAAAATACCGAAAATTGTAACCCTTTATTCGTTCAAGAATCGAAAATTGAAAAATTTTACTGAGACGTTTCCTTATTACAAATTTTTGTTTGTAATAAAATTGTTATGTTTGAACTCTGGATTTTAAAAATTTCCGATTTCACTTAAAAAAGTAGTTCATATTTGTACTTTTCTATCATTTATTTAAATGCGGACTTTTATGACTTAACGATTTTTTTTACCAAGTCTATACATTTCCACTTAGTTTATTCGACGTATTATAAAAATACATAAAATCTCTGCATCAACTTGTTTTTTTTTTTTTTTAAATAAACATAATCATCATAATCTATGCGTTGATCGGAAATATGTATACATTTTTTAAGTGCGAATTGTTTCGACAAGAAAGACCAACGATATTAATAACCTTGAAATAAGAAAAAGCTTAAAGAAGAACTAATTAGTATTCAGTTTGAATGAGTTTTTTGGCGCGAAAATGTAAAAATTCCAACATGAAGCCCGCAAAGTTCTTGTCAATCTTTCAACAACGATTTTCGCTTGACTGTGGATTTACTCTGATTAAATCAACTGTCAATTAAAAAAGATATAGACTGAAGATTTCACAGAAACTTAATTGAATTTAAAAAAAAAAACATATTCAGGAGTCTTTTATTTTGTAAATAATAAGATTGTTTCAATGTAGTATATACTCGTATTTTGAAGGATATTTCTATTAAATACATACTTGAATTAAGGCTCGTTTACTTATTTATTTAAAATATATCCCTACTTTAAAAGGCGACATCCATGACTTTTAAATTCAATTGCTTTGATACAAAATTGCAAGGTAACTTTCATTACAATGTTACAGTTTATAGCTTTTGTTTCCTTAGGAAATCAAAGCTACATCCAATTTAACCAAGCTGCAAAATAAAACGTATCTCATGTTTTTCCTTAAAATAGGCTTTGTTCAATTAACCATTTAAAGAAAAGTTAATAATACTTCCATTATTATTTCTATACATACATACGAGTACCTCACCTGCATAAGTAGTTATAGGAATATAGGTTTAAGCAAGTACAGCAACGGAACTTGAAACTTTTAAAGAGTAATTTTATTGGTTTGTTAATGAATTAAAATGTTTTATCAGATTGACTTACTCAATTAACCAAACTGTATTATTCATTTATAAGTTTATAAATAAATGTGAAATCATCGTTAAATAAAACTTAATTTCCTGTCAATCGAAAGTTATTTGAAACTGAAACTGAAACAGAAACAAAATTAAAAAGATTATCTTTTGTTATAAAACAATGGTAAAAGTCATTAAGTCTATATTGATGGAAAGGCTTTAATCATAATAATAAACTATATTGAGATAGGTATAGGGAGGTAATATCCAATTCATACCAAAGAGTTTAATTAATGAACAAAATCACTTATCAAAGCTTATTGGTATTAAGTAATAATGGATTATCGAGAGATAATAATCAAACATGAATATTGATTTTATAATACTTCACTCTAATAAAGAAGATTTGATAACCAAAAATTATGAGCATACAAAAAAATACGGGCAGTTGAAATTGCAGGTGCATATTTAGGTTTTTATATGAAAGTGGATTCTTTAAAGGGCCAATTTTAAAAATTCAGTGTCTAACTCTACTTTTCAATACTTAGATATGTTCAGAAAATTCAGATCAACAAATTTTAAAATCTGCAACAATTTAAAATGTTAAGTATTAAATAAATTTAAGTTTTGAATTGAATTGACTTTTATTCTAAACTAGCTGACCCGGGGAACTCTGTTCCGTGCTATGAGGCTTAAATAAGCAGATTTTCGATTTTATTAAGTTAATTAATTATTATTAGGAATTACAAACAAAATTAAGTTTTTGAATGATTTATTGTTGTTCATGTATTTTGATGCATAAATTGTTCATTTACTGCATTCTTAATTATGATTCAAAGAGAAAACATATTACTGATTATTGATTTCTGACAAAATTTATAATTATCAACTTTTGAATTTGTAACTATCAAATTTTCAAATTCCTAAGCTCTAAGATACATCCCCATCAATTTTCAGCCAAATAGGTATAGCCGTTTTTGAGTTATAAAAACAACACAAAGTTATTGATTTACCCAGAAGAATTTGTTTGCATTCTTCTACACTTAGTCTTCAAAGCTGAATTTTGAGTCTTAACTGCAGTTTCTGGACTAAATTTGACTCAATAGTCAATAACAATGTGATTTTCAAATTTCATCACAAATATAAAAGTAACTAAAATGCACTACTGGATCGCACGAACTTGCTTTTGTATAAAAAAGGGACTTTTTAAAAATAGTGTAAATAATTTAAGATTTAAAAATATACATACAAAATAAGTTTGTCTTCAAAAATTTAAATTCCATTTGATTTCTGAATAAAACCTTAACTTTTCAAAAGTTTTTTTTTTTTTTTGAAAATCGTTAGTTTTTTTTGTTGTTTTAAATTCATTTTTATGTATAAAAATTTTCAATTTTTGTTTATAAATATTTTTGGTATGCAGTTGTTTTGAATATACTAATTTACATTTTAAATTTGATGTTCGTAAAAATATGTTAACCCGTTTTCGAGATATCGAATTTTGTAAAAAAAAATAATATTTTTATAAAATCAAGAACAAAAATATTAGCATTTTTTATCATTAAATATTATAAATAGACTATATGAGAACCTGTGCATACAAATCATTGAAATTGGTTCATGAGTTTCTGAGAAAATGTAAAAACAAAATAACAGTTCTATGGGAGGTACCCTTCTGGATTTTTGACCAAAAAATTGGTATGAGGACTACTGTTAATTTAAAAAAAAAAAATGAAAAAAAACGCCTAATGCAAATCTGCTTAAAACCTTAATTTTCAAGTTTTAACTTATTCTACCCAAAAGTTTGAGCTGCAGGGTTGAGGACAGACATACAGACGGAAGGAATCGGGGGACTCACTTTTTCTGTGTCTGAAAAGTATCAAAAGTCAAAAATCAAAATTTTGTTGGCCATATCGAAGATGACAGATATTTTATGATTGTATGGCATCGAAAAGTAGTCCCCGTGGTGTGATACTAAGTGTGTTGGACTGTCATGCTAGAGGTCGTCTTGGGTTCGATCCCTGCCTGTGCCATCTAAAGTTTTTTTCACGGGTACTGCCTCTTGCGAGGAAGCTCCAAGAGTAATTCTTGTCATGAAAAGTGCTTATGCTTACTCAAATTAGCTATTTCGGATTCGGCTTAAAACTGTAGGTCCCCTCCATTCCTGACAACATTACTCGCACAGAGGGATGGTTGAGAGTCGTAAGTCACTAGGCCCTAGTTCTCAACGGACTGTTGCACCACCTAATTTATTAATTTCCCATAGGAAGTAATTGCAATGGGTCCGATTTGTCAAATTGAAAATTTTGACATTTCTCGACGTTTCAAGGTCCCTAGAGTCGAAATAAAAGATTTTTAGAAAGATGTCTGTCCGTACGTCCGTACGTTCGCGACGTTTTTTTCGTCGTCCATAGCTCAAGAACCAGAAGAGATATCGACATCAAATAAATTTTGTTATACAGGTAATAAGCCAGAAAGATGCAGAAAGGACTCTCAAGAAAATTGCGTGGGTGGTTTTTTTTACCATAGCAGTTTAAAAAAAGGTGAACATTTTGGTTAACCCTAAATATCTCATGAACCAATGACGCTAGAGACTTGAATTAAATTTTATATTATATATTGTAACGTAATACAAAAGAAGCATATTTTTGGAAAAAAAATCCAATGTTTTATAAATAAAAAAAAACTGAAAAAAAAAATTTGTCACCCCGAAAATTTTACGACTAAAATATGATTTCATCTCCAAAACAATTTTGTGCAACGAAGAATAATGTTTTTGACATCTGATAAAATTTTGAGAAAAATCTAATTGACAGTTTTTTATAAAAAATAAAAACCTAAAAAACATTACTCAAAGATGGTAAAAATTGAAGAAATATTGTTTTCAACATTCTGAAAAATGTTGAGCAAAATCGAATTGACAGTTTTTTTACAAAAAATAAAAACCCAAAAAAAAAAATTAATAAAATTTGGTAAAAATTGATTTTCGACTCAAATATATTTTCAAAACTTTTAGATATTGGCTTTGAACTACTTTTATCTTTCAAAAAGTAATGTTGTCAACATACAGTAAATTTTTGAAAAAAATCGAATAGACAGTTTTTTTACAAACAAATTAAAAACCGAAAAAAAAATTTACAAAAATTGTTAAAAATTGATTTTTGACTCAAATATCTTTTCAAAAATTTGAGATAATAGCTTATAACTAATTTTAACTTATAAGAAATATTGTTTTCAACAATAGGAACAATTTTGAGAAAAATCGAATTGATAGTTTTTTTTACAAAAAATAAAAACCTAACAAAAAACAATACTAAAACTTGTAAAAATTTACTTTCGACTAAAATAGCTTTTCCAAAATTACAAATATTGGCTTCAAACTTATTTTATTTTACAGAAAATATTGTTTTTTTTTTATAAAAATCCAACAGTCCGTTTTTTCATAAAAAAATAAAATCTACACAAAATAGTACGTAAAATTTGGTAAAAATTGATACATATAGACAAACTTTTAAGCAAGACAAATCGACAGACGGGATGGGAAGTTATCAGTCTGGGTCGCATCCCAGCCTCTTATTTATTTATGGCATCGAAAAATGCTTCATTATTTTGATCATCGGTCAGAATGTCACTCAGTCTGTAACAGCTTTACCGATTTTTGAAATTCCGTACCTCAAGAGCTACTTGCGGTATGGAGTGAAATTTGGAAATGGTAATTGATTGGTTTATTAAATTTTGCCAAATTGAATTTTCTGCCTGTAAAAGCAGTTGAGTTTCCATATGAAAAGGGAATTTGTCAGAATTAAGGTTAACAATACAATGCCCTTTGATCAAGTGCCTTATGGATTTTTTAATTTCGAAAATATGTTAAAGTATATAAAACTAACTGAATAAGCAAAAATTTGTATGTGTTTGAAATAAATTACGCCTTTTTTATTATTCATTTCCAAATGATAGAAATGAAAAGAAAAACCCTCCTGAACAACCCCCCCCTTAAGCTAACAAGTGATGATAACTTCAATCGCCTGTTGAAGGAAAACAAATGATTTTGTCATACTTCATAAATGAGAAATTATAATAATAAATAATAGAATGGTTCACTGTGGCGTATACACACTTTTTTTTTAATTGATTGAATATTTTAAGTTATGTTATTAGTGCCCAATTAGTGCCCAATTAGATAAAATAATATCATTTATTTCAATAACAAAAAACTTGTTCAGAAGGTCTTTAAAACAAAATGATTTTATTAACTGATTGCGTTGCTTTTTATTTCGAATCCAAAACCTAAAAATTTGAACCACCCTCGTATTTGCATCCTAATATAGGCTGCAAGCAAGTTAAAAAATAATAACCGAAATTATACATATTTATATACATACGTTTTAACGCACGTGCCGTCATTTTGCTTAGGCAATTATTTAATTTATAATAAATTCAAAATAAATATAGAATTTAAAGTGGCGAAAGTTCATTCCCTAATGTTTATTTAATTTATGTATGTATGTATGTATGAAAACAAAACTTATTTATTTTTTAAATTTACAAATCTCAAAATCAAATTGAAGTACAAATATTAGTATTTTAAGAGGTCAATACAACTAAAACTCGTTTTAAATGAATTTTTAGGGTCAACCGATGTAAAAATGTATGTTATAAAAATTATTGTTAAAAGGTTTTCTTAAACAATTTATCATTTCGCTCGTATATACTCGTAGTTGTGATATATCCAAAACCTGAAGATACTCTGGTCTAAAGTCATGTAAGCTTTCTTTCTCTTCTTTTATTTTAAACATGGATTTTTGTTTTTTGTACGATTATTTGCTACCTAATGTTATGTATGTATGTTTGTACATGTTTCGTATCGTAAACCAAGTATATTTTGATGTTTTGAATATTAAATTAATTCAAATTAAATAACCATTTTCGATCATTCATCTTAAATGATAAATTAATCAATTTTGTCACGTCTATAGGTCTATAAAAAAATCTTTCTTGAATAATTTATTGCTATTTGTTAAAATTTGGTTGATTTTGCAGAGCATTTTAAACAGAATATCAAATATCAGTTAAACCAATGACCAGGTATCAGTTCAACAGCTGATTATGACCCGGTATGTCTTTAAATACTTACCTTCTACCTATCAGGTACAATTTGAAAACATCTATATCAACTTTTTCTTTTCTCGATAAAAAGTATTTTCAAGTCACGTTCGTATGTACATAAATACGAGTATGTTGTCGAGAAATAGCAAAGCGGATGTGCGGGCGTTAGATAGAAAACAAAAAATAGAGAAGCCGTCTACTAGACCAAAAATAACTATAAAAGGTAGTGAAATATCAGATCAAAGCGCATTCCCATCTCAATTGCTTAATCACAATTAACCTTTTCTACTTATTTTTTGTTGACTAAAACAGTTGAAATCTTTACCATTATGTTCAATTACGTAAGTTTGACAAAATGTTTATATTCATTACCTATTCTCATGCCTTCAATACCTTTGGGATAGGTATCCATTATCGTCACTTTAGGTCTTCTTGCGTTAACCACAGCCAAACCATACACAGCGGTGGGAACTCAGGTTGATGTTAGAAATAACTATAACACTGCATCAGGATATTCAACTTCGCTAGGATATACTTCTCCTCTTGCATCAAGAATTGTTGCCTCAGGTTCGCCTTTTGCCTATTCAGCGCCACTGGCCAGATATAGTCCATCAGTATTAGCTGGATCATTTGCGTATGGATCTCCATCTGCAGCAGCTCGATATGAATCAGCTATTCTGGGAGCAGGCTATGCATCTCCATACGCCCAATATGCATCTCCATATGTTCAACAAATCTCACCATTTGCTGCTAATTTCGCTTCACCCTACTCAACAGCTTATGGATCTCCATCATATGCGTTTGGTGCGTCCGGGTCTGCTCAAATTCTATTGTAGGGACCTTAATCATTATTAAATTAAGTTAATTTATTAAACTATTTATTAAAATAAGAATGATACCAAAACTGTATTATAGACAAAACTAAATGTTTTTCTGCCTTTATTATATTTTATGCAACCTGAAAAAAGTATTCTTACGTCTTTGACTAATTCAAATGTACTTTAGTTAATTTTGTATGAAGTGTCCAAATTTTAATAATATCTTAATATTGATGTAATAAATTAATCCACTCCTAAATCACATCCTAAACAAAAGAACTTTTGCAAAAAATAACACTAAATGAAAACATTTAATAAATAATAATAATAAAACAAATTAACTGCATTTTGTTTAGATAAAATTTACATTTTTGACTACTGTATTAAAAATTGCAAATCATATGGTATAAATATTATAATTAAATAATATAGCGAGAAATAAGCTTGGAATTTCAATTCCCATGAATGAAACGAAAGATACGAACCGAATTAATTAATTAATTAATTTAATTTAATTTATTTAAACACGACACAATAGCTAATAATAATACAATATAAATATTCAATATTCATATGTAAATATATAACAACAATGAAGTCATGTTATTAATTTGTCTTAGTTATTTATTCTATCGTATTTTAAATATATTATCTTAAACATAAGGTTGACATAACATATTCCAAAATGAAAGCAAAATATAGTCGAGAAATAAAAAAAGCAGACCACGGAAATTAAAAGTTAAGGTATAGGCTTTTAAAATCTTTATCTTTAATAAAATAAACAGAAAACCACAATAATAATGTAAATGAGTATTGTTAAATTTTTAATGTACATTAAAAGAAGATTCTTAAAGAAGGTAGATTTTTTAAGGACAATATTTTAAAAGCCTGTTCCTACGTTTTTTTAATATAATTTGGTAATAAAATCCTACAAAAAACCTTGAACTGATAAAAACTTAATGCTTTTTCCTCGAGATTGAAAAGAATTGCGGAAGTTTCATTTTTATAACAGGCCTACAAGCCTACTAACATACATACATATTATTTTGTTGATCTTTAGTAGTTCTACAAAAATTAGTTAATGTTATGAAACCTCTAAGATATATTTTTAAAGTCTATACTTTAAAAACTCGAAATTTTAAGCATATGATGATTTGTTTTTTGTATTCTGAAAAAAAAACGTCTGTTAATAATATATTTTTAAAATAAAATATGTTTATTAAACCAAGCAATGGGTAATCGTAAGCTTGATATTTTTTTTTTTTAAATAAGCAAAAAATTGTCATTTAAGAAACTTCCAAAAGTACATTAATTAAATTCAAATTATAGGTGTTTTCTGCCAAATATTCTCATTGTAAAATTTTTGTAATTTCTTATTTTATAGAAAATCTGTCAATATATTTTTTAAGCTCAATCAGTCATTAAAAATATAACTACACATGCACTAAAAATTAACCCCAAGTCAATATTATTGTTTGTCACACATTCGTGTCAAAAATAATTGCTTACCAAAAATTCGTTTTGGTTCTTTTACGGCTATTGAATTTTCAAAAATTCTAACAACGTGTGTGAAATGAAAAAGGGCTGAATTTAATGCCAGCAGACATTTTTTCTGAAAGTCTTATCTGTGTATTGTATATCAATAGTCCTATATAGTACATACGCTCTTGAAATATGAAAGACTATAGTTGATGTCTAAAAATTCATGAATAATCAAATTTCTGTCAAAAACATGATTTGTTGAATCTTTGCGTTCGCTACTCAAGTAGTAAACTTTCAATTCTACCCAGAAGACTCAAGTAAATTATTGGGGCACCCGCCTAAATGTGAGAGTTATACTCGAGTTTAGGACGAATAAAAGTTTTGTAAATTATAGCCAGATCAGAAGGAGTAAAAAACTTCTTCACACTCCACAACAAGTGGTTATTGAAGCATATACCTAGGACTGATAGTTGTTCAATCTCCTCGATACAAGTGCCACCTATGGATAGTGGCATAGGGGTTGAGTTACGCTTTTGCGACAGTAGACAGCATTGAGTTTTTGAAGCATTAAATTCTACACGATTTTTTATTCCCCATTGGACAATGCTGTCAAGATCAGAATTTAATTAACTTATCATACGCTGCCGTTGGTAATCCACATCCGAAGAAGAAGGATGAAAATCTAAAAACGAATATGAAAAGCTGAGGATAATGTCATCAGCGAAACAATGTAATAGGTTAGACGTTTCAGACAAAAGATCATTTATAAAAATAAGGAAGAGCGTCGGCGACAAAACGGAACCCTGGGGCACACCAGCATTTATTTTGTCGATATCAGATTTGAACCCGTCCAATACTACTTGAATTGAACCGTCCGAAAGGTAATTTCTAACCCAACAAAGAAGAGATTCATCAATACCAAAATCACGCATTTTCGATAAGAGAGCTTGATTCCAAACTCTATCAAATGTCTTTGAAATATCAAGTGCAATAATCTTACTTTCCCCAAAACGATGTAAAGATTTGTTCCACTGTTCGGTGAGATAAACCATGAGATCACCAGTGGACCTATTGCAACGAAAGCCATACTGCCAGTCATTAAAAAGCTTTCGTTCTTTAAGATATTTCTTAAGCTGAAAATTGATCAGTGTTTCCATGACCTTGGAAAGAAGGGACGTAAGTGGAATTGGACGATAATTAGAGGGGGAGGAGGATTCGCCTTTTTTAGGGACAAGCTGGACAAATGCAGTTTTCCATCCACTCGGAAACAGACCAGTAGAATAGGACAGAAGGAAAAGCATACCCAGTGGTTTTTGCCAGCGTTGAAGAACACCTCTTCAGGACAATAGCAGGTATATTATCCGGGCCAGCGGATTTGTGAATGTCAAAATCTTTTAGTACTCTAGCAACTGTACGAGTGCGAAAGAAGATTTGTCTCATAGAAACGTTTATGCTTTTAAGTACAGGAGGAGTCATGTCACTCATTGGCAGCATCGAATTAACAGCCAATTGACTTTATCAATCGAGCTTACAAAAAGAGTGTCATTGGAAACGAGCGAGCGTAGGAACTGACATTACTTCAAACAATTTCCAAAAAAGGAAACTTCGGCTCATTCTTCGATTTCTTAAATTGATCAAACTTTTTATATTTTTTTTATTAATTATTTAACAAAATTACTAACATAGAATAAAACATCGACAAAAGAATTTTCACACACTTTTAAAAATGTACATTGTTTGAAACTGTATGGTATGGTTTAATTATGTATGGAACAAAATATCGGCCAAATGGCCACCGCAACTTCGACGGCACACCTCCATTCGATGGTGCAGATTTTCGATGACCGTTAATGTGTTGAATTATCTCATTCCTTAACTCTTGAATTGTTACTGGCTTATCGACATACACCTTTTCTTTCCAATTACTCCAAAGAAAGAAGTCAAATCACTCTTGTCAAGTCCTCTTGAAACCTCATATTGTAAATGCATTTCTTCCAATTCGGTCTACCACCATCAACATTCTACAGTAACTGCCTGACCGGCCTCATTTTGAAAAATACGGCCACGCTAGCCCGCACCAAACAGTTTCTCTTTGCGGGTGCATTGGTTTTTCGAAAATCACTCTTGGATTATCATTCGACCAAATGCGGCAATTTTGCTTATTGACGAATCACCTGAGTTGAAAATGTGCCTCATAACACAAGACAATTTTCTTCGAAAATTTAGCATTCACTGTTACCATTTCTTGCAACCATTGTGACCATCGACGACGGTTGAAATGAAATGGTCAAGAGGCTTTAGTTCTTGAGTTAAAGTATTTATACCATAATGTTCATCACCGATGAGCGTGAGAGGTGCAATTGTTGGGCACGACGACGAGTTGATGTGGACGGCTCTTCTTCCACACCTTCGCGAATAGCAGAAATATTTTCTGCAGTACAATCTATACGAGCATGCACTGGTCTTTTCAAATCTCCAGCAGACCCGCGTTGCTAAACTTTTTGCACGATTCTACGCACATTTGGACGATTAAATGGACCAAAAACATCACGAAGTGCACCATTTGCATTTTAATTTGAACATCCACTTTCATAATAGGCCTCAATAACTTTAAGGCGTTTCATCTTTCAATGGTTAAAATTGAGTTAGTTTGAAACTTAGAAATGTCAAATAAAATACAGAAAAAAACTTGACGTTTAGGTGTGGCTTCCATTCAACATCTTCCCTTAAAATTTAACCACCCTTTATAATGTTCTTCTTATTAAATACAAATAAAGAATACAAAATTTCTATGATATTTTTACAGTTTTTTAATAAAATTATTCTTTTGACATTTGACCTGTAAATAATACATTTAGCAGTCACATCAGTTTGTAGTTTTGCATTTCTCGCAGAGATGATCAAAATTTATCGATATTGTTATTTTACTTGAAAGACTTCGATTAAAAACCGAAGAGATGGAAATTGTGAAGTCCTAGAAATTGGACATGAAATTTTCTATAAAAATGTTAGTTATTTTAAATGGCATACTTTCCATTTTACAACTAGATAAATTTCCATTTATTTCACTAAGGAAATACATCAATATTTTTAAAATTCAAAATGTAATCTATTAATGGAAAACCCTTTACAAACGCATTATGCATATGAAATAAAAGTAAATTCTGCGATAAAAGTACCACATTGAATTTTACATCCTACAGATTTTATAACTAAGAGTTTGATTGAATTGAAAGAGATCAAATAGTGTTAATATATTCAATTAATTAGTAGTAGTTATTTAAAGTAACAATTAATTAAAACAAAACATCGATCTGACTGTACTCTTATGTCTAAAAAAACATATTTTGTTTTGACAAATTATCAAACAATCAACAATCAAATTAGCTAACTTAGGCCCTTTCTTCCATATACAAGAAAAAAAATACTATTAATCACTAAAACTTGCTAACTTTAGGCCTTCGGTTAACTTTTTCATATATAATTTTAAAAGTTCCATGGCCTTAAGCGTCATAACATATATGTATAAATGTAGGTACCTCTGCAGTTTGCAATAAACTCACTTTATAACAATAAAAGTCAACCTCTTTATCTTACAAAACTCATTAAATCCAAATCTTAAATTGTTTTCGAATAAATTTAACATAAACATTATAAAATATAAGATTTATTTGTATTCATTTACAATCACTTAAGAGTTTTTTTTGCGCTATATCATTGATCATTGATGATTGACGGCCATCAATTTTGATAATATAATACCCCATAATGATTGTATACTTAACTTACGAAATTGCAGCCAAAAATCGACTGCGGTTTCAGGTGATTTAATGTGTTTCGAATCGTCTTAAATATCAAAATAAAACAAACTAAAACAACCTTTCACACTTAGCGCGCATAAGAGGTATACATTTTGGCACAATTAATAAATCAAAAATTTGCAATTAAACTCGACGATTAAATTTTATTTTTTCAAAACCTCCTCTCTGACAGTTAAAATATCATTGTTTGCAAATCACTTTCACTCTATCATCTAAATCGCATCTCGAGACTCTGACTACTTCTGTATAGTGTATTAGCAAACAAGATTATTATCAAGACCCATGTTATAAGTCAAAACAATCAAAAAATGAAAAATATACAAAATTCAAAAAACAAAAAAACTCATTTAATTCAAAAAATTGAAAAACGAAACAAAACAATTCCCACAAAAAAAATACTCACACTCATCTTTTTATTAACATGGCATCAAATTAACAACCTGCCACACCACCACTGCCGCGCGCGCCGCGCCGCTGCTGCCAAAACAATCTCAAACCACTTAAAACATGAATCATACTCATCTTGATAGTCGCATCCGAATCCAACAGCACCATCTTCATCATAACGATAATACTCATCCAAGATCAGGTGCACTTTAACAATGGCTAGAAAACAAAAACTGTCTAATTTTAACATCAAAACATTTCGTCAATAATTCGATTTAATTGATTCATTGATTAAAATTTTTCACCCAGAGATACTTGAGACGACTTAGAAAAGCCACAAAAAAACCAGTTCTCTTAAAATGGTCATCCGCATAAATATGTAGATCGAATTGACGCGACCGACACGACTGACCCAAAGTGATTCGGAGAGAGCTTTAATACTCTTTTTTTATTTAGCATATTTTTGTAACATCTATGAATTAAATTGCTTAACAGATTAAGGCCCTTAAAATGGTGTCACTGTGCTATCGAAGTCCCGCATCAAGTTCAATTTCTACCCCGCCAAATCAAACAAAAAAAAAAAACAACTTACACAATACCTATCAGGTTTTTGTTGTAGCTTGAACTTCGGCGGCTTGTCAATTGGTGATTTTTTTTTGTTTGGTAGGAAGATGAACGAACTTCATCAAAGCTTCAAAAATTACTTTGGCCATAGAGAAAAACAAAAACAACAAATTAATTTGACCAAATCTTATCTCGATGAAGGTATCTTTGGCTGGCTTGTTTCATTTTCAGTTTTTTGATAACCATGAGAAAGTGAGAGCCATCAGAAGTATCAGCAGCAGCAGCCGTCGCAGAAGCAGCATCAGTCCGCAAGTTCAAACATTCGTTTTATCTTCTTCTTCTTATTATTTTTTGGTTTTTAAATAATTTTGGAGGGGATGGAGATATAAGTCTTCAGGCTTTAATTTTATACAGATCATTTCATTAGCAAAGTTTTTGTTGTCTGAACCGGAACTCATCTCCAAAAAAAAAAATCCAAAAAATTACAACTATGTGGACTTTTAAGGTAAAAGAATTTCCTAAAAATGAACAAAATAAAAATTAAGAAGATCTTTGTGTTTTCTTTCTAATTTTTGCAATAAAAAAAACACAGATACTTTTGGTGATGATGTCCATATCAATACTTGCAATTCAAGCCGAAATAAGTGGATTACGAAATAATATCAATAATGGATATTCCTACAATCGACCAGAGGCAGTTCCTGCTGAGTTAGCTTATTATCAAAAAATTCCTGCCGGCGGCGGCACTTTTGCTGTCACCAATTTAAGGCACATCGATCAACATCAACATCAACAGCAACATTTCCATGGAGGAAATTCTCAAAGTTTTGGACAAAATCATCATTCACATTATAATCAGCATAGCATCCATGATTTAGTATCTCAGAGTATTTCTGAAAATCATGGAGGGTCTTTGAATTCTCATTACAACCATCATCATCAACAATTCAACGAACCTTCCACTGTGAATCAATACATTCCCCCCGAACCAGTGCCTAATCTGTCGTTTATTCAGGAAAACAGTGGTTTTAGGCCTATAAATTCACCTTATCAATATGAAGATCTGCCCTTTATTCGAGAAAACACTGGTCTGAGACTTGTGAATTCACCTCCTAATCCGTTTCCTAACCATCATCAACACCAGCAAGAACACCAGCACACATTCGGAGCAAATGAACAAAATTTCCAAGCTGTCTTGAGAAATCATCAAAATGAAATTCCTCAAAATACCTTAAATTTCCTCCAAAGTCACCAAAATCAAAATTCTCCTTCGCCAAGTGAAAAATTACAACCCCCACCTTCCTACAACACTCAATCGGCATCCTCAGTTAATCCTTCGGCCATCCATCAACAACCGAATAACAGATTTATGGCTTCAATTATAGGCTCTGTCAATGTTCCTTTACCCTTTCCACTCGGAACTGTCCCCATTAAATTCGAACCTTTGCCCTTAAAAACCCATCTCCGACAGGAGAGACTTCTGCCCATAACCTCATATGAAGCCAAAGAGTTTTATAAAAAAAAGTGAGAAAAAAAAAAAACTGAAATAGTTTTAGAAAATTGTGTGTGTGATAGTTTAAGTGAATAAAACAAAATCATTGACTGATGCGTGATTCGATTCTAAGTCAAAAAGCAAAAACAAAAAAAAAAGATTTAACTACCTCATGAGTTAGTTGATTTGAATTATTCAAAAGAATGAACTCTTTTCCTTAAGTGAACTGAATTGAATTCAAAGTCTCTGTAGATTTTGTGTTGGGAAGTGTTTTGTTGTTTGAGTAAAATGTCAGCTCTTGTTTTAAAGAAGGACTAAAAGTGCGAAATAAAGGACTTTTTCAACTCCATATAAACTTTCAATTACAAGAAACTTTAAATCTTTGATTTAAATAAATCATAATATGTAAACTATCTAAATAAATACAAAAATATATAAATCCATTAAAATCAATATTTAATAATACCTATATAATTTAAAAAAAGAAATATTAATGACTAATCTTTCATCATTTAATTATTATTCAAATTAGCTCACTGGCATATTATTCGTATCTATATGCTAAGCTTGTTATTATTTATTTGTTGCAATAAAAGAAAGAAAAAAAAAACATGTAAAACTATTCTGAATTTGTTTTTGTTTTGTTTAATAAATTTATAAGCTTGGGAAATTAATTTCATAACAAACACTTTTTGACATAATGCAAATATATTGTCATGTTGAAGCTAATGATTTAGTGTACAGGGCTGTACTTAAGCACAGGATAGAAGTCAAAGGGCCTGCCATAATTATGTGGATTTATGAATGTGGAATTATGAGCTTTAAAGTATTAGTAGTAAAAGTTACAATTTCAAAAATTGAAAAAGAGGCTGGGATGCGACCCACACTGAAAACTTCCCATCCCGTCTGTCGATTTGTCTTGCTTCAAAGTTTGTAGGTTTTCGTGTTGGGTTAAAAAAGTTGTCAGTTGAATTATTCTTAAAAATTTTAAAATTACCAACAATATTTTTCATATAAAGAAATAGTTTAGTTTGAAAATCTAGTTTTGTTAAATAGATTTTTAGTGAAAAACAAATTTTTACCAATTTTAGTAGCATTTCTTAAATTTTTACTAATTAGATGAATTAAATTAATTTGAGAGATATCAAGAACCGAACATCAATTTTTACCAAATTTGCGTACTATTTCTTGTAGATTTTATTTTTTTATGAAAAAATGGACTGTTGGATTTTTATAAAAAACCACTGAATATCGAAAACAATATTTTCTGTGAAATAAAAAAAGTTTGAAGACAATATTTTTAATTTTTGAAAAGCTATTTGAGTCGAAAGTAAATTTTTACCAAGTTTTAGTATTGTTTTTTTGTTAGGTTTTTATTTTTTGTAAAAACACTGTCAATTAGATTTTTATCAAAATTTTACTGAATGTTGAAAACAATTTTTTTTAAAAGATAAAAGCCAATATCTCAAAGTTTTGAAAAGATATTTGCGTCGAAAATCAATTTTTACCAACTTTTGTTAAATTTTCTTTTAAGTTTTTATTTTTTGTAAAAAAAACTGTCAATTCGATTTTTCTCAAAATTTTACTGCATGTTGACAACATTATTTTTCAAAAGATAAAAGTAGTTAAAACCCAATATCTCAAATTTTTAAAAAGATATTTGAGTCGAAAATCAATTTTTACCAACTTTTATTAATTTTTTTGTTTAGGTTTTTATTTTTGGTAAAAAAACTGTCAATTCGATTTTTCTCAAAATTTTTCCGAATGTTGAAAACAATAATTTTTATTAGTTAAAATTCGTTGGAAGCCATAATCTCAAAATTTTTGAAAAGATATTTGAGTCGAAAATCAATTTTTACCAACTTTTGTTAAATTTTCTTTTAAGATTTTATTTTTTGTAAGAAAACTATCAATTCGATTTTTTTCAAAATTTTACTGAATGTTGACAACAATATTTTTTGAAAGATAAAAGTAGTTTTAAGCCAATACCTCAAAGTTTTGAAAAGATATTTGAGTCGAAATTCAATTTTTACCAACTTTGAGTAATGTTTTTTTTAGGTTTTTATTTTTTATAAAAAAACTATCAATTCAATTTTTCTCAAAATTTTACCAGATGTCAAAAACATTATTCTTCGTTGCACAAAATTGTTTTGGAGATAAAATCATTTTGCATTCGTAAAATTTTCGAGGTGACAAATTTTTTTTTTTCAGTTTTTTTGATTGATAAAAAAAACTGTTAACTGGATTTTTTTCAAAAAATATACTTGTTTGGTATCACGTTACAATATATTATATAAAATTTAATTCAAGTCTCTTGCATTTTTGGTTCGTAAGATATTAAGGGTTAACCAAAATTTTCACCTTTTTTTTAAACTGCTATGGTAAAAAAACCACCCACTCAATTTTCTTGAGAGCCCTTAAGTCCTTAGTCCTTAAAATTGGGAACAAATCCTGTAGACTTGAAATTGAAAAAAGAAATTTTATTTTAAAAATAAATTCCAATCAAATAACTTTTTTGGAATTTTTTGTATGTTTCATTATATTTTCAAGAGAATTCATTTTTTTTTTCAAAATTATTGAAGTAAACAGTTCTCCGGAATTGCATTAATTTCTGAAGAATCATCTGGTATTCAGAACATAAATTTTATTGGTTCTTCGTTAAAGTTGAATTGAAAATTCTGTCGTGACTAGACTTATCCTATACCTAAGACTCTTTTTTCTCAATTTGATTTATTTCATTTTTACGGTTGAATTATTTTTTGACACTTACCATTTACATAGAATTAAAGGGTGTCCCAAAATTAACGCAAGATTTGAATTTGCCGCCATTTGTGCAGTGAAGTGTTGGCAACCCTGAAAAAAAAGCAATTTGACAGCTAACAGTATAGGGTTATTAAAAATGGAGCGTTACACGATAGAACAACGTGTCTTCATTATTAAAGAATATTTCAAAAATAGTGAAAGCTTGGCGGCTGCAGTTCGAAAATTTCATACAAAATATGGTCGGAATAGTGTTTTAACTTCGTCAACTGTGAAGAGATTAATTGAAAAATTCATGGAGACTGGATCCGTTGGAGACGCCAAACACACTGGTCGTCCAAAAACAAGCCGTTCAAATGTGAATGTCGAAGCAGTGCGTGAGAGTGTTGCTGACAATCCAGGAACCTCAATTCGACGTCGTGGACAAGAATTGCAAATTTCAAGAACCTCTCTACAGCGTCTTCATGCTTACAAAATTCAATTAACACAACAATTGAAGCCTAATGACCATGGACAGAGTAGAGAGTTCGTTGAATGGATTATTGAACATCAACAAATGGACCCTGATTTTTCGAGCAAAATCATCCTAAGCGATGAAGCACATTTTCATCTTGATGGCTTTGTCAATCGCCAAAATTGCCGCATTTGGGGTTCAGAGAACCCACATGTGATTGTCGAAAAACAAATGCATCCACAACGCGTGACTGTATGGTGTGGATTTTGGGCTGGAGGCATAATTGGGCCATATTTTTTTGAAAATGATGCTGGTCAAGCAGTGACTGTTACTGGTGCTCGATATCGCGACATGATTACACAGTTCTTTCTGCCAAAATTGGATGATATTGATGTGTCCAATATGTGGTTTCAACAAGACGGTGCCACATGTCATACAGCCCGTGAAACAATTCAATTACTGCATGAGACATTTCCAGGTCGTGTACTCTCTCGTTTCGGTGATCAAAATTGGCCTCCTAGATCGTGTGATTTAACACCATTAGACTTCTTTTTATGGGGTTATTTGAAATCACAAGTCTATGTCAACAAGCCCACAACCACCCGTGCATTAAAGGAGGAGATTCAACGCTGCATCAACGAAATTCAGCCACATTTATGCAGAATGGTCATGGAAAATTTCAACAAAAGAGTGCGCATGTGCATGCAAAGCCGTGGAGGCCATTTGTCCGATGTGTTATTCCATACATAACCCTATCCTATGTACTTTACGAGTCAATAAAAATATAACTATCAAAAGACTAAAAACGGCGTTTTCTATTTAATTCAAATCTTGCGTTAATTATGGGACACCCTTTATAAATATACCATAGTCCATTTTTCGGTTTCAAAAGTAAATGCAAAAAAGAGGCTGGGATGCGACCAACACTGATAACTTCCCATCCCGTCTGTCGATTTGTTGTGCTTAAAAGTTTGTTTATATGTATCAATTTTTACTAAATTTGCGTACTTTTTGACGTGACAACGTCTTAAATTAGGTTGCGGCTGGGAGTCACTTATGAAAAAGTGTAACGCCCGGTAACGTAACGATGAGTCACCGAACGAGAGAGAGGCCCGCCGAATGCCTTGCGTCTCTCTCCCACTCAACTATGATCGGTCTGCCGCGCGCGCAGCACTAGAGAATTAGGCGCATTGAATCGGCGCATGCTTGTGTCTCTGTCTTTGTCTTTCTCGAACGTTCTTGGCGTTGGAAAAACAAGAAAGCGTCATAATACAAGTTCACACGTGTGGTTAAAGTATCGTCAGCTGTGTCTGTAGTGAAAATGTGGAGTGCTTAGATTCGTCATTTACAACAACTACAACAATAAAGGTAAATAATTGTACACTGATATTTCATTATCGTAAACTATGATTGATTGATTAATTGTTAGATTGACTCAAAAGTTGAGAAACTGAGTTTATAGGTTATGTCATACTATTGATAAATGTTGATAGTGTTAAGTAAATTATTAGTTTAAGAAATTTCTGCAATTCTTATTTTCATTCAATTCCTTGTTCCTATTGTGCAATTTAATTATATTCATATCAATAAATATTCTACCGAGAAAAAGACGTTGTCACGTAAAATCTTCGCCGTAAAACCGACTTTACAGGCAACCATTTTTTTTTTCAAAAAATATACTTGTTTGGTATCACGTTACAATATATTATATAAAATTCAAAATAATTCAAGTCTCTAGCGTTTTTGGTTCGTAAGATATTTAGGGTTAACCAACATTTTCACCTTTTTTTAAACTGCTATGGTAAAAAGACCACCCACGCAATATTTTTGAGAGCCCTTTCTGCATCTTTCTGCCTTCTTAAGTGTATAACAAAATTTATTTGAAGTCGATATCTCTTTCTGGTTCTTGAGCTATGGACGACGAAAAAAACGTCGCGAACGTACGGACGTACAGACGTACGAACGTACGTACACACGCACGTACAGACATCTTTCTAAAAATCTTTTATTTCGACTCTAGGGACCTTGAAACGTCGAGAAATGTCAAAATTTTCAATTTGACAAATCGGACCCATTACAATAACTTCCTTTGGGAAGTTAATAAAATACACAGAAAATATTTTTGTCATGATATTTATTTTTTGTTATAAATTTTAAATGTTGAAATTATGTGTGAAAATCTACATCATTTAATTGACCACCAAGCAAACTGTTGCAAGCATTGATTCTTTTGATGTAATTTTCAATAATTTTCTGACACATTTTTAGCGGTATCTCAGCCATAAATTGACAAATGTTGGTTTTTAAGTGCTCAAGAGTAAAAGGTTTATCTGCATAAACACGGTCACGGTCCAGCGGTGTCAAATCACATGATCTTGGTGGCCAGTTGATATCGCCACGACGAAAAATTACGTGGCCAAGAAATGTCTCCTGCAATATAGCCATTATTGCGCGAGTTTGGTGACATGTAGCACAGTCTTGTTGAAACCACATATTCTCCAAGTCGTATTCTTCGAAAGCAGAGCATAACGCTCCGAATCGACGGTGACAATAGTTTCATCGTCGGTTTTGTAGAATTAAGGTCCAATCACACCTCCGGACCAAGGAGCGCACCAAACAGTGACTTTTTTGTGGTTGTAATGAATGATTTTCAGAACCCCAAATATGACAATTTTGTTTATTAACATACTCACCGAGTGAGAAGTGTGCTTCGTCGCTGAAGAAAATTTTGTTCCAAAAATCGCCGTCCACCACCTGCTGTTCAAGCACCCATTCGACGTATCTACGACGACGACGCGACGTTGTGCATGGTCAGCTGGATTCAGTCGTTGTGTGAGCAGGGCTTTATATGGATGTAGGTGTAGATCCAAATGCAAAATACGCCATAATGTGCCGTAAGACAGTCCTTATTACTGTTAACGACAAGGAATCGACACATTCGGGTCTTTGGCAATACTTTCACTTATAGCAGCAATATTTTTTGCGCAATATTTGCTTGCGTATTTGGACGATTTTGTAAACCATAATCTCCTCTTAAAGCACGATATGTGCTTTAGGTGGTTGTAACAATTTGTATGCATTGTGCGATAGTTAAGCGATCCATTTTTGTAAATGTCAGACTTTTAACTAAAAAAAAAATTGGTTTAATAACATAGTTTGATATATGTCGAATTCCAGGTCTATACTTTTGAAACCGCAAAATGGATAACCCGTTATTTATCCAGCCATCAACAAACACTTTTCCTAAACCCTCGTTAGATTTTGTGATCTTACTTTTTCATTAAATCGGCACTTAACAAGCAACAGGACATAAGTTAAAATTTTAATTTATTAATTAAACTTAAGAGGAAAGCCGAAAAAGATTTAGTTTAAGGAGGTTAAATCTATTAATAAGTAAATTTGTTTGAGCTAAAAAGTTGATTTTGATAGTTTAAATGGTTTTTAGTGTCTTCAAATTTAACTGAGGTTAAAATAAAAAAAATTGCTACTTTTGACAAAATTGCATTTTTCCAATGGGTTTTGATGGCTTTGATTCAAATTACTATATCACATAAGGTTTTTGGGGTATTTTAGAATTCGAAAAAAACGTTAAACCATTTTTGCTAAAACAACAGAAAAAACCGGTCTGTTTTTGTGACGATTCCATTCTTTTAACAATTCTTTCACATAAAGTTTTTGAAATGCATACATTAAAAAATATAAAAACAATTTTGAAGACGTGTATTTTTTATATTTGAACACAAAACATTTACTCCAAAATGTAGTGTCAAAACTTTAAAAGCATTCAATTCAAGGTTTGTTGTGCTTTAATTTAGCATTAAAAACCCAGTTTTTCTGTTGTCTTCAGCATTCTTAAAGATGCATATTTCAAAAATCTGATATTATAGAAAAATGTTAAGTTAAGATCCATATTTAGAACTAGCGGCCCGTCTCGGCTTCGCACGTACAGGTACAGATATTTAAGTTATAAGCATGCTAAATAAAACGACCATGAATCACTAAATTAGAAAACATTTTTTTGTCCTATTATTAAGATCCCCGCAGACTGCAGACTTTTTATCGGCGGATAGTTTGGTCGGCTTCTTAATCAGTATGGAGAGGAATGCATATGCGCACACTACAGTGATTCAGTATCGGCCAATAAAAAAGTTTGATAGGCTACCCGATTACATTCAAACTAATCTGTCGGCCAACTATCGGCCGACTGTTTAATCAGTATTGGCGCATACACGACGATTGTTTAGTCGGCCGATAGTTCAGTTCGCTCTGCAACCAAACTATCAACCGATAAAAAGTCTTCAGTTTGCAGTTTAATAGGAATTTCTAAAGATTTATATAGTAATCTAGTACTAAATATATACTAATGAAAAAAGAATTATTAAAATCGGTCCAGTACTTTTTGAGTTTATTCGTTGCATACAAAAATACAAATCTTTCCTCTTTATAATATTAGTATAGATAACTTAATCCTTAAAAATACTGTTTTGTTTGTGTGAAAGAAGAATAAAACGCAATTTTGTCGACGAGTTCTATATATGTAAGTTGTTCTGATTACTACTGAGATTCTGACATTTTCAAATAATGGTTCCCTAGAAGCTTGTTTGCTTTGTAAATTTTTGTTTAAAATGTCATTATTTAAAATATTCAAATGTATCGTTTTCAATAAAAGGGAATTATTATTTTATTAGTTAGAAAAAGATAGACTTTGGAAAAGATAATATATTTCTAAATATTTAGAAAATTGCAAAGTAGTAAAATGCTTAGTTCATAAATACTGGTAATTTTATATTTTTCGACATTGCTCTAAGATTTAAAAACTGTTCATAATCAAAATTAGTTATGTATTATGTATAAAGTGTTAAATATAAATAATTGATTTAAAAATAAAATAGAAAATATGCCTTATGTCACTTACTACATGGGATCATACTTTGATACTAACATATAACTATGTCTTCGCTAAATATAATCAATTGAAAACAACTAAAATGAGAAGATTTTCATTCACTTGTAAAATAGAGTCAAAAACCTTATTTCAAGTCTAATTAATTTAAGATTTTATAACATTTCCTTTTAATACCACTAAAATTTGCCAAGAGTCTCTAAGAGTATGAGGAAAAAACAAAGAACTGAGTTCTTCTGTCTATTTAAGCTTAAAGTTGCAATAAATTGAGTTTCTTCGTATGATGGTTAAAATTAAAGGTCGAAACAAAAACATAGGCTACAATTTCCGAAGGTGTTCAAGCTTTAACCAAAATAAGCCTGAACTAATAAAACAAAACTAAAACATAATTGACCTTTTATTATTGATCTATTTAAATTAAGACAACAATAATGTCATCTAAATCAAAAAGAAAAGTAGCAAATTTAAATCAAGGTTCCTCTTAGAAATCAAGTTCACATTGAAAATGCACTACTCTTTACTTTATTTCTATTATAAAAATATAGCAATGGGAAATTTGTAAAGATAAATATATAAAAGTGGTATTGAAAGAAAAAAAATCCGTCCCTGTCAATTTTATGATATTCGAGAGAGTCAAAAGCTACAAGAGTAGTTTATCATTGATAAAAATGAAGTGGTGAAGCAAGATCAAGCCCTTAGTTAATATGCTGTAGCCTATGTTGTATACAATGTTATGTTTTCTTTTTTGTTTTGTATGATAAGTTGTTTTTGTGTTTACTTTCAAATTAATTTGGGTTTTGTATAAGGCCTATGCAATAAATTATTATTTAAAAAAAATGCTAAAATTTTATTCAACAGTGTAATCAAATGTTGTTTTGACTTTTGTAAATTTTATGAAGAGTTTCTTTGAACAGATTTTTCTTAGTTATTGGTGTTAATTTGCGTTTTGGATAGGATTACCTAAAGTATTAACACATAACAGGAAACGTTTTAAATTGTATCTATTAATTGTTGTGTATTCCAGGAATTTTTGTATTTGAAATTGGAGCTTTAAAAAATGTCTGGTGTAATTTAAGCTGGACAATGTACTTATTTTGTCTTTAGTTGCGGATCTGTGAACTGTTGTATTAAGGACAATATCTATTCATCACCTTAACTAAATGTGAACCATATCCAACAAAATTAAAAATCTCAAACATTAAGGCTTGAAAAAGGTTAGTCCAGGGCCACACTCGATGGGCTAAGAAGACACATGAAGACATTTTTGTTGCAATAATTTCTCATAATTCTATCAGCTATGTTCTTTATTTTAATTTTACTTTGAATGAAGTAGAAATATACTCGTAAAACAAAGTGGAAGTTTTTAATTCGACAATAAAATCCTTTATTTATTAACTTCCCATAGGAAGTTATTGTAATGGGCCCGATTTGTCAAATTGAAAATTTTGACATTTCTCGACGTTTCAAAGTCCCTAGAGTCGAAATAAAAGATTTTTAGAAAAATGTCTGTGCGTGCGTGTGTACGTACGTTCGTACGTCCGTACGGTTTTTTTATAAATCAAAAAAACTGAAAAAAAATTTGTCACCTCGAAAATTTTACGACTAAAATATGATTTCATCTCCAAAACAATTTTGTGCAACGAAGAATAATGTTTTTGACATCTGATAAAATTTTGAGAAAAATCTAATTGACAGTTTTTTTTATAAAAAATAAAAACCTAAAAAAACATTACTCAAAGTTGGTAAAAATTGAATTTTGACTCATATATCTTTTCAAAAACTTGAGATTAAGGTTTCAAACTTATTTCATCTTATAAGAAATATGGTTGAGAAAAATCGAATGGACAGTTTTTTTACAAAAAAAAAAACCGAAAACAAAAATTTTAAAAGTTGGTAAAAATTGAATTTCGACTCAAATATCTTTTCAAAACTTTGAGATATTGGCTTTAAACTACTTTAATCTTTCAACAAATATTGTTCTCAACGTTCAGTAAAATTTTGAAAAAAAATCGAATTGACAGTTTTTTTACAAAAAATAAAAACCGAAAAAAAAATTTAACAAAAATTGTTAAAAATTGATTTTTGACTCAAATATCTTTTCAAAAATGTGAGATAATGGCTTCTAACTAATTTTAACTTATAGAAATATTTTTTTCAACCATAGGAAAAATTTTAAAAAAAATCGAATTGACAGTTTTTTACAAAAAATAAAAACCTAAAAAAAAATTTCTAAAAGTTGGTAAAAATTGTTTTTCGACGTAAATATCTTTTCAAAAATTTGAGACATTGGCATCAAACTAATTTTATCTTTTAAGAAATATTGTTTTCAACATTCTATAAAATTTTGAGAAAAATCGAATTGACAGTTTTTTTTTTACAAAAAATAAAAACAAAAAAAAACAATAGATACTAAAACTTGTAAAAATTTACTTTCGGCTCAAATAGGGTTTCAAAAATTAAAAATATTGGCTTCAAACATATTTTATTTCACAGAAAATATTGTTTTCGATATTCAGTAATTTTTATATAAATATCCAACAGTCCGTTTTTTCATAAAAAAATAAAATCTAAAAAAAATAATACGGAAATTTGGTAAAAATTGATACATATAGACAAACTTTTAAGCAAGACAAATCGACAGACGGGATGGGAAGTTATCAGTGTGGGTCGCATCCCAGCCTCTTTTTTGACTTCTATAAATTGGGGAAGTTTTTAAAATAAGTAAATGTGGACCGACGAAAACAATTTTACTTGTTTCAATTGATTTAAAAAAGAAACGGTGCTCTAGCATCGGAGAAAAAGAATAACGCCTATTTCGTTATTCATTTATTAACTTTTTATTGAATTTAATTGTAAACGGTCCGATTTGTCAAAGTATTTTAGCTTTATTTTTGTCTAAACATTATGGAGACTTAAAATAAATTTTGTTTTACAGACAATATTATCAGCTAGCATATAGTTGGCCCACCAACTTTCGAGTTGGGCAAGTCTGATATTTGCACATCGTTTGTACAATTGTATACAACTTTTGAAGCAATTACTACAGTCGCGCGCCGTTTTGTTCTTATTACCAATAAAAAAAAAGAGTCTGGGATGCGACCCACACTGATAACTTCCCATTCCGTCTGTCGATTTCTCTTGCTGAAAATGTTTGTAGGTTTTCGTGTTGTGTTTAAAAAGTTGTCAGTTGAATTATTCTTAAAAATTTCAAAATTACCAATTTTTCCTATAAAGAATTGGTTTAATTTCAAAATCGAGTTTTGTTAAATAGCTTTTTAGTCGAAAACAAATTTTTACCAATTTTAGTAGCATTTCTTAAAATTTTTTATTTCTTATATAAACAAACGCGAATTAGGTGATTGAAATTAATTTGAGAGATATCGAGAACCGAACATCAATTTTTACCAAATTTGCGTACTATTTTTTGTAGATTTTATTTTTTTTTTATGAAAACACGGAATATTGGATGTTTATAAAAAAATTAATAAATATCCAAAACAATATTTTCTGTGAAATAAAATATGTTTGAAAAGATATTATTTGAGTCGAAAATCAATGTTTACCAACTTTAAGTCATGTTTTTTTTTTTTGGTTTTTATTTTTTTATAAAAAAGACTGCCTATTGAATTTTTCTCAAAATTTTACTGAATGTTGACAACAATATTTTTTAAAAGATAAAAGTAGTTTCAATCCAATATCTCAAAGTTTCAAAAAAATGTTTGAGTCGAAAATCAATTTTTACCAACTTTTATTCATTTTTTTTTTAGGTTTTGGGAAAAGTAAAAATGGTGGGCTGATTTAACTCAATCCAAAAATGCAGTTCGACTAACATTATATTTCATCATTTTTATGAGCTTATGCATCTTTTAGAAAAGTGTGCAAAACATTTGACAGTAGTTGGCCCACAAATGTGTGCTGCCTCCTGATTTCTGAACTACTTCAAGTATTCTGTGTGTGTATGGATTCATAGAGTGCTGTGAGATAATTGACCGAAATTTGGACACAGGACCGTCTTATGGTTTCAATAATCTCTTCGTTTTTTTGGTATTGTCGTCCACCTTCGTAGACTTTTCTTGAAAGCCATTTCCACACGTTTTCAATGATGTTCAGGGGCTATGGTAATAGTTTCACATTTTGTCCCTGAATCCAGGCTTTTGTTGTTCGTGGGGTATTCCAGAATCGATTTGTAAGTGATTGCCATCATTTTAGAGCTTTAAAAATCCAGCTGCACGGTCCCGTAATAGGTGACTGCTCCCTATACCATTACACCACCTCCTTTGCTGTGCCTTTTTTCAAGATAGAATTCTTCATTTCTCAAATCATGGAATTAGCAGATATATCTAATCCATCAGGCCCTTCGAAATTAATTTTATTAACTTCCCATAGGAAGTTATTGTAATGGGTCCGATTTGTCAAATTGAAAATTTTGACATTTCTCGACGTTTCAAGGTCCCTAGAGTCGAAATAAAAGATTTTTAGAAAGATGTCTGTGCGTGCGTGTGTACGTACGTCCGTACGTCCGTACGTTCGCGACGTTTTTTTCGTCGTCCATAGCTCAAGAACCAGAAGAGATATCGACTTCAAATAAATTTTGTTATACAGATAATAAAGCAGAAAGATGCAGAAAGGGCTCTCAAGAAAATTGCGTGGGTGGTTTTTTTTACCATAGCAGTTTAAAAAAAGGTGAAAATTTTGGTTAAACCTAAATATCTCATGAATTAATGACGCTAGAGGCTTGAATTAAATTTTATAATATATATTGTAACGTGATACAAAACAATTATATTTTTGGAAAAAAATCCAATTAACGGTTTTTTTTATAAATCAAAAAAACTGAAAAAAAAAATTTGTCACTTCGAAAATTTTACGACTAAAATATGATTTCATCTCCAAAACAATTTTGTGCAACGAAGAATAATGTTTTTGACATCTGATAAAATTTTGAGAAAAATCGAATTGACAGTTTTTTTACAAAAAATAATAACCTAAAAAAAAATAAAAAAAAAGTTGGTAAAAATTGAGTTTTGACTCAAATATCTTTTCAAGACTTTAAGATATTGGCTTTAAACTACTTTTACCTTTCAAAAAATATTGTTGTCAATATTAAGTCAAATTTTGGAAAAAATGGAATTGACAGTTTTTTTACAAAAAATTAAAAACTGAAAAAAAAAATTAACAAAAGTTGGTAAAAATTGATTTTCGACTTAAATATCTTTTCAAAAATTTGAGATTATGGCTTCTAACTAATTTTAACTTATAAGAAATATTGTTTTCAACATTAGGAAAAATTTTGAGAAAAATCGAATAGACAGTTTTTTTACAAAAAATAAAAACCTAAACAAAAAAATTAATAAAAGTTGGTAAAAATTGATTTTCGGCTCAAATAGCTTTTCAAAAATTAAAAATATTGGCTTCAAACTTATTTTATTTCACAGAAAATATTGTTTTTATATTCAGTAATTTTTTTTATAAAAATCCAACAGTCTGTTTTTTCATAAAAAAAATAAAATCTACAAAAAATAGAACGCAAATTTGGTATGAATTGATGCATTTAGACAAACTTTTAAGCAAGACAAATCGATAGACGGGATGGGAAGTTATCAGTGTGGGTCGCATCCCAGCCTCTTTTTTTTTTGGGGGTTTTCCAAAAAACCTAAGGGTTTAGGAAATATCGGCAAAATAAAAACGAAAGGAGCTAGTCCCTATCCATGTGACACGAAGTGTAAAATAAATTAAACTTAAATGTCATGTTTTATTAAAATCTCGAATTCGAAATTTTTAGGAATGCCATGTAGTTCCGATACGTCGCAAGTAAAAACCGAACAAACATTATTTTTCTGAAAAATATTTAAAACATCAAAAATAAATATCTACAAGAAACCTTAAAATTTAAAAAATGTTTTTGACTACATATGACTTTGCTTTCTTTTTGGACTCCCCTAAGGCAATTATTAACAATTCGTGTTTGGATCACTCTTTATACACAAATATGTAGTAAATATTAATTGTATCATAAAAATGTCAATTGTAAAAGAAATGTTATTTTAATATTGTTTAATTTGATCTTCGATTTAAACCTCGAGCTCGATGTACATATTTATGTTATGTTCTTTTTGTATTTCAAGTAAGAACTTCTTTGCAAACAAAATTACCTATAAACAATTCTTGTACTGTATTTTAATTTGGTATATAAATTGTCGGAAAAAAAATTAAAACAAAAATTAACTCAACACTTTCAATTTAATTGAATTTTATTTTAATCTAACAGAATCAGATCAACCGGTAATTCGAGAGTATTAAATAGATCATGACCCCATTTTATTTAAAGCCGCCACCGCCGCGCCGCGCCGCCGCCGTCACCATCAACGCCGGTCTTACATTAAAATTAATGATACAAATCGAATTAACCAACAACAATAATAACGAATACCTCTTAACTAGTTTTATAACTAATTAATACCTACACAAAATACATCTTCAAAATAAAATAACAATTTAGTTTTATTTTTTAGAATAAAATCTTATAATCTAATTTATACAAACGAACTTGAAAATGATTCAGATTCAGATTTATTTTTTTCTGTAACCATAATCATGTGATTTGATTTGATGTGATGATAATGGGTTTGGGTCGCTGATTTACCTTGATAATTATTTATTTGTAGTAACCGTCACTATACACGAGAACAGCTATGAACTTGTACTTTTACTTTCGTTTGGTACAAAAACAAGACTTTAACTTGTATAAATCTTTGACCATTTAAAATATTCCGTAGGAAATTTATAATAACTTAATGAATAATTCAACGTTACAAAGATTTCCCAAGCGTTACAACTGAATGTCAACTTGACAATTTCGTTGAATTACCATATTGATATCGGGTTTTCATTATCAAAAGATCCATAATTTCTTTGGTCATTCAGTAGGTTGGAATCAGCATAGTTTTCCCATCCAGCAGATGGTGGATACAACCCTTGAACACTAACAGTATCATCATGAATGTTTCTCAAGGACGTCAAGGATGTACCGAAATTTCTTAATGAAGGACCTCCATAGTGACCTCTATAGCCAGCAATCGGAACAGCAGCATAAGCAGACACGCCCTGTCTAAATAGGGAATTCGAAAAACCAGAGTGTTTTGAAAGCGAGGGAGCAACATATGCTCCTCGAAATAGCCCCCCAACGGGCTGTCTGCTAACTGCAACAGGAGCTGCAACTGAAGCTGTCAACGGAACAAGAGTATAAGCGGTATAGCGTGATGAGGAGTAAGTCGCGGCTACTGATGGATTGGCGATAATTGATGGAGATGAGTACGAAGCTATTCGGCCGTAGTTGTAATTGACTGAAGGACTTGAGACTGCAGAATATGACACTCCGTGAAGTAGGCCTCCAAATGTTGACTGGATAAAAGTTAATATTCCAAGTAAAATGGTGAACTAAAAGAAAATTTAAAATGGTTTTGAAAAAAAAATTAAAATATTAAGGACTCAATGTCTTACGTGAGGAGCCATTGTAAAAGACTGCAAGGAAGTTACCGGAAGAATGTGCCATCTGCAATTCAAATTTTGGCTTTTATACCATCTGTCAACCTTCGCAATCAAAATAACGCACAATACACGATGAGCCTTAAAAATGTGCCATACATGCGTGTTTATTGTCCAGTACCTACAAATCAAAATACAATATCAAAAAACAACATTAAAAGGTACCTAACTTACCTCCTTGTCGAATTAAAGATTTATTATTCACGAAGTCGTTTAAGTTATGGCAACACAGACCTTCTACCTCACACCACAGCAGGGCGCCTATCACCACCAAACCACTATATCGACGAAGCTTCTTCGTCATAATAATTGTCACGTTTTTGGCACATTATTTTGAGGTGCACCACGAAAAACCTGTCCAAAAGTCTATATGAGTATACTTGGTTGCTTGCTTTGCTTATGTCTGCTTGCCTACCTCTAGGAGCCTCACAATAACAACTTTCAATGACTCACTGCACTAGTGGCACATTTCTATCCATTTCCTGCCATCTAAAGTCATTACAGAACTTGGTGCGATCGCGTAATAAAAATCATTTAAAAGTGAACAACTTCAGCAGTATCTAAGACAGAGCCCAAACCAGCAATCGAGTAAAAGTTGTTGAACCTTATAGTTTGAGCAGAGTTAAACGATAAACAAAAAGGAGGGGCGATGGGGCATAAGCAATAAATTATGTAATTATAGACTTCTTGATCTTATTGATCTGAAATTATGGGCTTGTGGCTGAAATTGAAATGAACTTTCGATGACCACGTTCGATTTTCGATTCATAAAGAGTATTAGCCATATGAACATAAATCGAGTGTCTTTTTATTGCATTCATCAGGGGAATTAAATGTCTTAAAAGTGTAAGTAATTACCTGGAAAAACGGTCTTGAGTCTAAACCTATTGCTGAGCTGTTGATTAAGAGGAGCTTTGACATTGATTTTTTTGTTGTATTTTGTGCTAATATGTAGCTTTGTAGTTATCTATGGAAGATAAGATAAGTAAAATAAGCTATTTTTTTTTTAAGTTGTTGTTAAATGACATTTAATTGGTATTTATTTATTTTGTCGTTGTTAAATTGAAAACAAATTATGGAATGAAAATAAGTTGGCATGACACAAATTCTACGTGTCAATTAGACAGAGATACTCGTATTTAACCTCATATCTTACACGGTTTTATGAATAGTAAAAGTATTCACGTAGTCGTAATCTTTTGTGACAGAATTTAATTGCTTTGATTATAATTATTAGAATTTATATAAACTGTGAGAAGAACTTTGGAGTTGAAACAAATTTATTTATTTAGAGAGGAAAAGACAAAATAAATAATGTTGCAGTTTAACTCGAAATTCTTATACATAACACCAAACGCACATTAATTTAATAAAAATGAGCTAAAAATAAAACCATTTTGTATTAAATTACCAAAGAAAAACAGAACATCAAAATAGGAAAGTGCAAATAATAAGCTTCATTTAGAAAATGTCTTTGCACGGGATTTCTTTAAATGGTTTTTGTATCAAGATTTTCCAATAAGAGGTTTCATATTTTGATAGTAAAAAAACAACGATTATTTTTTGAGAGGGGGTCCATTTCACTGTGAGGAAAAAAGTATGTTACTAACAATGGGAAAAATTCAAGTAAATAACCGCCAGGGCTATTTTTGCAGCACCATAGCACTTTCAGGAAAATTTAAATAACTAATTCGTACAATTATGTGGCTGTATCTCCTCAGTTACAACTTCAACAATTAAAAAACATGGGAATAAGTCTTATCTATCAAGTGTTTCTAAAAAAAAGTCTGAAGATGTTAAATCACAAGTCTTCGATCACCATTTGAAATCAAGTCTTCGAAAAATAATAACAAAGCAAAAATGCCTTAGACAGACTAATACTTTGGGCTGATCGGTGTGGACTGGGTGTTAACCCACACAAAACCGAATTAGTCTTATTTTCGAGGAAATACAAAATTCTATTTGTTAACCCTCCCTATGTTAAAGGAATCCAATTAAAGTTTTCAGACGAAGCTAAGTACCTGAGTCTTAATTTAGACAAAAAACTAATTTGGAAACGCAATGAACAAGAAATGGTCAAAAAAGCTACTGGTAGCTCTCTTTTCTTGGAAAAAAGCTATTGGTAATAAATGGGGCTTACAACCCCGAATCATGCATTGGCTACACACATCGGTAATAATAGGTAATGTACGATGTGGCAGTATGGTCGACTGCTTTAGAGAAAGCTATAAACCGCAACAAAATAAATAAAGTCCAACGTTCAGCTTGCCTATGTATACGCCGATCGCTTCTCACAACCCTATCTGCGGCACTGGACACCTTACTCTACCTAACAACTCTTGATATATTTAGGAAACAAATAGCTGAAAGCTCTGCTATTCGCCTCAAAGCATGTCGCAGTGGATTAACAACAACATTGGCCACTCCGTAATTTTTTAGTGTTTAGAATCAATTCCAAAGCACACAGACTACACCATCCCCCAACTGAAATTCAACAGAAACTTCCAGATTTCTATACCTTCCAGATCTTTCTGGAAGAATAGGGCATTCCTGCAAGATGAGTCAATCCACTTTAATACAGATTTATCAAAAACAAAAGAAGAGGTTGGTGGAGGTGTGTACTCTGAACGACTGAAATTAAGTCTCTCATTCCGCCTTCCCAATCATTGTAGCGTGTTGCAGGTATTTTCTCAGATAGTCAGGCCGCTATCATATCCCTGGACTCTGTCTCTACAAACTCTATAACAGTCCATAACTGTCTATCATCTCTTATGGAGATTGCACAACAGTTTAATATTCACCTTTGCTGGGTGCCGCGCCATAGAGACATTCCAGGAAACTGTAAGGCAGATGAACTCCCGAGGAACGGTTGAGTACAACCCATTCTACTACGTTTGGCAAATGCTGGCATACCAATCGCTACATGTAAACTGAGCCTAAGAGAACGCATCAAGATTTATGTTGTATAGCAATGGGCCATTAAACTGGCCTAAGTGTGTCCTACTCCATCACGGACATCCACTTTCACCTAACCTAATCTAACCTAACCTCCGTCTTGTTGAAGCTCAAGGTGGTCCACATTAATATCTTAAAACTCCAGCCATAGAAAGTCATTGATCATTGCTCATATAAACACTTTAATTTTTGACCTTTACCAAATAGTGACAAGTAGAAATTTGATAGGTTTTTGAACTATCATTTCTTGATTTTCGGATCCTCAAGTATGAACATTTTGTTTATTAAAAAAGCAATTGAGACTCATCCCTGAATTTTCGACGAAATCCGCATTTCAATGACCCAATCACCGAAGTTCCGACTCCATGTTTTTTTGTGATCGACTGGCTTGAGTTATTGTTTTAACTAATCCAAATTCTAAAGTACAGTTTATGAAATGCTAAATTCCAAATATATTATGAGGAATTGACAAATTTGGGTTTTTCTCAACACTATATGGGCTACAGCAGTAATATTGTAGTTTCACCTGAGTAAATAAGCACACAGTTTTGAATCTTAAAATACCTCTCAATTGTTCAAACAGCTAAATTTTTTAATTATATCACCTTATTTCTTGAGGAGAAGGTGACACAAAAGTGCTTTATTTTTGCGAACTATGGCTGAAACTTTTCAGCATTTTCGTATAGTGAATAATAAAAATGCCATTTTTGATAATGGCTTAGTTTTTATTTGTCAAATATCAAAAGTGACAGCTACCCAAATAGTAGGCTATTCAAAATTAAACCGCTAATTGGAAAATTTTAACTAGCTCATTGACCTTGAAAAAATTAAAATTTACATCAAAATTTATAAAACAAAAACCCATGCATGAAAAATAAAGTAATTCAAATAACATATCCAAACAAACAATGTGTGATATTTGGTACAATAGTTTTGGGGATTATGTAACCTTTAAAATCGTGAAATTATTTTAAACTTATTAATATTTTATTGGGCCATAACTCAACAAAACTTGTATAAAACCACAAATAGAGGAAAATGTTTGTTAAACATTCATATTATGTATCTAAATAAAAAAATGCGTATACGCCTAATTGTACCATCACTATCATACAGCTGTGACGACGAAATAAAGGGTGTCCCAAAATTAACGCAAGATTTGAATTTGCCGCCATTTGTGCAGTGAAGTGTTGGCAACCCTGAAAAAAAGCAATTTGACAGCTAACAGTATAGGGTTATTAAAAATGGAGCGTTACACGATAGAACAACGTGTCTTCATTATTAAAGAATATTTAAAAAATAGTTAAAGCTTGGCGGCTGCAGTTCGAAAATTTCATACAAAATATGGTCGGAATAGTGTTTTAACTTCGTCAACTATGAAGCGATTAATTGAAAAATTCATGGAGACTGGATCCGTTGGAGACGCCAAACACACTGGTCGTCCAAAAACAAGCCGTTCAAATGTGAATGTCGAAGCAGTGCGTGAGAGTGTTGCTGACAATCCAGGAACCTCAATTCGACGTCGTGGACAAGAATTGCAAATTTCAAGAACCTCTCTACAGCGTTTACTCACCAAAGATCTGTGTCTTCATGCTTACAAAATTCAATTAACACAACAATTGAAGCCTAATGACCATGGACAGAGAAGAGAGTTCGTTGAATGGATTATTGAACATCAACAAATGGACCCTGATTTTTCGAGCAAAATCATCCTAAGCGATGAAGCACATTTTCATCTTGATGGCTTTGTCAATCGCCAAAATTGCCGCATTTGGGGTTCAGAGAACCCACATGTGATTGTCGAAAAACAAATGCATCCACAACGCGTGACTGTATGGTGTGGGTTTTGGGCTGGAGGCATAATTGGGCCATATTTTTTTGAAAATGATGCTGGTCAAGCAGTGACTGTTACTGGTGCTCGATATCGCGACATGATTACACAGTTCTTTCTGCCAAAATTGGATGAAATTGATGTGTCCAATATGTGGTTTCAACAAGACGGTGCCACATGTCATACAGCCCGTGAAACAATTCAATTACTGCATGAGACATTTCCAGGTCGTGTACTCTCTCGTTTCGGTGATCAAAATTGGCCTCCTAGATCGTGTGATTTAACACCATTAGACTTCTTTTTATGGGGTTATTTGAAATCACAAGTCTATGTCAACAAGCCCACAACCACCCGTGCATTAAAGGAGGAGATTCAACGCTGCATCAACGAAATTCAGCCACATTTATGCAGAATGGTCATGGAAAATTTCAACAAAAGAGTGCGCATGTGCATGCAAAGCCGTGGAGGCCATTTGTCCGATGTGTTATTCCATACATAACCCTATCCTATGTACTTTACGAGTCAATAAAAATATAACTATCAAAAGACTAAAAACGGCGTTTTCTATTTAATTCAAATCTTGCGTTTATTATGGGACACCCTTTATTTTTGATAGAAACATTGTGTGGGTGGATTTGACAACAACTTAGTTGGTAGTATATGACCAATGTTTTCAAAAGAAAGAGTTAATTATAGTATAGCAAACTTCTAAGTTCAAAATCCTTTTTTGTTGGTTTTATATGAAATGCCCAAAATTTTCTTTATTTAAATTCATTTCTTTTAGAATTAAATTTCCAGATTCAATAACCTACCCATAAAAGCAAATCCTTTACGATGTAAGTATATACAAAATTTCATCTAAAATACGTGACCAAATATCGAAACACGCAATAAAGTCTTTAAAATCTAAGATTTTTTCATGTCACATGGTATACAAGAAAGCCTATTAGCAACATTAACATTTCATTTTAGTATAGGTCGTCGTCGTCGTATTATTGTGTATCATTGAGAATTGGTTTTGTCAAACGTGAACTTCGTGCGTCATAGATCAATCGTCATTCGTACATCCATTTGATTGAGTTATACCTAAAAAATAATTTCACATGCCCAATTTACTTTCAGTTTCATAATACTTTAATAGAATACAAATATTGGAAAGCTTCAAAATAAAAAAAAGAAATAAAGGATTCTTGATTGATTTTTATTACACGATTTTTGGAATACTTTAATATTTCTGTTCCTTGTTTTGATACATCTCAACATCTGTGTTTAATATGCATTTAGAGTGTTTTAAAAAAAAACAACAATGTTTGTGCCTTGTTTTATCTTGTCTTATTTTAAAATTAAATTTCAAACGAACAAAATTTGATAAGAATGCATCTTAATTGTTTAAAGCGCTAAATAGATAAAAAGTCTTGAAGACCATGATTTTTACTGAAAACTAATAAAATTCATATTCATTCGGTAAAACAGGTTTTATTATTATGAGTATGGCAATATTCTTACATAATTGGAAGCTCTGTTTTTTTTATGTATATTAAAAAATAGTACAATTTCCTTCACAATCTTATAGATGTATTCAAAAACTATAGAGCAGTGTCTCATTTATGGGATATTTTTCAACATTTATTCAGAGAATCTTGACGATGCTCAACTTTTTCTTTACTAAGATATTCTTATGGATCTATTTTGGATCCATATTAATGGGCTATTTGTATGGGAAAGTGATTTTTGGGATGTTCATATATCACATATATAGGATATCCATATGTGAACCTAATTTGTGGAATATTTGTTCAGGAATTTCATTTTTGGAGTATTCTGCTATAATATAATTTTAATTAAAAAAAGAGGCTGGAATGCGAACCACACTGATATCTTCCCATTCCGTCTGTCGATTTGTCTTGCTTAAAAGTTTGTGTATATGTATCAATTTTTACCAAATTTGCGTACTATTTTTTGTAGATTTTATTTTTTATGAAAAAACGGACTGTTGGATTTTTAAAAAAAAATTACTGAATATCGAAAACAATATTTTCTGTGAAATAAAATAAGTTTGAAGCCAATATTTTTAATTTCTTAACTTCAACTTTTGTTAATTTTTTTCGGTTTTTAATTTTTTTTAAAAAAAACTGTCACTTCGATTTTTTTCAAAATTTGAATGCATGTTGACAACAATTTTGTTTTAAAGATAAAAGTAGTTTCAAGCTATTATCTCAAAGAATTGAAATGATATTTGTGTGGAAAATCAACATTTACAAACTTTTAGTAATGTTTTTTTTAGGTTTTTATTTTTTGTAAAAAAAAACTATAACTTCGATTTTTTTCAAAATTTTACTGCATGTTGACCACAATTTTTTTGAAAGATAAAACTAGTTTCAAGCTATGATCTCAAAGTTTTGAAAAGATATTTGAGTCGAAAATCAATTTTTACCAACTTTTGTTAAATTTTTTTTTCGGTTTTTAATTTTTTGGAAAAAAACTGTCAATTCGATTTTTCTCAAAATTTTACAGAATATTGAAAACAATATTTTTTATAAAATAAAATAAATTTAAAGCCAATATCTCAAATTTATGAAAAGAAATTTGAGTCGAAAATCAATTTTTAAGAACTTCTAGTAATTTTCTTAGATTTTTATTTTTTGTAAGAAAACTGTCAATTCGATTTTTCTCAAAATTTTACGGAATGTTGACAACAATATTTTTTGAAAGATAAAAGTAGTTTAAAGCCAATATCTCAAAGTTTTGAAAAGATATTTGAGTCGAAAATCAATATTTACCAACTATTAGTAATGTTTTGTTTAGGTTTTTATTTTTTGTTAAAAAACTTTCAATTAGATTTTTCTCGAAATTTTTCTAAATGTTGAAAACAATATTTTTTATAAGATAAAATTAGTTACAAGTCATAATCTCAGATTTTTGAAAAGATATTTGAGTCGAAAATCAATTTTAACCAACTTTTGTTAAATTTTTTTTTCGGTTTTTAATTTTTTGGAAAAAAACTGTCAATTCGATTTTTCTCAAAATTTTACAGAATGTTGAAAACAATATTTTTTATAAAATAAAATAAATTTAAAGCCAATATCTCAAATTTATGAAAAGAAATTTGAGTCGAAAATCATTTTTTACGAACTTTTGGAAATGTTTTTTTTAGGTTTTTCTTTTTTATACAAAAAATTGTCAATTCGATTTTTCTCAAAATGTTACCAGATGTCAAAAACGTTATTTTTCGTTGCACAAAATTATTTTGGAGATAAAATATTTTGTTGTTCGTAAAATATTCGAAGTCACAAATATTTTTTTTTTCAGTTTTATCGACTTATAAAAAAAACCGTTGACTGTATTTTTTTCCAAAAATACACTAGTTTGGTATCACTTTACAATATATAATTCAAAATTTTATTCAATTCTAGCGTTATTGTTTCGTGAGATATTTTGGGTTAAACAAAATGTTCACCTATTTTTAAATTGCTAAATGGTAAAAAAAAAACCTCCCACTCAATTTTTTTGAGAGTCCCTTCTGCATTATTATCTGTATAACAAAATTTGTTTGAAGTCGATATCTCTACTGGTTCTTGAATTATGAACAATAAAAAAAGCATCTCTCTATAAATCTTTTATCTATGTATATCCTTGACCTTGAAACGTCGAGAAATGTCAAAATTTTCAATTTGACAAATCGGACTGATTACATACAATAACTTCATGTGGGAAGTTAAAAAAATAATGTGACAATAAGTAATCTTGTTTTCGAATAAATTGGATTGAATATACAAACTGATGCAATGACGTCACTACTCTAAAATTCGCTCCAAACTGTCAATCTGTGTTGATGCATTGACTTCTTGACCACAACGTTTGGATTTTGTTTGTTAACGTAACCTTTGTTGTTGAAAATTTGCCGCGGAAAGATGATTTTTAAAAATTATTTGCAAATCAAAGACGTTGCTTAGTTTAACGGCTGCATGACTCAAACTGCGAAACAATAACGGAGTTGATGGTCGTATGCCTTCAATTGCGAGGCAATTGGACCTTGGAAAATGTATGTTTCTGAATGTAGGTTCATCCAAGCACCGTACGAAAAGTGACTACCGGAACAATGAGTACAGTTCACAAAATACATGCAGCAACAATTAGAAATAAGTTTTTAAAATCTCCCAGCGTTGTTCAAGAGCTTAACTCTTGGCTCATTTCTTAATTTTGGTCAAAATTTCGCTGGCTAAACAGCTGCCACTGTCAAAATATCCTATGATCCTTTTTGATGGTTTTAAACACATTTAAGCAGTTTAAACAATCTCTGTCTATGGCTTACTAATTCATGAAACTAATTGGTATTTTTTGAGGATTTACTGACCTAGAAACAACCTTATCTGAATGAATTTCTCTGATACTATGTGGTAGTAACTTAAAACTTGAAAAGACAAAACATTTGTTTAAAAAGTCAAGGGCTCATGTATTACAAAAACTAGTTGAGAAAAAGTTGATTATATGTATATGGCTAAAACTATTTGAACTTTTCTTATGAATTTATTAACCTATGACAAGGAACACTTTTGTCGACTAACCCAACGTTGTGTACCACTCTCTTCTCATGTTATTTAGATTTAACTTCGAATTAAAAAAAAAAAAAAAATCAATTTCAATACGTACCTATTGTATTGCTTATTTTTTCAGATATTGATCGCCATTAATTGTTTAAGCTTTGACTATCAACATTGAATAATGAGCCCTTGGAATAACATAATGATGACAAGACGAGCAACGACAACGTATGAATCGATTACGTCTCCAATAGTCCTATGCCTTTTCACAATTTTCTTAGGAATTTAATTAATTCACAGGCAACTAAAAGGTTGCAAAAGATAAAAGATAATTCTCCCCAAATGCACTCGGTTGACAAAGATTATCAACAAAAACAAACTGTTGAACGTCCATAAGTATCCACCACAACCACTACCACGTCCTCCTCCACCATCTCGACACTGCTGTAGCCTGCCTCCGATCAGAGACCATATAATATTATCTAATTTTCCTGATGCCGTAACAAATCAAACACGAAAAGCCTATATAATTCTTCGTCTCCCACCTAGCATCCCGCTGCCGCACCCAACTTCAAGCTTCAACTAGGCATATTACGTCGGCTACCTATGCGAGTATGAAATGAAGCCAAACTTATATTTGAAAAACACCAAAAAGCCCACAATTTTACCACTAAGCGGTCCCAGACATAAATCAAGGAGCAAGAAATCGGGTGCACACCTCAAAATGGGAACGCGTGGAAAACTGCATTTGTCAGTTGCTATGGCTTCGACTGTCGCTATGGATGTGGCTATGTCTGTGGCTGTAGCTGTGGCTGGACAGGTGGCATTCGGTTAAGTAATTGGATTAATGTGGCAGTAGCAAGTTGGTAGGCATCAGTTATATATAAAAAAAGTGCTCCAAATGCGAAGGAAGAAAAAAACTTATACATCTCTACTGATTAGCCAGACCGCTCTGGTTGCGTTGTTTTGTCGTCGCGCAACTAACGTGTTTTTTGGTCATCTCTATTATAGTGGACAAGATGTGATATTTGAAATGGTCCGATCGGTCGGTCCGTCGCGTCGTCGGTGCAGTGATTTACGCAGCAAATAAGCGCACGCAGTTTTTGGAAATCAAAAGCGATTCCTAGTTCACGCGCTCCTTATTATGAAAGGCGGTATGATTTAGTTTTTAGTATAAAATGCCTGAGGTGTTCCTTCAACGATATCATTCAACCAACAGTTGTCTATCATTCGACAAGCTCCATCAACCACATTAAATCTAGCAAGATGTTCAGATATGTAAGTATCAAAATTTTTGAACTTCGAATATTGTTTTCAAAGGTACTTAAGAGTATAGAACATCATTTATATTTATTTCTGTTCTTTTGTATACATAGGTTGCCGTTGCCTTCACTTTGCTGGTCTGCGTGCAGTCCAGTCTGGGAGGATTCTTGGGTGGTTATGGAGGATATGGTGGATACGGAGGTCACGGATACGGTGGATATGGCTTGGGTCATGGATATGGCATTGCAGCTAGCTATGTTGCACCATCTGTCACGAAAATTGTGGCTCCTATCAGCCATGGATACGGATATGGCGGCTACGGAGGATACGGCTATGGTCATGGCTATGGCGGACACGGCTATGGTGGACACGGCATTGGATATGCTGTTGCAGCACCAGTTGCAGTTGCTGCACCTGTAATTAAGGTAGCAGCAAGCTACGGCCATGGCTATGGAGGATACGGCCATGGTTATGGATACGGTGGTGGCTACGGACATGGCTACGGTTATGGTCATGGTTGGTAAGAAGTTTCTCTAAATTCTTATGAAGAAATATTTTAGGAGATAGTTCGAGGAGCGCCATCAGTTAGAAAGAATGTATCCAAATATATAAATATACACATGTAAATTCTTTCATTATATTTTTTTTTTCTCTCTCTTAGACTTGATAATTATTTAGTCAACATAATATACTTTTATGTGCATTTATTTTTATAGTCTTAAGTTTTTTAAATGTTTTTTATACCAAAAAATATACAAAATACATTATGTGTTAAACAAAAAATTATGTTTTTTTTTCTGAAGAAGTTGCAGCGGCTAAAAACGCCTTTATACCCTGTCAACAAATACAAATTTTCCTCTAACGAAATTTTCCTTCGTAACCTTCTGCAAATATTTTTGTTCAATATTTTATCTTCCAAAAATGTATCTAATTTGAATCATAGGAATATTTTATTGATATTCTGATTTTTGTACTCATTTAAATTTAAACAATCTTGTCTAAATTTTTGGAATATCATTCTGCAGAAATAGTGTCGAAATATTTATATTTCCAAAGTATAGAATCAAAAATAATCGCTCCCTTAATCCAAATATAAAAATGAATAAGGTTTCTAGAATTTCTTCATGAATTTGTATCAGAACTGTGTAAAGGTGTTCAAGAGAAGTCACATCTTATAGCATTGGCAGTTATTAAATCTGCTCTTACAAAAATAAGTAGTTGTTATTATACCTTCATTAAAACATTGTAATGAATTTAAAGCTTCTAAACAATATGTACACAGAATGAAAAAAGTCATTCTATTGACTATTTTGGTAGTCAATATGACCATTTGGTAGTCAATTTTCAGCCGATAACCGCGATAGTCAATAGAACAATTTTCGATTGTCAAATTTGATCCGAAATTTGTTTACAATTTAGTAGTCAATATGACAACTATGTATAATAGTCAATATTACAACTTTGGTTGAAGGGAATTGAAACTACGGTTGTCATATTGTATAATGTGGTAGTCAATATAACAACTTTGGTTGAAAGAAATTGAAACTACGGTTGTCGTTTTGACTAATTTGGTAGTCAATACGACAACTGCGGTAGTCAATATGGCAACGGCGGTAGTCAATACGACAACTGCGGTATTCAATAGACAACTGCGGTAGTCAATATGACAACTGCGGTAGTCAATATGACAACTGCGGTAGTCAAAAGGACAATTATTGTGGTAGTCAATATGAGAATTTTTGTTGAAAACCGAAATCTAATTTGACTACTGGGTAGTCAATATAAGAATCCTCGATAGTCAATTTTGGTAGTCAATATGACAACCAAATTGTCATATTGACTACCGAAGTCGTTCTATTGACTACTTTTGTTGTCATATTGACTACTCAAAATTGACAATCGAAAATTGTTCTATTGACTATCCAGTAGTCAATTTTTTAAATTAAAGTTGTCATATTGACTATTTTGGTAGTCAATGTGACAACATGGCCAAATTTCAAGTTGACTATCGACGATTGTTAATATGACCATTTTTTTTGTGTAATAAAGAAAAAGACTTGAATAAAAAGCTAAACCCTATGGTAAGCCATCAGGCTTTTTTTTTTAATTTAATGTTATCAAATTGACAATAAATATTAAATTTATTGGCCTGAAATTTAAATCTACAGAACAAAAGATTAAAAGCTTTCAATGGCCCATTATGATACCAATCTCTATCACATTACGTTAATTCTTAAAAACACCTTCAATCTCTTAATTATTTTATGATCGTTTTTTCTTTATTCTAATCCATCAGATGCTAAATATATCGCTTACCTATATTGTAATCTATCTACGTTCGAATTCTTATTTACATAATGCAACCATTAGTATTCTTTGAGTTTCTGTCATCATGATGATCTACGCTTGGGCGCCATTTAAAGAAGAAGCTATTCTGTATACATTGTTGATACAACTATTTGCCATATGACGCTATGCAATTGAGTAGGTGTGATGATGATACACACGTTAAGCAAAAGCACCACTTATTTTCTACTAAATAAAGCCTGAGGGGAGCTTTGTTCGCGTCTTAAGAAGTTTATCTCTTTTAAATGATCGTGTGGAATTTTCATTTCGGATCTTACAAACGCTAGTGTGTGGCTGCAGGCTACCACCATAAGCACTGATACCTATAGTTTAAGTGTTGGGTTGGTTTAAATTATATTTCGATTTCTTCTCTTTCTTTGTATAAAATTAATTTAAATTTATGGGAAAATCTATTGAGAGCAACATTGTGATCAGCAAACAGAGATCACACTACTGATTAGTTAAACATGATTAAGTGCAATCGAGACGATCAACGACGACGACGACAGTGAGTCTAGCACTCTTGACGCAAAAGTATAATTTATTTAAATTTTATTCTATGAGAATATTGAATTGATTAGGAGTCTTGAACAAGTTGATTGGTATATAGAAAGCTTATAGAATAAAAACATACTGCAAGCATTATACAGTGGGCAAAGATAAATCTTAAAGTAGGAAAAAAGAATCTAGAAGCATAACATAAGAAAACTAGGTTATATATATATTATATTTAAATAAACCCGGAGTAAGGTGTCAAAATTGTTTTGTTTTGCCTATTTAAAATGAAATCTAGTTTTCAAAAATGAACCAATTTTAATTATTTTTAGAATAATATTGTTTAAAATTACAAAATATTCCCTTTTTGTATCCGTTGTGTCGTCGTTTTTGAATAGTTTTTAAACTATTTCTTAGTTTTAAAGCATGCTACAGGTTTCAATAACATGCTACTTTCTTCGCTTGAGTGCCCAATATTTTTTATTTTCCTATGTTTATAACCTAATAGAAACAGTTATTCAGCTCATTCATTTAAATCTTTCCATTTCACTACATTTTTATAAATACTTTCGAAATAATTGTATAATGCTTTCGTACCGATTTCCAAATATTTTCGGTCCCACTGTTTCCAATCGACATCATATTGCGCTTTTGATTAAATACTTTGACATGCTATAGAGTAAAGCTTACGAGTATTATGAAAACCTGATTTTGACGTGAAGTCAGACTGAATTATTAAATTTGCATCGTTTTCAAAAATGGTAAGTATGTATCTTTTGCAGCTTGAAAAAGCGATCACATGAAATTTTCAATTCAAACGCGTTTTGATTGTTTCGATGAAAAAGTAATGATGACCTTGTTCGAATTTAAGATCATTGAATTCACTGCCTTGTTGTGCTGTTTAGAACCGGACCTTCCGTAGGCAATACAATTGTTGTTTCTTGGAAATTAAGAAGATACTTTTTTTAAAGTAAGGTTTAACACCGACTTTTTATTAAGGATTCATATGTAGACATAAACTTTATAAATAATAACATACTAATGAAGGTTCCTACTGCATTGAATATCTTAATTTTTATATTTTTAATAGATTTTATAATTATTACAAACATAAAAGAGTTTCTTAATAATTGCATGTTTTCCAGAGTTAAGGTTTTAAATTTGAATTTGATGTTGAATAAATAAATTATATGGCGCAACAGTTTGTTGACAACAAGGGCCTAGTGACGTACAACTCTTAACTATTCGTGTGTTCAAGTAATTTCAGGGATGGAGGGGACCTACAGTTTTTATGCCGAATCCGAATGGAAAATTTTAGAAAACACTTTTGATTACTCCTGGAGGATTTGTCAATTCCTCGCAAGAGTCAGTTATAGTGAAAAAAACTTAAAGTGGCACAGGCAGGGACCTATCATGACGGTCTTACGCAGCAACCTTCATGCCATGTTGGTAATTCTGAAATAAAGATATTTGACAGCTGTATTAAAAATGGTGCGGCTACAGTTCAAAAGATACGATATTATTGCTTTTGTCCTCACTCGCAACCACTGCCTCGATACGATACTCAGTGCCTCGAATTTTTTAAGCAATACTTCATAAAGCCAAAAGTTTCCTTTGATAAAATGTTCAATTTTTGTTTTTTTTGCATTTTTAAGAAAGTTTTTGTTTTTAAAGGTTTCAGAATTAATGTTTTTACACAAAATAATTAAAACCTTTGGGGCTTATAGTGAAGTCCGTAAGAACTACAACACATACATAAATCCATGTTAATCTTTTAGGAAGTCTGTCAATACTGAAAATATCAAGTAACAATTAAGGAATTTAAAATGACGGTTGTGTTTTTCTTTTAAGTTTTTATATCAATTGTTTTGCAATTGGCGCGGGTAGATTTTGGCGCCTCGTGGCGACCATTTTGTTTTGGTGACATCTGTCAAATCTTTTGTTTATTTTTCAGTTGTTTATGCCAAATCATCATGGCAAGTTACACGATTGAACAGCACGTTCAAACGATATAACTTTATTATCAAAATGAGTGTTCGTTAACGCAAAAGTTGCGGGCATTGCGCATTGAGACGACCAGTTCCGTTAACAATCAGTCAACACTTGTTCATTAAAGGAACACAAGATCGCCCGAGAACATCGCCGCGGTCCATGTGGTTCTAGCAGCACGGTGCTACGTGCCACACAGCAAACGCCACGATTGAATTTTGCATGAACGATTTGAGTTTAAGGTTATCTCTCGGAGGGGTGATGTGAATTGTCCATTTTTTCCTTTGGGGTATCTTGAAGTCGCAGGTCTATGCAAATAAACCACAATCGACCGATGCCTTAAAGGTGAACATAACACAGACCATCGCTCAAATTCAGCCGGATCTATGCGGAAGAGTCATTGAAAATTGGACCACTCGGATCCGTGCCACCGTAAGAAGCCGAGGTGGGCATTTGAATGATGTCATATTCCACAATAAATGGCATACATGCGCCTTTCAAATAAAAAAATAATTTTGTTAATACCTCATACACAGCTTGTTTAGTTTCATTTCAACATCTACCCGCCCTTATTGAAAAACCCTTTACATGTCAGTAAAATAATTTGCTTGAAATTAATATGGCTCTACTATGCCCTTAAATCCTGTCAACAGTAGCATACCATTAAAATATTTTGTCACAAAGATTTGTTAAAAATGCAACGTTCATCATTCACCGAAAAAGGCTTTAAAACTTTGAGTCCCTTTGACAATATACAAATAAATTGGGCTCATCCATCCCCATTACAAATTCAATACATGTCAAAGTCGTTATAATCAAAATATGCTTGTTTGCGTAAGTTTGGGACTTTTTTTTAGTAGGCCTTATCTCAAGAACAAGTAGAGACATCGGCTAAATTAATTAAAAATTAAAATATCTCGTCAGAAAACAGTTTTATGTTCAACTATTAATTGCATCAAAAGCACAGATTTTCAAATAAATGAAAGTTATCATTCATTGCAGCCTCTTTTTTAATCTTGAATAAACCCATTTGTTTTTTAAATAATCATATCCTGATTTCGAAAAACTCAAAGTAAGTAGAATATAATTGCATAAAACACCAAGTAATTTGTTTTATTAAGTGCAACATTTTACGCAAACTTTAATAACTTATTTAAAATAGTCAACTTGTTATACTAAATAATTAAAACAAAAAGCAACTCACATTCTCTTATCACTTTGATCTTAATTGTTTCATTTAATTAACAAAAAAATATGACAAAAAAGAACTTACCATTAATCATTTCCGTTTAACCTATAATTAAAGGCCATCAGAATCAGTGCCGCATCGAGCCGCCACCGATTAACAACTACTCCCAATGCACACACATGATAATTGCCCTGCGACAATTATTCTGCACGCATGTGCAACTGTTCAACTTTATCTCTGCCTATATCTGGGCAAGCCACCCAAATTCACAGCGCACCATCATTGGCCTCTTGTGCATATAGCTTAAGCTTGTAAATCCAGCTTACCAAGATCACAAAAATGCCCAATATAATAATTATTATTATCTAATAATTGTATGCATCTGTTTATAGGTAAGTCACATGCAAAAGTGTTGTTCGATGTTGATCAGAAACTTCGGCAAGTTTGACCGCAGCGCCGGCCGCCATCAACTAACACCACCAGGACCGACCAATTGTTGCAACAGCCGTCAGGCTTAATTTATTCCTTTGCCAATGGCATCATTGCAGGTAAGCTATAATAATATGCGATCGCAACATATTACAAGCCTGTGACCATATGCTAGCATGGCCTAGCCTGGCCTGGCCTGGTCTCTTGAGATACACTCCACCCCAACAGTCAACAGCCCTAGGAACAACTTCAATTGCAGAGGTAACTCGAAGGTTCCATATATCTACCTATGGTACAAAGGCTGAGGTGCGGTTAGGTTAAATGCTCTCTTACACTTATAGTTAGAGACATTAGACCCCTGTGCTATCTGTATCTTGCCCCACAACACATTAGACTAGTATGTTGTTGTTGTTTTTGTTGTTGTTATTGGCATAATAAGTGTAACTCCGTGCAACAAAAAAGTAAAAGTCACCCAAATCGATTTTCATATAAAAGCATTTGCCTCCGAATCTGGTATCATACTCCGGTTAGGACAGTTCTCCAGTGATCAACAGCACTTGCATCCAGTTCTCCAGTTTAATTCACAATTTTTAATATCAACATGTTGAAATTCGTAAGTACTGCAACATACCACCGCACCAGCGGACTTTTCGTTACAAAAACCAGAAAACTTTGTGTTTTGGATTTTCATTCATAAATCTTTTCGACAGATTACAATTGTCGTTGTCGCTTTGATTGCCTGTGCTGCAGCTGCACCAGGACTTGCATCTTTGGGACATGGACCCATTTTGGGAGGATATGGCTCACCCTATGGCTCACCATATGGCCTTTCGGCGCCAGCTATTTCCTATGCTTCTCCAATTGCCAAAATTGCTGCACCCATCTCGTATGCTCCTGCCATCACTAAGATCGCTGCACCATCTTATGCACCATTAGGATTGGGTCTGGGACATGGAGGACTTATTGGTGCACCATTGGGATTGAGTGCTCATGGTTTGGGATTGAGTGCTCATGGTTTGGGATTGGGTTTGGGTGGTCATGGCCCAATCTGGTAGACGAACAAGATTTAATGTATTCGCATAAATGTATATGCGAGTATTTATGATTTTGTGTTGTTTGCCATGAAGTGTTTGTGTCTGAATTGGATATTAAAAAAGATACCGCTTGATTTTGAACAGAAAAATCCTTTTTATTTATTTTTTAAATTGAATGAATTTATTGTACTTTTCCATTAAAAAAGTGTTTTAAGTTACTTTTTTGAACACAGACAAAAAAGATTAAAAGATTATTTTACTCTAAATATGGCACGAGTATTGGAAACGTAGTAAATGATGACTGACACTTCAGAGAAACAGGATTTATTTGTGCTGCTGAGGGACAGACAATTCCATAAATATGTATATTTTGTGATATAATGCAGCTCGTGGAGAAGCAAATAATGACTTACGAGACTAACTTTAACAATTTCCACTTATAAAATTCTTTCTTAAAAGAAATAAAATCAATTGATTTCAAGATCCGTCCCCCAACGACAAACATTGATTAAAGTTGCGGTCTTAAATTTATAATATTTTGACTTTAGTTGATCAATTTTAACCTGATTATTATATAAAGGGTCCTACAAAAAGATGTAACATTTTAATTACCCATTGCCAAATATGCAACTGTCACTGTCAAACTATCATCTTTTGACATTTCACAAGTAAAAACTATGCCATTACAAAAATTTGATATCGAAATTAAATGAAATTCACTAAGAAATGGTGAAACATTTCCTGTTGCAGTTCACAAAACTAAATCATTTTTAAATAATCAAGAACCACTTTCTTGGTTGTCAATATTGAAACTGGTGACAAAGTTTGAGCTATCACCCAAAAAAAAATAACAGCCCATATTTTTGAAGAAAAGTAGTCATCAGTCTTCAGAATTAGGCATATATAATAAGTTTTATAGGCAATATAAAACTTCTTATTTTGAAAACCATGAATGCTATTTGTTTGTACACCTTTTCATCTCATAAATAGTTTAGACTGCTTTCTTCTTATTCCTGTTTGACTACGAAATCGTTCTTTTAAGATACATTTTCTTAAAATTCTTTTTTGAATTAAAACCCTTAACTATTTTTCACTGCCCCTTGCTTTTCTACGATTATAGCTGCACTATTTTCAGTATTTTTAGTGTATCTCAAAAACAAAAGCGAGTTTTTGCATTCATTTTTACTGTTTTAGGGGCAAATAGTTTTAAAAACTTAACACAAATAAATTCAAGAAAATACACAGCATTGTACAATGGGGAATAAAAAATCGTGTGGAATTTAATGCTTCGAAAACGCAATGCTGTCTTGTATCGTTAAAGCGAGATAAATCCTTGCACTTGCATCAACGAAACGGAAAATCTCGACATCCTCGGAATGTGCATCAGCAACCGCTTTTGTGGAGCGATCACATACGCGATGTATGTCGCCAAAAATGCCACAAGATGTCTAGGTTCTTTGAGACGTTGCAAGAAATGTTTCTCTCTGTCTAATCTGGCTACAATCTACAGAACCTATATATGTCCGAAACTTGAATATAGCTCTCATCTCTGGGGTGGTGCTTCAGTAACTTATTTAAGCCTCTTGGACAGTATACAAAGAAGAGCTTTTAAAATGATTGGTGACATTAACATCATCGACTTGATTACGTCACTCGAACATCGACGCAAGGTTTCTTGTCTCACCCTTTTTTACCGTTATTTTAACGGACTATGCTCTAGTGAAATAGCCAGTTGCATTCCTCCCCTTAAACAATTTAACCGTAATACCTGCGTATCTAGGAATGCCCATCAGTTTACCCTTGAGCCCAACTTCGGCCGTACTATTAAGTACAGAGATTCATTGTTTAGCCGTACTACGTGAATGTGGAACGCCTTGCCATGCTCTATCTTTCCCTATCATTGCAACGTTCAGGAATTCAAAATCAATGTACACCGGCACCTCCTATCCAACCCTTCACCTTTTCCTAATGCTCTTTGGCATATTTAAGGTATAAAAAACCCTTTTAGTGTTTGCTAATTATAAAAAAAAAATCATGTTGAAATCGTCAATAACCACTTTCTTGGTTGATAATGTCGAAGCTGTTAAAAAAGTTTGAGCTGTCAGCCAAAAAAAAAAACCCATATTGTTGAAGGAAAGCTGTCATCAGTCTTTGGAACTAGGCATTTCTCAATCGAATTACATTAAATTGCAAAATATTTTACATACATAGGTCATTAGGCTTTTAAAGTTCATTTAACATGAAATCCGGAGGCAGTCGATTACCAAAAATCAGCAACGTCATATCTTTGCTGATTGAATACATAAAAATGATCCGAATTCTCATCGAAAAGTCATTTTCAGTTATGAAGCCCATTTTTGGTAAGGTTTTTTTACTGGAACGGCGATGTTATTGAACCTTGCCTAATCGAAAATAAGGCTAATGCAACTTGTATTGTGATTGTACCACCGAACTATAATTTTTGATTTTGTATGAAATTGAAAGATATTGATGTGGAAGACACATGACGTTTATTTTTAAACAAGCAACATGACCACCAAGATCTTGTGATTTATCATTTTAGACTTTTTATTTTAAGTACAAGTGATAGAAAAGAATTATAATCGTTCTTCCACAATCGGTCCATCTCCGTGACGCCCATTTGACTCATACGAATAATTTTTAATACCTTCAACTTAACAATCAAATGGACATAAATTCATATCATTTAAAAAAATACTCGTTTTATACATAAATTAGGCTTCTTATTGGAAAATCTTAAATGTTATTTGTTTGTACACCTTTTCATCACATAAATAGAGATTAAAACGTCCATTCCCCAAAAAGATTTTCGTGAAACCTATTTTTCAAAATAAAATTTCGAAAATAAACAACATATTTTTTTGTAATTTGATACTCAAAGTGTTTTCTTCTCATTCAAGTTAAACCTATAAAAAGCTAAATTTTGTATCAATATTTGCCTGTGGAATTGTTCTTTTAAAATAATTTTGTTTTTAAAACTCTTTTTTGAATTAAAATCTATAACTATTTTTCACTAATCTATGCTTTTCTGTGATTATGACTAAACCGTTTTCAATATTTTTAGTGTTCAAAAACCAATCCAAATTTGTGGATTTATTTTGACTGTTTTTAAGGCGATCAGTTTCAAAACGAAAAATTCAGGGGTGGAATCGGCTAAGGTGATTTTTGATAAATGACAATCAAAATGACCGAATTTGATCTACGTAAGGTGATAGTCAAATTGATACCTAAAAATCTGTCACAACAAAAATGTGATAGTCATTTTCAAACAAATATGTTTATTCGAATAGAGCTACCAGACGCTTACACAAACGACTGGAAAATATTCTTAGTTCGCTTTGTTTCGTTAAAAAAACACATTCCTGTGACCGACAAAGCTTAAGACATTCGAAAAAAGCAAGAAAAGTAAGAATTTTATTCAAACACAGCCAATTTGATACTTCTATTTAGATATTTTATAAGATTCAATTTAAAATTTCACCAAGGCAACAATGAATTTTGACAATTTGAATCTGAAATTGTTCAATGGAATTGAATTGAGTTGAATCATCTTACAAAGACGGAATGAAAATGATAGTCAATTTGACTATCAAAAAAATGATAGTCAACTATCACATTAGCCGATTCCACCCAGCACAAATAGATTCAAGAGAATATAAAATTCATGAATTTAAAAATAACCCATTGAATTATTCACAAATTATTCTTTTGGTTCTGATATTGTTGAGGCTTAAAAGAATTGTTTTTAAGTTGACAATTTGAATATGTACATACATTTTTGAATCTGTCCTAGGTTCTTTCTTTCTTTGTTAACAATCTTTAATATTTTCAATTGGATTGATCAATTTTTGAAAAAAAGCCCTCTCTTTTTCAAGTTACTATTTTGTATGGCACTGCTCCTAAAGAATTCCAGACCCAACAGATAAATAAAAACCAAAAACCGTTTACCTTCAATACGTCTTAATTTATTTTATCCAAATCACACTTGATACAAGTTCACTTATTTATCTACTTCTTCAATACAACTGGAGCAATTGGAGCAACTGGAACGGCAGCGCGAGCAATTGGGAATGCACGTGCCACTGGAGCGGTGTAAGCGAGTGGAGCAGCAACTGGAGCACTGTAAGCGAGTGGGGCAGCAGCTACAGCTGGAGCAGCAGCATAAGCGAATGGAGCATTATAAGCTAATGGAGCAGCAGCATAGGCAGCTGGGTAGGCAGCTGGATAGGCAGCGGAATGTATGACATTACTGGCAGTGTAGCTGGATGCGTAGGGAGCAACAACTGGAGCAAAGCCAGCATTGTAGGCCAATGGAGCAGAGTAGGCGAATGGTGAAGCTGCCAAAAGTGCAGGCTTAGCTGAGGCACAAGCGAACAAGGCCAAAGTGCAGATAGCGACCTAGAATAAAGAGCAAAAATATAACATACCTTACTTATAATTTCTATGGGGTAGAATTAAATCGAGACTTACCAATTTGAACATATTGAAGTTTGGTTTGCTTGGACGTGTGCTTAATGAGCAAAGTCTTCAAATAGAATGATAAGGTCTGATCACGACCTATCTTCTTTTATACTATCAAATATTTTTTTTATGACAAAACTTTAAAGAATCCTTGATAGTTATTTGGTATTTCAATATGATCGCAAACGCTAAGCTATGAACAAACTTAAACAAACTCTTAATTTACGCCCGGTCACGTACAATTTCACGGCCAAGCTAAGAAATTCCTCACAGGTTCGATGATTTGAATAATGAAGTTTGTTTTTTGTTTCGCTCGAGCATTAAACTGTCTCTCCATGCAGTACAATCTTATAGGAATATCTCACCCCTTTGCTTTCAGAACCAGAAATTTTATATGCAGGAATTTAGATCTTTTTTTTTCGTTCGGGAAGTTTCGAAAAAATGAAATAAAAAATACCATTTTATTGAATCGAAAGTGAATTCTGATTGATATGGTCATTAGAAGTGATGTGATTTATGAGTATAATTGTATTTTATTTGTACTGAAATTGAAAATTTTAAATTTAATTTTCAAAATAGATATCATTAGCTGATGTGATGAGTATTTTATAAAAAAGTAGATATATTAGTTTTTTTGGTGATGAATTCTTAAATTATTTTAATTTTTAGTTTTTAAAAGTAAGTCGATGCGATATGGTAGAAAAACAATAATATAGCTAATGTGGTCCTCATTACCGAATATTATATATTTTTGCAAATAAATTAGAATATTGAAGATTTTATCAACATTTTTAAAAAAAGTTTTAAAAATTGGAAAATACTAACATTATTCACGAGCTATCTATTCTATTTCTTGAACTATTGAACTATTAAAACTAAAGTTTTGAAAAGCCTTTCAAATTTTAGTTGTTTTTTTTTTCGGAGTAGTTTTTCTTATGATCAAAAGCTAAGCCCGAAAAATGTCATCCATATGAATATTGCCACTTTAAGTGCTGTGTTATTAATTCATTTTAGAAGAAATTAAATTTTATTGAAGTACCAACTTTTAGTAATGTGTTTAGGTTTTTATTTTTTGTAAGAAAATTGTCAATTCGATTTTTCTCAAAATGTTACTGATTGTTGACAACAATATTTTTTAAAAGATAAAATTATTTTAAATCCAATGTCTCAAAGTTTTGAAAAGTTATTTGAGTCGAAAATCATTTTTTAGAAACTTTTTTGTAAAAAAACTGCCAATTCGATTTTTCTCAAAATTTTACCGAATGTTGAAAACAATATTGTTTATAAGATAAAATTAGTTGGAAGCCGTAACCTCAAATTTTTGAAAAGATATTTGATCCGAAATTCAATTTATATCAACTTTGAGTAATGTTTTTTTAGGTTTTTTATTTTTATAAAAAAAAATGTCAATTTGGTTTTTCTCAAAATTCTACTAGATGTTAAAAAAGTTATTCTTCGTTGCACAGAATTGTTTTTGAGATAAAATCATTTTTTGTTCGTGAAATATTAGAGGTGATAAATATTTTTTTCAATTTTTTTTTAATGAAAAAAAAGGCATTAATTGGAGTTTTTTCCAAAAATATGTTTGTTTGGTATCACGTTACAATTATATAATATAAAATTTAATTCAAGTCTCTCTATTGGTTCGTGAGATATTTAGGGTTTACCAAAACTTTCCCTTTTTTTAAATTGCTATGGTAAAAAAATCACCCACGCAATTTTTTGAGAGTCCTTTTTGCATCTTTTTGCTTTATTATCTGTATAAGAAAATTTATTTGAAGCCGATATCTCTACTGGTTCTTGAGCTATGGACGACGAAAAAAGCTTCGCGAACGTACGGAAAGATATCTCTCTAAAAATCTTTTATTTCGACTCTAGGGACCTTGAAACGTCGAGAAATGTCAAAATTTTCAATTCGACAAATCGAACGGATTACAATAACTTCCTATGGTAAGTTAAAAATAGCTTCATTGCTTCACTTTCCTGTTTTTTATAATTTTTCTTTATAACTATTTGTAATCAGTCTCATTTAAAGGGTGTTTTTTTACACACGAGGTTTTCAAGGAGAAATAAAATACATACAATTGTATGTTATGGCCAAAAATTCAGCTTTATTATAATTAAGAATATAAGATAAGGTTTTGCCATTTTGTTTACAAAAATGATTTCGAAAAAGTCGTCATCACGGCTGGCTCGAACAAATTTCTGTTGAGAGGACCATTTTTCGATCACTTTTTGCAGCACTTGAGGCCGTATGTCAGCAATAACCCGTCGAATATTCTCTTCCAAGGCGTCAATTATCTCCGGCTTATCTGCGTAGTTGAGCGACTTCACATAGTATATCCACACAAAATAGTCCATCGGTGTTAAATAACTAGTTCTTTGAGACCACGCCACAGACCCGCGACGACACGAGATAATTCACGTTTCTTACGTGCGTCGCTCGAACCAAACAATTTTTTGTTCGATTTGCAAACGTTGTTTACTAGTAAGTCAATGCATTATGGCAAACTGAGCTGTTAGTGACAGCTGTCAAAAAGACCTTTACAATACCTTTTTTTCTTCCACTATTACTAATAAATTTAACGTCGCGATTATATCTTACTTTAGCTTCATCTTAATTATTTTCAATATCTGTCATGGAATAGTCCATAACGTAATTTGTATTTTATTTGTAATTTGGACATACATACATAAGTCCAGACGTATCCAAAAATTCAAAAAGAAGAAAAAATTCCTAATGTAAAGTTAAATTTTTCATAAATATTTTATTTTGAAAATTTGTAGTTAAAACTCAATAACAACGGCTTATTAAGACTATAGAAGCTTTATTAAATGCAAATTATTTAATATGAATAAACTTAGCAGAATAGACTGATAACAATACTGATTTTTCAATTTTTTTAAATATTAATATTTCTTTTACGTAAGACAAAAAGGACTTAGGTTAGAAACTGGTCACACAAACTCAATGAACTTAAGAGGTTTATATTAAAACAAATATTAATTTTGTCTGTCTTATTGTCTAAAGACTAAATTAATACGATATTTAGCAGTTATTCTAGACTCAATTTGTGCGTATGAAACGAAATAGAGTAAGGGCCGCCAGACGTTACTTATTTTCTGAGTAACAAAATGTATCGTACAGAATAGTGTTAGTGTATACTGTACCAGGTACTAAAGGTAAATAAAAAAATCTCTTACTTTTCTTAAATTCTGAGTGATAATTTTTGTATATATTTTACACAATTTCATTAAAAATTTAAAATCAATATTTCCAGACAGTTTTCGTCGGCGGTAATTTCAGCCAGACACTTTAAAGTTTGCGAAAAAATGAGGTAAGTTTTCTTAGAGTCTGAGTCTTAATTTTTATACATGATATTTTGGAAACTATTTAAACACCATTTGCAAACAGCCAGACAAATTGTAGGGGCCAAATATCCCCCAGACATTAATTTTTAAAAACTCGCTTTGATTATGAGTGTAAGATTATTATTCGTATACGCTCAAGCGAGAGAGAGATATATACGTGCGCCTATTTCCTCCTTTGTCGTTATACTCTTTGTAATATTCTGTCGTATTTATTTCGTTCAGTGCAGCTATTCGGCTACAAATATTATGTAAATAAAACAAATATATTTGCAGTGTTTTAAAGAATATCATGGCAAAGTCATTAAACTGTATTTTTGTAATAGTTCTGATGTGAATTTAACATTATTTATAAAAGAGACATTGCAAAAGTGTGATGTTGCAAATGGTAACACAACTAAAAGCGGTTAGATATGATGTCATTTTTGACCAGTACTTTTCGGCATGAATTTAAGATTATAAGAGATCTCTTCGGTATGAATCAGCACAGTTGGAGTTTAATATTACTGGGTCCGATCAAGTTCGACCATCTGATTTCGCAAAAGAATTGAAAAATGTACACTTTAAACAGGCTGTTGTTGATTTTTTTATCCTACATTGGGCTTCTAACGAAATGGTTCCATTCATTGGCAGTAAATAAGTTTTCATTAATTTTAAACAGTGTCATTCATATACCGTCATTAATAATACAATTGAAGCGTTTAGATGAAGAAGGGGGTAAATGACATTTGCAATATTTCGAGATATAAGGACTTAAAGTTTTTTGTTGAGAATTTTTTTCGTATTCCAATCTAAATAAAATTGAAAACACTAATAAAACAAGAAAAATAATAGCTTTTTAACAATGTAACTTTTATTTCATTACAGTAGCTTGGTATATTTAAAAAAACAAAATTTTTCTGAAAAAGAGCACTTAACCCTTTCTTGCACAAAAAGCTTATTAGTATTTTGAATTTTTAAGAATACAAAGGGGTTAAGTAACAAAATTCATTTTTTGTTCTTTTTATTTTGAAAAGTTGTTTTCTGTTCGCATGGTTGCGATAAAGCTTTTTCATAAAACCAGTGGTGTTCCCTTGGTACGAACATCATTTGTTCCTTTAAATTTTTTATTTCCTCAACAGAAAGCTGCTTTATCTTTTTTTTCGGACGAAAAAGTCTTGGTTTTTGTCTGGAACTATTCGGATGTTTTTTTGCTATAACAGCTTCATTGAATAAAGCATCTTCCTCGTAGCATTCCTTATAAAAATAGGATCCATATTTGTTTATTCTAAGCCATTTGACGCTATATATATATATATGTTTTTTGTAACATTTTTAACGTTTAATTTAGCTGGAAGATTTTCTAATGATCGGATGTGGTTCTCCATGTCAATTATAACGGTATTTCTTTTGATGGCACTTTTTATTATATGTCGGTATTGCTCAGCAGTGTAAATGGTTTCGTTTTTTCGTAACTCTTTTTCGATTCTTCCAAAATCCCTGTCACTGTCAAGATAAATATGGCCAACTTCAGGAAATTTGTGGTCAATCAGATCAAAATATTCCATCAAAAAAAGGACTTGGTATAGATACAATAAAAAGAAGTTTTTGTTTTGTCCAGGGCAAGAATCGGTCCATGCAATCAAATGTTTCCTCTTTTTGCCAATTTCACATTCTTGCAAGAATGCATAGAGTGCACTCATTACCTCGGTGCTTCCTCTGTCTGCAAAATCTTCGGTCCAGGTTAACATATACGACATCTCCACATCGGAAGTAATGACATGGATTCCAAGATTATAAAACCACATCTGCCTCAAGTAAAATGCCTTAGACGTGGTTAATTTTGGTAAGGGCATTATTTGCTGGAGGTCAAATGTAATAATATAAGACGTTAGGATCGGACCGAGCTTTTTCGCGGTCAATTTTTTGACTTTGAAATCCGGACTTATAGCTGTTTTGGTGTTTAGCTGAGTTTTTGCCAGAGTCACAAATGATACAAGTGTCACTTCTTGGTAGGCGGAAAGACAGATTGAATTTCGTGTTAAAAATTTGTCGGTAAAAATGTTGGCTAACAAAATATTGGACATTTTTCTCTTGTTCGGTGCAACGGTTTCGCTGCCACAGCCTACTAAATGCATTGGAGTACATACATATACTCGCTTAGAACCTTCATCGTTACTATAACCACTTTAAATATGGGTGTTAATTTGTCTTCAAGAAGGAAGTAAGTAAGCACTTAACCCCTTCATGCAAAATACATTTTTTTTAAATTTTTTTTTTTTTTTTATTTTACCAAAAAAGGAGTTAAGTGCCCATTCTTCCACTCATATTATACGATTTTTCGTTGTTAGTAACCCTTTTATACCAAAAATAAAAGCGCTAAATAAGAAAATACGAATCGTAGCGCAACGTAGAATGGACAGAAATTTAAGTTTTCGCAAGGCATCCTCATATTTCTAAAAAAAAACGAAAATCGAAAAAATGTCACTTACCCCCTTCTTCATCCAAACGCTTCAATTGTATCTAATATTGAAGAAAATCCTTCGTGTCCAGATCATGATGAAGCTGACACTAAAATTATTTACCATGTAGATATGTAATATTCGGCGAGTTGGAATTATTTAGTAATATTGAACTTGAGGAAAAAACATTCAATACCATTCAGAAATTTATTTATGATGTTTACAACGTAGCCGGAGTCATTTGATATAGATGCTGCAAGACTTCAATTGTTTATCAACACTTACACTGCTTCCGACGTCATATTAATGATTGTTGATTTTTTTATCCTACATTGGGCTTCTAACGAGATGGTTCCATTCATTGGCAGTAAATAAGTTTTCATTAATTTTAAACAGTGTCATTCATATACCTTTGTCTGGCTGTTTGCAAATGGTGTTGAAATAGTTTCCAAAATATCATGTATAAAAATTAAGACTCAGACTCTAAGAAAACTTACCTCATTTTTTCGCAAACTTTAAAGTGTCTAGCTGAAATTACCGCCGACGAAAACTGTCTGGCAATATTGATTTTAAATTTTTAATGAAATTGTGTAAAATATATACAAAAATTATCACTCAGAATTTAAGAAAAGTAAGAGATTTTTTTATTTACCTTTAGTACCTGGTACAGGTAAATTGGCCGCCGGCCCAAGCTAGCAAGTATGTATACCTTCATAGTATACACTAACACTATTCTGTACGATACATTTTGTTACTCAGAAAATAAGTAATGTCTGGCGGCCCTGGGCTCTTGGACTAAAATGCACCAAAAAATGCAGTTACACTAAATCAAAAAACTTAAATCCAATTTTTTGACTTAACAAATTTTTATCTAACGAAAAAGTGTTATAGTCGATATTTTAAAAGTTTAAACAATTCCATGAAAGTGGTGATTTGATAAACTTGTGTCCAAAATAAAATTGAAAAATTACATGCCTGATTTTTGTTTTCTCTAAAACAATGTATTAAACTCGGGTAACTCGGGCGTATAAGAACCTTTATTTATTTAAGAGCTAAATATCGTTAAAAGTCTTTAATTGTATCCTTGTCAGTTAAGGAAGAGGATTATATGCTGAATTATGCGGAACCAATTTCAAAGAACTTATAATAAAAATTTCATCCAGGTAGACTCGAACTATTGCCCAGAGTGCTTCATAACGCCATAAAGCCATAACTTCTTTTAATATTAAGAAAATTAAACATATTAGTTTATAAGTCTGTTTAAAAAAAGGTAGATATTTATAGTTAAAACAAAAATACCAATTTTTTCAAGTTCGAAAACATTTTATCATTTTATTGAGTGATGTAAAATCAAATGAAAATAAAAAACAAAAAGTTTAAAACGAAAAATAAAAACAATAAGGATAACCCATTTCAACGAATCGAAATTAAATTAATCCTCATCCATATAGGTGGTCGAAGAAGACAGCAGTACAGAGAGTATGTAATTAAAGTTGCATTTAGGTCAGGTCGCAGCGTTATACACAGTCATCCTATGGACCGCACTTAACGGAAGTAAGTGGCAGCATATGGGTATGCTGAGTAGGCTGAAGCAGCATATGGATAGGCTGAGTAGGCGGCATAGGGAGCTGAATAGGCGGCAGCGTATGGTGAAGTGTAAGCAGCGGTGTAGGGTGATGCCACTAATGGTGCTGAGTATGCTGAATAGGCCAATGGAGCAATGACAGCTGGCTTAGCGGCAACAACGGCGATGAGGGCGAACAAGCAGATAGCGAACTGCAAATAAAAAGAAAACACAATTTTAATCACTTGAATATCCTTTTGATCCTTTATCGGGAGTGTATTAGAATCAGAGAGAACGAAAAACTCAACGTACGAATTTCGACATGTTGATTTTGCTTGGTGTTGGGTTTTTTGACTTGTTACGAAGAAGAGCTGTTTGTAAGAACTGATGTCTTTCTACTTCGAAGCCTGTTGCTTTTATACCCGAATTATACTAATCATAATTTGTTATTGCTTATTTGGCCAACACTCGCACGTACTATCTACCCCTTATTCACGCAATGTATACATATATGAATTTTTGATTCTGCCAAGACAGCGTCTGAAGGCTATTATGCTGCTTACTTTGCCTATACCCATTTAACTGACAATAGAACACAAAAATACCCGCCAGCACACGCAGGGTTATCTCTGGCTCAAGGAAAAATGAACAAATTTGTCCCGAATTATTGTTTGGCCCTCCTCACGCTGTTTGTTTGTATAAATATTTAGCTTACTTTAACAGCAGAATATAGCTTCACTCACCATCAGAGTCATAGGTATAATTCATTCGATAGCGAACGCCATCTGCATTCGTAATTAGCTAAAAAGACTCATTTGTTAGCTTATTGTCATCATGCCAAGTATTCAGCCAGCTAGATGAAGTATATAAATGAATGCCGCTTTGAATTCTCAATCACAGACGCTCATTTAATTTGTATACCTACCGACCGATCGGGGCATAAAAAGATCAAAACAACTTCAAACCCAACTGCCTATATTGCAAAACAAAAATCAGTGCAAAATGTTCAAATTCGTAAGTCAGACCTATTCGAAGCGGAAAAGTGACAGCAGTCCGTCATCGCAATTATAAGGCAAAAAGTTTTCATAATCGATATTTTGACTTTTGTTTCAGGTCGTCCTTTGTGTGGTGGCTCTTGTAGCTTGTGTTGCTGCCAAGCCAGCTGTGTTCGCCCCGTTCGCAGCCTATTCAGCGCCATTGGTAGCAGCGGCGCCCTTCAGTGCAGCATACGCAACAGCTCCAGTGATTGCACCATACGCAAGCACCTACAATGCCCACTCGATTGCCCATTCCGCCACTTATCCTGCAACAGTGTATGCAGCTCCTGCACCGATTGCACCAGTTGCCCCAGTTGCACCAGTTGCTCCTGCTGTTCGACCACCAGTTGTGGAAAATGAAGCAGCTGAAATATTGTTCTAAGAAAATGTTGATTTGTGTGACCTTAACTTAAAGCTTCGCGTTAAATTTTGACCTGTTACCTGTACCTATGTTATTTTTTGTAATTATTTTGTTCTTTATGTTTTTGTACTTTACCTTTTTACCCTAAATAAATAATGTGATAATTTTTATGAAAATTAATAATTTTGTTTATGTTTGTTGGTTATTTTGACGATGTGGACACATTTTTCAATTTGATTCGAATTTGCCAGTATAACGAAGTAAAGCTTGAGTTTCTTTAGATACTATAACGATACCCAACAGGTATTTAGTTTTAATTTCAATTGGAGTGAGAACTCAACCAAGATATCGAAAGAAATCTAAAGAAGAAAGGTTTCGATTAAACAATTTTAGAGCATTACTAGACAGAAATCAGTCGAAATTCGGTTTCGCTGTTGACAACTCAAATAAGCCAACAGCGATCTACAAAAAAGGGAACACTTTTAAGGAACAAATTTAGCCAAGACTTCAATTAAATAAAACACAAGCTTGTTGAGATCAGAATGCGAAAAATTGGTGTTATTTACAAATGGATATTGTAGACCTGATCCAAGAAACATTTGTACTTATCAACCATAAAAGTTGGTAATTGTTCCACTATAAAAAGGTTAACTTTTTTATAATTTTTACAATGATGAGCAACATTTTTGACATGACCCTCAAAAAATTTCGGGAAACGGTTTTAAGCGAAGCACCTTTTGGCTGCACTTTGAAATATTCGTAGCTTGAACATTTTGTTGAAATATTTCTGGATCTGGTTCCTTTTTATTCAGTTTCAAACCACCAATGGACAGATTCAACAAATAGAGGCCACGGCCCTATTTCACAAAAATGGACAGGTTAAAATTTTAGAAGTATGTCACACTTGTCTGACAAATTTGTATTTCATAAAATATTGTCAGGTGACAAGTATGTTAGAAAAATACAATGTCAAATTTTTCATTGTCATATGCTTACACATGTGTCGTTTCAATTTTTGTCATTGTCATACTTGCAAAACACTTACTGACAAATTTATCGTGACTATTTCATTGTGTCTTGAAATATGTTATAATTGAAAAACGCTGGCACTCTTGAAATTTTTAAAAGTCACAGTTTGCAAAATCGTGTTATATAATTTAAAAGTGAAGTGCATAAAAATCGAGAGTTTTTAAATGAAAACCAATCTCAAAATAATAGTTTTAAAAATGTTTTTGTCGAATTAAAAATTTTGACATTTCTCGACGTTTCAATGTCCCTAGAGTCGAAATAAAAGATTTTTAGAGAGATGTCGTGCGTGCGTATGTAAGAGCCACGACGCTATAGACTTGCATTAAATTTTATATTATATATTGTAACGTGATACCAAAAAAAATTCCAATTAACGATTTTTTTATAAATCAAAAAAACTGCAAAAAATATTTGTCACCTCAAAAATTATACGAATAAAAACTGATTTTATCTCCAAAACAATTTTACGCACCGAAGAATAACGTTTTTAACATCTGGTAAAATTTTGAGAAAAATCGGATCGACAGTTATTTTTATAAAAAATAAAAATCAAAAAAAAAAAACATTACTCAAAGTTGGTAAAAATTGATTTTCGACTCAAATATCTTTTCAAAAATTTGATATTATAACTTCCAACTAATTCTATCTTATAAGAAATACTGTTTTCAACATTCGCAAAAATTTTAAGAGAAAAATCGAATTGACAGTTTTTTACAAAAAATAAAAACCTAAAACAAAATTAATAAAAGTTGTTAAACTTTGATTTTCGACTCAAATATCTTTTCAAAACTTTGAGATATTGGCTTTAAACAAATTATCTTCTAAAAAAATATTGTTGTTAACATTCAGTAGAATTTTGAGAAAAATTGAATTAAAATTTTTTTTACAAAAAATAAAAACCTAAAAAAAAAATTAATAAAAGTTGTTAAAAATTAATTTTCGACTCAAATATCTTTTCAAAAATTAAAAATATTAGCTTTAAACTTATTTTATCTTACAGAAAATATTGTTTTCGAAATTCAGTAAATTTTTTATAAAAATCCCATTGTCAGTTTTTTCATAAAAAAAAAATAAAATCTACAAAAAAAATTACGCAAATTTGGTAAAAATTGATGTTCATTTCTCGAAAGTCGATGGTATAGAAGGTATTGACTTCAAATGAGTTTCATTCATCCAATTTGTATTTTTTTATATAAGCAATAAAAACTTTTAAGAAATGCTACTAAAATTGGTAAAAATTGGTTTTCGACTAAAAATCTCGTTAACAAAAACTGATTTTGAAATCAAACTATTTCATTATATGCAAAATATTGTTGCTAATTTTTAAATTTTGAAGAATAATTCAACTGACAACTTTTAAGCTTTAAGACGGGATGGGAATTTATCAATGTGGGTCGCATCCCAGCCTCTTTTTTACTTTTGAGTATTACATAAAATTGTAGAATTAAATTAATGACCTATGTTCTGATAAATGTATACAACTTTGTATTTCAATTCTCTCACCTAAAGACAAATTAAAAGCTATGTCTTATGGTAGGTATGTACTTCGGAAATTACTTCCACTAAAAGTGACATAAAATAGTATCACATGATACGCCGAAATACTCCAAATTTTGGAGTAGAATTATTGAAAAAACTCTCTCATGAGTTTCTCCAAAAGAGTTTAATGTGTCCAACCTTTGACTCAAACATTTTAATCAACGCAAGAAGTGTAAACGCATCTGTCAATGCATTGACACAGTTTGATGTCATCATAGGTTAACACATATTTTATTTATAATGGCGACGAATGCTTCAGATATGTTTTTCTAATTTTCAAGCAGTTCATTGATCTTTATTAGATGCTTCTCCTATTAACTTCGTTTATGTCTTAGGTCGGTCGCCTAAAAGCTAAACAAATAATAAAATCTCATTCTTTTCAGTTTTAATTATTATTTTATTTTAAACAATAAAACAGAAAAAAATTAAAAATAATATACAACTAAAAACAATTGATATTTTTTTTTTGTTATTTTTTGGGAGGCTTGCAGTAATTTTTTTAATTTTTCAAAATAAATCTTGTTCAGGTATTCGTATTCAGTCTGGCATCTTTTCAATTTTAATTATTCCGTCTGGATAATATTTGTTTTTTAGAAGAATGAGGTGTAGGCGGCAGCATTGTATGGATAGTAAGAAGCAGCATAAGCAGCTGGAGCAGTGTATGCAGCAGCAACAGGTGCTGTGTAGGCAGCAGCAGCTACAGGAGCGGTATAGGCGGCAGTTACGACTGGAGCAGCAGCGATACCATTATAATTCCTAGCAATGTACTGTGAGCTGGATGCGGTGACAACGGGAGCAGCAGCTGCAACTGCAGGAGCGGAGTATATGAACTGGGGCTTAGCTGAAACAGTGCAGGCCAGAGCCAAGACAACAATGGTGATCTAAGAAAACAAAACAGAAAACACAAACAAAATATTACTTTTTTGATAAACAACAATTTCAATTAAATTAATTTTACCAATTTGAACATTTTTGAAGGAGGAGGTGGTTTTGAGTTAGTGCTAGTTGAAGATGGACTATGTTTTGATAATCAAGAACTCTTACTTTTATAGTTCACCACCCCCAATGGAATGACAAAAATTAAAACAAAAATTGTCCTCCAAAAATGTAGGTATATGCTAAACTTATAGCTATAACAACACCGACTTTGAATTATTCTGTCCAATTCGACAATATAATTTTCATTTCAACCAGCAATGAGCCGTCAGTATAGAATTAATGGGCAAAAATATATAAAAAAAATATCTATAGCGTCACCAGTAAGCAATTTGAACACATTAAGCTTCTCCCAAGTATATAAGGGTTATATACTTTAAATTATAAAGAGCAAATTCGATAGGTCCGTCCATCATACTTTATATTAAAAACTAATGAAACATATTCATATCACGTCCTCATTGATTTGACACATTTATTTGTACTTACTGATGGAAGCTTTTCTAACTACTGACTATACCTACGCGTATGTTGATGATGATGATGATAAGTTTTAAATATAAAAACGTGATGTGCAGCAACTTTTGGCACTAAACACCGTTTTTGTTTTGATTTGATATTTTATTTAGGATTGTAAATTAATTTTATCAGTAAAAATTAAATCTTCCGAAATTCAAGTAGCGTGGGTATTTTGCATATTTTATAATAATAAAAAATGCATTAATGCAATTCCAAAGCCGTCTAAATAAACGCAACCCAAGTAGTTGCAGCATTATGTTGATGTCTGACTTAATTTGGCAAAATAAAGTATGAAATTTGAGTAAATGGGGGCGATATAAGTCAGTATGCAGCGCCACCAGTACACTGTGGGGATCAAGGTAATTGTGGCGATTGAAAAATTATACCTAAGATATTTTAACACAAAGTTCAAAAACAATAAATATTTCGGTCAGGCATTTGCAATCAAATTGGTTGTTGAACATAATCTTAAATCTTCGTGTATTTGAAAAATAACAATACATATATGTACATACACGTAAGAGTATGAAGAGTTTTTTTTTTTTTAATGTGTATCGTAAATATTTTAACAGCCTTTAGAAACAGAAAAATAGAAGAAAAGAGCTAAGGCATTTGAGACTAAGGTAAATGAACCAATTAATCTTATTTTACTCGTAATTTCTTTGTATTTATTTTCAGTTCATAATACAAACAACAAGCAGAAAAATGAATGTTCACAAACGTTATACCCTTGTGAAAGAAAACGCAAATTTTTAGTGACTATACATTTTTCGTTGACATTGGGTTGAAGTTATGTATACATATGGATTTAAATACACCAAATAAAGTCAATCTAGACTGAGTTCCTAAGACAAGAATATTATTCTGTATTTATTATAATTTCCGAAATCTTTTTGAATACCAATTCATGGAAGCTGAGATTTGTATATTGTGAGCTAATTCTTTCCTTTTCAGTTTAGGACTTTATTTTGAACACAACGTTCTTTAGGAAGCTGTCAATTATGAACCTCTCATCTTTTAACAATTGGCAATTAAAACCTATGACATTATGGAACGATTCACCCTTGAAGAATGCAGTGAAAATGTTCAAATTCACTTCAAATTATATAGAATATTGAAAACCGAGGGATGGAATCGGCTAAGGTGATAGTTGACTATCAAATTTTTGATAGTCAAATTGACTATCACCGACTTTTCCGTCTGTGTAAACTGATTCAATTCAATTCAATCCGATTAAACAATTTCAGAATATAATTGTCACAATTCATTGTTGCTATGGTGAAATTTTAAAATGATTTCTATAAAATACTAGCGTCCCGTTACGTGCTTCGCTAAGTATAAAGCATAGTAATAAAAAAAAATGATTATTAAGTTCATTTATTCAAACAAAAAAAAATGTTTTAAATTGCTAGCTGTTTAAAAGTCCAAATAACCCAAATGATATATTGTTTATATTATATTTATCAGCAAAGAGTAAAAACTAAAAAATAAAAAAGGATTGGGTACTCTTACTATGGTAGGTCTACTATATAGGTTAGTCTAAAACAGTTGGATAAACAATATTTTTTGATATGAATGTTTTTCGGTGCTAAAATGGCGCGTTCTCTCAACCAATCATGATTTCTGTAATTCTGAAGAATATTCGGAAAAAAACATTCAATCAGCTCATCTATAGATTGCACAATTGTACAAAAATTGTTCGTTTGTTAAAGTGATCAATCCGTTGGTACTGCCGATGTCGATTGGTTTTTGCCATCACCAATTTCTAACAATTGTTTTGAAAACTCATGCATCATTATGTAGGTGGATACGCATATTAATGTTCAGTTTCAATTTTCGTACATATCTCCAAGGAACTGATGACTTCAAACAGGCGTTTATTTCATTAGCAGGAGTTGAGGAATGACAGGCAATGTTTGACGAAAGACAGCAATACCAGAGCACCACCAAAAAGCTGTTGATTACCGCGTAAATCTTTCATTGTTCGATTAAATGCTTCTATTGATTTTTTATTCGACATTTTGCACTCATTCCATAAAATAATTGACATTAATCGCAGAACTTTTGCCATAGCAGAATTTCTCAAAATATTGCAAGTTGGAGTTTCAATCACCTGTACATTCAATGACAATTTTAATGCAGAGTGTGCGGTCCGACCACCTTCTAATAATGTGGCAGCAATTCCCGAAGATGCAAGTGCCAATGCAATTTTCTGTTCCGATCAAATAGTCGCTAAAATCAATGATACAACAAAAGTTTTGCCTGTACCACCAGGTGCTTCCAAGAAATATAATCCACCTGCATTATTGGAAAGGGCTTGCATGGTTGTGTTGTATACATTTTTTTTGTTGAATATTCAATTTGGTGCTACTCGTATTACAATTTTGTGATTATCAGATGGCATACGATTAAGAGCAATTTCGAACAATTGAACTAATGCGTTTTGTTGCTCACGAATAATTTCTTGTCTTGTATTTGAAACAATTGCACAACGTTGATCCAATTCACGATTTTCATCATCAATAAAATAAATTTGTAAAAATTGATGATCAGCGTCGGGGTATGGCAATAACGAACCAGCTTGATGATAAATCTGGCCCTGAATCTGTAACATGTATGCAATTTTAGGTAGATGTTGAATCAGAATTTTTCAGACTTTTTATGATTCAGATTAATATAACCATGGGACAATCCTGTTGAGGTATTTACCTTAAAAGTCGGCATAAAATTATCTCTAATAATTTTAGTAGCACCAAAAGAAGTCATTTGAAATGCCGAATTGTATTGTTGAATATTACTCAAAAACTGCTTCGACGTTTGAGATGTCCCAAAAATAAATGAATGCAATGGTTCGGGTGGAGTTTCTAATGTTGGCAATCTCACTTTACCATTAACACATTCCGGGCGTTTCACCTCGAAAGTTAGCCGCATCACAATGAGGACATATTGCGTCCATCATTCCAATGTATCCGTGCATACTGAAATCAATCTGCCTATTGTAATTAAAAGCAGCACCCAGCATTTCATCCAAAACAGCACGACGTATTTATGATCGCCTTGCAAGATTAAGTACAGGTACATGGTCAATAGATCTATTCTGTGCAGTACGTTCACGCTGCGATGCATTAGCTTGTGCGCGTTCATCTGTAGTCTGAGATCGTCTTAATAATGCCACTTGATTTGCATTTGGGGTTCGCCGGCCTATGTTTGGTCGTCTTGCTCGTGGCATTTTACCTTCACTCAACAACTCAACAATATTTTGGAAAATATAAACACAAAGCAATAACTCAACAATATTTTGGAAAATATAAACACAACAAAGCAATAATTTATCGCTGATAAAATGAAATGACATATAGGCAACGGCCTAGTCACTGATAAAGCATCGGTTCCCATCAGTCGTTCTTTGACTTTCAAAGAGAAAACAAGTGTTAATAAGTGGATAGTAGATAATTTTATATTAAAAGTGCATTTGTAGAGTTTTCCATTTAAGTAGGCAGTAAGCCACAGTTTTTAATAACTAATCAGTAGCCTAGTGGAGGTGGCATCCGAAGACTTGTTAGTGACGAAGATTGAGCTTCAGCTCATCTTCAACTCAATAAAAAATAAAAAGTCAGCAGGTGTCGATGGTATATCCAACGTTGTACTAAGACATTTACCGATGGAGGCAATTGACATTTACACCACACTCTTCAATAATGCACTGAATAATGCATATTATCCAGTGCATTGGAAGACCGCTGTGGTTCATCCTCTCCCGAAAAAGGGAAAGGACAACTCCAACCCGTCAAATCTTCGGTCGATAAGTCTTCTTCCGAGCATCAGCAAAGTTTTCGAAAAAATCATTAATAGGGCTCTGACTAAGTGGGCTACGGACAACAAAATAATTCCGGATAAACAGTTCGGGTTCAAGGCGGGTCATGACACAATTCATGCTGCGTCTAAACTCGTTTCTGATATCCAATGGAATAAAACAAAACAACAATGCACAGGTGCTGTTCTGGTTGATTTGGAAAAGGCCTTTGACACCGTATGGTTAGAGGGTCTTTACCTAAAACTGAGCAGGCTTGGCATAAGCAAGCCATTGTTGTATATACTTTATGATATGCTTAACGGTAGAAAGTTTGTTGTCAAAAGTGGCAATGTAACTTCTACCACAACATTCTTAATTAAAAATGGTCTTCAACAGGGAGCGGTGAATTCGCCGATTCTCTTCAGCATTTACACCAGCGATCTGATAGGTAGTCTTACAAAGGCAATTGCGTACGCCGACGATCTTATTGCGTACAGAACGGCCCGAAAGGTTGAGGTTATTAGAATTCTCTTGCAGCGTGATTTCGACAAGATTCAGCGATATTGCGACGACTGGAAACTGAAAATAAATGTCCAGAAGTCAGAGACAATTCTGTTCCGGACTCCGTTGGCTAGGGCCACGAGGGATACGTGCAAGAATTGGCGCAAGATGGTTATCGTTGATCTTCACGGGCAGCCATTAGCGAGCAAAAGTGTAGTGAAGTACCTCGGTATCTGGTTAGATCAGTATTTATATTTCGATAGACATATAAATGCTGCTCTGACCAGGGCCAGAGGAGCCTTCGCTCTGACGAAACGGCTGTTTTTTAGCAGTCGGCTTGACTCCAGAGTGAAGGTAATTTGCTACATGGCCCTCATACGGCCGATGATCGTTTATGGTTGTCCTGTGTGGTTCAACGTTGCCCCTTCCCAGATGGAGAAGTTTCGGGTGTTCGAGCGGCAGTGTTTACGACGCTGTACTGGCTTATATCGAACAGCCGAATCTTCTTACGTGCATTACTATTCCAACGAGGTCCTATACAACGGGGCTCGAATCAACAGAATCGACAATTTCGTGATAAAACTTGTTCGAGGTCACATTGCAAGAGCTATGTCTTCGACCAACAATTTAATTTTCGGGGCGTTCTATCCGAACGACGAGTATTTTGAGAGTGCACGCTTGAGCGGCTTCATTCCACCAGAGGCATTCCTCTTTTTAGATAGATGCGGTCTGATACAGGATAGATTGGCAGTTCCGTTAATCTACCACGTCAGACGACGAACCGTGGATAGGCGACTCCTGTACAATCGGGACGTCATGGCACAAGGCGGAGCAGAGCTCCTTCGGTTCAGTAGGGCTGTGTCCGAAAGGGACCGAACTGATAGGGTGAAGCAGGAGAGCCAGTTTTGGTGGCTTTAATCGGCACTTGATAGTGAGTAGTCGGGATGGGGTTTTAAGCCTTGGCCGGCTTACATACTTGTTTTATAGTTTTAGGGTTTAGTTTTAAGTAGAATAGGCATGGTGGCACAAAAAAAAAACATACAAAAAAGTAAAAAAAAAAAAAAAAATACAAAAAAATACAAAAAATACAAAAAAAATACAAAAAAAATAATAAAAAAAAAACATGGAATAATAAAAAAAAAAAAAAATAAAAAAAAAGACAAAATATGAAAAACAAAAAACGTTAGATAGTTAGATTTGCTGCTGTGGTTGTTCTAGTTTTAAGTAGTTTATAGGTAGAATAGGTAGTTTTAGTTAGCTTTAAGTTTTATATTAAGGACCTTATTTTAAGTAGTTTTTTAAGTAAAAATAAAAAAGGATATTGACATTAGTTTTTTCTAAATTTTCTAATGAATACAAAAATAAATAAAATGAATTGAAGTTAAATAGATCTTAGGGCCGAAAGGCAATAGCATTAAGTATTATTGTTTAACTTAGAGTGTCCGTATGGGACCAGTAAGTTAGTTGTAAGTTATGGATAATTAGGCTAGTTTTATGAATTTTTGTCTAGCTTTAAGATAGTCTTAAGAATGAATTAATAAAAATGAATTTGGAAAAGAGAAAAGTGGCATCCGAAGATAGCTCCAAGAGTCGTGGGTTCGAGTCCCAGGCGGAGTCGACAAGAAATATTATCGCTTTTTTTCATAATAGAGAAATAGTTGATTTTATTAATTGGGAAGAAAGGGAAATGGAGAAGAAGAAGAAATCAGGGGTATCGAAAGATACCTCTGCTGATATATCGGGTGATGCGAAAGTACTGCCACCAGCGGTACCACAAGTCACCGTAACATCGGGTCATGCATCGGACCCGCAAACATCAATGACCAAGAGGAAGAGGGATACACCAACACCTAACCTGGTTAAAAGAGCAAATCCAGCTAAGAGGGCAGCTTTGAAAAAAAAGCTGCCAAAACAAAGGAAAGATGTGACGACATCAGAGAGTGAAGTCTCTGAGGGTGACGACTCTGAACCCCCCGAGTACGTCTCTGAGGGAGGAGAAGGACAGTATAGGTCTCCGAAGAATAGATCGGAGCCAGAGCCGTCAAAAGAAAAGGCGTTGGAGGTGGAGTTGGACCTCCAAACCGAGGCGAAGCTAATAAAGGCCCTCCAAAACAAACAGGCCACCATCAGCCAATACGAGGAAAGCCTTAAAAAACTCAAGGAGGAAATTGAGCCGCTCCTTAGCCAACTTAAGCTGAAGCAAGAGGCGCGCCGCCAACAAGAGGCGGCTCTACGGCAACAGCAACAAAAACAACAGCAGCAAAGACAACAGCAGCAAAAACAACAGCAACAACAACCACAGCAGCAAAACAAACAACAATCAAAGCCCGCTCCCAAAAACACAGGAGCGGAGCAAAATAAAAAGACGCCATCAGCAGTGACAGGCCTAATGTCTGAGGGCCCATCGACTTCGGCTAATGCTAAGCAACAGCAACAACCAAGGCAGCAGGAACAGCAGAAGCAGCAGCAGCAGCAGCAGCAGCAGCAGAAGCAGCAGCAGAAGCAGCAACAGCAACAGCAGCAGCAACAGCAACACCAAAAACAACCACAGACAAAAAGGGAAAAAATACCACCAATAAGGACACACAGAGTTGACCTGGACGACATAAAACAGGTATGTAAGTCGGCCACTAAGGGCAAATTTCTAATAAAAATTCTAAACGAAAAAGAAAAGAATTATTCGGTCCAGTGTTTCTCACTGGCCGAATACAAGTTAGTAAAAGGGTTATTAAAAGAGGCCACAGCTGAGTTCTTCAGCTACACGCCTAAAAGTGAAAAATTTAAGACGGTCCTTCTGAAGGGCATAAGTTCCTGCACGGAACCGGAGGCGCTCTTAGCTGAGCTCCGTGAAAATGCCAATGATGATCTCGATTTTATCGGGGTCAAGCCTTTCACTACGGTGAAGTCCAGGCGAGGGGGTTACAGGCTGCCAATGTTCCTCGTAACATTATCGCCCCAAAGTAGTTTTGAGAGTCTGAGGGAAATCAAATGCCTCGACTATCAAGCCATACACTGGGAGACATTAAAAAGGCACGACGACATTTTACAATGTACGAAGTGCCAGAGGTTCGGCCATGCCGGAGCCAACTGCAATATGCAGTTGCGCTGCGTCAGGTGCTCCGAAACCCACAACGAGGGAGAATGCAAGCTGGGGAATGAGCGGGTTGAGGATTTGACCCAGCTCAAGTGTGTCCTTTGTGGAAACCAAGGGCACCCGGCTAACTATAGGGGTTGCCCTAAGGTCCAGCAAATGAAACAAAAACAGGCCAGTCAAAAAGCCGAAGGAAGTCGAACAGTTCGACAGGCTCCAACACAAAAATTCGTGGATCCCAAATTCTCTTACGCCCAAATGGTGTCAGGGAATGGGAACACGAAACAGGCTCCACCAACGGTTGCCCCAAAGGCCCCTGTGCCTAAGGCACCAGAGGTGCAGCCTGACATTGTAGCCTTGTTGTTGAGCATTCAAGGTCAACTTACAGGGCTGCAAAGTCAGATAAAGGAGCAAGGCAAAAGGGTAGATCATCTCTACTCTTTGTTGCCTGGCCTGGCGCAATTTAGACCATAATGGGCGCGCTGCCGGAGACGCGCCTAAAAGTCCTAGCTGTGAATGTAAATTCACTGATTAGGATTGAACGAAGAGCCAATATGTTCCAATTGTTGAAAGATTACAGTCCCGATGTGTTTATGGCTAGCGAAACTAAGCTAAACCACAAACATAAACTGACTCATAAAAATTACAATATCGTAAGAAGAGACCGGCCCGACTCCACTCAAGGGGGCGGTGTCGCTCTCTTTATACGAAAAGGCATTAATTATAAAGTCATATACAACAATGAATTGCGAAAGCTCAAGACGCTAGAAGTTTGCGTTGTATGCATCTCTCTCACTCAAGGGAAGCGGATGTATATGATTGCGGCTTATGCGGCTGGAGCTCCGCAGGTTACTTACTTTGCTTCAGAACTCGAGATTCTTTTTAGGGAACTGAAACTGAGCTTGGAAGAAAACTATTTCATCTTGGCCGGTGATTTGAACGCAAAACATGAAGATTGGGGAAATCAACATAGTAATCCCAGAGGTAACCATCTTTTTAATTTGATGAATCTTTACAGCGTTGAATATGGCGTCGACCTGCTGGCTACTGAAAAGCCATCGTATCCAAGAAGCGACTCCTTTCTGGATCTTTTGCTGTACGACACAAGACTGACAGTTACAGACAAAGTGGGTAATCACCCTCGAAACTGCTTACAGACAATGGAGTACGACAGTGATCACTGCGGACTGGCTGCTGTAATGCAGATTCCGAACGAACGCGTGGAGTTGGAGGAATACGTAGCAACGCATTCTTACAATTACAGTAAGATGCGCTGGCCTCGTTTCACCAACGCCCTAGCGAGAGAACTTCGTTCGAGTGACATAGCCCCACCAAACAACAGAAACCTGACAAATACAGAAATTGACCAACATTTACAGCAGATGGACGAAACAATAAAACGAACAATGGAACGGACAATACCAAAGTACAAAGAACGGGACCAAATGGACGCTTACAGAAACGCGACTATTGACGCACTTCGTAGGCACAAGAGTGGCTTACTGACAAGACTCAAAAACTTGTACAGACGACTCACAGACCCACACGACTTGGAGGTTAGGACACTGAAGTCGTCAATAAAAAATGTCAATCTGTTGATTAAGGAGAACTACAGGTTATCAATTAACAAGTACTGGGACCGCAAGATCCGGTCAGTTAATTCCAGTGACCCTAGTATGTTCCCTAAAATCAACAAGATATTTAGGAAAAAGAACGACAATGACCTTCCGTGTCTGAAACTCCAAAGAACTGAAGAGAACAGAGACGTACTCATGACAGCGCAAATAGATCCAGAAGAAGCCATCTTTGACGATGACTTTTATATAATTGAAGATCCGAAGGAAAAAGTGGAGGCGGTGGGAGCTGCTTTCCAGCAAGTGTACAAGGTGAATGTTAGCATTCGCCCCAACCACGACCTGGAAAACAGAGCCCTACTTAATCACTTTTACCTTCGAAATGATATAACACATTGGCGATCTGAGAACCGCGGTTTTATGCGGTTCGATGACGATTCCTTGGCAAATGCCATAATCGCCGAGCAAACGGGACCAAGTCCCCTGTTAGTGACGAAGATTGAGCTTCAGCTCATCTTCAACTCAATAAAAAATAAAAAGTCAGCAGGTGTCGATGGTATATCCAACGTTGTACTAAGACATTTACCGATGGAGGCAATTGACATTTACACCACACTCTTCAATAATGCACTGAATAATGCATATTATCCAGTGCATTGGAAGACCGCTGTGGTTCATCCTCTCCCGAAAAAGGGAAAGGACAACTCCAACCCGTCAAATCTTCGGTCGATAAGTCTTCTTCCGAGCATCAGCAAAGTTTTCGAAAAAATCATTAATAGGGCTCTGACTAAGTGGGCTGCGGACAACAAAATAATTCCGGATAAACAGTTCGGGTTCAAGGCGGGTCATGACACAATTCATGCTGCGTCTAAACTCGTTTCTGATATCCAATGGAATAAAACAAAACAACAATGCACAGGTGCTGTTCTGGTTGACTTGGAAAAGGCCTTTGACACCGTATGGTTAGAGGGTCTTTACCTAAAACTGAGCAGGCTTGGCATAAGCAAGCCATTGTTGTATATACTTTATGATATGCTTAACGGTAGAAAGTTTGTTGTCAAAAGTGGCAATGTAACTTCTACCACAACATTCTTAATTAAAAATGGTCTTCAACAGGGAGCGGTGAATTCGCCGATTCTCTTCAGCATTTACACCAGCGATCTGATAGGTAGTCTTACAAAGGCAATTGCGTATGCCGACGATCTAATTGCGTACAGAACGGCCCGAAAGGTTGAGGTTATTAGAATTCTCTTGCAGCGTGATTTCGACAAGATTCAGCGATATTGCGACGACTGGAAACTGAAAATAAATGTCCAGAAGTCGGAGACAATTCTGTTCCGGACTCCGTTGGCTAGGGCCACGAGGGATACGTGCAAGAATTGGCGCAAGATGGTCATCGTTGATCTTCACGGGCAGCCATTAGTGAGCAAAAGTGTAGTGAAGTACCTCGGTATCTGGTTAGATCAGTATTTATATTTCGATAGACATATAAATGCTGCTCTGACCAGGGCCAGAGGAGCCTTCGCTCTGACGAAACGGCTGTTTTTTAGCAGTCGGCTTGACTCCAGAGTGAAGGTAATTTGCTACATGGCCCTCATACGGCCGATGATCGTTTATGGTTGCCCTGTGTGGTTCAACGTTGCCCCTTCCCAGATGGAGAAGTTTCGGGTGTTTGAGCGGCAGTGTTTACGACGCTGTACCGGCTTATATCGAACAGCCGAATCTTCTTACGTGCATTACTATTCCAACGATGTCCTATACAACGGGGCTCGAATCAACAGAATTGACAATTTCGTGATAAAACTCGTTCGGGGTCACATTGCAAGAGCTATGTCTTCGACCAACAATTTAATTTTCGGGGCGTTCTATCCGAACGACGAGTATTTTGAAAGTGCACGCTTGAGCGGCTTCATTCCACCAGAGGCATTCCTCTTTTTAGATAGATGCGGTCTGATACAGGATAGATTGGCAGTTCCGTTAATCTACCACGTCAGACGACGAACCGTGGATAGGCGACTCCTGTACAATCGGGACGTCATGGCACAAGGCGGAGCAGAGCTCCTTCGGTTCAGTAGGGCTGTGTCCGAAAGGGACCGAACTGATAGGGTGAAGCAGGAGAGCCAGTTTTGGTGGCTTCAATCGGCACTTGATAGTGAGTAGTCGGGATGGGGTTTTAAGCCTTGGCCGGCTTACATACTTGTTTTATAGTTTTAGGGTTTAGTTTTAAGTAGAATAGGCATGGTGGCACAAAAAAAAAAACATACAAAAAAAAAATACAAAAAATACAAAAAAGAAAAATACAAAAAAAATACAAAAAAAAAAACAAAAAATTAAAAAAAAAAAATGGAATAAAAATAAAAAAAAAAAACAAAATATGAAAAACAAAAAACCTTAGATAGTTAGATTTGCTGCTGTGGTTGTTCTAGTTTTAAGTAGTTTATAGGTAGAATAGGTAGTTTTAGTTAGCTTTAAGTTTTATATTAAGGACCTTATTTTAAGTAGTTTTTAAGTAAAAATAAAAAAGGATATTGACATTAGTTTTTGCTAAATTTTCTAATGAATACACAAATAAATAAAATGAATTGAAGTTAAATAGATCTTAGGGCCGAAAGGCATTAGCATTAAGTATTATTGTTTAACTTAGAGTGTCCGTATGGGACCAGTAAGTTAGTTGTAAGTTATAGATAATTAGGCTAGTTTTATGAATTTTTGTCTAGCTTTAAGATAGTCTTAAGAATGAATTAATAAAAATGAATTTGGAAAAAAGAAAAAAAAAAAAAAAAAAACATCGGTTCCCATCGATCACCGAAATCAAGCATCAGTGAGCGTGGTTAGTACTCAGATGGGGGACCGTCTCGAAACCTACCGCGTGCTGTTGTCATGTGTTCTTTCTTTCTGTTGTTCTTTCTCTTCCCTTCTTCTGTCTTGTATTAATGTCTTGTGTTGTTATCACCTTATATAGTCTAGTCGCTCAAGGTGCTGTGTTCTCTACTCTGTACATTTATGTGCTGAGTAGTGTGTAATGTAATGTAATGTAATGAAATGACATATGATGACATTAAATTTGTTTGACAGAACTAACGTCACTTTTTTTGTCTTCGATTTTTTTGCCAAAGGTTCAAATTGGCTTTTAAGTATTAGTACAAATTGTTTGTACATATATGGGAGTATAGAAAGATGTTGATTTAACACTTTTTCAAGATTTTTTTTTTAATTTTCTCTACGTACAAACCTTCTCTGGACTTCCACGAATAATTCAAGACCAAAATTAGCCAAATCGGTTAAGGCATTGTTGAGTTATAACATTACAACGAAAAGTGGCATTGATTTTTATATATATAGATGTAAATAAAAGTATCAAATTGGCTGTGTTTAAATAACATTCTTACTTTTCTTGTGTTTTTTCGAATTAGGTAAGCTTTGTCGGTCAAAAAAATGTGTTTTTGTACCTAAAAAGGGTAACTGAAAAAATTTCCATTCGTTTTTTGTAAGCGTCTGGTAGCTCTATTCAGAAACTACATATTTGTGAGAAAATGACTATCAAATTTTTCTAGTTACAGCTTTTTAGGTATCAATTTGACTATCACCTTACACAGATCAAATTCGATTATTTTGACTATCAACAATCACCTTAGCCGATTCCAGCCCAGGTTTTTTGATTCCTCATCGATTCTTGAAATTAAGCGTTTCTAATAGGGAAATACGTCATATTTTTGTATAGACTTTTTAAGCTCAAAAGAATTTAAGCTGGTTAATCATCCAACCTGTCGTATCTTCGCTGTTTGCATTCAGTGGTGTAACCCAATTTTATTTCGAAGGCTAGGACAATTTTTCCACCTTTCAGGCTCGGAAAATCGGAAAATGATTTTTAAAAATCCTCTCACAGCTACAAGCTATGATTAATGAATTTTGATGGCCAGAATCGGAAGATATTGATGAAATGGTGTTACGTGCGATAAAAGAAACGAAAAAAGAGGCTGGGATGCGACCCACACTGATAACTTCCCATCCCGTCTGTCGATTTGTCTTGCTTAAAAGTTTGTCTATATGTATCAATTTTTACCAAATTTGCGTACTATTTTTTATAGATTTTATTTTTTTTATAAAAAAACGGACTGTTGGATTTTTATAAAAAAAAAATACTGAATATCGAAAACAATATTTTCTGTGAAATAAAATAAGTTTGAAGCCAATATTTTTAATTTTTGAGAAGCTATTTGAGTCGAAAGTAAATTTCTACCAAGTTTTAGTATTGTTTTTTTTTAGGTTTTTATTTTTTGTAAAAAAAACTGTCAATTCGATTTTTCTTAAAATTTTATCGAATGTTTAAAACAATATTTCTTATAAGTTAAAATTAGGTAGAAGCCATTACCTCAAATTTTTGAAAAGATATTTGAGTCGAAAATCAATTTTTACCAACTTTTGTTAAATTTTTTAGGTTTTTAATTTTTTGTACAAAAGCTGTCAATTCGATTTTTTCAAAATTTTACTGAATCTTGACAACAATATTTTTTGAAAGATTAAAGTAGTTTAAAGCCAATATCCCCAATTTTTGAATAGATATTTGAGTCGAAAATAAATTTTTACCACCTTTTATAAATTTTTGTTTAGGTTTTTATTTTTTGTAAAAAAACTGTCAATTCGATTTTTCTCAAAATTTTTTATTATGTTGAAAACAATATTTCTTATAAGTTAAATTTAGTTAGAAGCCATTATCTCAAAGTTTTGAAAAGATATTTGAGTCGAAAATCAATTTTTACCAACTATGAGTAATGTTTTTTTAGGTTTTTATTTTTTATAAAAAAAAACTCTCAATTAGATTTTTCTCAAAATTTTATCAGATGTCAAAAACATTATTCTTCGCTGCACAAAATTGTTTTGGAGATGAAATCATATTTTAGTCGTAAAATTTTCGAGGTGACAATTTTTTTTTCAGTTTTTTTGATTTATAAAAAAAACGTTAATTGGATTTTTTCCAAAAATATAATTGTTTTGTATCACGTTACAATATATATTATAAAATTTAATTCAAGCCTCTAGCGTCATTAATTCATGAGATATTTAGGTTTAACCAAAATTTTCACCTTTTTTTAAACTGCTATGGTAAAAAAACCTCCCACGCAATTTTCTTGAGAGCCCTTTCTGCATCTTTCTGCTTTATTATCTGTATAACAAAATTTATTTGATGTCGATATCTCTTCTGGTTCTTCAGCTATGGACGACGAAAAAACGTCGCGAACGTACAGACGTACGGACGTAAGAACGTACGTACACACGCACGCACAGACATCTTTTATTTCGACTCTAGGGACCTTGAAACGTCGAGAAATATCAAAATTTTCAATTTAACAAATCGGACGCATTACAATAACTTCCTATGGGAAGTTAAAAAGAGGATGGGATGCTACCCACACTGATGACTTCCCATCCCGTCTGTCGATTTGTCTTGCTTAAAGGTTTGTAGGTTTTCGTTTTTTGTTAAAAACGTTGTCAGTTGAATTATTCTAAAAAAAAATTCAAAATTACCAACAATATTCTGCATATGATGAAATAGTTTGATTTCAAAATTTATTTTTGCTAACGAGATTTTTAGTCGAAATACTATTTTTACCAATTTTAGTAGCATTTGCGTAAAACTTTTTTGTATATTTTAATTTTGTATAAAAAAAAGTGGCTGTTGGATTTTTATAAAAAAATTACTGAATGTCGAAAACAATATTTTTTCTCTGAGATAAAATTAGTTTGAAGCCAATATTTTTAATTTTTGAAAAGATATTTGAGTCGAAAGTAAATTTTTACCAAGTTTTAGTATCTATAGTTTCTTTCTAGGTTTTTTTTTTTGTAAGAAAACTGTCAATTCGTTTTTTCTTAAAATTTAACCGAATGTCGAAAACAATATTTCTTATAAGAAAAAATTTGTTTGAAGCCATAATCTCAAATTTTTGAAAAGATATTTGAATCCAAAATCAATTTTTACCAACTTTTAGTCATTTTTGTAAGTTTTTATTTTTGATAAAAAAAAACTGTCGATTCGATTTTTCTCAAAATTTTACCAGATGTCAAAAACGTTTTGGAGATAAAATCATTTTTTTCTTCGAAAAATATTCGAAGTGTCAGTTATTTTTTTTCAGACGCACAGGCATCTCTCTAAAAATCTTTTATTTAGACTGTAGGGACCTTGAAATGTCAAGAAATTACAATATTTTCAATTCGAAAAATCGGAACGATTACAATAATTTCCTATGGGAAGTTAACAATCACAATTTTGCTAGAAACGTTTCCTGACCGTGTTACTTCTCAAAAAGGTGATCACAATTGGCCTCCGAAATCTTTTGTGACTTAGTACCTTTAGATTTTTTTCTATAGGTCTCAACCAATGCTCCACAATTAACTCCAAACCTTTAAAATGAATTCGTAAAATTATCGAAGTTTAACATCAAAAAATGTGCAAATTGATCATAGTGCTGTAACCATAGCGATAGTTGCCAATTTGCTTGATATTGTTTTCCATTTTTAATGTGATACCTTCTCCGTTACAATAAAATAAATATCCGTTGTTTTTTCCTAAAAAATTCCCATTCTTGCATCTTATTAGAAAACACTGGGCATATTCATGGTCATATTTTAAACACGAGTCTAATTGAACTAGAGTCTAAATTTATATTCCAAGTTAAGCCGACCATTCACGACACAAAATAAGTGCGCAAATTGACTTTTTTTTACTTTTACACAGTTATTTGCACAAACAGCACGCAAGTATTTCATTCGTAAAAATTTCGAACTCGAGATTTGAAATAAACATGACATTACGATGGTAGAGAAGTCGAAAAAAGTGGGTCCCCCCATTCCGTAAGTCTGTCTGTCTTCTCCCTTACAGCCCAAAGCATTTTGTCGATTGACTTCAAATTTAGATGTAAAGGTTTTTAACTGATTGGAGTTAAGTGTTTTTTCATTTTTTAGGCTAAAAATAACAATACACCCCGTACAAATTTTTTTGTACAAAAATCGAAAATTTCAATTTTCTCTTTTTTCTGTTTTTGTATTTTTCTCTATTTTTTTTTTCTTAAATTGTCTTCTTTCAATAAAAAAAAATTGTAGCGTTCCAGAAGGGTACCATCCATAGAACTGTTAGTTTTTTCAAGTTTTCTCAAGAATGATTTTTTTTTTTGCACAAGCTCTACTGTTTCAATAACATTTGATGATCAAAAAGAGGCTGGGATGCGACCCACACTGATAACTTCCCATCCCGTCTATCGATTTGTCTTGCTTAAAAGTTTGTCTAAATGTATCAATTCTTACCAAATTTGGGTTCTATTTTTTGTAGATTTTATTTTTTTTATGAAAAAACGGACTGTTGGATTTTTATAAAAAAATTACTGAATATAAAAAACAATATTTTCTGTGAAATAAAATAAGTTTGAAGCCAATATTTTTAATTTTTGAAAAGCTATTTGAGCCGAAAATCAATTTTTACCAACTTTTATTAATTTTTTTGTTTAGGTTTTTATTTTTTGTAAAAAAAACTGTCAATTCGATTTTTTTCAAAATTTGACTGAATGTTGAAAACAATATTTTTTTAAAGATAAAAGTAGTTTAAAGCCAATATCTCAAAGTCTTGAAAAGATATTTGAGTCAAAACTCAATTTTTACCAACTTTTTTTTTTATTTTTTTTGACGTGACAACGTCTTAAATTAGGTTGCGGCTGGGAGTCACTTATGAAAAAGTGTAACGCCCGGTAACGTTACGATGAGTCACCGAACGAGAGAGAGGCCCGCCGAATGCCTTGCGTCTCTCTCCCACTCAACTATGATCGGTCTGCCGCGCGCGCAGCACTAGAGAATTAGGCGCATTGAATCGGCGCATGCTTGTGTCTCTGTCTTTGTCTTTCTCGAACGTTCTTGGCGTTGGAAAAACAAGAAAGCGTCATAATACAAGTTCACACGTGTGGTTAAAGTATCGTCAGCTGTGTCTGTAGTGAAAATGTGGAGTGCTTAGATTCGTCATTTACAACAACTACAACAATAAAGGTAAATAATTGTACACTGATATTTCATTATCGTAAACTATGATTGATTGATTAATTGTTAGATTGACACAAAAGCTGAGAAACTGAGTTTATAGGTTATGTCATACTATTGATAAATGTGTGTTAAGTTAGTGTTAAGTAAATTATTAGTTTAAAAAATTTGTGCAATTCTTATTTTCATTCAATTCCTTGTTCCTATTGTGCAATTTAATTATATTCATATCAATAAATATTCTACCGAGAAAAAGACGTTGTCACGTAAAATCTTCACCCGTACAACCGACTTTACAGGCAACCATTTTTTTAGGTTATTATTTTTTGTAAAAAAACTGTCAATTCGATTTTTCTCAAAATTTTATCAGATGTCAAAAACATTAATCTTCATTGCAAAAAATTGTTTTGGAGATGAAATCATATTTTAGTCGTAAAATTTTCGAAGTGACAATTTTTTTTTCAGTTTTTTTGATTTATAAAAAAAACCGTTAATTGAATTTTTTTCCAAAAATATAATTGTTTTGTATCACGTTGCAATATATAATATAAAATTTAATTCAAGTCTCTAGCGTCATTGGTTCATGAGATATTTAGGGTTAACCAAAATGTTCACCTTTTTTTTAAACTGCTATGGTAAAAAAAACACCCTCGCAATTTTCTTGAGAGCCCTTTCTGCATCTTTCTGCCTTATTATCTGTATAACAAAATTTATTTGAAGTCGATATCTCTTCTGGTTCTTGAGCTATGGACGACGAAAAAAACGTCGCGAACGTACGGACGTACGGACGTACGGACATACGGACGTACGGACGTACGGACCTACGTACACACGCACGCACAGACATCTTTCTAAAAATCTTTTATTTCGACTCTAGGGACCTTGAAACGTCGAGAAATGTCAAAATTTTCAATTTGACAAATCGGACCCATTACAATAACTTCCTATGGGAAGTTAAAAATGTCAATGTTTTTATTTTTGATTTAAAAAAAAATATATTTTTTTTCTAAATTCGATGTCTCGAAAATGAGTCTTTATATTTTTACGAAATTGAAATGTAAAACGTACCTATATTAAAAAGGTCTAAATAATTGCATACTAAAAAATATTTTTAAACTTGCATGAAAAATGTTGTATACCTATAATAAAATAATCAAAAAAAATCGTGTTAAAGATTTTCAAATAAAGATTTTGAAAAATTAAATTTGAGAAATGGAATTTAAATTTAAAAAAAAAAACTTTTCTTGCAGGTTCATCTTTAAATTTTAAGCAAAGAAAATATTTGTTAACGGACTATCTTTGGAAACAAGTTCATGCGACTTGTTAAATTATACAGCAAAGTATCAAAATCTTGGTCAATTAAGTTCTTAAGTTAAACATAAATTCTGTCGTGTTTATTTTTTGACTCCAGGCTACCTTTTAAGAATAATGACAAATATAATTGTCTTTGAATAATTTAAACTGGAGTTTACCAAAGAGATTTTAATACAGATGGATCCAAGACAAATGAGGGAGTTGGTAGCGGTGTGTACTCAGAAAAGCTTAATCTAAGCATCTCATTCTGCCTCCCTAATCATTGTAGCGTCTTCCAAGCGGAAATTTTAGCGATCAAAGAGGTTCTCTCCTAGCTAAGACAAAACGTGATATCTACTTCTGATATCCGCATCTTCTCTGACAGTCAGGCTATCAAATCTCTTGACGGTGTCTCAACCAAATCTCTAACGGCCCTCGATTGTCGATCGTCTCTTATGGAGATGGCGCAGCAATTTAACATTCACCTCTGTGCCGGTGCCGGGCCACAGGGACATCACAGGAAATTGTAGAGCCGATGAACTCGCTAAAAATGGAACCGTCATACCTATTTCACCTGAAAGGGAGAAGATAGGTATACCGATAGCTACATGTAAATTTCTGCTAAAAGAAACAGCTTTTGCGATAGCAAACTCTAGGTGGCACAATTTACCAACATGCGCAGCCACAAAACTCATATGGCCTTCATTGGACCTAAAGCGCTCTAAAGACTTGTTATCTCAAAGCAGACTTCATATTAGCTCCCTAATAGGTGTCCTTACGGGACACTGTCTCATGGGCAGACACGCAATACAACTTGGTGTACCCTCAAATGACTTCTGCAGGAGCTGTATGGACGAAGAAAAAGAGGAAACAATCTCCACCTTCTCTGCACTTGCCCTGCTCTTTCACTAAGACGAAAACTTCATCTGATAATCCCAGTGAACTAGCTAAAAAGGGTATCAAATATCTTCTTCGCTTTATAAAAAGCTCAAAATGGTTCGACTAGTAAGAAGTAATTCTCTCTCTAGATTCACGTGGTATTACAATGTGCCTTTTCTTTTGGCCTAAGTGTGTGGATTCTAAATCCGCAGCCACGTTAACCTAACCTAACCTTACCAAAGAGAAAATCATAACTTAACAAAGAACTATGAATATGGCCCACTGTCTTTAAGTATATCTTTTTTGTTTTTCGTCATTCAGATAAACTGAAAAAATAATAACTTAGCATTCATTTCAGCGTGGTGTTAGTTATGTTTGTCGGAAATATAAATTAAGCCTACTATCTTAACTAAATATCTTAACTATCTTTAAAAAGCCTACACTATAACACCCATGAATGGACAAATAGAACAAAACTAAAATGTTTTTTTTTGTTTGTAACGCAAATGGCGCTAAAAGTCACAACATTAGATATTTTATTAATTAATAAATATAAACAACATAAAGACAAATATTGGGTGTGTATAGTGAAAACAAAATTTAAAGCACCCACACTAGTTCTGAGCTTTGACGGGAAACTGAAGTTGGAATTATTATGGGCCTTTTGTTTGTCACATATGTTTCATTCTTGTCAATAATGGTCTATTAAGACCATAAATGTAACACGATTGTCGATTAATGGAACGATTTGACCTTCTATGACCATTTTATGACCCTTTGCATGCTTTATATATAATTAGATTGGTACTCCCAATCTCGACCTTGAACAATTAAACAATCTTAAAATTATAGTTATATATTTTAATGACCAATTTCAGATGATCTTTGAGATAACATATTTGGATCACGGAACCGATCAATTTAGTTTGTTTCATTATAGAGCTGTGGGAATGCAGTAGAATTTAAAATGATGTCGTGAGCTAGAAAATGTGAATTAATATTTTTAAAACAATAGAATAAAAGCAACATCATTAACGAAAGTAACATTGAACAATTTCTAGAATTCAATTTTTCTAGCATTTCACTGGTTGAGATAAAATTTCGAAATATTTTGTTTGTTGAAATTTAATATGAAATACAAAATTCTAGTTCAAAAATTTGTTCAAACGTGTGAAATCGATTTGTAAGAAATTCGCATAAATATGAACATTCAATACTTCCTGTCCAAATAAAAACATATCTTAATATTCTTTTTTATTTTTTTAAATCTATAATTGTTTTAATAATGAATTTTAAAATTAGCACAAAATAACAAAGTTCTCTAAAATGATGTCTTTAATTTTAATAACGTAAGTCATCGATTGACAGTAAAACAAAGGATTTTCTTTAAAATTGAGTTCTAAAAGTTGTTTTTAGAGAACAACAAAAGCAGTTGATTTCTTTTAAAAGAAATTATGCAGTCTTTCGCAAACTCAAAAAAATGTAATATTTGGAAAATATCGGGTAATTCATTTCTTCACTTCTGAGTTTCTAGCATTTCAAGTTAATTATTTCCTCAAATTTTTGCTGGCTTTTTTCACAAACAGTCACTGTTTAATCGGGTTCAGGTGCATTGTTTTCAACAAAACGTAATTGTAATAGTTTATAGCAGCGATTCCCAATCTTTTTTAGTCGCGGAGCACTTTTTGCGTGAGAAATTTCACACGGAGCACTTCGTTGCACATATGCCATTTTTCGCAGTTACATGAAGCAAATTGAATAAGTTTTTTTTTTAAATTTCTTTGGTTTTATTGAATTCAGGAAACAGTTTCTACGTCGAAAAACACAAGAACAATGTTAACTTAACTTAATAAGGAATTACATAATTTTATTAAATGCATTATAATTATGTGGAGTTTCTTTTTAGTGGGAATAATGTGCCTGCTTATTTTTGCACAAAGCTGAAATATCTGATTAATTTTGGGACAACCGTATATCAGGCTCTGCATCAAGACGGAATCTATATTTTGTTTTGGTTTCAACATATGCAGAGAACCCTGATTCGCACATGTATGTTGTTGCAAACGGCAGAAGAATTATTTTAGCTTTCTCTGACAGTAAACTGAACTCGTCTTTCAACATACACCAGAATTCTGATAAAGACTTTAAAAAAATTCTTTTATCGAAGAATCTGGTGTCAGGTCAATCAAGCACTCAAACTGCAGCGATGTCAGGAAAGGTGGTTTTTCCAACGCGGCAGAGTACGGGTTTATTATCCATACGTTTTCCTAAATGTTCAGGTAGAATTCGTCTGGAAAATAGTGTCGGAAGCTATCCAGCAAACCTAATAGGTGGATATGAAACTCATTTAAAATTTACCTATGGCCTTTCCCTGAAGTGATACACTCAAATCATTTATTTTTTTAAATATATCTGACAGATACGCCAATTTCAATAACCAACGCTTATTACACAACATGTCCCCCAATACAAAGTTGTCGTCAATGAGGAAGGTTCTAACTTCAGCTCTCATTTCGAAAGGCCGCGTCAGTGTTTTTCCGCGAGAAAGCCACCTTACTTCTGCGTGACGTATGTAGACTTCCCATGTCATCACACAATACTTTAAAAAGCCTTGTACTCTTTGGCCGTGATTTAATAAAGTTAATTATTTTCACGCTTTCGTCCAACATCTCTTTAAAGGAGACCAGCATTTTTTTCATTACAAGGACAGGGAGGTGTAGAATGCAATAGCTACTGGTGCATCCTTTAATAATTTGCTTTATTCTTGCGACGGCACCGGACGTTTTTCCAGTCATGGCCTTGGCACCGTCCGTGCATACATCCACGCAGTTAACCCATGGTATGTCATTTAAAATAAAAAAAAATTGTCAATCAAATTAAAAATTTCAGCACCAGTTGTAGTAGTTGGCAACGCAACGGCTTGCAGAAGAGCAGATCTTCTTGAGAGGACTGTAAATATAGGTAGCGCACAAATACTATTAAAATAGCCAAGCCTGCAACATCCGTTGATTCATCCATTTGCAGCGCAAATTTTGTGACTTTTATTCGTAACAGTAAAGTAGCTTTCATATTATCCGCTAAGTCTCAGATTCGTCTTGATATTGTGTTATTTGACGAAGGAACGGGGTCAACTAATTTTTTGGCCTTTTTAGCCAACAAAACATTCAACAATATCTTTAACACATGGCTTTATTAAGTTTTCAGCAATGGTATGGGCTTCGCCAGTTTGCGCTATTCCGAAACTTACCAAGTAGGACGCCATCAACGCATTTTCGTTCACTATCTTTGAGTGATAAGTAATAATGGTTTGAGATTTAGTAAGTTCAGCATATTTTCTTTTGAAGAAATCAGTCGGTTTGCTTTTGCTATCTGGATGAATCTCTGCAAAGTGACGTCTCATTTTTGCTGGAAACATTGCACTGTTAGACAACACTTTGTCGCAAATTACGCATTGAGGTTTGTTGTCACTTGTCTCAGCAACTGCAAAATTCAAATATGATTCGTGGTACCTACTTCCTTTTAACAGATTTTTTTTTCTGTAGCATTGATCACCGTGGAACTATTACTATAGGCAAACTATCAAACTCAAAACCTTCAGAAATCTCTAACGCCGCTGTCTCTTTTGCGTCATTTTCCTTCACACTAAAATAAGTATATGGAAAACCGAAATTGAACAAACAAAATAAAATGCACGACTGGGTCGCACGAACTTGCTCCTGTATGCAAAGAGTCTGTTTAAAAAAGCACCTATATAAGATTTAAAATTATACCTTTAAAACAAGTTTGTCTTCAAAGATTTAAATGCTATTCGATTTGTCAAAAAAACCGCGCGATTCATCCCAAGACACAACTCATCCTAGGACAACTCATCCCGGAAATGAATTGGTATTTACAATAGTTATAGTTATAAACAATACATACATATGTACCAAATGCATTATCTAATTTGGATAAAAGATAGTAATCAGCCCTATCATGAATTCCATCGTAGTCGGAATTTTTACGAATCCCGAAAAACTGTATCATGAAATCCGTTCGTAATGCAAAATTGTATGAGATTTTCCACTACGAACGGATTTCATGATACAGTTTTTCGGGATTCGTAAAAATTTCCGATTACGATGGAATTCATGATAGGGCTGAATATAATAAAAGTTTTGTCAATGTAATGCGCTCTTTCGGGCTCACGCACAGGATTTGATCTGGTGAGATGGGAGGGGATTACATTTAATGCAGTTAAAATAATTAAAAAAAAAAACTATTTTAAGATTCAAAACTTTACCTGAAAAATAAATTTGTCTTCAAAAATTTAGATGCCATTTTATAAATCAAAAAACCCTTGATTTTTCAAAATTTTTTTTCGAAAATCGTTAGAGCGGTTTTTTTTTAAATTAATTTTTTATATATAAAATTTTTAAATTTTGTTCTAAAAATATTTTTGGTATGCAGTTGTTTAGTGATTGTAAATATACGCTCTACATTTGAATTTCGTAAAAAAATGTTGACCCGTTTTTGAGATATAGAATTTTGAAAAAAAAAAATTCAATATTTTTTTAAAAATCCAAACAATAAAAAATTTCACTTTTGATAATCAAATATTGTTAAGGCAATATAAGAGCTTATTCAGAAAAAAAAATTATTGAAATCGGTTGATAAGTTGCTGAAAAAATTAAGAAACAAAATAACGGTTCTATGAGCGGTACCTTTCCTGAGCAATACAAAAATATGTTTTTCTTATGAAAAGAAGCCAAGTTTAAAAATAAAATTTTAGAGAAAATTTTAAAAAAATCTATCGGTTTGTTTTTGAGAAAATTCAAATTTTCGGTTTTTGACCAAAAAAATTGTATGGGGGCCACTGTTAGTTTTGGTCTTAAAAAAAAAATGAAAAAAACGCCTAACGCGAATCTGCTGAAAACCTTAACTTCCAAGTTTGAACTCAATCGACCCAATGGTTTAGGCTGTAGGAGCATGGACAGACAGACAAAACAGACCGGACGGAATCGCGGGACCCACTTTTTTCGACTTCTCTACCATCGTAATATCATGTTTGATTAAAATCTCGAGTTCGAAATTTTGCACGAATGCAAAACTTGCCATATAGTTCCTATATGTCGCAAGTAATAAAATCATTGAAATCATTTTGTGCGGTTAAATGCTTAAAAAGCAGAAGTTATTAACCGGCGGCGATTACTATTTTACGTAAATTATGATTTTGTTTGGACATACCCGTCAGTTGGTGATTCTTCTGCAGCTTCGGCTGCTTTTGCGGAGCATTCACTTGCTTTTTTCAAAGATCCAGACTTAAGCCAGCGATCCATTCGAAAATTGTATGTATGAAAACGAAATAAAGTAAAACTCAAGCACTTAAAGCAACTGCAAATTAACTTCACCGTACTACGTTTAAAAGTTTGCATGAATTGAACAAGAACTTTTTCTATTTCAATCATCACTCTTACTAGTCTTCGTGGATTGGATGCAAAAGTGTTCCTTACAACTACAAAATTATACTTCCTTTTGTCTTTTCTCGGTATTCGACTGATTGTGATTGCCTGCAACCCTACTATGGCTGCCGTTGAAAAAGCAAGAAATTATTTGAAATTTGTTTGTAGTTACCTATGCTGATTTTTTTTTAAATATGAATTTCAAATTCGACTGCTGCGATCAACATTACAAGATCAGCAGCTCAAAATTAACTAATTACTACTTACTAGTCCGTCTTGGAATTTTTATATTTTTTTCAAATATTTCCGCGGAGCACTTGGATATTCTTGGCGGAGCACACTTTGGGAAACCCGGGTTTATAGACTGATAAGTATTTATAAAATTGTTCCCTAGAAAAATGCTACATACATACAATCAATTTTTTTTTTTAATTTGTTGACCCTGTTTTTAAATAAAATTGCATGTTTTTAATAGTAATCTACATGATATTACTGTCAAATTAATGTATTAGGAAGTTTATATATGGTTTTGTTTTTGGCGCGGGTAGATTTTGGCGCCCGGGGCCGGCCATTTTGTTTTGGTGACATCTGTCAAATCTTTTGTTTATTATTCAAACGTGCCCATTTTACGGTAGACGTGGTGGCCCTTTGAGGTTGCCAAATTTGAGAGCCAACACCCGTACGTTCAAGGAACGCAAGATCGGCCGAGAACATCGCCGCGGTCCGTGAAAGTGTAAAGCAGAACCCGAGGCAGTCTATTCCTCGCCGTGTACAAGAACTCAGCCTTTCGCAGACTTCAACTTGACAAATTTTGCGTCGGGACTTGGGCCTACACCCGTACAATATACAACTCTAACTGACCCAGGAGCTCAAAGTTCATGACCATAGACAATGCCGTTTGTTCGCTGACTGGGCTTCGAATCGTTTGGAAGAGGACCCCAATTTTGGCCGAAAAATCATCTTTAGTGAAGAGGCGCAGTTTTGGATAAATGGCTATGTTAACAAGCAAAATTGGCGTATATTGGACGACACCAACCCACGCGAGGTTCACCAGGTGATAATGCATCCTCAAAAACGTACCGTTTGGTGTGGATATTGGTCCGGCGGCGTAATTGGTGCGTACTTTTTTGAAAACGACGTTAGTGAGGCGGTCACCGTCAACAGCGAGCGGTACATAACGATGATAACTAATTTCTTATGGCCCAAATTGAACCATATGGACCTAGACGACATGTGGTTCCAGCAGGACGGCATTACGTGCCACACAGCAAACACCACGATTGAAATTTCATCATCTACCTGCCCTTATTGAAAAACCCTTTACATGATATTTCTGTCAAATTAAGTTCTTAAGAAGTTTATATAAGAGACTTCTATTTATTTTCTATCGACGACTTAAGATCCTTTAATAATGGTTTCAGTACAAAATATTGATACTTTAAGTTCAAATCAATTTTTAATTTTTCTTTAAGATTTCCAACCTTGACAAAATGTAAAAAAAAGGTTTTACAAGGATGCGGATTATTTGGTTTTTAACTCAATTTTTATTTTTCCTTTTCAATCCCTGAAGGAGGAAATATTAAAAATTAACAAAAAAAAAAAATTACAATCGACGATTCTTGACCTAACCTAAGCAAGGTACCTTCATTGAAAATAAAAAACGTGCTTTGCATTCGACATTTTCGTCTGGCTTAACTTTTATAACTTAATTAACTTATTCTCCCAGCCTATGTCTTTCTTGTGATTCAATAAATCAAAATAAAAATAACAAATTAATAATATAAAAATGTGTATTTCTCACCTTGACTGCTTCCAATGTTAATAGTACAAATTGTCAATCAATCGTCCACAAACAAAAAATAAAAACAAATACAAAGTTAGGTACAACCACTTAGAATACTAAGTAAGTTTAAGTATTAAATCGAACTTCAGCCGTCAATCATCTTGAAGTTTTTTTTTTCATTTCTTGGAACTTAATAAATATATTAAAACTGTTAAAATCTAATTAATATGCGCATATACAAAAAATAAAATCACGCACTTTAAATTATTGAAATGTCAGTGATCCATGGAAGTATTCATGGTGACATTAGAACGAAATACAATACTTCCATTTCGTCCGAATTGACCCGAATAACGCCTTCGTTCGCGTTTTGCGTATTTTACAACAATCATTACAATAGCCAAGATGCCCGCACAACTCAGAATAATCATCACAATTTTCAGGCCCAGCAAGTAGAGTTCTAAACGCTTTTCGTGGACCTTAAGCTGGTTAATAGTATTGCGCAAAACATCGATTTCCGACTCTTCTTGAATTTTTGGTGCAGCACCATCGTTGTGCTTGGTACTGGTGCAGGTTATGTCCCGAATATGGGTGGACTCCTCCGTTGAGGTTTCCGGTTCAATATGCAACTCGACAAAGCCCGATAAGAATGGCGGAGATAAGATCGTGTGCAAGTAGGAACAATTGAAACGGTTCTTCGACAGACCAACCTTCACTAAATTCGGAAACGCGTAGGCAAAATGAATTCCATGGATTTCTGTCAAGTTATTTCCGTCAACGTAGAAGTTCTTAATTTTCGACATATACGGGAAAAAGATGTTCAGATTGAGATCGGTCAGATTGTTGAAGGAGAGATCGAGGGTTTCCAAGGCAGTCTGCTTGGAAAACATACCGAAACTTATTTGCGAAATGTTCGTACTTCGCAGATAGAGCTCTTTGAGACGACGCAATTTCTCAAAAGACGTTATATTCAGCGGTCCAATTTGGTTGTAGGACAAATCGAGCACCAACAGACTCGTTATATTGGTGATGTTTGAGATGTCTGTGAAGTTGTTTCGTCCAAGGACTAGCTTCTCTAAGAAATTTGCGTTTAAAGCTGTTATGGATGAAATTGTGTTGTTTTCCGCTCTCACCACCTTGGTTGAGTTTATAACCAGTGATGTAAGTTGGTTTCCATCCAAATGAAGCCGCAAGAGGATGTTTTTGTCCTCCAAATTAAAGTCAGTCAGTTTATTGTCGCTCAGAAGAAGAGTTTCAATGCCGTAAGCCATCTGAAATGTGCTCGGATGCAGTGAGAGCAGTTGATTATTCGACAGGTTAATTTCCCGAATGCGACGAAGTCTCGAGAACACTTCCGGATCCAGACTCTCCAAGAGATTATTATCCAAGGCAATCACTTCGAGATATTGATTTTCAACAAAGATATCCTTATTGAGGTTTGCGATTTTGTTGTAAGACAGCACGATCTTGTCAACTTTTGGCAAACCTCGAAAACTGAACTCATTAATGTCTTTAATCGCATTTCGACTAAGATCGATTCGAATTAGGGAATTGGCTCCATTGAACACAGAAGTCCCGATAGTTGTAATATTATTGTTGCTCATGTTTAAATAGGACAAAGAATTAGCCGACGCAAAGGTATTCCGTGTAATATCCAATATTTCCGTAAATGAAACATCCAAAGTTCGCAGATTCGGAAAGTGTTCGAAAAGCTTGAAGGGCAAATATAGAAGTCTTGAATCATAGAATTTCATGAATTTAGTCATATTCGCTCGGGTGTAGTTCATCATTTTGACATGTTGACTGTGAGTGACGTAAAATCCACTGACCGTACAAAAGGCTTCCTGACTCTCGTAGTTACTTTCCGATTCGTCGCACTTGAAATGGACCTCATCATTGCCCAGGACCAGAGTGCAAAAGAGGCCTATGGACAAAATTACTGTCCATTCAAATTGCATTTTGAGTAGAATAAAATAAAAACCGACCTATCCCGACGTAACGACAATTTTAAACTAAAAAGGATAAATTATTGTTTAAAAGAAAGAACAATGCATGAAATAATTTTATATCGGCAAATGTCTTATCACAAAATGCATGTTTTTGTTTTTGACTTATTGTTTGCTGATTTCAAAGCTATATGCTGCTCTGCATTGTGATAAATTTATTGAGGATTTTGTATACTCTAAGCGAGGTTGTCCATTGCGGATGGTCAAAGTACTTTGTTGCGATAAGAATGCAATTTTTCTTTTTGCAATCAAGAGAAAATTTTAAGAAAGAGGTTGTTTCAAGTTCAAACTTTGTTATCAATGAAAAGTATGGAACGTTAAATCTTGTTGTATATTGCACGAGACTTTTCAAGACTTGTTATATTTCTAGCTAAATGATAGGCCTATGTTAATATTATACTTCCGATATTATAGGTTGCGTCTTTTTTTTATTTATGGCCTTGTGTATTTCTGCGGAAATATAATATTTATAGATGATGATAATATCTTCCTGAAAATGATAATTTTTCCTCAAGCTGAACAAGCAGAGTTAAACATAGAAACAAATTGAAGGGCCTGTTGAATGGAAGGTTTTTTTTAACAGACACAATGTATTTTTAGAAAAGAAGGGAATAATCTTTTAGAATTGGAAATTTGAGAACTGAAACCTTATAGAACATTTCAAGAGAAGATAGATTTTTACAGCTTTTACAGAAGTTCGAAAAGAAGTCAAAATCTCTAACCTTTCAAATTTATAAAAACAAACAAGCAATTTTTTTCGTATCAATTCGGCAATCTTTCGAACATGAACTTTTATTTACACCATTTTCTTCTAATTGATTTTTCACATATTTTTTAGGAACCGCATCACTGATCTTAAAGACTTTTCAATTTACTTGAACAAGTAAGGAGTAGTATAAGCAGCAGCATATGGTGAAGCGTATGCAGCAGCATAAGGAGCTGCAAATCCAGCACTGTAAGCAGCAGAAACGTATGGTGAGGCTACCAAAGGAGCAGCAGCAGTATATGGAGCAGCAGCGTATGGAGCAGCAACGTAGGGTGAAGCAAAGTTTCCATGGTATTCCCGTGAGTAGACAGCTGAAGCTGGTGCAGCAGCAATCAATGGTGAACTATAAGCCAATGGAGCCACAATACCTGGTTTGGCAGAAGCAATAGCAACCAAAGCGAAAAGGACAACAGCGATAAACTTGAACATGTTGAATTGTAGTAATGTAAGTTGCTTTCGTAGAGAAGACGAACTGAATTATGCCTAAATCACCACAAGTTGTCCAAGTTTTATAGTAAAAGAAAACATACGAAAAAGTGCAGAAGAGTCCTTCAAACACACGCCATATACCACACCATATACCAGTGGAACCTTCAAAAATAACTTTCCGTCATTGAAATCAAAAGTTAAGAAAGACACAGAAAAAGGGGCAGTGTACCAACACCGTCTTTCGGTTTTGCCAAAACAATTCTCACCACCACTAACTTCCCCACCTCAATGACACACTACGTACTCTTGGGTTTTCTTGCAGGTTATGCAATGAATTATTATCATACCAACTAACTATATTAAGCCCCAAAGTCTGTCTTGCATACAAATCATATCCATCGCCACTTTAACAAAATGTTTGTCGTGAATAAAATTAATCGTCAATCAATAACAAAAATACAATAACACGAGCTCCTCAACAACCCTCGATTTGGTCTTGGTGGACAGAGAAATATTTTTTACATCATTTTGAGCCAAACGGGGTTTGGACGAAAATTCATCGATTTCAATTCAAAAGCTTATATTAATATATTAATATAAATATTTTTTACATCATTTTGAGCCAAACGGGGTTTGGACGAAAATTCATCGATTTCAATTCAAAAGCTTATATTATATTATATTAAAACTAATGGGCTTGGGAACTATTGTGATTCTTTCTGGGTTGTGTTACAATTAGTTTTTAATAATGTTCAGTTATTCGAGTTGAATTTTTAATAAATTTTTCAAAAAAAATCTTGGTATGGCAGAGGAATACAAAACAAACAAACAAACAAACACAAATTTTGGAAGACTTGTGGCCACTATAAGCATTTTATTTAACATCAGTCTGAATATGAATAAGCAAAGCTTGAAAAAATAGATAATATTGTCTCAATTATTTATGATGTATTGGCGAATAAAAAATGTTTGCTTGAATTATGTTTTTTATTAAGACGTGCAAATGCAGCATAGTTGGATCATACAAACTTTAAAAATTCAAATTCAAAAGTTTAAAAAATGCCAACAACGCTTTTTATAACAAAACAAAAATATCGAGGACAAAACTCCTTAAAATAGGCAATAGTTTAAGATCTAAGAAAATGCAATTGTGAATGGACCTTATTTCATTTTTAAATTTTAATTCGAAACGGCCGGCGCGGCGCCTAACGATTTGTTAGTTGAATTTCACTTTACTTAACCCTAAACTAAACCAATCTACAATGGAACTATTTCTAATATGTACATATATGAATACTTTTGAAGAAAATAAAATTTAAATCTTCCAGCGTTACTTCAATTTATTTGTTTCAAAGAATTTGACACTATTTAAAATGTTTCATTCTTAAAATGCTTTTATTATTAATCGGCTAAAACTTTGTGTTATTGTTAATAAAAATCTAAGGTGACAATCAAATATTTGTAGAACTGACAGATAATAATATTTTTTTAACGACGATTATTCACAATAACGAATATGAGAATTTCGTAAACTTATAGGCTTCAGAATGTTATGTCAATGCTATGTACGAGTATTCCAAGTAACTAATAGCAACCTACAAAAAACTGACAGTTTTTTGTTAATTTTAAGCGAACATAATAGTATCTTACTTAACATCTCTCAATATTGCTTATTAAATTACTACTTCAGTTTGACTTTGACATTTAGAAACGTCGGAAAAGGTTTGTTTATGAACTGGTTAAGGCGCCTTCAGTTGATACAAGCAGATTATATTAATTTAAAAACTAAACTTTCGAACGTGGTAATTTGCCGATGGAATGAGAAGCAGATGCGTCAAATTTTTTAAAACAGTTTTGAAGAAACATGACTTCTTAAACCATCTTCCATTTTTGACGAATCATTAAAAATGAAATAGAAGTCTTTATAGCGTCAAAGATTTTAGGAAGACATAGGTTTTCCAGGACAATACTCATATTAATGATTGACGATGATCTTAATGGGGAAATAACATGTAGACATATTTATGTATATGGATCTGAAGATTATGATTTCCATCAAATAACGGGTTATCTGTTTTGCGGTTTCTTAGTATAGGGCTGGAATTCGAGATCTGTCAAAGTAAGTTGTTAAACCAATTTTCTTTTTCAGGTGAAAGTCTGACATTTACGAAAATGGATCGCTGAACTATCGCACAACGCATACAAAATGATAAAAACTACTACAAACATGGTGATTCTGCCACAGCAACAAATCGTGCTTTAAGAAAAAATTATGGTGTACATAATCGTCCAACTACGGAAGCAATCTGCAAAATTGTGAAGAAATTTGAAGAGACTGGATTGGTTATAGATATTTTAAGGCCCGTGCATCATCGTTTCGCTCGTACCACTGAAAATATCGCTGCTGTAAATGAAAGTGTTGCTGAAGACCCGAATGTGTCGATTCCTCGTCGTTTTCAGGAATTAGGACTGTCTTACGGCACTTTATGGCGTATTTTGCATTTGGATCTTCACCTATGTACATCCATAAAAAGTCCGGCTCACACAACAAAACAACTGAAGACAGCTGACCGTTCACAACGTCGTAGATACGTCGAATGGGTGCTTGAACAACAGGTAGTGGACGGCGATTTCTCGAACAAAATTTTCCTCAGCGACGGAGCACATTTCTCACTCGTTGGGTGTGTTAATAAACAAAATTGTCGTATTTGGGGTTCTGAGATTCCTCAAGTAATTGAAGAGAGGCCATTAAATCCATTGGTGAGCTCTTTGGTCAAGAGCTGAATTGTGATTGGACCATGCTTCTTCGAAAACGACAATGGGACGATTGTCACCGTCAATTCGGAACGTTATGGTCATATGATAACCGACTTTTTTGACCTGCTATTAAAGAATACGACTTGGAAAATATGTGGTTTCAACAAAACGGTGCTACAGGCCACACAACTCAAACGAATATCGCTTTATTACAAGAGACATTTCCTGGCCGCGTAATTTCTCGTCGTGGCGATATCAACTGGCCACCAAACCAAGATCATGCGATTTGACACCTCTGGACTTTTTTTTTGTGGGGCTACGAGGAAGACCGTATTTATGCAGATAAACCTTAAACTCTTGAGCATTTAAAAACCAACATTTGTCATGTTATGGCTGAGATACCGTCCAATATGTGTCAAAAAGTGGGTCGAAAATTACCTCCAAACAATCGATGCTTGCGAAAATTCGCGTTGTGGTCATTTAAATAATATAGTTTTTCAAACATAACGTCAACGTTTAAACTTTATAATTAAATAGAAATATCATAAAAATAAATATTTTACATGTGTTTTATTTACGTTTACTTTTGAAACCGCAAAATGGATAACACCGTATTTCCATCATCTAAAATTTCAAATCATACCAAGGTTGAATAACTCTAAATTAAAAATTAGCTGTTTAAAACATTCTTTTAAAAAGAGACTAAGAAGCGATTCACACTGATAACTTCCCAATCTTGGTCGTATGTTGATATTTCTAAAAGTCTTATAATATATTAATAACATTTTGTGTTAAAGTCGAACTTTTTTGTTAAAAAAATGTCAATTGGATTATTCTAAAAAATTAAATAAAAGTTAAAATCAATATTTTGCTTAAATATATGAATAAGTTTGATTGCAATATCTGTTTTTGTTCCCGAAAAAAACCAGTCAAAAACCAATTATTGTTAGGTACCAGTTTTAAGTAACATGTTTTTTTTATGGTTTGTATTTCTTTCAGAAATAAAATGCACAACTGGGTTGCACCAACTTGATCATATATCCAAACACTCTGTTTAAAAATATTTTCTTTATTTTAAGATTTTAAAATGTTTTCGATATATAACGACCAATTTTCGAGATAACGAATTTCGAAAAAAAATATTAAATATTTTTTAAAAAGTCAAATATAAAAACAATAACATTTTTGATCACTAAATATTTTTGAGGCAGTATAAGACCAATTAACGAATCGCGGATTCGTATATCAAAAAAAAGCGAACGCCAACCCCTGAGGGGTTGGCCCAACGGTTCGACTTACTGTTTTATAATTGAAAGACTTTATTTTTCTACGTTATAAATCTTTATTGTTACCGCACTAGTCTAATCCTAAAATAGAACTAACTTACTTATAATTAATTCCCTAACATTACACCTAACGGCGTGCACCGTTGATTTGCTTCGTCAGCAGCCTTGATGGTATTCGTGCATTCACCTCAATGCACCGCAATATGATACCCACCAATCGTGGGAACTTATGGTTTAATGCCGTTATGCTGATCTGGCAAATCATGGTCGCGCGTGTTGGCGCGAGGTGTTAACTCCTCCCCCTTCGAAAATCTACGTCCCGTAGATCAATATTTTAAGATGAGATACTAGGGGTAGGCATCACCGGTGGTGGTAGTATTTGAATCTTCGGTAAGTCAATCTTCCTGTGCAGCTTACGCCATATTATCAATACAACGATTATCAATATCAGGAGGATCGTCGCATCCGTAGTAGTATAGGTGTTTAACCGGTATGATAGGCCACTCAGGATCTTGATGTTCTTTATGCTCATGTCGTGAAGGTATTCTATGTCAACTTTGTTTTCCATCATCGAGGTGTTGGTTAACACCGGTGGAAGCGCTTGAAGTGAAGTTGTCGTTAGGCTAACAAATGTTCTGTTATTTAGTCGAATTGATTCATTGTAGAGCTGGATCAGATATGTACCGGAGAGGTCCTTTGGTATGTTCTTGCTAACTAGTTTTCCTTGGAAGTTTGTTACGAATATCGTGTCTTCTTTGATCAGTTCCGTAATCGTGGCTGTATTGGTACGAATCGCACAGTTAGCGTGCCCCCCTTTAAGCAATCGAACTACGCATCCATCTTCATCCAATTTTTCTAACGAACTCTCATCACAAGTCGTCATGTTACCCATACTAAGGCAGTTGGATATTATCCCATAGGTATCTTCGTGGTTTGCTAAAATCCTGGAATAGGGTAGGTCAACTTGCTTCCCTCCGAGAATTGATGCTCTGGTCAGTAGCAAATTATACTCAGTCCTGCTGACTTTAGGCATAGAGAGTACATACAGTAGGATGGAATCGTTGGTATAGACTGATGGTTTGCCAAATTGTAAGGCCTCTACCACGTTTGCATATGGAAGGGTCTCAACTTCGCTGATGAGCCTGTTAACCTCTTCATGATCCAAGAGGTTGGTGTTTACGATTCCGCTTCTCGCCATCTGGCAGGCACGAACAATTTCGTTTACGTCCTCTTTGACGACTAACAATTCGTCCATAATGCTTTGCTCGTGGATAGCCCTATTAGACGATGACGTTTGGATTGCGGTACTGTTAATAACCTGATTGATCTTTTGGGTGATCTCCTTTGTTATTCTAAGGATTCTCTCGTTAACCTTGTATTGATGATTATTGTTTTCGACTATGTCCTTCTCGTTTCTAAGCACTTCATCCCAATCTGCTGCATCTGGGTTACCGGCCAACCACTTCCATGCAGAACCAATCCAATTGATCGACCTTTGCCTTCTATGGATGTTACCTTTGAGCATGTCGATTCGTTCGTGTAGTTGGGTAAGGTGATGACGTGCGACGATTTTCTTTTCAGGCTGCTTGATTACAGCTTGGACAGCTAAAGCCATTTTGTTGAGCAGATCCTCAAATTCATCTAGCCGGATCATATGCACTAATTTGAAGTGTCCATCGATAATCCACCCTGGTCCTTCTTTTATTGTTACCATTGGGGACTGGTACTCGAAGATAGTGAAACCTTGCACGGCCGTTAGAGACAATAAGCTATATAGTATTTTAAATTTGTAACAATGGTTAAATATAAATATGTTATAAGATTAAATGTAACTTAAGAAAATAGGTAAAGTATATGTGTATATATCTATATGTTAATAAAAACAAAATAAAAATTATAATTTTAATGAAAAAGTATTTAAGAAAATTAATACATTCTGTAAAGAGAAATGGTTATTATTTAATACATATATTAGTTTAGTTTATGCGTGGTGCCATTGACCTTTTTTTTTTTTTTTTTTTTTTTATACAATTTAATCGTATGTATTTTTCATCAGTAAATAGATTTTTCTTATATATTTTACGCATATACAAATATACAATTTCTGTATTTACTTCCACATTCGTGGTATGCATATGATCTGTATATTGATTTTTTACATTAAGTATTTCATTATTTTATCTTGTTTCGTATCTGTTTTACGTTTACATTACATGAGATTGCATTAAGCAAGTAAGTATGTAGGTATGTGCATTTTTTCTTGATGCGTGCTTTTCTGTGCAGGTGTGTGTTTCATAATTATATGTTTTTTAATTGAGATTTGTGAATTTTTCTACCTGTGTCTGTGATAATGGTGACCTTGTTATCTTTGTCTACCACCTCCTTCCGATACAGTGGCTTATGTTTACCCTGAATCCTTTTGAAGGATGTGTAGACTATGTCACCTTTTTGAACTTTTTCGGGATAGATTTTTTCTTATTATGCCATTGGTTTTTGATTTTTTGATTTTTTTCTATCTTCTCTCTAAGCTCCTGATTTACCTTTATTCTATAATTGGACATTTTCTGATAATTAACCCTGGAACTTCTGTTAAAAAACGCGTCAGAAGGTTTTCTTCCAGTGACAGAGTGAATCGTATTATTGTATCGATCCACAGATATATGTATCAACTCCCTTAGTTTGAGTTCTTTATACTCAGCTCTTAAACATCGAAAAATTTCTAAAATTGTTGAATGAAATCTTTCAACTTGGCCGTTAACCTCGCTTCGATTAACGGGTGTTTGGTACATTTTTATATCGAGCATTTTAATAAAGTTAATCAATATAGGGCTGAGAAAACTTTTCTCATTGTCTGTAACTAATATCTTTGGGACGGTAAAATAGTGAAGTACTTTCATCACTTTGTCCCTTAGGTATAGAGAGGATTTGTTTTTAATGTGGAATAATTTTGCAAACTTGGAAAACTTGTCGATACAAGATATAAATTTTTCACCCTGGATTTCCATAATATCCATGTGCAATATTTCACAAGGATAAGAGGGAATAGGAGTAGGCTGAAACATTGGAGTAGCCGGATGTCGATCGTACTTATTGGTAAGGCAAATGTCACAGGACTTTATATAGCGTGTTACTAAGTTATTCATTTTTGGGAAGTAGTATTTTTCAAGGAGTTGTTCCTTGTTCTCTCGAGCATTTCTATGTGCTCGCCTATGCTCCTTACTAATGAGTTCCCACACTCTATTCTCGTCCGTGACATCTTCCACCATTCTTTGTGTCAGCCTTATCTTATATCCTGAAAACGTTTCCAAGTAGACCTTCTGAAGCAGTTCCATACAGAGTTCTGGAATTTTTATACCATTAACTATATTGGGTCTTAGTTTGGCCTTGAGGACGGCTGTTAGGGCAACGTTATCTAAGTATGAGGTTGAAAAGTAGTGTCTTGTGTAACCGGGATGTGGTTCCTCCATCGAATCAACCTTGTTATCCGAAACATTGATAATTATTTGGTTTCGAAAAACATTCAAAGGCGCTTCAACATGAGGAATCAGATCTGTCGAGTCCTGCTCTGCACTGTGCACTGTTTCGTTGGCTGATTCAGTGGAAGCTGCTTCGTCATTGGAAGGTTCCGTGGAAGAGACATGCTCCAAGGCTGTATCAGTTTGGGATCTGTTGTCATTTATTAAAGATTGTTTTTCAGAGGCAGTTTCCGTTGATGAATCACTATGTAACGTATTCACTTGGCATTCCGTGTCAACTTTAGCTGAGACGGCTGAGTGTTCGTTATCAATTTTAAGTCTAGAGAGTGCATCCGCTACGACATTAGATTTACCGGGCGTGTAAATCAGTTCGCAATTGTATTCTTCAATCCTCGACTTCCAACGCTTCAATTTCGCATTGTAGTTGCGGTTACCTAGGGCGTAAGTCAGCGGTTGATGGTCGGTGAATATTCGGATTTTTTTCGCTCTGTAAAGATAAGACCTGAGGTTGTCTAAGGCCCAGACTATCGCCAACATTTCCTTCTCGTTCGTGGCGTAATTTTCTTCACTACCACTCAAAGACCTTGAAATGAAGGCAATGGGTCTTTCCTTGCCTGTTTCACCTTGCGACAAAACTGCACCAATTGCTATGTTTGAAGCGTCCGTCGTGAGAATGAACGGCTTATTAAAGTCGGGGAATGCCAGGACTTCGGCAGAGGTAAGGAGTACTTTTAAATTATTGAAAGCTTTTAGCGCACACTCATCTAATCTAATTGGGATTTTCCTTGACTGGTTGGCTTTAACTTGGGCATTTTCTCCCCTAGTTAAGTTAGTCAAGGGCTTGGCGATCTTGGCATAGTCACGAATAAATTTCCTATAGTAGGAAGTAAGCCCGAGGAATGATTTTAGTTCCTTAAGGTTAGTAGGAGGCTGTATATTCTGGATTGCCTCGATTTTCGTATTATCTGGTCGTACACCATCAGCAGTTATGACGTATCCAAGGAATTCTACAGTTGTATCCATAAAGTGGGTTTTTTTTAAGGTTGACTTTCAAGTGCGCTTCACTAAGCCTTTTCAAAACCATGTCAAGATTTTCTAAGTGCTTTTCCTCATTCTCACTGAAAACGATTATATCGTCGATATAAACGTAACATATTTTCCCTATGAATGGCTTGAGCACATCGTCAATTGTGCGTTGAAAAATAGCTGGAGCGTTTTTGAGCCCGAATGGCAGCCTCAAAAACTCGTATTTGCCATTCATAGTGGAAAAAGCTGTTTTAGGAATATCCGAGGGTTTCATGGGAATTTGGTGAAATCCCGAGGTCAAGTCTAGGGTTGTGAAGTATCGAGCGTTCCCTAGGCTAGCAAGAGTGGCATTTATATCCGGTATTGGATATGCATCAGAAATTGTCACGCTGTTAAGTCTTTTGTAGTCGATGACCATTCTGAATTGCTTCTCGCCATTCGCCTTAGGTTTTTTGGGCACAACCCAAATTGGTGAATTATAAGGACTTCTGGAAGGCCTTATTATCCCTTCGTCTAGAAGTTTATTTATTTCTTCCTCAACAACTTCTCTTAAGGATGACGGGTACGGATAGCTCTTTGTATATATAGGCTCATCTGTATTTGTTCTGATTTCGGCCTGAATTGAAGTGTCAATTATTTCATTGACGTCAATTGGTCCAAAGAGGGATCCGTACTTTCCAATTAACGATTGTAAACCCTGCCTAACCTCTTGGGAAAGGTCTTCGCTAAAGACAATGTTTACCTGGCGCGATGTTTTTTCCTTTAATGGGATTTTAATATTAGGCTTTATCGTCAGAAAATTATTTTTCCTATCGATAACAGCCTCAAGCTCTTTTAGCGTATCATCTCCGATAATCCCATCGAAGGAATCAAGTCCCGGTAGGACAAAAAATCTGACCAGTGTATTATTGCCCGCTTCTGCAAAGAACCTTCCCTTGACATAACTTGATATCCTAATTTTTCCCGCGGCAGACTGTACGTTAAATGGTTTTTCTAGTAATACGGTGGGCTGATTTATTTTGGAGCTAACAAAATTCTTATTGGCCCCCGTGTCAACAAGAAATTTCAACAAGGCTCCATCCTTAGTTGCGTACTCTATGTATGGTACGCTGGATGGCCCCTTGTCATAAAATTTATTTCCTCACAAGCAGCATCTTCGGCAGCAGCGGAGTATTCATCTAACTCCACTTCATCCTCTGCCTCTATATTGTATAGACGTTGCTGCTTATTAGGAAAATTGTCGGAAGCCGCCCTACGCTTGAATGGATTTGGTTTTGGGCGATTTACGTAATTGACCTGTTTGCTTTGTATGCTTCGGTCAATATCCATTTTTTCTAATGGTTTTGGCCCAGTTTTAGGTGGAGGACCGTTATCTTGGGGAGAACCCCAGAATTTATTATTTTTTCCCGCAGAATTATATTGCGGCCTTCTCGGAGGCATATAGGGCTTAAACTCCAAACTTTTGAAGTTTTGATTAAGCGGAGCCGTAATAGTATTGGAATAGGAATAATTATGCAGGGAATTATTCCTATAGTTGAGATTTTGAATCTCTAGACAAGCGGAATACGCTTCCGGTAGGGTTCTAGGCCTCTGAATCATGAGCATTCGTGATATATCGCCGTTAAGGCCACGCACAAACACATCCAGAGCCCTATTCCTGTACGTTTCCACAAGAGCTCTTATGGTCTCTTCACTATATGTCTCAGTTTTAATTTTATTAACCATCAATGACAATTGATGGTTAACAGCCGCATAGAATTCATCCAGCTTGCTGCCCTTTTGAGCAAGCTGGTTGAGCTGGTGCTCCAGAGTTCGAAGGTCTCGCTTATCTGCATAATGTAGAGATAAGCAAGTCTTCATCTCACTCCAGTCACCATCAAAGATATTATAACTAACTAGAGCGGCGTCAGCTGGACCCCTTATCTTACCCCTTATGTGCTGGAGTATAGCCCTATAGAGGGGTTTCGTCTTGACTATGTCATAGTCCTTCAGGATCCCCTCTACAGCATGTATCCACGATACATACTGCGTGGGATTCCCATTAAAGACTTGAAGTTCTTTCACGCAGTCAGGCAGCTTGCTTATTTCCCTGAGATCAGCCTCTGTTTGAGGAGGACTGAGCTCAGAATGGCTAGCAACCGAAGATACAGCTGAGGAGGCTGTCGAACTTGTTTTTTCTTCGACAGCTTCGATTCTCCTCTCAAAGCCCTTCAGTTGGGAAATCAAGCTACCGACTGCCCCAGTTAATTCAACAATTTGTTGAGCCACTTGATCCATATTTAGTTTATTAAGAAATATCTAGTTTATATAAAAAAAAATAATCCAAGCTTACCACAACAGACAACAGGCACAGATTTCAACAAAAGGAAAATATGCTTTTTTTTATATGCGTACTTTTACACACCAGCACAATGGATATTAGATATATTTTAATATTGCTAAAAGCTTTCTTTTTTTTTCACACACCAGCACAATAGATATTGAACAATATATTTTTTATATTGCTAAAAGCTTATTTTTATTTTTTTCTTATTTTTGTGATAGCAATTTTAGTATCACTTTTTTTTAATATATACACAAATTTTGAGCCTTATTTGCACTCACAGAATAAACATTATATAATTTTCTTCTTCTTTTTGTCTTTGTTGTAATTTAGTTTTTTCTACTTGTTTCCTTGTCAACAGTATCTTCTGTAAGTAAAAGGTTTTGGTTTTAGTACTCCCCCTAGCCGACGGAATAGGGTTTCCAAGGAACCGTGTTGTGTGGGAGGTGTCGTTTTAGTCCCGTTTAGCCGCAAGCAGCCTACTAATGGAACGATCACCATCACCGTCGTATCCTTTAGCCTTTAAAGATATCCGCATGTTCCCATGTGTATGCGGAAAATTGTGTGTCATTATCCAAAATGGTCTACTGTGTTCCCATGATAACAGCGACGTTCACTCAGATAGAGCGTATTGGTAATGCACTACGATCTACAGGCAAAAAGGATACAGTCTTGCAACAGGGTCCCTGCTCGGGCGCCAATTAACGAATCGCGGATTCGTATATCAAAAAAAAGCGAACCCCAACCCCTGAGGGGTTGGCCCAACGGTTCGACTTACTGTTTTATAATTGAAAGACTTTATTTTTCTACGTTATAAATCTTTATTGTTACCGCACTAGTCTAATCCTAAAATAGAACTAACTTACTTATAATTAATTCCCTAACATTACACCTAACGGCGTGCACCGTTGATTTGCTTCGTCAGCAGCCTTGATGGTATTCGTGCATTCACCTCAATGCACCGCAATATGATACCCACCAATCGTGGGAACTTATGGTTTAATGCCGTTATGCTGATCTGGCAAATCATGGTCGCGCGTGTTGGCGCGAGGTGTTAACTAGACCTTTTGCAGAAAACAATTATTGAAATCGGTTCAATTGATTCTTGAGAAAACTTATAAACAAAATAACGTTTTATGGAGGTTACCTTACCTACCCTTCTGGAGCAATTCAATTTTTTTTTTATTAAAAGAAGCCAAGTTAAGAAAAACAATAAAATCTATTGGTTCGTTTTTGAGAAAATTCGAATTTTAGATTTTTGACTACTGATATGTTTCGTCTCGAAAAAAATATGAAAAAAAAATTCCTAGCTTGAATCAGAAAAACCTTAATTTTCAAGTACAAAATTTTTATGAATTTAGTTTTTGTATGTCATAACTCATAAGTAGGAAGTAGTATTACTTGGCTCAATTTAAAAAAACCCGCGATTAATGCACTGTGGTATCTTATAATTTAAGACTCATTTCGAAAGCTACATATCTAAGATTCCGAAACTGACTTCATTATTTTTTGTTTCAACAAAATTTACTTAATAAGCTAGAAAAATAAGATAGGTAAAAAAATGCATGAAATATAAACTCCATGAAAAATAAACTCCAGTCCATAAAAAAAATACGTTTTGGATTTTGTCAAGATCATTGCAACCTTATGAAAGAGAAAGGACTATGGAATAACTTAACTCTATGTTGAGATTCATAAATTAAAAACCAATATTTGTATATCCTCTTAAATGGTTTGATAATGACTGCAGAAATCTACGAAAAAAATCCTTTGTTTATTTAAAACTTTTTAGAATGACAAACTCCCAATTTTTTAAAAACAAGTACGTAGAATATAATAGAGATTATAAAAAATTATGTCTATCTAAAAAGATAGATTATCAAAAAAAATGGCCAATGAACTAGAACACTGCACGAACTCCAAATCCTTCTGGCAAATTGTAAACGAGCTGAGTGGGCGTAATCAGGGTATGAAGTACTCTCTAGATGCTGAGACGCTAGCAGCTCATTTTAAAACTCTGCTCTCAGCTGACGAAGACCTTCATACCTTCGATTACGCGCTACATAACTCTGTAGTAAATGAGCTGGATTCTGAGATCTCGCTTGCGGAATTGGAAGCTACGCTCTCAAAAATGAAAAACAATAAAACACCAGGTACGGACGGTATAACAGTGGAATTCTACAAAAACAGCACTTTGGAATTTAAAAATTTCCTTGTAACCTTCTTTAATAGACGACGCTATCGCTACAACTACAATTTTTAAGAAAGGTGATGCAAATACGCCTAAAAATTATAGAGGTATTTCGGTATTAAATACAATTCGAAAAATTCTTTCAGCCATTCTGAATGGAAGACTTATTAAATGGATTGAAAGTAGTAATCGTTTGAGTATTTTTCAAGCCGGTTTCCGCCCAGGTTATTCCACAATGGACCATGTTTTCGCTATCTCCAGTATCGCTAGAAAGTTTATTGAATGGAAGAAGAAACTATACACTTGCTTTGTTGATTTTAAAGCTGGTTTTGACAAAGGCAACAGACAGGCTTTAATTTATAAAATGTCCAGCATAGGTGTATCTCGCAAGTTTTTATTAATGTACGAAAATCTAATTTTCGCATCAAATGCAAGGGTATGGGATGGTTATGATTTCTCGAATAGTTTCGAAACAACAGCCGGTGTGCCGCAAGGTTGTATTTTGAGCCCTTTACTGTTTTCTCTCTTCATTGATGATATTTGTGATCATCTTCCTGGTGGAGTCTCTTTTGGTAACAGCATTGTCAAAGTTTTATTATATGCCGATGATTTGATTATGTTTGCCGACAATCCAGTTTCGCTACAGATGCAAATTAACCGACTTTGCTTATTTTGTGAGACCTGGGGTCTGAAAATAAATGTACAAAAAACAAAAATTATGATTTTTGAAGGAAGGCAAACAAGAAGACGCTTTGATGAAAAGTGGTCGCTCAATAACACCGTTATCGAAATAGTCCAGGAATTTAAATACTTGGGTGTTCTTCTTACCCACAATTAAGATTTCGCTAAACATGCTAAAATAAAAAATAAAGAAGCCACGTTGGCACTAAATTTGATGTGGCCTAAGTCCTTCTCCAACTCCAACATTGATCTGGTATCTAAATATAAAGTCTTTAATGCAACAATAAATTCATGTTTGTGCTATGGTGCACAAGTTTTCGGTTTTTTGAACCTAGATGCTTTCGAGAGCCTGCAAAGGCACTTCTTTAAACGCTTGTTTCGTTTGCCTAACTCAAGTCCAAATTACGCCATTTACGTAGAGTCAGGCATCACCCCTATTTATATAAAAAATTTAAAGGCTAATGCTGATTTTATTGTTCAGGTGATGAAAAGAAGTGAACTGTGCCTTCACAAAATAATTTTGAAAAAATTGCTGCAATCGAATGCATCTCCGTTTAAAGACTGGCACCAACTGGCAATAGCAACAGAATTTTCCCTCAACCTTTCGGAAACCAATGTTGACGACTGGCAAGCGCATTTCGCAGGTGTTATTGCTAAGTTTGACCAAAAGTTGTATGTAGAAAATCTTTTTAGTGCAACTTCTTCAGCATCTAGAAACGTTTATAGAAACTTAAATCATCAATTGAATTCAGACATGAACTATGTACTTCAGAAATGATTACTCAGTTGCTCAGATAAGTATTATTTTTAAAGCCAGAGTCGAAATCTTAAACTTAAACTTTATACCACACCAAAGTGATTTGCCGCAGCTATGTGATCTGTGCAACAGAAGAGAAATCGAAGATATCTACCACTTTTTAGCTATTTGCCCGATTTTACAAGAAATTCATAGATTACACTTTCGGAAAAGTATTTTAACAATGCAAGAATTTTACGAAATCCTAAATGGAGCACTAGGTTGGCTAAACGTATTCAAATTTTGTCGACAAGCTCTTAACTACCGGAACAGTTTCACTTATTAAATTAACTTTTAGCCTATCTCATTTTATGTTGCAAATCATACAAAATTGTCTTTTTTGTGTTTCAAATCACGTAAAAATTGTTCGAATTATTTTAATATTTTTATTTAAATAATTTTACATTTTCTTTTTAATTTATATATTTTTTTTATCACTTATGATGAAATGTCAATTCAGGCAGACGGCAGTCAATGCCATGTCCTTATTCTTAGGAAATTATATTGTAAAATCTTATGATGAAAAAAAAAAACAAATAAAGAATTTATCTATCTATCTATCTATCTATATCCTCTTAAATCCTTCCCTATTATCCCAAAACTCATTCAACACATTTAATGTACAAAATAAATCAGATATCCCATATAAAAGCTGGTCCTACGAACAAGCTGAATTAAAGAATTAAAACAGATAGACATTTTTTCCAACAAAAACAATAGTTTATTCGTTTTATTTTCATTTGCAAAAACATTAAAATGTTTTAGACTTCTTTTGCATCCAATACGAATATCAGGAACTAATGAATCAATCCACCAGAAATCAATCCGCTTTTAATTCCAATTGGTACACCAACTCGAACACCAACTGGAGCAATAATTGGCGAGCGAATAATTCCAACAGGTGCTGCTGAAATAATTGCTGGCCTAGCTGCAATCGAAATGGCTGGTCTGAGAATTCCAGGCTCAGCAAAGACTGCAGCAAATAAACAGAAGAAAACGACCTGACAAATAAAAATATAAAATCCATCCTTATTTAAATGATAGATCCTTATAAATGTTATTTTTTGAAGGTTCTTACGTATTTGAACATGATTAAAGGATTATTAATAAAAATATTTGAAGTATTCTTTAACTGAAAGCTGACTGATGTTGTCTGATGCTTAGGGTTGGGTTCTCTGCATAATTTATATCAAAATTCAAAACTAAGAATGACTTCATCGAGCAATCTGTTTTCAACCCTTCTCTAGCCTTGAAATCACTTTATACAAGAAGCTACAGTTGGTTTATAGGTATACACTCTGTTCTCTATATTTGCAATGCACTTGTTTTGATTGCACGAAGTTCATTTCGCCATAGTGGTTTTTTTTGTCACACCAGAATGCAATGCAAATATAATCTAAAAAAGTATAAACTACTTTATACCGACGACACTGATACCCATCCACTGTGGCACATATTAATTTACAATTACTCTTATTTTTTCTAATTTCGCAAAGTGTATGCAACCACAAGTGCGGCAAAGGTGCCTCACCTTTGTTGCACCTACATACATATGCTAACCCCAGTTCGACCACCTTAGGCGTGATTGCTCAATATAGTTAACTTCGTACAAAGAGTTGAAATGAAAAAATAATTTAAAAGCTAATCTATCACGCAACGATTTATTTTATTATTTTTTATTTTATTATACCCTCCATACGAAGAGTGAGGCTCTTGCCTTTTGTAAATAATTACTATAACCCTTTTTTGCTTAACAAGGGATGACCAACAAGTCGTCAACAATTAAGAGTCTATGTTCTTTCGGTAATCTGGCTAATTGAAATGGAAAAATTAGATTATGCGAATAAAAAGTTAAATAATATGTTAATTGTTTGTTGACTTTTAGTCGAAATATTTTGTATTCTTTTGTCTAAAATCTCAATAGAACTCAGTATACTCTATCCTGGATGAGCTCTTTTTTTATGGGAATAGTCACACGTGCCGCAATCTTTAAACTGTCTATGACGATGGCCGCTGGTGATGGCGGTACACAAAATTATAATTAATTAATGAAAATGTATGCACAAAATCAAGGAGATAAACCATCGACCATTGGAAAGAAAAATATGTTTGAAGCCTTATAGCAATTTTCAGTTTGACCAGCATTGAACCAATAATTTAGACACGTACTCGAAATATTAAAAGTTTTATCTAAAGTAGTGAAATTGCTGGAAAAACTTCAGCTGTTGGAAGAAGTTAGAAATGGATGTGAACAATATTGTTGCTGTAGCCTGTAGTCTTGAAGAAAACACAGGTTTTGCGATTTCTCGTCGATCATGGGAGTAAGGTATTAAGGCTTCAGTTAAGACAAGGACTTAAGCAGGTCGGTCACCAACAATTTCATATCTTCACTGATAGGAAATGCATCAGAAGAATTCCTATTTTCACATGTTCATGTGGTGAATTTTTATCACAATTGGCCATCCATATAGCAGTTTTGTTTATAATAGTTTTGAAATTTCTCGATGTTCCAAAATCTCTAAATCAAAGCTTTTTTTGTCTATGAGGGCGTGTTCTTGTACTTTCGTACGTCAGTCGAAATCGGGATCTTTTTTCATCGTCCATATCTCAAGGACCGCAAAGATGTCGACTTCAAATAAGTTTTGTTTTACATATTATTATTATTATTATTATTATAAGCTTTTTTATTTGCCTTTTGAATTTCTTAAATTTATATATACAATTTTCGTTTTAACAATGGTTTTTTTTTTTATAATAAATTTAAATTACAAACAAAGTCTGGTATTAACTTATTAATTATTTTGAAAATTTTTAATTATATTTTAATTTTACATATAATAACATGAAAAGATACAGAAAGGGCTTTAAAAAAAATTTAGTGGGTGGTTCTTTCACAATAGAAATTAAAAATAAATTGCACGACTGGGTTACACAAAATTGCTCATGTATCCAAAAACTCTGTATACACATTATACTTATATTTTAGAATTTAAAAATGTTACTAATAATTTAAATGCCATTTAATAAACCATAAAGAATTTGATTTATTAATTTTTTTTCGAAAATCGTTAGAGCGCTTTTTTAAAATTATTTTTCTATATTATACAAAAATTTTTAGTATGCAGTTGTTAAAAGCTTATAAATATACCTTTTGCATTTGATTTTCGTAAAAAACTGTTGACCCTTTTTTAAGGTATCAAATTAAAAAAAAAAAGAGACTGCGACCCACACTGATAACTTCCCATCCTGTCTGTCGATTTGTCTTGCTTAAAAGGTTTGTAGGTTTTCGTATTTTGTTAAAAAAGTTCTCAGTTGAATTATTCTTAAAAAATTAAAAACTACCAATAATATTTTGCATATAATGAAATAGTTTGATTTCAAAATCTAGTTTTGTTAACGAGATTCTTAGTCGAAAACCAATTTTTACCAAATTTAGTAGCATTTCTTAAAAAAAAATTATTTCTTATATAAAAAAATACAAATTCGATGAATGAAATTAATTTGAAGTCAAAATCTTCTATTGTTCACGAGATATCGAAAACCGAACATCAATTTTTACCAATTTTGCGTACTATTTTTTGTAGATTTTAATTTTTTATGAAAAAACTGACTGTTGGATTTATATAAAAAATGTACTGAACGTCGAAAATAATATGTTCTGTGAGATAAAATAAGATTGAAGCCAATATTTTTGTTTTTAAAAAGATATTTAAGCCGAAAGTAAATTTTTATTAAGTTTTAGTCTTGTTTTTTTTTAGGTTTTTATTTTTAGTAAAAAAAAACTATAAATTCGATTTTTCTCAAAAATTTACCGAATACATATTATAAGCAATATTGCTTTTGACAAAAAATTATTTTAAAGCCAATATCTTAAAGTATTGAAAAGATTTTCAGTCGAAAATCAATTTTTACCAACTTTTATTAATTTTATTTTTAGGTTTTTATTTTTTGTAAAAAAACTGTCAATTCGATTTTTCTCAACATTTTTCAGAATGTTGAAAACAATATTTCTTATAAGATAAAATTAGTTGTAAGCCATAATCTCAAATTTTCGAAAAGATATTTAAGTCGAAAATCAATTTTTACCAAGTTTGAGTAATGTTTTTTATAGGTTTTTATTTTTTTATAAAAAAAACTATCAATTCGATTTTTCTCAAAATTTTACCAGATGTCAAAAACATTATTCTTCGTTCCACAAAATTGTTTTGGAGATAAAATCATTTTCTATTAGTAAATTTTTCGAGGTAAATAATATTTTTTTTTCAGTTTTTTTGATTTATAAAAAAAAAAACATTAATTGGAATTTTTTCCAAAAATATATTTGTTTGGTATCACGTTACAATATATAATATAAAATTTAATTCAAGTCTCTAGCGTTTTTGGTTCGTAGATATTTAGGGTTAACCAAAATTTTCACCTTTTTTTTTAAACTGCTATGGTAAAAAAAAAACACTCTTGCAATTTTCTTGAGAGCTCTTTCTGCATCTTTCTGCATCATTATCTGTATAACAAAATTTATTTGAAGTCGATATCTCTTCTGGTTCTTGAGCTATGGACGACGAAAAAACGTCGCGAAAGTTCGGACGTACGAACGTACGTACGCACAGACATCTCTCTAAAAACCTTTTGTTTACACTATAGGGACCTTGAAACGTCGAGAAATGTCAAAATTTTCAATTCGACAAATCGGACCCATTACAATAACTTCCTATGGGAAGTTAAAAATAATATTTTTTTTTTAAATCGAAAAAAAAAAAGAAATGCACGAATGGGTCGTACGAACTTGCTCATGCATCCAAAGAGTCTGTTTAAAAATATTTTCTGTATTTTAAGATTTAAAAATGTACCTGGAAAAAAATCTGTTTTTCGAAATTTTAAATGTTATTTGATTTTTCAAAAATACATTAAAATTTTTAATTTAAAATCCTTAGAGTTTTTTTTAATTCATTTTTTAAATGTACACTTTTTTAATTTGTTTACAAATATTTTTAGTATGCAGTTATTTAGGGCTTATTAATATGTGTTTTAAATTTCAATTTCTTAATACAATTATGACATTTTTGGCATTTTCAAGATTTTGAATTTTAAAATAAAGGTTTGATATTTTTTTTTTAATTAAAATTAAAAACAAAGACATTTTTGATCATCATATATTATAAAGACAGTATAAGAGCTTGTTAAATTATTTTAATTGGTTTATTAGGTCTTTAGAAGACTTAAAAATAAAATAACCGTACTATGGGGGTTCTGATTTCTGAAGCAGTATAAAAATATTTGTTTTTAAGCTATTGCATAGACAGTCTTCGACACGGTATTTGTGTGCGTGCAACTAGTCGTATTGTAAGACTCTACGAAGCTCGCACGAATCGAGACGAGCTGCTCCGAAATCGGACAAATACATAAGCAGCTGTCTATAAGAAAGTATATAGGTGTATAGGTATTTATGTTCAACAGTGAATAGCTGTACTTGTAAAATTTGTGTATAAAGTGTTTTGAATATGAATGAACAAAGTGCATTTATTCATGAAGAAAGTCACGAAAAAATAATGAAAAAAATGAGTGAGTACTCTATATACATATGTAATATGTATGTACATACATTTTATAATTATTCCAAATGCAGTAATAATTTTAAATTGAAGATATAATACTGCTATAAAGATAACCTAAATTTTTGATATTAAAATGAGCGATATTAAAAGTAGCCCTCTTTTATACACACAAACACACTCACGCGTATAGTTTAAATTCTCAATTTAGATTCTCAATATGTATATATGTATTTATATATATATATAAATTCATTCTTCATTATGTATATAACATAAACCATCAAACCAAGCACGTGTACTATTCAGTACCTTTGTTTTTGGTGTATAGATAATGCACATGAATGCCGCGCAGAGAAAGTATATATGATATTATATGTACATATATAAATGTATATCGCGCAAAATTCGTTAATCACTTCTTAATATCGTTATTTTTGTTCAAATTTTTAAAATGAAAAAGAGGCTGGGATGCGACCCACACTGATAACTTCCCATCCCGTCTGTCGAATTGTCTTGCTTAAAAGTTTGTCTATATGTATCAATTTTTACCAAAATTGCGTACTATTTTTTGTAGATTTTATTTTTTTTATGAAAAAACGGATTGTTGGATTTTTATAAAAAAATTACTGAATATCGATAACAATATTTTCTATGAAATAAAAAAGTTTGAAGCCAATATTTTTAATTTTTGAAAAGCTTTTTGATTCGAAAGTAAATTTTTACCAAGTTTTAGTATTGTTTTTTTTTTAAAAAACTGTCATTAGATTTTTCTCAAAATTTTAGAAAATGTTGACAACAATATATTTTAAAAGATAAAAGTAGTTTAAAGCCAATATCTTAAAGTTTTGAAAAGATATTTGAGTCCAAAATCAATTTTTACCAACTTTTATTAATTTTTTTGTTAGGTTTTTATTGTTTGTAAAAAAAACTGTCAATTCGATTTTTCTCAAAATTTTATAGAATATTGAAAACAAAATTTCTTATAAGTGAAAATTAGTTGCAAGCCATAATCTCAAATTTTTAAAGAGATCGAATCGAAATTCAATTTTTACCAACTTTTGTTAAATTTTCTTTAAAGTTTTTAATTTTTGTAAAAAAAAACTGTCAATTCGATTTTTCTCAAAATTTTGATGAATGTTGACAACAATATTTTTTGAAAGATAAAAGTAGTTTAAAGCCTTAATCTCAAGTTTTGAAAAGATATTTAAATCAAAAATCAATTTTTACCAACTTTCATTAATTTTTTTTTTAGGTTTTTATTTTTTGTAAAATAACCTTCAATTCGATTTTTCTCAACATTTTTCAAAATGTTGAAAACAATATTTCTTATAAGATAAAATAAGTTTGAAGCCTTAATCTCAAGTTTTTGAAAAGATATTTGAGTCGAAATTCAGTTAATACCAACTTTGAGTAATGTTTTTTATAAAAAAAAACTGTTTTTTTTCAAAATTTTATCAGATCTCAAAAACATTATTCTTCGTTGCACAAAATTGTTTTGGAGATGAAATCATATTTTAGTCGTAAAATTTTCGAGCTGACAAATTTTTTTTTCAGTTTTTTTGATTTATAAAAAAAAAATGTTAATTGGATTTTTTCCAAAAATACACTTGTTTTGTATCACGTTACAATATATAATATAAAATTTAATTCAAGTCTCTAGCGTTATTGGTCCATGAGATATTTAGGGTTAACCAAAATGTTCACCTTTTTTTTAAACTGTTATGGTAAAAAAAACACCCTCGCAATTTTCTTGAGAGCCCTTTCTGCATTTTTCTGCCTTATTATCTGTATAACAAAATTTATTTGAAGTCGATATATCTTCTGGTTTTTGAGCTATGGACGACGAAAAAAACGTCGCGAACGTACGAACGTACGTACACACGCACGCACAGACATCTTTCTAAAAATTTTATTTCGACTCTAGGGACCTTGAAACGTCGAGAAATTTCAAAATTTTCAATTCGACAAATCCGACCCATTATACAATAACTTCCTATGGGAAGTTAATAATAGTTTTGGTGTGTCATTACACTATAAGTTGATACAAAATGCTATGCAATAGCTTTACCGCGGCAGTCCCCGAGTGCCACACGTCTTTTTTTTTATTGAAAGAACCAAAGTTAAAAAAAAAAATTGTAGAAAAAGTTTAATAAAAATCTATCGGGTCGTTTTTGAGAAAATTCGAATTTTCGAAGTTTGACCAAAAAATTGATATGGGGACTTATGTTAATTTAAGTCTTAAACAAAACTATTAACGCGAATCAACTTAAGACCTTAATATCCAAGTTTGAACTCAATCGACCAAATGGTTAGGGCGTGGGCAAGCAGACTGACCTTTTCGACTTCTCTACCATCGTAATGCCGTGTTTGATTAAAATCTCGAGTTCGACATTTTTTACGAATGCAATACTTGCCATATACATATGTAGTTTCTATATGTCGCAAGTATAAAAAAGAGACAAATTTGGTTGACTCCAAATATCTCTTGAACTTGGAATTATTATTCATATTTATTAATTCTATGCAAAATTTTTGTTGTTAATATAAGGTCGTATTTTAAGAAAAATCCAATAGGCAGTTTTTTATAAGAATTAGATCCTTTCAGAAAAAAACTACTTCAAATTAGTAAAAATTGGTTTTCCTTAAAATATCTCAAGCACAACAACAAACATTGAAATAAAACATATTTTATCATATTGCTGTTAACTTTAAGCTATTTTATTAAAAAAGTGTCCAATTGACAACTACAAAAACAACTAAGAACTAATAAAAAATGGTTTTTGAATAAAGTATCTTGAGAACAAAGATGACTTCAAACTTTTCTTACGCGAAATCTTGATATTAATATTTTGTAGAATTTTAAGAAATATTTACAGACGGGCATGAATGGAGTGGGTCGTATCCCAGCCTTTTTTTTCAAATTTTTATTTTCACGAATTGGCCCTACATTAAAGTTTGAGTAAATAACTAAACTTTAAAGTTTATGTTTCTGTTTCTTTTTTCTTTTCAAGATTCTTTTTAACAACTGTCACTATTGAGACGTGTTCAAACGCAACATTTTAATTAAAAATAATGTATAGTTTTCTAGTTGCCAAAGGATAGGATTAAAATATTTGTATTACTACAAAAAAAGCTTAATGTCTCGAAAACAGGTAATTAGTAAAATAATTACCCTTTAACAATGGTTTGTAAAAAAATCTGTAACCTTTGATTTTTTTTAAATATTTTGGTTAGAACTTGAATAATTATTTTTAATTTAGTTTGACTCTGTTATATTCATAACGTTTTTTTTTAGTGTTTAAATTTGTCATTTCCTGGTTTAACTTTCTTAAATAAACAAAAGCTGTGCACACACAAATTTCAACTACTATATACTATTTTTAACAAAATAACAAACAATATTTGTTAAAATATGTACAATATTTTGCAAGAAAGGTTTTGCACAACTATAAAAACTAAAATAAACAAATGTAATTAAAAATGTTTAACAAATAAACAAAATCAACAGTCTTTTTCGAGTTAATTGTTCATTCAGCTTTTATTTGAATAGTTTTTGTTGTTCCACGAATTTGTTTTGCCAGCTATTTGGTCTCTACGACCGCCAACGTTTTGGTTAATGACGAATTTTTCATCTGCATTTTGAATATTATTGAATGCAAACTTAATTTTCAAATTAGAAGCTAGAACAATAGTTTTTCTATGTAAACGCTATGTATGTACATAAAATGCAAAATTGGAATTTTCAAAAAAACAATATTTAAAACAAATATTCACAAATCATTTTTGAGAGTTAAATTTTTGTTTTCATAACCAAAAATATTCAAATGACCATAAAAACTCATAAAAATTCAAAACAAACTGGTGTCTATGTTATCTAAAGAAGGTATTTCAAATGTACTATTACTAATTTTTCGAAAAAAATTTGACACCTTTTGATCTAAAAAAACGAAAAAAAATCGAATCTTTGAAACTTAAGTATTTTATGTTGATTAGTGATTCAAAACTTTTGAAAAAAATTAGTTCAATATATTTATTTTAGTAAACCAATTTTTGAATAACGCCTTTAATATTTGTTTGTATTTTAAGAACCCAAATCGAATATTTCTCAAAAAGTGTAAAATGGTAACACTAACCAAGACTTATATTACCTAATAACAATACGTGTAGGCGCCATTTCCCTTGAGGATTTTTCATAAATTAGTTTTTTATTCTTTTTCCAATGTTGGTATAGGTAACCTACATATATTTCATTACCAAATGCGTCTTATAAAAAAACAACAAAACTGACAAGACTACTTCTAGTCAAGTCTTTAAGTGAACTAATCGAGCTTCACGTGCCGAACGTTTTAGAATTTTTTAAAAATGTTTACAGGATGAGAATACTTCGAAGAAAGAAGTCTTAAATATTAGGAGAAAAACAAAAAAAAAAAAACACTAAACTAAACTAAAGTTTTCAAGAATGTATTGGCTTCTCTATGTTGTGTGTTTTTCTTTCTTATATTTTTGAATTCATGTATCCTGAAATATTGTAATGGGGGAATACCTAAACCCAACCCATTAAAAAAAAGAGGCTGGGATGCGACCCACACTGATAACTTCCCATCCCGTCTATCGATTTGTCTTGCTTAAAAGTTTGTCTAAATGTATCAATTCTTACCAAATTTGCGTTCTATTTTTTGTAGATTTTATTTTTTTTTATGAAAAAACGGACTGTTGGATTTTTATAAAAAAATTATTGAATATAAAAAACAATATTTTCTGTGAAATAAAATAAGTTTGAAGCCAATATTTTTAATTTTTGAAAAGCTATTTGAGCCGAAAATCAATTTTTACCAACTTTTATTAATTTTTTTGTTTAGGTTTTTATTTTTTGTAAAAAAACTGTCAATTCGATTTTTCTCAAAATTTGTCCTAATGTTGAAAACAATATTTCTTATAAGTTAAAATTAGTTAGAAGCCATAATCTCAAATTTTTGAAAAGATATTTAAGTCGAAAATCAATTTTTACCAACTTTTGTTAAATTTTTTTTTCGGTTTTTAATTTTTTGTAAAAAAACTGTCAATTCTATTTTTTTCAAAATATTACTGAATGTTGAAACCAATATTTTTTGAAAGATAAAAGTAGTTTAAAGCCAATATCTCAAAGTCTTGAAAAGATATTTAAATCAAAACTCAATTTTTACCAACTTTTTTTTTATTTTTTTTTAGGTTATTATTTTTTGTAAAAAAACTGTCAATTCGATTTTTCTCAAAATTTTTCCTACTGTTGAAAACAATATTTTTTATAAGTTAAAATTAGTTAGAAGCCATAATCTCAAATTTTTGAAAAGATATTTAAGTCGAAAATCAATTTTTACCAACTTTTGTTAATTTTTTTTTTCGGTTTTTAATTTTTTGTAAAAAAACTGTCAATTCTATTTTTTTCAAAATATTACTGAATGTTGAAACCAATATTTTTTGAAAGATAAAAGTAGTTTAAAGCCAATATCTCAAAGTCTTGAAAAGATATTTGAGTCAAAACTCAATTTTTACCAACTTTTTTTTTATTTTTTTTTTTAGGTTATTATTTTTTGTAAAAAAACTGTCAATTCGATTTTTCTCAAAATTTTTCCTACTGTTGAAAACAATATTTTTTATAAGTTAAAATTAGTTAGAAGCCATAATCTCAAATTTTTGAAAAGATATTTAAGTCGAAAATCAATTTTTACCAACTTTTGTTAATTTTTTTTGTTCGGTTTTTAATTTTTTGTAAAAAAAACTGTCAATTCTATTTTTTTCAAAATTTTACTGAATGTTGGAACCAATATTTTTTGAAAGATAAAAGTAGTTTAAAGCCAATATCTCAAAGTTTTGAAAAGATATTTGAGTCAAAACTCAATTTTTACCAACTTTTTTTATTTTTTTTTAGGTTATTATTTTTTGTAAAAAAACTGTCAATTCGATTTTTCTCAAAATTTTATCAGATGTCAAAAACATTATTCTTTGTTGCACAAAATTGTTTTGGAGATGAAATCATATTTTAGTCGTAAAATTTTCGAAGTGACAAATTTTTTTTTTCAGTTTTTTTGATTTATAAAAAAAACCGTTAATTGAATTTTTTCCCAAAAATATAATTGTTTTGTATCACGTTACAATATATAATACAAAATTTAATTCAAGTCTCTAGCGTCATTGGTTCATGAGATATTTAGGGTTAACCAAAATTTTCACCTTTTTTTAAACTGCTATGGTAAAAAAACCACCCACGCAATTTTCTTGAGAGCCCTTTCTGCATCTTTCTGCCTTATTATCTGTATAACAAAATTTATTTGAAGTCGATATCTCTTCTGGTTCTTGAGCTATGGACGACGAAAAAAACGTCGCGAACGTACGGACGTACGGACGTACGGACGTACGGACGTACGTACACACGCACGCACAGACATCTTTCTAAAAATCTTTTATTTCGACTCTAGGGACCTTGAAACGTCGAGAAATGTCAAAATTTTCAATTTGTCAAATCGGACCCATTACAATAACTTCCTATGGGAAGTTAATAAGGAATGCAAATAAACGAAAAGACAACTTGTTAGAAACATAAATGAAAACGAGTGGCATTTTTAAAACTGATTTCGAAATATAGTTTATGTAACAGAAATTGGAAGTATAAGGGAATTTTTAGTCTTAAAACATGAGTTGATATTATACAAATGTTAAAAAATACCAAGTTCTAAGCTTTTGAAAATTGACAAGATTTAGGGGTATATATCGTCTGGGAATTCCTTGACATTTTAAATCAACGTCAAACACAGAACTACCACATTTAATGTAGGTAGTATTGAATAAAATTTGTAACTCTAAATGCAAAAAGGGCTAGACAAAGTATTTTAATTTTTAAGTCTTCCAAAGAGATTTCATATGAAATCGGTACTAGGCTATAATCTCATAAGTAGGGAAGAGTAACTTACTAAACCAACCAATAAACAACTTATGCAAATCGATTGTTTGTGGCTGGAACGGGTTGAAGAATCAATTAACTTTTCATGACCAAATTAGACTTGTCTGCAATTGAGACGTAATACGACAAATCTGCGATTTAAACTTCATTTTTATTAAGATTTTAACATGTTGCTTTTTCCCTATGCCCACAAATTCATATTGCAATATCTCACAACTTCAAGTCCCTCGCGTCTTTGACGCATGGAAATGCATCAAGGCCCATGATGAATTGATATCTAACATCTTGCTATAAAATGCGAAAGAAATAATGGAATCAGCATCAGACATCACCTGTCAGCATTTATTAAAGGTTCATATCTTCAAGCTTATCCCAACACCAAAAAAAAATCAACATGCTTAAATTCGTAAGAAATTTAAAAGTACATTATATTTAATGATTTTTAACTAAAATATTACAATTTTTATTCACAGGTTGCATTGTTCTGCATTATTTCTGCTGCTAAGGCTGGAATCCTCTCTCCTGCTTTGAGTATTGGTGCTGTTGCTCCAGCAACTACTATTCTATCGGCTCCTACCGTCTTAAGAACATCACCAATTGCAGTAGCAACAACAACTGATATTAGAGCTCCAATAGGAATTAGCAGTGGATTGATCTCAAATGGTCTCATTTCTGGAGGATTGATCTCAAATGGTATTGTTTCTGGTGGATTAGTAGCCAAGAGTGGATTGATTTCTGGAGGAATAATTGGCGGAGGAAAATTGTTGATCTAAGATAAAATCTATATTGTACATAGGAAGATTCGAAAGCATATAATATACTAGTTCCCAAATCCTCTGATATTGGATACTAATAAAATTTCCATTTTTCAGATAAATTATTTTTGTTTTCTTCTGTTAAAGTTCTCATTATTCTCAACAAACGTTAAACAAAAAATTAAAAAAAAAAATATAACAAAAGGTATTTTGGTAATCATATACAAAATAGTCTCCGCCATTGTAGGTTACTCAGATTATTATATTTGAATTGAAACGTTTGTTTTTTCTTATTTCAGCTAATTTTGGTTCGTAAAATTCGTAAAAACTATAAAACAGTTAAGCAAAATCTTTAGAATTTTGGTTCTCAAAAAAAGAGGTACCTACTTATGCGGGTTAGGCATTTAAGCGAAACACCTTTTACGGGTTTTACTGTGTCAATGAATCAAATTATTTGGAAGATTTAAGTCAGTTTTTTCTTTTTCAAAACACTTTTTTTCTTGCGACAAGGACCTATGTATATGGCAAGTTTTTCATTCGTGAAAAATTTCGAACCCGAGATTTTAATTAAACATGACATTCCGATGGTTGAGAAGTAAAAAAACAGTGGGTCCCCCCCGCGTCCGTCTGCCTGTCTGCCCTCATCCCTACAGCCCAAATCATTGGGTCGACTGATTTGAAACTTGTACATACATAAATTAAGGCTTGAAGTGGATTAACGTTAGGCATTTTTTAAATTTGTGTTAAGATTAAAAATAACAGTAATCCCTAAACTATTTGTTTTTGTCAACAATCGAAAACTCGAATTTTCTCAAAAACGAACCGATAGATTGTTATTAAATTTTCTCTTAATTTTTTTTTCCTAACTTGACTTCTTTCAATTGAAAAAAACATATTTTTGTATTGCTCCAGAAGGATACCTTCAACAGGACCGTTATTGTTTGTTTGTTTGTTTTTAAAATTTCTTGTCAACTCATGAATTGCTTTTAATATACACAAGCTCTCACATTGTCTAAATAATATTTGATGATCAAAAATTTAATTTGTTTGGATTTTTTAAAAAAACATTACATTTTTTTCTTCAAAATTTGATACCTCACAAAGGGGTCAACATGTTTGAAGGAAATTGAAAAGTAAAATGTTTATTAACAAGCACTAAATAACTGCATACCAAAAATATTTTTAACACGAAATTTAAAAATATCATTTTTAAAAAAATAATTTAAAGAAAACGCTCTGACGATTTTCGAACAAAAATTAATAAATCAAAACTTTTTTATTTACCAATGTTTTCATTTAAATTTTTGAAGAAAAACTTGTTTTACAGATACATTTTTGAACAAACTTTTTTGATACAAGAGCAAGTTTGTGCGACCCAGTCGTGCACTTTATTTTGTTTTTAAAGCAGCTTTTTTCTTTAAAAAAAAAAATTATTACTAAATTTCTAAAAATACTATTTTTCTCTTTTACATACAATTCTTTTTAAATTTTCTAAGCCTATTTTAGGATTGGTTTTAAAAAATATTTGTATTTTAATCAATTTAAAAAAATAGCTTTCATTATTTAGAATCGTTTGCCATTATTAACTTCCCATAGGAAGTTATTGTAATGGGTCCGATTTGTCGAATTGAAAATTTTGACATTTCTCGCCGTTTCGAGGTCCCTAGAGTCGAAATAAAAGATTTTTAAAAAGATGTCTGTGCGTGCGTGTGTACGTACGTTCGTACGTCCGTACGTTCGCGACGTTTTTTTCGTCGTCCATAGCTCAAGAACCAGAAGATATATCGACTTCAAATAAATTTTGTTATACAGATGATAACACAGAAAGATGCAGAAAGGGCTTTTAAGAAAATTGCGCGGGTGAAAATTTTGGTTAACCCTAAATATCTTATGAATCAATGACGCTAGAGACAATTAAATTTTATATTATATATTGTTACGTGATACAACAAAATTATTTTCTTTCAAAAAATTCAATAAACTTTTTTTTTATAAATCAAAAAAACTGAAAAAAAAAATTGTCACCTCGAAAATTTTACGACTAAAATATGATTTCATCTCCAAAAGAATTTTGTGCAACGAAGAATAATGTTTTTGACACCTGATAAAATTTTGAGGAAAATCTAATTCACAGTTTTTTTTTATAAAAAATAAAAACCTAACAAAAAAACATTACTCAAAGTTGGTAAAAATTGAATTTCGACTCAAATATCTTTTCAAAAACTTGAGATTAAGGCTTCAAACTTATTTTATCTTATAAGAAATATTGTTTTCAACATTCTGAAAAATGTTGAGAAAAATCGAATTGACAGTTTTTTTTACAAAAATTAAAAACCAAAAAATAAAATTAATAAAAGTTGGTAAAAATTGATTTTCGACTCAAATATCTTTTCAAAACTTTGAGATAATGGCTTCTAATTAATTTTAACTTATAAGAAATATTGTTTTCAACATTCGATAAAATTTTGAGAAAAATCGAATTAATTTACTTTCGAATCAAATAGCTTTTCAAAAATTACAAATATTGGCTTCAAACTTATTTTATTTCACAGAAAATATTGTTTTCGATATTCAGTAATTTTTTTATAAAAATCCAACAGTCCATTTTTTCATAAGAAAATGAAATGTACAAAAAATAGTACGCAAATTTGGTAAAAATTGATACATATAGACAAACTTTTAAGCAAGACAAATCGACAGACGGGATGAGAAGTTATCAGTGTAGGTCGCATTCCAGCCTCTTTTTGAAATTGTGTAATTAATTTTATTTTAAAGAATTAAATCATTTATGAAAGTTAAAATAAAATAAATAGTACTTAGGTTGTACTATGCTAGAGATTTAATAATTTATTGAAGCCGTTTTGAGGAAAATGTACATTTTAAGGGATCTTGAAATAATTATGGGTATTCATTGATTATTATTTTTGTATTTCTTTTTAAAATTCTACCTAATTTAAAAATTGTTAAAAAATGGTTGCCTGTAAAGTCGGTTTTACGGGCGAAGATTTTACTTGACAACGTCTTTTTCTCGGTAGAATATTTATTGATATGAATATAATTAAATTGCACAATAGGAACAAGGAATTGAATGAAAATAAGAATTGCACAAATTTTTTAAACTAATAATTTACTTAACACTATCAACATTTATCAATAGTATGACATAACCTATAAACTCAGTTTCTCAACTTTTGTGTCAATCTAACAATTAATCAATCAATCATAGTTTACGATAATGAAATATCAGTGTACAATTATTTACCTTTATTGTTGTAGTTGTTGTAAATGACGAATCTAAGCACTCCACATTTTCACTACAGACACAGCTGACGATACTTTAACCACACGTGTGAACTTGTATTATGACGCTTTCTTGTTTTTCCAACGCCAAGAACGTTCGAGAAAGACAAAGACAGAGACACAAGCATGCGCCGATTCAATGCGCCTAATTCTCTAGTGCTGCGCGCGCGGCAGACCGATCATAGTTGAGTGGGAGAGAGACGCAAGGCATTCGGCGGGCCTCTCTCTCGTTCGGTGACTCATCGTAACGTTACCGGGCGTTACACTTTTTCATAAGTGACTCCCGCAACCTAATTTAAGACGTTGTCACGTCAAAATAGAACTTATAACTGAAAGCTTTTTTAGAAATAAATAATTGAAAACAAAAAAATCTGTGCTCAATTTCTTGTACACCTATTTTTTAAAACAACCAATTAGCAATTTAAAATGCATTTTTTTTGCTATCTAGTAAAAAAGCCAAAGAATATACAAAAAATGAACCTATAAATTGTTTTGATATGTCAGAAACTAAGAAGTCGATTTAGCAAATTACAAAAAGTTAAAATAGATTTTTGTGATTTAAACTTTAATCATAACATTTGATAAGAAATATATGCTTTAGGCGTTTAAAGTTACCAAGTAACCAAAATTATCTGTTTAGCTTGCCTACTGAAACAGCTTCTATATTTTAGAAAATGTTCAAAAATCTTACCCCTTAACTATTTTAATTTTAACCTTAAATAATTTAAAAGTCGTTTTAAAACATTTTTTAATTATTTAAAAATAATTGATAATCAGTTTTGGACATGTTTTGAGAAAAAAATTCTTTTCACTTTGAATAAAATATTAATTCGTACCACTTTGAGCAATAGATCATAGAAAACTTAAAATATTTAAGGATAAAATAAAAACAATAAATGTTTTAAGTTTCAACTGTTTTTTTTTTTTTTTTTATTTTCTGCAATATCAAAAATCTAGGAACTTATAATGCTTTGACTCCTTATTATATGAATTTAGATCAACAATTTTCCTGAAGATATCAAACCATTGTTCAAAAGTCCTCCAGATATCAATCCACCGGAAATCAATCCCTTTGAAACGATTCCACCCGATACAAGTCCATTTGAGATTAATCCACCCGAAACCAAGCCATTAGTAGAAATCAGCCCATTGGTAAGACCAATTGGTGCTCCAATTGTTGTTCCCAAGCCAATTGGTAAAGTTCTTACAACATTCACTGAAGGTGCTGAAACAATAGTAGTTGGAGCAGCAGCAATGCTTAGAGATGGAGAAAGAATTCCAGCCTTAGCGATGGCAATAACGCAGAAGAAAGCAACCTGAAATTAAAACAAATTAAATAGTTTTTAAATTTGTAGACTTGTGATTGTATTCTTCTTACGAATTTGAACATGTTTGTTGATGGCTTGGAAGATTGTTTAACCTTTGATGAATGCTGACAAGTGTCTGATGATTTTTTCAATCTTCCTATCTCATTTTATAGTCACCAGAAATTTGAATCTATAATAACATAAAAATACAGACGCGGCTTAAGACTTACATATTTCATAATTGCAAAAGAAGTTGAGGTAAAAATCACAGACAAAAATACCCTTCACCCAACAAGATGCTTATTGGCATAAAAATAGATACTATGGGTCTATGAGGTAAGCCTAAGCATATAGAGTAATTATCGGGCAGAAGTAGACAAGTCTAATTTGATAATGAAATGCAACCCTTCTCAGGTTTCATTTTGTAACTAAGGTGCCATATCATTTTTAAGCCCGTTGTGCGGTATGGTTTTGAGATCAACCACATGGTATAGAAAATTAAATCACTTGCAAATGTGTAAGACGACGTAAACTTTTTGAGATAAAATAACTTGTTGAGATTATTTCACCTACTCTTCCCAATTACACAAAAAATCATTTCCATAATTTAATATTTTTCCTAAAAAAGAGTGATTAGTGTTTTACATAAATATAACTTCAGTTGCTATATGAGCTATTTTTTGAGGCAGTATATTTTGCAGAATCTTTTTTAAAATTCTAAAACCTATCGTTTAAGAAATGGATAAAACATGTTTCTTATTTTTAAACTCAAACTTCTAGAAAGTATATGTTTTGGCTAAGAATATGAGGTATCTAATATCTTAATATCTTAAAATATTGATCCAAGCACTGAAGGCGTTATAGTTTCGATCTTAGAATCCTTTTTTAGATATTTATAATTGACTCAACATTTGAAAAATGTACTTTGTAATCAAATCTTAATTAACATTGTTAAATTATTATATTAGTTTTATGATCGAATAGCTCCATAATACTAGCACTTCTTAGAATACCCATCACCATTATTTTACCCAGCGTCCGTCGAACTATGAAGTAAATATTTTCGTTCTTTAGCCGTACTACGCGAATGTGGAATGCCTTAACACACATTAAAAACCAATGTATACCGACATCTCCTTTTCAAGCCCTTCCTCTTTTTCTAACGCTCACACTGCGGCTCTGGCATATTAAAAGTATTAAAGATCCTTTAGTGTGAACTTATTGAAAAAATATTTTTAAAAAAATGTGAGGTTTTTATCTCTAGATATTTTTTAGAAACATAAAATTAAGCTTATGTGCAAAAATTTCATATACAAATTTTAAAATTATATAATTTTTATCGAGCCTTTACCGTCATTTTATCTTAAACGACATATTCAATAAAAAAAAGTAAACTAAAAAAAGAGGCTGGGATGCGACCCACATTGATAACTTCCCATCCCGTCTGTGGATTTGTCTTGCTTAAAAAGTTGAATTATTCTAAAAAAATTAAAAAATACTAAAAATATTTTGCATATAATGAAATAATTTGACTTTAAAATCTATTTTTGTTTACGAGATTTTTAGTCAAAAACCAATTTTTACCAATTTTAGTAGAATTTCTTAAAAGTTTTTATTTCTTATATAAACAAATACAAATTGGATGAATGAAATTAATTTGAAGTCAATATATTCTATTGTTCACGAGATATCGAGATCTGAACATCAATTTTTACCCAATTGTTCGTACTATTTTTTGTAGATTTTATTTTCTTGTAAAAAACCGGACAGTTGGATTTTTATAAAAAATTTACTGAATGTCGAAAACAATATTTTCTGTGAGGCAAAACTAGTTTGAAGCCAATTTTTTTAATTTTTGAAAAGATATTTGAGTCGAGAATCAATTTTTACCAACTTTAGTATTCTTTTTTTTTAGGTTTTAATTCTTTGTAAAAAAAAATTGTCAATTCGATTTTTCTCAAAATTTTGCCAGATGTCAAAAACGTTATTCTTCTTCAAATGCAATTCAAGTCACTAGCGTTATTGGTTCGTGAGAAATTTTGGGTTAACCTTAATTTTCACTTTTATTAACTTCCCATAGGAAGTTATTGTAATGGGACCGATTTGTCAAATTGAACATTTTGACATTTCTCGACGTTTCAAGGTCCCTAGAGTCGTTCGTACGTCCGTACGTCCGTACGTCCGTACGTCTGTACGTTCGCGACGTTTTTTTCGTCTTCCATAGCTCAAGAACCAGAAAAGATATCGACTTCAAATAAATTTTGTTATACAGATAATAAGGCAGAAAAATGCAGAAAGGGCTCTCAAGAAAATTGCGAGGGTGTTTTTTTTACCATAACAGTTTAAAAAAAAGGTGAACATTTTGGTTAACCCTAAATATCTCATGAACCAATAACGCTAGCGACTTGAATTAAATTTTATATTATATATTGTAACGTGATACCAAACAAGTATATTTTTGGAAAAAATCCAATTAACGTTTTTTTTTCTAAATCAAAAAAAAAAACTGAAAAAAAAATTTGTCACCTCGAAAATTTTCAAAAACTTGAGATTATGGCTTCCAACTAATTTTAACTTATAAGAAATATTGTTTTCGACATTAGGAAAAATTTAAGAAAAATCGAATTGACAGTTTTTCTACAACAAATAAGAACCTAAAAAAAATTTGTAAAAGTTGGTAAAATTGATTTTCGCCTTATTAATATCTTTTCAAAACTCAAATTTCTTTTCAAGATATTGGATTCAAACTACTTTTATCTTTCAAAATATATTGTTTTCAACATTCAGTAAAATTTTGAAAAAAATCGAATTTATAGTTTTTTTACAAAAAATTAAAAAAATAAAAAACTTTAACAAAAATTGGTAAAAATTGTTTTTCGACGTTAATATCTTTTCAAAACTCAAATTTCTTTTCAAGATATTAGATTTAAACTACTTTTATCTTTCAAAAAATATTGTTTTCAACATTCAGTCAAATTTTGAAAAAAATCGATTTTATAGTTTTTTTTACAAAAAATTAAAAAAATAAAAATCTTTAACAAAAATTGGTAAAAATTGTTTTTCGACGTAAATATCTTTTCAAAACTTTGAGACATAGGCTTCAAACTAATTTTATCTAATAGTAAGAAATATTGTTTTCAACATTCGATAAAATTTTGAGAAAAATCGAATTGACAGTTTTTTTTACATCCCAGCCTCTTTTTTAAAATTGCTGTGGTAAAAAAATTTGCTTGAGTGGGTGGTTTTTCGTACGTACACACACATGCACGCACAGACATCTCTCTAAAAATCTTTTATTTAGACTCTAGGCACCTTGAAACGTCGAGAAAGGTCAAAATTTTCAATTCGACAAATGGGACCGATTACAATAACTTTTTATGGGAAGCTAATAATTAAAATTAGTTAGTATCACATTAAGCCTTGGAGGTTATTTTCATGTCTTAGCTTTGGCACAATTTATAATTTTCAATACTGACTTAAGGCATAAGTGGTTTATGGACCACCAGTAAGCATTTGATTTGTCGTTTAAGACACAATTTATTTTGTTGCTGCTTACAATATTTTGTCAGAAAATTCTCGACATTTTATAAAAGTAACAATTTTAGTGATTTTTTTACTTTTTCAAATTATTTTTAAAGTTTTTTATGTATGAGTTTTTTTTTTTGGCTAAGCAATACTAATTTTGTAAGGTTGAAAAATCTTCAAAAACATATATCATCTTACAAAATTTTCCCAAATATAAATAATATAACTTGCCATTAAAAAAAACTACCAAAATCCTGAAGAAATTTCCAAATCCCCAATTTTCAGGTTCTTTCACTGATAACATTTCTCTTGTGGCTTTTGCATGACATTCTTTAACTGTGATAAGATGATTTTGTAACTGACAATCAATAAAGATATATTGATGGCTTTTTCTTTAAATTCGACTTCAAAATCTCTCTATTACCTTAGTTGCTTAGAACATTATCTATTAAGATTTGACGAAAACCATTATGTCAGGCTTTTGGTGGTTATGAAAATTAATGAAGTAGTTTGTTTTTACTAAAATTGTTGACGATTTTCGAAATCAATAATCCCTCACATATTCAGGTTAAATATTTTCAGTTTCTCAATATGTTTAAGTAGTAACTCATGCAATTTTCCAAACATTCAACCAGTAGCACTTTTTGTAAGAAAACTGTCAGTTGGATTTTTTAATAAGAAAAACAATTACCAAATGTCAAAAACTTCATTATTTGTAGAAATATAAGGTGACCATTGTCTAACGATCTTATCAATTAGCAGTACGTTTTGTGTGATTCATAATTTACACCGTGCATTGAAGTCGGATTAACTTTTATTTATCATCGTCACTACCAACTCTAATTATTTTTTCTGTAATAATTAATGTTTTGTGACCATTTTCTGAAAACAAAATACAACATACATATATATTAATAATAAGAAACTATTTTTCAACAAAAAAATTTGACAAAGTGACATTTTAAAGAATAGGATCAAACATTGTCAAATTTACTTTATACACAAAGACGTTGCACCTTTTAGTCTTTAGTCTTTAGTCTTGAAAATAGACTCCTATGGTCTATATTATTATAAAAACAAATAAATTAAGTCTTATACGTGATTTTGATGTAAATTACTTAAGTTTTCTTTTTTAAATAAATAAATAAATCAATAAATGTGTTGTCTTAACAGAATTTATTTTTTATTTTGAATTCATGTACATTAAAAAAATATTTAGAAAATTCTGTCTTATTTTTTTATCTTCATCTCAAAGTAGTTTATATCAATCCTTTAGTAAGAAGTTTTCCAGATGTTACCAAACCACCATTGATGATTCCACTTGACACTAGTCCACCGGAAACCAATCCACCGGAAATCAGTCCACCAGAAACCAATCCTCCTGAGACAAGTCCATTTGCGATTAACCCATTTGATACGAGTCCATTTGATACCAATCCACTGCTAAGGGTCAATGGAGCACTTATTGTGGCAATTGGAGCTGTCCTAACAACACTTATAGAGGGCGCTGACACAATAGCTGGAGCAGCAGCAATGCTCACAGATGACCCCAAAATTCCTGGTTTACCATTAGCAGCTGCGACAAAAACACAAAGCAAAACAACCTGAAAGGAATTAAGATTACATAGATTAAAAAACAGGGACAAAAACATAATATTTATGAATGGCTTTAAGTTCTTACAAATCTGAACATAATGAATAGAAATTAATAGGACTTCTTGCAAACGCTGCTGATAACAAGTGTCTGATGCTCAATAAAGAGATTCTTTAGGGTTTTATAGCCATTATCATCATCAGCATCAGCAGCAGCAGCACGTAGCGCGATTTCATGTTTGCAAATGGAGGGAATGTGAGACAAAGGCGACACAGAAGTCACCGCACCCGAGAAATTGCGATAGAATAACAAATGGTTTTGTTACTTTTTTCTTTTAACAGAAATCAAAGGAAGATAACCTACAATAAATGAAAGTTGATTTATTGTTACTAAATCATACTCAATCCCGCCACAAAAATAATAATACAAAAAGAAATGTATACAGTTTTTCTTTTTCTAGTTTCGTTGGTGTCCCAACAAAAGGGGGTTGCACTTCACTTCATATTGTATCACGATTTCTTCGGAAACTTAAATCAAGTTTTGTTCGTTGCTGCTTCAATTTTCAAATGTATTGTTGCATCTTGCTTTGTGAACACAAAACTACATACATAGTCGAAGATATGTTTCCAACAAAACCCCTTCCTATAAGACTTTACCTATACCTAAGGGTTGATTTTGAGATTTTTCTAAGATGACTATAAAACGAAAGGGAAACTCTTAACTTAACATCAGACTCAAATGAACATTCAATAGAGGTTCCATTATAGTTCTCTCAAAGCCACATCATTATGTTCAGATATGTAAGAACTTCGAGGAAGCCTTTTCAATAGAACTTATTATTTAAAATTTTCTTTATTTTTTTACAGTTGACATTACTTTGTCTTATTGTTGCAGCTTATGCTAAACCAGGTATTCTGGGTTCATCCTTGGGTATTGCACCCTCAGCTATTGTTACAGCGCCTGCTTCCGTGGAAATCGTGAGAACATCAGCTCCAATTTCGTTAGGTTCGACAATCGGTGCTCCATTGACCTTAGGCGATGGATTGATAGCCAATGGGCTTGTATCAAATGGATTGATCTCAAAAGGACTTGTGTCAGGTGGATTGATTTCTGGAGGACTAGTTTCCAGTGGATTGGTTTCCGGTGGTTTAGTTCCCGGAGGATTAGTGACTTCGGGAGGAATTATCAACACTGGACTGATATCAAATGCTAAATTATTATCAAAAGGATTAATATAATAAGTTTAAAAGCTTTAAATGTTAATGAAGTCTAATAAATAGATTTAAACAAAACAACTAATTTTTGCACCCTTGTATTTTGATTATATCAATTAGAGGAAACATTCCTACTCCAAAAAAATGATATATTTGTTTGTGCAACAAAATCTATGAATTTTCTATAATGCAATTAGAACGAAAACAAAAATTGTAGACAGATTCAAATAATAGCAAAAAGAGGCTGGGATGTGACTTGAATTGTATTTGAAGAAGAATAATGTTTTTGACATCTGGTAAAATTTTGAAAAAAATGGAATTGACAGTTTTTTTACACAAAATAAACCCTGAAAAAAACATTTCTAAAAATTTGTAAAAATTGATTTCCACTTAAATATCTCTTTGTATATTAAAAATATTGGTTTTAAAATGATTTCATCTTATACAAAATAAAGTGTTCAAATATGTATTTGTTTAAATGTATAAGAAATCAAAATTTTCATCAAATACTACTAAAATTGGTAGAAAGAGGTATTCGACTAAAAATCTGGTTAATAAAAATAGATTTTGAAATCAAACTGTTTCAAATGCAAAATATTGTTGGTAATTTTTAGTTAATTTCTTTAAAAAAAATGCACTGACAACTTTTTTAATAAAACACAAAGACCTACAAAAACAACAAAAAACTGATAAGAAACAACACAAACAAAGAAAAATATTAACTTAAATTTATTTATCTTTCACAAAATATTGTTATGAACATTTTGTTAAGGTCTTAAGTAAGACAGATCGAGAGACGGGATGGGAAATTATCAGTGTGGGTTGCATCCCAGCCTCTTTTTTGAAAGTCATATTTGGAAGAAAAGTGGTACCCGTGGCGTGATGGTCAGTGTGTAGGACTGTCATGCCAGAGGTCTTGGGTTCAATGTTCAATCCCTGCCTGTGCCATCTAAAGTTTTCTTCCGGGGTACTGTACCCTGCAGGAATTGACAAATCCTCCAAAAGTAATTCTTGTCATGAAAAGTGCTTTCTCAATTTAGCCATCCCTGACAACATTACTCGTACACAGGAATGATTGAGAGTTGTAAGTCACTAGGCCCTAGTTCTCAATGGACTTTTGCGCCACCTAATTTGTTTATTTATTTAAAAGAAAAAACACTGATCTGATTTGTTTAAAAGTGATTTTAGCACAAATTGATAATATTATCTGTAAAACAGAATGGCTTAAAATATTTAACAACCCATTGTTAAGAGTTTAACATTTTACTTTTCCAAAATTTTAAACCATTCTTTTTGGTTTGCTAACTAGTAAATTTCCAATTGCCTTTTATTAAAAAACTGACACCCGAACATGTCTAAACAGTGACAATTCATGACAAAAAAAAAAACAAACGCTTAAAGGGACCTATTATAATTGGAATTCTCAGCTGTAGGCTGGACCGTTCTATTCATTGCATTAATAAATTGTCATATAGATTTAGTAAATTGCTAAAAGTTAAAGTAGACATTACTTGATTTTAACTTTAAGCAAATTGTTAGAAATTGTTAAGATTTTAAAATCTTTTAAAATTAGATGAGATGATTATTAAGCTTATAGTAGATTGCTAAAAATGGCCTTAACATTTTACTAAATCGTTTAGAAACTTTACACCAATGTATTTGAAGTTGATATCTTTAGTTCTAGTTCTTTAAGACGAACAAAGTTTTCCGTATTTTGTCTCCAAAGTCTTAATTTCAAAAAAAAAATGATCTCCGGTCTTAAAAAAAAAGTTGCGGTCAAAGTGTTGTTCACATTATAATTCTCTGTTCTTAAATACTATTTAAGAGTAAAAGTTTTGATAAATGGAAAAAGAGCGCACAAATTTATTGTAATATTTCGTTTAAAATAGATAAAGAACTTTGCAAACTGATAAACAATTCCCAATTTAATGAAAAGTGTTACAGGCATTGAGGACGTATCATGAAAAATTTCCCGTAATCATCCGAAACAATAAATTTTTGTCGAAAAATCCGGTAAACTTTTTGAATCAAAGTATATTTTTTTACAAAAGTTTAGAAATATAGTTTTTATAAAAAAAATTTAAAAAGCCAACACAAAAACTTAAACTTTTTAATAGTATTTATCATTGACAGCGGAGTTTTCGGTAAAAAAAAAACCTCAGAATGACTTTTTATCCTCAAACGGATTTTTGAATTCTCTTCGTAATTTTTTCAGAATAAAGTCCGAAATGACTGTACTAATTTTTTATTTTTTTATTAAAAACATAAATTTGGTTTCCTCTGAAGATGCCCTTTTGTTTTCAGTTTTTAAAGTTATTGAATAAATGCCAGTCATTTCTGGCTGTGGCATTTTGTCAGTCAATTCAAAAAAACGTTCTTGGCGTTGGAAAAACAAGAAAGCGTCATAATACAAGTTCACACGTGTGGTTAAAGTATCGTCAGCTGTGTCTGTAGTGAAAATGTGGAGTGCTTAGATTCGTCATTTACAACAACTACAACAATAAAGGTAAATAATTGTACACTGATATTTCATTATCGTAAACTATGATTGATTGATTAATTGTTAGATTGACACAAAAGTTGAGAAACTGAGTTTATAGGTTATGTGATGTCATACTATTGATAAATGTTGATAGTGTTAAGTAAATTATTAGTTTAAAAAATTTGTGCAATTCTTATTTTCATTCAATTCCTTGTTCCTATTGTGCAATTTAATTATATTCATATCAATAAATATTCTACCGAGAAAAAGAAGTTGTCACGTAAAATCTTCGCCCGTAAAACCGACTTTACAGGCAACCATTTTTTTTGAAGTCAATATATTTTTGTGTCTTAATTCAAAATTAAATTTTACCAATTTTTAAATGTATTGCTTATTTTTTTTTTTTTTCTAAAAATTTTACAAGAAGATTGTCATTCCTTGTATAGCAAACAATTATTTCGAATATACTATCATGTTTTATTCTCTAGAAAAATTTGAGCTGAAATTTCTAACAAAGGAATTCAATCTTAAGCTTACATTTGAATTTATAAGTTCCTTTTTCATTTATTAAACAAATATGAAAAAACGTAATAATACAATTTTTTAATGTTATTTGTTTAGTATCCGTTAGAAGTCAGCTGTTAAATTGTTTTTTTTTTTAAATCTTTTTGTAAGTTAAAGAAAATAAAAGTATATTATGCACATGTATCCATTCTTCAATTCCAAATAAGAGTATCTCAAATCTATTGATTCTCTTCTTTATTTAAAAATAAATAATTGGAGGATGGATAGATTTCCTTTCCGATTAAACATTATTTTCAATATAAATTTTCCTTAATGAAATGTTTAATAGAAATGAGAAAAAAATATATTTTAAATGTTTTTAATATTATTATTTTTTCCTTAATTTCATTTGTTGTTGTTTTTATTGCAATTAGGTTAACTCTATTCAGATTATAATGTTTTTGTTCTTCCGTACACTATGGTGTTCCAATCTTTTGTTGCAATGGCATATTTATGTTGTATTGATTTTAAATATTTATTTGTATAAAGTGGAATTGATACTTCATTCATATTTCATATAAATATTTAATAGGAACATGAGACTACGTTTTATTGTTGCTGTTCAGCATTTTTAAACAAAATGTTTATTGCTTAAAACAATACAATTTAAATTTACAAAAAAAAAACATTATTATTTATTTATTAGTAAAGACTAGATTATGAGCCAAAATGAGGAATAGAAGGGTACAACAAAGTAACATATACATTTTGTTGCAGAGAATAATGAAATATGAGCAGGGTTGAATTTTCATTGCCAAATCTCTGTCTGTCTAGATTTCTACCCCACGGAGCACATCAAAAATTGTACACCAACAACTCATTCAAGTCTATGTAATAAAATGAACCATGCTGTCGTTTGTAACTCATTTCGTCACAATTTCTTTTGCAACATCGCAAACCCAACTTACCACAATTCATATTGTTCATTCTCTTATGACTTATTCGCATATACGAGCTTCACATTATGTTGCAACAAAGTTATAGAAATTTAACTATAAAATCCCATAGAACTGGTGCATTCAACATCAGACACTTGTCAGCCTTCAAAGACTTCTTTAGCTCTCAAAGAAAATCCTAAACAAAAAATTCATCATCATGTTCAAATTCGTAAGGACACATTAGCAATTCAAGCTTTTAATTAATTTGTTTAATAAAACTTTAATTTAATTTCCAGTTCGTCTTCTCTTGTGTTATTGCCGCAGCTGTTGCTAGACCCGGTGGACTTCTTGGACCAGCATTGAGCATTGCTGCTCCTTCAACCATCGTTACAGGACCTGCTGCCACTACCAGTATTGTAAGGACTGCTCCAATTGCATTGGGTTCACCTTTGGGATTGAGCGCTGGAATTATCCCGAATGGTCTTATTTCTAATGGATTACTTACAACAAATGGAATTCTATCAAATGGTTTAATCTCAAATGGTTTGATTTCAAATGGATTGATCTCTAACGGAATTATTGGTAATGGACTTATTGCTAATGGACTTGTTTCCAATGGATTAATTTCAAAGGGATTGATTTCAAATGGATTGGTCTCTGGTGGTATTTTGAGCAATGGTTTGGTGTCATCTGGCAAATTGTTGATTTAAAGATCATGTTGAGTTGTTGTTGTATAGTGGAATTAAAAAATATAAAAAGCTTTCTTTAAAAAAAAATTGTTTATGCTTTTATTGTAAAATTAAAAACAAAGATATGGTGTGCAGAAGTTAAAAAAAGTAACAAAATCAATAATTTTGTAGCCTTGAGAACAATTTTCGAAGAACTTAAATTTGTTCAAAAAACAATTATGACTTTTGAATATAAAAGTAATTGTTGCTTTTTTGCAGTTTTTATATCATGCTGCTGACTTTTCTACTTCTCCATAGGGTTAAACGCAAAAATTATAACTTTAAAAGTTGTGATGAATTTATGCGGCAAGTTGTTCTGTTTTTGAGATGAATATAGGTAGGTACATATTCAAAAATGAAAAATTTCAGTACAAACACACAAAGTTAATTTGTAGGTTCCCAATTGAAAAATTAAAATATTTAAAATATTTCGTCGGTCCATTAAATAAATACATGAATTTCTATAAAATATGAGAAAACTTTGCTTACATTTTGATTTTATAAATGAAAGAAAAACAAAATGGAAAATTGAACAATTTGAAAAAAAAAAAAACTTTAATCAAAATTATTAAAGTAATTTTTACACAATTTTGGAAAAAGTAAAATCATGAAATGTATAAATGTATATATGTATATATCAAATGCTTACTTTCAAAATATTTAAAATAATAATAATTTAATTTTTAAATAAAGGTTGTTTTCCGTAATAAAATCCTTGTTTGTTTTTGTATACTTGCTGAGCTATTTACTTTCATTGTTAAATGTTTTTTAAAGCCTGAAATTAAAATGTAAACATTTTAAACAGCAAACATTAAATAATAACAAAGTGTTATCGAAATTTGGGATTGTTTGTAAAAAGAATTTAAAAATGTACAACATTATTTACGATTGACTATTTTAAGCCCCAATTTTTGAAAAAAAAGATAGGTTCAAGCAGATTTACGTTAGCGTTTTTTCTCAAAAATCGAGCATTTAACATTTTTCAAAAACGGATCAAAAGATATTTATAAAATTTACCCTAAATTATTTTTGTTAACTTGGCTTCTTTCAATTAAAGAAAAAACATAATTGTATGTTTCTCCAAAAGGGTACCCCCATAGAATAGTAAGTTAGTTTTTAAATTTTCTCAGGAGCTAAGTTATAACCGATTCAAATATTTTTGTTTTCTGAACGAGACCTTGGGTGGAATCGGCTAGGGTGAAATTTGACTATCATATTTTTGATAGTCAAATTGACTATCATTTTGATTTCGTCTGTGTAAGATGATTCAACTTAATTCAATTCGATTGAACAATTTCAGGTTAGAATTGTCACAATTCATTGTTGGTATGGTGACATTTTAAAATTATTTCTATAAAATATTTAAATAAAAGTATCAAATTAGTTGTATTTGAATAACGTTCTTACTTTTCTTTGTTTTTCAAATGTCGTAAGCTTTGTCCGTCAAAAGAATGTGTGTTTGTACCTAAAAAAATAACTGACAAAATTTTCCATTCGTTTTTTGCAAGCGTCTGGTAACTCTATTCAGAAACGACATATTTGTAGGAAAATGACTACCAAATTTTTCTAGTGACAGCTTTTTAGGTATCAATTTGACTATCACCTTACATAGATAAAATTCGATTATTTTGACTGTCATTTATCAACAATCACCTTAGCCGATTCCACCCCTTATTTTGACATAGTTTTCTATTTCATTGTGCAAAAATTAAATTACTTAAAAATGGAAAATTTATATTTTGCAAGAATTAAATAACTGCATATTAAAAATAATTATAAAAACAACGCTACAACGATATTCGAAAAAAACAATAGTTCTTCTATTGATTTAAGATTTAATTACACATTTTACTTCCTTTATAATTTTTGCAATTTTTAATTCCTCAAGACGGATTAATAAAGGACAGGATATAAACCTTAAATTGTTTTAAAATACAAAGACATGTTTTACTTTTTAATTCTTTGACTAAGATTTTTTATTTAGTTTTTAAAAATACAAATTTTTCCTAACGAATAAGCTTACTTGATACTAATCCACTCGAGACCAAACCTTCAGAGGACAACAACTGTTTGCCAGAACCGATAATTCCACTTGAAATCACTTTTCCAGAAATAAGATCACTTGACAAAAGTCCATTTGAAGCGATTCCATTGGCTATTAGTCCACCAGATACAAGTCCACCTGACAGAAGCCCACCAGATACAACACCGCTGCTGGATAAAAGGCCACCAGACAAAAGTCCATCAGTCAAAACGCCACCAGAAACTAATCCGTTAGAGATCAAGCCATTCGAAACTAAACCACTGTTAAGTGTCAATGGTGAAGCAATTGTACCGAGGCTACCCAAAGTAGCTATTGGAGATGTCCTCACCACACTAATTGGAACAGCTGCTGGTGCCGATATAATGGTTGGAGTAGCAGCAATGCCAATTGAAGAAGAAAGCACTCCGGGCTTAGCGACAGCAGCGACAATCACACAGAAAAGGATCACCTGCAACACAAGAAAATTACTCGTATTATTATTTTTCTTGTGCATTTTTGCTTATAGTTCTACTTACAAATTTGAACATCATATTGTCTTTGAGATTATTTATGCTTTGAGGACTTGAGGTTTAAGCTTGTTGAATGCTGACAGCTGTCTGATACTTTCTCAAAAGTGTCTACCACAATTTATTCAAAATTTGTTTCCTCTTGTCTTTGGGAAAGTGTGAAGCTGTACGAGTGAAGTCGGTGAGGTTATGCCATTGAGGGCAGAGAGAGATTGACTAACACAATAAGACTCGCAGAGAAGGGCTTCATATAGGGCACACAAGAAATGGCGTAATTCTGTGTCTTTCAATTTCTTGCAATTTCTTCGTGGTGTCTTGTGTAGTGTGTAACTTGGGTTTGACTATAAATGGTGGAGAACATGAACAATTTATTATCAGACATCCATCAGCCTTCATCAAAGCATCGCTAAGTCTACAAAACAGTAACCAATCATCATCATGTTCAAAATCGTAAGTGTTTTTCAAAATTAGCTCGGGGATATTACATTAACTAAGAGATTTTACTTCTTCTGTAGATTGTGTTCTCTTGTGTCATTGCTGCTGTCGTCGCTGTTGCTAAGCCTGGAATTCTATCTTCTTCATTAGGCGTCGGAGTGGTTTCATCCCCATCGGTTATCTCAGTTCCAACAGCGAACATCGTCAGGACTGTTCCAGTTGCCCTGGGCGCTACCATTACAGCACCTTCAAGCCAAATAATTTCCAGTGGATTGGTTTCTGGAGGAATCGTTTCCAGTGGTCTCGTATCAGGTGGTTTAATTTCCAATGGGCTGGTATCAGGTGGTTTGATCAATGGCGGCTTAGTATCATCGGGCAAATTATTGTCAGGAGGTTTGATTTCTGGTAAATTGATTTGAGGGAATTTAAAAAAAATAAAGAGAAAGATTAAGAAAATATGCAATTTTTTGGTGTTTAAAAAAAAAAAAGCTGTGATGTAATAACTTCCATTCGTTTACGTCTAAAACTTTAACAAAATATTAATTACAATATTTTCTGTGAGATAAGAAATTTGAAGCCAATATTTTTCTTTATTCTCATAATGCTTGATTCGAAATCAAAGTTTTTGTAGATGTTTCGTTTTTTTGTAAAAAAAAGTTGTCAATTGAATTTTATTTTGCATATGACAAAATACACTTGCTTTCAGTATTAGTTATTGTTCCCGAAATTTTCAGTCGAAAACAGGTTTTACCAATTTTAGCAGCATTTTTTAAAAGTTTTTCTTTCTTCGGTAAAACAAAATTTGGTGTTTTTGGTAGATTCTTATTTGTTATAAGAAAACTGATTGTTGGATTTTTTTGAAAATTTGAATAAATGTCAAAACAATTTTTCTATAAGATAAAACTAAGTGTAAGGTACTATTTTTAATGATTGCCAAGATAGTCATGTCGAAAAAAAAATGTTAACCAACTTTTAGTAGTGTTCTTTTTAGTTTTTTTTTTTATTTTATCCGAAAACTAGGTTATTATTCGATACATACAATCATTCGTACGTCCGTACGTTCGCGACGTTGTTTTCGTCGTCCATAGCTCAAGAACCAGAAGAGATATAGTCTTGAAATAAATTTTGTTATACAGATAATAAGGCAGAAAGAAGCAGAAAGGGCTCTCAAGAAAATTGCGTGGGTGGTTTTTTTACCAGCAGCAGTTTAAAAAAAGGGAACATTTTAGTTAACCTAAAATATCTCGCGAACCAATAACGCTAGAGACTTGAATTAAATTTTATATTATGTATTTTAACGTGCACCAAAGAAATATATTTTTGTAAAAAAATCCAGTTAACGTTTTTTTTTTATAAATCAAAAAAACTGAAAACAAATTGGTCACCTCGAAAATTTTACGAATAAAAAACGATTTATCTCCAAAACAATTTTGTGCAACGTTTTTAATATTTGGTAAAATTTTGGAAAAAAAATTAAATTGACAGTTTTTTTAATAAAAAATAAAAACCTAAAAAAACATTACTCAAAGTAGGTAAAAATTGAACTTTTACTCAAATATATTTTCAAAACTATGAGATTATAGCTTCCAATCTATTTTATCTAATAAGAAATATTGTTTTCAACATTCGGTAACATTTGGAGAAACATCGAATTAACAGTTTTTTAACAAAACATAAAAACCTACAAAAAATTTATAAAAGTGAGTAAAAATTGATTTTCGACTCAAATAACTTTTCAAAACTTTGAGACATTGGCTTTAAACTAATTTTATCTTATGAGAAACGTTGTTGTCAACATTCAGTAACATTTTGAGAGAAAACGAACTGACAATTTTCGTATAAAAAATAAAAACCTAAAAAAAATGTACAAAAGTTGGTAAAAATTGATTTTCGACTCAAATATCTTTGCAAAAAATTAAGAAATAGGGTTCAAATTAATTTTATTTTATAAAAATATTATTTTCAACATTCAGTTATTTTTTGTAAAAATCTAACAGCCATTTTTTTTTATAAAAAATTAGGGGAGAGTACGATAACTTAGGCGACAAAGTTTAATGACGGATTTGTATGGAACAGTTAAAAACAAGCATTTTTTACTATGGGAGGGGGGTCTATCTCCTCCCGTTTAGGCGGTAGGGGCAGTTAAAAAAAATATGTACATTAAATGGAAAAAAAATAATTAAAAAATAACGGTAATACCCTCAATTAAGTGTTATACCTTTTTTTAAAGCCAACACTTTTGTCTATTAGCTTGTTCTTAAATCAAGTCAAAACTATGCATAGTTTTTAAAAAAAATTGTTTTAAAGTCAAAATTTGTGCAAAAACAGTTAAAAAAAAGGTTTAAAGTGTAATTTTTCAAAACTTTCAAATTATTTACTGTTTTTTTTTTTTAGAATTCATTGCTCTTATTTGTTTTTTATCAAAAACTGAAAACTAGATGACTTTATGTCTTCTAGTTCTTGAGAAAATTGAAAATTACCAAAATAAATATTTTAATTAAATTACTTTTTCCTTGCTTAAGTATTAACGTAGTCTTATTTTGATAGTAATAATCGAATCTGGATTAAGATATACCTAGGGTAAATTAATTTTTCTTAAATCCAGCTTATTTAAATGCAAAAAAAACTTTGCATGCACCCCATCTTGCACCCACCGCACCTTGCACACACTCCAACTTGCACCCACCCCAAATCCTATAGTGTGCCCAAGCAGGGGGGTTGCAGGGGGGCAGCATGCCCCCCCTTACAGATGCCACTGTTGCATACACCCAAACTCGCGCACACCTTACTGTTGCATACACCCAAACACGTATTACGCATACGCAAAGACCAATATTACTATCAAAATAAGACCACTCAAGCAAAAAAAAAAGAATTAAATTAAAATAGTAGTTGTGGTTATTTTCAATTTTCTCAAAAACTAAAAGACATAAAATCATCTAGTTTTCAGTTTTTGATCAAAAACAAATAAGAGCAATAAATTCTGAAATAAAAACAATGGGAGATAATCTTGAAGTATTGAAAAAGTTACACTTTAAACCTTTTTTTAACTTTTTTTACTCAAATTTTGAGTTTAAAATTAAATTTTTATTTTCAATTTTCTCAAAAACTAAAAGACATAAAATCATCTAGTTTTCAGTTTTTGATCAAAAACAAATAAGAGCAATAAATTCTGAAATAAAAACAATGGTAGATAATCTTGAAGTATTGAAAAAGTTACACTTTAAGCCTTTTTTTAACTTTTTTTACTCAAATTTTGAGTTTAAAATTCAATTTTTATTTTCAATTTTCTCAGAAACTAAAAGACATAAAATCATCTAGTTTTCAGTTTTTGATCAAAAACAAATAAGAGTAATAAATTCTGAAATAAAAACAATGGTAGATAATCTTGAAGTATTGAAAAAGTTACACTTTAAACCTTTTTTAACTTTTTTTACTCAAATTTTGAGTTTAAAATTAAATTTTTCAAAAACTACGCGTAGTTTTGACTTGATTTAAAAACTGGCTTATAGAACAGAATGTTGGCTTTAAAAAAATGTATACAACTTAATTGTTAGTATCACCGTTATTTTTTAAGAATTTTTTTCCATTTTAAGTAATATTTTTTTTAAATTGCCCCTCCTGCCTAAACGGGGGGAAGATAGACCCCCCCTCCCATAGTAAAAAATGCTTATTTTTAACTGTTCTAAAAAATTCCGTTATAATATCTTGTCGCCTAAGTTATCGTACTCTTGCCAAAAATTAAAATCTACAAAAAATAGTACGCAAAATTGGTAAAAATTTATGTTAGGTTCTCAATACCTCATGAATAATAGAAAACATTGACTTCAAATTAATTTCATTCATCCAATTTGTATTTGTTTATATTAGAAATAAAAACTTTTAAGAAATGCTACTAAAATTGGTAAAAATTGGTTAACGACTAAAAATAGGTTTTGAAATCAAAATATTTCATCATATGCGAAATATTGTTGGTTATTTTTAATTTTTTTAGAATAATTTAACTGATAACTTTTTTAACAAAACACGAAAACCTACAAACCACTTAAGGAAGACAAATCGACGGACGGGATGGGAAGTTGTCAGTGTGGTTCGCATCCCAGCCTCTTTTTTTTTATTAAATTGTTTTAATAAAAATATACCTATTGATTTTTTTGTCGGTTAAAGTTTTTAAATAATAAAAATATGTAAACAGAGCTTAAGATATAAAATTCAAATTGTAAAAATAAGAATCTTTTTTATTAAATTTTAAAAATCAATTTTTCTAACACAAGCGTATTTGAGATATTCTGCAGCCTTTTGGCTTCCTAAATAATTATAATCAGTTAAGTTATACTTGTTGTAAGTTCAACACCTTGTTATGTTCAGAAATACAATACCATTCTTGAAATTTCTGTGTATCATGAAATCATTGTGTTAATGTACACAATCAATGAAAATTTGAAAATAACTTAAACGATTGTTACTCAGTTTGAGGTTCAACAAGAATTAAAATTAAATTTTTGTACTGCATGTACAATTTTAGAAGTGTGTAGTTTAAATAATAAAATAAATTAGAAATTGTAATTTAAAAAGAGTTACGACCCATTCGTACATTTAATTTGTTACAAAATTGACGGAGAAACCTCTTCCCACTTCTAAATAAAAAATTGGTCTTTATAACTAAATATTCTTTATTTTCCATATTTTATTTAGATTAATTTACCAGAAATCAAACCTCCTGACAATAATTTGCCCGATGATACTAAGCCGCCATTGATCAAACCACCTGATACCAGCCCATTGGAAATTAAACCACCTGATACGAGACCACTGGAAACGATTCCTCCAGAAACCAATCCACTGGAAATTATTTGGCTTGAAGGTGCTGTAATGGTAGCGCCCAGGGCAACTGGAACAGTCCTGACGATGTTCGCTGTTGGAACTGAGATAACCGATGGGGATGAAACCACTCCGACGCCTAATGAAGAAGATAGAATTCCAGGCTTAGCAACAGCGACGACAGCAGCAATGACACAAGAGAACACAATCTACAGAAAACAAATCAAAATCTCTTAGTTAAAGTACACTAATACCCCCGAGCTATGTAAGTTTGAAAAACACTTACGATTTTGAACATGATGATAATTGGTTATTGTTTTGTAGACTTAGCGATGCTTTGATGAAGGCTGATGGATGTCTGATAATAAATTGTTCATGTTCTCCACCATTTATAGTCAAACTCAAGTTACACACTACACAAGACACCACGAAGAAATTGCAAGAAATTGAAAGACACAGAATTACGCCATTTCTTGTGTGCCCTATGAAGCCCTTCTCTGAGTCTTATTGTGTTAGTCAATCTCTCTCTGCCCTCAATGGCATAACCTCACCGACTTCACTCGTACAGCTTCACACTTTCCCAAAGACAAGAGGAAACAAATTTTGAATAAATTGTGGTAGACACTTTTGAGAAAGTATCAGACAGCTGTCAGCATTCAACAAGCTTAAACCTCAAGCCCTCAAAGCACAAATAATCTCAAAGACAATATGATGTTCAAATTTGTAAGTAGAACTTTAAACAAAAATGCACAAGAAAAATAATAATAATTTTCTTGTGTTGCAGGTGATACTTTTCTGTGTGATTGTCGCTGCTGTCGCTAAGCCCGGAGTGCTTTCTTCTTCAATTGGCATTGCTGCTACTCCAACCATTATATCGACACCAGCAGCAGCTGCTGTTAGTGTTGTGAGGACATCTCCAATAGCTACTTTGGGTAGCCTCGGTACAATTGCTTCACCATTGACACTTAACAGTGGTTTAGTTTCGAATGGCTTGATCTCTAACGGATTAGTTTCTGATGGACTTTTGTCTGGTGGCCTTGTATCCAGCAGCGGTGTTGTATCTGGTGGGCTTCTATCAGGTGGACTTGTATCTGGTGGACTAATAGCCAATGGAATCGCTTCAAATGGACTATTGTCAAGTGATCTTATTTCTGGAAAAGTGATTTCAAGTGGAATTATCGGTTCTGGCAAACAGTTGTTATCATCTGAAGGCTTGGTCTCAGGTGGATTATTATCCAGTCAGCTAATTCATTAAAAATTGTTGACTCAATAAAATAAATAGTTTGTACATTTTAAAAACATTTGTTTCTTGAGTTAAATATACCTCAGTGACTGGTGACTGAAAGTAATAACGTGAAAAGTATGTCTCAATATTAATTGTTTTGAATTTTCTAAGTAAATGGTTGATTAATATGTTTCGTTAATCATTATGAGCCTACGAACAACCAATTCTTCACACATTAAGGGAGCAGCCCTAGTATCCCTGGAATTGCGTTTTAAACACATTATATTTTAAAACAAAATACAAAAAGATAAAGTGTTTTCCCCTTTATTCCTTTTTCAACATTGGCAATTGACAATTTGTGTTTTTTGACGTGACAACGTCTTAAATTAGTTTGTTAGGGAGTCACTTATGAAAAAGTGTAACGCCCGGTAACGTAACGATGAGTCACCGAACGAGAGAGAGGCCCGCCGAATGCCTTGCGTCTCTCTCCCACTCAACTATGATCGGTCTGCCGCGCGCGCAGCACTAGAGAATTAGGCGCATTGAATCGGCGCATGCTTGTGTCTCTGTCTTTGTCTTTCTCGAACGTTCTTGGCGTTGGAAAAACAAGAAAGCGTCATAATACAAGTTCACACGTGTGGTTAAAGTATCGTCAGCTGTGTCTGTAGTGAAAATGTGGAGTGCTTAGATTCGTCATTTACAACAACTACAACAATAAAGGTAAATAATTGTACACTGATATTTCATTATCGTAAACTATGATTGATTGATTAATTGTTAGATTGACACAAAAGTTGAGAAACTGAGTTTATAGGTTATGTCATACTATTGATAAATGTTGATAGTGTTAAGTAAATTATTAGTTTAAAAAATTTGTGCAATTCTTATTTTCATTCAATTCCTTGTTCCTATTGTGCAATTTAATTACATTCATATCAATAAATATTCTACCGAGAAAAAGACGTTGTCACGTAAAATCTTCGCCCGTAAAACCGACTTTACAGGCAACCATTTTTTTTTTGTTTTATTTAACTTGATGTTACAAATTATGAATCTAGTTTTTGTTCCGTCAGCAGTTTTAACCCGCTGATCAGGTGATAGGATTAATTTGTCTTGTTTATTGGACTATTAAATGGCATCTATTTTATCACTTTTTAAATGTGATAGCTTTACGTTTTTTTACCTGCAAGGCCGACTTACACCCACTTTTCTGGTGGCAGATTTATCTTAATTTTCTTAACTCAAATTCATCCAACATTTCAAAGTATTTTCATATACTTTAATAAATTTGACATAATCACCCAGAATATTTGACAAATTTGAAAATTCCAATTCCAAATTACCTAACTATAAATCTAAAGTTAATAAATTAAGAATGTAGGTGAACCTTTCAATTATCTGGAAAACACAGAATTTAGTATTTTAAAACATTCCATTTAATGAAATGATAATTTAAACTTTATTATTTTTTTAAATTGGGTACAGTTGACATTAAATAACCTACAACTTCTGGGTCTGTAAGATCGCAGTAGATTCCTGGGAAACCACGGTTTGCACATCCAATTCCCCAAGATACCACTCCAATCTGTATGTTAGTGCGGGGAATAGTAAGTGGGCCACCGGAATCTCCTTGGCATGAGTCCTTTGATGGTCCATTGGCACAAATCATTGACTTCATAATCGATGTTCCATAACCGTATTGGGGAGATCTACATTTATCATTCGTAATAAATTCCAACGTAGCTGCTTGCAAAACCGATGGAGTATTACCATCCGTTTCGCTCAATTGTCCCCATCCAGTTACCACGACAGGCTCATATAGTTGAGGTAAAACTGCAGGCAGAGCGATGGGTTTTATTTTATTACTATAAACAAGACTTCCCATTATTTTCACAAGGCCCACATCGTATATCATAGATTGTTTCTCATAAAGTGGATGCATTGAAACAAACTCAGCTTTCTTGACAACACCACTATAAAGCCAATTTGAAGATCCAGCACGAACAGTAAGGATGTCAATTTGATTTTTCTCAATAATATCTCTCAAACAATGAGCAGCTGTAAGGATCCAACTTTCCGTCAAAACACTTCCTCCACAGTAATGTCCATTATTTTTTTGGAGAGAGACTTGAAATGGGTATTGCATAATTGAAGCTACTCTTCCATTGACGATACGGTCTTCCAAGCCCCATGCTAGGGACAAAACACTCAAAGCAACGATTAAACGAAACATCTTGATTACTTATGATTTGTACAATTCAAAGTTAGGTCTTTTATAGTTAAAAAAATATCATGGTTTATTTACTTAACTGTTTATTTGTTTCTTAAACAAATAATAGTTTTAAAACAGCAGCAACAAAATAAATAAATTATTACCGACAAAAAAAAAACTTGATCAAACAAAAGTCTTGTTACTCTTTAACATAACTTTTATTAAAAGACGAAAAAGAATTGATGGAGAAATAAATATCTAACAATCAATACAATAAATTTTGCTTTAAAATACAACACCTTCTTACCTAAGTCTAAAGGTTTAGTGAAAAAATTCTAAAAATAAAGGAGCATTTGGGATAAGCGCCCTTAAATGTTTTTAAATAATGCAAATCTACATTTTTTAAAGAACTTCTGTTTTTTGTCCGGGCAAAATTTAAGGTTTTCATTTTTGAGAAAAAAAAATATAAATATAATTTTTATTTAATATAGAAGATGTCAAAAACCACATTCTACGTAGTATTTATAAAATAAGTCTGGCGTGGAATTGGCAAAGGTGATTTTCGATTGATGACAATAAAACTTAATAAATTTGATTTGTGTAGGGTGATAGTTAAATTGATAGCTAAAAAGCTGTTGCAATAAAAATATGATAGTCATTTTTCAACAAATATTTTATTACTGAGTAGGGTTACCAGACGCTTACACGTTAACTCAGTTACCTTTTTTTTCGTAAAAAAAAACCATTCTTGTGAGCGACAAAGCTTACGAAATTCGAAAAAAACAAGACAAGTAAGTGTGTTATTAAAACACAGAAAATTTAATATACTTTTATTTAGATATTTTATAATAACAATCAATTTTGACACTTCTAATCTGAATTATTCCAATCAAATTGTATAGAGTTGAATCAACTAACATAGGCGGAAAGCTTGGTGATAGTCAATTTGACTATCAAAAAAGTGATAATCACTTATCAGTTTATCACCTCAGCCGATTCTACCCATTCTACTACATTATTTAATAATATTAATATACTTAAAAAAAATAAGAAGAAAACCAAAAATCGATTCATTTCAATGATAATTTAATCTTTATTAATTATATAAATTGGGTACTTTTGACTTTAAGTAAGATACAACTTCTGGATCTGTAAGATCGCAGTAGATTCCTGGGAATTCACGCTTTGCACATCCAACTCCCCAAGATACCACTCCAATCTGTTTATTCGTGCCGAGTAGAACAAGAGGGCCACCGGAATCTCCTTGGCATGCGTCCCTAGACGGACCATCGGCACAAATCATTGACGTCATAATGTCTGATGAATAACTGTATTCGGGAGATCTGCATTTCTCAGCAGTAAGGAATTCTAACGCAGCCGCTTGCAAAGTTTTTGAAAAACCACCACTCGTTTCGCTTAATTGTCCCCATCCAGTAACCACGACAGGCTCATACAACGGAGGTAAGACTTTTGGTAGAGCAATGGGTTTTATTAAATTACTAAAAACAAAACGTCCTATTGTTTTGACAAGGCCCACATCGTATACCGTTGTTTCAGATTGATGCAAAGGATGTATTGAAACCCACTCCGCTTTCTTGACAACACCACCCTTAAACCAGTCTGAAGATCCAGCCCGAATAGTAAGGGTATCAACCTCGTTTTTGTTAAGAACATCTCTTAAACAATGGGCTGCTGTAAGGACTAAATCTTCCTTCAACACACTTCCTCCACATAAATGCCAATTATACTTTTGAATAGAGACTTGATATGGATATTCTGAAATTGAAGCTTTTTTTCCATTGACGATACGATCTTCCAAGCCCCATGCTAGGGACAAAACACTTAAAGCAACGATTAAACGAAACATCTTGATTACTTATGATTTTTACATTTCAAGCTTAGGTCTTTTATAGTTAAAAAAAATTTAGTGGCTTATTTACTTTACAACAAATGTGTTTCAAAGGCAAATAATAGTTTTTAAACAAATAAAATAAATATTTCAGGAAAATAAATTGATCAAACAACATTCTCGTTATTTTTAATCATTTATTGGTAATTTGTATAAAAATAAGAAAAAGAATTAAATCTAAGAAATAATTGAATAAATCTAACCTAAATGTACGACTGTCAAGTTAGCACTACATTTTTCGATATTTAAAAAACTGAGTATGCAGTTAATTGTAGCTTTTTTGTTGTAAATTAGTTGTGGAAAAAAAAAATTTGTAGCTCGACGATTTTTCAAAAAAGTGGCATGTAGTGCTAGGTTGATATCAAGTTAGCACTACACTTTTTGATTTTGTTAAAACTAAGTACGCAATTAGTTGACAATTATTTGTTGTAAATTAGTTGTGGAAAGAAAAAAATTCCAAAAATTTTTTTTACTTTGATTTTTTTAAAAAAGGGGGGTATGTAGTGCTAACTTGACACCGTGAGTCCACGCATAAAACAAGGATATTCGAAAATGTAACGATGCAATTAATTGTAGCTTTTTTGTTTAAAATTAGTTGTGGAAAGAAAAAAATTCCAACAATTTTTTTTACTTTGATTTTTTTAAAATTGTTCCAGGTTGTTCAAGTTGTTCTAAACATTGTTCCAAATTTTTTGACCTCTATAATCAAAATTTCAAAAATTCTAGCCCCCCTTTTTTCGAAATTCCAACTTTTTATATTGTTTTAGATTTTAAAAAGTGTTCTAACCATTTTCCCAAAAACTAAGAGTCGTGAAATGTATATTTTAAAAGATAATGCAAAATACGCTCCCCAATTTTTGTTTTAACCCTACAGCATAATAAATCGTGAATAAGCACATGTAGGTACATCATCCAAAACTTGGCTTATAAACTATTATTAACGCTGATGGGGGAACTTTCAAAAAAATCTCAATATCTTTTAATTTTGTGAACATTATTTTAGCTCCCCTTTTTCAAAAATCAAAAATTAAAAAAATGTTCTAAGTCAAACCATATTTCCTCCAGTTCGTGTCCAAATTTCATTCAAAACTGTAATCAAATATAGCTAAAGCTGCACACAATCGAAAAAAATAATATTTCCCCTCAAAAGTGCCCCCCTTTGAAAGAATTTAAAATTTTAAGCCAAAGCTTTATTCTTTCAGCAAAGACCAAAAGGTCTTTAAGATTCCGACCTTATGAAATAAATAATGATTTAAATTGAAATTTTGATTATAGAGGTCAAAAAATTTGGAACGATGTTTAGAACAACTTGGAACAATTTTAAAAAAATCAAAGTAAAAAAAAATGTTTGGAATTTTTTTCTTTCCACAACTAATTTTAAACAAAAAAGCTACAATTAATTGCATCGTTACATTTTCGAATATCCTTGTTTTATGCGTGGACTCACGGTGTCAAGTTAGCACTACATACCCCCCTTTTTTAAAAAAATCAAAGTAAACAAAATTTTTGGAATTTTTTTTCTTTCCACAACTAATTTACAACAAATAATTGTCAACTAATTGCGGACTTAGTTTTAACAAAATCAAAAAGTGTAACTTGATATCAACCTAGCACTACATACCACTTTTTTGAAAAATCGTCGAGCTACAAATTTTTTTTTTTCCACAACTAATTTACAACAAAAAAGCTACAATTAACTGCATACTCAGTTTTTTAAATTTCGAAAAATGTAGTGCTAACTTGACAGTCGTCCTAAATGTACAACACCTTCTAACCTTAGCCCAAATGTGTACTGAGAATATTCCAAAAATAAGGAAGCGATTGGGGGCGATCGGGATCAGTGCCCTTAAATATTTTTAAAAAAAGGCTAATCGTCGTCTAAAGAAATTCAGTTGAAGATAAAGCTGTTTTTCGTCGCGATAAAATGTTAGTTTTTTTTTATTTTTGTGAAAAAAAACTATTAATTTATTTTTGTTTTGATTATTCCAGATGTCAAAACCACATGCTCATAATGCCCATTTTATTGAATGTCTTCAGATAGAGTTTTATGGCAAAAATGTTTTGAAAATGGTTTCAAAGTGAAAGTTTTTTTTTAGAAATTTAATTAAAATGTCAATGAAATTATTATAAATGAAACACTATTTTGAATTTAATTGACAAATTTCGAAAATAATTTTAGAATCGCAAAACTGGTTTTGAATTAACATGTGCATTCTTTTTATAAAACGCATAATGTATAAAACAAAATTAAAATTACATCGATACTTTTAATTGTTCAAGAGATATTCGAGCAGACCCATTAAACAGTTGTATAAGTTTCGAATCGATTGATTTCAAAATTGAGTAGTTTCTAATGGAATTTTAAAATAAAGACTTGCTAGATGGCATTGTATTTGGTAGGCTTCTGTCGGGTGGACTTGTATCTGGAATCAATTCAAATAACCTTTTTGTCAAGCGATATCATTTCTGGAAAAGATATTTCAAGGGAATAATCGATTCTGGAAAAATTTGTTATCATACACATGGAGACTTAGGTTCAGGTGAACTCATTCCTTTAAAAAAAAGAGCCTGGGATGCGACCCAAACTGATAACTTCTGTCTGTCGATTTGTCTTGTTTAACAGGTTTATAGGTTTTCGTGTTGTGTTAAAAAAGTTTTCAGTTGAATTATTCTTTATAATTTAAAAATTAGCAACAATATTTTGCATATAATGAAATAGTTTTATTTCAAAATCTAGTTTTGTTAACGAGATTTTTATTCGAAAACCAATTTTTACCAATTTTAGTAGCATTTCTTAAAAGTTTTTATTTCTTATATAAACAAATACAAATTGGATGAATGAAATTAAGTTGAGTGATATCGAGAACCGAACATCAATTTTTACCAAATTTACGTACTATTTTTTGAAGATTTTATTTTTTTATGAAAAACGGACCTTTGGATTCTTATAAAAAAATTTTTGAATATCAAAAACAATATTTTCTGTGAGATAAAATAAGTTTGAAGCCATTTTTTTTTTTTTAATTTTTGAAGAGATATTTGAGTCGAAATAAATTTTTACCAAGTTTTAGTAGTGTCTTTTTTTAGGTTTTTATTTTTTGTATAAAAAAACTGTCAATTCGATTTTTCTCAAAATTATTCCCGAATGTTCAAAACAATATTTCTTATAAGTTAAAATTTATTTGAAGCCAGTATCTCAAATTTTGGAAAAGATATTTGAGTCGAAATTCAATTTTTACCAACATTTGCTAATTTTTTTAGGTTTTTAATTTTTTGTAAAAAAAACTGTCGATTCGATTTTTCTCAAAATTTGACCAGATGTTGCAAACGTTAATCTTCGTTGCAAAAAATTATTTTAAAGAGATAAAATCTTTTTTTTCTTCGTAAAACATTCGAGGTGACAAATATTTTTTTTTCAGCTGTTTTGATTTATTAAAAAAAACCGTTAATTGGAATTTTTTCCAAAAATACTCGTATATTTGTTTGGTATTAAGTTAAAACATATAATATAAAATTTAATTCAAGTCTCTAGCGTTTTTGGTTCGTTGGATATTTAGGGTTAACGAAAATGTTCACCTTTTTTTCAAATTAATATGGTAAAAAACCACCCACTCAATTTATTTGAGAGTCCTTTCTGTATCTTTCTGCATTAATATCTATATAACAAAACAAGTCAATATCTCTACTGGGTTTTGAGCTATGGACGATGGAAAAAACTTCTCGAACGTACGGACGTACGTACACACGCACGCACAGACATCTCTCTAAAAATCTTTTATTTAGACTCTAGGGACCTCGAAACGTCAAGAAATGTCAACATTTTCAATTTGACAAATCAGACCGATTACAATAATTTCCTAAGGGAAGTTAATATGCCTTGAATCAATAAAATAAATGTTTTGTATACATATTTCTAAAGTTTAAATTAAACTTGTCTCAGTGATTGCCCAAGATATTTACAAATTAATATCGCTTCAGCAAATTATAGGCGTATTGCGTATGTTACTACTTTTTGTTCTGGCAGCAGTTTGCACTCAATTTTCAAGTGGCTGAAGTAGTTTTTATTTGGTTTTGAATGTTATGCTATCATAATTTTTCAAAAAATTACACTTTTTTTGGTTTAGCTTTGCATGTTTAAGTCTTCTGCCATTTCAAGGTAATTTCATCTTTTTATCGAAAATGGCATAAAACCCAGTTTTTTGCTAAAATTTAAAAATACGGTAAAATAAATTGATCATAGCAGCGCCTTAAATTGACCATTAAAATTTGCACAATACATTTATTTGAGACTTTATCAACTCTTTCAAAAAAGGCCGAATTAGATGACGCAACAGCACAGAAGAACCAGAACCGAGTCCAATCGGCTAATTTCCGAAAGAACATTTCATGACAAGAATTACTCTTGGACGATTTGTCAATTCCTCTCAAGAGGCAGTACCTGTGACATATTTAGAGATTGAAATCAAAATCTCTGGCATTACAGTTTTACATACTAACCATCACTCCACTACATTATTTTATGTTAATATACTCAAAAAACTACTAAGAAATACAAAAACAGAAATACAAAAACTCGATTCAATGCAATGATAATTTAATCTTTATTAATTATATAGATTGGGTACTTTTGACTGTAAGTAAGCTACAACGTATGGGTCTGTAAGATCGCAGTAGATTCCTGGTAATCCACGTTTTGCACATCCAAGTCCCCAAGATACAACACCAATTTGTACATTCGTGTCGACTTGTACAAGAAAGCCACCGGAATCTCCTTGGTATGAGTCCTTTGACGGTCCATCGGCACAAATCATTGACGTCATAATCGCTGATGCATAACCATAGTGAGGAGATCTACATTTCTCAGGAGTAAGGAATTCCAACTGAACCGCTTGCAAAGTTTTTGGAAGATTAGTTTCCGTTTCGCTCAATTGTCCCCATCCAGTAACCACGACAGGCTCATACAGCGGAGATAAGACTCTTGGTAGATCAATGGGTATTATTAAATTACTAAAAACAAAACGTCCTATTGTTTTGACAAGGCCCACATCGTATACCATTGGTTGAGGCTGATAAAATGGATGTATTGAAACACTCAGCATTCTTGACAACACCACCCTCATCCCAATGCGAAGATCCAGCACGAATAGTAATGATATCAACCTCCTCATTTTTAATAACACCTATTAAACAATGGGCTGCTGTAAGGACTAAATCATCCTTCAACACACTTCCTCCACATAAATGTGAACTATATTTTTGAATAGAGACTTGATATGGATACGAGTATTCTGAAATCGAAGCTGTTTTTCCATTGACGATGCGGTCTTCCAAGCCCCATGCTAGGGACAAAATACTCAAAGCAACGATTAAAAAAACATCTTGATAACTTATGATTTGTACAATTCAAAGATAGGTCTTTTATAGTTAAAGAATATCAAGGTTTATTTACTTGACTTTTTATTTGTTTCTTAAACGAATAATAATTTTAAAACAGCAACAACCAAATAAATAAATTATTACCGACAAAACAAACTTGATCAAACAAAAGTCTTGTTATTCTTTAACTTAACTTTTATAAAAACAAGAAAAAGAATTAATGAAGAAATAAATATCTTACAATCAATACAATTCAATTTTAACCTAAGTCCAAAGGTTTAGTGAACAAATTCCAAAAATAAAGGAGCATTTGGGATAGGCGCACTTAAATGTTTTTAAATAATGCAAATCTACATTTAAAGAACTTCTGTCTTTTGTCCGGATAAAATATAAGGTTTTCATTTTTGAGAAAAAAAAATATCAATTTAATTTTTTATTTAATATAGAAGATGTCAAAAACCACATTCTACGTAGTACGAGTATTTATAAAATAAGTCTGGCGTGGAATTGGCAAAGGTGATTTTCGATTGATGACAATAAAACTTAATAAATTTGATCGTTGTAGGGTGATAGTTAAGTTTTTTTTTTTATAATAAGCGCACACTTAAGGGGATATTACTACCCTTATTATGTAAAGACACAGTGTGAGCACTAGAAAGAGGAGAGAGAGGTTGAAAGGAGGTGTCGGTGCACATTGGTTTTGAATTCCTGAATATTGCAATGGCTGGGAAAAACAGAGTGTGGTAAGGCATTCCACATTCGCGTAGTACGGCTAAAGAACGAATCTCAGTTTCCTCACTTGGCTCAGATAAATCTAACAATCTCGGAATCTACTATACAAGACAAAATTCTAAAACTTGACGAAAGTCTTAGTCCAGGCCCTGACGGACTGCCTTCATTTATGCTAAAAAAGTGCGTTAAATATCTTTCGCACCCATTGTGTATTCTGTTTAACCAATCATTTAATTGTTCCCATTTTCCACTCTTATGGAAATATGCATTTCTAAAACCAACGTATAAGAAGGGTCCCAAGCATCTTATATGCAACTATCGTCCTATAGCTAAGCTGTCTGTTATACCAAAATTGTTTGAAGCCATTGTTTGTGATATTCTTTCCTTTAACTGTTCTTCTGTTTTTTGTGACAATCAACATGGTTTTGTGAAAAAAAAAATCGACCGTTACAAATCTACTCGAATTTACAACATATTGTATTGACACTTTCGAAATTAAACAACAAGTTGACTGTGTATTTACAGACTTTAGCAAAGCATTTGACAAACTTAGCCATAAAGTACTTTTAGGGAAATTAGAAAAAATTGGACTAAATGATAAACTAATAGCATGGATATCTTCTTACCTAACAAACAGATATTATTGTGTTGTGTTCAAAAACGACTATTCCAATCCGTTTATTGTCAATTCTGGTGTACCTCAGGGTAGCCACCTTGGTCCATTGTTATTTGTTCTGTTTATAAATGATCTCCCATCTATCTTAAGAAATTCTATGACGCTAATATACGCTGATGACGTGAAAATATTTCGAAAAATTAATTCCTTAACGGACTGCGAACTATTACAAGATGACCTACTTCGCCTATGGGAATGGTGCAATACAAATCGTTTATTGTTAAACATTAATAAGTGTAAAACGATGAGTTTTACACGTAAACACAGTATTTTTGACTATAACTATAGGTTAAATTCTTCAAACCTCGAAAAATTGACTCACTTCGCAGACTTAGGTATCATTTTGGACACAAAACTGTCTTTTACTGACCATTTCAACCACATTGTGAAAAAAGCTAATAAGACACTAGGCTTTATAAAAAGATTTGGCAGGGAATTCCGAGATCCTTATGTCCTTAAAACTCTGTATGTATCGTTTGTCAGATCAGTCCTTGAATACGGTTGTATAGTTTGGACCCCTTATTACTCGAATCATATCCATAGACTTGAAGGTGTTCAAAGAAGATTCCTAAGATTTATTTTACGATTTCTCCCACAGCGCGACACATGAATTAGCTTTGCCTTCCTATTCCGTTAGGCAACAACTTATAGGTCTACCATCGCTTACTAGTCACCGTAAGTATTTGCAACTCTGCTTTATTGTTGGAATTCTGAATGGATCCATTTCATCTCCATCAGTTTTGTGTCGATTCCACTTTAATGTAAGCCGAAATTACTTCAGAAATCGAGTGCCAATTCGAGCAAATCTTAGCCGATCAAACTATGGTTCTAACTGTCCAATTAACCAGTTAATAAGCATATATAATGAAAATAATTTTCTTTTAAATTCTATTAATCAAAATATCAAATCAGATAGCTTCAAAATACATTTTTTCTCTCACTATTTAAATAATTCTTAGCTTTATGTGTCATATTATTATTAGTAATGTTTAAAGTATATTTTAATGTATAGAATATATTTATATATATAATTTTTTTTTTTTTTAGATATAAGTTTTGTTTGTAAACCTAGCGTTAGTATTTAACGTAATTGAATAAATAAGTTTATACTTGACAGTACGACCGAAGTTGGGTTCGAGGGTATACTGATGAGCATTCCTAGAAGCGCGAGTATTACGGTTGAACTGTTTGAGGGGAGGAATGCAACTGGCTATTTCTCTTGAGCATAAACCGTTAAAATAACGATAAAAAAACGTGAAACAAGAAACTTTACGACGATGTTCAAGCGGCGTAAATGATCCTATGATGGGGTTATCACAGATTAATTTAAATGCTCTACGTTCAATGCTGTCCAAGAGGCTTAAGTAGGTTGCAGGTGCACCAGCACAGATATGGGAGTTATACCCAAGCTTTGGAGTTGATAGCTAAAAAGCTGTCACAACAAAAATATGATAGTCATTTTCCAACAAATATGTTATTACTGAGTAGGGTTACCAGACGCTTACACATTATCTCAGTTACCTTTTTTTCGTAAAAAAACATTCTTGTGATCGACAAAGCTTACGACATTCGAAAAAAACAAGGCGGAAAGCTTGGTGATAATCAATTTGACTATCAAAAAAGTGTTAATCACTTATCAGTTTATATACTACATTATTTAATAATATTAATATACTTAAAAAAAAAATAAAAAAAAACAAAAAAAAATGTGAGCCGTCATGTGCAGATGTGAAACATCGTGTGTGTACAAGTAATATGCATAAAAGATAGTATTATTACAGGAATTAAATATTTAATATGAATATAATTAATTAAATATAAAAATATACTAATTACATTTATGGACATTTGAAAAATACGATCTACTTACTGATGACTTGGTAGTATGCCATAGTGTAGTTTCACTTTCTTTGCACAAGGTTAATCACTTTGATCTTCCGAGTTATCACTATCACACATATTTTATTGTCAAAAATTAAAATAAAAAAATAAATAAAACGCAGGTTATGTGTACCGTAGTAAACAACAAAGTCGAACTGAGTGAGAAGCCACATCGTACACTCTACTACATAAAATATATATATATAATATATATGTATACATGTATACCTCAATAAAGCGTGGCGAACCTTCGCCAAACCGTACACTCTACTACACATAAAATACATATATATATGTATGTATGTATACAAGTGAGCCTATAGATGTTTCACATCAAAAATTAAATAAAACGCAGGTTATGTGTACCGTAGTAAACAACAACGTCGAACTGAGTGAGAAGCCACACCGTACACTCTACTACATATAAAATATATATGTATATATACATATATGTATACCTCAGTATAGCGTGGCGACCCGTCGCCAACAATTCGGTTTACAAGTGAGCCTATAGATGTTTCACATCAAAAATCGATTCATTTCAATGATAAATTAAATCTTTATTAATTATATAAATTGGGTACTTTTGACTTTAAGTAAGATACAACTTCTGGATCTGTAAGATCGCAGTAGATTCCTGGGAATCCACGCTTTGCACATCCAACTCCCCAAGATACCACTCCAATCTGTTCATTCGTGCCGAGTAGAACAAGAGGGCCACCGGAATCTCCTTGGCATGCGTCCCTAGATGGACCATCGGCACAAATCATTGACGTCATAATCTTTGATGCATAACTGTATTCGGGAGATCTGCATTTCTCAGGAGTAAGGAATTCTAACGCAGTCGCTTGCAAAGTCTTTGAAAGATCACCATTCGTTTCGCTTAATTGTCCCCATCCAGTAACCACCAAAGACGCATACAGCGGAGGTAAGACTTTAGGTAAAGCGATGGGCTTTATTACATTACTAAAAACAAAACGTCCTATTGTTTTGACAAGGCCCACATCGTATACCGTTGGTTGAGGCAGATGCAGGGGATGTATTGAAACCCACTCCACATTCTTGACAACACCACCCTTACCCCAGTCTGAAGATCCAGCCCGAATAGTAAGGGTATCAACCTCGTTTTTGTCAAGAACATCTCTCAAACAATGGGCTGCTGTAAGGACTAAATCTTCCTTCAACACACTTCCTCCACATAAATGCCAATTATACTTTTGAATAGAGACTTGATATGGATATTCTGAAATTGAAGCTTTTTTTCCATTGACGATACGATCTTCCAAGCCCCATGCTAGGGACAAAACACTTAAAGCAACGATTAAACGAAACATCTTGATTACTTATGATTTTTACATTTCAAGCTTAGGTCTTTTATAGTTAAAAAAAATTTAGTGGCTTATTTACTTTACAACAAATGTGTTTCAAAGGCAAATAATAGTTTTTAAACAAATAAAATAAATATTTCAGGAAAATAAATTGATCAAACAACATTCTCGTTATTTTTAATCATTTAGTGGTAATTTGTATAAAAATAAGAAAAAGAATTAAATCTAAGAAATAATTGAATAAATCTAACCTAAATGTACAACACCTTTTAACCTTAGCCCAAATGTTTACTGAGAATATTCCAAAAATAAAGAAGCGATTGGGGGCGATCGGGATCAGTGCCCTTAAATATTTAAAAAAAAAGGCTAATCGTCATCTAAAGAACTTCAATTGAAGATAAAGCTGTTTTTCGTCGCGATAAAATGTTAGTTTTTTTTTATTTTTGTGAAAAAAACTATCAATTTATTTTTGTTTTGATTATTCCAGATGGCAAAACCACAATTTTTGTAGTATAAAATTATTCATATTTTTACGTAAAGTATTCGAGCCAACAATTTTTGATCAATTCTTTTGATTTATCAAAAAATATCAGTTGAGTTTTATTTCTAATGCCCATTTTATTGAATGTCTTCAAAAAGAGTTTTATGAAAAAGTGTTTTGAAAAGGGTTTCAAGGTGAAAGTTTTTTAGAAATTTAATTAAAAAGTCAATGAAATTATTATAAATGAAACACTATTTTGAATTTAATTGACAAATTTCGAAAATATAACATGTGCATTCTTATTATAAAACGCACAATGTAAAAAACAAAATTAAAATTAAATCGATACTTTTAATTGTTCAAAATATATTCGAGCACACCCATTAAACAGTTGTATAAGTTTCGAATCGATTGATTTCAAAATTGAGTAGTTTCTAATGGAATTTTAAAATAAAGACTTGCTAGATGGCATTGTATTTGGTAGGCTTCTGTCGGGTGGACTTGTATCTGGAATCAATTCAAATAACCTTTTTGTCAAGCGATATCATTTCTGGAAAAGATATTTCAAGGGAATAATCGATTCTGGAAAAATTTGTTATCATACACATGGAGACTTAGGTTCAGGTGAACTCATTCCTTTAAAAAAAAGAGCCTGGGATGCGACCCAAACTGATAACTTCCCATACCGTCTGTCGATTTGTCTTGTTTAACAGGTTTATAGGTTTTCGTGTTGTGTTAAAAAAGTTGTCAGTTGAATTATTCTTTATAATTTAAAAATTAGCAACAATATTTTGCATAAAATGAAATAGTTTTATTTCAAAATCTAGTTTTGTTAACGAGATTTTTATTCGAAAACCAATTTTTACCAATTTTAGTAGCATTTCTTAAAAGTTTTTATTTCTTATATAAACAAATACAAATAGGATGAATGAAATTAAGTTGAGTGATATCGAGAACCGAACATCAATTTTTACCAAATTTACGTACTATTTTTTGAAGATTTTATTTTTTTATGAAAAACGGACCTTTGGATTCTTATAAAAAAATTTTTGAATATCAAAAACAATATTTTCTGTGAGATAAAATAAGTTTGAAGCCATTTTTTTTTTTTTAATTTTTGAAGAGATATTTGAGTCGAAATAAATTTTTACCAAGTTTTAGTAGTGTCTTTTTTTAGGTTTTTATTTTTTGTATAAAAAAACTGTCAATTCGATTTTTCTCAAAATTATTCCCGATTGTTGAAAACAATATTTCTTATAAGTTAAAATTTATTTGAAGCCAGTATCTCAAATTTTGGAAAAGATATTTGAGTCGAAATTCAATTTTTACCAACATTTGCTAATTTTTTTAGGTTTTTAATTTTTTGTAAAAAAAACTGTCGATTCGATTTTTCTCAAAATTTGACCAGATGTTGCAAACGTTAATCTTCGTTGCAAAAAATTATTTTAAAGAGATAAAATCTTTTTTTTCTTCGTAAAACATTCGAGGTGACAAATATTTTTTTTTCAGCTGTTTTGATTTATTAAAAAAAACCGTTAATTGGATTTTTTTCCAAAAATACTCGTATATTTGTTTGGTATTAAGTTACAACATATAATATAAAATTTAATTCAAGTCTCTAGTGGTTTTGGTTCATGAGATATTTAGGGTTAACGAAAATGTTCACCTTTTTTACTTGCGACATATAGGAACTACCTATATGGCAAGTTTTGCATTCGTGCAAAATTTCGAACTCGAGATTTTAATCAAACATGATATTACGATGGTAGAGAAGTCGAAAAAAGTGGGTCCCGCGATTCCGTCCGGTCTTTTTTGTCTGTCTGTCCACGCTCCTACAGCCTAAACCATTGGGTCGATTGAGTTCAAACTTGGAAGTTAAGGTTTTGAGCAGATTCGCGTTAGGCGTTTTTTTCATTTTTTTTTTAAGATCAAAACTAACAGTGGCCCTCATACAATTTTTTTGGTCAAAAAACGAAAATTCGAATTTTCTCAAAAACAAACCGATAGATTTTTTTTAAATTTTCTCTAAAATTTTATTTTTTAACTTGGCTTCTTTTAATAAGAAAAACATATTTTTGTATTGCTCAGGAAAGGCACCACTCATAGAACCGTTTTTTTGTTTTTTAATTTTCTCAGCAAGTTATGAACCGATTTCAATAATTTTTTTTTAATAAGCTCTTATATTGCCTTAACAATATTTGATTATCAAAAGTGCAATTTTTTATTTTTTGGATTTTTAAAAAAATATTGAATTTTTTTTTTCAAAATTCTATATCTCAAAAAAGGGTCAACATTTTTTTACGAAACTCAAATGTAGAGCGTATATTTACAATCACTAAACAACTGCATACCAAAAATATTTTTCGAACAAAATGTAAAAATTTTATATATAAAAAATTAATTTAAAAAAAAACCGCTCTAATGATTTTCAAAAAAAAAAAATTGAAAAATCAAGGGTTTTTTGATTTATAAAATGGCATTTAAATTTTTGAAGACAAACTTATTTTTCAGGTAAAATTTTGAATCTTAAAATAATTTTTTTTAAATTATTTTAACTGTAATGTAACCCCCTCCCACCTCACCATGTCTTTACATAAAGCTGAGCACGCCAATGAACTATTCCATATTCGTTTTAGACACCTACCTAACTACACAACCAATAGGCGATCGCTTTACAATTTAAACATACATGTTTTTCCTCTTTCTTATCTTCAGATAATTTATTTTCCATCCTGGTTCTTCCAATATAAAATTAAAATAAGGCTATCCAAAGGAAAAAGCTTTGAACGAAATAGTTGAATACACAAACAATTGTTTTCGTTAAGTATGCTTACAAGTATTTTTCATTTCCGTTATGAGTTGTCCTAGGATGAGTTGTGTCTTGGGATGAATCGCGCGGTTTTTTTGACAAATCAAATGGCATTTATATCTTTGAAGACAAATTTATTTAACAGGTATATTTTTAAATCTTATATAGGTACATTTTTAAACAGACTCTTTGCATATAGAAGCAAGTTCGTGCGACCCAGTCGTGCATTTTATTTCAAATTAATATGGTAAAAAACCACCCACTCAATTTATTTGAGAGTCCTTTCTGTATCTTTCTGCATTAATATCTGTATAACAAAACAAGTCGATATCTCTACTGGTTCTTGAGCTATGGACGATGTAAAAAACTTCTCGAACGTACCTACGGACGTACGTACACACGCACGCACAGACATCTCTCTAAAAATCTTTTATTTAGACTCTAGGGACCTCGAAACGTCAAGAAATGTCAACATTTTCAATTTGACAAATCAGACCGATTACAATAATTTCCTAAGGGAAGTTAATAATGCCTTGAATCAATAAAATAAATGTTTTGTATACATATTTCTAAAGTTTAAATTAAACTTGTCTCAGTGATTGCCCAAGATATTTACAAATTAATATCGCTTCAGCAAATTATAGGCGTATTGCGTATGTTACTACTTTTTGTTCTGGCAGCAGTTTGCACTCAATTTTCAAGTGGCTGAAGTAGTTTTTATTTGGTTTTGAATGTTATGCTATCATAATTTTTCAAAAAATTACACTTTTTTTGGTTTAGCTTTGCATGTTTAAGTCTTCTGCCATTTCAAGGTAATTTCATCTTTTTATCGAAAATGGCATACAACCCAGTTTTTTGATAAAATTTAAAAATACGGTAAAATAAATTGATCATAGCAGCGCCTTAATTGACCATTAAAATTTGCACAATACATTTATTTGAGACTTTATCAACTCTTTCAAAAAAGGCCGAATTAGGTGACGCAACAGCACAGAAGAACCAGAACCGAGTCCAATCGGCTAATTTCCGAAAGAACATTTCATGACAAGAATTACTCTTGGACGATTTGTCAATTCCTCTCAAGAGACAGTACCTGTGACATATTTAGAGATTGAAATCAAAATCTCTGGCATTACAGTTTTACATACTAACCATCACTCCACTACATTATTTTATGTTAATATACTCAAAAACTATTAAGAAATACAAAAACAGAAATACAAAAACTCGATTCAATGCAATGATAATTTAATCTTTATTAATTATATAGATTGGGTACTTTTGACTGTAAGTTAGCTACAACGTCTGGGTCTCTAAGATCGAAGTAGATTCCTGGGCATCCACGTTTTGCACATCCAAGTCCCCAAGATACAACTCCAATTTGTACATTCGTGTCGACTTGTACAAGAAAGCCACCGGTATGAGTCCTTTGACGGTCCATCGGCACAAATCATTTACATCATAATCGCTGATGCATAACCATAGTGGGGAGATCTACATTTCTCAGGAGTAAGGAATTCCAACTGAACCGCTTGCAAAGTTTTTTGAAGATTAGTTTCCGTTTCGCTCAATTGTCCCCATCCAGTAACCACGACAGGCTCATACAGCGGAGGTAAGACTCTTGGTAGATCAATGGGTATTATTAAATTACTAAAAACAAAACGTCCTATTGTTTTGACAAGGCCCACATCGTATACCATTGTTTGGGGCTGATAAAATGGATGTATTGAAACACTCAGCATTCTTGACAACGCCACCCTCATCCCAATGCGAAGATCCAGCACGAATAGTAATGATATCAACCTCCTCCTTTTTAATAACATCTATTAAACAATGGGCTGCTGTAAGGACTAAATCATCCTTCAACACACTTCCTCCACATAAATGTGAACTATATTTTTGAATAGAGACTTGATATGGATATTCTGAAATTGAAACTGTTTTTCCATTGACGATATGATCTTCCAAGCCCCATGCTAGGGACAAAACACTTAAAGCAACGATTAAACGAAACATCTTGATTACTCATGATTCTTACATAGCAAACGTTGGTCTTTTATAGTTAAACAAATATAGTGGCGTATTTAATTTACAACATGTGGTGTGTTTCTAAGACAAATAATGATTTTTTAAACAGCAGGAACCAAATAAATAAAATATTAGGTACTGACAAATAAACTTGTTTAAACAATAGTCTAGTTATTTTTAATCATGATATCATAATTTTTATAGAAATTAGGATAGCAATTGAAATTATGATTTTGGAACATTTGAATAGAGTACCTATTGAGAAAAATCGAATAATCAAAATTATTCAAAAATGCACCTTATAATTACATCTGATCATTTGTGCATCGAAGGCTATGCGTTAATAAACAGAACTGTCACATTTGAGGCTTGGAAAATACAAGGAAATATTGTTGAAAATCCTTTCCATAATCAGCGTTTCGCTGTTTCGTGAAGTTTTTGAGTTGCCTACATACATATATGGCTTTACTTATTAACTTCCCATAGGAAGTTATTGTAATGGGTCCGATTTGTCGAATTGAAAATTTTGACATTTCTCGACGTTTCAAGGTCCCTAGAGTCGAAATAAAAGATTTTTAGAAAGATATCTGTGCGTGCGTGTGTACGTACGTTCGTACGTCCGTACGTTCGCGACGTTTTTTTCGTCGTCCATAGCTCAAGAACCAGAAGCGATATCGACTTCAAATAAATTTTGTTATACAGATAATAATTCAGAAAGATGCAGAAACGGCTCTCAAAAAAATTGCGTGGGTGGTTTCTTTACCATAGCAGTTTAAAAAAAAGGTGAACATTTTGGTTAACCCTAAATATTTCATGAACCAATGATGCTAGAGACTTGAATTAAATTTTATATTATATACTCGTATTGTAACATGATACCAAACACGTATATTTTTAGAAAAAAATCCAATTAACGGTTTTTTTTTATAAATCAAAAAAACTGAACAAAAAAAATTGTCACCTCGAAAATTTTACGACTAAAATATGATTTCATCTCCAAAACAATTGTGTTGAACGAAGAATAATGTTTTTGACATTGATAAAATTTTGAAAAAAATCTAATTGACAGTTTTTTTTTCTAAGAAATAAAAACCTAAAAAAAAACATTACTCAAAGTTGGTAAAAACTGAATTTCGACTCAAATATCTTTTCAAAAACTTGAGATTAAGGCTTCAAACTTATTTTATCTTTTAAGAAATATTGTTTTCAACATTCTGAAAAATGTTGAGAAAAATCGAATTAAAGGTTTTTTTGCAAAAAATAAAAACCTAAAAAAAAAATTTATGAAAGTTGGTATAAATTGATTTTTGACTCAAATATCTTTTCAAAACTTTGAGATATTGGCTTTAAACTACTTTTATCTTTCAAAAAATATTGTTGTCAACATTCAATAAAATTTTGACAAAAATCTAATTGACAGTTTTTTTACAAAAAATAAAAACCAAAAAAAAAACAATACCTACTAAAACTTGGTAAAAATTTACTTTCGAATCAAAAAGCTTTTCAAAAATTAAAAATATTGGCTTCGAACTTTTTTTATTTCATAGAAAATATTGTTATCGATATTCAATAATTTTTTTATAAAAATCCAACAATCCGTTTTTTCATAAAAAAATAAAATCTACAAAAAATAGTACACAAATTTGGTAAAAATTGATACATATAGACAAACTTTTAAGCAAGACAAATCGACAGACGGGATGGGAAGTTATCAGTGTGGGTCTCATCCCAGCCTCTTTTTTTAAATTGAGGTTGATGCAACTTTTACAATGATTTATGGTTTTTAGGCAAGAATTAAATGATACAGATTTGAACAACAATTTTCAAGAGGAATGCGCTGGTGTTGTGGTATAGTGCTACGTGCCACAGAAGCACCGAATCAATAGTATCTTGAAAATAAAAACGAAGTTGACTTTATCTCCACCGGTTTAAGGAAGACCTTTAACAAAATATCCCATAAGATATTCCTAAGTCTTGCTTTACACTGAAGACACCAAGTTTTTGAAGACCGTTAGGTCAATGATTGATTATTTCCTTTTCAACTAGACCTCGATAGTTTTTCAGTCTGGATTGAAAAACGAATTGCTTATAGATCTTAATATAAACAAATTGAAGTTAGTTACTTTTTCACGTAAACGTGTAAAAACTAATTAATTTTTTAACCTATATTTTACCAGATCTTCTGTGTATCACGTTTGTCCATTAATTCTTTGAATACACCTCTAAAATATGGCCCTGAGAGCTTTCAAAATCATTTCCTTTAATTTGCTTTTCTTAGGCAACCTTGGCATGATAATTTCCACCTCCCACCTTCAATTAATTAATCTCAAGACTTTGGAAGATATCTGACATCTTGTTTATCCATCGCCTCCTTTCTGGTTCCAAAACTTTCCCTTTAACTATAGTCTCATCATTATAGCTATAAGTTGCTTAGCTTTATAAGTTAGATTAAGTTATCTATTCAGCTGGAATTAAGCCAACGGTATATCAATTTTTTGATGTAGTAAATAATAATTAATCATCAATAAATCAGATTTAACAAATCCACATATGTCTAATGTACCCTTAACTCATAAGACATAAGTGAGTGCGGTCTTGAGTTGGTTCTTAAATCTCTATCATCAGCTGATGTGCGCAAGTGAAACTTGATTCGCGTAATTTTATTATTATAATTTTTATAATAAACAACAACAAATAACAAATTAAACCACTTTATGTAACTCATCAAATCAGTTTCAGTTTTATTCCACAATATAATAATTATTAGAGGTGTCACATTACCATTTAAAAACTTGCACTATATATGCAACGGATATGATGCTAAATATTGCGGTATATAACTTCGCTGCTTGACACTCTGCGTCTTCATACAAGTTGCATGCTTAGTAAATCAAGCCAGCGGAATAGGTCAATGGTTTGTAATCGGATCGGTATTGTTGCTGGAATGAGTTGGATGTTGCCACACTGTTGTAGGTTTCCGATGCAGTTGGTGCACTTAGCTTGGTGTAGGCTAGTGGAAGGGCAATTGGCAGGTTTGGTGATACAGCGGCATAATAGGTTGGTGAGTAGAGCAGTGGATTGGCAGTAGCGACAACCAAAAGACATGCGAGTAAGTACTTGAAACAAAGGAGAAGATTCTTATTGAGAAGAAGTCACCAACAAAAGGATAATAAATTTAACTTACTGCTTTGAACATATTGAAAAAGTGTTGTGTTGTTTCTTGTCCTGGTGGTTAAACTGAACTATGATCCTAGAAGGAACTTTGGTTCTTTATATACGCGCCAACACCGCCGCACCACCTTGTGCTGCCGATAAGGCAGACAGAGTAACGAAAAAGAATTTATTCTTCATGCGGTTTTTGTTTTTGCTTGGGGAATGCACGAAGGCCATCACCGAGGGTCCATCGCATCTTAAAGGAAAAACAAGAAACTAGTTTTTTTAATTCAAGAATAAGAACATTGCAGTGATGCTATTAAAAGATTGAAACAAAGAATTGTTAGTTAGCGTTCTTGTAGGTACTGTTCTGGACTCGAACAAAAAGCAAACTTCTCAGTATGGGGGGGTATTTAATCGCATGACGGGGTAAGTATATTTTGACGGCAAGACGCTGAGGAAAGTTTCTGTCTTTTTAATTGATACGCAAGCCCTTGCACCATAAGAATAATCGAATGCTTAATGTAATCTGAGATAAGGTATTATGAAAACTCCAAATACGTGAAAACGAATGCAAATAAATATGTATGCAGCTCATTCGTTTAACGTAAGTGCCCTAAAAAATTCTATTGTTAACTTCCCATAGAAAGTTATTGTAATCGGTCCGTCCAATTTTTCGAATACTTGTTTTTGCTGTTCATTCAGCAACGGCACATTATTTCGAACGAATTCCTGCAGTGTATCAACATTGTATTGCAGCCTGAATTTAATTCTTGGTTCAATGCATCGTGCATCGATCGATTTGGCACAATCATTCCTACTTCAATCAGTAGCTTGTTTGCAACAGTCAAGCATTGACCCTCAATCATCGGTTATTTGTATGTCGGGATTATTCGTTCGAATGCGCAAGCGATGTAAGATATCTTTACATATGTCGTATTTGTATTTGTTCCATAACTGAATTGGTTGTGAAGGGAAACATGTGGTGATGATAACTGGGAACAGCGTTCGTATTTGGTACGCATTTGATAAACAACTGAATCCGCAAGCGTTAAATCCCAATGAGAATCGTTTTCCAACAAACCCAATAGTTGACATGCTTCTCGATATGTTTGGCATTGGTGGCCATTCACAGTTTTCAAATGCGCAAATGATTTTGGTCCTCGTACGTTTACCAACAGCACTCGCAAATAAAACCATTCATCATTTCTAGGATGAACAGTGTACATGCGACCCAGCGCATCAGTGGAAAACACCTGTGGCCAATCTGAAACTAGGGTTCCTTGTTTACGACGTTAGAATTTCTTTGTTGATTGATTCCAAGTGTAATACTTGGGTATTTCAACGTACATCAGCTCTCTCAGCTCGTTGTGTAGCATTAGCCTCAGTGAAGTAAACTCTTTTACCATTTTCCAAATGCACTGCTAAATGTACAACTGTGGGATATCTATCATGAATGTGAAATGACAATAATCGCCACAGTGCTTCATTAGTACTGACGTATCTGCCCATTTGGAAGTTGCTGATTTCATCATTCGCATTTTCCGACGCAATACCAAACACAGCCATGTCGCTGCCTTTTGAGACGTACTTGCACAAATATTTGACTGATTTGGTTGAATGACAACTCTCAACGTTCGCATGTGTTTTGAAAATTCGTGATAGCAGTGGGCAATGTTATGGTACAATGAATTCATTTCCGATCTCAATCTCTTGAGTTTGAACTTTAACTTTGATAGTTCGACCATTATCTTCTTTTGAACGCCGTCGATAAACTGGATATCCATCGTTCCCTGTGACTGTTTCAGCAACTAACGGTCGCGGATATCGTTTTGTGCACTTTCCATCAGCCATGGAACGCGATAATGGATTTAATGCACCACAGGGTCCATGCACCATCTGTATCATCACAATGTCGTGTAAATGGGGATCAGTGACTGGATCAGGAATTTCAGTTGATATGATCTCATCCACTACATTTGAATGTAATTTGTTCAGCAACCAAATTAGGATATGAGCATGCGGTAGTCCACGCTTCTGCCATTCCATTCTGCCAAACAAATATATTTTTTGGGAAAAAAATCCATTAAAAAAAACTGAAAAAAAAAAACATTTGTCTCGAAAATTTTACGACCAAAAAATGATTTTATCTCCAAAACAATTTTGTGCAACGAAGAATAATGTTTTTAACATCTGGTAAAACTTTGAGAAAAATCAAATTGACAGTTTTTTTTATAAGAAATAAAAACCTAAAAAAAAACATTAGTCAAAATTTCAAAAATTTAAGATAATGGCTTTAAAATAATTTTATTTTTTAAAAAATATTGTAGTCAACATTCAGTAACATTTTAAGAAAAATCGAATTGACAGTTTTTTTTAACAAAAAATAAAAACCTAAAAAAAGCATTACTAAAAGTTCAAAAAAATATCAAATATCTTTTCAAAAATTTAATGTATAGGCTTCAAATTAATTTTATTTTATAAAAAATATTGTTTTCAACATTCGATAAAATTTTGAGAAAAATCGAGTTGACAGTTTTTTTTACAAAAAATAAAAACATTCAGTAAATTTTTATAAAAATCCAACAGTCCGTTTTTTCATAGAAAAATAAAATCTACAAAAAATAGTACGCAAATTTGTTAAAAATTGATCTTCGGTTCTCGATACCTCGTGAACAATAGCAGGTATTGACTTCAAATTAATGTCTTTCATCCAATTTTTATCTGTTTACATAAGAAATAAAAGTTTTCAAGAAATGCTTCTGAAATTGTAAAAAATTGGTTTTCGGCTAAAAATCTCGTTAACAAAAATAGATTTCGAAATCAAACCATTTTATTGTATGCAAAATATTGCTGGTAATTTTTAAATTTTTAATAATAATTCAACTGACAACTTTTTTAACAAAACCTGAAAACCTATACAAACTTTTAATCAAGACAAATGGACAGACGGGATGGGAAGTTATCAGCGAGGGTCGCATCCCAGCCTCTTTTTTTGAAATTGAATTAAATTGATGTGAATAATCTTCTGGCACTTAATTTAAATATGATTTTTGAAATATCAAAGCCATGGATTTCCCGGGTGTTTAGTCTAATCTGAAAATCCAATTTCCGTTGACTTCTTCCAACATTTGCGGCCGTATATCTGCAATAATGAGGCGAATTTTGTCCTCTAATTAGTTAAATAATTCAGGCTTATCGGCGTAAACTACAGCTACTCAAAAAAAGTGAAGAGGCGTTAAATCGCGTCATCATGGAGTCTGTTACGTGAAACTATATGCGGTTATCAAATGTTTTCTTTAGAAAATCAACTGTCGCACTAGCTGTTTGACATGTTGCATCATCATGTTGTTAAAAATAAAGTTCCTTGCCTTAAACCCTGAATATTCATAATAATATTCATGCCCTAGTCTAATGAGAATTTTACACAAAGTTCTTGGACTAATTGCATAAGCATTTGAAGGCGTACGGCCCTTCGCTTCGTTATTACTTCGAAGTTTGGGAGTTAGAGCCACTTGAATACATCGATTTTGGGAGTAAAGTCCTCTTTTGTGATGAGATGCATTTTCACGTTGGCAGCTAACTAAGGCTGGAAAAAAATGGACCGTATTTGTCATAATTCCAATTAAAAGATTGCTTTATAACACTAGTTTACAAGTTTTTTTAGCTAACATTCAATTTATACTTTTTTGAAGTTCTTTCAAAATCAGCAGAAACATTGTTTTAAACTTTTACTCAATTTAAATATTTTTAGTATTTTACAAAATTTTCGAAAAATCCTCATTTACCCATAAACCATTAGTATACATTTTTGATTACTCACAAAACCTGCAACAGCTATAGAAATCGATAACTTATTACAAGCAAATCATCTGTGTAACCATTTTTGAGTCGATAGAAGTTATTTTTATACTAACTTGACACTCTTCATTAAGTAAGTTAAGTCGTTAAAAAATAATTATGAGTGCTTTTTATTTTAACATATAAACCCGCCCACTTCAATATGTTTTATGTTTAGGTATCTCCTTTTTTATCAATACGCATTTTATTCTGCCATAAAAAAGGAACTACCATTCCTTACTTTACTTAGAATACGAAATTCTACTACCATTGTTCTTGCAGTCAGAGCTTTGAAATTCCATCACCTTTCCCTTGAGTGCAGTTATATTTCAATACCCATTATTACCCAAATCAATTTTGACATCCTTCTGCGATATATTGCGACATTAAACATTGAAGAATAATAAATGAAATGTGAGTTTAGGTGGCTCATTAAAAAAAAATATATATTTAATATTCAGAAAAAACACTCACAGTCTGCTAAAACATTTTTATAAACCCCTTGAGAATTTTTGCAAGATATTAAAAGGCAAAATTCATACACTTTTTGATATGCTCAAATCTTTCTGTGTTATTGCCACCACAAAAACATCGTAAGCAAGTTTGTAAGCTTACGTTTAAGTACCTTATATCACAATTTCCATACTTACAGCTATGGCCGAAATAACAGGAACATTTCTTAATTTTGAGGCTAACATGCTATGGAAAAACTATATTATATTAAAGTCAATTACGAATTCTATAACCACACAAAAGATATGTGTCATAGAGTGTACTTAGGTTGTAGATATTTACAACTAAGCTACTCAAAATATTAATAATAATTATGTTAAGACCACTGGAAGACAAATCTCATAGTCTAGTTTATTTAAAAACTCGATTTTTTGGCATAGAATTTCTAATCTACTATTGATTTAAAAATAATGTCTATAATTTCGTTTTAGGTACAAAAAACACTGCACGTACTAAAAAAACATTTTTAAATTTTTTTAGAACAACAAAATGGTGACATATCGATTAGGTGAAATTTTGAAAGTAGACAGCAAGAATATCATACAAATAAAAAATAAAAAATATCCGTTTAAATTTAATTTTGGAGACAGAGAAATTTTAGGAAGAAAATCTGAAGCTATTCGAAATGTAATCAAAAAAGAGGCTGGAATGTGACCCACACCGATAACTTCCCATCCCGTCTGTCCATTTGTCTTGCTTAAAAGTTTGTAGGTTTTTGTGTTTTGTTAAAAAAGTTGTCAGTTGAATTATTCTTAAAAATTTTAAAATTACCAAAAATATTTTTCATGTAATGAAATAGTTTGATTTAAAAATCTATTTTTGTTAACGAGATTTTTAGTCGAAAGCCAATTTTTACCAATTTTAGTAGTATTTCTTAAAAGTTTTTATTTCTTATATAAACAAATACAAATTGGATCAACGAAATTAATTTAAGGTCAATATCTTATATTATTCACGAAATATCAAAAACCGAACATCAATTTTTACCAATTTTGCGAACTTTTTTTTGTAGAATTTAATTTTTATGAAAAAAACTGACTGTTGGATTATTATAAGAAATTTACGGAGTGTCGAAAACAATGTTTTCTGTGAGATAAAATAAGATTGAAGCCAATATTTTTAATTTTTGAAAAGATATTTGAGTCGAAAGTAAATTTTTAATAAGTTCTAGTATTGTTTTTTTTAGGTTTTTATTTTTTGTAAACAAATTGTCAATTCGATTTTTCTCAAAATTTTACCAAATGTTGAAAACAATATTTCTTATAAGACAAATTTAGTTTGAAGCCATAATATTTAATTTTTGAAAAGATATTTGAGTCGAAAATCAATTTTTACCAACTTTTATTATTAACTTCCCATAGGAAGTTATTGGGGTTGGGTTCGAAATTCTGTATGGATCATAATACTGTATTTAAAATACTGTATCTCAAAATACTGTATTTCAAAACACTGTATGTACAAAATACTGTATGATCAAAATACTGTAGCTCAAAATTCTGTATCTTAAAATTCTGTACACCAAAATTTTGTATTTCAAAATGCTGTAAATACGCTGACAAATAAAAGTCGTTTTGATAATGTAAAAAAGTGCGCACTTTTTTACATTATCAAAACGATTTTTATTTGTCAGCCTATTTACAGCAATGTTGAAATACAGAATTTTAAAAACAGATTACTTTTATAAAGAATACATCATAATATTTTTTTCATTGGCATAATGTTCTAATATACCTACTTCCCTTGAACAATAACATATGATAATTCATAAGTCTTTGAATTATTAAAAAACAAAACCAACAAAATGGTATCTTCTTCTTATTTTCTCTTCCCATTTTCTTCTCATTAATTGTTATTTCTCTCACAGTTGTATATGAATTGTTGTTATCACAATCAACAATTACATAAACAATTACACCGAACTTATTGATCTGTCAAAACTTCCACGTGTTCGTTCATTTCGTTGATATTTTTAAAGCTAATGCAAATTTAAGAATTAATTGAAATTTAGTTTTAAAATGAATGTATTAATAATTGTGAAGTCAATTAAGGAAAAGAGAAATTATTAGTTGATGGATATGCATTTTGTTTGGAAAGGGTGACGAAAGTAGGAAAATACAATTGGGCTTGTTCACAGAGAATAAAATATAAATGCAAATCGCGGGTAGTGACAAGTGTTACAGAAGACGTGCACAATATCTCAAAATTATTTATGATATAACTTATTAATGTATTCTGTTTTTTTACTTGTTTGGAGTTTCAATAAATGAAATAATGTACATACATACATAAATCGAGCTCTGCTTTTGTTGTTCTCTGTAATGGAAGCTTAAGAGCGGAATTTTGCAAAAATACAGTATTTTTAGATAATGTTTTGCTCATACAGCATTTTGAGAAGAAGAATTTTGAGATACAGTATTATCAGATACAGTATTTTGACAACACAGCATTTTGAGATAAAGTATATTAACCATACAGTATTATGAATTTACAGTATCATATAGTATGATACAGAATTTTAACCATACAGTATTTTAAAATACAGCATTTCGACCCGCTCCCAAGTTATTGTAATGGGTCCGATTTGTCGAATTGAAAATTTTGACATTTCTCCACGTTTCAAGGTCCCTAGAGTCGAAATAAAAGATTTTTTAGAAAAATGTCTGTGTGTGCGTGTGTACGTAGTACGTTCGTACGTTCGTACGTTCGTACGTTCGTAAGTTCGTACGTTCGTACGTCCGTACGTTCGCGACGTTTTTTTCGTCGTCCATAGCTCAAGAACCAGAAGAGATATCGACTTGCGTGGTGACTTTTTTACTATAGCAGTTTAAAAAAAAAAAAGTGAAAATTTAGGTTAAACCTAAATATCTCATGAACCAATAACTCTAGAGACTTGAATTAAATTTTATATTATATATTGTAACGTGATACAAAACAATTCTTTTTTTGGAAAAAAAATGCAATAAACGGTTTTTTTATAAATCAAAAAAACTGAAAAAAATTTGTCACCTCGAAAATTGTGCGAGTAAAATATGATTTTGATATCTGATAAAATTTTGAGAAAAATCTAATGGACAGTTTTTTTTTATAAAAAATAGAAACCTAAAAAAAACTTTACTCAAAGTTGATAAAAATTGAATTTCGATTCAAATATCTTTTCAAAAACTTGAGATTAAGGCTTCAAACTTATTTGATCTTATAAGAAATATTGTTTTCAACATTAGGAAAAATTTTGAGAAAAAACGAATTGACAGTTTTTTACAAAAAATAAAACCCTAAAAAAAAAATTTTTAAAATTGGTAAAAATTGATTTTCGACTTAAATGTCTTTTCCAAACTTTGAGATATTGGCTTTAAACTACTTTAATCTTTCAAAAAATATTGTTGTCAACATTCAGTAAAATTTTGAAAAAAATCCAATTAACAGCTTTTGTACAAAAAAATTAAAACCTAAGAAAAAAAATTAACAAAAGTTGGTCAAAATTGACTTTCGTATCAAATATCTTTTCAAAAATTTGAGATAATGGCTTCTAACTAATTTTAACTTATAAGAAATATTGTTTTCAACATTCGATACAATTTTGAGAAAAATCGAATTGACAGTTTTTTTACAAAAAATAATAACCTAAAAAAAACAATACTATAAAACTTGGTAAAAATTTTCTTTCGATTTAAATAGCTTTTCAAAAATTACAAAAATATTGGCTTCAAGCTTATTTTATTTCACAGAAAAAAAATATTGTTTTCGATATTCAGTAATTTTTTTATAAAAATCAATATCAATCAATCAAAATATATAATATAAATTTTAATTCATGTCTCTAGCGTTATTGGTTCGTGAGATATTTAGGGTTAACTAAAATTTTCACCTTTTTTTATTAAATTGCTATGGTAAATAAACTACCCACACAATTTTCTTGAGAGCCCTTTCTGCATCTTTCTGCATTATTATCTGTATTACAAAATTTATTTGAAGTCGATATCTCTTCTGGTTCTTGAGCTATGGACAACAATGAAAAAACGTCGCGAACTTGCGGACGTACGAACGTAAGGACGTTACGAACGTACGTACACACGCACGCAAAGACATCTTTCCAAAAATCTTTTATTTCGACTCTAGCGACCTTGAAACGTCGAGAAATGTCAAAATTTTCAATTCGACAAATCGGATCCATTACGGTTCTTCATATCCTGCAGGAGGCAAACCTTAACGTAAAATCTCCATAGACAGTACAATTTCAAGACAGACATACGCGAAAACGAATGCATTAAAGGTAAAACTAAGGGATGGAACGCGCTTTAAAGTTGATAAATCAGAACTTAATTCTATCCCTAGCTTATAAAATCAATGTTTAAAAAGAGGCTGGGATGCGACCCTCACTCCCATCCCGTTCGTCGGTCGATTTGTTTTGCTTAAAAAAATGTAAGGTTTTCGTGTTTTGTTAAAAAAGTTGTCAGTTGAATTATTCTAAAAATTAAAAATTACCAACAATATTGTACATATGATGAAATAGTTTAATTTCAAAATTTATTTTTGTCAACGAGATTTTTAGTCGAAAAAGTTTGTAAAAAAAACTGTGGAATCTATTTTTCTCAAAATTGTATCGAATGTTAAAAACAATATTTCTTATAAGACAAAATTAGTTTAAAGCCATAATCTCAAATTTTTGAAAAGATATTTGAGCCGAAAATCTTTTTTTACCAACTTTCAGTAATGTTTTTTCTAGGTTTTTATTTTTTTTTTTTAAACTGTCAATTCGATTTTTCTCAAAGTTTTACTGAATGATGAAAACAATATTTCGTATAAGATAAAATTAGGTTAGCCATAATCTTAGATATTTGAAAAGATATTTAAGTCGAAAATCAATTTTTACCAACTTTTAGTTTTTTTTAGGTTTTTAATTTTTTAAAAAATTAGGGAACTCGAAACGTCGAGAAATGTCAAAATTTTCAATGCGACAAATCGGACCAATTACAATAACTTCCTATGGGAAGTTAAAAATGGAAAAAAGAACAAAATACTTATGGTTTACTTCTATTTGGTAACAATGTGTCTAATTATTGTTTTAAATGGAATGATTTGAAAAAAGTCTTATTCAAGAGAATGTAGCCTTTAAAAGGATAAAGATCCCTATTATACTGTAATGTTAACGAAGCTGTTTTTGATTGCTATTCTCAATAACTGAACCTATGTAGATTTAATTGAAAACCGTTTTATTGAGAACAATATTAAAGAGAGTATAAAATAATAAGTCTTTTAACAAACCCAATGTTTTGCAGCATTTTATTTGAAATGTAGTACTCGACTCCTCAAGAAAAATGTCAGTACCTACATAGTTGGCTCTATGGAAGATTTTTGAATTGGACATCAAACATAATCGCTTAAAAAATTCAATGAATTACAAATTTTGTCAAAATGCATTTTTTTTTAAATTAAATCAAATATTAAATTTTTTTGTGGATAGCCTATTATGAAGTCTACACAAAATGGACTCCAAAATCTTGACAACCAATATCACTTTTTAAAAATCGCATATTAAGAAAAATACAAAAATTATTTGCCATTCATATTCGATTTTAAATTTGTTGCCTCACGTTAGTGCTAAAAACATACATAATTACCAAATTAAGTTTTGTTCCTAATATTTTGACCACAGCTGTATGTAATGTGTAGTTATATATTAAAACCATCATATTTTATATTAGAATGCGGTTTAATGCAAACATATAACATTACCAACTTTAACTCGAAAACATAGAAGTTCTCTCATTCCTCCATAAGAGACCAATTTGTAATGTACCTACACAATTAATGCAAATTTTCCAGAAAACTTCCTTTAAGATATTAAAATGGAATAAACGTCCTATTTTCTACTACGCAGTTTTAGCTATTCTAACGTCGTCGGCCCTCGAAACAAAAACACAAAAAACCTATTTTTGTTTACAAACAAATTAATTCCCACCCGTAGAGTGGATTTATATCAAAATTGATCTACATTTTCCCACCTTAATATTTCATTGCCAAAAACACCAAAACAAACTTGGCGGAAGTATACGTGAGTGAAACAAGCCCGCCCGCACGCAATTCAAGCCTCCTTCCCATATCCTTATCTATAGGGTTAAGCAACAATAAAATGATTCAATAGCGTGCGTCGTTTGTCGTGCGACGACGACGTTTGTTGTTTAACGTTTTGTCCCATCGCATAGCTCATAGTCCAAGGTAGTGGTGCTAAGTGATTAAATAGTCTTCCTCTTGAATCTTGATATAAAAATAAAATAGCCCACTTCTAGATTTGGTTCGGGGGTTTTATTAAAACAAAAGCAAAATTAAGAACAAGCCGCCACAGTATATCATAACAAAAAGCCCCCTTAATAAAAATATGACCATTTATCACTTTCATTCCTGCTACCAGTGGGTATTAATTTATTTCAAAATAAGGCGCATAAAATTTCATCTAAGTTTGGTGTAGGTATGTGGGTGGAAAATTGAAAATAGTAAACATAAACAACTAATAGCATTAGTGGGTTTTGGCTGGGGCTGTGAGAGGACACTTCCTTCTAAAAGCTTTGAATCAAATCAAGCGAAACAAATTATAAGTATAGATTTATAGTGAAAACGACATTGTTTAGTTAGACGTGGGAGTCCAAAAATACAATTTTCGAAGGAACTCTCACGAAATGTGTGAGATGATAACACGAAATTCATGTAGAACATATTTTTCTCGCCTAGGCTAAGGAGCGCACTTTTTGGTAACTGATATTTATTTTTATTTTACTTGGAAACAATTATATGAGGAAAATTATTCATATGTTTTTATTATTTTTGAAAATTGATTGAAACTTCCTAATAAATAAATCAATTTATTTTGATGATGAAACACAAACGTCCCACTAACTATGACAACATACATTGGAATTAGATAATAAGGAATGTGATAAGGTTTTCAAATATTAAATAATTTCGTCAAACAAACGTAATTGTAACGCTTTAGTGATTTAGTGTCTTTAACATTATTGTCATTGGAGCAATTTGTAAAATGTGTTACTTTAATCTTTCGAAAGATGAGAAGTTAATATCGTCATTTGTTTATACTAAATTTTATGAATTCTTGTTTTAATGACAAATAAATAGGCATTATTTTTTAATAACATTTTTAATATACATAATATAATAATATTTTTTCACTTACTTGTCACTTTTGAAGATGTCATCCTTTGATTTTTTTAAAAAACTACGTTAGGTAATTATAAAAATAAAACAATATATGCTTCAGCAATGTATTAAAATTGTTAAAATTGAAATTGACTACACAATTGGTAAACAGTTTTCACTCAAAATTCGCAATCCTGAAGTACTTGTGGGTCATCGTCAAGCAGGTTCTAAGACGGCAATAATGACACAAGTGGAAAAATGTTAGCTTTTGGGACGAGTTAGTAATTTAAGGAATCGAAATCGTATCCGTCGCTCAAGAATAATTGAGAATATTACTGTTGTAGCCTAAAGACTTAGATATGAAGGCTTTTAAAAATTAGTTAACACACAAATTCAGGCCTATCAAAAACCAGCTTTGTCGTACCTGAGCGGATTTTCACGATTGGCGAAAATCCTCTTCTTCACCAACATGTTAATGACTGAAGCGCGCGGTTCCAGCCCCACAATCAAATAAATTTAACTCACAATTTACTCAAATCTATTGATTAAATGCCTTTTCACTTTTGTCTTTGATGCCAAGGGAAAAATATGGTCTATTGAATGCTTCACGTTCACAATCATTCAAGACCTTAAAGATTAGCGGATAGGTCATGGAAAATTTGGCTGATAGTAGTTTCCATTGTTAATGACATGCTTTTGTCTTAAAAATTATCGAAACATCTATTGATTTCTAAATTTTAATATCCCATCCCGTCTGTCGATTTGTCTTGCTTAAAAGGATTGAAGGTTATCGAGTGTTGTTAAGTAAATCGTCAGTTGGATTATTTTTAAAAATTTAAAAATTACCAACAATATTTTGCATATGACTGAATAGTTTGATTGCAAAACCTACATTTGTTAAAGAGATTTTTAGTCGAAAACCAATTTTTACCAATTTTAGTAACATTTTTTAAAAGCTTTTATTTCTTATATTTATAAACAAATACAAATTGGATGAATGAAATTAATTTGAAATCAATGTCTTCTATTATTCACGAGATATCGAAAACCGTACTAATTTTGCGTACTATTTTTTGTAGATTTTAGTATTTTATGAAAAAACGGACTGTTGAATTTTTATAAAAAATTTACTCAATGTCGAGAATTATATTTTCTGTGAGATAAAATTAGTTTGAAGCCAATATTTCTAATTTTTGAAAATATATTTGAGTCGAAAGTAAATGTTTACCAACTTTTAGTATTGGTTTTCTTAGATTTTTATTTTATGTAAAAAAAACTGTCAATTCGATTTTTCTAAAAACTGTACTAATTCTTTACAACAAAATATTTTACAAGATAAAATTAGTTTTATCTCCAGTTTTTGAAAAGATCTTTGAGTCGAAAGTCAATATTTACCAACTTTTAGTAATGTTTTTATTTTTTATAAAAAAATTCCAATTATATTTTTCTCAAAATTTGACTGAATTTTAAAAACAATATTGTTTATAAAATAAAATTAATTGAAAGCTAATATCTCAAATTTTTGAAACGATATTTGAGTCGAAAATCTATTTTTACCAACTTTTAGCACTGTTTTTTTAGGTTTTTATTATTTATAAAAAAAAATTGTCAATTCGATTTTTCTCAAATTTCACCACATGTCAAAAACGTTATTCTTCATTGCCTAAAATTATTTTGGAGATAAAAGTATTTTTTGTTCGTAAGATATTCTTAACTTCGCGAACGTACGCCTCCGTACGTACGAACGTACGAACACACGCACGCACAGAAATATCTCTAAAAATCTTTTATTTAGACTCTAGGGACCTTGAAACGTCGAGAAATGTCAAAATTTTCCATTCCACAAATCGGACCGATTACAATAACTTCCTATTTGAAAATAATAATGAATAAGATATTATCGGAAAATCATAGGTCAGGTACAGAAAAGTTCCCATTAAAAACAAACGTTTTAAGAATAGGTTTAGATGCTACCTTTACTGGTTTTTGAAAATGTGCAAATGATTTGTTTTTATAAGACAAACTGTACTTTAAGGAAATTCTAAAAGTATGCAATCAATTAATTGAAGTTTAAGCTGTTTTCTGTCAAGATATTTCCTACTACTAATTTAGTAGCAACTATTTTTAGTATGATTTTTTTTAAACTAATAGTAGTTTGACGCTTACTATAAGCTAACTACTTTCTAAAAACTCTGAAGTGTAAAAGTGTTTTTTTTTTTTTTTTTTAATTTAACTAGATTCCAAAAACCTCAATAGAATTTAGTTTTAATCAAAACTGCGTCACTTTTTCTTGAGATATTTGGGTACAACGTAAAATATTGCAAACCTCTGCTTAGATAAGGTAGTTGCACTTGGGCCATCAAGTGTTCATCCATCACCCAAATTTTTCCAATACTCTGGCTAGTACCTACATACACTGACCATAGAATGTTAGAGAAACTTATATTTTTGAGATCTCTCTTCTCCGTAATAAAATTGATGACACCATTGATTTCTTCTTAATTAATTGCATTGTTAAGTTAAAGTACATATTTGATTAAATTCTAAGTCAAAACACCTGAAACCTTGGATAGAGTTCAAATATTTGAGTTTCTTAAGAAGTATTTAAGCTACTTATAATCTCCGAAAAGCAGTACATTTGTATAACGTGCAATCGAAGAATTGTTAGAGAGTGTGTACAAGATGCAAATGCTTGTACTCTTAAAAGTCCATAAGATACATATATAATTTATGATGAAAATGCTCTTCAAGTATATCTCCAATCATCTTAATTTTAACTCGATTGTAACCAATTCCAACAACAACTTAGACTTTGCACACTCAATGTCTCGCCTAAAATTCAATAAGCATATACCCCTATACCCTCCCAACTTGTTGCAATTTTCATCCATGATTCTTATTTGGTTTTAAGATACTTATATATCTACTGTATATAATTGCAAACCTAGTAACAATTGGAGCTTAGCATCAATGTTTATCTAATGTTATTTAACACTCAACATCAAGGCCATTTACGCACAGCCCCAGCAATGTCGTCGGATCAGTTTTCAACTTCCATGGAAAATCAAATCATATATAAATCTCATACTCACAAGTCTTAAATTATCAAATCATCTCAAAGCTTCTAACTTTTAACACCATTCCAGTTAAAGAAATCAAGAACTACAACAAGATGTTCAAATACGTAAGTTCCATCCCTATAAAAATCCAGGATAAATCTTTAATATCAAATTTTTGGAAAAAGGATTAAGATTTATTAATATTTTATTTTCAAGTTGGTATTCTTCTGCATCATCGCTGTGGCTTTGGCTGCTCCAGCTGGAATCATAGGACCAGCCATTTCTTTGGCCGCACCATCTTTGACCCTGTCAAGTCCAATTATTCGTACACCAATCTTGAGCACACGCATTGCTGCTGCCCCATTGACCATCAATTCGGGGTTATTGCTGTAAGGATGATGATGATGATGATGTTGATGATGGGGCAAGGCGAAAAGGCAAATTAAAAAGGCAAAAAATAACATGTAACCATTTTGAGCCATAGAACCTGCCTCCGAACAAAAAAAAAAAAAACAACAACAAAATCAACATCAACATAAATAAAGCAAAAACACCGCTTGATTGACGCATCAATAGCAATAAAGACTTCATAGGTTTTAATAAATAAAAAAGAAAAATGAACCTTCGATATTTCTTTTTATTCCATTTTTTTTTGATAAGTTGTTGTCTTGGTGCTTGTTCTTCTTTAGCACGTGTACGAATCTTAAGATATTCAAGGCTAAGCCAAGGGGTTCGTTTGGTACAAAAATAATCAGCTTAAAAAATATCATAAAAATAACAATAGAAAAACGATAACACTTAAATATCGAGAAATGCGAAAGGATGTATGTATCTGCAGCCAACAATTGTATCTATAAATTTGTATTTAAACATATCCCGGTGTACAAATAAAAGCACAGGTATTCTGTGTTCTTTTAGTTCCAAGCAACAATATGAACATTATAGAGAGTATAAAAATTGAAATTAAATACAAATATTGGACTATTTATACGAAGAGTTGCGGAAGATGTCAAAGTTCAATTAGATGAATTTATTTGTTTTAATATATTTTTGTATTGAAGAAAACGTACAGCACTCGCCACACATGTTTACATATTTTCATAAAGTTTTAGTAAATTAATATAACTTTCAAATGAAAACAGTATATCAACTTCAACAGCCTTCAGAATATTTATTAATAAAATGCAAGGAACACTTTTCTGGATAAGGCATTAAATTGTCATTGATTTGGTGGTTAGTTTTGATAAATTAAATGAAAGTTGTAAAACACACTCAGATCGAGGTCTAATCTTATAATACGAGTATGGATAAGAGATAACACAGGTTGTCAAACAAAAACTTCGTTTAGGTTTATTTGACAATTTTTTACTTCCCATTGGAATTTAATGTCATAAATTTGATGTGTCAAATTGAAAAAAAATTGACGTTTTTCAATGTTTCAAGGTCCCTAAAATCATTGACATAGAGACAATGACTTAAAATAAATTTTGCTGTACACATTGTACGTCATGCAGAATTGTCATCCTAAATACATATATTACGGACAAAAAAATGCTTAAACCTCAAGAATATTTCAAAAATTTAAGAAAAATCCAATTGACAGTTTTGTATTATGATATTCGCTTCAAGCCTATTTCATCTTATATAGAATATTACTTTTATAACATTAAGTACTTTTTTTAAGAAAACAAATGCGGTGCAGATTTGCAATTGTAAATATATAGCCTCACCACTTTATTTGCTATTTTTTTCCGATTTGAGCGAAAAGTTAAAAGATTTTATAAAATTTAAACAAAACTTTTTAATGAAAATATACTTCAAGCCTATTGAGCAACCAATCATTAATTTGTCAAAAATTATTTTGAAGAAAATTTAATTTGCTACAATTTTGCAGTACTATTAATTTTGTTTTTATTATAGAAAATACATTATGTACTTGCGTGAAAACGAAGAAAAAAAAAGAGGCTGGGATGCGACCCACAATGATAACTTCCCATCCCGTCTGTCGATTTGTCTTGCTTAAAAGTTTGTAGGTTTTCGTGTTTTGTTAAAAAAGTTTTCAGTTGAATTATTCTTAAAAATTTAAAAACTACCAATAATATTTTGCATATAATGAAATAGTTAGATTTCGAAATTATTTTTTTGTTAACGAGATTTTTAGTCAAAATCCAATTTCTACCAATTTTAGTAGCATTTCTTAAAAAAAATGATTTCTTATATAAACAAATACAAATTGGATGAATGAAATTAATTTGAAGTCAATATCTTCTATTGTTCACGAGATATCGAAAACCGAACATTTATTTTTACCAATTTTGCGTACTATTTTTTGTAGATTTTAATTTTTTATGAAAAAACTAACTAATTGATTTTTATAAAAATCTACTGAACATCGAAAAAAATATTTTCTGTGAGATAAAATAATTTTGAAGGCAATATTTTTAATTTTTTAAAAGATATTTGAGTCGAAATTCAATTTTTACCAACTTTGATTAATGTTTTTTATAGGTTTTTATTTTTTATAAAAAAACTGTCAATTCGATTTTTCTCAAAATTTTACCAGATGTTGAAAACGTTATTTTTCGTTGCACAAAATTGTTTTGGAGATAGAATCGTTTTTTGTTCGTAAATTTTTCGAGGTAAGTAATATTTTTTTTCAGTTTTTTTGATTTATAAAAAAAAACCGTTAATTGTATTTTTTTTCCAAAACTATTCTTGTTTAGTATCACGTTACAATATATAATATAAAATTTAATGCAAGTCTCTAGCATTGTTCGTTCGTGAGATATTTAGTGTTAACCAAAATTTTCCTCATTTTTTAAACTGATATGGTAAAAAAACCACCAATGCAATTTTCTTAAGAGCCCTTTCTGCATCTTTCTGCCTTATTATCTGTATAAAAGAATTTATTTGAAGTCGATATTTCTTCTGGTTCTTGAGCTATGGACAACGAAAAAAACGTCGCGAACGTACGGACATACGCACGTAAGGACGTACGAACGTACGTACACACGCACGCACAGACATCTTTCTAAAAATCTTTTATTTTGACTCTAGGGACCTTGAAACGTCGAGAAATGTCAAAATTTTCAATTCGACAAATCGGACCCATTACAATAACTTCCTATGGGAAGTTAAAAACGGTTTTCCAGTCTTTAATATCGTTCTTACTAGAATTCTCGAATTTTGTTGTACCTTTTTAATAGTCCAAATGATTTGATGAATACAACTCTAATGGGCATACTATTGAGTTTCTTCAAAAATTTGTTTTATTTCAAAAGTTGATTTAAACGGGTTTCGAGTTTTATGTTTTTTCAAAATTTGTTTGAAATTTTCGTTAAATAAAAAAAGTTTTTGAATGAAATTAATTTCATTTACATTTAAATTTAATTTAAGAAAATCTTAAGACTCGAAATTCAATTATATGGGCATAAGTAGTATTTTCGGGGAGATTATTTTTGTTGTCGATTTGATAAAATACTCTTTATTTCTTATAAAACTAACGCAGTGCATTTTTATTGTTTTTCTGACTAAAACTTTTGAAAGATAAAAGTAGTTTAAAGCCAATATCTCAATATCTCTCTTTTTCTCAAAATTTGTCCTAATATTGAAAACAATATTTCTTATAAGTGAAAATTAGTTGCAAGCCATAATCTCAAATTTTTGAAAAGATATTTGAGTCGAAATTCAATTTTTACCAACTTTGAGTAATGTTTTTTTTAAGGTTTTTATTTTTTATAAAAAAAACTGTCAATTATATTTGTCTCAAAATTTTATCAGATGACAAAAACATCATTCTTCGTTGCAAATAATTGTTTTGGAGATGAAATCATATTTTAGTCGTAAAATTTTCGAGGTGACAAATTTGTTTTTTCAGTTTTTTTGATTTATATAAAAACCGTTAATTGGATTTTTTTCCAAAAATGTACTTGTTTTGTATTTACTTTACAATATATAATATAAATTTTAACTCAAGTCTTTAGCGTCATTGGTTCATGAGGTATTTAGGGTTAACCAACATTTTCACCTTTTTTTTAAATGCTATGGTAAAAAACCACCCACGCAATTTTCTTGAGAGCCCTTTCTGCATCTTTCTGCACTATTATCTGTATAACAAAATTTATTTGAAGTCGATATCTCTTCTGGTTCTTGAGCTATGGACGACGAAAAAACGTCGCGAACGTACGGACGGTACGAACGTACGTACATACACACGCACGCACAGACATCTTTCTAAAAATCTTTTATTTCGACTCTAGGGACCTTGAAACGTCGAGAAATGTCAAAATTTTCAATGCGACAAATCGAACCCATTACAATAACTTCCTATGGGAAGTTAAAAAAATCATTCATTCTCATGCATAATCATAGATTCTCATACTTTAAAAACAAATATTATTTTGCCCTGTGTACTTTACGTTGCTCAGTAATTTTTGGTATTTTATTATGACAGTTCAAATTTTCTTTCCATAGAAAAAAAATGAACGACTTGGTCAAAGAAGCTTGCTCATACATCCAAAAAGCCTTTTAAAAATATTTCCTGTATTAAAATATCGCAAAAAAAGTTTGTTTTCAAAAATATAAATGCCATTTGATCTGCCAAAAAAACCTTAATTTTTCAAAATTTTTATTTGAAAATTGTTGGAGCGGTTTATTTTAAATTCACTTTTTATTTGTAACATTTTTGAATTTGAGTTTAAAAATATTTGTAGTTATTTATTTATTTACAGTTATTAAAAACTTATAAATACATATACAATTACATTTGATTTTCTTAAAAATATTATTACCCGTTTTCGAGACATCGAATTTCGTTAAAAAAAAATTAATATTTTTTTAGAAATCAACAAAAGAAATAATTACATTTTTTATCACCGAATATTGTTAAGACAGTATAAGAACTTGTGCAGACAAATTATTGAAATCGGTTCATTAGTTCTTGAGGAAAATTAAAAACAAAATAACTATTCTATGGCGGGTACCCTTCTGGAGCAATACAAAAATATGTTTTTCTTGTTGAAAGAAGCCAAGTCAAAAAAAAAAACAAAATCTGGAGAAAATTTAATAAAAATCAGTTTGAGAAAATTCGAATTATGGATTTTTGGCCAAAATATTTCTATGGGGGCTATTGTTATTTTTCGTCTTAAGCAAAATGGTGTGGGCTGTAGGGGCGATGACAGACATTTTTTTTTTTTTTTTTACACTTCAGAATTTTCAGAAAGTAGTTAGCTTACAGCAAGCGTCACACTACGATCAGAGGCTCATCATAAGTGCATGTGTTAGTTGTTAGTAAGAAAATAATACAATTATAGCCTAACACACGCACAATATACAAAACATAATAATTATTAACATTTAACATAAATTATTACATAACATCAAAAAAAAATAAAATAAAGACGTTTACGATAGTGGAGCACTGGTTCTAAACAATGATTTTAATCCCACCTTATTTAAATTTAAATCAATCGATGAACAGTTTAAGTAGGGAGGCAGATCATAAGGATCTTCCCACCGAAGACCCTTTAGGGCGAAGCGAATGAAATTATGTTGAATTGATTCAATACGTTTCTTATGAATTTGGTAATAGGGGTTCCATACCTGCGAAGCATATTCAAGATGAGGACGAACATGACAATTGTATAAAGAAAGAGTAACATAGGGATCATTGAACTCCTTTGCCCAGCGTTTTATAAAACCAAGCATAGAACTTGCTTTATTAACAATAAAATTAATGTGATGTGTAAATTCTAAGTTGGAACAGAAATGAACACCTAAATCTAAATCATGTGGAGACGCGACCGAGATTTTGCTTTGATATACAATAATCAAATACACTACCGATTCATTTTTTAGTAAAAGTTATCGTCTGGCATTTAAAAAGGTTGAGGGTAAGGCTATTTTTGCCACACCAAAATGTAAAACTATCAATGTCAGCTTGTAAAAGGATGCGATCTCGGGTGGACTTTATTATCTTAAAAATTTTCATGTCATCAACAAAAATAAGAACATCACTTGAGCGTAGACATGACGATACGTCGTTTATAGATAGGATGAATAGAAAAGGGACAAGATGGCTTCCCTGGGGAACACCAGATTGAGCAACAAAAGGTTCAGAATGACAATTTCGAAATTTTACCTCATAGGATCTGTTTTCAAGGTATGATTTGATCCAAGCTAAGAAAAATGGTGGAAAACCAAGAGCTTTAAGTTTAAATAAAATAATTCCGTGGCTAAGTTGGTCAAAAGCTTTGGAAAAGTCAGTGTATATACAGTCAACTTCATAACCTTGTTCTAAAGCGTTTGAACATATGTATGTTTGAGAATGTGAGGAGATTAGTAACGGTTGATCTTTTTTTCACAAAACCATGTTGCTGTTCGCAAATGAGATTTTTACTAAAAAATGCTACACTTTCAAAAACAACTTGTTGAAACAATTTAGGTATGCAAGAAAGCTTTGCAATGGGCCTGTAGTTTGTTATATCCGCCTTATTACCTTTCTTGAAAATTGGTGTAAGAAATGACTTCTTCCATAAACTGGGAAATTTGCCTGTTTTTAGAGAAAGTTTGAATAAGAACGTAAGGGGTTCAACTAAAGCATTACTACACTTTTTTAATACTATCGGGGGAATACCATCGGGACCGGCTGAGCAGTCATCATTCAACACGGATAAAAGATCAAGGACCGTACTCTGTAGCACAGGGATGTGACTACAGCTAGTCTGCGAAAAGGAGTGAAGATTGTGAAAATATACTTCATCAACTTCTTGAGGTCTATTAACAAATGACTCACGGAAATTTGTTGCGAAAGCGTTACAGATATCAACAGTTTTATTTAAAGAAAGATTCTTGTAAGTGAAGTTAACTGGAAAGCCATCTGATTTTTTCTTTAAGTTTACAAGTTTCCAAAATTTTTTAGGATTCTCTTTCAAAGAAGTGCCCATATCAGAAACATAAATAGCATATACAAAATTTGAAAGAGACTTAAATTTGTTAAAAAGTTCGACATAAAAAGAGAAATTGATTGATTGGAGACAGAGTTTTGAGATAAGTTTTCCATGCCTTATTTCTTTTGTTACGTAGTAAACGCAATTCTTTCGTGTATCAAGTGTGGCTAAAGTTTGTATTTCTTGATTTCTTTAAAGGTACATTTTTTTCTAAACAATTATTAAAGATCTTATAGAAATTTGAAACTGCTTCGTCAATATTAGAAAATGCTAAAGTATCAGCAATTCCAGAAGTGATTAAATCTTCAGACAAGAACTGGAAATTAGCTTTTCTGAAGTCAAAATTATATAAGCAATCAAAGGAATTACTGTGTTCAGTAAGGTGATTACTTAAGTCAAGAAAAATGTCCAAGGGGGGGTGATATTTATCAATATTAGTAATTCCTGATCTAGATTCTAGAACAAGAGTACTAATAGCGTCAGAAGAAAAGACTAAATCGAGAATTCGATTTTTTGAGTTTTTAATACAGCTTGTTTGCTGTAAGTCAGTAAAGAGGATTTTATCGAGAAAAGATAGTTCCAATTGTGAAGAAGAGAGAGAGGCTTCAAAGCAAGATTCGTCTTCCGATGGAATCCAATCAATGTGTGGTAAATTAAAGTCACCTAGAAGTAAGATATTGGTTTCAGAGCAGGACAAACTGATAACAAAGTCTAAGTCGCTATAAACAGACTCTAAACTTTTTGGAGGAATATAAACGTTCAAAATGAAAATAGTCTTAGTCTGTACCATTAACTTTACCCAGACCAGTTCAATTGATAGTTCAAACGGAAAAGATACAGACGAAGAGAGATATGTATTTTTTACCGCTATGAGAACACCTCCACCTAAATCCTTTGCATTACCAACATGACGATCATTTCTGTAAACTTCGAACTCTTGACTGAAAAGTTCTGTGTCGGAAAAGCTTGAATTAAGCCAAGTTTCTGTCAAAACGAATACGTCATGTGGAAATGATTGGGAGTTAAGAAAAATGCCAGCAGTCTTACTACGAAGTCCCCTTACGTTTTGTTAGAAGAGGGCAAGCCTGTTGAGTTTTTTGGCTTGGTTTTCATAGAAACACCTCGTTTGTGACTTTGTGAAAATTCTTTGACCAAAGTCTCAGCGGGCCATATATTAGTATTGCAAATGGGATCGAAGAACGTGGGATTCGTTACTATTTTGAAAGAGGAAACAAAGCTGTTTGGTTTACTGATCTTAGAACACGTAATGGATGCTCTTGGTAGATACTTAGTGCGAAGTTATATCTTCTGGCGTTGTTACTGGGTCCAGACGAGATATAAAAATAATTTTTGGTTTTAAAACAGCTTTGATGGGGATGGAATTGGTTTTTACTGTAACGGAGTCGCTACTGGGAGCTGAATTTGAGTCAGAAATTTGAGGTATATGGGGGGTTCGGGTAGAATCTATAGGTATTGAGGTGATGTTGACATTTCTTCTTTTTAAGGGGGGGGGGGGGGGTAGAATTTCTAGCAAGCTCAGAATTTTCTCGGCTTCTTTTTTTAGACTTTTTCTTTTGTTTGTCAGGTACACTTTCTGAGTTATTAACACCAGAACCTGATTGCGCGAGAATATATTCACCTGCAGAAGAGAAAGTAGAAGGAATATTGGGTTGTCGTAAATCATTTGTCGAAGTAGAATTGTCAACCATGATGTTGGTTACAGAGTATGAATTTAACTTACAAACTGCAGTGTTGAATGACTTCAGTAGCCCTTCAAAGTCTTTAGAAAGTTTTAAAATGTCAGCTTTAAAAGAAGACATTTTAAAAGCTGGTTGGGATACAGAGAGCTTACGGCACTCGTGACAGTACCAGTAAGCAAATTTTGAATTGGATATTTTTTCAATAAATGCATTCGTTGAACCAACGCATTTTGCATGGTAAAGATTACCACAGGGTCCGAAACAAGCAAATAGTGGATTATTATTGGAACCCTCTTGGCAGTTTTTATTGAAGCAATCCATATTTTACAAGGGAGTGTTAAATGAAATAAATAAAAAAAAAGAATAAAGATATATTTATGTTTAAAAAAGAAATAATAAAAATAATAATAATAAAAAAAATAAGAATAATAATAATCACGGGGCGGGACTCGAACCTAGGTGTTTCAACAAGAGTCGCAATTAAGTCAAGCTCTTTTTTTTTTTTTTTGTGTAAATTCATTTTTATTAATTCAATCTTAAACCTATCTTAAAGCTAGACAAAAATTCATAAAACTAGCCTAATTAACCATAACTTACAACTAACTTACTGGTCCTATACGGACACTCTAAGTTAAACTATAATAGTTAATGCTAATGCCTTTCGGCCCTAAGATCTATTTAACTTCAATTCCATTTTATTTATTTTTTTATTCATTAGAAAATTTCAAAAAAACTAATTTCAATATCCTTTTTTATTTTTACTTAAAAACTACTTAAAATAAAGTCCTTAATATAAAACTTAAATCTAACTAAAACTACCTATTCTACCTATAAACTACTTAAAACTAGAACAACCACAGCAGCAAATCTAACTATCTAACGTTTTTTGTCTTTCATATATTGTTGTCTTTTTTTTGTATCCCATGTTTTTTTTTGCAGTTTTTTGTATTTTTTGTATTTTTGTTTTGTATTTTTTTTTGTATTTTTTTTGTGCCACCATGCCTATTCTACTTAAAACTAAACCCTAAAACTATAAAACAAGTATGTAAGCCGGCCAAGGCTTTAAACCCCATCCCGACTACCCACTATCAAGTGCCGATTGAAGCCACCAAAACTGGTTCTCCTGCTTCACCCTATCAGTTCGGTCCCGTTCGGACACAGCCCTACTGAACCGAAGGAGCTCTGCTCCGCCTTGTGCCATGACGTCCCGATTGTACAGGAGTTGCCTATCCACGGTTCGTCGTCTGACGTGGTAGATTAGCGGAACTGCCAATCTATCCTGTATCAGACCGCATCTATCTAAAAAGAGGAATGCCTCTGGTGGAATGAAGCCGCTCAGGCGTGCACTTTCAAAATACTCGTCGTTCGGATAAAACGCCCCGAAAATTAAATTGTTGGTCGAAGACATAGCTCTTGCAATGTGACCTCGAACGAGTTTTATCACGAAATTATCAATTTTGTTGAATCGAGCCCCGTTGTATAGGACCTCGTTGGAATAGTAATGCACGTAAGAAGATTCGGCTGTTCGATATAAGCCGGTACAGCGTCGTAAACACTGCCGCTCGAACACCCGAAACTTCTCCATCTGGGAAGGGGCAACGTTGAACCACACAGGACAACCATAAACGATCATCGGCCGTATAAGGGCCATGTAGCAAATTACCTTCACTGCACTCTGGGGTCAGGCCGACTGCTAAAAAACAGCCGTTTCGTCAGAGCGAAGGCTCCTCTGGCCCTGGTCAGAGCAGCATTTAAATGTCTGTCGAAATATAAATACTGATCTAACCAAATACCGAGGTACTTCACTACACTTTTGCTCGCTAATCACTGCCCGTGAAGATCAACGATGACCATCTTGCGCCAATTCTTGCACGTATCCCTCGTGGCCCTAGCCAACGGAGTCCGGAACAGAATTGTCTCCGACTTCTGAACATTTATTTTCAGTTTCCAGTCGTCGCAATATCGCTGAATCTTGTCGAAATCACGCTGCAAGAGAATTCTAATAACCTCAACCTTTCGGGCCGTTCTGTACGCAATTAGATCGTCGGCGTACGCAATTGCCTTTGTAAGACTACCTATCAGATCGCTGGTGTAAATGCTGAAGAGAATCGGCGAATTCACCGCTCCCTGTTGAAGACCATTTTTAATTAAGAATGTTGTGGTAGAAGTTACATTGACACTTTTGACAACAAACTTTCTACCGTTAAGCATATCATAAAGTATATACAACAATGGTTTGCTTATGCCAAGCCTGCTCAGTTTTAGGTAAAGACCCTCTAACCATACGGTGTCAAAGGCCTTTTCCAAATCAACCAGAACAGCACCTGTGCATTGTTGTTTTAATTTATTCCATTGGATATCAGAAACGAGTTTAGACGCAGCATGAATTGTGTCATGACCCGCCTTGAACCCGAACTGTTTATCCGGAATTATTTTGTTGTCCGCAGCCCACTTAGTCAGAGCCCTATTGATGATCTTTTCGAAAACTTTGCTGATGCTCGGAAGAAGACTTATCGACCGAAGATTTGACGGGTTTAAGTCAAGCTCTAGCTATCTGACCTACGCAAGGTCTTGATATTTTGGTGACAAAAATGTATTAAAATAAAAACAAAAAGGTGGAATCAGTTCAATCGAACAAAGAAAATAGGGGACAATTAAATTGGAATATACTTTAAAACAAAGAGCACTCACACATAGACAAGGGAACACTTTGGAACAAACAAAAATACTGCACACGTTACCGAGGAGAACTTTTGTTTTAAACAATGTATCACAAATTAAACACAATTAAAATTGATTAAAAAACTATTAAACACAATTATTTCATAAATAAAGTAAATAAACCAAAAAATAAATTCACTTATTCAGTGAAATAAGTATTTAAAGACGATTTCTATAGGAAAAATAATAAAAAAGATAGAGCCTATAGTAAACACGACTAATGGTTAGAACCAGTGCAACCATATTGACATACAGGCATCGTAATGTCATATTGGATTAAAGCAAGAGTACGAAATTTTGTACAAATGTTTCTATAAGTCGCAGATAAAAAACTGTCTATATGCATTTTTGATCAGGAAATATAAAATCTTAAAACACTTCTATTAGATGATTAACTTACTTGAATTCCGGGCATTTAGACATAAACATAACATTTTTGAAACACATTTATAATAACAGTATAGTATTACAGTGTCTCAAAATGTATAAAAGATTTTCATTCGGATACACAAGAAGAGTAAGTCATGCTGTCATTACTTCTTATTGGTGCTGTTCAAAACTTAACAACTTATAATATTTTTTTTTAAATAAATCAAATTAAAATTTAAGAAACATCAAAAAGTATGCACTCAAAAAATTGAAGTTTAAGCAGTTTTCTGCCGAAACTTTAATTCATTTTTTTTTAATTTGTTTTATTCTTTAACAAATTGTTTTAATATAATTTTTGTTCTTGAGACAATAATAATATTTTGTTAATAGGATACTCCACTTGAAAACCGAAGAAAAATATTATTTTTGTAGTATACATAATCACTTCGAATGTAATTTAATATTTTTTGATTTCTTTTAATTCTGTACAACGTTATTATGTTTAAAATAAAATTTAATTTAAGTGGATAGTTATTTTTTTCGCGAAATTTGAAATTAAGGCAGCAATTTCACAACTCGAAAGTGCAAGATATTGATTTTTGTCACCAGTTGTGCCACAGATTCATGGTCTATTTAAGTTTTTAACACTTTATTTATCTTATAGCAACAAATTCAAATACATATTTTTCTAATTTTCAATACAAACATACATTTCCAATAATTTCACTTATTTTTGTTCAATATTAAATAAATGTCTTTTTCATTTCGAGCAAAATACAAAACATATCTTTTTTTTTCATTCTAGGAAAGAAATTTAAATAATTATATTTGTAAATACATACATAGAAGGGAAATTCTATAAAATTTAAAAATTAGTAGGTATTATGTATGAATGGAATATTTTATATAAGCATTATAATAAAAAGAAAAAATTGTCTCTTTTCTTATCATTGAATCCGAAAAAAAAAAAACATAACCTCAATGTGATTTCACCATGATCCATGCTGTGTTGATTGAATATAATTTGAGTTTCCTTGATGTCTAGAACATCAACAATTTTTGTTTATTTATTTATCATTATATTTATATTTTCAGACGACAATTTTATATGCCTGGTGGTTGGTGTTGGTAGATAAAATAAGTACGCAATAATGTTTGTATCTATCATCGAAATCAGAACGAATGGAAAATATTACAAACAAACAAAACGATTATCTAAGTATGAGTACTTTTAAAAAATTGTCACAAAATTTGTAGGTCTATTTCGTCTTTTCACAGGATATGTTTAAAAGTGAAGTATCAACAGTTCAATTGGCATTTTTTTTCACCCCCACTTTTTGAATTCAATAATTAAATTTAAACATCAACATCAAGTATTTAAATCGGGACAAAATGACGACGTTGACAAGGACCAAGCAAAAGGATGTTTCTATGGATGTAACAATAATTCCTGGTAATTTTATATTTTTAACTTCCCATAGGAAGTTATTGTAATGGGTCCGATTTGTCAAATTGAAAATTTTGACATTTCTCGACGTTTCAAGGTCCCTAGAGTCGAAATAAAAGATTTTTAGAAAGATGTCTGTGCGTGCGTTCGCGACGTTTTTTTCGTCGTCCATAGCTCAAGAACCAGAAGAAATATCGACTTCAAATAAATTTTGTTATACAGATAATAAGGCAAAAAGATGCAGAAAGGGCTCTCAAGAAAATTGCGTGGGTGGTTTTTTTACCATAGCAGTTTAAAAAAAAGGTGAAAATTTTGGTTAACCCTAAATATCTCATGAACCAATGACGCTAGAGACTTGAATTAAATTTTATGTTATATATTGTAACGTGATACAAAACAATTATATTTTTGGAAAAAAAAATCAATTAACGGTTTTTTTTATAAATCAAAAAAACTGAAAAAAAAATGTGTCACTTCGAAAATTTTACGACTAAAATATGATTTCATCTCAAAAACAATTTTGTGCAACGAAGAATAATGTTTTTGACATCTGATAAAATTTTGAGAAAAATCGAATTGACAGTTTTTTTACAAAAAATAATAACCTAAAAAAAAATAAAAAAAAAGTTGGTAAAAATTGAGTTTTGACTCAAATATCTTTTCAAGACTTTGAGATATTGGCTTTAAACTACTTTTATCTTTCAAAAAATATTGTTTTCAACATTCAGTAAAATTTTGAAAAAAATAGAATTGACAGTTTTTTTACAAAAAATTAAAAACCGAAAAAAAAATTTAACGAAAGTTGGTAAAAATTGATTTTCGACTTAAATATCTTTTCAAAAATTTGAGATTATGGCTTCTAACTAATTTTAACTTATAAGAAATATTGTTTTCAACATTAGGAAAAATTTTGAGAAAAATCGAATTGACAGTTTTTTTACAAAAAATAAAAACTTAAACAAAAAAATGAATAAAAGTTGGTAAAAATTGATTTTCGGCTCAAATAGCTTTTCAAAAATTAAAAATATTGGCTTCAAACTTATTTTATTTCACAGAAAATATTGTTTTCGATATTCAGTAATTTTTTTATAAAAATCCAACAGTCCGTTTTTTCATAAAAAAAATAAAATCTACAAAAAATAGAACGCAAATTTGGTAAGAATTGATACATTTAGACAAACTTTTAAGCAAGACAAATCGATAGACGGGATGGGAAGTTATCAGTGTGGGTCGCATCCCAGCCTCTTTTTAAATTTTTAAATGTCTCATATCCTATAATAATATTGACATCACATTTTGCTTCAAAATATTCCAGTCATTTAACATAATCAATTGAAATATTGATGCGTATATACAACAACAAAAAAAATCAAAATAACAAACAAATATAATGAAAAAATCTCCTCAGTATTTGTGTTGCACATCACACAACAAGGACTTAAATTTCTCCTTGATTCTTGATTATAATAATAAATAAAAACACTTTGTATAGAATACGTACTTATATAGAATCATGCAAAATACAAAAATATCCTTAGGCCAGACGAGATACGATATACGTATAGTATAATACGCTTGGACTGTGTTGAGAACCGTAGGCTTCGTATATAGTATCTAATATTTTGTTTGTTAATTGAGTGCTTTTTTGTTTTTTGTTCAGTTTAATTTTGGTAAATAAAATCATTATTAATTTAATTTCCATAAGAACTTAATGTCTTTAATCACATCGAACAATAACAATAATAGAAAAGACTTAAGCTCTCAGGGTAGTGTGTTGGGGTGGGTGGTAAAAAGCTTAAGCTTCACAGCTTAACTCTATTTTTCTTCTTTCCTTTCAACTTTGACATTGTTTTGGTATAACATGTATGACTACACCTACCTCCAGTTAATTTTCATTAAAATATCTGATGCAATCTCTCAAAGGAGTATTTCACATATGTATGTACATACATTTTTATTGTATCCCTGCCATATGTCTTATAAGCGTGTTGCCTTAAATATTTACACGATGTTCTACTTGAGAGGTACTTCAGGTATCGGAATAAGGATATTTTCACAGGAGTGCAGAATATATTATTCTTGCTCGATACACGTGGATGTGATTTAAACGAAACCAAGTAAATGTGTGCTTGTACTTTAAGCACAAGGAAACACTTTTCAAAATTGGCATAATTTAGCTTAGGAAGTGACAGGAATAGAAAGTAAGATGATTTTGTTAATTTTTAAGAAAGTTTATAACTTTCATTTCAAAATAACCAACACAAGTTCTTAAACACACTAAACATTTTGCAGCTTATAAAAATGAAGACTCTAAAATTGCAATAACACACTTGAGAGTTTAGAAATACGAGAAGTATAGAAACCTTACCTAGACCATGGGTATCTATTGATGATGATATTTATTTTATTTTTTTAAATTTATATAAAACGGGCAATAATTCGAAATACACTTGAAACTTGTGATTTTATCCAATAACAGGTAAAAAATGGTAACCCGTGTATGATGTATAAATTTCGAATGAAATATACACACTGATCGATTTTTAGCTACAAAAATATTTTCATAGTAAATATTTTTTTTTTTTCTTTCATTGAATGTCACTCTTCTTAGAATTCGATGGGGATTCAATAAATATTACAATTAGATATGCACACTGAATATACATATGTATGTATGTATCTATCTATATTGGTACTGAATTGTACGTATCTTATTTTGAATAGCGCGTGGCAGTGAAATTCTGTGAAAAATTTAAAATTCTATTTAATTCTATAATCCTCATGGTATAGGCAATATTATGTATATACGTAAATATAAATAAAAACCACCCTCAAAAATAGGGTGGGTCTGATTTAGATTTTTATTCTAAAGTCAAAATAAACACTTTTTTTGTTGGTAAGGAATTAAAATTTGAAGTAGCCTGAAGAGTATTTTGATTCGATTCCAAATGTGTCACTTACAGATACAAATGTTTTATTTCTTGAATAAATGTTGACCAGTGAAGCTAAAGAGTGGTCTGATGTTAATGAAACACTTCGCAATTATGGAGAAAAATTTATAGAATAATAAAAAAAAAAAAAAAACTATAAAAAGTACGTATACGCCTAAGTGAACGCTGAATGAATGTATTTGAACTGTATACTGTATGAGTTGTTCGAATTTTAACGATGTTAGCATGGAAGTGATTTAAAAGAAAAGTAAAATTTAAACAACTAATCCTATTTGTTTGATATGTGTGGTATATGTTGAAAATGACCCATTTACTTGAAATATGCAAAAATGATCAATAACAATTTCTGTTTCGTGGCTGGATGTTCTACACGGCCTCGCAGAAGCTCCGGAGAACGAGCAAACTTGCAGAATGATGCAGAAAAGGCTCACAAGAAAATTGCGTAGGCGGTTTTTTTACCATAGCAGCAGGTGGACTGTAGCACCACCTTAAGTAAGTAAGTTTAAAAAAAGGTGAAAATTTTGGTTAAACATAAATATCTCATGAACCAATGACGCTAGAGACTTGAATTAAATTTTATATTATATATTGTAACTTGATACAAAACAATTATATTTTTGGAAAAAAATCCAGTTAACGGTTTTTTTTTTTTTTTTTTAATCAAAAAAACTGAAAAAAAATTTGTCACCTCGAAAATTTTACGACTAAAATACGATTTCATCTCCAAAACAATTTTGTGCAACAAAGAATAATGTGTTTGACATCTGATAAAATTTTGAGAAAAATCTATTAAAATAAAAACCCTAAAAAAAACATTACTCAAAGTTGGTAAAAATTGAATTTCGACTCAAATATCTTTGCAAAACCTTGAGATTAAGGCTTCAAACTTATTTGATCTTATAAGAAATATTGTTTTAACATTCTGAAAAATGTTGAGAAAAATCGAATTGACAATTTTTTTACAAAAAATTAAAAACCGCAAAAAAAATTTAACAAAAGTTGGTAAAAATTGATGAGATTTTGGCTTCTAACTAATTTTATCTTATAAGAAATATTATTTTCAACATTAGGACAAATTTTGAGAAAAATCGAATTGACAGTTTTTTTACAAAAAATAAAAACCTAAAACAAAAAACAATACTTAAACTTTTTTTATAAAAATCCAACAGTCCGTTTTTTCATAAAAAAATAAAATCTACAAAAAATAGTACGCAAATTTGGTAAAAATTGATACATATACACAAACTTTTAAGCAAGACAAATCGACAGACGGGATCTGAAGTTAGGGTTGCATCCCAGCCTCTTTTTTTGCTTTTTTCTTCAGATCTTTAAAAAATTGAATTATTTTCCCATTATTATTGAAGTAATATACATAGTTTTGGTAACAATAATACGTATTAATATATTGACTTATTACTTGTGTGTCTTTAAAATTTAAACGTTTCGTTTATGTATTTTGATATCCCTTAAGAACCACCCTTATGCAATTTGGGGTACTTGATTGTATAATTGATATAATGAGTTAGTATAAAACATACAAATAGGATACACGCTATTTGAGTCGATAAAAACAAAAAAAAATATGAAAAAAAAGGACAATAATGACTACTTTTATTCTCAGAAATTTTGAACTTCTGCGGCCATTTTTTTTATAAAATAAATTGTAATTGAAAAACTTATTTATTTATTTATTTATAAATGTTGACAATAAATTAAAATCTATTGTTAACAATTTTTTAAGAGCGCTTCTCGGCCTTATGGCTAAGATCAAAGTGAAAAACTTACAAGGGTACTTTCTTAAAGGTGTCAGATTTTAATTATTTGTCTAAATTATATTATCTAAACCGTTTCTAACAGTAAATTATAAAACAGAATCGTGTTGGGTGCTCCAAAATAATTCCTGGAGAAAGTTACAACAGTACTGACTGGCTCCAATATTGCGATTTAGAAAAAGAAAAATAATATTGTTGTAGAAAATCTGTGTAAAGAAGAGAAATTAAGGTCCTCAAATTCAAGTATTAAGCTTTTTTAGATGACATTTGTTGCTTGTTATTTAATTATTTTAGAATGCGTTTTCAAACATGTAACAGATTTTATTGCGGCATTAAAAAACGAGTGTTTTTTAAAGAGAAATCATTACATACAGAGGAGAAGGTGTGCCAACAATACTGCAAAATAATAGGTCCGTTCGGGTACTTTCTGCACTAAAATTCGTAAAAAGTGATATTTTAAAGAGTGGGGGTAAAATTCTCTCACAAAAACACAAAACTACAAAGAAGTAAGCGAACTTGAAAACAACAAATTTTTCTCACAATACTGTAAAAAATTTTGAAACATCATCATTTCATTTCGTGTTTAGAATTTATTTTTTTTTTGTAAATGGATATATTAAGGCAACATGAACTTCAATTTGTGCTTGAATGCTGTGTTGAAAGAAATTAAGACATCGATGATATTCTGTTGGAGGACTCCGAAGAAGATGAAAGTCTGTTTACTATAATATTCAACCGATTAAATAAAGCCAAAATTTTATAAGTGACAGCAAAAGTGAGCAATTTATTTAATTTATTTGAAGTTCTATCAAATGTGACACTTTCACAAATCAGCCTTAAGAAATTTCTTAGGCTAAAATTCGTAGGTTGGGGAAATATTTTACTCTCTCGTGAGCGCTCTCTTTTACGAAAAACTACGAAATTTTTGAGTACGCGAACAGAATTTGGTTGAATTTCGTAATTTTTTCTAAAATTGGACTGTTTAAGGAGGGTACGCCAACGGACCTAATGTGAGTCAAATTGTACGAAACAGATCAGAGCCCTGAGATTGTGATGTATTCAAAAAATGGATATGTCAACAAATTCACAGTAAATAATTAAGTTGAATCAAAAGAAATATTAAAATTGAAAAATCACATATGTATGCATGTAATATCAGTACAAATTTTTCTTGTGGAAATCGAAATTTCTTAAAATTAAATATTTGTTTCAGAATAAAACGATTTTTGTGCATTAGGGTGAAATTCAGAGCAAATATTTTTCTTATGTCGGGGAGAGTACGATAACTTTTACGACAAAGTTTAATGACGGATTTGTATGGAACAGTTAAAAACAAGCAAGAGGGGGGTCTATCTCCTCCCGTTTAGGCGGTAGGGGCAATTTAAAAAAACATGTACATTAAATGGAAAAAAATAATTAAAAAATAACGGTAATACCCTTAATTAAGTGTTATACCTTTTTGTAAAGCCAACACTTTTGTCTATTAGCTTGTTTTTAAATCAAGTCAAAACTATGCATGGTTTTTGAAAAAAATTGTTTTAAAGTCAAAATTTGTGCAAAAAAAAAGTTAAAAAAAAGGTTAAAAGTGTAATTTTTCAAAACTTTCAGATTATCTACTATTTTTTTTTTAGAATTCATTGCTCTTATTTGTTTTTGATCAAAAACTGAAAACTAGATGACTTTATGTCTTCTAGTTCTTGAGAAAATTGAAAATTACCAAAATAAATATTTTAATTAAATTACTTTTTCCTTGCTTAAGTATTAACGTAGTCTTATTTTGATAGTAATAATCGAATATGGATTAAGATATACCTAGGGTAAATTAATTTTTCTTAAATCCAGCTTATTTAAATGCAAAATAAACTTTGCATGCACCCCATTTTGCACCCACCGCACCTTGCACCCTCCCCCCTTGCACACACTCCAACTTGCACCCACCCCAAATCCTATAGTGTGCCCAAGCAGGGGGGTTGCAGATGCCTTACAGATGCCACTGTTGCTTACACCCAAACTCGAGCACACCTTACTGTTGCATACACCCAAACACGCATTACGCATACGCAAATACCATTATTACTATCAAAATAAGACCACTCAAGCAAAAAAAAAGAATTAAATTAAAATAGTACTTGTGGTTATTTTCAATTTTCTCAAAAACTAAAAGACATAAAATCATCTAGTTTTCAGTTTTTGATCAAAAACAAATAAGAGTAATAAATTCTGAAATAGAAACAATGGTAGATAATCTTGAAGTATTGAAAAAGTTACACTTTAAACCTTTTTTTAACTTTTTTTACTCAAATTTTGAGTTTAAAATTAAATTTTTCAAAAACTACGCATAGTTTTGACTTGATTTAAAAACTGGCTAATAGAACAGAATGTTGGCTTTAAAAAAATGTATACAACTTAATTGTAAAAATCACCGTTATTTTTTAAGAATTTTTTTCCATTTTAAGTAATAATTTTTTTAAATTGCCCGTCCTCCCATAGTAAAAAAATGGTTGCCTGTAAAGTCGGTTTTACGGGCGAAGATTTTACGTGACAACGTCTTTTTCTCGGTAGAATATTTATTGATATGAATATAATTAAATTGCACAATAGGAACAAGGAATTGAATGAAAATAAGAATTGCACAAATTTTTTAAACTAATAATTTACTTAACACTATCAACATTTATCAATAGTATGACATAACCTATAAACTCAGTTTCTCAACTTTTGTGTCAATCTAACAATTAATCAATCAATCATAGTTTACGATAATGAAATATCAGTGTACAATTATTTACCTTTATTGTTGTAGTTGTTGTAAATGACGAATCTAAGCACTCCACATTTTCACTACAGACACAGCTGACGATACTTTAACCACACGTGTGAACTTGTATTATGACGATTTCTTGTTTTTCCAACGCCAAGAACGTTCGAGAAAGACAAAGACAGAGACACAAGCATGCGCCGATTCAATGCGCCTAATTCTCTAGTGCTGCGCGCGCGGCAGACCGATCATAGTTGAGTGGGAGAGAGACGCAAGGCATTCGGCGGGCCTCTCTCTCGTTCGGTGACTCATCGTAACGTTACCGGGCGTTACACTTTTTCATAAGTGACTCCCAGCCGCAACCTAATTTAAGACGTTGTCACGTCAAAATGCTTATTTTTAACTGTTCTAAAAAATTCCGTTATAATATCTTGTCGCCTAAGTTATCGTACTCTTGCCCTTATGTCAAAATATGATTTGCTGTCCATCTGTCAAAACATAAAACATCGAATTCCACAAAACGATGGCCCTAATTTTGACGGATTAGAAAACCTTTGACAAATTATAATTTTTTTTCTGAATATTATCGAAATTTTTAAAAATTCTGTATTAAAGTAGTTATTCGTTAGTTTCATAAATAATAGAAAAAAAAAACAATAACAAACGTTGATAATTGATTAAGGGCACTAATAAAACATAAAATTAGCATCACAATCACAGTACACTGATTTATGAATCACAATCGGAATTACACCTGTGATTGAAAAATTACGCTTTAGCTCATATCTGCTATATGGAAGCCATGGCCACGGTTGTATGAACATCCTCCTTTTCCATTTTTTCATGGCTACATTTTCTGGTAAATATTTTCGATGACTTCAAGAAATCAATTTTTAAGTTCTTTTTCTTATTTTTCACAACACCCCCATACAAATTCTTACCCTTTCCAGGAATAAAACAATCGAGTACCTTGTTTTACAAAATTGCGATTGATTTTAAATTTTGAGCTGAGCAAATAATGGCTTATTGAAAATAAAACCTCTGATTGAAAAACCGTTTGAAAACAAAATTTCAAACTAAAAAAAAAAACTAAGCCAAACTGATAAATGTTCATTAGTGATCTTATTAATTTACACTTATTAACTTCCCATAGGAAGTTTTTGTAATGGGTCCGATTTGTCAAATTGAAAATGTTGACATTTCTCGACGTTTCAAGGTCCCTAGAGTCGAAATAATAGATTTTTAGAAAGATGTCCGTGCGTTCGTACGTCCGTACGTCCGTATGTCCGTACGTCCGTATGTCCGTACGTCCGTATGTCCGTACGTCCGTATGTTCGCGACGTTTTTTTCGTCGTCCATAGCTCAAGAACCAGAAGAGATATCGACTTCAAATAAATTGTGTTATACAGATAATAAGGCAGAAAGATGCAGAAAGGGCTCTCAAGAAAATTGCGTGGGTGGTTTTTTTACCATAGCAGTTTAAAAAAAAGGTGAAAATTTTGGTTAACCCTAAATATATCATTATTAAATTAATATAAAATATCTCAGAATTAAATTTTATATTATAAATTGTAACGTGATACAAAAGAAGTAGGTATATTTTTGGAAAAAAATCCAATTAACGGTTTTTATATAAACCAAAAAAACTGAAAAAAAAAATGTGTCACCTCGAAAATTTTACGACTAAAATATGATTTCATCTCCAAAACAATTATGTGCAACGAAGAATGATGTTTTTGTTTTTTATAAAAAATAAAAACCTAAAAAAAACATTACTCAAAGTTGGTAAAAATTGAATTTCGACTCAAATATCTTTTCAAAAAATTAAGAATAAGGCTTCAAACTTATTTGATCTTATAAGAAATATTGTTTTCAACATTTTGAAAAATGTTGAGAAAAATCGAATTAACAGTTTTTTTACAAAAAATAAAAAGCCAAAAAAAAAATTAATAAAAGTTAGTAAAAATTTATTTTCGACTCAAATATCTTTTCAAAACTTTGAGATTTTGCTTTAAACTACTTTTATCTTTCAAAAAGTAATGTTGTCAACATTCAGTAAAATTAAAAAAAAAATCGAATAGACAGTTTTTTTTACAAAAAAAATTAAAAACTGAAAAAAAAAATTTAACAAAATTTGTTAAAAATTGATTTTTGACTCAAATATCTTTTTAAAAATTTGAGATAATGGCTTCTAACTAATTTTAACTTATAAGAAATATTGTTTTCAACAATAGGAAAAATTTTGAGAAAAATCGAATCGTGAGTTTTTCTTACAAAAAATAAAAACCTAAACAAAAAATGTATAAAAGTTGGTAAAAATTTTTTTTCGACGTAAATATCTTTTCAAAAATTTGAGACATTGGCTTCAAACTAATATTATCTTTTAAGAAATATAGTTTTCAACATTCTTTAAAATTTTGAAAAAAATCGAATTGACAGTTTTTTTTACAAAAAATAAAAACCTAAAAAAAAACAATACTAAAACTTGTAAAAATTTACTTTCGACTCAAATAGCTTTTCAAAAATTACAAATATTGGCTTCAAACTTATTTTATTTCACAGAAAATATTGTTTTCGATATTCAGTAATTTTTTTATAAAAATCCAACAGTCTGTTTTTTTTCATAAAAAAATAAAATCTACAAAAAATAGTACGCAAATTTGGTAAAAATTGATACAAACTTTAAAGCAAACAAATCGACAGACGGGATGGGAAGTTATCAGTGTGGGTCGCATCCCAGCCTCTTTTTTTTTGGTAATAAGTCAAGTTTGCATTTAAGAAACTTACAAAAGTATGCAATCAAAAATTTAATTTGTCTCAAAATACCCGTAACGTTAAATTAATTTAAATTTTAATTATTTGTAGGTTATTATTTGTTTTTTAGAAAAAACTTTCGATTATATAGGGTTTTTCAATAAGGGCGGGTAGATGTTGTGTGTAGATGTAGTGGCGTTTGCTGTGTAGCACGTAGCGCCTTTCTGCTGGAGCCACATGTCGTCTAGGTTCATATGGTTTAATTTGGGCCAAAAGAAAATAGTTATCATTGTTATGTAGCGCTCGCTGTTGTCGGTGACCGCCTCACTAACGTCGTTTTCATAAAAGTACTTACTAGTTACGCCGCCGGCCCAAAATACACACCAAACGGTAACTTCTTGAGGATACATTATCACCTGGTGAACCTCGCGTCGTGCGTTGGTGTCGTCCCAAATAAAGCAATTTTGTTTGTTAACACAGCCATTTATCCAAAAATGCGCCTCGTCACTAAAGATGATTTTTCGGCCAACATTGGGATGATGGCTGATTGTTTACTGAACCAGTTGTCTCAAATTTGGCCACCAATGGCATAAACAACTGAATAATAAACAAAAGACGTGACAGATGTCACCAAAACAAAATGGATGCCACGGGGTGCCATAATCTACCCGCGCCAAGAAAAAAACCCTACATTATTCTAGAAAAAAAGTCCAATTGTTAAGAACATTATATTTCGTACTATAAAATTTTACTGCACGTAATAAAATTTGTTTGTATGCAATATTATTGAGCTCAATATTATTTGTTTTTTTTTTTCAATAATAACCCATAAATCAAAATAGGATTATTTGATGTTTGTGAGAGATGTGCAGGAAAATCAGAAACATTCGATTTTTAGTCGAGCGCGAAAATTGAGTCTTCGCTGAATATTTCGAATTTTTCGTCGTGACTCGGAACAGTAGGTACCCGTAAAAAGATCAACTGAAGGTAAGCTCACGTATAAACAATATCACGTTATCTGAAATGAATAAAAAATTATCCTAATTTTCATACAAAACTGGTATTCATCGTTGAGGCACATGTCTGAATGAAAAGGTACACCAAGAAACTGCAAAGTTGTTTAAATGGATTTCCAAAATATCCACATTTCTTTAAAAACCATCTACGGCGAGCTCTAAAAATCAACAATTTCCAACTTTGATGATATAAAACTTAACATTAATATTCAGCAGAAGAGTTCTAAATCCAACATAGCTCAGCCACATTGATAATTCGGCACGAGCAATTCTCGGTCATTTTTCTTTCACTTGAAAATATTTTGATGTTAACTAATTATCAGGATCGTGAGCCCATTAGACTTTTTCGTATAAAATTTTGTAAAGTTACCAGTTCTGTACAAATAAGCTGCAAACCACATCGGAACCTCAATGCCGAAATAAATGGTCATAGGTCAAAGCCTGGACTCATTGATGAAATCTTTTGCACCTTCGCACGAAAGATAGATGCCTCAAAATAAATGTTTTTTTTTTTTAAATGATTGATTATGACATCAGGTCATTAAACCTACCCTCACAATAATTCTATACACCTTAAAAACTGTTGAAGTTCAAAAAATCTTACTATTACAACCAAATAAACAACAATCACCATGTACTGTACGTCATGTACAATATGTTGTATATTGTACAATTCACACTTTCATTCTTCTCTGACCCAAATAAGGCTAACGACCTCTTTTACTCGCACAAAATAAAACCCGTTCCCACTCTCGCATAGTTACATATACGGACAATAGCTTCAAGTTCAGCCGATAACATAATCAACAACAGATTCACGCATTGAACCTGAACTTGAAAAACGAAAAACGAAAAACGCAAACATCGTTCAAGGATTCATTGATGGTTCTTCACCTGTTTCCACATCACATTAACCTGACTTTTAATATGAAGTGTCGCATATGGTTAAGGTTATGGTATAGCAAATGTTCTGATGCCAACTGGTTGTCATATTTAATAAATCTTCATTCCCAGTTTCGTTCTATATACACCTCATACCCTCAATGACGGAAAACTGTCTCCAACTCTTTACAATTGTTATTGTCTTATAAATCTATCAGCATGTGGGAACGGGGGCTTACATATATGAGCATAAAGAGTCCTGGCAACAATCATTTATTTCAGCTGTAAGAATCCGGAGGTAATCGTGTTAAGTTTCACACATCTATCTTCTGCGAATTGAACCAACGCGTTTATTCGAATCATGTCATACACCACACACAAAAACGCTCGCTTTTTAAGATACAGCTGCAAAAAGTGCAACATCAAAGTTCAAAGCAATGTCAATGATGCTTGAAGGAAGTAAATCGAACATGTGACTCTACTAGTCACGTTTTTCCTAACAAATAATTGTGATGCTGTTCACCTATGTCATGGATTGGCAGTTGGCTTGGCGTTTGGCACACACATCTCGGGTGGCGTGAACTGCATTCTAGCGCCATCAAAGCACATTGCTAGGAATCCGTTTAAAAATTTTCCAACTCAATTCATTGCACCCGATGACGTAAATTCTAGAATTAGTTCTTAAAATATACTTTCTGATGTCGATGTTGGTCGTTGGGTGCTGAATGCTGATTCTGAGTTCGACACGGTTCAACTTGGTTGGTGTGAATTATTGTTTGAAATACATACATCACACCGGAAGAAACGAGTAGAGTGGGCGTTGCGTTGGTTTTCTTCTTTCTTTTATGTGAGTACATGTTAAAATGTGACTCGTCGGATTCACCTGTAGGTTACTTTATACCAACCATCAGAGAAGAGTTAAAAAGCTTTTGGGATCATTTGCCTTTCAGGCCTTGAAAATCCATTTTATTAACGGCCAACAGCAGACAAATCAATGGTCCATCTGGGAAAAACAAATAGGTTTTGATCCTTTTGTTTGTTTTTAGGAAAATTCCAAGAAAATTCTAACGAAACGACGGACGACCGGTGTGATGATGACGACCTTATCCATCTGCGATGCGATGACCTATAGATAGCAGTGGACGAAACCAAGGCTCTTGTTTGTTTTCATGATAGAAACACAATATTCACATCAAATCTGTCAAATGTATGTACCTAGGTATATGGAAAGAATACAAAATTTTGACGTTTTCTTATAGTTCATTTAGTTTGAATAAAGTTCAATTTTTGGTAGAGTTACCTTTACCTGTGTGCATGAGGTCATTTATAACTTATTGAACCTTTTGTGGTTTTGATGACGACATTTTTGAGGACATCCGAACAAGGCGGCAAACGCATCCAACACAAGCTATATGCTCCATTAAAGTTCAATGGAATGTTTTAGGAAATAAGAGTTGTGCAAGAACGTCATCACATGATGTCATTATTGATAATGCATGGAAACTATAGCAGGTGATGGTGCTTAAATGATCTCATCAAATGTGACTACGTTGATGGAAATAAACAAGTTTATGGAAGGACTTAAAATATCTCTTAAAGCAGGAGAAATCCGTTCGTATGTCTTGACGTATGTACTTATAATTCAGGTACATGCTCTGTTAGTTTAACTTAATATGTCATTTTTCACTTTAAAATTTACGGGTGGAATTTTTGACTTTTCGAATACATAGAAATGAACATTTTTGACACGTGTTTATGAAAGATAACACTTAATTGACCTTTAATGACGTAAGGTTTAAAAACCTGAACAATTAGTTAAAGTTGAAATATGGGAAACTTTAGTATGAAATATCGAAATGATTGCGCACAGTGAAAAGCAATCCAGCTTTTGAAGTTTCCATGTCAAAAATTAATTAAAAGACCACCTCATTTCCTCTTGTTAAGTTTTCATATGAAATGCTTTATTTTTCCAAATATTTAGTCAAATCGCTTGCTTTTCTATGTCAGTGGGATGAAACATGTGAATGAAAAAAAGAAAACCTTAAATCAATTTATGATGAATTAGTTTTGCAAGATGTTTGTCAATAGACGGCTTCAGCAGTTAGTTCTGCTCAATTTTGACATATTAAAAATATCATATGTTGGCTTTTAAATACAATTGTGTGCGTCTAATTATTTGCACAAAAAAAGAGGCTGGGATGCGACCCACACTGATAACTTCCCATCCCGTCTGTCGATTTGTTTGCTTAAAAGTTTGTATCAATTTTTACCAAATTTGCGTACTATTTTTTGTAGATTTTATTTTTTTATGAAAAAAACAGACTGTTGGATTTTTATAAAAAAATTACTGAATATCGAAAACAATATTTTCTGTGAAATAAAATAAGTTTGAAGCCAATATTTGTAATTTTTGAAAAGCTATTTGAGTCGAAAGTAAATTTTTACAAGTTTTAGTATTGTTTTTTTTTTAGGTTTTTATTTTTTGTAAAAAAAACTGTCAATTCGATTTTTTTTCAAAATTTTAAAGAATGTTGAAAACAATATTTCTTATAAGTTAAAATTAGTTAGAAGCCATTATCTCAAAGTTTTGAAAAGATATTTGAGTCGAAAATCAATTTTTACCAACTTTTATACATTTTTTTTAGGGTTTTATTTTTTGTAAAAAAAACTGTCACTTCGATTTTTCTCAAAATGTTTCCTAATGTTGAAAACAATATTTCTTATAAGTTTAAAGTAGTAAGAAGCTATTATCTCAATTTTTTGAAAAGATATTTGAGTCGAAAATCAATTTTTACAAACTTTTGTTAAATTTTTTCTTCGGTTTTTAATTTTTTGTAAAATAACTGTCAATTCGATTTTTTTCAAAATTTTACTGAATGTTGACAACAATATTTTTTGAAATATAAAAGTAGTTTAAAGCCAATATCTCAAAGTTTTGAAAAGATATTTGAGTCGAAGATCAATTTTTACCAACTTTTATTAATTTTTTGTTTGGGTTTTTATTTTTTGTAAAAAAAATTGTCAATTCGATTTTTCTCAAAATTTTATCAGATGTCAAAAACATTATTCTTCGTTGCACAAAATTATTTTGAAGATGAAATCATATTTTAGTCGTAAAATTTTCGAGGTGACAAATTTTTTTTTCTCAGTTTTTTTGATTTATAAAAAAAACCGTTAATTTTTTTTTCCAAAAATATAATTTGTTGTTATTTTTATTGTACTATTCGTACTAGAATGTCAGCATGTTAGACTTGACCATTCTTTATTCCGTCAATTTCATTGAATGTTTGAACAACAACAACAACTTAAAGGTGCTACCACTCATTGTTTTGGCTGGAGATATAATTGTTTTGTATCACGTTACAATGTATAAGATATTTAGGGTTAACCAAAATTTTCAACTTTTTTTTAAACTGCTATGGTAAAAAAACCACCCACGCAATTTTCTTGAGAGCCCGTTCTCTTTTCTGGTTCTTGAGCTATGGACGACGAAAAAACGTCGCGAACGTACGGACATACGGACGTACGGACATACGGACGTACGGACGTGCGAACGTACGTACACACGCACGCACAGACACAGACCTTGAAACGTCGATAAATGTCAAAATTTTCAATTTGACAAATCGGACCCATTACAATAACTTCCTATGGGAAGTTAAAAATAATGATTTTCTCCAATTATTCGTTGAGAATTATTAAGAAACACAGATGTTGGGTTCTTCATAAATAGTACAATATATTCGCAGACATTTTTCAAGCATAATGGTCTAGGTTCGTATTCGTAGGATTCGTAGTGATTCCAAGAAATTGACATAAGAACTGGTATACTCTGGAGATAAAAATAGGGTTGCGATAATCTTAAACATATCGTGTTACTGATGTTTTTTTAGGAGTATAGAAATTTAAGTTGGCAACACTATTTTAACTGGCAGCCATTTGTCAAGTGATTTGTTTTTTGTTTGGTTTTGCAAGTTGAAAAACGCTTCCAAATTTTGCAATTTTTTTTTTTAAATCGTTATTCCAAATTTTATAAGCGAATATTGCTTAGCTATGAAGCTCACTTTTGGTTGAATAGAAATGCAAATCAACCCAACTGCCATATTGTAATTAATGATTATTCTCCAGTGTATGTTGAGACACCGTTACATCCAGAAAAACTGACTGTTTGGCGTCCTTTATGGGTTGATAGAATAATTGATCATTACTTCTTTTGAAACGATGATGGCCGCAACTTTACAGTAAATGGTGTAGAGTCATGATTACTGACTTTTTCATTCATTATTTTATTCCCAATATTTGCATACGCACACCTAGTGCCACCATTGATTTATTAAAAGTTAAGATACAAAGTGTACTTCAAAGTCAAACTGTCACTTTCGCTGTTCTTAAGTAATAACAGGTACAAATTTAAGGAGTTAAAAAATCTTTACCTTATTTTATGAAATGTTTTACTATTTACATTAGTAAAAACTTTTAAACATATTTAAAACGTCTTATTATTTTATCTACACATACTAGTTTTCGTAGGTATATTTTCACTTCAACTTTTCTTTCTTAAGTTAGATGTACATAGATACTAACTTATCATCTATACTCCTACCTTCCGTCGATTCCAATAGAAAACGCTTTATTCTTTCAAATGCGAAGATTTTTACTCACAAAGATATCTAACATTTCATAAGACAAGTTTCTCGAAGGCAAATACCTGTTTGATTTAAAAATTATATCTTACACGCATATGATATCTAATCAAACGTCTTAATGCATTTTGACCTTTTCTATGCTTATCAAAATAAAAGAACGTAAACAAAAATGACATACAGCTGGCAATTACACAAAATTACACTATCACAACAACAACACCGAGCCAACTAAGAAAGAAGAACAACCGGAACGCAAAAGACCAACTATAGCTTCAGAAAAAATAATGCCTTGCAATCTTTTCTTCCTCTTTTCTTGTGCAGAAATCCTGTTTTGATTTTTCTTCACGCACTCTGCACATGATGTGTACGCACACCTTCTAGAATAAAATAAGAAAACGGACGAGGTGCATCATCAACACATCACATCACATCACATTACATTACAACCTAACCAATAATATAAGACTTAGCCAAAGCCACCTCAAGGTACTTGCCCTAAGCCCTTGAAGAATATGTTTAAACAAAGGAAAAAGAATTTTATTTCAAGGGCAAAGTCCCCAAGGAACTGGTTATTTGTGTACCTGTACAGTACATGCAATCATTTGTGGCTAGAAAACAAACCTTGAACTAGGAATGAACGTTGAGAACTTCAAATCGCTACATCACCTTCACCATCATCAGCAAAACCCTTTACGTTTACGAAGGAAGCCATTCATGGGCCTATAAAAGGCTACCCACTCGGTCTACTTCTATGTCAATCGTTTGCTTGTGCTTCTCGAGGACGTATCTCAATTCAACAACAACAAATTAAAAATGTTCAAATATGTAAGTACATTTTTATTATTTTAATATTTTTAATAATTTTACAATTAAAATTTCAGTTGATTTTTGCTCTGGTCATGGCATTTGCTGCTGCCACACCAATTCTTCCACTTAGCCCAGTAGTGACCTATAGTGCTGGCTCATTATTGCCAACCGAATATGTATCCCCATCACAGGGGTTCTATGGATCCCATGTCTATGCCGCTCCCTATCCATACAACTACATCGGAGGTTATAGATCAATTCCATATTCTCTGTAAGGATGAATAATGATTGAATATTATGGGAATCCTTTTGTAATGACAAAAATTGCTGGTTAATAATAAAAATGATTTTGAATACGAAATAACTTGGAATTTGTTCTTATATAGTTTTTCACTTCGATAATAATAATTTTAAAGCAAGCACCAATACTATCAACAATGCGCCATAAGGGTATCATATTAAAATGACACTGAGTTGACAGACCCAGGAAAAATAAAAAGCACTGCATAAGATTGGTCTATTTATTTTATTGACCATAACTAAGCTCAAGACGTCAAAAGTTGAATTTGGTGTGAAATGAAAATTATATTAAAAAGACATTATGAACAATTGTACATCTAGTTTCAAAACATGGCTGAGTGCCGGAAAGCCAGACAAAAATCCTTTGCATTCTTGCGGCTACTCTTTAAAAGTACATATGTACGCAGCAGCTAATAAAAGCTTTAAGAAACTCTGTCTATCCAAGAGGAAACAACTGGAGGAAAAAAATGTTGCTATCTTGAATTCATGAAAATCTTCTGCAGATTTTTGGAAAGCCGCTAAAACTATCACTGGAAGAACCAACACAATTTCAGCAACATTGCATGCGTTTGAGCTTCGTGAGCATTTTAAGAGCCTACTTAACACTCCGATATTCTCTCCGCTTACACACTATGCAGCCCCTTTTTTTAGTGATTATTTCTTAGATGCGCCGTTTACAACTGATGAAGTACGGAACGTAATAGATAAATCTAAGGCGGGAAAAGCTCCAGGTGACGACCGAATACCAGCAGAATTTTATAAAAATTGTTCTTTGGAATTCGTAGCCGCCTTAACAAAAGAATATAATTATAATATAATATTTGAGACAGCAACTGTTCCTGCAAGCTTTAAAAGGGCAATTTGATATCCACTGCACAAAAAAGGATCATACGATAATCCCGAAAATAACAGAGGCATCTCTTTTTTGAACACATCGGCGAAGCTATTTAGTGCTCTGATTTTTAATGGGCTTACGCAGTGGGTAAATGACAAGGAAATACTCTGCGAATTTCAAGCTGGGTTTAGGAGAAACTACTCGTCCTTAGATCAATTATTCACCCTCTTTAATATTGCGGAAAGCTTTAAACAAAGGAAGAAAAAACTGTATGCTTTTTTCGTCGATTTTCGTTCAGCTTTTGATACAATCGCACGTGAAGCACTCTTTTATAAGCTATATAAATTAGGAATATCTTCCAAAATTGTAGTTTTATTAAAAGCAATGTACGAGAACAATTGTTGCAATTTTTCCCGACGAGCAATTATTTATATAAAATTATAACCGAAATTAATAAACCAAACGAAAAGAAAAACGAAAACACTTTATAAATTTAACCGCGAAAGATGTAATGAAATGTGATTATGCCGAACTGTCAAATAACAGCGGCGAAGAGGCAAAATTGCAACAGGCAGCAAGTTAAGTGCTGCCACCACGACGAGCTCAGTAAGGGGGTGGGTTCAGTACACAATTTAATTAATCGAAGGGTCGATTGATTAAGTTGCTCGCGATTTAGTTGATACCACTTTGATATCAGAAAGAAATAATTTTATTAAAATTGCCACAGGGGCGTTCTTACGTTAAGTAAGTAAAAGGGCGCCAGCAATTTTTTTCTGAAAATAATAAAAAGGAAATTGCAAACCTTTAAGAAGAACAACGAGAAGAAATACCAACACAACGATAGAACCACTGTAGAAATAAAAAAAAGAACAGAATGGATACCTTTTTAGATAAATTTATTAAGTTAAATCTGCCTGAGAAACCTTACAAGAGTAGGACTAAAACTCAGGATCTTTTCAAAATTAGATAAAAAAAATTGTATGGACAATGGACCGTTAAGGTCTTAATTCCCACAAATAAAATTGGGACAAAAAAAATTAAAACGATTCAATCACAGAACAAAACTTGTACTTATCTTTTCTCTCCTTATAATTTTTACTCCAGAATCCTCAACTAGTTACGTATTATTTTTCCTTTCTTTTCCTTTCCTTTTCTCCTTAAAATTTTTCTTTAATAACACAACTCACTTTTCTAAATTTTTCTCAATTTTTTTTGTTCACTTTGTCTTTGTTTCGATATCAACTCAACTTTCTGTCTCCTCACTTTCAATGTTTGGTAAGAATTGACGGTCAGATTCCAAGATCTGTCCTATCTCTTCTTTTCATCTCCCGCCAATTCTAGCTTTCAGCCAATATGGAGTGGCGGATTTCAATCACATCATCAACAGCCAATCGGAGATCGGCTTGTTGATCTCAACTTGTGATGAAATTCTCGCGATCCCGCTTACTCGCTCTTTTCTCACAGCTAAATGCCAGTCATCCTGGAATTCGCCGCCCGCTGGATTCACTTCCAGGTCACGTCGATTCCAGGAGCTGCATTCAGCCACCCCCACTTTCTACTTCGATATCGTAACAAGACTAAGAAACTTAAAATTGAGAAAAATCTTTTCCTTTACTTTACCTTAACTTTAACTTTGACTTACTAACCGCGCGAAAGGAAAGAAAAAGAACATAGTTACAATTTGGGATCTGTTAACTAAACCCGACTAAGTTTCCCGAGACTTAACCGTCCATCAGTCCATACAATTTGTTTACGAGTTTTACAAATAATTAAAAATATCAACGTTAAACAAACAAAATTATCAATGTAAATAAAAGAAATTAAATATATACAAAATGAATTTAACTAAAAAATATAAGTTTACAATTTTCATAAAATTTTAAGTTGGGCCGTAGGCCATTCTCCATTTGGAGTAACTTCTCGCGCAACTTTTCCGTATGCATCTACCAGACCGTCCATCTGGTTTGGTTTCACTTGAATGGAAACCAACCTTCTTTTTAAACCTGAAACGAGACTTGGTATTTTTTTTCCTCACGAAAATGACAGAGAGAACCATGGTCAGAAGGACTACGGCCGTCCCGCTCTCTCTCATCCTCGTGTAGAAGGAATGTGACATTTGTCAAATCAAATAAATAAACAAAACAAAAGTGAGCAAGTGGATGCAAAATGCATCATCTTTATTAAAAATTAAAATTAATAACAAAAGTAAAAGAACTTGTTGCGTTCAATTATAACGTAACAAATCCCACCCTTTCCTCCTTGAAAAGGTGTTTGTTCATAATACAAACAAGATTACTTAAAAAGGGACTTCCAATATTTATTCGTTTTCCGCTAACGACGTAAAAGGCTTCAGATCTTTTATGTGCCAAGTGCCACGATCTTTGCCGTTGTCATCTTCCAGAACATAAGTCCAGGGAGATAACCTTTTTGAAATTTTAAAAGGGCCCACAAACTTTGGTGCCAATTTAGCCGCATAGTAGTTTGCCGCATCGGACAAAACAAAATTTCTTCGCCATACCAGGTCATTTGGGAGATATTGAGTATCTCTCCTCCTGAGATTGTATGTCTCGGCGGACTTCCTAACCGCCATTTTTAATTTTGCAGCTATCTCTAATCTCAACTTCTTGAATCGTTCTTCAATGGTTCCTCCTTCGACTCTCCTATTCCCTTCGATACTCTCACTCCTAATACCTTCGTAGTTCCCACTCGTTGACATCTCTTTTCCAAAGTTTGCATAATACGGACTAACCCCTAAAACCTCATGTTGAGATGTGCGTATAGCACAAGCTACCTTAGCTAACTGAGAATCCCAGACTCGGTGATTCTCTGAAACATACGCTCTTAAAGTTGTTTTAATAATTTGGTTAATCCTCTCGGCAGGATTAGCCTGTGGATGATAATGCGGAGTAAACCTAATTTTCGACGAATAACCCTCACAAAGTGTCCTTAACTCCCTACTCTTGAACTGTGGACCATTGTCACAAATGACAATCTTGGGAACTCCAAATAACAGAAAAACATTATCTTCTAATTCTTTACATACCGCCTTTGCGGTGGCTGTCCTAAGTGGAAACAATAAAGGAAATTTGGTAAGATAATCTACTACTGTTAAGATATACATAAATCCTCTGTTGGACTTAGGTAAGGGCCCTACTAAATCTACGCTAATCATCTCCCAAGGAGATGATGCTCCTACTCTCTCAGTCATAAGACCGGCTGGCTTGTCGTTAATCGGTTTCACCTGTTGGCATATACTACATTTCCTAACATATTTGATGACGTCTGCTCTCATCTTAGGCCAATAATATTTAGCTCCTACTCTCGCGAACGTTTTTCTAACCCCCATGTGTCCCGCTAGTGGACTATCGTGACACTCTTTCAAAACTTCTATCCTATCTTTCTTTCCTACTACTAACTTCCACTCTTCGTTATTGTCATGCACGATCACATGATTTGACTTTACAAATTTGTACAACCTGCCATTGTCTACTCTCCAATTCGGAAAAGCTAACGGATTAGACTCAACTGACGAAACCATCTTAGCCACCCAAGGGTCCTTATCCTCATCTAAAATCCCAGCTAACTCTGGAACTCCCCGAGATAACATGTCTGGTACTACATGTTCTTTCCCTTTCCTATGAATGATTTCAAAATCAAACTGTTGGAGCCGAACTGCCCAACGTGCAAGTCTACCCTGTGGATCTTTGAGATTGCTCAACCAAATCAAAGAATAGTGATCCGTTACGACCGTAAACCGAACTCCTTCGATATAAGGCCGTAACTTCTCGACCGCCCATAAAACTGCCAAACATTCCTTTTCCGTAGTGGAATAATTTCTTTCACTCCTATTGAGTGACCTACTTAAGTAACAAATTACTTTTTCCCCCTCTTCAAATGTTTGGGTGAGTACGGCCCCGATGCCGTAGTCGGATGCATCTGTCTGAACGACAAATGGAAGCTTGAAGTCTGGACATGTCAAAATTGGAGCCGTGATTAAGCATTCTTTTGCTTTCCTGAAACTATCTTCACATTCCTGTGACCAAACGAATTTCCTACTCTTTTTCAACAAATCTGTCAAAGGCCTAACTAGTGTTGCGAAATTCGGTACGAAGCGTCTGTACCATGAAACTGTCCCTATGAAACTCCTAACTTGTTTTACATTTTTAGGTGCAGGAATTTTGATCATACCATCTACTTTTTCTGGGTCCACGTGTAACCCGTTTTTGTCGACTACATAACCTAAAAACTTGAGTGAAGGTCTACAAAAATTGCATTTGTCGCGGCCTACTTTCAACCCCGCCTCTCGTAATCTCCTAAGAACCTCACTTAAAATCTCTAAGTGTTTGTCAAATGTATCTGTGACGATAATGATATCATCCAGATACACGAAGACAAACGGTTCCAACTCAGGCCCTAACACACTATCGATGAAACGCTGCCATGTTGCAGGCGCATTGTGTAATCCAAAAGGCATTCTTTTGAATTGAAATAGACCCCTACCAGGTACCGTAAAGGCAGTGTACTTCCGCGATTCCAATGCCATTGGAATCTGCCAGTAAGCGGACTTAATGTCCAACGATGTTAAAAATTTGGCATTCCTAAGTTTGTCTAAAATAGCCGAAATTATCGGCAACGGATACGCATCCCTTTCTGTAACCTGGTTAACCTTCCTAAAGTCGACACAAAACCTAAAACTATCATCTTTTTTCCTAATGAGAACAATTGGGGAAGCCCATGGACTGTTTGATTTCTCAATCACGTCCTCTTCCAACATCTCCTGAAGTGATCTATCTATATGTTCCTGCATTGCCGGTGAAACCGGGTAATACCTTTGCTTAATAGGCTCAGACGAAGTTTTGATGACATGTTCTACCATTGTTGTTACTCCTAACCCTTCTGGCATATTCTTAAAAGCATTCTCGACTAAATGTTTAAGTTTCCCTTTCTGATCCTCGTCTAATTCAGACTCCTCTGTGATAGACGTAGTATCTATCGAAGCCACTATCTCCTGGCTCGAAAAACTCCACATGTTCGAACGTAAATCCGGGACTATACCCGATAATGCCCAAAAATCGGCACCTAAAATCAAAGCATGCGGTAGGTTGGGAATGACTAAGCATTCAATCAGAATTGACCTACTCTCTACAACAATGGGTATTTTAACTGTTCCTAAAACTCCTATACTTGCACCATCTGCTAAATGAACTTCCCTAACATTTGACCTATCTAATTGTAATCCTACATCTTTTAAAACACGCCATGCGTCCCTACAAATTATCGTTCGCGATGCTCCAGAATCTAGTAATCCTAAAAACCTAAAACCATAAATATTAACTCCTAAAAATGGACGTCTATCTATACCACTAGAATCTAATGTGAAACCTAACCTAACCTTGCAAGCCAACTGGTCGCCAGCAGGCAACCTTCCTAACTCTGACGCCGGCGCTCTTGCCCTGCTGGCCCAAGAGTCCGTTGCCCGTTTCCCGACGAGCAGCGTCTACAATTTTGCCTTGTGGTCCCTACAGTACCACAACCAAAACAGCGCCTAGGAGCGGAACAGGAATTAGCGAAATGGCCTTCCCGGTTGCACTTAAAACAACGATTGTTTCTATTAGGTGGGGGATCAGGATTAACCGCAACTCGAGTATCCGATACCGATGCGATATAAGCAACATCCGGCTCCAAAGCCGACCTGTTGCGATAAGAGGGTGGAGGAACGAATGACTCAACATTTGCCCTAATGGTTTCTAGCCTTCTGCCCAAGGCCACCAAATCGTTGACTGACTTAATGTCAGCTAAACCTAGCTGTGTCTGGTAGAATGGAGCTATATTCTTCATGAGAATAGCCAACTTTCTATTCTCACTCAGAGGCTCCGAAAAACGTTTGAAAAGAGTCTGCATGAGCGCAACGTACATGCCTATTGACTCTTCCTTACCCTGGGTTCGACGCCTGACCTCATCCAACAAGAGATCATCATAGTTGGAGGGCAAAAACTCCAACTTCAATTCCCTAACCAACTCTTTCCATGTTGAAGCCGTGTCCCTAATCGCCCTAAACCAGAGGAGCGCCTTCCCAGTAAACAAATCCACCGCTGACCTGTAAATTGCTTCCTCAGAAACACCACGAGCCTCCCTCAATTCTTCAATTCGTTCGATAAAAGAGTTCACTGATGAACCACACCGTTCACCAGAGAACTGCACGTTCCACTTGTATGGTCGCTCGGGGTTCCGGTCACGGGGTGTATCACCCTGTATTTGGAACCCACAAGAGCTCGTTCGTTGGCCGACTGACGCAGCTGGCGCATCCAAATCTGCTGTCGACATTGTTGCTTGGTTAGATTGATTATTATTATTATCATTAACATTTTTAGGAGGTTCCATCACCTCCTCTACCTCGGACAATTTAGCCATCAAAAGTAAAATTTCCCCCCTTAAATCCGCTACCTCGTTAACCTCATCAGACGATTCTGCCTTAGCCCTAGAGATCCTACCTAACGACCACTCGATTTTTGTCAACACTTTCTGATAATCCGACGACTTCGGATTTTTCGAAACACTTGGAAGCAAATCCCTAATTTCTAAAATTTTCGCCCTAACCGCTTTTGAATCCTCTTCAAATGAATATGGATAGTGAGGACTATCCGAAGAAATTGAACCAGTCCGTTCCAACATGCGACTGGCCCTGAGGGTCATCCTCATCTCGTCCACCTTAGACCCTTCCTTCAGGCCCCTAGCCCGCAACTCATAAACAAGTTCTTCCTTGGAAAGCCTATTAATATCCATCCTAACAAAAAAGTATATCCAAAAGAAAACTACAACAAAATTTTATTTAAAACCGTTGAAAAACAAAAACACCCTTTAATTGAATCAACCAACGATGACAACTATGCCCAATCAAAATTAAAAAAAAATTTAGAACGATCAATACTAACAAGAAGAATACCTTAAGGAGAAACTCCAATAGCAAAAAAAAAGAAAACAATATGGTAAAAAAAGAAAACAATATAGTAACACCAGAAAAGAGTAATATTGAAATTAATATTAAGAACTTTTTTAAAAAAAAATCAATATGGTCACCCCAACAAAAGTTCAAATAAATTTTAAGAAAGCCTAAGAGAAAATCAATACGATAACACCAGCAAAATTATTTTAAAATTAATTTAAAAAAAACAAAAAAAAAGTTGATATGGTAACCCCAGTAAAGAAAAAGTATCAAATGAATTTAAAAAAAAGTAAAAGAAAATCAATGTGATAACCCCAGCTAAAATTTTTTGGAATTAATTTTAAGAAAACAAAAAAGTTGCTATGGTAACACCAATAGCAATTCAAATAAACTTTAAGATAACCAAAAACCACCAGTAGAAAAAAAACAAATAATAATATTCCCATTAATTTTAAGCAATCAACAAAAATAACTATGGTCACACCAATAAAAGATCACGTAAGAAAAAATATTAATGTTCAGATAAATTTTAACGAAAACTAAAAGAATTAATAGCAAAAATTATTTTAAAATTAATTTCGAGAAACGAAATAAAAGTTACTATGGTAACACCAATAAAATTTATATTAAAATTAAATAAAATTCAATACCGCACGAAAAGAAAAGAACCCACAATAAAAAGACTTGAAATTATTAACCGCAAAAATTCTTATTGAATTAATATTGAATTGTATATGAATGAATATATAAAGGTATGTGGAAGGTCACCTTCAAAATCAACCCCCAAATCTCAACTATCACTATTATATATAATATATATATATATATATATATATAAAGAAATATATGTATAAATGTATTTTTAGGCAATTAATTTAAAAAAAAAAACAAGAAAACAAAATAAAAAGAAGATCACTCACTCAATTTAATACCGAAAAACTTTCCAATCAACTGGACAATTTCCACCGCTGTTTCCACTCCCAGTCACACAAGTTTTTCCGTAGTTTATCCTCACTGAATCTTTTTAAAATTTTGAACCTTCCACCTGCCAACCAAATTGGGTTAATTTTTTGAAGAATTTCCACCGCTTTTCCTTGGTTTATCCTCACAGATATCCTGGATTTAATTTCACAAATATCCTGTATAGAAAGCAAAAAAAAATTAGCAGTACCAATTGCAAACAAAAGGACAAGAAATCACAAACTTATCTAAAAAAAAACAGACACAGCACCAAAATTTCCAAAAACAACGAAGTAAAATTTTTCTTTTACAGGCCCCACGTTATGGGCGACAATTTGTTGCAATTTTTCCCGACGAGCAATTATTTATATAAAATTATAACCGAAATTAATAAACCAAACGAAAAGAAAAACGAAAACACTTTATAAATTTAACCGCGAAAGATGTAATGAAATGTGATTATGCCGAACTGTCAAATAACAGCGGCGAAGAGGCAAAATTGCAACAGGCAGCAAGTTAAGTGCTGCCACCACGACGAGCTCAGTAAGGGGGTGGGTTCAGTACACAATTTAATTAATCGAAGGGTCGATTGATTAAGTTGCTCGCGATTTAGTTGATACCACTTTGATATCAGAAAGAAATAATTTTATTAAAATTGCCACAGGGGCGTTCTTACGTTAAGTAAGTAAAAGGGCGCCAGCAATTTTTTTCTGAAAATAATAAAAAGGAAATTGCAAACCTTTAAGAAGAACAACGAGAAGAAATACCAACACAACGATAGAACCACTGTAGAAATAAAAAAAAGAACAGAATGGATACCTTTTTAGATAAATTTATTAAGTTAAATCTGCCTGAGAAACCTTACAAGAGTAGGACTAAAACTCAGGATCTTTTCAAAATTAGATAAAAAAAATTGTATGGACAATGGACCGTTAAGGTCTTAATTCCCACAAATAAAATTGGGACAAAAAAAATTAAAACGATTCAATCACAGAACAAAACTTGTACTTATCTTTTCTCTCCTTATAATTTTTACTCCAGAATCCTCAACTAGTTACGTATTATTTTTCCTTTCTTTTCCTTTCCTTTTCTCCTTAAAATTTTTCTTTAATAACACAACTCACTTTTCTAAATTTTTCTCAATTTTTTTTGTTCACTTTGTCTTTGTTTCGATATCAACTCAACTTTCTGTCTCCTCACTTTCAATGTTTGGTAAGAATTGACGGTCAGATTCCAAGATCTGTCCTATCTCTTCTTTTCATCTCCCGCCAATTCTAGCTTTCAGCCAATATGGAGTGGCGGATTTCAATCACATCATCAACAGCCAATCGGAGATCGGCTTGTTGATCTCAACTTGTGATGAAATTCTCGCGATCCCGCTTACTCGCTCTTTTCTCACAGCTAAATGCCAGTCATCCTGGAATTCGCCGCCCGCTGGATTCACTTCCAGGTCACGTCGATTCCAGGAGCTGCATTCAGCCACCCCCACTTTCTACTTCGATATCGTAACAAGACTAAGAAACTTAAAATTGAGAAAAATCTTTTCCTTTACTTTACCTTAACTTTAACTTTGACTTACTAACCGCGCGAAAGGAAAGAAAAAGAACATAGTTACAATTTGGGATCTGTTAACTAAACCCGACTAAGTTTCCCGAGACTTAACCGTCCATCAGTCCATACAATTTGTTTACGAGTTTTACAAATAATTAAAAATATCAACGTTAAACAAACAAAATTATCAATGTAAATAAAAGAAATTAAATATATACAAAATGAATTTAACTAAAAAATATAAGTTTACAATTTTCATAAAATTTTAAGTTGGGCCGTAGGCCATTCTCCATTTGGAGTAACTTCTCGCGCAACTTTTCCCTATGCATCTACCAGACCGTCCATCTGGTTTGGTTTCACTTGAATGGAAACCAACCTTCTTTTTAAACCTGAAACGAGACTTGGTATTTTTTTTCCTCACGAAAATGACAGAGAGAACCATGGTCAGAAGGACTACGGCCGTCCCGCTCTCTCTCATCCTCGTGTAGAAGGAATGTGACATTTGTCAAATCAAATAAATAAACAAAACAAAAGTGAGCAAGTGGATGCAAAATGCATCATCTTTATTAAAAATTAAAATTAATAACAAAAGTAAAAGAACTTGTTGCGTTCAATTATAACGTAACACAATGTGGCGTATGTATGGGATGGGCGAGTTTGATTCCGAGGAGTTCACAACACAAATGGGAGTAAAACAAGGATGTGTCTTAAGCACTCTACTCTTCAACTTGTTTGTAAATGATATCGTAGAAGCGACCGGTGGAGGAATCCAGTTTGGAAACATACGAATCGAATACCTGCTTTAATGTTTGCTAATGACATAGTTTTTTTGTCTGAATCTGTCTGGAGAAATCTAAAATGATGATCTTCAGGGAAGGAGGTGGTAGGCACGCAAAAAACGAAAAATGGAGATATCAAGGAGAATATGTTACAATAGTGCGGGAGTTTAAATACTTAGGGGTGATATAGTCACTGCAAACCTCAGCATGAGAAAACATTTTCAAAGTAAGCTGGCCGATGCAAAAAGGGCAGTTTCTTCAGTGTGGAACCGATGCATTGATAATAGTACATTGATCATAGTTCGAAATTGAAAATTGTTCGTGCGACTGCTACCTCCATACTGCTTTATGGGGCACAAGTTTGGGGTTTTGGGGAATTCGAAGAAGTCGAAAGGTTTCTGAGGTATTTTTCAAAAAGGATTTTTCGATTACCAGCTTGCACACCAAACTATATGCTTCATTTAGAAACAACCGTTCCACCATTATTTTTCGACACTCTTAAGATTCACTTTGAATATATTATTAAAATATTAGAGGTGGATGAAGGAAGGTTATTAAAACAAATACTACAGCACACCTTAACTACTAGGGGAAGTGGGAGGAGCTGGCAAATGTTCCTGGTGAAAACTCCCGAATCTCACCTAAGTAACATGTTTAATGGGATCCCTAAGAGAATAAGCATAAACACTTATTATGAAAAATTTAAAACGGAAGCACAATCATCACAATGCAGAATGATCTACAGCAAACTGAACTTCGACCTTAAAGAACTGACGTACTTTCAAAACAGCTTTTCACTCAACATGATGAGCGTTACATTTAAAGCAAGAGGCGAAATCATCCATTTAAACTTTATACCACATTGACCGGACCTTCCAATTTTGTGTGATCTTTGCAACCTTAAGTAGAGAGAGGATATATATCATTTCATTGCCAGATGTCCCATCCTAAAAGAATTCCGGGTTAGACATTTTGGTGTTACTTTGATGGATTTGGATGCAGTCATCGATATCTTGAATAGAAAATTTGGTTGGGAAATATTGTATAAATATATAACAACGGCACTAAGATACAGAAAATGTATAATAGAAGGAGACTTTTAATCAAACAAATATGTATTATGTATATTATAGTATTAAATAATTGAACTTAAAACTGTCAATCTGGTAGACGGCCTTTGGCCAAACCATATTAAACTTAAGATGAAATGTTAATTTAAAATTATTTTGTTTTAAATAAAGTTTTCAACAACTAACTAACTTACATGGCAATCATCTTTTACTTTTCTAATTATTTATAAAAAGGGTGTTTTTTAACAGCAAGAAGAAGAAGAAGGTTTGAATATTTAAGAATATAATAATAATAAAATGCACGACTGGGTGACATAAACTTGCTCATGCCTCGAAAGAGTCTGTTTAAAAATATTCCCTGTATTTTATAATTTACATTATGTACCTGCACAAAAGTTCGTTTTCAAAAATTTAAATGTCATTTGATTTCACAAAAAAAATTGATTTTTTTTTAAATTTGTGTTCGAAAATCGTTAGAACGCTTTTTTTAAATTAATTTTGTATGTTTATAAAATCTTTCAATTTTAGTTTAGTTTAGAGCTTATTAATATACGTTTTAAATTTTAATTTCGTAAAAAAATTATGACCTGCTTTCGAGACATAGAAATTCAAAAAAAAATAGTTAATATTTAAAAAAAAATAAAAAATAAAACCAATGAAATTTTGGATCATTAAATACTATTAAGACAGTATAAGAGCTTTTGTAGAAAAAAAAATATTGAAATTTTTCCTGAAAAAAAAATTAAAAACAAAATAACGGTTCTTATTGAAAGAAGCCAAGTTAAGGAAAACAATGTATAGAAAATTGAAAAAAAAAAATATCTATCGGTCGTTTTTGAGAAAATTCGAATTTTCGATTTTTGACCAGCAAATTTATATGGGGACAACTGTTATTTTTAGTCTTAAAAAAATGAAAAAAAAAACGCCTAACGCGAGTCGGCTTAAGATCTTAAATTCCAAAAGTCAATCGACCCCATGGTTTGGGCTGTAGGGGCCAGGAGTCAGGACAGGCATACAGACGGACGCAGTCGGAGACCCACTTTTTTCGACTTCTCTACCATCGTAATGTCATGTTTGATTAAAAAATCGAGTTCGAAATTTTTTACGAATACAAAACTTGCAAATTAACTCTAAAACAATTTTGCGCATCGAAGAATAACGTTTTTAACATCTGGTAAAATTTTTATAAAAAATGAGACAGTTTTTTTTACAAAGAATAAGAACCTTAAAAATACTACTTAAGATTTGTCAAAATGATTTTCAACTGGAATATTTTGGCAAAATTAAAGATGTTGCCTTTAAAATAATTTTACCTCACGAAAAATATTGTTTTCAACATTAAGTACAGTTTTGAGTTTTAATTATAAAAAACCTACACAAAATTGGTAAGAACTGATATTTAAATTTAATATTTCGAGAATAAATGATAGCATTAAATTCAAAATTGTAATAATTAAAAAAAAAAATAATAGCTTTCAAAAAATGCTAATAAAAATAGTAAAAATTAGTTTTCGAATAAAAATCTCGGAAACAAAAACAGATAAAGAAATCATTATTATCATGTACCTACAAAATATTTTTGTTTACTTTTAGTTAATTTTAAATTCAGTTGATAACTTCAACTTCAAAAACAACACAAAAATGATAAGAAATTGTTTTCGACTCGAGTATTACGAGTATAAAGAAAGCTATTATCTTCAAACATTTTTCATCTTACCCAAAATGTTGTTAATATTTTTAAAATCATTTATATATATCAACATATGGAAAGTTCTCAGTTGAAGTTCTCACATCCCAGCCTCTTTTTTGTTCACAGAATATTTTCACAGACAGACAGTTTTCTTATTAGGAACACCTGAAACTTCATGGCTAATTTCTTATTTATTTTTTTTAATTTTCAGAAGAAACGTTTTTGTAACATATACGTTAGAGGTTTTGAAAAGTGATGAATAACCTTTAAAAATGCTCAATATATGTGTCTGTTTTTTTTTTAAATAATATTCTTGCTTTAGCAAACAAACTCTGTAGTCTAGTCTTAAATATTAACCTACGTTAAAAAAAGAGGCTGGTATGCGACCCAGACTGACAACTTCCCATCCCGTCTGCCAATTTTTATTTCTTAAAAGGTTTGTAGGTTTTCGTGTTTTGTTAAAAAAAATTGTCAAAATTACCAACAATGTTTTGCATATGATGAAATAGTTTGATTTCAAAATCTATTTTTGTTAACGGGAATTTTAGTCGAAAACAAATTTTTACCAATTTTAGTAGAATCTTTTAAAAGTTTTTATTTCTTATTTAAAAGAATACAAATAAGATGAATGAAATTAATTTGAAGTCAATATCTTCTATTATTCACGAGATATCGAGAACCGAACATCAATTTTTACAAATTTTGCCTACTATTTTTTGCAGATTAATTTTTATGAAAAAAACTTACTGTCAGATTTTAATGAAAATTTTACTGAATGTAGAAAACAATAAGTTTGAAGCCAATAACTTAAATTAAAAAAAAAAAAATATTTGAGTCGATAGTAAATTTTTAATAATTTTTTTTTTTAGGTTTATATTTTTTGTAAAAAAAACTGTTAGTTCGATTTTTCTCAAAATTTTAACGAATGTTGAAAACATTATTTCTTCTAAGATAATATTAGTTTGAAGCCATAATCTCAAATTTTTGAAAAGATATTTGGATCGAAAATCAATTTTTACCAACTTTAAGTAATGTTTTTTTTAGGATTTTATTTTTTATAATCAAACTGTCGATTCGATTTTTCTCAACATTTTACCAGATATCGAAAACGTTATTTTTCGTCGCATACAATTATTTTGGAGATAAAATCATTTTTTGTTCGTAAAATATAAGAGGTGACAAATATTTTTTTTTCAGTTTTTCTGATTTATAAAAAAACCGTTAATTGGACCTTTTTCCCAAAAATATACCAGTTTGGCATCACGTTACAATATATAATATCAAATTTAATTCAAGTCGCTAACGTTATTGGTTCGTTAGATATTTTGGGTTAGCCAAAATGGTCACCTTTTTCACTTGCGACATATAGGAACTATATGGCAAGTTTTGCATTCGTGCAAAATTTCGAACTCGAGATTTTAATCAAACATGATATTACGATGGTAGAGAAGTCGAAAAAAGTGGGTCCCGCGATTACGTCCGGTCTGTTTTGTCTGTCTGTCCACGCTCCTACAGCCTAAACCATTGGGTCGATTGAGTTCAAACTTGGAAGTTAAGGTTTTCAGCAGATTCGCGTTAGGCGTTTTTTTTCATTTTTTTTTTAAGACCAAAACTAACAGTGGCCCCCATACAATTTTTTTGTTCAAAAAACGAAAATTCGAATTTTCTCAAAAACAAACCGATAGATTTTTTTTAAATTTTCTCTAAAATTTTATTTTTAAACTTGGCTTCTTTTCATAAGAAAAACATATTTTTGTATTGCTCAGGAAAGGTACCGCTCATAGAACCGTTATTTTGTTTCTTAATTTTCTCAGTAACTTGTCAACCGATTTCAATAATTTTTTTTCTAAATAAGCTCTTATATTGCCTTAACAATATTTGATTATCAAAAGTGAAATTTTTTATTGTTTGGATTTTTAAAAAAATATTGATTTTTTTTTTTTCAAAATTCTATATCTCAAAAACGGGTCAACATTTTTTTTACGAAATTCAAATGTAGAGCGTATATTTACAATCACTAAACAACTGCATACCAAAAATATTTTTAGAACAAAATTTAAAAATTTTATATATAAAAAATTAATTTAAAAAAAAACCGCTCTAACGATTTTCAAAAAATTTTTTTGAAAAATCAAGGGTTTTTTGATTTATAAAATGGCATCTAAATTTTTTAAGACAAACTTATTTTTCAGGTAAAGTTTTGAATCTTAAAATAGTTTTTTTTTAAATTATTTTAACTGCATTAAATGTAATCCCCTCCAATCTCACCAGATCAAATCCTGTGCGTGAGCCCGAAAGAGCGCATTACATTGACAAAACTTTTATTATATTCAGCCCTATCATTAATTCCATCGTAATCGGAAATTTTTACGAATCCCGAAAAACTGTATCATGAAATCCGTTCGTAGTGGAAAATCTCATACAATTTTGCATTACGAACGGATTTCATGATACAGTTTTTCGGGATTCGTAAAAATTCCGACTACGATGGAATTCATGATAGGGCTGATTACTATCTTTTATCCAAATTAGATAATGCATTTGGTACATATGTATGTATTGTTTATAACTATAACTATTGTAAATACCAATTCATTTCCGGGATGAGTTGTCCTAGGATGAGTTGTGTCTTGGGATGAATCGCGCGGTTTTTTTTGACAAATCGAATAGCATTTAAATCTTTGAAGACAAACTTTTTTTAAAGGTATAATTTTAAATCTTATATATGTAGGTGCTTTTTTAAACAGACTCTTTGCATACAGGAGCAAGTTCGTGCGACCCAGTCGTGCATTTTATTTTAAACTGCTATGGTAAAAAACGCAGCCCATCAATTTTTTTGAGAGTCCTTTCTGCATCTTTTTGCATTATCATCTGTATAACAACATTTATTTGAAGTCGATAACTCTACTGATTCTTGAGATATGAACGACGAAAAAACGTCGCGAACGTACAGACGTACGGACGTACGAACGTACATACGTATACACACTCGCACAGACATCTCTCTAAAAATATTTTATTTCGATTCTAGGGACCGTCAAGAAATGTCAACATTTTCAATTCGACAAATCGAACCGATTACAACAACTTCCTATGGGAAGTTAAACATTTCTGTTAGTAGTTAAAACTGTGATGACCATTAATAATTTGACATCAGGATTCAAGCTTTTAAAGAACTTTCAATACCTGAAAGCTTAATTCATCCCGAAAAATTATATTTGATATATAATATAAGATTCTTATATGAACAGAAAAGTACTACAAATATTTATGTATATGTTTTTATGTAAAATAATTTTATTTTCATAAATACAACAAGTCCCAACACAACGAACAAAGAATGTCATAGAAAATGTTCCTTAAAACTTCAGTATTCAGAACCAGTCCCGCCTGGGCATTTTATGATTGTTACAAAAATAGAATAAAATGACTCTTGTATTTCACTTTTAAAAATCAAACAGAATACTAGTCATCTAAAACCAAAAACATTCAAAACTAAATTAAAGGGTTTCTTGTGAAAAATATTAGTAAGTAATACAATACAAAAATAACAATTTCCAAAAATTTCCAACTGAAAGTAAATTCATATTCTATTACTTGCTTTTATAGTTCGTCTTCTTTCTCAGTCTGACAGTAAATATAGGCGGTTGAATAACCGCAGAACCGTGGGTAGTTTTCAAAAGTAAAACATTCGAAAATACTAGCCTGCCCCCGCATTTAAAAAATGGTTTTAATGAAAAATTAATAACTAGCTATGTATTGTATTTGCAAAAGCGCCTACAATACCAATACCTTCCCCTTGTAATATAGGTATAAGTCCTTACTTGGTTTCACCAAAAATTTCTTAGTCTTTTTTTCGTCGGAAATTAATTCATATTTATTGGGAAATACGAAAGTCCAAAATTGCAATCTTCTTATTTATTTAAGTCAAAAACAAATCACCCCAATTGTGTAAACTTCCCTTTGTGATAATAGGTATACAATAATTTGAATTCGTTGTAACGAAATAATCGTTAAGTACCTACCGACGACGACTGTAATATCCTGTCCCATCATCTAGAGTATCAAAATAAAATTATGTGTATTTGTTCTTATTATTTCAGCTAGAGGGCCTGTTATAGTGATTGACATTACCACCGCTACATTGGCGTTCCAAGATGAGTTTCCGGTTTTGAGAATTTTCCAAGAATCCCATTCAGATTCCAGTCAAAAGAAACTACTTACTCTTATTGAGTGAAATACAAATTTATTTCCCAGAACAACGTATTAAAAAGAGATAAGTCCTTCATAACCGACAATACTCGTAAATTTCGCTCAACAGGGAAATTACTTTATTAGAATTAATATACGTATTTATATGGTTACAGCTATATAGCTGTGTATCACTCCTAACCTATATAGGTAATTACTATTCAAAGGACTTTTATCGTTTTTTTTTCGATTATGTGTATTACAACTCGATCTAATCCTCTAAGTACCTAACCTATAACCGTTTCATCATTTGCCTTTTATTCCTATTTTCAAGAATGAATATATTTTATTTCACAACTAAATGGTGATAGGGAAATTCATTGTGCAACCTGTTGTATGTGTGTGAATGGCAGGATTCTTCTCAAATCGTTATACAATAAGTAAACTATTTTTAGTCCTGCAAAAATGTTAGATATAAGATTCTATGCCACCATCATCCAGCAATGTCTCATTCGTTCTAAAAAAAGAAACATTTCTTCAAGAATTCTTAACCTTGCCTCCCTATAAAATCGTATTGTACAATGTACACACCTACATACCATTCATGATTCATTATATTTTATAGTTACCTACATTATATTAGCTGAGGATGTGAATATTGTAGGTTTTATAAAAAAAAGTAAGGACGATTGAATGACTTGAGTTTCTATATAAGAAGTCACGTTTATCATCGGTGTGGCAAATATCTATGAATTGAGATGAACGTTTACTTTTATACTAAAAATATAGAGCATACGAGAAGCTACTATAAATTATTGAATGTTATGTGACTTTTTCACGAATTCAGGACGAATAATATGTTTATGATGGAATAACATAACACAGCATAGACCAACAAACGTGCTGAACGAGTATTATTGCATTTGATTTGACAAATTCATTGGAAATTCTCATGTGATGGAATTATGATAAGAGCAATATACCTTAGTTTGATTTGGAGAAAATAATAATTACAATAAAGGTTGCGAAAAATCTGAAAATACAATACTACAATAGTAGAAGGAGGATGAGGATAAGGAAGGAGACATATTTTTGAACGAGTTTAGTTATAGAATCAGATAAAACATATATGCGTCCTTATTGGACCTAAAGCGCTCTAAAGACTTGTTATCCCAAAGCAGACTTCATATTAGCTCCCTAATAGGTGTCCTTACGGGACACTGTCTTATAGGCAGACACGCAATACGACTTGGTGTAGCCTCAAATGACTTCTGCAGGAGCTGTATGGACGAGGAAGAAGAAGAAACAAGCTCTTTCACGAAGACGCAAACTTCATCTGGGAGAATACTCTTTTGATGATCCCAGTGAACTAGCTAAAAAGGATATCAAATATCTCCCTCGCTTTATAAAAAGCTTAAATGATTCGACTAGTGGGAAGTAATTCTCTAGATTCATGTGGTATCACAATGAGCCTTTTCTTCTGGCCTAAGTGTGTGGTTTTTGTATCCGCAGCCACATTAACCTAACCTAACCTAACCTATGCGTCCTTTAATCCAATTGATATGAGTACCTACATATCTTATTACAAAGGAGTAATTACTGGAAAAAAAAAATATTTTATATTGTGAGGTTGTCTTTTAATCAAGAAGGGTTGAAATGATGTCTATATAAATATCAAAGAAGTGAAATAAGAAATATTTTGCCGATTACATTATAAGAAGATAAATAAATGCAACTACGTCATCAAATTGCCATGTATTCCAATTAATTAAAAAAAAGGCTCGCTCATTTGTAACAACTCATATAAGCTAATCATACTTTTTAAATATCTTACGTTACTTAAGGTACTTAAATATTTGCTTGAAAAATTCAGAACGTTCATTATTGAAGTTGTTCAAATTACCTTGAAAAAAAGCTGAAAATATTTCCGTCATAGTTTGCAAAACTAAAGAACTTTTGGGTCACTGTGAATCGAGCGTGTGAGGCTCGGCAAATCCAAGGATGTTTAAAACCAAATACAATTTTGAATCGTGAATGATAAGGTCTATACCAAAGCTCCAGAATCGATTCATGAATATGATATTGTGCTGCAACCGTAGCCGCAGCGGTAGCAGCAATCTGATATCGTTTTTTGTTGTTATTGACATCTTTGAAATTAGTTTCTTAACTTCCCATAGGAAGTTATTGTAATGGATCCGATTTGTCGAATTGAAAATGTTGACATATTTCGACGTACGTCCGTAAGTTCGCGAAGTTATTTTCGTGGCCCACAGCTCAAGAAACAGTAGAGATATCGGGTTCAAATAAATTTTGTTATACATATAATAATGCAAAAAGATGCAGAAAAGACTCTCAACAAAATTGTTTTTTTTTTACCATAGCAATTTAAAAAAAAAGGTGAACATTTTGGTTAACCCTAAATATCTCACGAACCAATTACGCTAGAGACTTGAATTAAATTTTGTATTATATATTGTAACGTGATACGAAACGGTTGACGGTAACGCTGTGCTTTGCTTGAGTCGTGAATAAATAAGCTCGTAATTTTTATCGTTTTTACTTAAGTTTTCATCATTTGAAAAATCTAAATTGTGTTAAAAATTAAAGTTGCAACCCCAATAGTCGTTTTGATTCATTTATTTGTGTTCATATTGACTGTTTATTTGATTATTGCTATTTATTTGCTTGCGCGTATAAAGTGCTCATTTTAAATTTGATACTCTTGGCGATTTCCTTATTTTCGCTCAAGCTTGAACTCTTTGTGTTTTTATTTTGTTATTTCCCTGCTGGATTACAACAAATACAACACATCATAAACTACCTGTCATCATATTTTTACATCTGTACTTGTTTCTGTCATCAATCAAGACCATCTGTCATCTGTCATCGACTACATTACCGACTATTCATCTACATATTGGTTTGTATATTTGATAACTGGAATACAAATTTTCAAAGTACACTAAGAACCAACATTACTTATTTAAATTTTTAAACAATTAATTTACCAACATCATTTAAATTAAAAAGTAAAAATCAACATTGTCTAAAAAGGAAAAATAAAATCAAAACAATATGTCTATGTGCTCAAACTGCGATAAAGTTGCCGATTATTTGATTGACTCCGTAATTTGCCATGGAAATTGTAGAAAATTATTTCATATGGCATGTATTGACGCACCATATAGTACAATAAAACTCTTCAAAAAGAGAAAATCTTTCTACTTTTTCTGCGACGACTGTGACCCGTTCGCATACACAAACATTGTTCGTGATGTACTACAGAATAAATTGAATCTTGACAAATTACATTCGCATGTACTAAGACTATCAGAAAAGGTGGACAATTTAAATTCCATGTATACTAATGACGCAGTTAATAACAAAGAAGTAGAAATATCGAATATTCCAAATGAGTCTGCTTGTTTGAAACGTAAGATTAACGACATCGATTCTGAAGATAATCCCTTGACAAAAAAACTTGCTACAAACTCTACTCAACCAGAATCCTCATCTTTATCGACTCAGCCAACTGAATCCGTACAGCAGCCAACATCCGAAGAAATAGTGTTGATACACCCTTCACCAACCTCTCAACAACCTATGACAACACCGACTGAATCTCCTTTAACAGACGCTCTTACATCATCGCGATCATCATGCCCTCATCTTCCTTTCACTACGCCATCTATAGGTACGTTACCAGCACCATTAATTCCTACGTTTAATACAAATGGACAGGGAGTTCGAAATATATCTCCTATATCTAGTGGTTTAAAAGTAGTCGAAGGTCACCGTACTCTATTCATATCAAAACTCGACCCTTCAACTAATGCTCTTGACATTAAGAATTATATTAAAAAAAAGTTTGGTTTCTCAACAACCATGAAAGTAGAGAAATTGATCCACCGCAACTATTCGAAATATGCATCTTTCAAACTAAGAATGCCCGACTCTATCTTTGAACTTCTCAACTCCGTTTCAATGTGGCCTAGTGGTATAATAGTCCACGAATTTGAAAATAAGCAAATCAGCACAAGAATATCATCTTCTAACCATTTTCGCAATATCCAGACAATGCCAAATCATCAAAGAAGCAGCTTCAAAAAATTCTAATCTATTACCAAAATGTCAACGGACTACGGACAAAGATCAATAAGGTCTACAAAAATGTAACCATTCTACCACACGACATAATCATTTTGACTGAAACTTGGCTAAACAATACATTCTTGGATACGGAACTCTTCGATTCGAATTATCAAGTGTACAGACGTGATAGACACTGCTTAAATGACATCAGCACTGTAGGAGGTGGACTTTTGCTTGCCGTAAAAAATTGCTTGATATGCACTTTGGTTGACGACTTTCATCAATCTGATGTTGAAATAATTTGCATAAAAGTTAAAACTGCGACAGGACTGCTATACATTATCGCCACATATATACCTCCAAGCTCTCCTAACAACGTTTATGAAAACTTTATTAATTGCATAGACAAAATAAACGATCAAATTGAGCCACAAGACGAGTTACTAGTCTTAGGAGATTTCAATCTTCCAAACTTGATCTGGACTAAACAGACGAATGAGAGCTATCTATCTCCTATTAACATCTCCTCTACCAAAGAATTCTTGACATTTGACGGTCTTTCCTCATGTGGACTAAGCCAATTTAATGGGATTGCCAACAACTTCAACAAAATATTGGACCTTGTATTCTTCTCTGACACACTCAATGTTGATATTGCTGTAAATTCAGCCAATACCCTACTTGTCGAAGAAGACCGACATCACCCAGCATTAGACCTATCTTTTAATTTAAATGTATGTAATGTTCCTAATTGCTCCAAAGAAAATCTTGAATTTAACTTTAAAAAATGCAGACTTAATGAACTTTTCAACCTGTTATGTAATGTTAACTGGAATCATTTGTTTGAGAACTGTGACATTAATGTTATGTGCTCTAAATTCTACTGTGTTCTCTTTAACTTTTTTTATGAGACCACACCATTGCGAAAACCGCGCAATATTTCTAAATCTCCTCCATGGTTTGACTCTTGCCTAAAAAACTTAAAAAATAAAAGAAACAAGGCCTGGATTAAATATAATAAAACAAAAGCTGATAATGACTTGGTAATATACAATGAGCTAAGAAATATGTTTATTGACTATTCAGATATTCTTTATAATGACTTTATTTTAAATACCGAAACCGACATAAAAAACAACCCAAAAAACTTTTGGAGCTATGTTAATAGTAAGAGAAATACTGACGGGTATCCAAACTGCATGTCTTTCAACAACGAACTTAGCCATGACTCTGAAAAAATTTCAAATATGTTTGCAAATTTTTTCAAAGATGCTTTCGAAGTAGCGAACTCCTGTCAAATGCCTGAGTTATTGGCCCTCTCACAAAATTTCCCTCATTTGAATTCAATTAGTCTTTGGATCTCTGAAGATGAAATCGTTCGCAAAGCTTCAGAACTTGACATTTGTTATAGCCCTGGTCCAGATGGTGTACCTTCTTATATTTTGAAAAAATGCGCATCCTATTTATCCTATCCTCTTCATATTCTTTTTAATGAATCGCTCAAATCTTCAGTTTTTCCTGAAATTTGGAAGAGTTCATACATAACACCGATACATAAAAAGGGTAGTAAAAATGAAATAAAAAATTATCGTCCCATTGCAAAACTGTCCGTCATCCCTAAGTTATTTGAGTCCATTATTTGTAAAGTCATATCGTTTAATTGTAAGTCTATAATTTGTGACAGTCAACATGGTTTTGTTCAAAATAAGTCAACAGTTACTAACCTCTTTCATTTCAGTTCTTTTTGTTTAGATTCGTTTGAAAAACGGAAACAAGTTGACTGTGTCTTCACAGACTTCAGTAAGGCCTTTGATAAATTGTGCCATAAAACATTAACTTCCAAACTTAAATCCCAAGGCTTTAACGATAAATTTGTTAGTTGGGTTTCGTCGTACTTATATAATAGATCATACAGCGTAGTTTTTAGGAATGAGCGGTCATCATATTTTTATACCAACTCTGGCGTACCACAAGGTAGCCACTTAGGACCTTTACTGTTTATATTGTACGTTAACGACTTACCTTCTATTATAAAACACTCATCTGTTTTAATTTACGCTGATGACATTAAAATTTTCAAACGTATTGACTCACTTGACGACTGTTTACTCCTACAAGATGATCTAAATAGTTTTCGCGAATGGTGTTTAATAAATAAGCTTTTACTAAACACAGACAAATGTAAATCAATGTGTTTTACACGCAAACAAAATGTTTTGACTTTCAATTATCAATTAGACTCTTCTTATTTGACTAAACTCTCTACTTTCTCTGACTTAGGTATTATTCTTGACTCAAAATTAACTTTTACAAATCATTATGACTATATTATTAAAAAAGCAAATAAGACACTCGGATTTATAAAACGGTTTTCACATGATTTTCGCGACCCCTATATTCTTAAAATTCTTTATATATCATTTGTAAGACCAATATTGGAATATGGCTGCATAATATGGGCTCCCTTTTATTCAGTCCATATAAACAGAATAGAAGGAGTACAAAGAAGATTCATGCGCTTCTGCCTCCGTTTCTTCCCATGGTCCAATAGGCTCGAACTTCCACCTTACAATCATAGGCTCACGCTCATAGATCTTCCATCGCTTTCTAAACACAGAGAGTACATTCAGCTGTGCTTTATTATAAAATTAATCAATGGGTCAGTCATATCACCATCAAGTTTGGAACAATTAAACTTTATTTATAGCCGTTCAAGCATTAGAAGACAAGTTCCTTTACGTCCTATATCAAGCAGATCAAACTATGGTAAAAACAGTCCCCTCAACCAATTGATTTCAGTTTACAACAAGTATTACTTTTTGGTATATTCCGTAAGCGATAATTTTAAAAGTAAAACATTTAAAGTAAATTTTTTCAATACTTCAGTTTAGCATTTTTTTTTCTTTTTTTTTGTTTGTTTTTGTTTTTGCATTGTAAATCTATAAATCTAAGAATAAATGTAATATTAGTCTTAAGTTCTAACGTTAGTTTGTTTAACGAATTAAATAAATAAATAAATAAATAAATATATTTTTGGAAAAAAATCCATTTAACGGTTTTTTATAAATCAAAAAAACTGGAACAAAATAATATTTGTCACCTCGAAAATTTTACAAACAATAAATGATTTTATCTCCAAAACGATTTTGTGCAACGAAAAATAACGTTTTTAACATCTGGTAAAGTTTTGAGAAAAATCGAATTGACAGTTTTTTTTACAAAAAATTAACAAAAGTTGGTAAAAATTGATTTTCGACTTAAATATCTTTTCAAAACTTTGAGATATTAGCCTTAAACTTAATTTATCTTTTAAAAAATATTGTTGTCCATATTCAGTAAAATTTTTAGGAAAATTCAATTGACAGTTTTTCTTACAAAAAATAAAAACCTAAAAATAAAACAATATACTAAAACTTGGTAAAAATGTACTTTCGATTCAAATATCTTCTCAAAAATTATTAAAATATTGTTTTCGATGTTCAGTAATTTTTTTATAAAAATCCAACAGTCCTTTTTTTCATAAAAAAAAAAATCTACAAAAATAGTACGCAAATTTGTTAAAATTGATGTTCGGTTTTCGATGTCTCTCAAATTAATTTTATTCATCCAATTTGTATTTGTTTATATAAGATACTAGCTTTTACCCGCGACTTAGTCCGCATTAGATAGTTTTTTTGGATAGTAGTATGAAAAAACTTGAGCTGTACTTTTTTGTACGTATGTTTGAATTGTGCCGAGATGGGATGAGGCCATACTAAGTGTGATTGGCATAGGTTAGGTTAGGTGACGAACCGAGTAAATTAGTAAGTATTAAAGAAACAATTAAATTTACACGACAAATAAAATGTTTGCAGGTTTTCTCTGTAATTTGCATGCGTCCGATAACGGCGTGTGCCCTCACGTGTGTGCCCGTTCGGGTAGACCCACTCAGTGATGTCCTCCACCCGCGCCGCACTACCACCACCACCACCTGGCCCGTCTACCGCGTGCGACCCCCGCCCGCGCACTCGCCCCGCGATGAAAGGTTGAGCATAGCAAAGTTTATGTTTAAAATTATTATTTGTGGAACTTGGTGGTAGCCACAGTTTGCGTCTAACGTTGAGGGCTAAATTGTGAATCTAAACCATTCTCAGATCCCCTTGAACACACACAAAAAATTTCATCAAAATCGGTCCAGTCGTTTAAGAGAAGTTCAGTGACATACACACTCACAGAAGAATTATATATATTAAGATATAAGATAAACATTTTGAGAAATGTTACTAAAATTGGTAAAAATGTGTTTTCGACTAAAAATCTATTTAACAAAACTAGATTTTGAAATAAAACTATTTCATGATACGCAAGTCAAACTATATCAACTTCTGCAAAAAAAGGAGGGGTTGCCAATAAAGAACTTCACTCCTTGAGAAATTATAGGTGTATTCATAAACGTCGGCCTAACTAAGAACTGCGTTATCTGCATTCATAAAGTCAGATTTTCGATCGAACTAACCTAGTCGAACTGCAGTACCTACAGTTCATAAACGTCAGACAGATTGTGCAGCTGAATTTGTTTGGCTGCAGAAAGATAATTTTTTAAGCTCAAAAATTGTTTCGTTATAATTTTCTTTCTATTTTTTCTTTGCAAGATATTTGTGCCAATTATAATTTTCTTTTCTTTTTCGGTAAGCAAATCAAAAATCAAGTTCAACAAAATTTGTTTGGCAGCCATTTTTCTCTGACGTTTATGAACTCTGTTTACATACAAATCGGACTAAGTCAGACCTTTTTGTTTACTGAAGACATTCTGCATTGGGAGTGCGTTCACAAATGCATTAGAAAAGAAATGCGATTGTACTAGTGCAGATTTTCTGCGTAATACACCCTAAGGGCCCTTTCACACCAAACGAATCCGAATCACTCCGAATCAAGTTGAATCTGATTGACCAAGATTCGGCTTCGAGCACTCCGTTTAAATGTGAAGGGATTCTTTTCCTGCCTTCAGACCGGACGAATCTGGTTCAATCAGGTTTGATTCGAGGTCGCACTTGATTCAACCTGTCAGATTCCTCGTCCGGTCAGTCTTGAATCAACAACCATACGAGATGGACGTGGAGTTATTAATTTTAAAAGTTAAAGAAAATAGTGCGATTTATGACGCTTGATGATTTTTATAGATTCAGGTTGATTCAGCTGGTGTGAAAGAGTGGAGATGACGAATCAGATTCAACTTGATTCGGAATGATTCTGATTGATTCGGATTCGTTTGGTGTGAAAGGGCCCTAAGATAGGAGTTACAACAAAGTTCAAACATAACAACTTAACATAGCAACATAAATAGCTGTTTCCATAGGCACTCAAATAACGGAATAAACGATACATTTACAAGAAAAACACATATTTGACACATAAAGGTTTAGGATTTAAAACAAGGGTTGCCAAAACATCACTCCACACAAAATGGCATAAAATACTAATTTGGAGTAAATTTTTGCTACCTTTATGGTAGGTATCGGCGCACAGCAGGGTTGGTTAAGTGAGAAAAGTAAACCAACTTGAATTTAAGATTAAATTTGAAAATATTAGAATATGGGTGAACAAAACTCAATATTAAATATGTCGAGCTAAGTTCTAGCTCTACCACGCTTCTAAAAGGTCCGCCAAATAACATCTTTTTTTTTTTTTGAAAATGCTATGTGGCACGTAGCACCGTCCTGTTGAAACCAAATGTTGCCAATGTCCTCCTCTTCAATTTTTGTGAACAAAAATTCGTTCAATGTATGCGTGCGGGTTTTCTGTGCCCCAAATGCGACAATTTTGCTTGTTTACATACCCGCCAAAATTTAAATGAGCTTCATCTGAAAAGATGATTTTTTTGGCAAAATCGGCATCTTCTCTAAGCGTTGTTCCCAGCGTTGTTTCCAGCGTCGCCGTCGTTCAAGCGTATACACAACCATATTCGTTTAGCGGAAGGATAAAACTAATTATCTATCTAATCTGTCAAATCAAACATGAGCTAAGTGTTAGCATTCACGAAATAAGCACTAATTGAAAAAAAAACGTTAGATGGCAGAACCTATACATGAATAAATTCAACCGATTTTCAAAACCAGCTAAGGTCTTCTAACTTCAGAACCAATACATTAGATACTACAATATTTACTAGTTGAGGATATTCACTTTACTAAACTTTAACTTTATAGCGTAGCGTAAGAACTCTCTGAAAAACAGCGATTCGAAAATCGTATCAGACTAAATGACCATCAAAATTATGAAGCATTTTCCCAATATCGTAAAAGTGGTGCAAGAAAACTAAACATTCAAAAAATTGTGATTTAAATTCCCCAAGTGTTTGTATTTGACCATTTTTTCCAATGTGTTAATTTTATGTAAACTCAATGTTTTCATAAAAATGCGTTGCCCAAGATTCAACATAGGAAACCCTTAATTCAAAAAATTGACATAGCAATGTACTGTCAAAAGATTAAACACTATTTACCGAGCTTTTAAATTGTCTTAACATTGGTATAAACTTCGTCACTACAAAATTTTTGAGTCTTTGAAAACTTGTTTTGATACGATAGTTTTTAAAAATTGTTTGAGAATGGTATTAAAATGTGTTCGTATTAATATGTGTTGCATATGCAAGTGGGCATATTTGGAAGTTTTGTTTTATAACTTATAACTAGACGTAATGTCCCATTGATCTTACTTAAGATAATTGGGGAGATTGCTTAGCCCATCTCATATCATTTTGTAGAAAGAAAATCGATGATGGTAAAATTACATACCACTAAAAAGTAAAGGCAGCCCAGCAGAAAAATTGGGTTGGCAGTTAAAAGAAATTGTTGGTCAAGTCCATCTTATAGACAGGTTCAGAAACATTGATTACTTTTCTACTTAATTTTTTAAGGACCTCCAGTTGTGAAAAAAAAAAACATATTGCTTACTAAGTGTTTTTTTCTTCTTTATATCATTATACTTTATTTTGTATTTCATTTCAAAAGGTTATAGTTCAAAGAGAAATAAAATCGTCCTTGTTATACTTTTTTTTTCATTCCTTAACAACTAAATTCGAGCCACATTAGCAAGAAGGTAGCTACATACGTGACATCCCACTTTGCTTTTAATTTCTTCTTTCTTTTCAACCCAAATATAAGCCACTCAAACATGCAAAAGTACTTATTCGAATTATGTTACAATAAGTGGTACATTTGCGCTATTTATATTTAAATATAGATGTATCAATATTATTAACGATGACATCAAAATAAAACAATTGTTGTGCTTCCTTAAAAAATCTTTTATATTTATTTTAGTATCCATGGAGTTGGCACCAATTTAAAATTAACATATATTTTTTGTGAAACGAAAACGTGTTTATAAAATATACCTTCAAATTTAACAAACTTATTCAAATATATAAATTCACTGGGCCCTAAATAACGACATACTAAAATGTGTCCACGAACGGATCCGATTACCTTTTTCGCTATCATCAATTCATCCATCCATACATACCGTGCCTACGCAAGTTGCCCTATATTTGATTCACGTTACACGGCCGGCGGCCGGCGGCGTATCTTCGTTCAATCTTGTTTCCAAATCAAATATCTAAAAACTGAATCCAAAAGAAAAACCCACATCAATTGATTCAAAACAACCCCAACATCGTCAATCATGATAATTCAATTGTACTGAGGCAACACGCTCCACAATCATATCCTCACTCAAAGTTCTACATTGACTGATCTCATTTCTAATCCAAATTCCCAACTCCCAACACACTTTAAGCTCAATGTACTTAAAAGAAAAAACAATGCAACAAAAATGTTCTTGCTACAAACTCTTGTTTCACCCTTTAAACGTGCATCTACTCACGAGATTAAACTTATCAGCTTCACCAACTTCTCCAACTTCTCCAAGTCGACTTTTCCTCGAACGTGCTTTAAATTCACGCGTAAGGCATGAATCTAAAAAACCCACATGGTTCTTACATGCCGACGGTGATGCTGATGTCCTTATCAAGAAATACTTATCAAAACTTTGATTGTTCAGCATTTGAAATTGCACTAAGCACAAGTTATAGACATTGAAAATTCCATCATCCCTAAGCAGACCGCCTCCACCTTTATGGCAATCTAGTCAGACATCGACAAATCTGTGATGAAAATGCACGCACATCCGTATAAATCACGACGCAATGAATTAACTCAGATTCGAATGGACGTAGTATGAGACCACGTTTTTTGTAGGTTTAAAATCCCAAATGTGTGACAAGTGACAAGGTAAAAAAGAAAACCTTCTCGAAGACCACGTTTTCACGTTGTAAAGGCCCTGAAATCGACACCCACAACATAACACAAATGTGAATTCAACCCTTTCCATTTTTAACACTATTCTTATATCAAAATGGCAATAACGTGCTATTTTAATTTCATCTCAAACAACAGGTGCGAAGAAGTATCAAAGCTCAAGGCGGCACCCGCTTCCCTTCACTTCACTTTATTTCACATCACTTGAACATACAAGCCCATCGTCGTCGTCGTCGATAGCTTGGTAGCTGTAAAATACACGATGCTAGAAAATCTGTTGGCTGCTTGCTTGGAAGTGGAAGAAAATGTAACAAGGACACTGCGGGTTTTTTTTAGATTGGAACGCACGGGGGTTATATAAACTTTTTACGAAAAGCTATGAGTTCGACCTTTTTTGGTTTCTCAGAACATAAGCTATGATGCATTCTCTCACGTTTTAGTAAAATGGATGATGCTCCACAGACTGAGGTTTGTGTATTATCCCACTGATGTCGTCTACGCAAATGCGAGCATTGGCAGAGCTTTCTCATCATCATCATCAGAGTCGACGAAGAAGGCCAAACCAAATCCTATAAAAGCCGATGCCAGTCCATGTTAAAATTCAGAAGTTACCCACATCTTCAATCGTTAAGATATCTCCCATAAAAAGGATTACCTTATACCAAACCTGTTAAAACGGATTAACTTAGCAGTTTCTCATCTAACACCAACATCAACAACAAAAATAAAAATTAACTAACATGGATAACCGAACTGAAAATAATTTCGATTTTGGAGAAAACCAGAAGTCCAAGGCGATTTCTCCACGACGTCAGCGAGCTATGCAGTTCTTGCAGAGCCTCAGCAAACGTTTGGGCCGTCGGGTCCAGAACGACTTGATCTATAACAGTCAAGAGGATCTTCGCAGTTCATCAACAGACTCCTTCTCACTAAGCCTCGACCAGACCGAGAAGAGTCTTCGCAGTTCCAGCATCGATTTCCAGAGCATGTCTTCGGTTGATTCCAATTGCCGTTTGGATAAATTTGAATTGGAAACCGAGGAGGAATCAAACAGCAGTGAAACTCCTGCCAGGACTCCACTTAAACGCATCCACCTTAACCGCATATCAATTTCATCGGTTGGAAAGGTGCTTCAAAGTCTATCATCATCTTCTCGCTCGTTATCGTGCAATAGTACACCTCTCAAGTCACAAAACAAAAAACCCATCAATAACAATAATAAGCCCGCTAAGCAGAGCCAACAACAGCAGCAACAAGCCCAACCACAAAGGATACTTCGACAGCCTGTTAACTATGTTTACCTTAAAGGTATGTCCGGCCTACCAACCCGTAGAGTACCCCGTTCATCATTGTGCTGCACTTATGCCTACAGATAAGGTGTTTCTTCTTTAAAGAAGTGAAGTTATTCAAAAACAAAAACCTAAACAAAAAACGAGTGATGCTGTAAAGAGTGACATAGTGCCTGAGACTGTTGAATCAGTGAAAAGAGACTTGAGTCAAAAAAAAAACTATTAATTTTGAAAAAGAAAAAAAAAATTATGATTATTTTTCTGTAAAAAACAATTTTAAAACAAAAACAAAACAAAGAAGTTTTTTTCCAAGGAAAATTACAAACAAATATCAAAAACTTAGTTCTTAAGTATTTTTGTACCTAAAATTAGTTAAAGAAAAAATTATTTAAAAATAAATATAAAACAAAAATTAAAACAAAATTATTTATGATGTTCTTATTTTACCTCAACAGCAATATTTTTACATTGGCAGTATTTTGCTACTTTCCTAATTCAAACATTTTCACTACTATTTTTTCGAAAATTGAGTAAATTTCAGAACTGGAGAAGAAGCAGCTTTTTCTATTTCTCCTATAATTGATGCAATATCGAATTTCTCTTTCGAAATGGGAAGTTTATTTCACTTTTGTTATTTACTTCAGGACAATGCACTTCGCTTTATTTACTAGGGCAACTTTTTTGCAATGACATGCGCTTTAATGATTAAAGGAATGCAATTTATATTACAGGACAAGATGAAGGGACAAACGAGATTAAATTCAAAGAATTAAGGATATTTATCTATTGTTTTTATTTAGATTTTTAGGAAAAAATTGTTCATTTGCGCTCATTTAACATTTTGTGGGTTGCATTTTAAACTTAAGAATCCAATTTATAGTTTTAAATTTTAGTTTCCAATAGATTTATTGTTTAAAATACAAATTAAGGTTACACAAATCATTATAGTTTTATCTAGAAGATTTAACCAAAACTTTTATATTTAGAAATATTTAAAAGGAATGATCTCTATTAGTTTCTTATTCTGTTTAAAACCAAACAGAATAAAATTGGTTTTAAAATTGAACTTCCATTTATTTATAACACTAATGCTTCAAATTACTTTTAATGACAATTACCTAATGCATTGATAAGAAAAAAAAAAAAACAAGTCACGTTTTTGAAAACTCAGAAAATAATGTTTTCTCTTAAGAAAAGTTATATCATCTTCATAAAGTTTTTGTAGTTTTTTTGTAACGCCTTCTTTACATCTCATATGATGCTAAAAGCTGAAGCACTTGAACATAGTCTTGAATATTTATTTTGTTATTGGCATAGGTTTTTTAACCAGATGGTTAGATAATTATACTTATACTAGCTAAGTTTTGAAAACTTTAATTTGAAAATTATTGGGCGGATAAACAGATTTAGTTAGAAACAGTAAATTAATTCACTTTGAAATCATAGATCACAACCATTTTATTCGAAAACCTTTCTACTAAAGTAACAACATTTGACTGCTTTTTGTTAATTTTAAAAACATAGACTACGAATTAGTGTAATATCTCATACAGCTGACGGATTTAAAGTCGTATATAGAATAGATAGGTGAAGAATTTTCACAAATGTTATGCGCGCAGATACATAAATATATGATTTCGGCAGGCCAATATAAATTAACTTTGTTTTCTCTATGCGAACAAATAAAAAAGTACGCATACGCCTTAGTGTCCTTCAATTAATTTTTGGCTTAGAAGAAGTAGGGTCACTAATTGATCAAATATTATGATTCATTTCGGGTCATTATTGTATCATATCATTATTCTATGCATATCTAAAAAACCTTTCAATATGTATGCAAATAATATATGTTTGTTAAGAATCAATTATTAACTTCCCATAGGAAGTTATTGTAATGGGTCCGATTTGTCGAATTGAAAATTTTGACATTTCTCGACGTTTCAAGGTCCCTATAGTCGAAATAAAAGATTTTTAGAAAGATGTCTATGTCTGTGCGTGCGTGTGTACGTACGTTTGTACGTCCGTACGTTCGCGACGTTTTTTTCGTCGTCCATAGCTCAAGAACCATAAGAGATATAGACTTCAAATAAATTTTGTTATACAGATAATAAGGCGGAAAGATGCAGAAAGGGCTCTCAAGAAAATTTCGGGGGTGGTTTCTTTACCATAGCAGTTTAAAAAAAAGGTGAAAATTTTGGTTAACCCTAAATATCTCATGAACCAATAACGCTAGAGACTTGAATTCAATTTTATATTATATATTGTAACTTGATACCAAACAGTATATTTTTGGAAAAAATCCAGTTAACGTTTTTTTTTATAAAACAAAAAAACTGAAAAAAAAAATTGTCACCTCGAAAATTTTACGACTAAAATATGATTTCATCTCCAAAACAATTTTGTTGAACGAAGAATAATGTTTTTGACATTGATAAAATTTTGAACAAAATCTAATTGACAGTTTTTTTCTAAAAAATAAAAACCTAAAAAAAAACATTACTCAAAGTTGGTAAAAACTGAATTTCGACTCAAATATCTTTTCAAAAACTTGAGATTAAGGCTTCAAACTTATTTTATCTTATAAGAAATATTGTTTTCAACATTCTGAAAAATGTTGAGAAAAATGGAATTGAAGTTTTTTTTACAAAAAATAAAAAACCTAAAAAAAATTAATGAAAGTTGGTAAAAATTGATTTTTGACTCAAATATCTTCAAATTCAAAACTTGAAGATATTGGCTTTAAACTACTTTTATCTTTCAAAAAATATTGTTGTCAACATTCAATAAAATTTTGAGAAAAATCGAATTGACAGTTTTTTACAAAAATTAAAAATTTTAAAGAAAATTTAACAAAAGTTGGTAAAAATTGAATTTCGACTCAAATATCTTTTCAAAAATTTGAGATTATGGCTTGCAACTAATTTTCACTTATAAGAAATTTTGTAAAATTAAAAACCTAAAAAAAAAAACAATATGTACCTACTAAAACTTGGTAAAAATTTACTTTCGAATCAAAAAGCTTTTCAAAACTTAAAAATATTGGCTTCAAACTTTTTTTATTTCATAGAAAATATTGTTATCGATATTCAGTAATTTTTTTATAAAAATCCAACGATCCGTTTTTTCATAAAAAAATAAAATCTACAAAAAATAGTACACAAATTTGGTAAAAATTGATACATATAGACAAACTTTTAAGCAAGACAAATCGACAGACGGGATGGGAAGTTATCATTGTGGGTCGCATCCCAGCCTCTTTTTTAGTTATTCTGATCGGAGTTCTCGAATTGAGAGGTTTCAGACTTGTTAAAAAAAATGCTCTTAATCATCACAACTCAATTTCAATTACATTTTTTTCAAAATTTTGTTCAATTTCGAAAAAAAAAAAATAAACAACAACTGGTAAAACAATCAAAATAAAAACATATTTTTGAATTAAGGAACCGTGTCTGTTTTAATTCTTTATTTCCCTACGATAACGAAAAAACGGCAATGACATTTTTTTGATTCTTCTCGTTATGACAAAGTTTTAAAAAAGAAACTATAAGCATAATTTTCATATTCTTCAAATGAATAAAAAAGTCACAGCAAATCAACGAAATCAGTTGTACACACTTTTCAAAGTTCATTAAATGAAAATTTGGATAATTTAAAAAAAAAGTTCAAGTATTTACGGGCACCCATTAAAAATTATCGGTTTGGCTCGCATCCCAGGTTCATTTTAAACTGTATACATTTGATGGCGAAAGTTTCTCAGTAAATGAAGTAAAAAGGTCAATATTGACCCAGCAAGAACAACAATTGATATTGAAAATAAAATGCACTACTGGGTTGCACTTACTTGCTTATGTATTCAAAGAGTCTGTTTAAAAATATTTCCTGAATTTTGAAATATAAAAATGTAGCTGCAAAATTTTTTTTTTTCAAAATTTTAAATGCCATTTAATTTCTGAAAAAGCCTTATTTTTTGCTAAATTTGTATTCGATATGGTTAGATCGTTTTTTTTTTAAATTATGTTTTTATACATATACAGCTGTCAACAAAATAATAGCAGCGCTACTTTTTTCTCATTTCTTTTTATTACATCTTCTTTGTTATTGCTGTTTTTCTCTAACTTAAGCTTTTTCTGAAAGCTCTTGTTCTAAGCTTTCATTACCACCATCAATCATATTAATATGCCTTATATCAATAAAATAACGGCACTTTGTTTAAAAAATTGCAAATTTTGGACACACAAAATAATAGCAGCAGTTTTATAAATATTCAAAAAATTAACATTTATTCAATTATTTCACCAAATTTTATAATTAATATAATTTATATAACATATTAATATTTTGTACAATGACCCTTCACTTTCATAACATCACCACATCTTCTTGGCATTGAATCCACCAGTTTATTGCACCGCTCTATGGGTATTCCCTTCCACACACTTTGTACAACCGTCCACAATTCTGCCTGATTTTTGGGGTTGTGCTTGCCAACGCCACGTTTAACATCCCCCCACAAATGCTCAATGGGATTCAGGTCTGGAGATTGCGCTGGCCAATCTAAGAGCTGTATATCCTTACGCGAGAACCACTCTTTCGCACTACGGCTTGTGTGCTTTGGGTCATTGTCTTGCTGGAAGACCCATCTGAGAGGCATGTCTTCTTCAGCGTAAGGCAGCATCACTTCCTCCAAAATTTGGACATACGCATGTTGATCCATAATGCCATCAATTTTTTTATGGGCCCAATACCATTGTACGACAAACAGCCCCAAACCATTATTTTGCTGCCTCCATGCTTGATTGTTTTTATGGTGTATTTTAGCTGGAACTCTGTGTTCGGTGGACGCCAAACAAAATTTCTAGACCCAGTACCACCAAAAAGAACGATTTTGCTTTCGTCTGAAAACAAGACGTTCCGCCACTTCTCTCGTGTCCAACCACCATACTTTTTTGCAAAAGCAAGGCGTTGAACCAGATGACGTTTGGAGAGGAGTGGCTTTCTTCTTGGGTGGCATGCCTTCAAATTAGCTGTGCGAAGAGTGCGACGCACTGTCTCATCGCTCACATTGAGCTCGAGCTCTTTGTTTATCTCCACAGCTGATTTAAAGGGGTCTTTCTTAAACATTTTGACTATTTACCTATGGTCCCCGTCCTCCAATTTGCGTTTTCGACCTCTGGTTTCCACTTTTTCCACAAAATTGATGGCATTATGGATCAGCTTTGCAGAAACGTTCAAATTTTTTTTGGATTTGCCTGTATGATTGTCCGGCGCTCCTCATTTGGCGTAGCTCTTGACTGCAATGTTTTCCTCGTCCCACTGTTTAATAAATTTAGCAAAAAAACATGCAAAATAACGAAAAACGATATTTGCAGAAAATACTCACTGTTTGTTGGCTATTTTAGTTGAATTATACTTTACTTTATTGATTTTAACTATTTTTTGCATTAACGCTGCTATTATTTTGTGTATCCAAAATTTGCAATTTTTTAAACAAAGTACCGTTATTTTATTGATATAATGCATATTAATATGATTGATGGTGATAATGAAAGCTTAGAATAAGAGCTTTCAGAAAAAGCTTAAGTTAGAGGGAAAAAAGCAATAACAAAGAAGATATAATAAAAAGAAATGAGAAAAAATAGCGCTGCTATTATTTTGTTGACAGCTGTATGTACATATATCTAAAATTTTTCAGTTTCAGTTTAAAAAAATTTTTGGTATGCAGTTGCTTAAAATATATTAATAAAATTTCGTAAACAAATAAAATCGTTTTTTCAAGACACCAAATTTCGAAAAAGTTTTTAATATTTTTATATTCGAATTTTCGATTTTGACAAAAAAAATTGTATGGGGACTATTGTTATTTTTAGGCTTAAGAAAATTCTAAGAAAGGCCGAAAACGTTGATTAATAAAAAAAAAACAATAGTTCCAGATGTTTTTTATTACAAAATATATCATATCAAAAATATCAATTTTACTTGCGACAAACAGGAGCTATATGGCAAGTATTGCATTTGAAAAAAAAAATCGAAATTGAGATGTTGATCAAACATGACATTACGATGGTAAAGCAGTCGAAAAAAGGAGACAAACTTATTTTATATACACATTTTTAAATTTTGAAGTATTAGCACTGTTTGTAAACAGATCTTTTGAATTTACGAGCAAAATCATGCGACCCAGTTGTGCACTTTATTTCAAATACATTGCTCTTCCTCGAAAAAAAAACATATTTTAAATGATAACCTTTGTGTAGGTCCATAATCAATACAAAATTATATGGCACATAGGAATTTTAAGGGACGGCTATTTTCGACAACTAAAAACAACAATTTCGTCATCTATCAAACTTTGAAAAAATGTGTTTTGATAAGGAAATGATCGTTCTTGATAATGGCGTTTTTTAAAATTTCCTCTTTTAAAAATTAAAAAAAAATCTTATTTCCAATATACATATACACTGCATCAAAAAATTGCACGTACATCAATCGAATTCAAACAAATTTATTATAATAATTGTACTTATAACTTAATCCACGTACCGATTGACTTTATTTTGAACAAAAAATGATACATAGATGTAAGTACAGTATTAATAGGTAACACAAATTTCGACCTCTCTTCTTATAACTTTTTTTTCATAAACATATGTATGTTTCTATAAGTATAAAAAAAAAATTGCACGTACACCAAACAAATGTACATTGTACAACATACACGGTTGTTTTTTTCTACAAAAATAAAATAACGGTTCTTTACCAAGCCAAAAACTCGTACGATTATGAGGATGAATCTCCTACTCAGTCTGTTATGTTAAATTGATCTGGCTGAAAGTGGTTTTTTTTTGCGTTTAAAAAAAATGTTTTTTAGTTATGGAATCATCACATAAAAAAAATCCTATTGAAATAAAAAAACAAATTGTGGATCTCAAAAAGAATGGAAAAAGTTATTCTGAAATATCATCCATTGTTAAGTGATCAAGATCAACTATTCAATGCGTGATACAAAATTATGAAAAAAACAAAAGCTTCGAAATGGCCCCAGGAAGAGGTCAAACAAAAATTTTAAATGACAAAATGGAACGCAAAATCGTAAGAATGGTGAAGGTTGAACCAAAAATAAGTGCACCTAAGATAGCTGCAGAAATCACAGTAAGTCATGGAATATCACTAAACCCACAAACAGTTCGGAACGTATTGCATTCAAAGGGTTATAAAGGACGTGCAATAAGAAAAAAGCCTTATATTTCAGAGACAAACGTGCAAAAGCGTTTGGACTATGCAAATGCGTATGTTTCGAAGCCGGATGATTTCTGGAAGAACGTGTTATTCCTTGACGAGAGTAAGTTCAACATTTTTGGGTCGGATGGAAGAAGGTTTGTGTGGCGGCAACCAAACACGGCCTTGGAGACAAAAAATATGCAGCCAACAGTGAAGCATGGAGGCGGAAATGTCATGGTCTGGGGAGCGGTGGGGGCTAACGGGGTGGGAAATTTGGTATTTGTTGAATGGACGATGGATAAAATGGTTTATCTGCAAATACTAAAAGACAACTTAAAAGCCAGCGCCAATAAAATGGGCTTAAGCGAGGACTTTGCATTAGTACAAGACAACGACCTTAAGCATTCCTCAAGGCTTGAGAAAGAATGGCTGTTGTATAATGTGAAATCGCAGTTGCCTCATCCTCCTCAATCCCCTGATCTAAATCCCATCGAATATTTTTGGGATTATTTGGAAAAGAAAATCCGAGAATCGGAAATAAGAAACAAAAATCAACTGAAAGCCGTTTTAATTGAAGAATGGAACAAAATTCCACCGGAAGTGACTTCAAAACTATAGTCCTGTCCATGCAAAACCGTTTAAAGAATGTAATTAAGGCAAAAGGTTACCATACTAGATACTAAACGAAGCAATTAACTATTAAACTTTAAAGTGTATGTGCAATTTTTTTATGTTAATTTTAGTTTCTTCCCTTTTTGTTATTGTTTGTTTTATTTCTATGAAGTCTATGTAACTGAATTTTATTTTGTTTTTACTACTATCATAATAAAGAAAATAATTAATGAAAAAATAAATATATAATAAGTATTTTTGTTAAAGTATGTGCATTTTTTCACCAAACAGTCAGATGTACGTGCAATTTTTTGATGCAGTGTATGTATTTGGATCACTTTTCAGGGCTAAAAATAACATAAGTCAATAAAGTGAAAAGGATTTTGATATGAAATTTAGTAAGAAAATAGTTGCATTTTTACTAAAATTTTCTTTGAAAAAAAAATGTCCTAATCTAATGGCAAGGTTGGGGACAGTGATAAAATGAAAGGATAAAGGAAGCATTCACTGACAATACAAGAGAATTTTCAATATTACATTATGTTTGTATGCTCTTAAATACTTCTGTTTCATGGATTTCAGTTAATGTTTGCATGTAACAAAATGCATTTTTAATTACATTGCAGACTCTCTATCTTTTTCTTACTCAACAATTAAAACAATTGATGCCTCAATTAAATGAATCCCTTTTATTTACAAAGAACAATATAAACAAACATTATATTAAAATAGAAGCTAGAATAGGTACGATAAAACATTTCTTTTGTTGAAATCTGATTAATTATCAATGTACAAAGTCATTTACCTTAACGTTGATACTACAACGTCATCATCAAAAGTTCATAGCTTTTAAGGGTACTATCTACTTCGTTTTACTTTTATTACATGAGCTCGTACTTCCACATCCAACTATATATGTATATAAACTAAGTGCCGGAAGAATCCGGGTACATATGTGCATAGGGTTTAATAGTAGTTTTTTTTTCGTCTTTCCTCTGTTCAACAAGTCTCTTTGTGTCTATATTTAATGGGAGAACAAGGAACAGGGATCAAAAATAGCTGATGGATGAACTGACGTGATTTCTAAAACTGCTCTTACATTACGCAAGTAGGTACTTAAAAGTGGTTTGGGTTTGGGATGTGAAATTTAATTGGTGTTCAATGTTGTCTTTAATTAAAACAGCACTCCGACTTCCAAAGAAGAAGAATGTTGACATCAGGAGCATTAATTTTGAATATTTTCTTTTTTTTGATAAGTTACGAAAATTTACACAAACATATTCGTTGTACATACATCGCTAACTTGTCTAAACATTGGAAATGATTTGTTTAATGAAAACAAGTAAATGTAATTGAATTTGAAAATTTAATGTTCAACAAATTTTGCACTAAAATTCTAAATTAAAACACAATGCTAGACTTGGTAACTCGAACTAACACTTGTATTCAATGAGTCTGTTTGAAAATGAGCTATGTTAAAGTATTAAAAACACACAGGAAAAATAAGTTTAGCTTTAAAAAACTCAAATGAATTTTAATTTAAAAACAAAAACTCGATCGTTTTTTGAAAATTTAAAACAGGTATGCAAGTTTCTTATGTTTAAAAACATTCACGATAAAATATAAAGAGTCTTCATTAGCTCCAATGGTTGTTAAACTTGGTTACAAAAAAATTTCAAACAAAGGTGTTTAATCACAAGATCTAACTATGGTGGCAACAGCAGCTTTTAGTTATTTTTGAGCGACGCAAACAAGGTTTCAATTCTTCACGTCGATAAATTGATAAACAATTCAAAATTTGTCCACCATCTTTATTGTTGGCTTAGAATGTCCTTCACGATGATGTCGAAGTGCTTTAGTTTTGTAAGCTGTGACTGCAAAATGATCACCATTTGGTATTGCAATGAAGCTTGTGTCGTTCCATTTTAAGTAAAACAGTAACGGACATATATTTTTAACTTCCCATAAGGAAATTTTTGTAATCGATCCGATTTTTCAAATCAAAAATTTTGACATTTATCGACGTTTCAAGATTTTTAAGGAGATGTCTGTGCGTGCGTGTGTACGTGCGAAGTTTTTTTCGTCGTCTATAGCTCAAGAACCAGTAGAGATATCGACTTCAAATACATTTTGTTACATAGATAATAATGCAAAAAGATGCAAAAACAAGTCTCAAAAAAATTGCGTTGGTGGTTTTTTTACCACAGCAATTTAAAAATAAGGTGAAAATTTTGGTTAACCCAAAAATATCTCACGAACCAATGAGACTTGAATTAAATTTTAAATTATATATTGTAACTTGATACCAAACTAGTATAATATATTTCTGGAAAAAATCCAATAAACTTTTTTTTTATAAATCAAAAAAACTAAATAAAAAATATCTGTCACATCGAATATTTTACGAACAAAAATTGATTTTATCTCCAAAATAATTTTGCGCAACGAAGAATAAAATCTGGTCAAAGTTTGAGAATTGACAGTTTTTTTTTTATAAAAAATAAAAACCTGAAAAAACATTACTAAAATTTAAGATTATGGCTTAAAACTAATTTTGTCTTGTTTGTTATAACATTCGATAAAATTTTGAAAAAAATCGAATTGACAGTTTTTTTACAAAAAATAAAAACCTAAAAAAAATTACTAAAAGTTCGAAAAAATTGATTTTCGACTCAAATATCTTTTCAAACATTTGAGATATTGGCTTCAAATTAATTTTATTTTAAAAAAACTATTGTTTTTAAAATTCGATAAAATGTTGAGCAAATTTGAATTAACAGTTTTTTTTTTTTTTTTTACAAAAAATAAAAACCTAAAAAAAGCATTACTAAAAGTTGAAAAAAATTAATTTTCGACTTAAATATCTTTTCAAAAAATCAAAATATTGACTTCAAATTAATTTCATTCGTCCAATTTGCATTTGAAATACAAATTTTTAAGAAATGCTAGGTACTAAAATTTGTAAAAATTGGTTTTAGACTAAAAATCTCGTTAACAAAAATAGATTTTGAAATCAAACTATTTCATCATTCATGCAAAATATTGTCGGTAGTTTTTAAATTTTTAAGAATAATTCAACTAACAACATTTTTAACAAACCACAACATTAAACCAACTTTAAAGTAAGACAAATCGACAGACTGGATGGGAAGTTATCAGTGTGACTCGCATCCAGGCCTCTTTTTTAAAATTATTTTCTACAAGATTTTTGTGTTATAATTCGTAAATCTCATCCCGTTCTTTAAATATGGTAGACACATGAATGGAACACAAAACGTACATACGTAAGAACATACTATGAACACTCTTACGCATAGACATATCTATTAAGATAATTATTTTCAAGAATTTAAACGGCAGGCCTTCATAGTCATATATAGATATTTGAATTATAGTACTCAAAACATTAACAAACATTCTATAAGTTATGAAAGAACGGAGTCTTCTTTCTTTATTTTTATATACTGTGAATATGTGTCTAAAAAAAATGTTTGTAAAAAGGCCAAAAATTGTATCTTCATCGGAAATGAAAAAAAAATGTCATTCGAAATGCTTATACTAAAAATCGTTGACATTTTAAATGAACTCCAAACACACATCCTTACAAATGTGTGTACATATTATTAGACTATTATTTTCTTTGTTACATGTTATAAAAAACGTACATGCATATATGTATGTATATCCTTTTATCCTTACACCAATGTAAACTAATCATTTGACACTTCCCTAATGGACTAACCATTCACTATTACTCGTATATCCCCCTTGTTTCAAGTACTTTATCTGTGTAATTTGGTGTTTAAGCTTTATGTACACACCCGCAATGATTTATCCTTGTACGAACATCCTTCTGCTCCTAATTCTGTAACATACATATAAAGTAAATCCCTTGCAATATTCTTTGCGGATTTCATTGCAAAACCGCAAAAGATCACATCATATTTATATATAAAAACCCTTACATACATAGGTAGATGATAGAAGAATCATATGGACGATGACATCGTGCCACCAACATCATATCATCCTATTTGTATCTCCTATAACCCTTCAGCAGCAGCATAATCCCACATAATACATCTTCCCTTCAAACATAAAGTAGTGCAACTTCTAGCATCACAGTTAAAGAGTGTTTAGTTTATATACAAAACGGCCTTATAATATTGCACAAAGGACAACGCACTTTCTTATTGTTTACATCCTCGACTGCACTATCCTAAAAAGCTCCTCCACCATTCAGGGGAACCATCGCTATATCGAAGAGAATGCGCATATCCTTGGAGCAATATAATATCCATTTCGCCACAGAAAGTATAAATAGATGTCCTCAATCTGAAACTTTTCCATTCGTTCACTTGCCATTCTGTGTGTTGTTCCAACTAAAAAGGCACAAAGCTACGAGTATTTTTGTTTCGTAAATAAAATAAGAAATTTGCGAGTTCTTTTTTATATTTCAAAAGGCAAATCACTAGTGGATGCGAGTGCATATCCTTGAAGTGCTTTGGTTATACGAGTAGTGTATGTGTGTGTATCTAAGCGAAGAGTGTGACGTCCTGCATGGTTTGAAGGACTTTTTCATAGCCGAATAAGAACAAAACCAAATAAAAACATTAGTCCGGTTCAGTGAATGATTGGTATAGCAGGAGTTGAGTGATGAAGATGGACACTAGTCGCATATGTTACATCGACATTCCATCGGGACCAGGCAGCAACCGCTCACTGTCTCCAATGACACCGTCACCTCGTTTCGAACGCAATCTGGGCTTCTTCCACGCCCTTAGCCGACGTTTTGGCCTGAGGTCACATGACGACCTCATCTATAATGGTGAAGACGATTCTCGAAGCTCCTCCACCGATTCGTGTTCCTCGACAACCGGCAACTTACCGAGTCCAGTGCCAGCCAAAGATGTTCATGGCTCAAATCTAGAGCTTTCCTGTGCGTCCAGTGACTGCAGCAGTACTGTGGACGATAGTGAGAAGACCGTTCGTTCTACCTCACGTCTCCATCGTCGTTCGACATCATCGATTCGACGAGCATTCGAAAACATCTCAATCTCATCGCGATCCCTATCCTGCAGTGGAACATCATCGAGCAAGGAGTCCCAAAAGCCAACGAAGAAGGCCATCATCTCGAAACCACCTCAACGGATACTCCGACAGCCTGTCACTTATACATATCTTAAGGGGATGTCAGGACTGCCCACTCAACGTGTTCCAAGAAGTGCCGTTTGCTGTCACTATGCCCACCGGTAAGAATATTCAAACAAAAACTTAACAAAAAATACGTTTTCTTTTTTCGTAAATATGTATAAGAAAAAAACTATGCTTTTTTTTAAAAAAACGATAACTTTTATTTATTTTTCGAACAAAGTGCACCCCGAATTTACTTAAAAGTAGAATAAAAAATAAATTTTAATAAATAAGTAACATTTTTTCACTCCCAACTTAATTAAAAAAAAAAAAAAACAAAAATCTAAACACAAAATTTATAAATTTTAAAAGAATTTCTATGAATTTTCAAAACTAAAAAAATTAATTTATAAAAAATACTTATATATATAGAAAACAAATTGCAATACAAACATAAATTACTTAATTTATAAAATGGTTAGTTAAATCTTATGATATTAATTTCTATAATCAAGTCTATAGTATATTCCCATTTTTTAAAATTATTTTTATTATTATTTAACAAATAATAAAAAAAAAAACAAAATATTTAAAGTGCATAAGATTTATTGAAGTAAACATTAAAAAAAAATATGTAAGGAAATTTTTAAGACTGGAAAATTAATATAAAACAAAATATAAACAAAAATTAATAAGACAACACAATGATATAGTGTTTATAATGTATAAGTAAAAAGTGAATTTTATTATTCTGAATAATATTATTTAAAAATGATTCTTTTCGATTTTAATTATCTTTTCTTTTTTTATTATTTCAATACGTATTAATTGTGCCTTTCTTAAGAATTAAAAATACGTATATCGACTTTTTTCTTATATTTTTAATTTTACTTACCATAATTTTATTTTATTTTTTAATTAAAAAGAAAGCAATACAAGCAGATTTCAAAGTTTATAAATTTTCGAAAAAGTAAAGAACTATACCAGCTATCGGGAATGAAATTTTCTTTCGGAATATTTTCTCCCTCGAACATTGAAAATGTCAAGCTGACCTCGGAATTAATTGATATCGAGTTAAAAAAAAAAAATCCTGGAAAATTCGGTCCCCATTGCATTGGAGTTCTGTTCGAGGAAAATTTGTTTCAAGGGAGATTTACGATAAGTAGTAAAAATATAGAAAAACTGGAAAGCACGATTCTCTGAAAATTCTTGATAGGGTCCATTTTCTAGGGGCTTGGTATTATTTCCTTTATTTAGGGATCTCTTATTTTTATCAAAATATGTTTTTCATTCTTATTTTATGCAGATTTTTTAAAGATTGCATCTTCTTAAATCTTAAATAGACAGTTCTCGAAAGATAGTTAAACTTTTTAACAACTAAACTTAAGTAACATTTTTTAAATTCTGAATATTTTAATATTGAGAAAGATAAATTTCAATTCTGTTTGCATTTTTTAATATCATGTCATTGAATATGAATATTATCAACAGTTTCTATCTGAATTCATTGATGACGTAAATAAGTATACACTGCTATGAATATGAAGAAATTTTATGACAAATCGCTGAAGCGTATTCTATTTAGAGTTCAATATAGCATAAAATGATTTGTGTGGGACTGAAATATTTCTAATGACATAAAGTTTCCTTAATCTTATAGAGAAAGGTGTTTCAAATTCTAATTTCATACAAAGAGAGAACAGTTGTTTTTAAAAAAGTCAATACTAACGAATTTCAATCAGATTTGTTTTGAAAATGTATTCCAAATACTGTGATAACTTCCCATTGGTGCCCTTAAGATGTTGTACTTTTATTATAAGTCAAATTGTTGGCTCTCGGATATTATACCAGAGGTATTAATGCCAGTTTCTCGAAAAAACTGCTTTCTAAGGAAAATTGTCCTGGAAAAAAATAAAAAGCATACAACTTTACCTAGTTTTGTACTCAAGATTGGAAAAAAATATATTTTCAGGGGCTTATATCTGCTTGAAACAGTCATAAAGTCAATGGATGGAAACACTAGTTATGGTGGTTTCTGCTTTAATGTCCTCTGACTGACATGTAACATAAATTTTCATTCGTTCATTTTGTTTTGGTTCTTCAAAACTGAAAATATAAACTTCAATAGTCACTTGTTAAAGACTATAGTAGCATTCGAAAAAGTAACTTTATGTTTTTCGCTTTAGTCTGTGAAGTTAGAAATTTAGTTTTTGGTCTTATTACCAAACAATTTTATCTAGCCTTGTTTTCATTTTTATAAATGGATTATTTTTCTCATTTTTATAAATGGAATAAACGCCAGAAATTTAAAGACCAAAATTATTTTTAGGTTTTTTTTTGCAGAAAAAAATCTGTCAAAATTTCTTCCGGCGCAATTTTCTAGAGCACAAGTTGTCATTCAAACAAAAGTATATTTAGTTAAAAATTGTATTTTAAAATGTTGTCTGTGGATATATTTAAACATATGTTTTCATATCACTTATCAAAAAGAAAATTCGTAATTTCAGTTGAACAACCATTTTAATTAATTTGTTGTAAAATTTTTATTTTTCGTAATAATAAAATTGTTACTTGAATTTTTCTTTAAAAAAATCTTAATGTCTAGAGGGTAGTATTTTTGTTTAAGTTTTTTGACTTGTTTATTTTGGTGTCAGCTTGTCTTTTGCATACTGCGATGTTATAATCAATGCAAAAATTGGACTTAAAGTCGGCATAGCTACTCTTTTTTGAGAAATGGCAGGCGGGAAGGGTTATTTTAATTGTATGAATGGAATGATGTACTTAGGAATATGATCACATAAATATTTCTCTAAAAACAATTAATTTAGATTATAAGGACTTTGCAACGTTGAGCATAATCAAAATTTTCAATTTTACAAATGAAATCGAATATGTCGACAGAAATTCAGTTGATATTTTAAAAGCGTTTAAATTTTTCAATTAAAATTTTACCAAATAAACATTTTTAAGGGCAACAATGGATATTTATAAGTGAATTTTTCAAAATCAAATGGGTTGCATTTCTCGAAATATTTATGTGATTTTCTAGTTTACCCCCTATCTTGAGGTCTTCCCTTAAAAATGGTTTCTTATTTTAGCTTTTTTTCTTATATTTTGTCTACTTTCAAATTTCCAGAATCATTAACATACACTTCAAGACAAATTTTGATAGATTTAACCTGTTCGCGATATAAGTTTACTTAGGTCTGGGAACATTTTCATCTTTCCTTAGATTCCAAACAAGATTTTTTTAAAACATTATCTATTTTGTTTTTGGTGTAGTACCCGTGGCATGATGGTTAGTGCGTTGGACTGTCATGCTAAAGGTCTTGGGTTCGATCCCTGCCTATGCCATCTAAAGTTTTTTTCCACGGGTACTGCCTCTTGCGAGAAATTGACAAATTCTCCAAGAGTAATTCTTGTCATGAAAAAAAAGTGCTTACTCAAATTAGCCGTTCGGATTCGGCTTAAACTTGTAGGTCCCCTCCATCCCTGACAACAGTACTCGCACACAGGAATGGTTGAGAGTTGTAAGTCGCTAGGCCCTAGTTCTCAACGGACTGTTGCGCCAGCCGATTTATTTATTTTTATTTTTTATCTATTTTTTGGAAAGGTGCCTTTTCTACTTTTAACTTCTTAGAGTAGTTTTAGTCAACAAGGTTCCATGTTTTTATTTTAAATTGAAGTTTAAGATCGTCAGTTGCTCTTGTATTTGAAAGACACGTTTCTTAAACTTTGACATCTGCTTGTTGGTTTATAAGAATATTTTTTGAAATTTAAAATGGTAAGACTTTATTTAAATTTTCATTTTTTTAAAAATTAAATTTTAAAAAATTGAGTTTTTTCTATATTAATTAACTTAACCCCAAAGAGAATAGTGAAAATCCTTGTTAAAGAAGGATTTGATGATAACCTTGCTAACCATAATATGCCAAAAGCACTACAATTGTATACTTATATCTATAAATTATAGTATCATAAAATTACACACACAAGAAACTCCATCTTTTTAAAGTGCAAACTGTTTTAAAAATTAAATTTAATATATAAAACAAAAAATGATTGGTTTTTCCTTTTATTTTGATAATGCATATTCTATAATCAATAAATAAAAAAATAAAAAAAACCTTATGAACTGCACTTTCGTAGCGAAGATACATTTTTTTAAAACTAATTTTAAATTTAAGAAACAGAAATTGTTTTTAATATTCTATAACAAAAAGAAATACAATTCAAATGAAGAAATAGAAAAACATATTGAAATATCAATAACTTTGTAAATACAAACAAAAGACATAATAATTATTGCTACAATAAAACGATTGAAACAAATATTATATACAAAAATCATTTATAATTAGTATTTGAAGTAATAAATAAAAATAAAACAGAAAGAATAAAAAAAACATTAATAAAAGAGAATATACCCTCAAATTAAATTTGTCTTTGTGTTTTCAATTTGCTTTGTATTTGGCTCTTCACAGATTGGCTTGGCTAACTTTTCCTCGTTATAATTATCACTTAAAAGAATGAGAAAGAAAGTTGATGATTTGATAAGTCGTAGATTGCCAAATCATTGGTTTTTAATTTGAACTAAATAAAACTGTAATAAACCTTGGAGAGATTTTAATAATGTCCTTCCTTAGCTAACTTTGATCGAATTCATATATCCTTATGATTATGAATTAAACAAAAAAATATCCTAGGACGGAATTCAATTCCTTTATTAGTATGGAACTAGGTCATAGAAAACACATTATTATATTTTTTTTTTTTTTTTCAAATGATTCAGAAAGAGAAATATTCGAATGCCAATAGGCATTCTAATGAATTGTACTGACCTACATTTTTATCTCATACCCTATGCTATGTTACTTTCGATCCATGGAGACTTCAGACGTGATTTGTAGTAATTTATTAAAAGCTTTTGGCGTAGGTAGATAGGCATTTAAAAAAAAAAGGTGACATTTGTGTTATCTGTTATTTGTAAAAATGTCACATCTTTTTAGGGATGATCGATTTGAAAACGAATTGAAGAACACTCTTGTTCATCATTTTTGTTGTATGAAATTAAGGTAGGTACGTATTTTTTTTCCATCCTTAAACGAAGGTAGCTAAGGTACTCAAATGCAATTAAAATTAATCAAGTTTTAACTGCAAAAAGTTTCAAATTAGTTAAAGGGCAACAATAAGTATTATGCTCTCGCGTCCTTTTATTATATTCTGTCTTTTGGGGACAAATTAAATATCTAGAAACTTGAAGTAGGGTTATAATGACTTTGATTAAATAATTGAACAGAATCTCAATTTATTTATTGGTAAATGTTTAACCTTCAAATTCAAGCATTTCTCAAATTCGGTTTGGGATGGGTGTAAACACTCTTGTTAAAGGATGCTATTTCCAGACACCGGTTGTCATGTCGAGGTAGAATATTATAAAAAGTAAGTATACGCAGTGGTGTACAAATATAAAACATCGTTTTGAGGGAGGGATGAGTTATTTTCATATCGATTTTACTGAGCTTCTTGCTATTTAAGCAATCTTACAGTAAATACATACTTTGTAGAATGATTTTGAAACTGTAAACCAAACTTTATGTTTTTACTCTGATGCATTATTCATACTAATAATTGTTTATAGTATTAACTTATACTTTGAACTCGTTTAGACTCTATAATTTACGTATTGAGTTATTAGGCATGTTCTCTCATTTTCAATCAAGGTTTTTCTTTTTCATTTCGATACCACATTTTCTTTTATTTTAATATCCTTTAATATTCAGTCCAGAAAAATTATTTAAAGAACGTATCTTCACGAAAAAAAGGAAGAGCTTCATTTGTTTGTCCTTATAAAACATCCACAACATTTTTTGGATGGTTATAGGGGTTAAGTGCAATTGTATGCAAAACAGTTGTGGGTAAACATTGTAGCTCATAAAATACTGCACATAAAATAATACGTCATTTTGGTATACAATTTGTAGATCTGATTCAGAAATACGTATAAAAGCATGAGTAAAAAAAAACTTTCTAGAAAATCATATTTTTAAGAGCTGATTATAATTTTTGTTATACCTATCTAAAAAATATTTTCTATCAAAAAACAACTTTTTAACAGCTACCGCAAAAAAAATGCTGCCATTCTATTTGCATTTTATTCAATAACTTAGTTAGTTAATTTTTCTAACGTTCCTTGTAGCATTAAAAATGATCAAATGAACTTTCGCTATTCAAGATTGAATAAAATACAAAAAAAAAATTCAGAAGTTATCCATCTTGCGGTTTCAAACACACTTAAAATATTTTTTTTATGAGTTAAAGGTTTATCTACATAAACACAGTCTATCGCATAGCCCCACAAAAAAAATTCCAGCGGTGTCAAATCGCATAAACTGGATGAACACTTAATATCGCCACGACGAGAAATGACGCGGCTAGAAAATATCTCTTACAATAGAGAATATTCCTCAAGTGGTGTGTCATGTGGAATCGTCTTGTTGAAACCACGTATTCTCCAAGTCGTATTCTTTAATAGCAGGCAAACAAAAGTCGGTTATCATATGACCATAACGCTCCAATTTGACGGTGACAGTCATTGCATCGTCATTTTCAAAGAATTAAGGTCCAAAAAGATGTAATGGCCTCTCTTCAATTACTTGAATATTCTCAAAACCCCAAATACGACAAATTAATTTATTAACATACCCACAGAGTGATAAATGTGCTTCGTAGCTGAAAAAAATGTTGTTCGAAAAATCACCATCCACCGCCTGTTGTTCTAACGCTTTTGTAGGGCTCACCACGTAAGCAGTGTAATCTTTGGGCTTCTTGCTTATATAAATGTTTTCTCCTTATTCCTCGCTTCCTCTTACTTCTAGATGGTACATCACTGTTGCTGGAGTCACTAGACATTTCTGGGAGAAATTAAATTTTTTTTTCCTAAAAGAAAATTTTGTTAGAAAAAATCCACGTCACGGCTTAAATGTTACACTTACATACCTTTAAAACCTTTAAAAATAGATTTTTAGATTAGATTAGATGTTGATTTTTATTCGGACAAATATTAATTAGTGTACAAATATTTGTATTGTATTGTATTTATTGTAGCAGAATATTCTTACATTTTTTCTTAAACTATATTGCACAATTTACAGAGTTACGGTATAAATCTACCTTAGTACTGACAAATAATAAAATTTTTAATACAAGTAATGAAAAGCAAATAACAGTATATTGAAGGAAAAGCTACATAAAAACCTTCATTAAATTGTTTTGAGGATTTAGAGAGGAGAAGGGTGGGCGGTGAGGTATTTAAATCAAACCCAACTTAAAGTTTTACATATATTCATTATATGATAAATAGTACAAATATACATATATTTACAAAAATCAATAAAACATGGCATGTGCCGTCTGCCTGATTGACAACAGTTATAATAAATATTTAAGGATCTACAATTATTGTAACATGTTTTGTTTTCTCAATATAATATACTAAATTTGTTTTTGTTTTAATTAAACTTTTATATTAACTTTTGGGTTTAGAAATTTTCAGTTATTATACTTTTTCTGTAAGCGAGCGCAATTTTACAATATAGAAATATTTTTTTTGACATCCATTTCATTTAGTAGCTCAATAGTCTGTTCACTTGATAAATAATCACGTCCTAAGATACTTTTCCTTGTCTCTCTCAAAACTGGGCATCTGCCTAGAAAATGAAGTATGTCCTCTCTTTCTCGTAAGTTACAGATGCTGCATAAGATGGGTAGATCCTGCCTATGTGGTATGAAATTGAGACTTAAGAGCTCTCCTCTTACACGAAATATAGTGGAAATTTCATCAACACTGCACGAATCTCGAAAGTAATTTTTATCCTGTAGGTTGTGTTCCAGTCGACTGTAAATAGTTCTGTACAAGGAGTCCGAAGCTTCTTGCAGGTAATTCGTTCTTATTTGTTCGTCTAGTCTTTTGATTACTTCATACATTGTGTTTTGCCAAGATCCAATATCCTCTATGTCCAAGGTAGCAATTATTCCACTCTCTCGTGCAATATCCATCCAGTTCTTAAACCATCCCGTTTCAGTCTGTATTGAGTGTAAAGCTATTTTCTTTGGAAGTCTATAGTTAGGCATTTTCATCACTTTAATTATGTATTCGACGTGTAGTTTTAGTGTTTTGATAAAAAGTGGAGATAGTCCCGTTTCAAGCATTACCATGTAGTTTGGTGAGTTTGGTGGCAACCGAAATATTCTTTTTATGTAGAATCTAAGGAGTTTCTCTACAGTTTCAAACCTCCTTCCTCCCCAAACCTGAGCTGCATAAAATAGGACTGATTCTGATACCGACTCGAAGACCTTATACTTTTTACTATGCGCGATATATTTATTGTTAAAGCAGTTTTTCCATGTCGCGTTGATGGCTGTTTTGGATTTTTGCAGTTTTTCCTGCAGGTGCGTTTCCATATTCATATTCATAGTGATGTTAACACCCAAATACTTATATTCTTTTACAAGTTCCACCATTTCTCGGTTAAAGTAACACCCTTCATTTGAGCATGGTCTTCCCGAACCATTTTTGATCACCATTAGTTTAGATTTACTTGTGTTGACAGTAAGTTTCCATTTTACGCAGTATTCCGCAAGCCTATTCATCATCAATTGCAAGGTCTCTGTTGAGTACGCCATTATGACTATATCATCCGCGAATAATAGAGCCTTGATGAGAGTTCCTGCATACTCTATTCCTCCTGGCAAACAATCAGTTAGGTCCTCAATGAATAACGCAAACAAACTTGGGCTGAGTGCACATCCTTGTCTTACTCCGGCGTATGTTTGAAACCACTCAGATATTCCATATCCGTTCCAAACTGCAGCTCTGGTATCCTTATATAGACTTTGAATTAGTTTTCCAAACTTCTGAGACATACCATACCCATATAATTTATACCATAGAAGTTCACGGTCTACCGTATCAAATGCCGCTTTTAGGTCCACAAAAAATACATAGAGTTTCTTCTTACGGGTGATGAACGAATCAGCAATAGTTTTTAGAACGAATATGTGGTCTATTGTGGAGTATCCAGCTCTGAAACCTGCCTGTGTTTCCTTTAGAAGATTGTTCCTGGCTATCCATGTATTTAAACGTTTGATCAAGACTGCTGTAAATATCTTATAGGAGCTGTTTAAAAATGAGATTCCTCGATAGTTGGCTGGGTCTGTCAATGAACCTTTCTTATAGATTGGAAAAATAAGCGCTTCCTTGAACCGCAGCGGTATAGTTCCACTCTCAAAAATTTGATTGAACACACGACAAAGTGTTTCACATAGGTTTGAAGTACCGTATTTGTAAAATTCCGCTGGTATTCTATCAGAACCTGCTGCTTTACCATCCTTTAGCCTGGCTATTGCTTCATGAACTTCTCTAAAGATGATCGGTGAATCCAGAGTATCATCTTGGAAATTTGGCACCGCATATTGTACCGCCATGTTCCTTACAGATGTTTGTGCAAGAAGATTTTGGAAATGAGACTGCAGTACATTTGGTTTTAGTTCACTGCTTATAACGTAGCGACCTCCGTTCAATTTCCGGGCTAGTTTCCAAAATCTTTAGAATTATTAGAGTGTGCTAACTTCATAGCTTCCAATTCATAAAAAGATTTCTTTTTTATTTTACATAGCTCTTTAAACTTTTTATTTGCTTCTAAATAAAAGCACTTATTTCGACCATCACTCGTTTCACGAAATATTCTCAACCACGCATAAGATATGTTTCTCGCTTTCATACACTCCTTGTCGAACCATGGTTCTTTAAAAGACACAGTTTTTCCTTGTTGACCATACGAAGAGATCGACTCCTTCCTGAATTACGCACTCAATCTTCTCTAAGTCAGAAACATACTCAACACTCAGCTTGCTATCTATTTTGTTTCTATAATCATCGGCCTTGGAATGTTTCCACGCAAGTTTAGGAAGGAGCACCATATCGACAATTTCTGGATTGGCTGTTTCCATATGATCGAAGGTTACAACTATTGGCATGTGGTCTGAGTAAGGTACCTGCAGCACCTCCAAGTTGGAGATGTAATCCTTCCATTCACCTGAGAAGAAACTGTAATCTATAACGGATGATCCCTGCGCTCCTACAAAGGTAAATTCACCATTTGGATCACCTTTGCTCGTTCCATTTTGGAGTCTTAATCCTAAGTCGTCACACAGTTCTAATATTTGAATACCTCTCGAGTTACATATTTCATCCTTTGACTTTCGGTTAATACCGGTAAATACCTTTAAAAATATATTTATTTAAAAAGCAAAAATTACTGTTTTTCAAAAACTGTAAAACTCAAAATAGTTTAATCTCTAATATTAAAAACCAAACTAGATATTGATGAAAAAATAACGTCACATTTATAGCACAAGTTTTTCGCGATCCGAACACTTTTTCGCACAGTTTGAAAAAACATACCTTTTTTTTATTTTCTTTCATAAAGTTCGTGGGTTTTCCTTATGACCCCAATATCTTTATGACTCCCTGTTTGCCAAATATTTACTTTTTGGTAAAAATAAACATTTCTCTGAAAAAAAAAAAATAGTTGGTCAATAGAAGGGTTTTATTACCCTTCTAATAGGGCCAGGTATAAATAACGCAACTTCGCCTTAAAAGAGGTAAAATCTTACATTTCATTAACAGAACTTGGAAAATTCCAAAACGTTTTCCTAGTGACCTGTCAAAGCTGAATTAAAAAATAATTAGTTTTCCCTTACAAGAAATGATTCCGAGAAAATCTTGAAAAAATCTACAACTCAAAAATGTACACGAAATTCCATAAGTTTTGAGAACAGAATAAGTCCTGGACTTATTCTGTTCTTCAAACTTAATAAATTTTAACTGCAAAATGATTGAAAATACTTGTGAACTTAACAAAGCTTAAGATATGTTGTTCGAGTTTTTGAAATTGCTCTAATCCATCCATTTTGGTTTTTACGAATAAAATCTTCACTTATGATTGAAGCCCAATTTCCTCGGAACATTTCATCCAAAAATTTTGACTTATATTGACAAAATTCAATCTTATTTAAATTTCAACCACTTTCATATGAAGAAGGATATTATACATACATTTAACGATTTTGGAGAACTTAACTCGATTGAATTCATAATTTCTCTTGAATTTTGACGTTTTATAAATTTGATGATCCGATTTCACTCAGCGGTAAACTTAATTTGATATTATTTTTAAGATTAGTTAGCATTATGGTATATTCCGTCAACATTTGAGAAATATTTTTGTATAGATAATATTTCAAATTCAATTTAATAAATTTCTATTTCTTTGAATGCAACGCTCTCTTAATCAGCGTTGGCTTAACTGGAAGTTTTCTTTATGATTCCCTCGAAATAATTATGAAATAAAATAACTTGAAAAATCAACAGCCCCCGGAAATGGGTTAACCAATTTTTAAAACAAGAAATAATAATAATATTTTCATCTGAAATCTTTACGATTATCTATTTAACACAGTTTTTCAGGTGTGAGATAATCCACTCGAGTGGTGTAGGTTCGAGAGCAAAAAGATAAAATAAAAAACATAATTACCAGAATCTCCTTATTCCTAAAAATATGCTTATAAGGATAAGGACAGCGGCTTGAAAGATAAAAATAGCAGCACCAAATACGAAAATAACTTTATTTTTAATCCATTCACCAAAATATTTACATATATCTAAAAAAAATTCAATTTATATCCGTTGACCTTAATTGCGAAAATTAAAATCAAATCAAAATAAAAAATTCTCAACTTGCTATGACTACGAATGAATAAGAGACTCGACGGTCTAACGCCATGACCATGCAAGGACATCTTTTCCAATCGTGAATAGCTTTTAATGAATTAGGCCAACACTTTAGCAGATTCACCATCAGCCACTGTCACTGTTGATGATGATGATGATGATGTAGGATTGATTTTATATAGAGTTTTGTTTTATAGATAGGCTTAAGATTTGTCTTTTGTTATACTGTCATGTTTTCACTTAGTTAAACCCCCCCCCCCCTTTTGTTTATATTTTTGTTTGTCTATTATTTCTGTAGCCTAATAATATCTATGAATTCACGAATAATCCTTTTGACCTAGTTTCTTTTTATTTCCTATTTAGTCCTTAGAAGCACAACACATTAGAATAAAATCAGACTAAGAGTTCCACTTAGTAAATTGCTGGCTCATGGTTCAAACATATTCGACAGACGTACATATACATGCATACATGTACATTTCTATTTAACTTACTATTTTAAGTGACCCCATTTGAGGAAAATTCGCACATCATGGGACAAGAATTTTCCAGATGTTTAGCATTTAGTTTATTTTTGAATTTATTCTTATATTTGACAGTTGAAATGGTATTAAAGTTTAAAAATAGCCTCGAAAACCATATTCCTTATCTGTTTCACATTTGACAGTTGTTGACACTATACAAAAGTTGTTGCTTAAGGAAATCCTTTGCGTAGGCAACAAACAAATGAATTAATTTAAAACAGTCAATCTGAATTATCTTCCTTTATTCTTCTTATTGAAAATTGATACAATGTGTGTTTAGCTCTTGATGACCATCACTAGACTATTATCTTGTCGTTGTCGGTCGAAACTTATTTATTTAAGGGGAGAAAATTATCTGACATACTTGTAGCCTTGTTTTAAGAGGAGGTTAATTTTTTTAATGGCATTGGCAACCCCCAATATCAGCATGCGTCTGGTTTTTTATTTTATGTGTCTGATGTTAACAGAAGTACATATATCCTCAAGGATCTTTCGTAATGTTTAGGATTAAACATACCTTGCATCCATGTGTAAAATATGTAGTGGTTTGTATCAAATTCTTTGTTTTTGTTTTTGTTATTGTTTTTTTTTATTTTTTGTACATGACACACGTGAATTAAGAGGTTTCGAATTCTATTCCTGCCTATTACATGAAAGCAAATAGCACGTGTAGAAATACATTTTTTAAGGTATATATTGCATGTACTTGATATTGAAGAACATTGAAGAGAAGACCCAACATTTTGTCATACTAATATTTAATTGACTTCAGGGTGATGTGAAAAGAATGTATGGTTAACCAAAAATTAGAAGAAAGAAAATATAAAGCTTGTAAAACAACCATAAAATACCAATTTGATATTGTGTCTGTAAGATGACTATACATCAAAAATTAAATTGAGAAAACTTGAAAACACAACCAAAGAATTCTTATAGCAATAGGTACGAGTATGTATAGACTTAAGGACTTTTTAAGAAATAAAAACTCTTTATGTCATATAATCACGTATAGCCCTTAAGTCAAATAACTCAAGTGGTGACTTGATTAATGATTCAGGATATAACACTGAATATTAATTAAAAAAAAAAATCAATTATGGTTATATTGAAAAAAAAAACGTGGATATAAATTGATTCTAATAAAAAGAAATTCTCCTCCGCTTATATTCGAAATGTAATCAATATTGAAAATATTATGTCATGCCAGAGGTCTTGGGTTTGATCCCTGCCTGTGCCATCTAAGGTTTTTTTCACGGGTACTGCCTCTTGCCAAATTCTCCAAGAGTAATTCTTATCATGAAAAGTGCTTTCTCAAATTATTTGTTCGGATTCGGCTTAAAACTGTAGGTCCCCTCCATTCCTGACAACATTGCTCGCACACAGGAATGGTTGAAGGTTTTAAGTCACTAGGCCCTAGTTTCTCAACGGACTGTTGCGCCACCTAATTTTTTTATTTTTTAAAAAATGCTTATGAATATTTCTGATGTTAAAAATGAAGAAATACAAAATCAAATAATACTCGTATGTTTTTAAAACAATATGGACAACAATTAGCTAAAAAGAGGACACCAACTAAATTTCAAAGCTCGGATATTCATTTATTTTTTTTTTATTTTTGTCTCAAAAAATAATAATGTAATAACAATATTTTTAAAACAATTATTACAAATAATTTTTCAAGTTCGTCAAAAAATGAATTCAATTCTTTCATGATTTTTGGCTGTTGTGGGATTAAACGTGTGTCAGTTAATTCTTTTTATAAAGTGCACGACTAGAACGCACGAAATTGCGTCTGTATCCAAAGAAGCTTACGCTGTTAACAAATAGAACTTATATTTTATATTTAAAAATTTACCAATAAAATAAGTTTGTCTTTAAAAATTTTAATGCCATTTAATTAATGAAAAACACCTTGATTTATTAAATTTTAATTTCGAAAATCGTTGGAGCCGTTTTTTTAATCAACTTTTTATGTACAAAATTTTATATTTTTTGTTAAAAAATATTTATTTATTTATTCATATACGGATGTTATATCTTACAGATTACTATGAGTAATATAACTAAATATATATATACAATATACATATATATAAATAAGTATATTTCAATAAATACGTATCTTAAAGCTAATGTACAATATTTTGTAAATTAACTTTAAATTCAAATCTGTTTGTTGAGAGATCAAGTTCATTACATAAAGAATTGAAAAGTTTAATACACCTAGAAAAGGATTCATTGCAATGATTAATTGTATCTATGTTTTGGATTATTAAGAAAATGACGTAACCGCAATTCTCTCTCCGGAATATAGATCTCAAAGTAAGTAAGAATTGGTGGACACTTAATACGATAATAAAATACATCATGCACAAACAACAAACACTGAATAGACCGTCTTTTTTATAAATCTAATGAATCAAGTCCAATTAAGGCACAGCTAGATACATATGATGGAGTGTCAATTCTCCATTTTAACTGCCTAACTACAAATCTTGTAAAAGCCTTTTGCACTCTTTCAATACGTGTTATCCTAATACAAGTAGAAGGAGGCCATAAAATTGAACAATACTCAAGAATTGGACGAACTAAATACATGTAAACCGATTTTAAATCGTAAGGGTTAGAGAACTCATTGCAGTTTCGCTTAACGAAACCAAGCATTGAATTAGCTCTGGCTATAATATAGTCCACATGTAACGAAAACAACAACTTTGAATCGAAAATGACTCCAAGATCACGAATCTCAGATTTGCGATCAAGAATCTGATTGAAAATTTGGTAGTTGTTTATCATTGGAGCCAAAGTTCGATGTGCAGTAAAAACATTACATTTTTGTATATTTAAAGGAAGAACACACCAAACGGATAAAATATTTAAATCATTTTGAAGATTTTGATGATCAATTCTATTTTGTATGCAAAGATATATTTTAAGGTCATCAGCATACATTAAACATAAAGCATTTCTTAAAAGAAATGGGATTTCATTAACGAAAATATTAAAAAGGAGTGGTCCAAGGTGACTTCCTTGAGGAACTCCAGATGAATCTTTAATAATACTTGAAACAAAATTTCCCAATTTCACACATTGTGTTCTGTCATTAAGGTAGCTAGATATCCATTTCAAAAGCAACCCATGAATACCGAAAACTTTTAGTTTAGCTATAAGAATTTTATGACAAATTGAGTCAAAAGCTTTGACAAAATCAGTATAGATAGTGTCAACCTGATAGCCAGATTCAAAAGAATCGGTGACATATCTACAATAAAGCATGAGATTTGTTGAAGTTGATTTACCTGGCATAAATCCATGCTGCTCATTACAAATATGTTATTTTATATTAAAAAACAAATGATCCTTTACTATGAGCTCAAATAATTTAGGAATTGCAGCGATTTTAGAAATTGCACGATAATTTACTACTAAATGTTTTGCCCTTGATTACATATGAAAATTTCCATTGATTCAGAAATAGTCCAGTAGAAAGCGATTTATTAAAAATTATCAGAAGCGGTAAATAAATATATATAATATTGTTGGTATTCAGTTTTTTACAACTTATTAATATGTATATGTTTGACATTTTATTTTCGTTAAAAAATATTAACCCATTTTTGAGATATGGAATTAAAAAAAAAGAGGCTGGGATGCGACCCACACTGATAACTTCCCCTTTCATCTGTCGATTAGTCTTGCTTAAAAGGTTTGTAGGTTTTCGTGTTTATTAAAAAAATGTCAATTAAATTATTCTTACAAAATTTACAATTACCAATAATATTTTGCATAGATTGTAGATTTTATTTTTTTACGAAAAAAAACAGACTGTTGGATTTTTATAACAAATGAACAGAATGTCGAAAACAATATTTTCTGTGAGATAAAATTAGTTTGAAGCCAATATCTCAAATTTTAGAAAAGATATTTTAGTCGAAAGTAAATTTTTACCAAGTTTTAGTATTATTTTTTTTAGGTTTTTATTTTTTTTTTTAACTGTCAATTCGATTTTTCTCAAAATTCTATCAGATGTCAAAAACGTTATTCTTCGTTGCAAAGAATTATTTTAGAGATATAATATTTCTTGTTCGTAAAATTTTCGAGGTGACAATTATTTTGTTTCAGTTTTTTTTATTTATAAAAAAAACTTTAATTTGATTTTTTTCCAAAAATATGTTGGTTTGGTATCACGTTACAATTTGTAATTTAAAATTTAATTCAAGTCGCTAGCATTTTTGGTGCATGATATATTTTGGGCTAACCAATTTTTTCACCTTTTTTTAAATTGTTATGGTAAAAAATCACCTACTCAATTTTTTTGAGAGTCCGTTCTGCATCTTTCTGCATTATTATCTGTATAACAAATTTTTTTTTGTAAATAGTTGATATCATAAAGACTGTTCAAAACAAAAAAATGTTTTATCTTTATAAATATAATTTTTATAAAAACAAGTATGTATAGTATATTTATACCACAATCATTTGCTTCTTTCTCAAGATATTTCAGTCGAATAACAATACTTCCCATTTTTATTATTTTTTTAGGTTTACAATTTTTCAAAAAAAAAATATATGAATACATTTTTTTCTTAATTTAACCGAATTTCAACAACAATTTCTTGTAAAAAATGAAATAAGGTTGAAGAAAATATTTCTTCCTAAAAAACACTTTTCCTTAATTTTTTTGTATAGTTACTTTATCTATGATAAAATAAACTGTCAGTTAAATACTTCTAAAAAATTTACCAAATGTCAACAAATCTTTTTTCTTTTAAAACAATTATTTGTGTTTATTTTTTGACATTCTGTTTAATGAATGTCATATGATATGAACAAATTAGTATCAAAGTTTGTCATTGAATATTATTTTCATTACTTCATCATTCAGTTTAAAAATTTCTTTTTTCTTAAACAAACTACTTTTGGGAAGAAAATACATAATTAATGTGTAAATTATAGTTTATAATTATTATTAGTTTTACAAATATTGGTTTAAAATAATAATAATAATCTTTCTAGAAATAAAGGATGAAATAAATTATTGAATCGTACCATTTGAAGTCATCAAAAATGTTATCATGCTGAAGCTCTCCTTTGAAATAAGAGGTTTTACTAACCATCAGTAGTGTGCTATGACTCTATATTACACCAGAACTTAGTAAAATTTAAAAATTGTATTATATACCTACCAAAAATTGACTACCGAAACTATAAAATAATCAGTTTTATAGGATTGAGAAAAACCATAAAATTACTCATTTCGATCACTTTGTAACACTGCAGCTAATAATATTCACGATATAATTTTGTTTTAAGAAACCAAAACAATTGCTTGCTTTTCTTTGGTTATTATTTCGCATAATTTAATATTAATCAACCAATATCAAAAATCAACCTCCTTTACGTTCGCATTTATTCCTTACAGATTACCTCAAATTTCATAAGGTGTGGACTCAAACCGGGATAGCTGTGACAAAAAAAAAAAAAAAAAACAAATCCAATTTCAGATTCGGAGGTGAAAAATAAATTTTATTCTGATGGTAAATAATCCCTTTCCATCAGGGCTTCTAGAGCCCATTCAAGGAAAATTACCGCTTTTTTCCATGAGTTTCCTTCAAAATCATCCCGGTCTTTATCGTACATACGTATGTGCCGCTACCGCACTATCATCACATCACAGAATCTATTCCTTCTCTTTCTCTCTCTATATCTCTCTCTCGGTTTTTCTATTCATATTATTCTCAATTGGGCTAAGGATGAAAATCGATAAGGTGTCTGTGACCCAGTTTTCCAAACATATTTTACTATCCTTCCTTTGCACTCTCAGCACATCAGACACCCTTAGCTGTGTCCCAGTTTTGTTTGCTGTTGTTTTGTATTCCTGCTGCATCCAGCAGCCCATCATCATCATCATCATCATCATTGCTATATACAAAACTTGAAAAGGATATAGGATGATGGTGGAGTTGTTCTTGTTGGAGGTGCGAGTAGAGAGTGAGAGATATATATTTGTTGGACCGGAGCGGAGGTTGCGTATAAGGGGGAAAAAATGTATGTAGCGTGTTTAAAACCCGGCAAGTCAAAGGACATTTAACAGTCCGGTGACGTCAGTAGAGAGTGACGTCATTGTTTCACAAAATATAACAAGGATATTCTTAAGGGTCTATATAGAAAAGAAGGTCATTCTTTAATCAAACCTTGCTCCCTAGGAGAGTACAGAAACAGCAGCAGCAGCAGAAGCGTTACTACAAGGAATTCCCATTTAATTCCAATTCCAATCGGGATGAGTAGAGAACACAGACACACAAGAAAAACACAATATTGTTTTGTCCTAGTTTCTGAATAAAACTTCATCAACGAAGCGAGAGAAATTTAAAGCGAAACACCAACAACTACATAAAAAGAAGGTCGGTAGGTTGGTCGCTATTAGGTATAGACGGGAATTGAGCAGCCATCATATCCCTTTGGGTCCTTGGTTTATTTATAGAGTTGGAGTCTCATTGAGGAAATCTATTTTTGGAATACAAGGAGGATAAAAAAAGAAATATTTAACATCCGCTTTTACAGTTCCGCTCATATTATGGACAACAACTTTGATGTTCTTGATAAATATTTGATAAGAAAAGTGTCTATCTCAGTCTACCCTATTTTCATGTCCTATTTGTCTTTCATATTTATTTACCTGAATTTCTGGTATCCTTGGATGTGGAATATGGCTTCATTGGGAAGCTAGTGTCTGCGAATTGATTTAACCCAGCCAGCAAATACGACGGTGGTAGCAGCGTTCCTGTCATTTGTCACGTATTCAAGTATTTTTATTTTTTGTTTGGTAGGTACATATATGCCAAATATTTCGTCAATTTAAAGATGTTTGTATTTGATACATTTACATTATATCGTTCTATACATATTTTGTATTTCTAGAATTTAATCAAATAAATAAAAATTAAAATTAATAGTTGAATTTTCAAATATAATTCTAAAGAATATTTATTATGCGCCTATTTAAAAACGATATTTGTGTTATTTTTTCCTGGAATTTAATAACCAATTCTCCAAGGTTACCATCTAAGTGAACTTATTGTTATTTATACATATATAAATAAAATATATATATATCCCCTAGATTATCGCTAGCGACACTTTCTATCCATTTTTTGAATAAGAACAAGAACTTGTATTTTTATTATATGGATGAAGCTCTTTACTTTGAGGTTTTCATGAAAAAATAGATTTGAATGGCAACCCGAAGTCGTTATTATTTTATGATTAGATTGTCTTGTTATAAAAGTATACCTTTTATTCTAAAAATATTCTTCAAGGATTTTCAGTGAATTTATAGATTGGTTACTGCAAAGTGAAATTATTTTGATGCGTACAAAACTTAAACCTTCATAAGATTTCTACAGAAATAATAATATCTTATAATTGGTAAATTAGGGGAAGATGTGAATTTTATTAGTTCTTTGTATTCTCTTATATTGATTTTCATTTTTCAATGAAATTTGCAAATGTATAACTGTGCACTTAACAAAAACAATGGAAATAAAAGACATTTCTAGAAAAAAATCTGAATGTAAGTTTAAAGTTTAAGTTTAAGTTTTATTATTACTTAAAATTGTTAAATACAATAGTTTCGGTTACATTTGATTGGAATATAAATTTGGTAATAAAAGTGTTTTGGCGGTGGCAATGCCGTCTGCCAGATTGACTATGTGTTTTCAAATTATGTTCAAAGAAGAACAAACAAATAACAAAATGTAAATGAACAATTGCAAAAATTATATAAAGATGCAAATAGGGCTTTCAGTTTAGCTAAAACAAAAATAAATTACTTAATAATTAATACATAATTTTTAGGCAAAAGAATAAACAGCTTTTAGTTTGGCAAAAACAAAATTAGAGTTGAGTAAAACTTGGATTCAAGATTACAAAAATGAAGAGCTTTTAGTCTGGCTAAAACAAAAATAAAGGGTATTTGAACTCATTAAAAATTAAGCGTTATGTAAAGACTATTAGTTTTCAAAATTTCAGATATTTTAAATAATAATATAATAATATATAATATACAACAATAATATATAATAGTAATTAGAAAAAACATGATATATAATTGTACTGTTTTTAATTTGAGTATTAAGAAAATTCTGTTATAATCATTTCTCTGTAACAGATTGATTTTTCAAGATAATTGGATAGATTTTTCCAATTTTCACCATTTAAAATTGTCAAAGTTTGCTCCATAGTTAGAGTAGGTTTGCCAAAGTAGAGGACTCTAAGTTCTTTATAAACTGGGCATATTGATAAAAAATGAAAAGTATCTTCTTTTGAATTCAAATTGCAAAGGGTACAATGTGTAGTGGATGCACTCTTATAAGGTTAGCCGTTTACATACATTTTTGCTGTTCATAACATCTTTCCATGACGCGTTAATCATACTTTTTGATGCTATCAGTTTTTTTTCGAGATGTGAGGTTAACTTCATGTTAGATTTTAAAAGTATTCCAAGGTATTTGTATTCAGTCACAATTTCAATGGCCTCACCATTAAAGAACCACTTTTCATTCAATTTAAGTTTTGATTGTGTATTTCTTACTATCATTACTTTAGATTTTTCTAGATTAACCGTTAGTTTCCAGGCTCTACAAAAATCAACTAGCTTATTTATCATAAGTTGTAAACTTTGGGGCGATTCTGCTAAAAGCACAATGTCATCTGCGTACATGAGTACCTTAACGTTTAGACCTGCAAAACTTATTCCAGCGGGTAGATACATTGATATATCATCAATGAATATAGCAAAGAGAACTGCACTTAAAAGACAACCTTGTTTGACGCCAGATGTAGTCTCAAACCATTCAGACATATCTATTCCATCCCAAACCGCTGAGCGAGTGTTTTTGTACATATTTTTCAGGACCAAAAGAAGTTTCGTCGACAGTCCCTTTTGAGACAGTTTGTAAAACAATGCTTGTCGGTCTATCGAATCGAAAGCAGCTTTAAAGTCCACGAAATATATGTACAAACTTCTTTTTTGCCGAAGGAAATACTGCGAAATTGAGTTTAAGGTGAAAATGTTATCAACTGTGGAGTAGCCTTTACGGAAACCAGATTGGTATTCACTAAGCACTTCATTATTAGCTATCCAAATGTTGATGCGACTAAGAAGTACAGATGCAAATATCTTCGCAATAGAATTCATAAACGATATCCCTCTATAATTATTTGCTAGGTTAACATCGCCTTTTTTAAAAATTGGATAGACCAGAGAATCTTGAAAAGCTTATGGAACCTTTCCGGTATTGAAAATATTATTAAAAAGGTGAAGTATTTCATACAAAAAATCAACAGGCGCGTTTTTATAAAACTCATTGCTTATTCTATCTGGGCCTGGCGCTGTGTTATTCGCTGCGTAATGCAATGCAGTTTGGATTTCTATTATTGAAATTTGACAATCGAGAGTTTGGTCAAAAATTAAAGGTTCCGCAAAAGAAAAATGATTGGAGATTGGATCAGGATTGAGTAAATTTTTGAAATAATTGGCTAGAACACTTGCTTTCAAGTTTGATCCGCAAATAAGCTTAGATCCTTTCAATTCTTTGATATTATTCCAGAAACTTTTACTATTTTTGATATTTGAAAGTTTATGTGCTACTGATGTATAATATTCCTGGCGTTTTGATTTGCACAAATCCTTGTAAGCTTTATTTGCTGTAATATACTTTTTGGTGGTTGTTTCATTTAAATTTTTGTTTTGTTTTCTGGTTTCATTTAAAAGTTCGAAGGAATTATTTCTTGCATTCAAACAGTCTTTATCAAACCATTTTTGTTTGAAGTTGACATTTTTTTTGTTGTTTCTTATATTGGTGGTAGCTTTTATACATTTACAAAGAGAGTCTAGTCTTGAACTTGTATCGGAAAATAAAGAAGTATCAGTTAGTTTCTGAAGTTCATTCAAAATTTTTATTTGGTAGTTCTCTTTTTGACTTTCTTTCCAAATAATTTTGGGTGGTAAGGTGATTTCTGTGTAATTGGAGTTTGTGGTTTTGTTTAGTGTAAATTGTACAACCAAGGGCACGTGATCAGAAAAAATCTGTGAGTCAACTTTAAAAGACAAAATACGATTCCTCCATTCCACCGATGCCGCACAAAAGTCAATCACTGATTTTCCCGCTCCCCCTATAAAAGTAAACTCCCCATTTCTATCATGATTGTAGCAACCGTTAAGGATGAACAGATCATGATTTTGGCATTAATCTAAAAACAGACGTCCTTTTTTGTTAATTGTTTTATCTTTAGAGGATCGAGTTTCAAGAAACTCGGCGGGTATTGCATTCGGGTGGATATTTGCTGGAATAATTTGGTTCGTACCAACTCTCGCGTTAACGTCTCCTATAAGCAAAACATTTTGGACAAGCGAAAAGTTTAAAACATCTTCTAACGCAACAAAGTCATTTTCCCAATTATTACAATTATGTAATACGTAGGTAATACATAAAAAGTTAAGTTTGTGCATAGTATTTTAACACAAGGTATATTGTTGACATCTACAAAAACAGCGTTAATTTTTTCTTTTTTAAAACCGTATAAAAGTCCACCACTAGCTCTTCCAAATTTAGTTGATTCTACTGCTGATACCCAACGCAATTCATATCCAGAGAAATATTTAGAGTACTGTTCAAATTTTTCGCTTGTTATAAATGTTTCAAACAGAAAAAATATATCATGTTTTTTTACAAAATTGAAAAAATCTACAAATAATAATTTGTTACTAAGCCCAGCAACATTATAAGCTAATAAGTTAATATTTATAATTTCATTTTTTTCGCTACTATTTACGATACTACTTTTTTTGGTACTACTTGCTTTTTGACAGACGGCAACACTTTTTCATTGTTTTTTATGGTGGCTGCTAGATGGCAGAGTTGATGACATCCCTGGAATGACAGCTGCTGTTGACGTTGACATGAAGTTTGTTGATCGTGGATTTTGTTTTGTTGACAAGTTGACTTGAGTATCCAAAAGATTTGATTTATTTTTGTTTTTATACTCATCAAGTTGTAGTTCTCCAACCATCTCTCTCAGTACCTCCATCCCATCTCGATTATCACAATAAAGTTTTCCATCAAAAACACTCTAGTAAAGATATAAATCCTCGGTAGCTATATTGGTTTGCCTACAAGCTAAACTGGAAACTGACCTCATAAAGTATTTCTTAGTGTGCGTGAAAACACGCACACTAAGACACAATTAATGAGGTCCGTTGCGTGGTGAGTTGTTGTTGGATTTCACATTTATTCATGGACATAATATCAAAATTACAAATACAACAATGTAAACAAATGGGTTTTGGAGGGTGATACGTACGAAGGATTTATATCTTCATTAGAGTGTTTTTGTTTTCCATCATGTGCGGTGTTTATGGTTTTATTGTTTATTTGCAGTTTGAGACCACGGACCAGAGGATTAGCTGATGGATGTTTTTTCTTGATAGCATGTCTTATTTGCAACAAGATTTGACGTTTTCTCTGCTCATCTCGTGTGTAGTCAGGATTTATGTAAACACCAGATCCCTTCAGCCTGCCGGAATTTTTGAAGATTTGTGAGGTTAATTTGTTGTTTCCAGTTCTCACAAGCAACCGAGTTTGATTTCCTCTTTGAAGGAAGCTCTGTGATGTCTTCGAAGGCTATGTCTTGGCGGTCTAAAATTTAATTCGAGCATCGATTAATTGTTTCAGATGCGTTCTCCTTCAAATTTTTGGTATAGAGAAGATTATGTGATTGGATTTGTATTGCTTTTCCATGTAGTCCATTTTCCTTTCCAAAATTATGTTTTTTTCTGACAGCCAACACTTCATTAGAAAGAAGTTCATTTTGCGTTTGTAGACTTTGTATCTGCTGAAAAATGCAATCAAAGTCCTTCTTTCTTGGAAGATCGGATAGTTTTTTTTCAAGCAGGGTAACGAGTAAGTTTTCTAGCGCAGGCACAGACAATTCGGCTACCGACATGGAATCACAGTTGGTTTTTTGTTAGCGTTTAATTGATCCGGTGACATTTCCAAAGGAGGTCTTTTGTTAGAGCTCGACATTAGCACTTTTGCGAATTTGGTGTTAAAACTTTAATTTGAAGAATTTTGTATTTATTTTTTTAGCTAAACGAGAGATCTTATTTCAATTCGTTTGTTAAATGAGATTTCTGAATTGTTTGTTTACTTTGATTTATACAAAAATTTAAAATTAAAATAGTCGCGGGAAAAATTGCTTTGCGACCTTTGACAACTCAAACGTCAATCTGAATGTATATTTCTATGTTTATGAAAAGGAGACAATATGCTTTAAAAATAAATGAGAGAACAATTGAAATAATTTGATCTAAGATCTTCTATGAAATTAAATGTTACATTATTTCTCATGAAAAAATAATGATTCAAAAATGAGAATCACAATTTTGACAGATATTATTCCTATGAATTATGAGAATATGCACATCGATAAGAAAATTGGTTTCGGAAGCTGGATGTAAATGAATATGGAGAAGTTGGAAAAACACGTATTAAAATAAAAATTAAAGTTAGGGACAATTGTCAGGAATTTGGGGGCCTTACAATTTCTTTCGAATCGTGAAGGACACAAGTCAGAAAAGGCTTAACAATCTTCTTGTAAAAACAAAATTAGAGGATTTTTAGACCTCAATTACATCAAATTTTTTCAAAAGGACTTACAAACAAAAATATATACATAGATCGGTTTTTATGCACGCATTTAAGAAAAGTGAACAATTTTGGTTAGCTTTAAAATCTCAGGAACACATCGTATTATCGAAATAAATCAAATTTTATACTTCAAATAATAGCTTTGTACAAAATTCTTATAATAAAAAAAAGAGGCTGGGATGTGACCCACACTGATAACCTCCCATCCCGTCTGTCGATTTGTCTTGCTTAAAAGTTTATAAGTTTTCGTGTTGTGTTAAAAAGTTGCGTACTAGATTTTGTACATAGATTTAATTTTTATATGAAAAAACGGACTGTTGGATTTTTATAAAAAAAATTACTAAATATCGAAAACAATATTTTCTGTGAAATAAAATAAGTTTAAATATATATATATATATATATATATATATATAATATTTTTAATTTTTGAAAAGCTATTTGAGTCGAAAGTAATTTTTTTCCAAGTATTGTTTGTTTTTTTAGGTTTTTATTTTTTGTAAAAAAAAACTGTCAATTCGATTTTTCTCAAAATGTTATCTTATGTGAAAAACAATATTTCTTATAAAATAAAATTATTTTGAAGAAAATATCTCAAAGTTTTCAAAAGATATTTACGTCGAACAACAATTTTTAAAAACTTTTGTTAATTTTTGTTTAAGTTTTTATTTTTTGTAAGAAAACTGTGAATTCGATTTTTCTCAAAGTTTTTTTCAAAAGTTGAAAACAATATTTTTTATAAGTTAAAATTAGTTGGGAGCCATAATCTCAAATTTTTGAAAAGATATTTGAGTTAAAAATCAATTTTTACCAACTTTTATTATTTTTTTTTTAGGTTTTTATTTTTTGTAAGAAAACTGTCAATTCGATTTTTCTCAAAATCTTACTGAATTTTGACAACAATATTTTTTAAAATATAAAAGTAGTTTAAAGCCAAAATCTCAAAGTTTTAAAAAGATATTTGAGTCGATTTTAGGTTTTTATTTTTTATAAAAAAAAAACTGTCAATTTGATTTTTTATCAACATTTTACCAGATGTTAAAAGGTTATTCTTCGTTGTTTTGGAGATGAAACCATTTTTTATTAATAAAATTTTCGAGGTGACAAATTTTTTTCATTTTTTTTGATTTATAAAAAAAACAGTTAATTGGATTTCTTAAATTTCAATTTTTCATATTTTTCGAAGTTCTTTAGACGACAATTTGGATTTTAAGTTATCCAGTGTGGGTCGCATTTTTCAGATAAATAAGTACCAAAACCCGTGTACCCTCGGCGGCGTGATGATAAGTGAATTGAACTGTCATGCGAGAGGTCTTGGGTTTGAATTGAAAAATCCTCCAAGAGTAATTTTTGTCATCAAAAGTGCTTTCTCAAATTAGCCGTTCAAATTCGGTTTAAAACTGTAGGTCCCCTCCATCCCTAACAACATTACTTACACACAGGAATGGTTGAGAGTTGTAAGTCACTAGGCCTTAGTTCTCCACGGACTGTTGAGCCACCTTATTTATTTATTTATAGGTACTAAAACTTATAAGCGAAATTAAATACTTATTTTACCTAAACTTTGAAACTTTAAAGTCGGAAAATATTTATGTATTAATTGAGTTTAATACTTTTGAACAAAATACCTCACTTTTCTAAAGCTGGTATAAATTATTATGTCTCACAATGATGATGGAAAGAATTTTTTTAACTATCTTTCTGCATCGAAAAGCATACATTTAGTTTAACTTAAAGTTCAACTCAGTTGGAATAATTTCGGTTTGATAAATCATTAACACAATGACATTAAAAAATTATTTAAATAAGGACATCGTCCATGATCTGTAATTCGAAATCGAACATGAATTGATGTTGCTTTAAATTTCGATCGTTTTCAAAAACTTCGAAATTGCTTTGAGCTGTCAAAACTGAAGAAGGGTAAATTTTAATTTTGTGTTTAAAGTAAAATTACTACGGATTTAAACATTTATAAAGGGTTCTTCAATAAGGGCGGGTAGATTTTGAAATATAATAAAACAAGCTGTGTGTGAGGCATTAGCAAATTTTTTTTTATTTGAAAAGCCCATGTATGCCATTTAGTGTGGAATATGACATCATTCAACTGCCCGCCTCGGCTTATTACGGTGGCACGGATCCGGGTGGTCCAATTTTCAATGACTCTTCCGCATAGATCCCGCTGAATTTGAGCGATGCCCTGTGTTATGTTCACAGGGCATCGACATCGGTCGATTGTGGTTTATTTCCATAGACCGGCGACTTCAAGAAACCCCACAGGAAAAATTCTAGCGGGGTCAAATCGCATGATCTTGGTGGCCAATTCACATCACCCCTGCGAGAGATAACCTTACCCTCAAATCGTTCATGCAAAATGTCAATCGTGGCGTTTGCTGTGTGGCACCTCCCGCCACATCCAAAAATCATCCTAAATGCACCTCGTCATTATAGATGATTTTTCGGCCGAAATTGCGGTCGTTTTCCAAACGAGCGAACAAACGGCCTTGTCTATGGTCATGAACTTTGAGCTCCTGGGTCAGTTGGATCTTGTACGGTTGTAGGCCCAAGACCCGACACAAAATTCGCCAAGTTAAAGTGTGCGAAAAGCAGAGTTCTTGTGCATGTCGAGGAATAGACTGCCACGGGTTCTACTGTACACTTTCACGGACCGCGTTGATGTTCTCGGCCGATCTTACGTTCTTTGAACGTATTGGAGATTGTTTACTGAACCGGTCGCCTCAAATTTGGCCACCAAACGTTGAAGAGTCGACTGTGAAGGGCCACCACGTCTACCGTAAAATGGGCGCATATAGAAAATTCTTGATGTTTTTTTTTTTGTAAGTTTTCAAGATAATTTTGATCGAGCTTGAGAGAAATGCAAAATTTTACAAGTCTCACAACGCTTCCTAACAGAATGAAGTAATCAAATACCAATTAGCAATAATTTGAGATCAGAGATCGTAAAATTATTGAAAAAGTAAAACTAGAATGTTCCTCCATTCATTTCAGGAATAAACACAAAATATAAACAAAGTGAATTGAATGCGTATAGAAAATGGAAAGAATTGAAATGCAGAACACTCATTTTCATTTTTTTCGAAATTCCAATTTACAAAAAGGAGTTTTGGAACACCAAAGTCAATTCACAATAAGTGAAATGCAAAACATTGGTGATGAAATTGAATTTTTTAAAAACGAACAAAGTTTCCTACACAAAAACATAATCCAAATTCAAAATTTTTCAACTCATAAGTCACTAACTTGATCATGACTTAAATTTTTTTAATTCCTAAGTCACTTCGTAGCTTATGATTTATTTTTTTTACTTACTAACTTATAATATAAATATTTTCAAATCAGCTAATACTTAATTTTTTTTTTTATTCATAGGTCACTGACAAATTTAGGATTTAAACGTTTTTTTAGTTCATAATTCACTTACTAGCTTGTGAATTAAAGTCAAGCTTAAGATAGAAAGTGACTTTAGCTTTTGCAATTTTGATCTATTATAATTTCATTTTATTTTCGAAATTTTCCCCATTCTTAATATTGATCGGTAAATTTCCATATTGAAATATGTGAATAATAATTTCCATAAAGCCCCAATTATTCAGCAAATCTTTTACAAGTTCAACACCTACGTCACCGAGCTTTCCTTCAAGATCTCTCCAACATCCAAGGATACAAAATGTACCTACCAAAAAAAAAAATAAAACAAATTTATAAAATAGTTTTTCGTCATCCAAGCATATACGTTCTCGAAAAATCATTATATTTAACAAAACTAACCTTGCTGTATCTTGAACTTTAAAAAACTTTATTTAAAATTGTAAACTCTGGGCAATTATTTCTCATGGCCAATCTCGACGAAATATAACATCATCGCATGCATGCGAATCCTATAAGGAAAAGCTCAAAGCTCTCAAAACTGATATCGGAGCCCTTCAACTCAATACGATGATGATGATGTTGCAGTGTTTTCTAAATAATATAAACCCCAGATATAAACTTGAACACGAAACCCATATTGTATCCGGTCGGTCGGTCGGTCGGTTGGTGGTACCTACCTATATGTAAGTAGATATCTCTGTGGATGTGGAAGGTTATTCAAGATAACTCATAGTCATAGTCAAACAACAGCCAAACACAATCACACCAATATAAGTAAGTAAGGTTACTCAAGTTCCATGACCCACTAACGAAACAATACGAAACCGACAGATGGATGACGTAAACGGTGGCTGACGTCACACAGCCTGTCGAATCTCTCTATTTCCGTGGCTTATACCTACTACTTGTACAATGCCAAAGTGTTGTTCCAAAAAATACAACAACAATAAATATTGAGAGTATAAACTATACCCGGCTTCGTACGTAGTAAATGTCATTGAAACATCGAGTTCCTACTGATTGAGATCCTTGCAGTTGCAGCTTTTAGCTTCACGGAGTCCTCCTTAACGCGGCCGTATTCATCATCTGCCTCTGATGGCAGGATATTCGGCGGGCTTCATGCAGCAGCAGCAGCAGCAGCAACTCATCGATCTATATTTGACTAAAAAATTTATGATTTATAAATGGTTTCGATGGCCTTTGTGGAAGTGGAACGACACATTTCCTGTTGGTTGCTATTGCTGTTGCAGGTTTGCATTTCACGTAAACACCGAACACTACTTTGGTTTACATCGTTTTTGCCGGAATTCTCGGTTCATGTAAACACCCAAACACCCTCCCCACTCCCTCTCAATCAATTTGAGCTCCCAAAACATACCATTTAATGCCGTGCGGTGCGGTGGTGTATAGAAATGCATGTAACAAAACAGAACTACATGGAACACAGAAAACGGAGGCCAAAGACTTCGTCATTAGGGTGGAGGCCCTGCTGATGTTCGTTTGAACAACATTGGGTCACTGGGTCATGATATAGACATAGCCATAGACAGCATAACAGAAGAGAAGAGCCGCTCACTAGGTTGGTATATGTATAGGTATAGGGCGGCAAACAAAATATATTATACCTACCACTACCACACCACACACTGGAATTGGAATGGGCGTCGTCGGCGACGGTATCGGGCGTAAGGGGGAGTTAAACTTTATGTCCTTGGTTTGCATTGTACGCGCATTTGTGAATCAAATTTCGTATTCTCAGGCATAAATGAAGGACGACTACTCTAGTCGAGTACCTCTGATGCATATGGTTGTAACTGGAAACATGACGATGCAACGCAACGCATTTTTAAGGATAAAATAATAATATGAAATGGTCCACTATATGTACTCGTATGTGTGTATTGGCAGGGCAGGATGCGTATTATTGTATCTTTATGTTTTACTGTAGCTAACACTACTGTGTACCTATAGGTTAGGTGTTTTGAAAGTCGAGTGAAAGGTGAAGCGTGAAGGCTTTTTTTGCAAAGGACAACAATTTAACTCGATGTACGAAAATATAGCTAGTGTAGGTACGTACGAATGAGATCCTTGATAATTTTATGAGCCACATAAATCGGAAATAGAATTTAGTGGTAACGTTATTCAGCTTATAAAAAACAATACAATTCTTAATAAAAGGTGCATATATATACCACACATACAATATTTTACATTATGACGATCGAAGATTTATGGGAATTGTTTGTAATAAAGTTAGGCGATTTATAATTATGAAGGCTTTAGTAAAAATACAAATTTGTTGGCACGTAGTGGCTTTCATATTACAATTTTAAACCATACCTGTGTTCAAGTATAACGTCAGACTTAGTATCTCGTAAAATATAAATAGAAGTAAGATGTCTCTACTTAAATATAGGGACATCGAAAATAGCTTCTTTTTACATCCGGTTTAAACAGGCACAATACAAATCTGTGGTTTTGGAAAGCAATTATATTGGGAGAGATCTTTTTTAAATAGGAGTACTCTTTTATACCTATTAAAGCAAATTATATGTAACTAGCGGCTCGTCCCGGCTTCGCACAGGTAGACATACACTGCCGGTCATAAGGTTAGAAACAGGCATTTTCGATAAGTAAAATCGATATTTCTCCCGTTACATGATGAATTAGAAAAAAACAACTATGGTAAATGAGGGACTATTTTGTTAAAAGAATTATTAAAATCGGTCCAGTACTTTTTGAGTTCATTCGTTACATACAAAAATACAAATCTTTCCTCTTCATAATATTAGTGTAGATTAGTGTAGATAATTATAATTTATAGTTTGTAATGAATATAAATCTGGTTTTAGTTTAGTCAAATACAGGGTGGGCCGTTAATAAGTGCACTTTTTGTCTCGCTCTAACACCCGAACGAAATAACCGAGACGCGCGGGGATGGTATCTCCTTGCAGCTCGAGATCTAAATTTTTAGTCGCAATGATTCCGTTCACGGGAGAGCAGCGCGATTTCTGCGTTCGCGCCTTTTATGAAAACAATCGCTCATACGTGACTGTTCGTCGGCTTTTTCGGGTAAAGTTTGGATTACGCAACATCACCGAGTGTCCAAGTACGAATGTAATCAAAAAATGGATCGTAACATTCGAGGCAACGGGATCAACGCAAAAACTTCGACCTACAGGACGCCCACGTTCCAGGCGGACTGCAGAAACAATTGAACGCGTACAAGCTTCTGTGCGCGAGGATCCAAGAAGCTCTACACGGAAACGCGCTGCGGCCCTGGGAGTACCCAGAACGACTTTACGTCGCATTTTACGGGATGATTTGAAGTTATACCCTTACAAAATTCAGATTGTCCAAGATTTGAAAGAATCCGATTTTGTTTCACGGTTCAATTTCGCAACAAAAATGTTACGGAAATTCCCTCACTTCAATAACATTATCTTCTCAGACGAAGCTCATTTTCATGTCAACGGATTTTTTAATCGACAAAATTGTCGATACTGGGGAACAGAAAATCCACGCTTAAAACATGGACGACCGTTACACTCTCCGAAAGTGACCGTTTGGGCCGGAATAGCCAAGTGGGGGATCATAGGGCCGTATTTTTATGAAGATCGATACGGGCGTAATGTTACTGTTAATTCAGAGCGTTATGTTTCGATGCTTAGAGATTGTTTAGCTCCAAAACTGCAAGAATCGAGTGGTTACACTATTCACACCTGGTTCCAGCAAGATGGCGCTACCTGCCATACAAGTAACGACTCTCTGGAGGTCGTTAGAGAAATGTTTCCTCGAAGGTTGATATCGAGGAGGGGTGATATTGCTTGGCCACCCAGGAGCCCTGACTTAACGCCACCGGATTTCTTTTTATGGGGTTACCTCAAGAGTAAGGTGTACTCTAATAATCCTTCAACGACGGCTGAATTAAAAGCGAACATTGAAGAAGAAATCCGCTTAATCACTCCGCAACTTTTGACAAAAGTGTTCCAAAATCTCAGAGTCAGATTGGAAGAGTGCTGTAGGCGAAATGGACAATATTTGGATGATTTAATTTTTAAAAAATAAAAATTCATTTCGTTTTGTATAATTTAAAATAAATATTTCATTTAAAAGCGCTACAGTTATATTTTAATTTTTTTTAAGTGCACTTATTTACGGCCCACCCTGTATATGTTAAGGGTATTCCTATAAGGGGTTTCATTTTCAATAGCCATGCTATTTGAGCAGCTGTCACTTTTTAAGCTGTCATTATTTGGCATTTGACAAGTAATTAATATGCCATTACTAAATTTTTAACAATATACTATTCAACAATGCTTTGAAGTTCTTAAAATTCATTATAAAAATAATTATATAATTATATTATAATCATATAGTTGGAAAAACTAAAGCACTCACTTGTGGTTTATCGTAAAATACCTTCTTTGATGGTAATAGTGAAATTGGTGAAAAAATGTGAGCTGCTTGGACAAAGTGTGTGTGTGTGTGTGCCTTAGTGGCGTCCCTCAAGAACAACTGATAATATTAACTTCCCATAGGAAGTTATTGTAATCGGTTCGATTTGTCGAATTGAAAATTTTGAAATTTCTCGACGTTTCAAGGTCCCTAGAGTCGAAATAAAAGATTTTTAGAAAGATGTCTGTGTGTGTGCGTCCGTACGTTCGGGAAATTTTTTCGAAGTCCATAGCTCAAGAACCAGTAGAGATATCGACTTCAAATATATGTTGTTATACAGATAATAATGCATAAAGATGCAGAAAAAAGATTCAAAAAAATTGGGTAGGTGGTTTTTTTACCATAGCAATTTAAAAAAGAGGCTGGGATGCGACCCACACTGATAACTTCCCATCCCGTCTGTCGATTTGTCTTGCTTAAAAGTTTGTCTATATGTATCAATTTTAACCAAATTTGCGTACTATTTTTTGTAGATTTTATTTTTTATGAAGAAACGGACGGTTTGATTTTTATAAAAAAATTACTGAATATCGAAAACAATATTTTCTGTGAAATAAAATAAGTTTGAAGCCAATATTTGTAATTTTTGAAACGCTATTTGAGGCGAAAGTAAATTTTTACAAGTTTTAGTATTGTTTTTTTTTTTATTTTTTGTAAAAAAAAAACTGTCAATTTGATTTTTCTCAAAATTTTATAGAATGTTGAAAACAATATTTCTTAAAAGATAAAATTAGTTTGATGCCAATGTCTCAAATTTTTGAAAAGATATTTACGTCGAAAAACAATTTTTACCAACTTTTATAAATTTTTGTTTAGGTTTTTATTTTTCGTAAAAAAAACTGTCAATTCGATTTTTCTCAAAATTGTTTCTATTGTTGAAAACAATATTTCTTATACGTTTAAAGTAGTAAGAAGCCATTATCTCAAATTTTTGAAAAGATATTTGAGTCAAAAATCAATTTTTAACAATTTTTGTTAATTTTTTTTCGGTTTTTAATTTTTTGTAAAAACAATGTCAATTCGATTTTTTTTCAAAATTTTACTGAATGTTGACAACAATATTTTTTGAAAAATTAAAGTAGTTTAAAGCCAATATCTCGAAGTTTTGAAAAGATATTTGAGTCGAAACTAAATTTTTACCAACTTTAAAAAATTTTTTTTTTTTGGTTTTTATTTTTTGTAAAAAAACTGTCAATTCAATTTTTCTCAACATTTTTCAGAATGTTGAAAACAATATTTCTTATAAGATAAAATAAGTTTGAAGCCTTAATCTCAAGTTTTTGAAAAAGATATTTGAGTCGAAATTCAATTTTTACCAACTTTGAGTAATGTTTTTTTTTAGGTATTTATTTTTTATAAAAAAAAACTGTCAATTAGATTTTTCTCAAAATTTTATCAGATGTCAAAAGCATTATTCTTCGTTGTACAAAATTGTTTTGGAGATGAAATCATATTTTAGTCGTAAAATTTTCGAGTTGACAAATTTTTTTTTTCAGTTTTTTTGATTTATAAAAAAAAACGTTAATTGGATTTCTCTTCTGGTTCTTGAGCTATGGACGACGAAAAAAACGTCGCGAACGTACGGACGTACAGAAGTACGGACTTACGGACATACGGACATACGGACATACGGACATACGGACATACGGACATACGGACATACGGACATACGGACATACGGACATACGGACATACGGACATACGGACGTACGAACGTACGTACACACGCACGCACGCACAGACATCTTTCTAAAAATCTTTTATTTCGACTCTAGGGACCTTGAAACGTCGAGAAATGTCAAAATTTTCAATTTGACAAATCGGACCCATTACAATAACTTCCTATGGGAAGTTAAAAAAAGTTGAACATTTTGGTTAACCCTAAATATCTCACGAACCAATAACGCTAGAGACTTGAATTAAATTTTATATTGTATATTGTAACGTAATACCAAACAAACATATTTTTGTACAAAAAAATCCAATTAACGTTTTTATTATAAATCAACAAAACTGAAAAAAAATATTTGACACCTCGAATATTTTACGAAAAAAAATGATTTTATCTCCAAAATAATTTTGTGCAACGAAAAATGACTGGTAAAATTTTGAAAAAAAAACGAATTGACAGTTTTTTTATAAAAAATAAAAACCTAAAAAAACATTACTCAAATTATGGTAAAAATTGATTTTCGACTCAAATATTTTTTTTCAAAAATTTGAGATATTGGCTTTTAACTAATTTTATCTTTTGAAAAATATTGTTGACAGCATTCAGTAAAATTTTGAGAAAAATCGAATTAACAGTTTTTTTACAAAAAATAAAAACCTAAAAAAAACATTTGTAAAAGTTGATAAAAATTGGTTTTCGACTCAAATATCTTTCCAAACTTTGAGATAATATGGCTTTAAATTAATTTTATCTTTTAAAAATATTGTTGAAAACATTCAGTAAAATTTTGAAAAAAATCGAATTGACAGTTTTTTTTTTATAAAAAATAAAAACCTAAAAAACATTACTCAAATTTGGTAAAAATTGATTTTCGACTCAAATAATCTTTTCAAAAATTTGAGATTAAGGCTTCCAACTAATTTCATTTGATAAGAAATATTATTTCAACATTACGTAATATTTTGAGAAAAATCGAATTGACAGTTTTTTTTACAAAAAATGAGAACATAAAACAAAATTAATAATACTTGGTAAAAAATAATTTTTTGACTCAAATATCTTTTCAAAAATTTTAAATATTGACTTCAAATTAATTGTATTTTATAAAAAATATTGTTTTCAACATTCGGTAAAATTTTGAGAAAAATCGAATTGACAGTTTTTCTTACAAAAAATAAAAAACCTAAAAAAAATTATTAAAAGTTGATAAAAATTGATTTTCGACTCAAATATTTTTTTTTCAAAAATTTGAGATATTGGCTTTTAACTAATTTTATCTTTTGAAAAATATTGTTGACAGCATTCACTAAAATTTTGAGAAAAATCGAATTGACAGTTTTTTTACAAAAAATAAAAACCTAAAAAAAAAACATTTCTAAAAGTTGATAAAAATTGGTTTTCGACTCAAATATCTTTCCAAACTTTGAGATAATGGCTTTAAATTAATTTTATCTTTTAAAAAATATTGTTGAAAACATTCAGTAAAATTTTGAAAAAAATCGAATTGACAGTTTTCTTACAAAAAATAAAAACCTACAAAATACATTACTAAAAGTTGGTAAAAATTGATTTTCGGCTCAAATATCTTTCAAGAATTAAAAATATCGGCTTCAAACGAATTTTATCTCACAGAAAATATTATTTTCGACATTTATTAATTTTTTTTATAAAAATCCAACAGTCCGTTTTCTTCATAAAAAATTAAAATCTCGGTTCTCGATATCTCGTGAATAATAGAAGTTATTTACTTCAAATTAATTTCATTCATCCAATTTGTATTTTTTTCTATAAGAAATAAAAACTTTAAAGAAATGCCACTAAAATTTGTAAAAATTGGTTTTGTACTAAGAATCTCGTTTACCTACAAAAATAGATTTTAAAATCAAACTATTTCATCATATGCAAAATATTGTTGGTCATTTTAATTTTTTTTTAGAATAATTCAACTGACTGCTTTTTTAATAAAACACGTAAACCTACAAACCTTTTTAGTAACACAAATCGGCAGACGGTGTCGTCGATTGTGTGTGGGTCGCATCCCAGCCTATTTTTGTTGCTCTAGTCTCAAGTGTTGACGAGAACCCAAGTTTGTCGATTAGTCGTCGATCTTTGGAATTAGACATTCCTCAATCGTTTTATCTTGCATATTAACTCATGTCTTAAGGCTTTAAAAAAGTTCAGTTAACATACATTCAAAATGCATTAAAATCAAAATGATCCGGATTATCAACGACAAATCATCTCAGTAATAAAGACCATTTTCAATTTTCACTGATTATGAAACCTTATTTTCTTCATAATTTGTTTACTGTTGCACTTTATTACCTTAGTACTTAGAATGTTTGAGCCATTGAAAAGGAATTTTGTACATGATTTTCTCTAAAGAATTTGAAATATAAATTTTTCATTCTCATTAAAAGTGTGAAAATCGTTGAAAATATCTTAATTTCGCCAATTTCCTCTCTACGCGTATAATTACAGTTTCTTCCTACATATACGCAAATTCCATTTCCGCATTGACATTCAACTTGCTGAACTAATTACTTCCATGTTTTTCTTTTTTTGTAATCACTGACACTGAAACGCTTTATGAACACTCTAGAAGCATATCCTGCTTCCCACAACTATATTTGTATCCCCATAAAAAATTGTTTAATAATTAAATATTATAATAATATTATTAATTTTTATTTAAGCATTTGTGTCACCAACTTCTCAATCGCAAGGCATATTTCACCGCATCGTACCACTTTGTTATTATCCTTAATGTTTTTTTTCCCTCTAAAGGATGCAACCCTATATCCTCAGTTAAAGCCTTATATGCCTTATACCTATCTATCTATTTCTATAAATAGTATATAGTTTTGTGGCTAACTTGTTGTAAGAGAAGGCAACGTTTAATGAATAGAGAACATCCTCGCTCTAGTTTTTAAGTGTTTCTTTGGGGCAATGCCCATCTACATCCTAAAACATAAAACAACAAAAAAAATAATGTCCTTTCGAATGCATATAAAATGAAAAGAATTAAGGACACTGACAACAACGGCGAATATCATGATTGTCTCATATATCCTTTTTAATATGCATACATGTTCTTAGGTATGTTAAGAAGAAAAAAAATCTTTGCAGTTGAGTGGGCTCAGTGTTTTGAGTGATGCACTGAAAATATTTTATTTTTAAATAATTTTACATATTTTAAAACCTTGACTTCATGCAAAACAAAAAAATTAAAAACAAAAAAAAAACAAGCTACTTAAGATGAAGCCTGAAAAATTGGAACACATAAAGTGGTTTTTGAATAGGGATTTTATATATTTAGTTTCTTCATTTTAATGAAGTAGGTATCTGTGTAGCTTTATTTTGGGCCAAGGATAATTATACTTGTTTAGAAAGAATGTCCTTTCTGTATATTAGCAGATAATATTCATACTAAGAAAAATATAATATTGTTTTTTCTTTTCTTCAAAATAATTTAAGTGTACACTTTTGAATTTAACTTCAACATAGTAAACAGAGTTATAGCGTCAAAGATACTAAGATAAGTCAAAAATACTACTTAAAAATGGTAAACACTATGTTAAGATAAAGCACTTTTGGGTCATCGTGAAGCACCTTCTTGGATTTCAATAGTGGAACGGGTGAAAAAATGTGAACTGCAGTTCAATAACAACTGAAAATATTGATGTTGTAGCCCATACTGTTGAGGAAAACCCAGGTTTGTCAATTTCTCGTCGATATTTGAAATTTGTCACTCCATAAACGATATTATGAGGTATCTCACGAACGCTAGAGACTTGAATTAAATTTTATATTATGTATTGTAACGTGATATCAAACAAAAAAATTTCAATTAACGATTTCTTTATAAATCAAAAAAACTGAAAAAAAAAAATATTATTTACCTTGAAAAATTTACGAACAAAAAACGATTTTATCTCCAAAACAATTTTGTGCAACGAAGAATAATGTTTTTAACATCTGGTAAATTTTTGAGAAAAATCGAATTGACATTTTTTTTTATAAAAAATAAAAACCTATAAAAAACATTACTCAAAGTTGGTAAAAATTGATTTTCGACTTAAATATCTTTTCGAAAATTTAAGATTATGGCTTCTAACAAATTTATCTTATAAGAAATATTATTTTCAACGTTCGGTAATATTTTGAGAAAAATCGAATTGACAGTTTTTACCCAAAAACAAAAATCTAAAAAAACATTACTAAAAGTTGGTAAAAATTGACTTTCAACTCAAATATCTTTTCAAGAATTTAAGATATATGCTTTAAATTAAATTTATCTTTTAAAAAATATTGTTGTCAACATTCAGTAAAACTTTGAGAAAAATCGAATTGACAGTTTTTTTTACAAAAAAAAATAAAAACTAAACAAAAATTAATAAAAGTCGGTAAAAATTGATTTTCGACTCTAATATCTTTTCAAGACTTTAAGATATTGGCTTTAAACTAATTTTTTGTTATAAGCAATATTGTTTTCACTATTCGGTAAAATTTTGAGAAAAATCGAATTGACAGTTTTTTTTTACAAAAAATAAAAACCTAAAAAAACCCAATACTAAAACTTAGTAAAAATTTACTTTCGTTTCAAAAATTAAAAATATTAGCTTCAAACTTATTTTATCTCACAGAAAATATTGTTTTCGACGTTTAGTACATTTTTATAAAAATCCAACAATCAGTTTTTTTCATAAAAAATTTAAATCTACAAATAATAGTACGCAAAATTGGTAATAAATAATGTTTAGTTTTTACTCGTTCTATTTCAAAGAGTTTTAATATTTTTTAATATTTGCAGTTTAATATCAACAATTTCAAAACTCATCTAAGATAAGACTGAAGTTAACGGGCGAACCTACGAAAATAATAACTTTGTCTATGTCAAATGTTGTAATTTTTTTACTTGCGACATATAGGAACTATATGGCAAGTTTTGCATTCGTGCAAAATTTCGAACTCGAGGTTTTAATCAAACATGATATTACGATGGTAGAGAAGTCGAAAAAAGTGGGTCCCGCGATTCCGTCCGGTCTGTTTTGTCTGTCTGTCCACGCTCCTACAGCCTAAACCATTGGGTCGATTGAGTTTAAACTTGGAAGTTAAGGTTTTCAGCAGATTCGCGTTAGGCGTTTTTTTCATTTTTTTTTAAGACCAAAACTAACAGTGGCCCCCATACAATTTTTTTGGTCAAAAAACGAAAATTCGAATTTTTTCAAAAACAAACCGATAGATTTTTTTTAAATTTTCTCTAAAATTTTATTTTTAAACTTGGCTTCTTTTCATAAGAAAAACATATTTTTGTATTGCTCAGGAAAGGTACCGCTCATAGAACCGTTATTTTGTTTCTTAATTGTCTCAGCAACTTATCAACCGATTTCAATAATTTTTTTTCTGAATAAGCTCTTATATTGCCTTAACAATATTTGATTATCAAAAGTGAAATTTTTTATTTTTTGGATTTTTTAAAAAATATTGAATTTTTTTTTTTCAAAATTCTATATCTCAAAAACGGGTCAACATTTTTTTACGAAATTCAAATGTAGAGCGTATATTTACAATCACTAAACAACTGCATACCAAAAATATTTTTAGAACAAAATTTAAAAATTTTATATATAAAAAATTAATTTAAAAAAAAACCGCTCTAACGATTTTCAAAAAAAAATTTTGAAAAATCAAGGGTTTTTTGATTTATAAAATGGCATCTAAATTTTTGAAGACAAACTTATTTTTCAGGTAAAGTTTTGAATCTTAAAATAGTTTTTTTTTTTAATTATTTTAACTGCATTAAATGTAATCCCCTCCCATCTCACCAGATCAAATCTTATACATGAGCCCGAAAGAGCGCATTACATTGACAAAACTTTTATTATGTTCAGCCCTATCATGAATTCCATCGTAATCGGAAATTTTTACGAATCCCGAAAAACTATATCATGAAATCCGTTCGTAGTGGAAAATCTCATACAATTTTGCATTACGAACGGATTTCATGATATAGTTTTTCGGGATTCGTAAAAATTCCGACTACGATGGAATTCATGATAGGGCTGATTACTATCTTTTATCCAAATTAGATAATGCATTTGGTACATATGTATGTATTGTTTATAACTATAACTATTGTAAATACCAATTCATTTCCGGGATGAGTTGTCCTAGGATGAGTTGTGTCTTGGGATGAATCGCGCGGTTTTTTTGACAAATCGAATAGCATTTAAATCTTTGAAGACAAACTTGTTTTAAAGGTATAATTTTAAATCTTATATAGGTGCTTTTTTAAACAGACTCTTTGCATACAGGAGCAAGTTCGTGCGACCCAGTCGTGCATTTTATTAATTCTAATCTCTTGCGCAACAATTGATTTAAGAACTTCTGGGTTTTTTTTTTTTTTTAATTTTGTACTATTTTTACCAGAAATTTCTATTTCACTTTTGGTACATTTTGGAACATGTAGAAATTTCGTTGGGGGGTGCCCTTGTTTGCCAAGCCTATTAAGTATTTATTGTCTTTCAGTGTTCAAATAGAAATGATGTATAAGAACTTAAAACAAAAGGTCCTGCAAAAAAGGAAGATTGGGATTAACGCCAAAGCTTGTAGTACTGAGTCATAGTATAATTTTAACAGCGCTAGAAACGCTGACAAATTCACTTTTTTTTTTGGGACATTTATTACTTTAGGATTGCTGTGTACTTAGTAAATCATGTAATAGTTGGAATACCTAGAACTTCTCAACTGAGTTAACTTTGAGTTCGTTCAATCAATAAACATTGAGTTTTATTTTATTTAAACGCATCCTCTTTCGTAAAAGTTATGAGTTAGCATAACCAAATTCTGTAAATTAGTTAATTAGCCCATTTTGAATAGTCAAATTAAAATTGACTTTTATTCAAGTATCTAAATATGCAAATCACTGCCTATCCCAAACTGTTACAAGGACATCTTTAAAATTAATGCACACTATGTATTTTAATTTTACTCCGTTGTTTTATTTTTCTCTTTTTTTTTTATTATTTTAACAATCTCTTAACCCCAAAACCATTATCGTCATACATCAATAGCCTTCTGAACTTTCATATACATACATACCAACCTAGGTATAGGTATATTTTTTATTTCTATAGTGTTCCACAGAAATAATCTTTTTTCCAATGCCATTCCATAGACAAGAATATTGACACTTGCTGTGCTATGAATAGAATTGCATTTAACAAAAGTAGTATATCTATGCGGTATGAGTATGGCCCTTAGTCCTTCTTATGCCTTATCCTTTTGAAATACCGTACCGCAATTTCTCAACGATAGATTTACAAAATAAATTTCTTTTCTTTTACCCCCACAGCCAGGTATCGAGGTACAAGCCTAACTCTTATTCTTTTCGCAATTTTTTCAATTTTATTTTATAACAATTTCTAAAAATAAATAAATATACTTACAATGCAAAAAATAAAAAATATATATAAGAATATGTATAGTATATATATGACAACGCTGCATATAAAGTGGAAGCGCAAATGTGTCCTTGCTCTGGTTTTTGTGTATAGAAATCACTGGAAAAGAAAATATTCGCCATTTTTGTTATTTAAAGTGGAATGGGTGCGGTGGAGTTTCTGTTGTATGCTTCTGCACTTTTCCCCAATGCAAAAGCATAATGACGTCATTGTCAGGACGAAAAATCTATTTTTAACCCAGATAAAGTTCGGCGAACTTTCTAACTATCTTTTTACACGGTTTTTCTATCCCCCTCCTACCTTCCTTTTTACAGTAGGTATACTGTAAAATAACCCCACAACAACAACGACAACGTTTACATTGGCATCAAAGTATAACCCGCCACACCGACCCGACACGATACTGCTGCAAAGAACTAAATTCAAGGATGCAATACTATGCGGCAAAAAGGATGTGTCAATGAACTTTAACGATGCTGGCTGGATGTTGGTGCATTGCATCAAATATATCTACATAGAAATCGACTGAATATGTACGTACTGTACATATATACTGTACTGTAGTTACTATTTATATATGAACTTATATATACAGTAATATAGACGCAGTTTTATGCACACACTGCCGGTGTTTTGGGCCGAAACTTACATATAGCTTACCTATGTATATACCGAGCGAGTTGAGGTGCATGTTTTGTAGTTGTACTTGTAATATACATAGCTTCCAGTATTTGCACAAGGACACCATAGGTTTTATCATCATCATCATCATCATCGTCATCACCACCATCGTCATTGATTGAAGGATGAACTAGTTTTTGATGTTTATATACATAACTATGAGCGTTTATGTTGGGAAGATACAGAGATATACAGATGCCGAGAGAAGCTTTAACAATAGTCATAAATTTTGCAGTGCAATAGATTTTAATTTCACAGGAAATAATTAATTTTGATTTTTTTTTTTCAATTTTACGTAAAGGTATGTATTTTAAAGTACACGTAGATATTTGTCTTTGAAAAATGTTCTAGAAAGATCTTGAGTGTTTATAGAATTAGAAATATTATTTTAAAGATGTTCTTTGTTTCAAAATACTAACCCTATCCAATACGAATTGTTGTTTACATAATTTTGATGTCTATTTACGAAAATTCTAACGTCATTTGTGAAGTTTTAACAAAAAAAAAACAATTCAAATACGTCACACATTAAACCACGCACATTAAGCGATACTATGGTAAATATACACCATTCATATATAGAAAAATAAAATGAAAAAATAAGATATAAGCAACAAATGTATAAATAAAGTTTAAGTCAAGCGTATCTAATATAAATCCCACATTTAATATAGAATGCATGGTTATAACAATAGTAATCTTATGCACAATTTTGGGTGTTTTATTCATGTTTTCAAAACCGTTATACATAAATGACGTCGATTAAAGTGTTCTTACGTTAGGAATATCTTCCTCCGTTGACCTTATCTCAAACACGAGTAGAGATAGAGATTAAAATAAATTGTTTTTTTTTTTTTTTTTTTAAAGAAAATATAAAAATTGACATCAGAAAGACTAAAAAAAATTGTTTTTTTATGGAAATAAATAAAATGCACGACTGGGTCGAAAGAACTTACTCATGCATGATTTTAAAATACCGGATATATTTTTAAATACACTCTTTGGAAACATGTTTCCAAAGAGTGTATTTAAAAATATATCCGGTATTTTAAAATTTAAAATTTGTTTTCAAAAATTTAAATGCCATTTGATTTCTCAAAAAAAAACCTTAATTTAAAAAAAAATTTGTTTGAAAATTGTTAGAGTGGTGTTTTTTTAAATTAATATTGGATACCTACATACAATTTTTCAGTTTTAGCTTAAAAATATAATTAGAGCTTAATAATATACGTTTTACACTTCAATTTCGTAAAGAATTTGAGGCCTATTTTTGAGACATCGAGTTTCGAAAAAAAAATTTTAATATTTTTTTAAAAATGAAATATAAAAACAATGAGATTTTTGATCATAACATTATTCGTAGGACAGTATAAGAGTTCCTTCAAAATGATTGAAATCGGTTGATGAATTCTTGAGAAAACTTACAAACAAAATCACGGTTCTATTGGAGGTATACCCTTCTGGAGCAATACAAAACAATTTTTATTGAAAGAAGCAAAATTAGGGGAAAAAATTAAGGAAAAAAATAATAAAAATATATCGATTCATTTTTGAGAAAATTCGAAAAATAAAAAAACGCCTAAGGCGAATCGGCTAAGAACCTTAATTTCAAAATTTGAAGTCAAGTCAATTAATGGTTTTGCTCCAGAAGGGTACCCTCCCATAGAACCGTTAAGTTTTCTTAAGAACTAATGAATCGATTTCAATAATTTTTATCTGCACAAGCTCTTATACTGTCTTCTTTATAATAAAAATTAAAAAAAAATATTCAAATATTTTTTTTTAAATTCGATGTCTCCAAAATGAGTCAATATTTTGTACCGCAGATTAAAGTTAAAACTTATATTAATAAAACTGCTTACCAAAAATAATTTTAAACTTAAATTGAAAATTTGTATATAGGTATAGAAAATTAATTTAAAAAAAAATCGCTCTAACGATTTTCGAAAAAAAATATTATAAATCAAAGTTTTTATGAGTAATTAAATGGCATTTAAATTTTGATGACAAACTTATTTTATTGGTAAATTTTTAAATTTTAAAATATAAGTACTAATTGTAATGAGTTGTGCACTTTATTTCACTTCCTCATTGGAATTTCAAGCTTGAACATAAGAATTAACGTCTGATACTTTAATGTTATATTCATGACGTTAAACTAATTAAGTAGTTTATTTTTTATTAATTAATTAAATTCACCCGACGACGTTAATATCATTGTTTTTTTGTTTCAAATTGTTGGAGTCAAAACAAGATTTGAATATCTTGAAACCCAAAGAGAGCTATTCAGTTTAAACATATTTAATCCAATTGTAACTAATATTTTGTAAAGTAAAAGAAAAATCCAAACGACAATGTTATTCAATTTTTAATTTTATACTTTTCAAAGTTTTTAACTTCCCATAGGAGGTTATTGTAATTGGCCGGATTTGTCGAATTGGAAATTTTGACATTTCTCGACGTTTCAAGGTCCCTAGAGTCTAAATAAAAGATTTTTAGAGAGATGTATGTGCGTGCATGTGTACGTACGATCGTACGTCCGTATCCGTACGTTCGGGAAGACAAAAACGTCATCCATAGCTTAAGAACCAAATACTTCAAATACATTTTGTTATACAGATAATAATGCAGAAAGATGCAGACAGGACTCTCAAAAAAATTGAGTGGGTGATTTTTGTATCATAGCTACTTAAAAAAAAGGCGAACATTTTGGCTAACCCAAAATATCTCAAACCAATAACGCTAAAGACTTGAATTAAATTCTATATTATATATTGTAACGTGATACCAACCAAGCGTATTTTTGAAAAAAAAAATCCAACTAACGGTTTTTTTATAAATAAAAAAAAAAACTGAAAAAAAATATTTGTCACCTAAAATATTTAACGAACAAAAAATGATTGTATTTCCAATATAATTTTATGCAACGATGAATAACATTTTTGACATCTGGTAAAATTTTGAGAAAAATCGAATTCACATTTTTTTTACAAAAATTGGTAAAAATTGATTTTCGACTGTAATATCTTTTCAAAAATTAAAAATTATAAAATAAATTTAATATTATACAAAATATTGTTGCCAACATTCAGTAAAATTTTAAGAAAAATCGAATTGACAGTTTTTTTCCAAAAAACAAAACCCTAAAAAAACAATACTAAAACTTTGTAAAAATTTACTTTCGCCTAAAATATCTTTTTTTAAATTTACGGTATTGGCTTCAAACTTATTTCATCTTATAGAAAATATTGTTTTCAACATTCAGTAAAATTTGTATAGAATTTCGACAGTCAGTTTTTTTTTCATACAAATTAAAATCTACAAAAAATAGTACGCAAAATTGGTAAAAATTGATGAACAATAGAAGATATTGATTTCAAATTAATTTCATTTCTCCAAATTGTATTTTTTGATATAAGAAATAAAAACATTTAAGAAATTATACTAAAATTGGTAAAAATTGGTTTTCGACTAAAAATCGCGTCAACAAAAATAGATTTTGAAATCAAACTATTTCATCATATGCAAAATATTGTTGGTAATTTTTAATTTTTTTTAACTTTTTTAACAAAACACGAAAACCTACAAACCTTTTAAGCAAGATAAACCGACAGACGGGATGTTAAGTTATCAGTGTGAATCGCATCGCCTAGCCTCTTTTTAAATTAAAATTTAGTTTCTTATTACAAACAAATAACATTTACAAATTTTTAAAGGGACCAATGGAAAAGTGTTAATATGGGTGGCATCCCAGCTTCATTTATATTTTTAGTTTGATCGTTCTCTTAAAACTCTTTTAGAAATTCCTCAATTATACATATGTACATCTGTATTGTGTAAGTAAATTTGAAAAATGAATATTAATCTAAAAATATGTTCATCATGAACCATTAACGTATCCATCGCTCTAGTTTCACTAACTTTATACGTAATTCTATTTTTTGTTTGTTATTTTAATCAACATCCTTCTATTACGACGCATCCGTTTTTCTGTGCTACAATATTTTTCCTTGGGCTTATTTTACTTCACTTAATTTATATAAATGTAAAATAATTGAAAGTAGATATGTATGTACAATTTTTCTTGAGGACATGCCCACTAAAATAATCTAGTTAATTAATTAAAAAACAACAACAAAATACTACGCTTCAATATTCAACTAAACCTAAAGATATGCTTACGAATAATTATAGAATAAAACATTTTCTGGTCAATGACCACGACATTTTTTACCCTAAAGGAAAACCTTTTCCTCTTCATTAGCTTTTTCTCTACAATTAACATTATGACTCAGATAAATAGTTAATTATATGCCAATCAATTCAAAAAAAAAACCGCATAAGATCTAAATGTCCTTAAGTTAAGGTCAAAATCATTTGAGGACGTTGACTCGCAACACAAATAAAAAGGATGTATTAAAATACGTTGTTAGTTGAAGCCTACGTCTTTTATTTCATCACTGTAATTTGGTTCAAAATAATGAAAATCCCTTTTTATGTGGTTTATTGGTAAACAAAATTGACAAAGGAAAAGACAATATTTGTTCTTCTATATTTTAAAAAGTTATTAAATTAAAACTAAATTTCTTTTTCCTTACAAACAAAACTATATTCTTGTTCACTAAAAATGTTATCGATAAAGTAATTAAGTTCCTGTAGGATCATAAAATGACTTCCGTCAATAAAATTGGATTGAAGTTAAGCTAATTTCTATTTATTCCTTTTAAGTTGTCAGTTGATAATTAAAGTCTGTTAATTCTTGACAACTTTACTTATATCTTAATTCAAAAAGAATCATTTAATTTGCTGGAAGGTATATTATACATACCTAAAGCGATAGACCTAAATATATATGTACATCATATCAAAAATATAGAAAACGTGATCTCTGAGTTGCTGTCTGGATGTCGCTTACGCTTATTATAGCAAGTCACATTTTATTGACAACAAAAATCACAATTCAACTTATACAACTCTGAAGGAAGTTCTTTTCCATTTCCATCACTCATAATTGTGTTCTTTAGCTACTCGTATAACAATAACAATGTGTTCCCTAATTCTTTGGAAAAAATCGGTTTAGTTCCCAATGATTTGACGTCATTGCACGACGATACTACGATATTAAAAATAATAATGTTATAGAATTTATATACAACCCACTTCAAAACAACCTACTGAACTGATGAATTTGATGCAAAGACGTACCTATTCGACACTCGTACCTTTAATTGATTTATGGTTTAACCTTTTAATACAATGTAGACAAATTTTGTCTTTTACGGGTCACGTTTTTTTCGAAATGTTGTTACATTTTGTTTACGTATTTTTGTCTTGAATGTTGTCTTTTAGTATAAAAGCTGCACTTTTAATATTAATGGTAAATAGTCAGATAAGTATCAAATAAAATCGTAATTTCGAAAAAAAAAACTCAGCATTTCTTAGGAATTATTGTATAGCTGTCTACTGAACAGAGAAGACAGAATATAATGAAGTGTATGTTAATAAATTGAATATTTTATTGAAATCTACTTGAAGTGAATTGACCAAATCCTTATTATTAAATTGATTTTATTATTTCATCATAATTATGTAGGTATCAAGATTTCTGGACTTTTTGTCATAAATGCGTATTTTATCTCAAGATTAACGTCGCAATAAATATTCCGACAGTTAAAGATACTCTTGAGTATATCGAGAGTTTCTATTTTTCTTGTATGTTTTCAATAAGTATAACGTACAAAAATGTCAATTACTAAATTACAGACGTCCTTATACAAAACTAATTATTATGAAACAGTTGAAGTTGCTATGCAACTACAAACTACAAAAATGCTCAGACATGATCATTCCACCATTGGAAATCATTCTGACAAACTGTTTAAGGTTGAGATATATTCCCAAAGCCTGGAGAATGGCAAAAGTAGTCTTCATTCCAAAAGCAGGGAAACCCTCCCACGTTAACCCCAAAGATCTACGACCAATCAGCCTATAATTCTTCCTTCTTAAAACCTTGGAAAGATTGATTGAAATTTACATCAGACATAACTTAAAACCATGTCTCATTTCCACAGCTTAACGTGCTTACTCTAAGGGAAAATCAGTAGAAACAGCACTTCATTCGCTTGTATGTAGTATTGATTATTCCCTCAAATACAAAGAATATAACCTAGTAGCTTTCCTAGATATTGAAGGAGCTTTCAACAACGTCAGTTACCAGGCGATCACGACAGCAATGGATAAACTGAAATTAGAGAAATCACTCATAGATCTTATTAGTTTCATGCTCAAAAGCAGGACAATAACTTCTAGCATGAGAAGTTTTACTACCAACAGATCGGTGAATCGAGGTACCCCCCAAGGTGGGGTCCTTTCGGCTCTCTTATGGAACATGGTAGTAAACGACCTACTAACATCATTGGAAGCAGAGGGTTTCAGGGTGATTGCCTATGCTGACGACGTTGCAATATCTGTATCTGGGAAACACCCCCAAGTTCTCTCGGAACTCCTACAAAATGCCTTGAATAGGCTAACAAAATGGGCTAAGCAATGTGGCTTGAACGTCAATCCACATAAAACAGAACTAGTACTCTTTTCGAGAAGGTACAAAATTCCTCAGATCAGCCCACCCAAGATTAAAGGAATACCATTAAGGTTTTCCGACCAAGCTAAATATTTAGGCCTCATTTTAGACAAAAAACTAAATTGGAAGGCAAATATTGATGAAATAGTAAAAAAGGCTACTGTAGCGCTTTTTACTTGTAAAAAGGCCATAGGATCAAAATGGGGCTTCTCCCCAAAAATAACCCACTGGCTATACACTTCGGTAATCAGACTGATACTCATTTATGGAGTTGTCGTATGGTGGACCGCACTGGACAAGATGGTAAATCTAAATAAGTTCATCAAAGTCCAGCGGTCAGCAGGTATGTGCATCACAGGAGCACTTCGCTCAACACCAACCGCAGCCCTGGATGTGCTTTTAAACTTAACACCTCTTGACATCTTCTCCAAAATGGTGGCAGCCAACTCATGTGTGAGGCTTAGAGCCACCTCTCAATGGAACAGTAACAATATTGGACATACTACCATTCTAGAGAATTTCAGATCTATCCCAGATCGCTTAGACTATACCACCCCTGAAATGGTATTCGGTAAAAGCTTCCATGTGTCCATCCCTTCAAGATCCTCCTGGGAAGAAGAGGGACCCCTGGAAGACAATGCGGTACACTTATATACAGACGGTCCAAAGACCGATTACGGAGTTGGAAGTGGTATCTATTCGGAACAACTGAATCTCAGTCTATCATACAGACTTCCCAATCAATGTAGTGTATTCCAGGCAGAAGTAATGGCGATTAAAGAGGCACTATCCTGGCTCAAAGAAAACGTTATATCTTGCAAGGATATACGAATCTTCTCGGACAGCCAAGCCGCTCTTAAATCTCTCGCGTCTGTCTCCACAAACTCTCAAGTAGTCCACGATTGTTTATCATCTCTGAATGAGATGACAGAACAGTTTAATATTCACCTAATTTGGGTGCCGGGCCACACATGCCGGGACATTCCGGGAAATTGCAAAGCCGATGAGCTCGCCAAAAACGGAACACTTCTGCCTAATGTTAGACAAAAACATAACATAGGAACACCACTTGCTACATGCAAATATCTTCTCAAACAATATGCTCTAGAAGCAACAAATGCTAGATGGTCACAGAATACCACCTGCCTAGCAACCAAGCAAATATGGCCAAGCATAGACTTAAATCGGTCAAAAGGCTTGATATCCCTGAACAGACAAATAATAAGCTCTACAATTGGAGTAATAACAGGACACTGCCTCATAGGAAGACATGCTCTGAGGCTAGGGGTCTACACAAATGACTTCTGTAGAAGCTGCATGGACGAGGAGGAAGAGGAAACAGTCCAACACCTTCTATGTACATGTCCAGCACTCTCCATTAGAAGGAATAGCTTTCTCGGTAATCCCTTCTTCGATAATACCAGTGAACTGGCAACGATTGACACAAAATGTCTCTCTAACTTTATTAAAAGCACAAAATGGTTTGTTTAAATTCATTACTCTCCCATGAGTTACCTCATTAGTGGTATCACAATGGACCCTTGAGGTCTAAGTGAGTCAATGACATCTAGACAGCCACTCCAACCTAACCTAACCTATGCAACAAAAGTCCATGACTTGTTTCCAGAATAGTTTATGAAAGAGTGTTTTGGATAGTAATTATTAAGTCCATTATTACTCTTCTTATGTCATGCGAAAGTATGACAAACTATACTAACTTCGTCTTTTAATTTAAAAAAATTCCTCACACTTTTTCTAGACTCACTTCACTGAAGTGAGTTTAAGAAAACTGTTTGCCCTTTTCACGTTTCTAAAATGTTTATATTTTTGACGTGACAACGTCTTAAATTAGGTTGCGGCTGGGAGTCACTTATGAAAAAGTGTAACGCCCGGTAACGTTACGATGAGTCACCGAACGAGAGAGAGGCCCGCCGAATGCCTTGCGTCTCTCTCCCACTCAACTATGATCGGTCTGCCGCGCGCGCAGCACTAGAGAATTAGGCGCATTGAATCGGCGCATGCTTGTGTCTCTGTCTTTGTCTTTCTCGAACGTTCTTGGCGTTGGAAAAACAAGAAAGCGTCATAATACAAGTTCACACGTGTGGTTAAAGTATCGTCAGCTGTGTCTGTAGTGAAAATGTGGAGTGCTTAGATTCGTCATTTACAACAACTACAACAATAAAGGTAAATAATTGTACACTGATATTTCATTATCGTAAACTATGATTGATTGATTAATTGTTAGATTGACACAAAAGTTGAGAAACTGAGTTTATAGGTTATGTCATACTATTGATAAATGTTGATAGTGTTAAGTAAATTAGTAGTTTAAAAAATTTGTGCAATTCTTATTTTCATTCAATTCCTTGTTCCTATTGTGCAATTTAATTATATTCATATCAATAAATATTCTACCGAGAAAAAGACGTTGTCACGTAAAATCTTCGCCCGTAAAACCGACTTTACAGGCAACCATTTTTTTTTGTTTTTCATCATCATCATCATTATAGGCTCGACAACTCTGGTCCTGGACTCATACAACAAGTCACTCCATTTATCCCTATCGCGAGCCGACGCCATCCAGTTGAGCACCCAAGGCTTCGGGCAACCTGGTCCACGCCATACCATCTCTCCACCGTAAGCATGGTCTGCCATGCTGTTGCCTACCATATAATGTACTACAAAGGACATACAAAGCAGGTTCATTTTCACTCATACTAACTAGGTGTCCAGCCCACCGGACTCTTCCGAGCTTAATTTTTGGTCCACAACATCGGTTTCGAGGTAAATTGCAGACAGTTCTTGATTGTAGTGTCTCCGGAATCGTCGTTTGCTTACCTAACATGTAAAGCATAACATTATACGATATTTTGTTCAAAAGAAAGTTAAAGTTGGTACATATACCAACAAACTATTAAATAGATCCTTAAACAAAATTATGAAGTCCTCAATTCAGGTCTGATTTTTATAAATAATACGTATAACTCAATAAGTTCAGCTCAAAAATTAAAGTACAAGGTAATTAAAAAATATTAAAAAATCAAATATTGCCTAGAATTGCCTTAAAAGTTTAAGGAATTTCAACATTGATGTACAATTTTGTTTGTAATTAATTAAAATTACACTTCGTTTTGAAGCTTACGTTCAAAATTTCTAAGCTTGTCCAACCACAATTTTGAAAACCACTTCGTATTGACTTTTTTGTTTTGTTGATATTCCCAATCTATGTAAATGTTCTCTAAATTTTAATTCTTTTACAGAATAAAAGTAAACACTTTTCTAAATTTTAAAATTTACATAATACGGGATTTCTGGCAGCAGATTAATATTTTTAAAATTGCAAAAAAAAACAATCTATTTCATCCAAATGTCTTCCGTCGAGTTGCACGCACTGTTCAAAATGGAGCCTCGTGTTACGCGTCACACGATGCAGTAAACTTGATTCCATTGCTTTAATTTCTCGACGAATGTTTTCTTCACTAGAGTTCGGAGATTGTTGCAGTAAACTCTCTCTCTCTTTGACCTCGGTGGTCGCGGGATGTCCCCAAAAGCGACTGATAAGATTTTGAGTGATAGCTTCCTAAAGCAAATTCATCGAATATCTAGCCGTGTGTGCGATCGCACCATCCAAATGTCTTCGGTCGAGTTGCACGCACTGTTCAAAACCACGTGTACGATGAAAACGATGGATGAGCTTGCAAGTTCTTCAAAAATAAATCCATTATCATGCGTCGGTAATTGTCACTATTGACATTTGTCGCCTTACCCCGAGCATTTCTAAAAAAATTATCCAATCATCCCATGCGTGGATAAGGCGCACCAAACACTTACCCTGGGAGAATGGACTGGCTTTTGGTGTTTCAATCGAGGATTATGGGTTCTTGGAGTCCAGTAAAGGCAGTTTGGTTTATGAACGTGAAGGTTTAAATGAAAATGAGCCTAATGGCTCTAAAAAATGGGATGGAACTTTAAATCCTTTTTTAAAATTTCATGAATAATCGCTTTAGGAAGTCGTGGATTTTCACGTAAACTCTTTTCAACCACTTCAATTTTTTCGGGATTCCTTGAAGATCGTCTGTTCGAGTGTTTAAAGCCTAAGTATGCGCGGAATCTCTGCACCCACGAAAATTCAAGAAAGTTAATAAATTGCTTTTATAATCGAGAATGATGAGAAAATAATTTACAGAACATAAGAACTTCATTAAAATCAGTTAACAGATTTTTTTTTTAATAAAAAACTTCGAGTTCAATTGAGAGCAATTTTACACAGAAAAAATGCTTGCGACGCGTCGTATTGGAAAATTTTGTATAAATGTTGAAAACTCAAATTTCTTAAGAAATTAATCATAAATTCTTAACCAGACAACCCATTTTAATTGAGTTTATTCACCGATTAAGTGACATTTAATTTTTTGATCTCATAAACTTGATAATCAAACGACAGCTTTTTGGGTAAAACCTACTTTATTAAAAATTCCTACGTAAGTTGTATGCACATCTTGAGACATTAATAATAACATATGCTTCAAATTAGATCTTGATGACTTGCTCTTTTTTAAATATTGCGATTAAAAGAAAATTTAAAATTTGTCATTTTTTATCTAAATTCTATTTCATCACTTTCAGGATAATCAAAAAGACAACCTTTAAAATTCCAAATAACCTAAATACATTACAAGAGTACGAGTATATAGGATATCATCACCTGTGGTTTCAAATTAACATTTTCATACTTGATGAGATATTCATATTTCTGAAAATAATTTACAACGCAATATCTTAACTACGCATCTTTTCAGCGGAAAATTTGTAATTTTACAAATTATGTTTCCAGTTGTTGGATTCCGAGGACATTAACCTAAGTTTTCCCAGAACCCAAACATCATCAATGTTGTCTGTTTTTTTTTTTTAATTCCAAAATTAGTGTTTCAGTCCTTTGGAAAAATACAATAATAATAATAATTATACTTCAAGAGTCTAGAAGTCTTTCTTACAATAATTCGATGATACAAATTTACCAGGGATGGATTGAGGGTCAAAGAGCGTCAAGGCTCCATTTGGTTTTAGTAAGTTTGTATGTTTTACTCAACAAATTATTAACTTTGGCCCTTAGTGATACTTAATTTTATTAGGAATCATTGGCTCTCTCTCTCTCTCTCTCTCTCCTATATTTGGATAATATTACTTATTTCTACCCACTATTCAATTTAAATAAGACTGTTTACTTGTCTTTCTGTAAAGTTACTTCATTACTTAAGATTTTTGAGGACAAGACAAGACAATTTCAAATCTTTGAAAGAATTACAAAGTCCACCCCTGGGATTTAATTTTCATACCAGAGCAAATCAGCATCCACGCAGTTAAAGTTAAAGAAAATACGCGCCATTTCTATTAGATAAGTATTAATTCTCATTGATGTTCTATTCTGGCTGCGAAAACCAATGTTTATGAAATATAAAATCAAAATATTTACAAACATCAGAGAAAACGGCAAGAGTCAATAACCTTTTTTGATAATGTATAAATTAAATTCAGCTCAAAGGTAAACAAAAAATTGTAGCACTTATAAATATTTCTTTGATCTTCATTTACGTCGTCATTTTATTAATGCGTTGTGGGAATTTCTGTCTTCTAAATTAGTTGACAAACTTTCAAGCAAGTTTTCATTACTACTTATAGATGTATTAATTTAATTATCAATTTCACGCTTAATTTAATAGTGTGGCTTAAAAAAACAAACAAGTAGGCAAACAATATTAAAATGTAGAAGAAGTAGTATAGATTTGGATGCGGGCTGCTTTTGAGTGAAATAATGATTTTCAAAAGATTGTATCCATACAAGATTGCATTTTTGTACAGATGAACACTACAAACATAAATACATATTGCTAAGTATTTCCAAGATTTATCAAAACAAATCTTATCGTTACACATTTTTTAAAACACGAAAAAATTTGCATTTAAATATTAGAATCATGGTTGTCAACATAAAGTTAAACGATTATGACCCATATACAATTAATTTTATATTTTTAATTTATAGAAACAATCAATCTGAGCAATATAAATCAAAATCAAATATTCTACTGTTCCTGATTCCAAAAGGCATCTTCCCAGTCTATCTATAGGTATTTATTTTTAGAATGAAATGCAATACTTTTCGCTGTTATCTATCATCCAACCTTTTCTTGATCCGTTGTTATCGGTGGCCGCAACCGTTTTATATCATCGTCGTTACCATCGTGATTTTGCGGAGGTGGAATTTTTTTAATATTTTTTTTTTATTTATTGTTAAGATCCCTAAAAGCTATTGAATTGCATTTATTTATTTTCATTGCCTGTTTTAAGGCATTACTGGGTATTACATATATATATAGAAGGTATCATAAATTGGCACAAGATATTACCATAATATCTTGAGTCTTTTATTTTATCAATAATTAATATTATCAAATGACAATTTTATGTTTGTCTAGCATAGAGAACATGAACATCAGTATCGAGATGAAGATGTGTAAAATTTAAAGGCTTCGGCGACGGCTTTCAAAGACAATGATGATGAAAAAGAGTTGGGGGTGTCTAAAAATAAATATTGTAGGTGTGTATAATGTACATATAGAAGAATATATTCTATATTTAATGAGGAAATACTAATTTTTGGGGTTTGTCACATGCGTATAGGCTATAACCTTCTGCGAAATGGGAGTCCTTAAAATACTTAAGTATAAAATAGCATACAGTAGACAAAATCAGGACTTCAAAAAAGAAATACCACATTTATGCATACATGCTGTACATTAGGGCGATCCTTATTTTGAAAATAATTAAAAACAAATAAGCTCGTTTTGAAGATTTCAATGTTTGTTATTAGAACTTACATACAATTTCAGGTATAACATATGTAAATTTGTATAATACCTAAACTTAGTGTTCCTTAAATATGAAATAATGTTAACTTTATGGAATTTGTTAATAATTTAATTAAAAAAGGATTTTACATGAGACTATTACTGATAATTTTTCATTGAGGCCTTAAAAATGTTCAAATGATATTTTTTGTAAGTCGAATAGTTCCTATTTAAAAAAAACTTCAAAAAACACAAAATAGAAGTTCAAGCTTTTCTTATTTAAGAAAAACAAAAACACTTTAATTTAGATTTTTTAATAAATTTTAACAAAATTTTACCAAAATATTTCGTGTAAGGTAATCTATATATATAAAAATGAATTTCTGTTCGTTAGTCTCACTAAAACTCGAGAACGGCTGAACGGATTTATCTTATCTTAGTCTTGAAATGTTCGTGGAGGTCTAGGGAAGGTTTAAAAGGCGAGAAAAAATCGAATAATTTCCGGGAAAACCCTAAAAATAGCCCTTTTCTATTTCCCAGCAGTTGTTAGATATTGGAAATAATAAAGTTGCAATGGACACCTCGACCAGATTCATCACATTACCCACAGATTTCTGTCACATCATAGATTCAAAAGAGGAGCTTATTCAGCGTGTTTTCCCAGATATAGCGCAAAAGTTCAATAACCATAATTGGCTGGGTGAACGAGCAATATTGGCAGCGAAAAATAAAGATGTCGAGGATCTCAATGCGACCATTCAGAATTTTCTTCCAGGACAGTTGGTTTCCTTCAAATCATACGACACCGTTATGAACCAGGATGACGTAGTCAACTATCCCACGGAGTTTTTAAATTCATTGGAATTGCCTGGATTACCACCTCACAATTTGCAGTGAAAAGTAGGATCATCATGCTGCGTAACATTAATCAACCTCGACTATGCAATGGAACAAGACTGGCTGTGAAAAAGCTGATGAATAACGTCATTGAGGCAACAATCATAAAAGGAAAATACAAAGGAGAGGATGTCTTGATCCCGCGAATACCGATGATTCCAACGGACTTACCATTCGATTTTAAACGCTTACAATTTCCAGTACGTTTTTTTTGGAAATTCATTTTTTTATTCAAAATGGACAAAATGGGAAACTAGCCTAATTAATTCTACTTAAATATAACTTACTGGCCCTAATCGGGCGCTCTAAGAAATTCATGATTCTTAAAATTAATGCCTTTCGGCCTACGAACTAAGATTGTTTTATTTATTTCAATTTATGTTTTTTTTTTTTTTTTTTTTTAGAAAAGTTTAAAAACTAAAATCTTTATCATTTTTTGGGGTTTTTACTCACATACTAGAGTCCTTAAAATAAAACTTAAAATTACCTAATCTACCTACAAACTACTTAAAACTAGAACAACCACAGCGGCAAAACAACTATGTCCTTCTATTTGTAATTCCATCGAGGATTTTTATAATATTGTCTGTGATATGTGTTTGCATTTTTTTTTTAATTTTTTTATTTTTGATTTCTTTTTTTTTTTTTTGTATTTTATGAGATTTTTTTTTTAATTTTTTTTTTTTTTATTTTATTGTGCCACCATTCCTGCTCTACTTAAACCTAAAACTTAAGACTAAAACAAGTATGTAAGCCGGCCAAGGCAAAAATACCCCACCCCGGATTACCCATTATCAGTTGCAGTTTGAAGCCACCAAAACTGGTTCTCCTGCTTCACCCTATCAATGCGGTCCTTTTCGGACACAGCCCTACTGAACCGAAGCAGCTCCGCTCCATCACGAGCGAGGATGCCCCGTTCATACAGGAGCCGCCGGTCTACGGTTTTTCGCCTGACGTGGTAGATAAGCGGTACTGCCAATCTATCCTGTATCATGCCGCACTGGTCTAGATAGAGGAATGCCTCTGGTGGGATAAAGCCGCTCAAGCGTGTATTGTCGAAGTAGTTGTCGTTCGGATAGAACGCCCCGAAAATCAAATTGTTGGTCGAAGTCATAGCCCTCGCAATGTGACCCCGAACAAGTTTTATCACGAAATTGTCAATTCTATTGATTCGAGCCTCGTTGTATAGAACCTCGTTTGAATAATAATGCAGATAAGAAGATTCCGGTGTCCGATACAAACCGAGACAGCGCCGAAGACACTGTCTCTCGAACACCCGAAACTTCTCCATTTGGGAAGGGGCAATGTTGAACCACACTGGACAACCATAAACAATCATTGGCCGTATGAGGGCAGTGTAGCAAATTACCTTCACTCTGGGGTCAAGCCGACTGCTGTAAAACAGCCGTTTCGTCAAAGCGAAGGCTCCTCTGGCCTTAGTCAGAGCAGCATCCAAATGTCTGTCGAAATATAGATACTGGTCCAACCAGATACCGAGGTACTTCACTACACTTTTGCTCGTCAATGCCTGTCCGTGCGGGTCAACAATGACCATCTTGCGCCAATTCTTACACGTATCTCGCGAGGCTTTAGCCAACGGAGTCCGGAACAAGATTGTCTCCGACTTTTGGACATTTATTTTCAGTTTCCAATCGTCGCAGTATCGCTGAATCTTCTCGAAGTCACGCTGCAAGAGAATTTTAATAACTTCAACCTTTCGAGCCGTTCTGTACGCAATCAGGTCGTCGGCATACGCAATTGCGTTAGTTAAGCTACCTATCAGATCGCTGGTGTAAATGCTGAAGAGGATCGGCGAGTTCACCGCTCCCTGTTGAAGACCGTTTTTAATTTCAAAGGTGTTGGTAGAAGTTACATTGCCACTCTTGACAACAAATTTTCTACCGTTGAGCATATCATAAAGCATATACAATAATGGTTTACTGATGCCTAGTCTGGTGAGTTTGAGGTACAACCCTTCTAACCATACGGTGTCGAAGGCCTTCTCTAAATCAACCAGAACAGCACCCGTGCATTGTTTCTTGGACTTGTTTCATTGGATATCAGAAACGAGCTTTCCAGTACGTCTGGCCTTTGCGATGACAATAAATAAATCGCAAGAACAGTCTCTACAAGTTTGCGGAATCAACTTGGAGTTTCCCTGTTTCGCGCATGGACAATTATACGTCGCGTATTCGTGCGTCGGAAAACCGTCTTCTTTGTTTTTTTCCGCACCACAAAACAAAACAAAAAATATAGTTTATGAGAAAGCTTTAAATTGATTAACAAACTGTATCATAACAGTGTGTGTCTGTTAATAAAAATTTAAACCTTATAAATAGGCAATATTTCAGGAAAACTCTGTTTTTTTAAGTAAGCAACATGATGTGTCGAAAATAATAATAAAACTTCATGCTTCATTTAAAAAATGCTTTTTTATTCAATACGTCTTGTTTTTTTTTAAATTAATTTATACAAAAGTTTATAGGTCTTTTATTTATCGATTGAGGCAGTACGAAGTCTGCCGGGTCAGCTAGTATAAGTATAAAATCAATATCTTTCTTCATCTTTCAATTTTAGAATAGAAAACTATTTTTTACCAATTTTAGCAACTATATTTTATATATTATTATAAGTAGTTTCTTTCGTAGATTTAAATTTGTTCGTAAGTTATTTAAGCCGACAAATATTTTTGGTCAACTATATTTTTTTAGTTTTCTTAAAAAGTAAGCACCTAAAAAATACTACTTTATCCAAAGAGTCTGTTTAATAGTACCTAAATAAGTTTGTCTCCAAAACATTAAATGCAATTTGATTTCTCAAAACAATTTTTAATTACATAATTTCATTTATATAAAATTTTTAATTTTTGTTTAAAAATATTTTTGGTATGTACATAGTTATTTAGAATAAATTAATATACATTTTATGTTTGATTTTCGTAAAAAAAAAATGTAGACCAGTTCCTACGAGTATATTTCCCAAGAAAATAATTTTCTCAAAAACGAATCGATTGATTTTTATTAAATTGTCTCTAAATTTTTGTATTGCTCCAGAAGGGTGCCCCCAATAGAACCATTATTTTTTTTAAGTTCTCGCAAAAACCTAATGAACCGATTTAAATATTTTTTTTTCTGCATAAGTTCTTAAACTGTTAATAACAGTTAATGTATGTAACAGTAATGTCAAATTTTACTTTTTCGATAAATAAAATATATAATAATTTTAAATAATTTTAAAATTCGATACCTCAAAAACGGGTCAATATTTTTTCAACGAAAATTTTATTTCAAACGTATGTATATTAATAAGCTCTTAAGCAGTCTCTAGACGCTCAATATTATTGTACAATATTTGATATTGCACAATATTATTGAGCGTCTAGGAATAAGATTGCAAGGTTGTGCAACAATATTGAAGAAATACAAAATACTTTCGATATTTATTGCACAATATACATATATTGGGTACAATTACACAATATTTGTTCATTTAATTTTGATATTTGAAGAGTAAAGAACTCCGCGAGTGAAACTGAGGTTGAAATAACACTTATTTTAAAATGTATCGACGTATTTGCGACGCTGCCGGCTTTGTGAAATATAAAGACCAAATACTTTATATCGAATTTCGATTTTTTTTTTAAATATTTTTTAAAAATCAAAAATAAAAACAATTGGTATGGGGACTACTGTTATCTGTAGTCTTAAAAAATGAGAAAAACGTCCAACGTGGATCGGCTCAAAACCTTAATTTTCAAATTTGAAGTCAATCGACCGAATGGTTTGGGCTGTAGTTGCGAGGACACAACTGTAGTTCCTATATGGCGTAAGTAAAAAGTGCACAAGATGAAAAATTACTTTCAAAATAGTTAATCGACTAGGGCGTCTAGCCATTAATATTGTGCAATATTTTGCACAATAATATTGAGCGTCTAAAAAGAAACTGCCTAAAATATTTTTAAACTAAAATTGAAAAATTGTAAATATATGTACATATGTACATATGTACATTATGTATGTATATAGAAAATTAATTAAAAAAAAAACACTCTAACGATTTTCAAAAATGAAAAATAATAGATCAAGGTTCCTTTGACAAATTATTTTTTTTTAAGTTTTTAGATATAAGTTCTATTTTTAAACAGAGTCTTTGCATTTAGGAGCAATTTCGTGCGATCCAGTCATGCACTTTATTTCATTTTAACATTTTAATATTGTTTCCAGTAAAACTAAATTCATTTTAAGTCGATGTCTTTGCTGGTTTTTGAAATACGGCCAACAAAATAGGTATTCCGAAGGTACGAACATACATACATATGTACGTACAAACGGCCACACCAACATTTCTTGTTCTAAACCTTGAAACTTTGAGAATTATCAAAAATTTCCAATGTTTCAAATCTGACTCATTATAATAACTTCCTATGGTAAGTTCAAAATCTATAACTGATTTTTAATCAACAAACTTTGGCCAAAGCCAGATTATTTAAAAGGTAGAAATTCAGAAAATATCTTAAATTCCAAAAAAGTATAGAGAGTATTTTTGTTTAATCTATAATATAAAAATAAGTCGGGTTTTCCTTCCTGACGCTATAACTATAACTCCAGAACGCACGAACCGATTTCCATGATTTTGCATTCGTTGGAAAGGTCCCAGGCTCCTTGAGGTTTATAGCAGACAAAATTCAGGAAAAATTTCAACAGAAAAGCGGTGAACTCCGTTTAGCTTCCCATAGAAAGCTATTGTAAAAGTTCCGATTTGTGGAATAGAAAATTTTTAAATTTTTGGACGTTTCAAATGCCCTATATTCTAAACCAAAGCTTACTTTTGGGAACCTATTTTAGTCAACCATATCTCTAGAAACGTCAGAGATATGAAATCTACAATGAAGGAATGATTCTAATTGAGGATCAATGCTTGACTATTGCAAACTATTGAAGTAGGAATGATTGCGCCAAATCGATCGATGCACGATTCATTGAACCAAGAATTAAATCGAGAGCTGCAATACAATGTTGATACATTGAAGGAATTCGTTCGAAATAATGTACTGTAATGCTGAATGAACAGCAAAAACAAGTATACGAAACATTAATGCAAGCGGTGGACAATAATACTGGTGGTCTATTCTTCCTGGACGCACCTGAAGGAACAGGGAAAACATTTGTGATTTCATTGATTTTGGCCACTATTCGATCAAGATGTGACATAGCTTTGGCGTTAGCATCATCTGGAATTGCGGCAACTCTTCTAGATGGCGGTCGTACTCCACATTCTGTGCTAAAGTTTCCACTCAATTTAAACACAATTGATACTTCAACATGCAATATTTCCCGATCCAGTGCAATGGGAAAATTGTTGATGCAATCCAAGCTCATTGTTTGGGATGAGTAGACAATGGCTCATAAGAAATCACTTGAAGCACTTAACTTTACACTGAAGGATCTTCGACGAAGTAACAACATCTATGGCGGCTTGATGATATTGTTGGCAGGCGATTTCAGGCAGACGTTGCCAGTAATTCCCCGTGGAACGCCTGCAGATGAATTGAATGCTTGCTTGAAGGCATCACTTTTGTGGAATAACGTAAAAACATTATCGCTAACCACTAATATGAGAGTTCAACTTCAAAATGATCATAGTGCGGCACAATTTTCCAAACAATTGTTAGCTGTTGGAAATGGAAAAGTGCCAGTTGATGCGACAACTGAATTAATTACTCTTAACAACGACTTTTGCCGATATGTAGGCTCTCAATTAGCTCTTATTGAAAATGTTTTCCCAAACATTAGAGAGAATTATCAGAATTATGCTTGGTTTAGTCAACAAGCAAATCTCGCCGCAAAGAATAATGATGTACACGCACTGAATTTCACCATTCAATCAAAAATCGCTGGCGATTTGGTGACACACAAAAATCCGTTGATTCTATAACAAATCCCGATGATGGAGTAAATTATCCAACGGAGTTTTTAAACTCTCTGGAGTTACCAGGATTTCCACCACATAAAGTTGGTTCAGTTATTATGATATTGTGTAATTTGAATCCACCGCGACTTTGCAACGGTACTCGACTTGCGGTGAAAAGACCTACATATGTCGAATTTGATTGAGGCAACCATTATTAACGGAAAGTACGCAGGTGAAAATGTACATATGTATGTATTTCTCGAATACCAATGATTCCGACTGGTCTTCCGTTTGACTTCAAACGATTGCAATTTCCGGTTCGCCTTGCGTTCGCAACGACAATTAACAAGTCGCAAGGCCAATCGCTTAGTGTTTTCGGGATAAATTTAGAAAATCATTGTTTTTCACATGGGCAGCTATACGTTGCGTGTTCTCGAGTTGGGAAACCATCCGCTTTGTTTGTGTTAACGTCAGACCAAAAAAAAACAAAAAATGTGGTTTACCAAAGAGCACTTCAATGAAACGGATAATTTGCGGACAAGTATAACGCTTCGATTCAATATTTACTTTGGATTCACTTTCATTTTTTACTTAGTGAAGTTCAACTAACTTACACTTCATTTTTGTAATCGAAATGAATTCATTACTGTTGTGAAATGAAATAAAATTTTTCCTTTTCAAATATAAAACAAAAAAAATAATTTTTCTTCATCTTTTAATCCCCAAACGATATGATACAAAAAACGAAGCCATCTGGTGGCGAAATGGAGTTCGCCGGGTTTGCTAGTTTATTTTAAAATCATTGATAGTAACAGAGTTCTGGACGCGTTAGAATATAAAATAAAAATAAGTACCACCCTATTATACCTTTATGATACTTTAGGTATGGGACAAACATTCATGAGTCTTTTTATTACAGATAAGTGAAAAATTAATTTAAATTGTTTCTTTTAAAAGGTTTGAATTCTTCACAGGCATACTTACATATTTATTATTATTGACTTTTATGTATGTACATACTTTTAAAATGAAATTGAAAATCCACTTTGCAAAAGACGACAACGTGACAAACTTGATACCTCAAAAAATAATTGATATAAAGCAGAAACATAAAATAAAATCGATCAATTAACTTCTTCTTAAGTGCGAACCTATTGAAAACACACAACACGCCATAAAGATATGGAATTTTCAAATAGATATATAATACTCGTATAAAGACTGATAGACATAAGTTTTTTCTCACGGCATGATAACATCAATTTTTCCTATTTTTTCCGATACACAATTAAAAATAAACCATACACACCGAAAAAGATTTTCTCACTTAACAAATAACGTTGAATATTGCACTATTTTTATTCTTGTGACGCGATTGAAAAGAATTTATAACTATTTTTATTCGTAGACGGTCTTTTTAAATTAAAAAATCAAATGTATTCTCTAGAACATGAACAACCAATATTCTACTTTTTTTCGTAGATTTTCCATATAGCGTTGTATGAGTATCTCTTTTGCTTATCAACAATTCCCGCTTCTATCCTTATGACTTGGAGTGTACAACTGTACAATGAAGGATACAGGACAATGATGTTGCAATATTCTAAGATTCAAGGGACGTGATCTGTTTTGTAAAACAAAAATGAATGTGTTTTAAACGTTAGTTTTACTGATTTTCCCTACTGGGAACTACTGGTACTTATTTTACCACAAAAGAAATTCACATTAAGAGAACCCGAACAATACATAATTAAGTATAGAAGTGTACAAAGTATGTTCAAAAAATTTGGTAAAGTCTTAAATAAATCTCGAACATTACATTCAATTTTATTCCTACATTGGCAAACTTGTATTGAATGTATGCTCACAGTGTAAATAACATAGAATTTTGTTTTTGTTTATAAAAGGTTCAAATGTAAGATCCTTTTTGCGTGCTGCAATATTATTAATATATTTTTCAGAATTTTCACCAAAAATCATAAATCAATTCGTGATTTTATGCCCAAAAACAACGCTGTAATCCTGCCTCAACGCAGCTCACCCTATTCACTACATTAAGCCCTCGTAACTTTTTTCTCTTCCAAAGTGTGAAGAGACTCATGAGAGGACGACAAACATATGTTTCAAAAATAAATCCACATTTAATTTTGTAACTTTAATATTAAAAAGATTATTTAATCCATTATCCATTTGCGGTTTCAAAATTCAACGTAAATAAAACACATTTTTTATAAAATATTTTTTTTTTTATGATATTTCTTTTTTATTATGTTGTTTGAACGTTGGCATTATGTGTGAAACACTACATCATTTAAATGACCAAAACGCCAATTGTTGCAAGCATTGACCACTTTTTGACACATATTGGGCGGTATCTCACCCATAACTTGACGATTGTTGGTTTTTAAGTGCTCAATACTTAAAGGTTTATCTGCATAAACACGGTCTTTCGCGTAGCCCAACCAAAAAAATTCCAGCGGTGTCAAATCGCATAAACTGGATGAACACTTAATATCGCCGCGACGAGAAATCACGCGGCTATGAAATATCTCTTACAATAGAGAATATTCGCTCAAGTTGTGTGGCATGTGGAACCGTCTTGTTAAAACCACATATTCTCCAAGTCGTATTCTTTAATAGCAGGCAAACAAAAGTCGGTTATCATATGACCATAACGCTCTAAATTGACGGTGATCGTCATTTGCAAAGAATTAAGGTCCAAAAGGATGTAATTGCCTCTCTTCAATTTCTTGAATATTCTCAAAACCCCAAATACGACAAATTAATTTATTAACATAACCACAGAGTGAGAAATGTGCTTCGTCACTGAAGAAAATTTTGTTCGAAAAATCGCCGTCCACCTCCTGTTGTTCAAGTACCCATTCGACACATCTACGATGTTGTGAATGGTCAGCTCGCTTCAGTTGTTATGTGAGCTTCGGCTGACCAGGCGTCCTCTTTATGGAGGACATGTCCTCTTTTTGACCTAAAAAACTTTTGTCCGGTGACTTTTTTTTAAAAAAGCGATTTGTCCTCTTTTTTGGTTTTCTCTCAGTTTTTCGATTTATATTAAAAAATAACTCACCCATTCAAGTCGCTAATGGTGGAAATAGAAATGAAGTTTTGAACATTGAACAAAATTTAATTGAGGTTTATGCTAGGTGCTTAAAATATCTTCAGAGCTGGTGTGATTCTCTGGATGAATTTAATTGCTTTATTTGGATGAATTTTAACAAAGTTCCGGAATGGAACGATATCCAAAATTCTTTGCTCTATTTGGGAGAGAAAGGCGTTAACATAAATGAAAGTAAATTGTTTGACCAATTTTAAAATTTAAAAACGTTTTTGGAACAAGAAATACAAAATATAAATTTTATAAACTCACCTATTCACGAGAAGTGGGTAAATTATTTTGAAAAAATGTGCAATCTTGAATTATATAGTGAACTTTTGATGATAGCCCAGTTTGTATTCGCGATTCCTGCTCATAATGCTAATGTTGAGCGCATATTTTCATTAATAAATAATCAATGGACTGAGGAACGCAATAGATTAAAAATAGAAAACGTCAAAGCATTCTATTTTGTAAACATAATTTTAAAAATATGTCATGTACTGAGTTTTGTAATCATATTTTCCAAAATCCCGAAACTTTAAATAAAATAAGGTCTAATGACAAATACAACCAAAATTGAAGTTAAAAATCATAAAAAAAAAACATTATGAAATGTTTTTTCTTAACTATTTTTATTTCCATGAAAATACGGTGCTAATAAAACCTGAATAATATTCTTATATGTTTATATCGACCTTTTATTATTTTTATGCAAAATAAGACATGATATTATGATTTTTTTATTAACTGTTACTTTTTTGTTAGAATTAAATGTTTTGTTTTGTTTTATTCAAATAAATTATATAAACAAAATTGAACTTCTGTTTTTTTTTTTGAGATTTTGGTAAGTGTCCTCTTTTCCTTGACTCTATATCTGGTCACCCTATGTGAGCTGGACTTTATATGGATGCAGGTGTAGATTCAAAGGCAAAATACGCCATAATGTTCCGTAAGACAGTCCTAATTCCTGAGAATGACAAGGAATCGACACATTCGGGTCTTCGGGAAGACTTTCACTTACAACAGCGATATTTTCAGTGGTACGAGCGAGACGATGATGCACAAGCACAAGCCTTATAATATCTGTAACCAATTCAAATTTCTTCACAATTTTGCCAATTGCTTGCCTAGTTGGACCATTATGTAAACCATAATCTCCTCTTAAAGCACGATATGTGGCTGTGGCAGAATCACCATTTTTGTAGTAGGTTTTAACAATTTGTTTGCGTTGTGCGATAGCTAAACGATCCATTTTCGTAAATGTCAGACTTTCAACTTAAAAAAAAAATGGTTGAACAACTTAGTTTGACAGATGTCGAATTCCCGGCCTATACTTTTGAAACCGCAAAATGGATAACCCATTACATATCTGCAAATTGAAATTTCAAAAAAAAAATATTATCGATATTAAAATTTTTAAACTTTGTATTTCAATTCTTCTATTTCAAATACATCATTTTTTTTATACACATTTAATAACTACAGTTAACCTTAAAAGTTCAAGTGAAATGATTTTTTGATAAGCAACTAAATGGACTTCAAAATTTGAGTTTTTATCAAATTATGTTTAAAAAAGTTGATTGGAATTTAGAAAATATTAAATATATTATAATCCTTGTACTCAATTGTGTACAAAATAATGTTGGACACAAAAGTATTACAATATACACCCTGCTGCGTTAATATTTTTAATAACCCCTTCAAAAATACCTTTGTGATAGCATTTCTTTAAACTATTTCAATAAAACATTGTTTATTTACACAAAGATTAAAATTCACTCCGTACATTATTTCAATTCTACTCGTATATCCACATAAACAAAGCAAATGCATATTTTTTGATGTCGGAAACTTTAAACTTAAACTTGAACACGAAAAAAAGCTTTTTTCTTTTTGATTAAACGTTTGTCGGTAGGTCGGTCGGTCGCAAACGTCCATCACGTTGTTGTGAATTCTCATCGGTCGGTTGGTCGGTCGTTCATCAGACCTTGCTGTGATTTATATTTATTTGTTTTTTTATAATTATATTTATTTTCAAAACAATCAAAAAATGGAAAATCAAAGACCAATAATTGGAATACTTTGTATAGATGTTGCATCAAAAATCTACGACTTGTATGGGCCAGAAGTAAAGAGTTATATTGCAGCTTCTTACGTGAAATTTCTAGAATCTTCAGGTGCCCGAGCTGTGCCTATTTGGTAAGATGAACAAAACATTATCTATTTAAAATTAATCAATAAGTTATATTAACATATAATTTGGTGTGTGCTTGGTCAACTTTTTTGTTTTTTTGCTTGTTTTGATAAAAATAACATTCAAGAAATTTGTTTATTGCGTTTTGACATTTCTTTTGCCATCAGTTCTTCTCTTAAGTAAACTGACAAGTGAAGAGCGTCCAATACTTTCGAAAAAGCTTTTCCTCTTTTAGAAATTTCAAGTACAATACAAAACCGTTAAGAATGAATGCTCTCTTCTGAACATTACCTCTTTCAGGCGAGCTGATTGTATTAAAAGAGAAACATGCATAACTTTCAGCATATCCTTTGCATATATGTACATATCTTAACCAAGGATACATTATTATATTAAATAATTTGATAGTTCCTTTAAATGTTTTATTTTAAAAAATTTAAATATACATAATAGGAATTTTGTAGAAATAGATTGAAATGTACGTAGGTACTTGGTTTTTTGACAGTACCCCAGCTACAAAGGGAGTCAAAGGGATAGAAAGAGCTTTTTTACAATAATGTTAAAATTTTACTCTTGAGAACATTTATAAAAATTCACAAATAATGTATTTTTTTTATTTTTTAAAGGATCGGAAAGGATGAACAATACTATCAGGATATAATGCACAAGATTAATGGGTATGTATGTATTTCTGAATCTCAGCATGTTTTTAAATTTTAATAACAAAAACCAAAATACATTTGTTTTGATTTATATCCGTTTATAAAACAGCATTTTACTACCCGGTGGAGCAGTTTTCTTTGATTCACAATATAATAAAAAGTCCGAACACACTAACAAATGTGTTCGAAGTTCTGAATTAATTTATCGAATTGCAATTGAAATAAATAAAAGTGGAATTTATTTTCCACTTTGGGGAATATGTTTAGGATATGAATTACTTCTTTACCATTCATCCGAACAAAAGCTTATTCGAGGAGATTGTACGAAATTAAATAAGTCAATGGTGTTGGAATTGGAAAAAGGTATGTATGTACATTTTAAAGTGTTTGTAAAATTTGATATTGGATGAATTGAAATGTAAATAGCTTCCTATGGGAAGTTAATAAACATAATTGTACATATTATTTAATTTTTCCAAAAATCATTTTTAGGTAAAAAAGTAAAATTTCGGTTTTGAAAAGGGAAAGTAAAAATAAAAGTTAAGATGTTCACTTATATTAATATTAGTTATATGTAAATAAATGTATAACTTTACTAATTTAAAAGATGATTTAAATATAAAAGAAAGTATGTAGAGATTTAGATGAGTCTCAAACTATTAACTTTCCAATATTGCGTTTAAATACTTGAACCTGATAGTTTTGTTTGTAGTAAACTAAAGAACTTCCAAAAGTATGCAATAAATAATTTGTGTTTCTGCTATTTTCTGGTGATATTATTCAGATTCATACAAAAATTATTATTATTATTTCTATAAATAAATTCGACCAATGCAAATATCAGCATTTGCTCTCAATATAATATTTGATTCGAAAATAAATATTTGCGATATTTTTTTTAATTTTTATAAAGGGTGTCCCAAAATTAACGCAAGATTTGAATTTGCCGCCATTTGTGCAGTGAAGTGTTGGCACCCTGAAAAAAAAGCAATTTGACAGCTAACAGTATAGGGTTATTAAAAATGGAGCGTTATACGATAGAACAACGTGTCTTCATTATTAAAGAATATTTCAAAAATAGTGAAAGCTTGGCGGCTGATTTTTCGAGCAAAATCATCCTAAGCGATGAAGCACATTTTCATCTTGATGGCTTTGTCAATCGCCAAAATTGCCGCATTTGGGGTTCGGAGAACCCACATGTGATTGTCGAAAAACAAATGCATCCACAACGCGTGACTGTATGGTGTGGATTTTAGGCTGGAGGCATAATTGGGCCATATTTTTTTGAAAATGATGCTGGTCAAGCAGTGACTGTTACTGGTGCTCGATACCGCGACATGATTACACAGTTCTTTCTGCCAAAATTGGATGATATTGATGTGTCCAATATGTGGTTTCAACAAGACGGTGCCACATGTCATACAGCCCGTGAAACAATTCAATTACTGCATGAGACATTTCCAGGTCGTGTACTCTCTCGTTTCGGTGATCAAAATTGGCCTCCTAGATCGTGTGATTTAACACCATTAGACTTCTTTTTATGGGGTTATTTGAAATCACAAGTCTATGTCAACAAGCCCACAACCACCCGTGCATTAAAGGAGGAGATTCAACGCTGCATCAACGAAATTCAGCCACATTTATGCAGAATGGTCATGGAAAATTTCAACAAAAGAGTGCGCATGTGCATGCAAAGCCGTGGAGGCCATTTGTCCGATGTGTTATTCCATACATAACCCTATCCTATGTACTTTACGAGTCAATAAAAATATAACTATCAAAAGACTAAAAACGGCGTTTTCTATTTAATTCAAATCTTGCGTTAATTTTGGGACACCCTTTATTTTATAAAAAAAAAAACTGGCAAAAAGATTTTTCTAAAAATTGAGCCAGAAGTCGAAAACTAGTTTTTATAAAAATGTAAAATATTTTCCCTGCAATTTTTAGAAATATGTATTTTGACCATATACCTACCATTATTTTTTCTAAATCAATTCTTAAGAAAACTTAGACTTTTATTTAAGATTCACCGTAAGTCCCTAAGAAAAACAAATCAAACAATGGTTGTTAAAAAGCCTCTCAACCAAGATGGTTTGATTTAACACCTTTTTTTCGAGTCGATGCCAATTCTCCAAAACCAATTCAAGACCTAAAATTAAAATTAAAATTTGGGAAGTTATCTAGGGCACACAAGCCGCAAATTAGTCATGGAAAGGATGCTATGGTGCAAACGTATTGTTGGCAGCTATTTGGTTTAAATCATTTTTCATTATTAATGACAAACCTTCCTTTTTACAATAAAATGAACATTAATTGATTTCTTTTGAGAAATAACTCATTTTTGTTTAATATCAAAATAAAACCTCTTATTGAAAAACCCTGAAGCTTCGAAATTTTTCCAATTTTAATCCCAAGAAAATCCTTAAGATTTCCTTAATTAGGAAAAAATATAAACATATATGTACATAAAATCTATAATAAAGTAGCTTGTGATGATCTTGATAATAATTATAAATTTTTAGATTTTCAAACATCAAAGCTTTTCAAAAATTTAACACCGGAAATGGAAAAAGATCTAAGAACGGAACCATTTGCATTTCATTTCCACCAATTTTGTATTACCAAAAAGGACCTACGTTCATATAATATAGATGATCAATGGAGAGTAACTTCTGTAAATCAAGACGATAATAACATGGAATTTATTTCCACCATTGAACATGTTAGGTAAGTTCAGTATTTTTTTTTTTTTTCAAAATTACTCCAATAATTTTAAAATACGAATTTTCTTTAGATATCCATTTTATGGAGTTCAATTTCACCCGGAAAAAGTAATATTTGAATGGAGTTTAAATGATAATATTAATCATACAGAAAACTCTGTGAAATGTGCTCAATATTTGTCTAATTTTTTCGTATCTGAATGTCGAAAAAATTCAAATTCTTTTTCGACGAAAAAAGAAGAAGATCGACATCTTATTTATAATTTTCCTATTGAGTTTACGGGTATAAAAGATTCAAAGTTTGTGCAGTGCTATTTATTTTGTGATACAAGTGACTATAAAGAACTTTAGGTATTAAGTTCTTAATTTAATTTATTTTATTTTTATTACTTGGATTATTTTATTATTTTTGTTAACTAATTTAGATGCAAATAATTAGAAGTGTTATGTGATATAATAATATTGTGATACTAGATTTCAGTACACTACTTTTAAAATTAAATTATTTTTTTTTATAGAAAAATATTTTTAAAATTAAATAAATACAATTTAATGTTGTTTATTTCATTTAATTTCAATTGGGTCAAACTAATTTTGTCTCCTAAACTTAAAGCGAAATAAACTTACATCTATTTTTATTGAGTAAAAGGTTGGCAACCCTAAATTCAACTACACAAAAGAGTAACGTATTTTTCTTGTTAAAAAATAGTTTAAAATTGAAGAAAATATTTGAATAATTAATATACAAGATCAGTCACTAATTGTTTTTTTTTTTTCAAATTCATTTTTATTAATTCATTCTTAAGACTATCTTAAAGCTAGACAAAAATTCATAAAACTAGCGTAATTATCCATAACTTACAACTAACTTACTGCTCCCATACGGACACTCTAAGTTAAACAATAATACTTAATTCTAATGCCTTTCGGCCCTAAGATCTATTTAACTTCAATTCAATTTTATTTATTTTTGTATTCATTAGAAAATTAAAAAAAAAAAAAAAAACTAATATCAATATCCTTTTTTATTTTTAATTAAAACTACTTAAAATAAGGTCCTTAAAATAAAACTTAAACTACCTATTCTACCTATAAACTACTTAAAACTAGAACAACCACAGCAGCAAATCTAACTATCTAACATTTTTTGTTTTCATATTTTGTTGTCCTTTTTTTTTCTTATGCCATGTTTTTTTATTTTATTTAAAAACTAAAACTATAAAACAAGTATGTAAGCCGGCCAAGGCTTAAAACCCCATCCCGACTGCGACTACCCACTATCAAGTGCCGATTGAAGCCACCAAAACTGGTTCTCCTGCTTCACCCTATCAGTTCGGACACAGCCCTACTGAACCGAAGAAGCTCTGCTCCGTCTTGTGCCATGACGCGTCGTCTGACGTGGTAGATTAGCGGAACTGCCAATCTATCCTGTATCAGACCGCATTTATCTAAGAAGAGGAATGCTTGTGGTGGAATGAAGCCGCTCAAGCGTGCACTTTCAAAATACTCGTCGTTCGGATAGAACGCCCCGAAAATTAAATTATTGGTCGAAGACATAGCTCTTGCAATGTGACCTCAAACGAGTTTTATCACGAAATTGTCAATTCTGTTGATTCGAGCCCCGTTGTATAGGACCTCGTTGGAATAGTAGTGCACGTAAGAAGAAGATTCGGTTGTTCGATATAAGCCGGTACAGCGTCGTAAACACTGCCGCTCGAACACCCGAAACTTCTCCATCTGGGAAGGGGCAAAGTTGAACCACACAGGACAACCATAAACGATCATCGGCCGTATGAGGGTCATGTAGCAAATTACATTCACTCTGGGGTCAAGCCGACTGCTGTAAAACAGCCGTTTCGTCAGAGCGAAGGCTCCTCTGGCCCTGCTCAGTCTGTCAAAATATAAATACTGATCTAACCAGATACCGAGGTACTTCAATACATTTCTGCTCGCCAATCGCTGCCCGTGAAGATCAACGATGACCATCTTGCGCCAATTCTTGCACGTATCCCTAGTGGCCCTAGCCAACGGAGTTCGGAACAGAATTGTCTCCGACTTCTGGACATTTATTTTCAGTTTCCAGTCGTCGCAATATCGCTGAATCTTGTCGAAATCACGCTGCAAGAGAATTCTAATAACCTCAACCTTTCGGGCCGTTCTGTACGCAATTAGATCGTCGGCGTACGCAATTGCCTTTATAAGACTACCTATCAGATCGCTGGTGTAAATGCTGAAGAGAATCGGCGAATTCACCGCTCCCTGTTGAAGACCATTGTTAATTTGGAATGTTGTGGTAGAAGTTACATTGCCACTTTTGACAACAAACTTTTTATCGTTAAGCATATCATAAAGTATATACAACAATGGTTTGCTTATGCCAAGCATGCTCAGTTTTAGGTAAAGACCCTCTAACCATACGGTGTCAAAGGCCTTTTCCAAATCAACCAGAACAGCACCTGTGCATTGTTGTTTTGTTTTATTCCATTGGATATCAGAAACGAGTTTAGACGCAGCATGAATTGTGTCATGACCCCTCTTGAACCCGAACTGTTTATCCGGAATTATTTTGTTGTCCGCAGCCCACTTAGTCAGAGCCCTATTGATGATCTTTTCGAAAACTTTGCTGATGCTCGGAAGAAGACTTATCGACCGAAGATTTGACGGGTTGGAGTTGTCCTTTTCCTTTTTTCGGGAGAGGATGAACCACAGCGGTCTTCCAATGCACTGGATAATATGCATTATTCAGTGCATTATTGAAGAGTGTGGTGTAAATGTCAATTGCCTCTATCGGTAAATGTCTTAGTACAACGTTGGATATACCATCGACACCTGCTGACTTTTTGTTTTTTATTGAGTTGAAGATGAGCTGAAGCTCAACCTTCGTTACTAACAAGGGACTTGGTCCCGTTTGCTCGGCGATTATGGCATTTGCCAAAGAATCGTCATTGAACCGCATGAAACCGCGGTTCTCAGATAGCCATTGTGTTATATCATTTCGAAGGTAAAAGTGATTAAGTAGGGCTCTGTTTTCCAGGTCGTGGTTGCGCTGTCCTGAGTACGTTTGTGTTCTCTTCAGTTCTTTGGAGTTTCAGACTCGGAAGGTCATTGTCGTTCTTTTTCCTGAATATCTTGTTGATTTTAGGGAACATACTAGGGTCACTGGAATTAACTGACCGGATCTTGCGGTCCCAGTACTTGTTAATTGATAACCTGTAGTTCTCCTTAATCAACAGATTGACATTTTTTATTGACGACTTCAGTGTCCTAACCTCCAAGTCGTGTGGGTCTGTAAGTCGTCTGTACAAGTTTTTGAGTCTTGTCAGTAAGCCACTCTTGTGCATACGTAGTGCGTCAATAGTTGCGTTTCTGTAAGCGTCCATTTGGTCCCGCTCTTTGTACTTTGGTATTGTCCGTTCCATTGTTCTTTTTATTGTTTCGTCCATCTGTTGTAAATGTTGGTCAATTTCTGTATTTGTCAGGTTTCTGTTGTTTGGTGGGGCTATGTCACTCGAACGAAGTTCTCTCGCTAGGGCGTTGGTGAAACGAGGCCAGCGCATCTTACTGTAATTGTAAGAATGCGTTGCAACGTATTCCTCCAACTCCACGCGTTAGTCACTAATTGTAAGCACACCGATATGGTGACCTGTAGACAAGCCCTTGAAATCAATGAACTGTATAGGCTGACAAGTTGTTTTTCCTAGGGCTTCCAACACTTTACTTTAAAAATGATTTTGTGTATATTTTGGTACAACCTTTTCAACAATTCTTGGACTTCATACGTACATGAAGAGACCACAAAGGAAACCCCTTATCCTTTTTTTCATCCCTTGAACATTAGGTAAGTAATGTATTCATATTCTTTAACCTTATCACAGTACAACAAATTTTAATCCCAACAATTCAGTCTTGAGTGAATTTTTTTTTCAAACCTAAGGGACTACCCTACGATGTTACCTAATTTTCCTATAGATACTCTTTACCTCGATGTAAAGGGTTTTTTTAGACATTTTATTTTCTCGAAGGTGCTAGTATTTCAAATGCATAAAGAATAGATATAAACAAAATGATTGCAAAACACATTAGTGACACACAAATCGTTTAACCTTATCCCAATAATTCACGTTCAGATTTTTCATAAAAAATCGAATAAAATAAAATCTTCTTGAAGCATAAAAATTTACAATAAATTATATAATATTTGAACTGAGCACTTTTCACCACGTTACTTTGCCACGTGAAATTCAAAATAAAAAAAAAATATATATATACTCGAGAAATTTTCTCAGGAACTTTCTATATGTACTACAATATATTTTTGTTGGTCTGGTTGTTTGTAGAAGGTTTCTCATTCAAATAAAAATTAAAAAAAGATACTCTGATGCAACTTTTACTATACTGTAGTTTACCCTTCATGTTCATGTACCTAATGTGTAGGTTAATACCAGTTACGAACTAGAGTCGAAGGTTATAATTCTAGGGTAGGTATATATGCTTCGAAGAATTTAACATACAACAATAATTGTCATTGAAACTGATTGTCATCAAGTGAATTTCAAAGTCGATTAGTTTTTCCACTTCTATTTTCGACTTGCTTATGTACAATGGTAGATAGATGAATCCTAAGGCTATGGTTTTTGTGTCAAGAACCTTGAATGAAAAAGAGGCTGGGATGCGACCCACACTGATAACTTCCCATCCCGTCTATCGATTTGTCTTGCTTAAAAGTTTGTCTAAATGTATCAATTCTTGCCAAATTTGCGTTCTATTTTTTGTAGATTTTATTTTTTTTATGAAAAAACGGACTGTTGGATTTTTATAAAAAAATTACTGAATATAAAAAACAATATTTTCTGTGATGTACGAATGTACAAGAAACACATATTTTATTATAATAATTTAAACAAACATAACTTGGAGTTTTAAACAATACGTTCCACATTCCACAATCTTAAAAGTAAAAGAGAATGTAAAAAATGACTTTGAAATTTAACTAAAGGACATTACATTATAATAAAGATTCGATTAACAAAAGAGGTGGTGTTATTTTTTCTTTGTTCCTTTGTTGGAAAATATATATCTATACAAATTTAAATTTATTACATTCCAAAAAATTATAAAGCTAATTGGAAACATTGGTCCTTCGAGCCTTTAAATACGAACTTATAAACTTTAACAAGAACAATATAATATATGTGCGGTGTGTGCCCCGATATTACAATTTAGAAAAAACCGAATTTACGATTCGTATAAAATAGATACGTGATATAAATTGTGCATTGAACAAATCGTTTTTAATCACGAATTGATATTACAAATTAACTTAAAACTAATTAATTTAACTTAAATTTAACTTAAAACTAATTTATGAACAAAGTGTCCAGCAAAGACACTAACAAATCTACATTATCAACGATCGTGACGTCGTCGACAGCAGCAGCAGCAGCAGTAGCAGCAGCAGCAGCAGCATCAGCATCAGCATCAGCATCAGCATCAGCATCAGCAGCAGTAGCAGTTGCAGAGAAGCAGTAAGTCTTGCTTTGTGTGTTGTAAACTTGTCTATTTGATTTTTTCGTCATTTCTGTCAATTTAAAAAGACATTAAATATTATTATGGCTGAAACCAAAAATTACAAGTATGGTGAGCTACAAAAAGATCTTTTATCTAAAGTAATAAGGGATCTTACTAATTTTAAAAAATCACCAAAAGACCGTAAGATAAAAGCCTATGCTTCAGCTCGTCTAAGCAAGTTAGAAGAAGATGTTCTTTCGGCAAAAACTTACAATGAAGCCATCATTGGGGGTGGTATGCTGGAAGATGGAATGAAAGTTGAAGAGTTAAAGGTAGTATATGAGCAAATTAACGAAATATACCTCGAATATCGCACAGAGTTGGTGGAAACGATCGAAAAATCGTCATCAATCGTTGCGACCCCTCCAATCCTAGGGGCTCCGCCCAGTAATACAGCTGCACCATCGACGTATTCGGGGATAAGACTTCCACGAATCGATTTGCCAAAATTCGATGGCTCATATACTACCTGGCGTGCATTCCACGACAGGTTTCAGGCTCTTATCCACAATAACAAGAGTATTGAAGACATCGATAAGCTTCATTTCTTGCAGTCGTGCATGACTGGTGATGCAAATCGGTTTTTGCAGAATTTTTCTGTGGAGGCTGCCAGCTACGATAAGGCTTGGGATTTGTTGAAGGATCGATACGATCATAAGCGCATTCTTGTACATACTCAAATGCAAACGCTTTTTGGTCAACCTTCTTTATCTCGTGAGACTGCTGCGGGCCTGAAGGATCTTTTGTATACAACAAAAGAATGTTTTCACGCGCTTGAAAAAATGGATGTACCTGTTTCCAGTTGGGACACCGTCCTGATATATTTCCTTTATCAGAAGCTTCCACACTCGTGTCAAAAACTATGGGAAGAAAAATTAGGTAATAGAAAAGATTTGCCTACATTTAAGGAATTTACCGAGTTTTTGGAGATCCGTTTTCGAACTCTTGAAGTTATTGGTCAACAGGAGCATGAAACATCATTCCGGACTAAAGAGGAGCCATATTTAAAACCAAGGCCACGAGTACAACCAGCTAAGACAAAAGTCATGCATGCAAAGCAGATCGTCAAACAGCCATCCCAAAAGGCGGACAAGAGCAACACCGTGGAGAAATTAATTTGTAAGCTGTGCAGTCAAGGCAAACACACATTGAGAAAATGCCAACAATTCCTCAACATGGATGTCAAAGGTCGACAAGAAGTTGTTTCCAGACTCAAGATGTGTGAAAATTGTTTGTCTTACGGGCATCTTGTGGCAACGTGCTACAGTTTCACATCGTGTTATTTTTGTCAACAAAGACACCATTCGCTGCTACATGACAAGCAGCAGCATGCAAGTGGAAGCAACACACACATGCAACAGCAATCTTCAAGCAACACACAGATACAACAATTTCCTGCAACTAGTGCTTCATCTCAGGCGAAAACATTCCAGACGTCAATAAATCCGAATGCTCCTGTATTTCAACCATCGGTTGAACAACAACTACAGTCAACACAAGGACAGTCATTTAACTACCACGCGTCGCAAAATGGTTACGCACACCAGGTGCTCATGGCGACAGCGGTAGTAAAGGTACGGGCAGCAGATGGTAAGTTACGTCTTCTACGCGCTCTCATCGATACAGGGTCAGAAAGGTCCTTCATCACTGAAGCAGCAGCACAACTTCTGAAATTAGAAAGAAAGCGTACAAATGTTGAGGTATCCGGGTTAGGGTTGGTCAACAACGGCACTGCGCAATACTCCGTCGAAGTAAGATTTGCTTCACGCCACTCGACGTTCGAGACTGCCATCCAGGCGTTGGTCTTCAAGTCGTTGACTGGCCATCTCCCGACCCATCGAGTGATACCTGGCATTTGGAAGCATTTGAAAGGCCTTTCTTTAGCTGATCCTCATCTCTATGAGCCTGCACCCATAGATTTACTGCTCGGTAGTGAAGTTTGCGCCGAAATACTCCTTCCTGAAATAAGACGTTCGGAAAATGGAGATGGACCTATAGCACAAAAAACAGAACTGGGGTGGGTTGTGTTCGGGAAAGTTTCAGCCGAAATTCCTGAGCAAGTTCGAAGCTTCGTTCAAATTACTGACCTGAGTTCGCAGTTAGAGAAGTTTTGGGAGATGGAGGAGATGCCTTTTCAGAAGCAAGATACGGAAGAAAACACTGCGTGCGACAATCATTTTGAATGACACACAACACGTTTACCGAACGGGCGTTACGAGGTGAAGTTACCGTTTAAAGGTGAAAAGTATCCAGCAATGGGATGTAGTAGAGAAAACGCCTTTCGACGATTTCTACATCTTGAAAAAAGGCTGGATTCGAATCCAAAGCTGGCTGAAGCCTACAAAAACTGCATCAAAGAATATGAAGAGCTTGGTCATATGGAAGAGGTAGATGGCAATGATGCGGTGCTTCAATCCCCATTCCACTATTTCTTACCACACCATGCGGTTTTCAAAGAAGCGAGTTCTACAACCAAACTGAGGGTAGTATTCGACGCCGCAGCGAAAACGTCCGATGGCAAATCTCTGAACGATTGGTTGCTTGTGGGTCCAAAATTGCAATCAAGTATCATAGATCTTGTTCTGAAATGGCGGACTCACCGAGTAACTTTCACGGCCGACATCGAGAAGATGTATAGACAAATTTTCGTCAATCAATCAGACCGATATTATCAGCTTGTTTTGTGGAGAGACAAGAAGACGTCACCTGTAAAAATATTTAAAATGAACACGGTTACATTTGGTACCGCAAGTGCACCATACCTTGCGATCAAAGTTTTGAAAAAGGTAGCTGATGATGAAAATGAAAATTTTCCTGAGGGGGCGAAGGCTGTCCGTGAAGACATGTACGTCGACGATCTCATCAGCGGAGCTGACACTATTAAAGAAGCGCGAAAGAAACGTGACGAAGTTAAGCAACTTTTAGCAACAGCAGGACTCAACCTCAGAAAGTGGACAAGCAACACGAAAGAACTCATAGAAGATATTCCAGTTCAGGATAGGGAACTTGATTTTGAACTTCCGTTGAACTTGTCAAACCATGTCAAGACTTTAGGCATCAAATGGTTCCCCATCGATGACTTCTTCTCATACCAAAATCTGCAACCTGCAACAGAATCAACGACAAAAAGGTCTATGCTGTCAACCATAGCAAAATTATTCGATCCTTTGGGTTGGATCTCACCATGCATCATCACTGCAAAGCTTATGATGCAGCGCTTATGGGAGCTTGGCTGTGACTGGGACGATCCAATTCCGGCTGCTTTGAAGAAGGATTGGGATGCTTTTCTCCGAGAACTCCATCTGATCGAACGGCTGCGGATTCCAAGATGGATCCAGTTGAGCAAGACGAATAAAGCGATCGAGCTACATGGATTTTGCGATGCTTCTATGAAGGCTTACGGTGCAGCAGTGTACGTACGAGTCCTGGATAGTAAAGGCAAAATTCATGTCAATCTTCTTTTGTCAAAGACTAAGGTAGCACCAAATCAACGAACAATAACTCTACCTCGTCTTGAACTTTGTGGCGCAGTAATGTTGGCAGAGTTGTTACAATACACCAAGGAAGTTCTAGCCATTCCAGATGTGAAGATGTACGCATGGACAGATTCCACAATTGCACTTGCCTGGATACGTGCCACTCCCGCCAAATGGACCACATTCGTATCCAACCGTGTGTCGGAAATCCAGCGGTTAGTGGGGATCGATTGCTGGGGACATGTCGCAACGCTTCATAACCCAGCCGATCTGGCGTCCAGGGGTGTATATCCATCGGAACTGGAGTCACTTACGTCGTGGTGGAACGGTCCAGAGCTTCTGCGAAAAAAATGGGTATTCGATCTTCCAGATCAACCCACCGAAATAAACGTTGTAGAAGAACAACGTACAATAAAAGCATTCGTTATACATGCGATAAAAAGTGATAGCATATTACAAACTATCTACAACTTTTCGAGTCTTCTCAAAGTTATTAGAATTATCGCCACCTGTTATCGTTTCATAACAAAATGTCGACCCAAGTTGGGACCTAATACAGGATCACTTAAACCAAAAGAGTTGGAAACTGCCCTCCTATTCATCGTCAAAGCAGTACAAAAGGAAATGTTTGAAACCGAAATTCAACAAATTCGTGAAAACAAAACACCAAGGGCCTTACGGGCGTTAAACGTGTTCATCGATGCTAACGGAGTCTTACGAGTTGGAGGACGTTTGGAGAACTCTCTGCTTCCCTATGAATCTCAACATCCAATATTGCTCCAAAACAACCATCACTTTACGAGTCTGGTTGTCCGAGATGCTCATAAGAACACATTTCATGGAGGTGTCCAACAAATGATAAGCTACATTCGACAACGATACTGGATTGGACAAATACGAAGAAGCGTTAAATACCAACTGCATAGATGCCCTTCATGCTATCGTCAAAAGGCATCTGAAATGCAGCAGTTAATGGGAAATTTGCCTGCAGCGAGAGTTCGTATGTCTCGACCGTTTAGTCATACCGGCGTTGACTATGCAGGTCCAATTGATATCAAGTCCTGGAAGGCACGAGGTGCAAAAATCCTTAAAGGTTACTTTGCAATTTTTATCTGCTTAGCAACTAAGGCTATTCATTTGGAAGTTGTTTCAGATCTCACAACACAAGCGTTTTTAGCAGCATTTAAGAGATTTACTGCCAGAAGAGGAAGCTGTGTGAAGGTATATAGTGACTGCGGAACTAATTTTGTTGGTGCTCATAACGAATTAGCAAAAATGTTGAAAGACGCACAACACGATTGGAAGGAAATTGCGGAAGAATTAGCAAATCACGGTACAGATTGGCATTTTATTCCCCCGGCTTCTCCACACTTCGGTGGGTTATGGGAAGCGGGTGTGAAATCTGTCAAGTACCATCTAAAACGAGTTGTAGGAACAGAAAGGCTAACATTCGAGGAGCTCGCGACGCTTTTAGCACAAATAGAAGCGTGTCTGAATTCGAGGCCCCTTTGCCCTCTTTCCGACAGCCTAGATGATTTAAATGCACTCACGCCCGCTCACTTTCTAGTCGGCGAATCATTACACGCTATACCACAAGGCGAACTCGATAACAACATCACGCATAATGATCGATGGAAACGCGTCCAAGCTCTATCAGAAGGATTTTGGCGAAAATGGAATTCTGAATATCTCGCAAGGCTTCAGCAACGACCAAAATGGACACAAGTCAAAGAACCGCCGAAAATAGGAGACTTAGTTCTTCTTAAAGATGAACGACTTCCATCGACCTACTGGAATCTTGCAAGAATTGAAGAAACCCATACCGGATCGGACGGATTGATACGCGTCGTGACGGTAAAAACACAAAACGGGCAATTGAAACGGCCGATAACAAAAATATGCCTGCTACCATCGAATAAAACTGCAGAACAATTAGCCATCGTATGAAATCACACCAGTAAAATTAATATACCGAATAAAAATTAAAAGACATATTTAATTAATTCATCAATCAAAATGTTAATATTTATTAATAATTCAAAATCAATATAACAAAATTATCAAATAAATTCATTACAAAAATCAGAAAAGAAAAAAAAAAATAAAAGAAAAACACATAAGTTATAATTTTGTTAATTTATTTATTCATCTTGTCTGAATTAATATACACATTTATTCAACGTTGCATTCGAAAAAACAAATAAATTTTTTCATTTTTGTAATAAAACTCTAAACAAACAACTCTATAAATTAAACAAAATAATTACATGTCAAATGGAGTTTAAAAACACCATCCACAAATTTAAAATAAACAAACTACTGTCAAACACTTGGCACTAAAAAACATGTCAAATTCACCGAAACGCGAAAATTTACAAAATAGAATAAAACAAAATCATAAATTTACATTTAATCCAAAATATTATATCGCGTCAAAATAATTTGATAAAATATTTGAAATAACACTTTAATTCCAAACCGAATAAATGTGTATTTTATGCCAAAACGAATTTATTTAATATCAAAAAAAAAGTTAACACTTGATCAAAACCGAATCACATTTGAAATAAAAAAAAACACATCAATTAAAAGTCAAGATAATAATTCATCGTTATAATTTGTCAACAAAACTAAACCAAATTAACACAAAATGATTGTCACAAACAATTGCAAATTAAACTCTAGGAATTAATGATAATTGTATTTCACTTTGGTACAAAACCAATATAATTTTTTTGTTTGGTTTTGTTTTTGTAATGTACACAATCACTTCAACTCGAATTCAAAACGTAAACAAACTCCCCGCATTCAATGGAAATCAAATTTGTTCCAACTGGAAACAATCAATTTTTGGTTGTTATATACTTACGTGTACATAAGCAACCCACGCCGCGATTCACACAATTATGTAAATACATACAGTTAATATTAACTATGTATATTAAAAATTTTAAAATTAATGGCATCATAAGCCAATTATTTCATTTATAATATGAACATAATTTAAAAATAAATCAATTAATATTGAAAACTAAAAAAAATACACCACATATCACATACCAGCCATACAAACATACAACGCGGTCGCCACCAACTTACGCCGCCGCGCCGTACGAATATAACCGCGCGATATCGGCAATGGATTTTGCGAAATCCATTTATTTATACACATACACACCACGCACAATTCATTCAACAAACTTACCTGAATTAATAGATGAATTGATTAATGATTAATTAACGCCCGAATTAATTTAATTTTTAATTAAAACAAAACAACAAAAACGATCACAGACGCGCACACAAATCACCCAAGATGGATGCACATTTACTTACTATAAACTTAAACTATACTACAAATTACAATTCCAAAACAACCCGATGCAGCATGAATGAAATCAACAACAACAATTCTCATGAATAAAAGGAATAAAAAACTACAAATTTCTCCTATTTGTTTTGCATTCTCTGTAGTTGACTTTGTCTTTTGTATTTGTTTAAATGTCAAAATATATTTACTAATAGTCTGTCTCTTTTCATGTACGAATGAGATAAGAAAGAAAGTGGTGAATGACAACATCGAAAATGGGCCCTGCCGATAATGCAGTCCGGTAATGCAGTTCGTTATCAAATAATGATGCCAAGTTGCTGTAATTAAATCGTTTACACTGGGTATTTGATTGAGCAGAATTCACATCATCATTCTATCGTGGGGGGAGAATGTACGAATGTACAAGAAACACATATTTTATTATAATAATTTAAACAAACATAACTTGGAGTTTTAAACAATACGTTCCACATTCCACAATCTTAAAAGTAAAAGAGAATGTAAAAAATGACTTTGAAATTTAACTAAAGGACATTACATTATAATAAAGATTCGATTAACAAAAGAGGTGGTGTTATTTTTTCTTTGTTCCTTTGTTGGAAAATATATATCTATACAAATTTAAATTTATTACATTCCAAAAAATTATAAAGCTAATTGGAAACATTGTGGTCCTTCGAGCCACATTGTGGTCCTTTGAAGCCGATATTTTTAATTTTTGAAAAGCTATTTGAGCCGAAAATCAATTTTTACCAACTTTTATTAATTTTTTTGTTTAGGTTTTTATTTTTTGTAAAAAAACTGTCAGTTCGATTTTTCTCAAAATTTTTCCTAATGTTGAAAACAATATTTCTTATAAGTTAAAATTAGTTAGAAGCCATAATCTGAAAAGATATTTAAGTCGAAAATCAATTTTTACCAACTTTTGTTAATTTTTTTTTTCGGTTTTTAATTTTTTGTAAAAAAACTGTCAATTCTATTTTTTTCAAAATTTTACTGAATGTTGAAAACAACATTTTTTAAAAGATAAAAGTAGTTTAAAGCCAATATCTCAAAGTCTTGAAAAGATATTTGAGTCAAAACTCAATTTTTACCAACTTTTTTTTTATTTTTTTTAGGTTATTATTTTTTGTAAAAAAACTGTCAATTCGATTTTTCTCAAAATTTTATCAGATGTCAAAAACATTATTCTTCATTGCACAAAATTGTTTTGGAAATGAAATCATATTTTAGTCGTAAAATTTTCGAAGTGACAAATTTTTTTTTTCAGTTTTTTTGATTTATAAAAAAAACCGTTAATTGAATTTTTTTCCAAAAATATAATTGTTTTGTATCACGTTACAATATATAATATAAAATTTAATTCAAGTCTCTAGCGTCATTGGTTCATGAGATATTTAGGGTTAACCAAAATTTTCACCTTTTTTTTAAACTGCTATGGTAAAAAAACCACCCACGCAATTTTCTTGAGAGCCCTTTCTGCATCTTTCTGCCTTATTATCTGTATAACAAAATTTATTTGAAGTCGATATCTCTTCTGGTTCTTGAGCTATGGACCACGAAAAAAACGTCGCGAACGTACGGACGTACGGACGTACAGACGTACGGACGTACGGACGTACGTACACACGCACGCACAGACATCTTTCTAAAAATCTTTTATTTCGACTCTAGGGACCTTGAAACGTCGAGAAATGTCAAAATTTTCAATTTGTCAAATCGGACCCATTACAATAACTTCCTATGGGAAGTTAAAAAATGTATCTTGCCATAGTAATTAAATATTTACTATTTATTCATTTAATAAGACTCTATAGCAAGTACATCTATATATATAAAAATCAATGCCACTTTTCGTTGTAATGTTATAACTCAACAATGCCTTTACCGATTTGGCTAATTTTGGTCTTGAATTATTCGTGGAAGTCCAGAGAAGGTTTGTACTTAGAGAAAATTTAAAAAAAATCTTGAAAAAGTGTAAAACCAACATCTTTCTATACTCCCATATACAAACAATTTGTACTAATACTTAAAAGCCAATTTGAACCTTTGGCAAAACAATAGAAGATACAAAAAAAATGGTTGCCTGTAAAGTCGGTTTTACGGGCGAAGATTTTACGTGACAACGTCTTTTTCTCGGTAGAATATTTATTGATATGAATATAATTAAATTGCACAATAGGAACAAGGAATTGAATGAAAATAAGAATTGCACAAATTTTTTAAACTAATAATTTACTTAACACTATCAACATTTATCAATAGTATGACATAACCTATAAACTCAGTTTCTCAACTTTTGTGTCAATCTAACAATTAATCAATCAATCATAGTTTACGATAATGAAATATCAGTGTACAATTATTTACCTTTATTGTTGTAGTTGTTGTAAATGACGAATCTAAGCACTCCACATTTTCACTACAGACACAGCTGACGATACTTTAACCACACGTGTGAACTTGTATTATGACGTTTTCTTGTTTTTCCAACGCCAAGAACGTTCGAGAAAGACAAAGACAGAGACACAAGCATGCGCCGATTCAATGCGCCTAATTCTCTAGTGCTGCGCGCGCGGCAGACCGATCATAGTTGAGTGGGAGAGAGACGCAAGGCATTCGGCGGGCCTCTCTCTCGTTCGGTGACTCATCGTAACGTTACCGGGCGTTACACTTTTTCATAAGTGACTCCCAGCCGCAACCTAATTTAAGACGTTGTCACGTCAAAAAGTGACGTTAGTTCTGTCAAACAAATTTAGTGTCATCATATGTATGTCATTTCATTTTATCAGCGATAATTATTGCTTTGTTGTGTTTATATTTTCCAAAATATTGCTGAGTTATTGCTTTGTGTTTATATTTTCCAAAATATTGTTGAGTTGTTGAGTGAAGGTAAAATGGCACGAGCAAGACGACCAAACATAGGCCGGCGAACGCGTAATGCAAATCAAGTGGCATTATTAAGACGATCTCAGACTACAGATGAACGCGCACAAGCTAATGCATCGCAGCGTGAACGTACTGTACAGAATAGATCTGTTGACCCTGTACCTGTAGTTGGTCTTGCACGGCGATCACGAATACATCGTGCTGTTTTGGATGAAATGCTGCGTGCTGCTTTTAATTACATCAGATTGATTATAGTATGTACGGATACATTGGAATGATGGGCGCAATATGTCCACATTGTGATGCGGCTTACTTTCAAGGTGAAAGCCCGGCATGTGTTGTGTTAATGTGCTAATGTGAGATTGCCAACATTAAAAACTCCGCCCGAACCATTGTATTCATTTATTTTTGGAACATCTCAAACGTCTAAGCAGTTTTTGAGTAATATTCAACAATACAATTCGGCTTTTCAAATGACTTCTTTTGGTGCTACTTAAATTATTAGATATTCCAAATTCGACAAAAACATGTATATGATACAATCATGCAAGCCGTTTCCAATAACGCAGGTGGATTATATTTCTTGGGTGCACCTGTTGGTACAGGCAAAACTTTCGTTGTACCATTGATTTTAGCGACTATTCGATCGGAACAGAAAATTGCATTGGCACTTGCATCTTCGGGAATTGCTGCTACATTATTAGAAGGTGGTCGGACTGCACACTCTGCATTAAAATTGTCATTGCATGTACAGTACAGGTGATTGAAACTCCAACTTGCAATATTTCGGGAAATTCTGCTATGGCAAAAGTTCTGCGACTAACGTCAATTATTTTATGGGATGAGTGCACAATGGCGAATAAAAAATCAATAGAAGCATTTAATCGAACAATGCAAGATTTACGCGGTAATCAACAGCTTTTTGTTGGTGCTCTGATATTGCTGTCAGTGGTATTTCGTCAAACATTGCCTGTCATTCCTCGATCAACTCCTGCTGATGAAATAAACGCCTGTTTGAAGGCATCAGTTCTTTGGAGATATGTACAAAAATTGACACTGAACATTAATATGCGTATTCACCTACATAATAATGCAACTGCCCATGAGTTTTCAAAACAATTGTTAGAAATTCGTGATGGCAAAATACCAATCGACAGTACCAACGGATTGATCACTTTACCGAACAATTTTTGTACAATTGCGCAATCTATTGATGAGTTGATTGAATGTGTTTTTCCGAATATTCTTCAGAATTACAGAAATCATGATTGGTTAAGAAAACGCGCCATTTTTGCACCGAAGAATATTCATATCAGTGCCATTAATTTTCAAATTCAAGCGAAACTGCCAGGTGTAGTCAAGACATATAAATCAATTGACAGTGTTATGAATCAAGATGAGGCATAAATAAGGCCCAAGGCAAACACTTCATGTTTGTGGTGTCAATTTGGAGGATTCATGTTTTTCACATGGCTAACTTTATGTGGCCTGTTCCAGAGTCGGTCCCCCAACTGTTTATTTATTCATGCTCAAAATGGAAAAACAAAAAATATTGTTTATCCAACTGTTTTAGACTAACCCATATAGACCCACCATAGTAAGAGTATCCAATTCTTTTTTATTTTTTAGTTTTTACTCTTTGCTGATAAATATAATATAAACAATATATCATTTGGACTTTTAAATAGCTAGCAATTTAAAATATTGTTTTGTTTGAATAAATGAACTTAGTAATAATTTTTTTTATAACTATGCCTTATACGTAGCGAAGCACGTACCGGGCCGCTAGTATTATGTAAATTTATGTTTCTTCAAGGAAGCTACATATATCCCAATTGGAGTCTTAATATGCCAAACATTACAAAATCTTATTAGCGTTCAATCACTTTTGAGTAATATATGTTTTCTTGAGTTTTTAGCCACTGTTTATTCCTTATTCTTCGAAAATGATTAGCATATGACAGGTAACTAATAAGAAAGTCGATGAAACCTTAAATAGCATTTTTACTTATTTTGTTTTTAAAAATAAATAAAAAGTTTTATAATATTAACACAAGATTTCAATTTGCCGCCATGTGTGTAGTAACAAATTGACAAAACTTAAACAAACATAATTTAATAATAGCTGCCAGTTTAAGATACACGAAACAGCAATTTGTTTGCATTGTTGAAAATATTTTTAAAAAACAGGCTGATAACTTCCTATCGCTGCCCTTAAGAACCTACACATAAAAATTTTAAATCTCCTTAAAGTATGCAATCAGTAGTACCCATGGCATGGCATGATGGTTAGTGCTTTGGACTGTCATGTCAGAGGTCTTGGGTTCAATCCCTGCCTGTTCCATCTAAAGTTTTTTTCACGGGTACTGCCTCTTGCGAGGAATTGGCAAATCCTCCAAGAGTACCTAATTATTGTCATGAAAAGTGCTTTCTCAAATTAGCCGTTCGGATACGGCTTAAAACTGTAGGTCCCCCCCCCCCATCCCTGACAACATTACTCGCACACATGAATGGTTGAGAGTTGTAAGTCACTAGGCCCTTGATCTCTACGGACTGTTGTGCCACCCAATTTATTTATTTATTTAAAGTATGCAATCAATAATTCAAGTTAAAGGTGTTTTTGAAATCTTTTTAAATTACTTTAAAAAATAAACATTCAATATTATTTTTGTTTATAATTTCTTACTTACAATTTTTCACGTAGTAAGCTCACCAATTTAAAAAAGTTTTTGTTTTAAGCAAATAAGTGTAAGGAATTAAACATTCTGACTTTTTTCCATAAAAATGTTTTCTGACCAATAATAAAAAAAAAATGCGAATAAAATTAGGTTAGGTTATGTTGGCTGTTGACGGGAAAACATGCATGGATCTTAAGATCTACCTTTCTCGTTAAACGAGTTAAAGCAATAGATGTCAGAATTTCTTAGATCACTAGGATCATTTTAGTAAAAATCTCCAAGGTGAAGTCTTCGTTTTTATGACAGGGCAGGACATGAACATAGAAAGAGACACTGTCTCCCCTTCTTCTTCTACAAGAGTCGTTTACAGGAGCTCCAAGTCTAAAAGCATGCCTACCCAAGCAAATGAGTTGCTAAGAGCGTTAAGCATTGGGCAAATTAGTTTGGTTGACCGACAAGTGGTTTCATTAGACCATCTGTGGCTTGCTATCTTTTTGGTATTATGCTTGAGCATAGGTTTAAAAGTATTATTTGTTGCCCATCAAAGGTTAAGTTGTTCTACTTTTGCAAGTTCGTCAGCTTCGCAATTTTGTTTAAAGTCTCTATGACCCGGCACCCAAATAATGTAAATTTGGAACTGCTCTGCCATCTCAAAAACTGATGATTGCCAGTTTCGGGCTGTTAGTGAGTTTATTTAGACACAGTCCAATGGTTTTATGACAGCTTTTCTTTGAGCCAAGAGAGGGCTTTTTTAATGGCCAGAAGTTCTGCCTTCAACAAGCTACAATTATTGAGAAGAGGAAATGAGAAAAATAGATTTATTCTGTCAGAGTACACGCCTTCACTAACACCGTCACCGTTTTTTGATCCAACTGTTTAAAAGCTAATTATTTCATCCGTCAAAAATGACTTATTCTCCCTGGTAGTCCTGGAAGGTAAGATTTAATTTTAAAATTCTTTACTATTTCTATTCCAATGTCCTTAAGGCTTCGTTATTTAAACTAATAGCATTTGAGAAACAAACAGCCTTTTCAAAACGAGCTTTTCTCGAAAGTATTGGGTTTGACCAAAAACCCTATATAGAAAACTCAAGTTTTAATCCATAAGCTTTCAATAATACTAGATTTCAATAAGTTCTTTTGAAAACTAGTATCAATTCAAATTTAAACTTACAAATCTTTCAAAACATTCAGCGCTCAACAAAATGTTGTAAAAGTTAAAATTTGTCTGCAAGGAAAAGGAAAAGTGTGGAAGAAAACTAGTTTGCACGAGCTTTCTGTAAATAGTTTTTATGTTTGGTCAAAAAAAAATTTCAACTTTTTTTATTGTTTGTGCATTTTTTTAAAAATTATGTTAGTATGTGTATAAATATGAGACAGTTTTTATCATCGGTTTTATGGGGGAACCCTTCAAGACCATTACAAGAATGTATATATTTTAAGAAAAAAAATGTCATCATATAGTTCCTAAACATACATATGTCGGAAGTTGAAGTCATGGAGAACATAAAAAATTCTGAAGATAATGAATATATGTAAGTCTTTGGAAATAGTTCATCGAAAATTGATAATTTTAAAAGAATCTTTCTAAGGGACAAACATTTTTTACGAAAACTTTTTTCAATGTTCAATTCGCAATAAATTAGTTTAAATAGTTTAATTACAATTTTTATTTAAAAGTTCAGTGTAAGAAATTTGTGTAAATACTTTTTGGGATTGGTGTGAAAAACCTATTTTAAATACTTAACGAATATTAACTTAGTTATTCAAATCATTTAAAAAATGTTAAATAAATAATAACAAAATAAAAAGTCATTTAAAAAATGTTTGCCTTAATAATAAAAATTAATTAATAAATTATTGTTTCTTTTTTCTTTTATAATTTTGTATTTGTATTTCTTTTTTTCACTGTAATATCTAGTCTCTATTTTTATAAACCTATTTAAGGATTAAATTGTTACCAATCCATCGAACGTTAACTTAAATGTTTTCTAATTCTGTCAAAGTATCAAGGTATTTTTCCGATACAGATTAATGTATGTTATGAACAATTTAATAATAACACACAAACATGTTTCTTTCTGTTTCAATTTTTTTTTTATTTATAATAAAAGGTTATCAATTTTGTAATGCAAATATTATTTTATTGTACGGTATACATATGTATACATATTAAATCTATCATTCATATTCTACACCATAACCTTCCCGAATGACTTCGTGTTGGTTCTGGTGACGTACTTGCTGTTTTGTTGCCAGTAAACAAATATTGCTGTACGAAACTAGACCCTACACGTCCTGTAAATTCTGGTTTATAATTATAAATCAAACTATTTTCTTCTTCTTTGGAATCGGAAAACTTATTCATATTCTGTCGTGTTTCATTGATGAAGAAATCAGCAAAATATTGTGATGCACGAATACTTTGTACTGAATGAGGAATACCACGATTTGTAATAAATTCATAAAGATTTTTCTCTGGATGATATTGTACACCATAGAAAGGATATCTGTAAAAATATTTAAAAAAAATATGAAAATAAAGATATACATTTATTTATTTATAGATAAAATATTTATATTTTAGAGAACTGTAGTATAGTCTAGACAGCGGAAGAGAATGTCACTGTACTCACCTTTTATGTTCGATAGTTGAGATGAATTTAAAGTTGTTCCAATCGTGATTGACACTAAGGATATCCCAGTCTTTGTCAAAGCCATATTCTTCGAAAGTCTGTTAAAAAGAAATACATAGAATAATCATTTGAATGCATGATTTTAGAAAATCTGTAAAAGAAATAAGAACTTAGTGATGTGTTGCTTAGAAAATCCTCAACATTCGTGTTGCATTGTAATTTTAAAAACTAGTACAATCAAAAAGTAAGTATACGCTCAGGTGCATCATACTATTGTGTTTATGACAAGTATCTTTGTTAGGAAGAATATGAAGTTTTTCAATTAGAGGTTTCATTTTGATATTAAAAAAAAAAGAATATTTTTTAAGAGAAATCAGTGAATGTTTATAGTGGAAATGGATATCAGGCAATATCAGAAAACCGTTCCAGCACCATTGCTATATTTCCAAAAAAAAATATTTTATTTGAAATAAATAAACGAACAATTATACTGCAGGATTTATTGGAGGATATCATTGATAAGGTTCCCGACATTTGACCATCGACAAAACTTGGAAACGCTGATTATTTTGCACAGTTTCTACAAGATGAAATTTGGGCTATTGAAATATATGAGCCCAAGTTACATTCAAATTAAATTCAATGAGATACTTTCGACATTATGCAAGATTTCAATGTTCCAAAGTAAATAGTAAAAATAGTGTTTTGTATTTAATTTTGTTGCGATATGTTTCTGAAAATGAAAATATCACAGCTGTATGTATGTTTATACTCATATGGATCAAATGCAAACATATTTATACACTTATCTTTCTATGTACTCATATAAATTAAACTCAAGTTAACTTACCTTTTCAGTTATACAATATTGATGGAAGTTAGCAGTTACATTATGTTTCTTAAGAATCGAAATAACGTCGTCAGGAGCATTTCCAAACAATCTACTCTTATTGTATCCTAATGAAAAAATTAAAGAAAATATATATTAAAATTTAAATGTATTTGCTTTGTCAATCACACATTATTGTTTATACCTTCTTTGAATTCTAATGGCAAAGGTTGTTTTTGAGACGAACATGAACTTCTGTGTTCTTTTCTATTAGCTTCTATATATGTGAGTAATTCAAATCCAAGACATGTTGCCCAAATTGGAAAATATATTCCTTGTTCATTTAATTCTTTAGCTGCTTTGAATAAATGGAATCCTGCATCTGCATATCCGTTTGATTTATTCAATGATGTTGCTCCACCAGGGAAGAGAATTCTAAACATTTAAATTTGTAATTAATAAATTGTAGTGTGTACAAATTTAAAGGGAGGACTTACCCATTCACTTTGGTAACAATTTCCTTATAGTATTCAGGTGATTGACCAATCCTGAAACAAAAAAGAAAAAATATATTAAATGAATTTGGAACTAACAAAATCATAAGGACTTGTATCTTTTTCAAAAGATTTTTTATTTCAATGCAATTGCTTCATTACCTATAAGTATTAAGATGTAACGAGTTTAAACAACAAATAAAATAGTAAAGATTTCAATTTATTGCTTGAATTGTTGGCAACCCTCAAATAAATAATTTGGCAGATGACAGCTGAAACTTTTAGATCAGTTAAAAATATAGCATTACATAAGAAAACAGCTTAATTTCATGATTGTATTCTTTTAAGGTGATTCATATACATCTCATCATTTTATGTATTTTATATTTATAATATAAAAATAAGTCGGGTTTTCCTTCCTGACGCTATAACTCCAGAACGCACGAACCGATTTCCACGATATTGCATTCGTTGGAAAGGTCCCGGGCTCCTTGAGGTTTATAGCAGACAAAATTCAGGAAAAATTTCAACAGAAAAGCGGTGAACTCCGTTTAGCTTCCCATAGAAAGCTTTTGTAAAAGTTCCGATTTGTGGAATAGAAAATTTTTAAATTTTTGGACGTTTCAAATGCCCTATATTCTAAACCAAAGCTTACTTTTGGGAACCTATTTTAGCCAACCATATCTCTAGAAACGTCAGAGATATGAAATATACAATTAAGGAATGATTCTAATTGAGGATCAATGCTTGACTATTGCAAACTATTGAAGTAGGAATGATTGCGCCAAATCGATCGATGCACGATTCATTGAACCAAGAATTAAATCGAGAGCTGCAATACAATGTTGATACATTGAAGGAATTCGTTCGAAATAATGTACTGTAATGCTGAATGAACAGCAAAAACAAGTATACGAAACATTAATGCAAGCGGTGGACAATAATACTGGTGGTCTATTCTTCCTGGACGCACCTGAAGGAACAGGGAAAACATTTGTCATTTCATTGATTTTGGCCACTATTCGATCAAGATGTGACATAGCTTTGGCGTTAGCATCATCTGGAATTGCGGCAACTCTTCTAGATGGCGGTCGTACTGCACATTCTGCGCTTAAGTTTCCACTCAATTTAAACACAATTGATACTTCAACATGCAATATTTCCCGATCCAGTGCAATGGGAAAATTGTTGATGCTATCCAAGCTCATTGTTTGGGATGAGTAGACAATGGCTCATAAGAAATCACTTGAAGCACTTAACTTTACACTGAAGGATCTTCGACGAAGTAACAACATCTTTGGCGGCTTGATGATATTGTTGGCAGGCGATTTCAGGCAGACGTTGCCAGTAATTCTCCGTGGAACGCCTGCAGATGAATTGAATGCTTGCCTGAAGGCATCACTTTTGTGGAATAACGTAAAAACATTATCGCTAACCACTAATATGAGAGTTCAACTTCAAAATGATCAAAGTGCGGCACAATTTTCCAAACAATAGTTAGCTGTTGGAAATGGAAAAGTGCCAGTTGATGCGACAACTGGATTAATTACTCTTACCAACTACTTTTGCCGATTTGTAGACTCTCAATTAGCTCTTATTAAAAATGTTTTCCCAAAAATTAGAGAGAATTATCAGAATTATGCTTGGTTTAGTCAACGAGCAAATCTCGCCGCAAAGAATAATGATGTACACGCACTGAATTTCACCATTCAATCAAAAATCGCTGGCGATTTGGTGACACACAAAAATCCGTTGATTCTATAACAAATCCCGATGATGTAGTAAATTTATCAAACGGAGTTTTTGAACTCTCTGGAGTTACCAGGATTTCCACAACATTACTTTCACATGGGCAGCTATACGTTGCGTGTTCTCGAGTTGGGAAACCATCCGCTTTGTTTGTGTTACCGTCAGAACAAAAAACAAAAAATGTGGGTTACCAAAGAGCACTTCAATGAAACGGATAATTTGCGGACAAGTATAACGCTTCGATTCAGTATTTACTTTGGATTCACTTTCATTTTTTACTTAGAGAAGTTCAACTAACTTACAATTCATTCTTGTAATCGAAATGAATTCATTACTGTTGTGAAATGAAATAAAATGTTTCCTTTTCAAATATAAAACAAAAAATATAATTTTTCTTCATCTTTTAATCCCCAAACGATATGATACAAAAAACGAAGCCATCTGGTGGCGAAACGGAGTTCACCGAGTTTGCTAGTCTTAATATATACAAATCCAGTGTCATATGTATGTTCCCAGTGAACTCTTCACCAAGTCAAAAGATTTCGATGAAATTTGGCATTTTATGTGTAAGTTGGTCTAACTTGAGATATAGGATAGTTTATTTTTCGATTAATGGTCTTAATAATTTATAATTAACAATAAACTGATTGTCAATGTTGATGTTTGTTATTAATCGTAAGTTTTATAAGTCTCGAACAGATGGCGCCTTAAATCAGATTTTTTACAGAAAATGTCGGACCATCTATCGTGAACTTCTCATAGATGGCGCCACGTTGGAATTCGCTCATTTTAATATTAAAAATTTAGGTTATCTTTATAGCAGTATTATATTTTAAATTCAAAATTAATACTGCATTTCTGATAATAATAAAATGTATGTACATTATATACATACTCACTCATTTTCTTTCACTATTTTTTCGTGACTTTCTTCTACACTAATATTATAAAGAGGAAAGATTTGTATTTTTGTATGTAACGAATAAACTCAAAAAGTACTGGACCGATTTTAATAATTTTTTTTATTAGAAAGCTACATTATCACTGAGTAACATAGGCTATATATAGTACTAGATTACTATATAAATCTTTAGAAATTCCTATTAAATCAGCCGAAGGTGTAAACAAATTAGCCATAAAATGTCTTTTACCGCATACGCTGCGAAGAGTATTTATGATAGGACAAAAAAATGTTTTCTAATTTAGTGATTCATGGTCGTTTTAATTAGCATGCTTATAACTTAAATATCTGTACCTATTTATGTCTACCCGTGCAAAGCCGGGACGGGCCGCTAGTATTTATATAAAAAAAAATCAAAAATGTTACAATTTCAGACGTCAAAATGAGTATGATCAAAAGAGAGAGCGATTTCTTTCTATCTCGTTCTTGTGTAATTCTCCATTTTCTTTAATTCTTAACTGTCAAATATTTGTATTTTTGGTTTGGCCATTCAAAATGATGGCCATTCTAATTTTTGAAAGTATCTTACGAATAAATGCCAAATTTTACGTCAGTTAACCTTTTTGTAAAACTAAACATTTCTAATGAAATTTAGTAACTTTATTTATAAATGTTTATCTCTTAAAAAATGTTTTAGTTTCTAAAAGCTTGAATTAACAAAATTAAAAATCGAATGAATTTTGCGATCTGAAAATTGAACAATTGTTCATTCTATTTTTCAATAATCTGGTATTAACTGATTTTGAAAAAAAAACACTGAATAAAATTTTTGCATATGTCAGCATAACAATAGATTATTAATTGATTTTATAATCATTCATATAAGTATATCTATTTAAACATTTATAATCTGCCATACATAAGGCTTATTGTTCATGATATTACTGTCTGTTTAAACACTTAGCGGATTAAAATCAAACAACAACAAATGACAAGACAAAACATTATGACTTAATAAGATGCCTACTTCATTATGTCAATAAATTAGAATATAATAAATCAAATTCAAAAAGAAACAAAAATACAATGAATTGTATTAAACAAATATTAACCTTACTTATCTGACGGTCACTAATTACTATATCGAAATGTTTTTATTATTATTTTTCAAAAAAACAAATCTGGCAGTAATATCGATTATAAAATGGGAATTCCCCTTGTATGTATATATGTATGTATATGTACATACTGTATATGCAATGTATGTACAAGTACATATATAGTAAATATACTTATGTAATGTATGTTAAATATTTTACTTACATATTTGTGTATTTATTTTATTTATTATTGGAGCATTAATCTTTTTTGTTTAACTAAACTTGTTCCAAATATTTATTCGTCACACCCATTGATTTGTTTATATACCTACATTTTTCGCATTTACCTTTTATTTTTATTATTATCGATATAAAATGTTTGATAAACCTGACTTGAAATGGGTACTCGCATTTTGTTTAATAATTTGTTTTAATTTGTTAGCTACTTGTAGTCGTTGATTATTAGATAAAACAATCAATATCGAAGGTATTGTCATTACTAGCTAATTTACTAGCTAAGTCAACATCATAAAGCAGAATGCAATTTTTGATTTCACAAATAATATTTATTTAATTTTTTTGTAATTGATTGGTTTTTAATCAATTATCAGGATGCTGCATCTTCGCGAAAAAAAAGTCCCCCTCGATCTCGAGTATCAATGTGGCACGTGTCAGCAGTTATAACTAATCTATGCATTAGACCTTATATATACAATATATAATTGTTAAGAAATATAAATTTTATTATTTTATTAAGACAGCAAAATATCATCGGCAACACTTCTTGCTTACAGAAAATCAGGACTGCCTTTGTCAAATAATTAAAGGACTGCCCCAATTGACAAAAAAAGGATATTCGCAAGAGAGTGACTAACAACCAGCGAATAAATGTGAGATAATGAGATAATTGAGATAATTTATAAACCTGAATTCTTCTTAAAACAAATTTTAAGAAATTAAAACATTCTTTTTGAAGAAAAAATCGTAAATTGCAAATTATTTGTTACAAAATTTCACAATGAACGAAGCTTAGTCAAAACGATTTTATTACCTTACAATATTATTTAGTTTAAAACTTGTTTTACAATCGTGTGAACTTACAATTTTCTGTGACAATAATGCCAGAAACGTCATCGCACGTACTCTATAGCTATTAACATCATCTAAATCTTATGATACAACTTTGTTGCAAGATAACAAAAATATGTGGGACTTAAACTAATAGAAAAAAATACTTTAATTTAAGAAGAAACAATACTAATAGACGAATCTGATTTAACTAAACACACTTCTTTGCAAATATAACACTATCAGTATGTAGGGTTCTTTTGTATTACTTATGTATGTACATACATATATCAAAACTTCTCCAATATTTAATTCTAAGAAAGTTTGTAGATTTATGTTTAGTATTTTCCTCTTTTGGATTTAAAATTGTTCAATTACTTTTGTCTAAAGACCTTAGATAATACTTTTATTTTAAAATTCTGACACTATTTTTTAAATCAAAATCGGAAATCAGATTATAAATTGAAGACAAAAAAAAATGGTTGCCTGTAAAGTCGGTTTTACGGGCGAAGATTTTACGTGACAACGTCTTTTTCTCGGTAGAATATTTATTGATATGAATATAATTAAATTGCACAATAGGAACAAGGAATTGAATGAAAATAAGAATTGCACAAATTTTTTAAACTAATAATTTACTTAACACTAACTTAACACACATTTATCAATAGTATGACATAACCTATAAACTCAGTTTCTCAGCTTTTGTGTCAATCTAACAATTAATCAATCAATCATAGTTTACGATAATGAAATATCAGTGTACAATTATTTACCTTTATTGTTGTAGTTGTTGTAAATGACGAATCTAAGCACTCCACATTTTCACTACAGACACAGCTGACGATACTTTAACCACACGTGTGAACTTGTATTATGACGCTTTCTTGTTTTTCCAACGCCAAGAACGTTCGAGAAAGACAAAGACAGAGACACAAGCATGCGCCGATTCAATGCGCCTAATTCTCTAGTGCTGCGCGCGCGGCAGACCGATCATAGTTGAGTGGGAGAGAGACGCAAGGCATTCGGCGGGCCTCTCTCTCGTTCGGTGACTCATCGTAACGTTACCGGGCGTTACACTTTTTCATAAGTGACTCCCAGCCGCAACCTAATTTAAGACGTTGTCACGTCAAAAAGAACATTTTATTGAATAATGCAACTGCATTGTTAAACTCGTTCAAAAAGGCAAGAAAATGTTTTCTTTGTTATCTACAGCTGGAACATTTATTGTTTTCTGTCACAGAAACAGATCTTCATAATGACACATGCAAAATAGTAACTTTTTACTATTTGATTTATCATTTTGTTATAGAGTGTATAGTTTTCTATTATGATGTTTCATTTCGATATTACAAAAAACAAACATTGTTTAAGAGAAATAAATGAATTTTGTTTTCATTTTTAAGAAAAAAGAATGTAATTTAAAATTATAAACAATATCAACCAAGTAGCAGCCACAATAGTGGGGCATTCGACTTTATCTTTGCATAGCTCAAAAAAGTCTAAAAGTCTTCGAGAAAAAACCTTTTCTTGCAAAACTACGAACGTTCCATTGTTTGAGTTTCACGTAGCGCCATTTTTGCAGTAAATTTTAAAGTTTTTCTCAATAGTTTTTTCTCGTCAAATATCAGCAAATGACAGCTACCAAGAAATTGTGATATTCAAAATAAAACCCCTTGTTAGAAAACCCTATGTAAGCTACTGCAGTCTTTTGATATCCTTATATTTTGTTAGATTTTTAATCATCTGACCAATTATTTTGGAATGAAGTAAAAAAGAATTTATAATGAAATACATGGTCAAGTTGGTCAAGTTCCAGTCCATTAAAGATTCATTTATTTAAGAGTTCAATTAAATTTTTCAAAGTTTAAATGTATTTACAATCAAAATCAATATTTAAAAATTGCAAATTTTAAATTTTGAATTATGAAAAAATTATTATATGCGTTAGTAATATCTTAATCTCATTAAAATATAAAATTTTATTTAATTAAATTTGCTTTAAAAAAATAAATAGTGCAACCTGGATAAACGACAGAAATAAACTATTAAAATTAGTTCTGTATTTTTTTTCTGGGATTGGTGATTCTGATTAACTTAGAAAAGGCATTTCTAAATTTTTTGAACATCTAATTTAATATTTAAATCATGTTGAGTTTTGTTTTGAAATTCAAAAATATTATTATGTTTATTATAAAAATGATATAGTTTGATTTCGAAATCAATTTTTGTTAACGAGAATTTTAGTCGAAAACCAATTTTTACCAATTTTAGAAGCATTTCTTAAACATTTTTATTTCTTATACATATAAACAAATACAAATTCCATGAATGAAATTAATTTGAAGTCAATATCTTCTATTATTCACGAGATATCGAGAACCGAACATCAATTTTTAACAAATTTGCGTACTATTTTTTGTAGATTTTATTTTTTTTTATAAAAAAAAACGGACCGTTGGATTTATATTAAAAATTTACTGAATGTCGGAAACAATATTTTCTGTGAGAAAAATAAGTTTGAAACCAATATTTTTGATTTTTGAAAAAATATTTGAGTCGAAAATCCATTTTTACCAACTTTTATTAATTTTTTTTAGGTTTTTATTTTTTGTAAAAAAATCTGTCAATTCTATTTTTCTCAAAATTTAAGTGAATGTTGACAACAATATTTTTTAAAAGATAAAATTAATTCAAAGCCAATATCTCAAAGTTTTGAAAAGATATTTAAGTCGAAAATCAATTTTTACCAACTTTGAGTAATGTTTTTTTAGGTTTTTATTTTATATAAAAAAAAACTGTCAATTTGATTTTCTCAAAATTTTACCAGATGTTGAAAACTTATTCTTCGTTGCACAAAATTGTTTTGGAGGTGAAATCATTTTTCATTCGTAAAATTTTCGAGGTAACAATTTTTTTTCAGTTTTTTGATTTTCCAAAAAAATATAAAAATAGGTATATATAAGTCTCTAGCGTCATTGGTTCGTGAGATATTTAGGGTTAACCAAAATTTTCACCTTTTTTTTAAACTGCTATGGTAAAAAAACCACCCACGCAATTTTCTTGAGAATTGCATCTTTCATGCATCATTATCTGTAAAACAAAATTTATTTGAAGTCGATATCTCTACTGGTTCTTGAGCTATGGACGACGAAAAAAACATCGCGAACCTACGAACATACGTATACACACGCACGTACAGACATCTTTCTAAAAATCTTTTATTTCGACTCTAGGGACCTTGAAACGTCGAAAAATGTCAAAGTTTTCAATTCGACAAATCGGAACCATTACAATAACTTCCTATGGGAAGTTAGAAACAAAGCAAACACCTCTAATCTGGTTAGCGGGTCTATTTATTTAAATTCCACAAGCTCAAAAGTCTTATGGATTTACTAAAATTTAAAGTCACAATTTTGTGACTTGATTTTAGTAAAATTTAAAAGAAATAGTGAAATACTTAACATTTTTAAAAATGAGCAAAACCTACTTTTAAAAATGGTTTTAACTTTTCACTAAATCCTTTAAAATGTTGTATAACTCTTTCTAACATCCTTAAAATTTGTATTTTTTATTTCAAAATTAGTAAATCAAACTTTGATAAAAAGAAATCAAAAGTCCACAAAAAGACAACAGAATGTTATTCTGTTGTCTTTTTTAATTAATAATAATTTATTTTGAGATTCATTTATTTGTTTTCCTTATCAAAAATATAACATCAAGTTCAAGATGAAAACTCGAGTTTCTTTTTCCATTTTTGTAAAAATATAAAACTTGTCATTGAGCACCTATCTACGTACTTGTTATGTATTGCAAGTTCAAAATGATTTATTTTCTATGAGTGCCTACCTAAATAACCAAAAAGTCACTATCAACAAAAATAAACAATTAAAAAAAAAAGAATATAAATGTATGTATACATATATTTTAATCCAAAATGCTTGTTCATACATTGTTCACAATAGAAACATCAATGAATATGTAGGAAACAAAATAATAAAATTTTTAACAAGTATCACAATAGAACAAAAACGTCATCCCCTATATAAATATATACATAAATAGAGAAATAGACTACAAATTAAGCACTCAAGTAGAAACATACTGGTTCAGGTGAATTTTATTCTTTGTTTTGTATAGAAACTTCTTTATTAATCAACATTAATAAATCTTAATTTTAAGACCTACATATAATGAAGGCTGTGATTAATCCCGAATGTACAAATTTATCATTCCTTAACAAAAGGTCACAATTTATGTCCCATACCATTTAACCTATTCTCCTGACACATAACAAAATATTAAAATTACTCAATTAATCATCGTTAATACCGTTCGTTTTATAACCCCATCAATGCGCCTATTATAATTGTGAATTTGTCATTCCAACCACCCGGCCTCAATTGACCTCACTTATTGTTTATGCCATTTAAAATATCAACTCAAAAATACACACAAGCTTGTTTGTTCGGAAATAATACTCGTAATACAAAACAAAACAAAAACATACCATATTGGAACTGCACGGGCTCCAGCACCTTCTACAAATTTAACATAGGAAGCAGCAATGTAGCTGGTCAAATTTTGGCAAGGATATTTAATTTGGGTTTTGAAGGATACCTCCTGAGTAAGTACGCCTACGATTGGGGTGGCATTTTCTTCGGGTTCCGATGTGACAACTATGTACGAATTCACGGCTATTGGAGCGCAGCATAGAAAAACTGCAGCGCTTATTGAAATTAAAAACGCAACACGTGATTGAAGCATTTCAAAGTAAAATATCACAGATTTAATAAAACGAACTAATGGATACGACACGGCAATCGGCGTCCAACTGATCGTGAACTTGGTCCGTCGGGTTGTATATAACCACAACACAATCCACAGAACGAAGATGAACACTTATCGTTCGTGTAAATTTAATAACAACAATAACAATAATAATAATCAATGGGCTACGAGATCTTGGGCATTGCGAGTCGCGAGTAAGGCTATATAAATGTTATATGGCATATATCGGCCAACAATGAGAAGTCGGCCAACGCAGTGAGATAAGGGTCTAAATTGACAAAATGAATTTTTGACAAGAAATAGTTTTTGATCTTAGATTTTTGATAAAGATAAGATTAATAATATCAGACACACGTTGTTATATTTATATTAAAATTTTGTTGCTTTTATTGACTTTAATTTTGAGAATACTTCATACATAATTTATTTTATTATTTTATTTTAAGTTTCTTTTAAGAAAAAGGTTATAAATCGATTTTTTAATAACTCTATAAGAGTAAATTAAATGGACTTGGAACTAAACAAACTATAATTATTTTATTACAATAATAAACAAATAATATCTAAGCAAGTTAATTAGCATACATAATACCTTAGTTTTACCTTTGTCTACCTTATGGTGCATGTAAAGATACCTGAGAATTTGTAAGTATGCGACATTTGTAGGAATTACAATTTGTTGTCTTTTGAGCTGGTATATTCTTTCAAGTAAAAACTTTTGTTCAGGGGGTTTTTTATTAACTTTCTTTGCACACATGTTATAACACTTCAATGATGATAATATGCAGTTTAAAAGAAGTTTAGGTACATAATCCTAACCGGAACTATCATGTTAAAACCATGTTATGAGTGTTGTATAAAATAAAGTTTAATGTTCAACAGAAATAAGATATCATAAATTAAAATGAGGCTGGGATGCGACCAACACCGATAACTTCCCATCTCGTCGATTTGACTGGCTTAAAAGTTTGTATGTTTTCGTGTTTCGTTAAAAAAGTTGTGACTTGAATTATTTTTAAAAATTTAAAAATTACCAACAATATTTTGCATATAATGAAATTGTTTGATTTCAAAATCTATTTTTGTTAACGAGATTTTTAGTCGAAATCAATTTTTACCAATTTTAGTAGCATTTCTTTAAAAGTCTCTATTTCTTATATAAACAAATACAAATTAGATGAATGAAAACTTGTTTATGAAGTCAATATCTTCTATTGTTCACGAGATATCGCTAACCGAACATCGATTTTTACAAAATTGGCGTACTATTTTTTTTTTTTTTTTGATTTTATTTTTTATGAAAAAACGGACTGTTGGATTTTTATAAAAGCCAATTTTTTTTTCATTTTTGAAAAGTAAAATTTTACCAAGTTTTATGTCCGATTTTATAAACAAACACTAAAAGCACTTTTATCTAAAAGCTTTTTAAATCTTATCAGGCCTTTAAATTTTTTCAGTTTCACCAAGCTGGAAATGGGAAATTTCAGGGATATTTTCGTTAAAATAGAGTTCTCTTCACAACCCTGTAAGAATAAAACCTCTTTTCTCTTTCTATTAAGCGAATTGTGTGAGAAAAATGAGAAAGCATTATACATTGAAATAAATGACAAGAATCGCAAAATACAACAATGTAAACTTCTTTAAAATTAAAAATCGTGTGTCGTTCAAAAATAAAATATGAAAATCTTCTTCAGATAAAGATGACCAATCTAATATTCTAATTAAAAATTAAAATCATAAAAATGATATTATAAATGCAATGTTGAATTCATTCTGTATCTACAAGTATTGAGAACACAAATTTTAAAAAACAAAACATCAGCTTTCAATCTGTCATATTAATTTTTTACACTTTTAAAATTTAATGAGCCAAAAATGTTCATTTAGTTTTAAAAGGTGTTTAAAAGCTTGTTTACTTTAATAACGCTTGATGAAACCAAAATATCCCATTTTATAGTTTAAAATCCTTTTAAATGTTTAAAAGTTGTTTATGAAATTGGGCATTAGTATTGTATTTTAAGGGTTTTATTTTTGTTAGAAAACTGTCAATTCGATTTTTCGTAAAATTTTACCGAATGTTGAAAACAATATTTCTTATAAGACAAAATTAGTTTGAAGCCAGAATCTCAAACTTTTGAAAAGATATTTGAGTCAAAAATCAATTTTTTTGAACTTTTAGTAATGTTTTTTGTAGGTTTTTATTTTTTGTAAAAAAAACTGTCAATTCGAATTTTCTCAAAATTTTACCACATGTCAAAAACGTTATTCTCCGTTGCATAAAATTATTTTTAAGGGTGAATCATCTTTTGTTCGTAAAATATTTGAGATGACAATTATTTTTGTTAAGTTTTTTTGATTTATAAAAAAACGTCCGTCGAGAAATGTCAAAATTTTCAATTCGACAAATCGGACCGATTACAATAACTTCCTATGAGAAGTTAATAAAAAGTATTCCTATAATCCAGGAAGCAGGATTTTAGGAAATAAACATTCAACACACTTCATTTTACTCAAAAATAGGTAAGACTATATTCTTGTTTTTGTTCTTTTAAATTTTATCAGTTTTCCCCAAGCACATGTCTAATTGAACATTTTAAGGACACCTGTCATTTAAAATGAAATTAATGGTTATTTAGGGAAAGAATTAAGTGCTTGTAAGCAGCCTGCTATTTGGACAGCTGTCACTTTTGAAAATGGCTTTGGACTAACGATCAAAAACACAAATAAATCATTGATGCATTAGAATGTTGGGGAAGTTACATTTTGTTGCTTTTTGATATTTGCTTCCGACAGATTAAAATAACTATATAGACTTAAATAATGACATATCAGCGGGTTGATGTTCACATTTTGAGGTTGTTGTCAATCAAATCTTTTGTTTATTATTTAGTCACTGATACACACAAATTATCATACAAAATTGCCCATTAAACAAATCATCCAAATATTAAAACATTTTATAAAAATGTGTGATTTTTCTATGCAAACTCTTTTGGCCCTCTTAACCGATCAATGCTAGAAGATTGGATAATGTAAACAATTTATTATATCTGAATATTAAAAATGAACTAGTTGCATAACAAAATGATTTGCCCAAAACGCATTTCCGCCAAAACTTTAATTCCAAAAAACGCAAATTTTCCAAGAAATGCATGGAATCATATTTTGCACGCTCCTTACATACATCAACATTCAAAATGATTTGACGTTTCTTAAAAAATTTCACAACACATTCAATTTTTCAGTGGTAGGTAAGTAATGTTCACACAGCAAAATTTTAAATTACAGCCAAGGGAAATAAGTTGACAGGTGTATATGTATGTAAGCCACCACTAGTTTCGCACAAGAGGGAGATGTTTTATTTGACTTGTTGCAAGTTTTGAATGTTATCAAACTTTTGCAATAGTTTTTGAAAAATTATGTATATAAATATTTAAGAAAACTATAACACCAATTAATTATCTCGATCAAAAAATAATGACGATCGTTGAAATTTAAATTGACGTTAATTCAATATTTACGAAAACGTCATTATTATACTTAAAGACTTTGGAAAAAAATCTCTCACAATGTTATACTCCCGTGTGAAACACACAAACTGATGTAAAATATTAAAAAAGTTCCCAGCAACTAAAGTTGTCCCGCTTAAAAAGAAAACGTTGTTAAAACAATTGTTTTATTACATTTTACTGGGGTGTTTTTTTTAGACGTGTAATTTTCAATCTGGCAATGCTTTTTTCGGAGTTGGTTTTTTTGACAGTTTTATGTTATTTATACCAAAAATACTCCATTTAACAAGATGGGAATCTCAGACTGACATTTCGGTTTGCCTACAAGCTACTGAGGACTAAATGTGAGAAAGTGTGCGTGAAATGATGCAAAAACCAAACCCATTCTTATATTTAGTGTTCAGGCCCATCAAAATGCTTCATTTTAGTCCTCAGGCACATCTAAATGCTTCATTTTGAATGTTTCATTGCCTTCGTTCAAAAACGAAACAATCCTAACCAACAGAATCTTAAGTGCTGACATGATCTTAAATAGGAAGATTTGTATAGCTTTTCTAATTTCAATCCAAATAAATGTTGTAAATGTATATTAATTTAAATAAAATTGACCAAATACATATTTAATGATTTATTAGTGCTGTATTTTGTTTACTTAAATTATTTGCGAACGCAATATGCGCTGCAACTGGTTAAATAATTATTGGAAATGGACAAAAGTGTAACTCAATACTTTGTAAAACAACAAAACAGACTTGCGTAGGTACAGATTTTAATTGCAAAATAAATATTTGGGCCGTTCATTAAGGAAAATTTAGTAGAATTCAATAAATTGCGCTCGCACCCTTAACTTCATGATTCTTCGAACACATCTTTGATACAATAATCCGAGGTGAATTCTGAAATTTAAAAAATTTCGTGGTGATAATTGTAAATTATTAAATTAATTATACTAAACTGATGTTGAACATGCTTTTTCAAGACAAAAGTGTACATTGGTTCGCTATCAACAAAATGACTGCAAAAGTAAAGCTTTAAACTGACTTTTTCATCGAAAAAAGTAAAAATAAAAATCTGAAAAAAACTTATTCACCTCCCTATTTTGTTGTTGCCCACCGCATCGTTTTGTTGTTGGTTTTTACATTTATTCATGGACTAATTGTCAAAATTACAAATACAACAATGTAAACAAACGGGTTTTGGAGAGTGAAACGTACGAAAGATTCCCATCTTGGTAAATGGATTATTTTTGATTTATGCTCAATTTGATTTGTCATTTCATAATAATTAGACTAACTTCTGAACAATGCAACGTTTGCAAACCGTGCAAACTTATTCACCCTTATTTTGACATTCTCTTTCGTTCGAAAGTTATTCGGATTCGTATGATACGTATTTTTACTTTCTAACGATTCGAAAGTTCATTTTAATTCGAAACTAAAGCAAAGTTTGACTTTCTAATCATTCGAAACAAACGTCATTTATTAAGCGTTCACATCTTGATGAGAGAATTAAAAGAAACACATGCAAGTTCTGTTTTTTTTTCCGAAAAATAAAGAAAATGGAATATACATTGTACATACATATTTTTATGAAAATCTGTTGATGTTTTTATTAAAGGTCACAGTCGAACTCAAATTGGACAACTAGAGAACAAAAGGAAGTTCTTATAAAATTAATGGAAGAAAACCATGAAATCGCAAGAGGTTTTTTTACAAATCGAATCCCCAATGCATTTGATGCATCCATATTCCATAATTCTTCTTCTATTTATGCTGTTTTGATTTTTCATAAATAAAACAAATTGAATCTTTGAAAGACAATTTAAACGATTCTAACGACTGTGTTACTTTTTGATTCTTGTTGACAATTGTGAAGTGTGACCAGGTGTGGTTCAAATAAAGAGACTTTAAAGTTACATTTTTTTTGGGAATGCATTAGGGACAAAAGCAAATCGAATTATAAGTACATTAATTATTTTATTAGATTTAAAGGTGCTGAGTTAGCTGTACAAAATTTTTTAATGTATTTTTTTTTACTTTTCATATCAATAAACTTAAATTTATGTTCCCATATTCAAAGTGTCATTGATTTTTTTTTAAATAATTAACATCACTAGCACTTAGAACTTTATTAATTTAATTTTTCTTAAGTTAATGTATTTTTTGTTTTCCATCCAATTGTTTTAATGAAATTGAAAGTTTGTGGAACAATTTTAAATTTTGTTACTTTGTTCACACTTAATAAGATCGAAACTTCAAACAGCTGACTTCGAATTCGAGTTCATTCCGGTTCATTTAATATATTCATTCAACGATGAACATTATTCGTTAGAATGTCAAAATACAGAAATTTCATTCTAATGAATAGATATATTCTAACGAATTGGCTATTCATTAGAATGTCAGAATAAGCGTGATTAACAAAATAATGTTCGGTTTGTGCGACAAAAAATCCATCAATTTATTGAAGGAAAATTTTGGTGAGCTCACTATCTTGTGTTTTGGGTCTGTGGCGTAGCCTTGGGGGTCGTATGATTTAACACCTGTGCGTGTTTTTTATGAAAAGTGATCAAAAATTGGCCACTTGCTTAAAATCATTTTTGAAAGAGAATGGCTAAATTCTTTAAATTATTATGCATTTTATTTCGTCTTGAAAACCACACGTCTAACAAATACACCATTTATTTTCAATCTATGCTCCTTATTTACTAATGTGTTTTCTACTTGAACTTTACTACATAAAGCATGGACATAAATCCATATCGTACAAAAATATCAGGATGGAATTTTGGTCTAGTTTAAACCACCTTTTGTGAATATTTTTTTATATTGTGTTTTTTTATTAGTTTGTTATATCAGACATATTAATTAACATAATAAAATATATTATACAAAGTTCTGAGTCCAATGTCTTTATTAACTTTAAATTATTTATCAAACATAATCATAAATCATAATAATTTTAAATTTTGGCAAATCATTTTAATATTCATAATTATTATTACATATTAGTTTGTTATTGGTTTGCTTATTTCGATTATAAAATACACTTTATCTGCGATTGAATCAATACACAATTAACGAACAAATTGTATTCGAACAAAAGTACTCAATATTTTCTGTACAACCTTTAATCAATCAAAAACCTTTAATTTAGCAAACAATACTTTTACGTCAAAAGCAAATAAAATGAATTTAGATTTGGATCATTGTATGCAATTTTTTCAATTAAAATTCATCCGGTGCGTTGTTGATATTCTTTGTACCTATATATACATACATACATACATATTATTTATTATTGAATGCATGATTTAATTAAACTGTTTTTATATACATAACTATAAAAGCTCATTTAATAATAGTAACATAAACAAACAAACAAAATAACAAATTTTGTATTAATTTTATGAAAGTGAATAGTTTTAAAATTTGTTTATTTATATAGTACGAGTGATTTTTTAAGAGCAATCGGACACATACAATACAATTCAGAAAAACGCATGAAATTTTCATTGTAAATCGATAGTACGGTCAATATATTTTGATGTTTAAAGATTATTTGATGCAAGTGCTGCAGCGTTGCGCCTCACTTGGTCTATCCGATTAGTCCAATTTTGGAAAACTCTTTCTAATATTTCGGCCGGTATCCCACGAATAAATGCTATAGACATGATATTTAACATAGCCCAACACAAAATAGTTCAGAGGCATTAAATCGCACAGCTGCAATGCTTCTGGTTGCTATTCACTATGAGCTTCGATTGAACACAATTTTTCGATAAAACAGTTAATCTTCGGCCAACTTTTCAAGAACCCATCCACCAAAAATTTAGTGTTGTAGCAGGTCGTTCGGCTTCACGCTTATTTCCTTCCGTAAAATTGTCCACGTAGTAGAGAAAGTGAGGCCCAATTATAGCAAAATTACTTCATACTCTACATAAGCCTATTGGTGGTTTAATATAAATTCTGTGCGAAATTTAATCACAATAGTCCGAATAGCAGCAGGTCGAATAAACTGACCAAAAAATGGAAGAAGTTCGATGAACTTTCTTAAAAGAGCAACAATTTTATAATAAAGTTCAATAATTTGACAGCGTTGAAAGATGTTTGACAGAGACAAAAACACGAAACGTTAGTAAGCTGTCAAAACCAGTGTGGTTTTGGCAGCTTACGTACCAAAAAGATAATAGCATAAAAATCAACCATTACTTATTGTTACAGATGTTGTGTTCTAGATATTACCCGCACTAAAAGTTGGTCAAATGTCAAATTTGAGGAGTGGGGATAAAATGCTTTCAGAGAGAAATCAAACTGTCAAAATGTCTGGAACGGTTTTCACACCAATTTGCACGAGTTTGAACTACTTTTTTAACGTAAAATATACTCGAGTACAGTTACCGAAGATCATTGATAAATTTTAATCAACTTAATCATGAATAAGAATCCAATAGAATAAATATCAACAAAAGTAAGCTTATATTTATTTTAAACAAAAATAAAATGATTCCGTAAATTATGAAACTTAAATGAGTTTTTTTTTCTCACAAAATCACTACAACTTTCAATAAAAATTGACAATTATATACATATATTTTTTGTACTACAAATTTCTTCTTTCGTGACAGTTTTATAAAACGATATAAATTTTATGAAATTTTTTTGATTAATTAATGGAAATAGAAAATATGAACAATATTCACATTTACCAAAACTAAAATGAAAATAAAAGAATTACTTGGGCAACCCTTAGTCAATAGGCGTTTTTTTTCTGTCATTACTTGGCGTGAACGTCAAATCGAATTTAACAGCCATCCCAGAAATCGCCAGAAGAAATTCCTCGGACTAAATCTGGCAAAAAGGGGAAAAATGTTACTCTCTCTCTTGTAGGAATAAGCACAACTTTTGAAGTGCGCAACGACT